>JAWXYG010000001.1:38517151-40917151 GCA_034222035.1 Acacia crassicarpa | reverse complement strand
AAATTCAGGTATTGTCATGCTCATGCCTAATTAAGAACAACCCCTTTTAAAAATGTTTACTACTTTCATGCGAATTCGAATTTGAGACGTACCAATATCACTTCATATGCGGGTTGGTTTTCTTTTCTTTTTTGGATCTCTATTATATTCCCAGATGATTGAACAACTATAAATGATTTATTTTCTTTTCAGTGTTTTTTATTCTTTTCATGACTAAAGGATATATTGATCTCCTCAAATTGCCTTGGAATTTACTTTAATTCTACATAAAAGCACATTCTTTCTTTCATCACTGATCACTCCTTAATTATTTCTTTGTTTTTAAATTTTTCCCTTAATTTTACAAAAATAAGCCTGTTAATATGTTGTCCCTCCTTAATTAATCAACATGATATACTTTGTTTGGGTCTTCTCTATCCCCTCTTGAGTTTGTAACGAGTGTCGCATCTGGCGACTTTCATTGAATGAGGGGCCTTACAAAGTCTTGGTTTCACAACTTTAGCAGTTAGTTTTTTTAGGGTCTTTCTCCATAAAAGCGATTACCGTTTTACTGAGTCGGTTGTTACAGGCTGCAGTTACAATTACAATTGCAATGTGATGGGAATATTATATATTTTTGACAAACAGGGGACATGCTCTTTTATGAATAGAGAGATCTTTGATATATTCAGAGCAGAAAAGAATCTGCAGGGAATACATAATCAATGGCAGTGGGGTTTTATCAATTCTTGTCGTTTAATTGTCCAGAGATATACATCTGAAGAAAATGATATCTCACTTAGACTATTCCTGATGCCAATACCTTTCTAGCAAAAACCTTTCCTTTTCATCCCAGTCATCATGAACCCAACTTTGAATTACTATAAGATTGGGGATCATGAGTCACGAGTAAAATCTCCAAAATATTTTTTCAAATTAATATATATAGATATATACGTATATACTAGGTTCCATCCTTAATATAAGAGTTAGTTAATTAATTTGGGGAGATTAAGAAAACTAAATAAATTACTTAATCATATTATGTTTTACATAATCTCTCTAAAATACATATTTATACCATTAGACTGTATATTAATTTTTAAGTTAGACAAGTTAATATATAAAAAAATGATAAATATATGAAATAAAATGAAAAAGAGTCTTATATGTAGGACTGAAATTCATTTCAAAACTAATTCTTGTATTAGGACCAGATGTAGTGCACATTGATAAAAGCACATCTCAAAAAGGACAAGCCCCTTAGGCTTGAGCAGCAACAGACGAGTCTGAGTCTGAGTCTGTGTGTTAGTATATTTATTCAGGTTTTGTTCCTTTTACGAACCGCCTGCTTGTAGCTAGCCAGCAACACAGTTAAGAACACAAAATAGTTACGATTAACTACACTACTCTCAAAGTCTCTCCAATATTATCATCTCCTTCTTCTTTTTCTAATTTGGAGATGACAATTAATGATGATCCGCGTTTGGGATGGCGGTTGAGGGGGATTAGGCCTTATGTACGGTCGAAAACGCCTCGGCTTCGGTGGACAGCTGATCTTCACCGTTGCTTCTTGCTTGCAGTTCAAAGGCTTGGGGGAGAAGAGAGTATAACATATAATTAATTAAGCTTTTTTATTGCTTACTCACACTTATACTTTTCTGAAATTTTGTCTTATGTTGTTCTTCTTCTCCTGAAAATTTAATAAACATGTTTAAAATTTAATTACTATATGTTTGAATTTGCAGGGGCAACACCAAAGTTGGTGCTACAGCTCATGAATGTAAAGGGCCTTACCATTTCTCATGTAAAAAGCCACCTTCAGGTAGTGACGATACGCCATCACTTCATTCTTTCTTTCTTCTCCTTTTTTTTTTTTTTTGGGGGGGGGGGGGGGGTTGTTTAAAGAACTGATTAAACTAAACCATTTTTCTTTGGGAAATAATTTATTCTAATTTCCATATTTAATGTATGATTTGACCTTTATGCTTCTTTAATTTTATTAACAGATGTACAGGATCATGAAGCATGAGCAGGCAAACGGTACACAGTTATTATAAATATACCTGCCGCTGACATTCCTTAATCTGAACTAATTTTCTAATTAGATTCTACTTTGATACTATATCCGTTACTTAATAACAGAGCTAGTTGATTAATTTGGGTAGATTATGAAAGTTAGCTATATTAGTCATTTTTAACAAATATAGGTTTGTTTTTCTAAAATATCATTTATTATAACTCTTTTAGATAGAAGTTCCGATCCTTAATGTGTGCAATCAATAAAGATACTTTGGTTAAAAAAATTATAAAATTGAGAGATAAAATGAATTGGAGTCTTATATCTAGGAACAAATTAAATTCCCAACTAACTCTTATATTAATTTGAGGACCAGAGATGTGTGTGTGTGTGTATATATGTACTGATTTTGAATTTGTGATGGTTTGAAGATGATATAGTGTGTTTATGCTTATAATTGACAATAATTTTACTCACAAAAAACAATAATTTAGCAGCAGGAGTAGCAGCAAAGAAGAAGAAAGAAAAGTCTGTGGGTTTCTTACAAGATTCGTCCTTTACCTCAAGAAGTTATGTCGAAGAGAATGATGTGCATGAACCCCAATGGTACAAGCTTAATTAGTACCATCAACTCTTGCTTAAATGATTTTATATGAATTTAGGGAAATTATGATTAAGTCTTTTATCTATGAGACTATGACTCGTTATATTCGATCCTTGAACTTGAACTTTTAGCTTACAACTCGATCCTGAACCTTTTAGCTCAGTTAAAATTCAATGCATAATCTTTTCTAATTATTTAATAATTAATCCTTGTCATATACCTATATAACTCGTCTTGAAATTGACTACATTCTGAGCCATATGTGGGGCTTCTTTGGAAGCCACAAACAACATTTTTTAAACAGTATCAGCAACCTCTTTTATCACAAAGCTAGTATGAGTGGATGAAAAACTGAAGATAAGTTATGCATGACAATGATCAATTTATGAAATGGGAAAATATTAGGGACTGGGTTTTAACAAAGTTAAGAGTTCAGGGACTGAAGTCATGGTTAAATGATTGAGTTTTAACCGAGTTCAAACGTGAAGAAGCAAAAGATTGATTTTCCCATGAATTTAAATGGGATTATATGGATTATTGACACAAATTTTACGTACGTACCCTCCATGTGATGATGGAAGCAGGAATATTAAGAAGCAGGAATATAATGAGAAAGATGGGAGGCAGGAGGAAGAATCAGTACGTGATGCAGAAGAAACAACTTACGGTGGCTGCAGAGAGCAGACTCGTTCCTATATCATCTTCAACGACCTTTTCAAAAGTCACAAAGATACTGTAATATTCCTCTCTCTCTCTCTCTCTCACACACACACACACAATTACTTGCACTTTTTTTATTCACCATAATATGCAAAAATTAGATGGCAGCCTTGAGCTTTTAAGTATCAATCTAATCTGACATGCATGTGCCTGTACGTTGATTTAAGTGTGGGAAAGTCAAGTGTTAATGATTGATGTAACCACGTACGCGACCAATAATCCACAATTTTTTAAACTTTTATGGCCACTTTGGTAGAGATTTTGAACTGCAAATGTCACATTTGTAGTCTAATAATATGTCATGAAATTTGGTATCAGTTTAATTATTGTGCCGCTAATTATACACACACACACATATACATATATAATGAAGTGTGCCGCTGCTAATATTATAGTGGGTTTGACCAATATGGGTAACAATTTCTGCCACTAAACCACTTGCCACGGATTTAGTAATAGTTTGTCAAACCAGTAGCCATGCCGCTACAAATGTTAAAAAAAATCGCTACAAAAGAATTGGTTTTGTAGTGAAATTAAAGAAGAGTTATATAAGTGAGAAGACTTAGATATAATTTAACATTTTGTCTTATCTGTTTAGTTAAGATGTGATGTTGAGACTATTTGTATGATCCGCTACTTTTTATAACAAACAACTCCCACCTACGGCTTGTTACTATTTATAAGAGTTAGAAGTTGTCTCAATTCTTTTGTTGATTTCCTAATTTACCACCATTTAATTACTCACATTACTCACATCATTATATTTTATTCTCACATATTCTCTCCCTCCCACTTAAATGAGGATACTTTTAACAAAAAATTTACATTTTTTTACGTCTTTATTATCCCTAGACAACTTTTTTATCAACGTGATTTGGTTAACGGTCTCTTTTAATCAGGAATCAGAGTTTTGTTTTGTTTTTGTTTTTGTTTTTTCTTTTGGGTGTCTTTGGAACACTATGCTGTGTATTACGTGTTCAACTAGTGACTCAGACTAATTTAACATGAATTTTTACTTGCAATGACTTTATAATGTAACGTCAAAGACTAATATTTATTCGAATTTTGGTGTATAGGAGAGGAAGGATATGAAAGCAGAAGAGGAGGCACAAAGTGGAGGTGGTTGTAATGATAAAAGAGTGGAAGTGGAAGATTTGATGGAGATAGGAGAGAGAGTGGATGTTGAAGACGACGACAATCTGTCTCTGTCAATTATCTCAAAAGCTTTTCGGCCATGGCTCAACCAAGCCAACCACCTTGGTCTTCACCTAAAATGATGTCTCTCTTCAGATCACTCACTAGCTCCTTCATCAACCAATAACACTGACTCTACCTACCTCTTCATATATATATATATACACACACACACGCGCGCGCTACTTAATTAGTATAATTCATCATAATAACAATAATGTCTTGTGTCCATTTATTACTTTATTATTATATTACATCCCTATCATTTCCATCACCTATATGTGTGTGCGCGTACATTTGTGTGCGTGCGCGCATATATGTATGTATGTGTATATATATATATATATGTATGCGTGTGTGTGTGGCTCTTGCTCTATATTGTAGTTGTTGGTAATGTATATTAGATTCAAACAAATGACTTGCATCAACACCACTATGACTCTTGAATATTGACTATATTGTTTCACCCTTACGTAAGCTTGCTTTCTCCAAATCGTATTCCACCTAAAGTGTACTTTATTTTAATCCATAATTAATTAATTTTGGAATTTTATTTTATTTTATTTCATTATTTTATTTTTTTGTTTCTCTCTCTCATCATTTAATTGTTTTTGCTATGAGTAGAGAGCATTTTATTGGAGCGTCCTAAAATCATCAGAACCCAATTATGATGATACTATTTCTAGTCCTTAATACAAGAACTACTCAATTATTTAGATTGATTAAGGAAATTAGTTAAACTGACTATTTGTAACAATATAATTTGATTTTTCTAAACTACCCTTTTATTAATTATAGCCTCACTTGGATGAAAACCCTTTAATATTTGAAAAAAAAAAATCAAGATAGTTTGGTGAAAGGGTTAAGTAGCAAATTTACCAATGAACTATTAGTCCAGGAGCATTCAATACAATGAACTTTTATATGGACCTTAAATACAAACAAACATTTAAAAATGATAAAGCAGTACAATGCCATGGAAAACCTCCGTCAGTTTTGGATTGAGGGAAATGAATTAACATGTAATAATTGTTAAAAAAAAAAAAAAAACCATGGACGTGCTTGCTGGGGCACAATGCATCAGTCACAGTGCGTCCTCTCTCGGACTTGGCCTCTGTCCGATGCCTCGTACTGTCTGCTGCCGTCCTGTGATTCAAACGGTATCGTTTTACGTGCTGGATGATTGAAAAAGTAATCACGGTTTTTAAAAAACAAAATGCATATGGGTGAGGGATAGGAGCTGGGCCCACCGCACAACGGGAACAATGAAATAAATGTCCAGCTTTCCTTTCTAAGTTTTTTTTTTTTTTTTTTTGGGTTTCGGAGGTAATTACCTTCCTAAATTTCTAAAATATTTACTACCTTCGATCCTAATTATAAGACATAGTTAACTTTGTTTAGAGAGATTAAGGAAGCTAAATAAGTTATTTAATCATTTTATATGTTATATATCTTTAGATTATATATTAGTATGTAAGTCAAATTAATTACTTTAAAGAAAAAATAAAAAGAAAAATACAAAAAGTCAACTATGTCTTATAATTAGGATCGGGAAGTATAAATTATAAAGAAGATGCTCCATATATGGGGGCAAATCATTTGTTAGGATTAGATGAAAATTTACAGCGTATGTCTATTAAAATTTTTTGCTGGAAAATAACGTATTCTTAAATTATTAATCACTCTTAGGTGTTGGGCAGATCGAAAACTATGTGAATAATTGTGCTATTGGTAATTCAATATTTATTTAAAATTTGGTATAGAAATAATTTCAATATTAATTTTTTTTAAAAATTATTAGTTAAATTACAATCAAAATTGAAATAATTTTAATAATATGAGAGGTTCTAAAACACTGTAACATGCAAATCTCTTATGAATGTAAAAAAAAAAAAAATTACATCCTTTTTCACAATTGCTTAAGTTTTATTATTTCATAAATCTTATATTTATTTATATTACTCCCTCATGTCCTTAATATATGATACATTTGAAATTGTTGATCTTGATACTAAATATAAAACATAATTTTTGTATTTATCAATCTTTTTTCTGATTTATCCCTAGCTATTTATATTTCCTGGCCAATAATTAAGGAGAAGGAGAAATGAGGAATTAAAGAAGGTGACTATGATGTTTTGAAAATTATATGTCATATTAATTAATTTAATTTAATTTTTTTAATTTAATCAAATTATGTAAATATATCTTATATTAAAAACTACAGAAGTATGAACTAAATTATTTTTTTTTCCAGAAATTATTTCATTATTTATAGAAATGAGATATATTCAATCTTTTGACCAAAAAAAGATATATTCAATCTAAATTTTTTTGTTTTTTTTACTTTCATAAAAGATTTTCATGTTACAGTGTTTTAGGACCTCTCATATTATTAAAATTATTTCAATTTTGATTGTAATTTAACTAATAATTTTTTTAAAAAAATTAATATTGAAATTATTTCTATACAAAATTTTAAATAAATATTGAATTACCAACCGCACAATTTATTCACATAGTTTTCAATCTAATCCTAATAAATGATTTTTCGCCATATATGGAGCATCTTCTTTATAGTTATACATGTTTTATAAATTTAGGAAGGGAATTACCTCCGAAAAAAAAAAACTTAGGAAGGAAAGCTGGATATTTATTTTATTGTTCCCGTCGTGCGGTGGGCCCAACTCCTATCCCTCACCCATATGCATTTTGTTTTTTAAAAACTGTGATTACCTCTTCAATCATCCAGCACGTAGATACCGTTTGAATCACAGGACGGCAGCGGACAGTAGGAGGCATCGGACAGAAGCCAAGTCCCTCCTCTCTCTCTCTTCTGCTACAATACCGGTACAAGCCGACGACAAACTCCGCGCTGGCAAAAGAGTCCCTTGCCTTTACACGCCCCACCTCCACTCTTATCTTTTTTCCCCTAACAAACCCTAAAACACTAATCTAATTTCTGCTTCCAATCACCCTTCCCGTTCTTTCTTTAACTCTTTTTCCATTCTATTTCTTTTTTGTTTCTTAAGTTTCTTACTGATGGACTGCGCCAGCTCCAAGGTCGACGATCTCCTCGCTGTCGCTCTCTGCCGCCAGCGCTGTTCCTTCCTTGACGAAGCTATTCACCAGCGCTATGCTCTTTCTGCAGCCCAAGGAGCACAATGCACGTGTTGTATTCCATGGGTTTTTTTTTATTATTTTTTTATTTTTTACAATTATTACATGTTAATTCATTTCCCTCAACCCAGAACTGACGGACGTTTCTTATGAACTAATGGTATTGTGCTCCTTTATAATTTTTAAATGTTTGTTTGTATTTAAGGTCCATATAAAAATTCATTGTGTTGGGTACTCCTGGACCAATAGTTTATTGGTAAATTTGCTCCTTAACTCTTGGCGAAATAATGATAACTTTAATATTAATTTGGAAGATAAAGTAGATTAAAGTCTTATATAATTATGACCAAATCCAAACCACCAACTAACTTTTATGTAATATTTATATAAGATGTTATGTATATATTCATATTTGTTGTGATGATTAATCCAAATGGAAAGGTGATTTCAAGAGATTAGCTTGTTAGATGAGATCAGAGAGGGTCCCATCCCAACAATGTTGTTAGGTCTCAAATGTGAAATGAGCTTTATAATTATTAAGGGATTCTCCATCTCAATAGGCTAGCCTCTTAGGATAAACTTTCCATTTAGACTTATGATCATGTAATAAAAGGTTTTTTTGTTAAGAGATCAATGTTCATAAAAAGAGCTACCCTAGAGGATTATGTTTGACAAGAGGCCAAGTGTAGCGTTATAATGTGAAGTCACTGGACTCAATGGATTAGTCTATTGAGATGAGCTCTCTATCAATATGGCCGAGTGTAGTGTTATAGGTGAAGTCATTGGACTCAATAGATTAGTCTATTGAGATGTGCTCTCTTTATATATGTGTATGTGTGCGGGTGTGAGCGCGCACACACATGTGATGCACGTGCGCGTGCACACACACGTGATGCACGTGCGTGCGCACACCCACATACACATATACGTGTGTGTAGAGACGTGTGTGTGTGTGTTTGAGTTTAGGTGAATTGGGTTTTAAAGGTTTGTCAAATTAAAGCATGCCTCTAAGGTTAGAAACCACCCGTAAAATTATTTATAAATCGTCCACCAACAAATTCATTACATGACAACATAATTTAAAATTACAACTTTAATTTATGTGTCATGAACAAACTTCTTATTCACTGGACCAATCTTTATTGGCAAGTACATTCTTTGTTAATATTTTTTGGGTAGAATCTAGGCGATATCCCTTAGCAAGAGATCCAAACATTTACCAATTATACCAGGCTTTTGTTGGCCATTCTTTGTTAATTTTTGTTGTTGTTTTGGAATGCCAGATCTCGAACTCGTACCCGGCGGGTTAAAAGCATGGCTTTAAACCACAATGGCACGAGGTAGCCGGCCATTCTTTGTTAAATTGAACTACTAGATATACTCCGGTAAGAATCTTCAGCAAGGGCCTGTATGTTTTTTGGGCCAATCTTCAGCAAGGGCTTTAATCGCGACTCATGGATAGAACAAGAGGGAAAAAACTCAAAACAACAACAAAACAGGAAAAAAAAAAAAAAAGGAAGGAAGAAAAGAAAATTCTGACCTGAAAATTTGCGATCGAAAATTTTGATTAATTCATTAGAAAATTGTAATACCTTTAGTTGAATTATGATGAAAATTATCTATTTCCGTGACGAATTTTTCAGTCACTATTTTTTCTTGGTAGACATGTGGACAGACTAAATACGTGATTATTCAATGTTGATTCGGAATATCATCAGTTTCTTTTATACAATTAGACATATCAGTTAATATGGTATTGATTTTATATATATAAAGAAAAGAAACGAGATCTCACTGAAAATATTTGCAAATTTTATAACGTCTAATGATTTGAAGAATAATTAGTTCAATCAACACTAGTGTTATTGGGATAACCTATACTGTCCCTACGTATATAAGCATTGATGACTGTATTCCACTTTTGTGATTATTATAAACGTTTGGGGTTTGTTGACTTGCAAGTTTAGGATAACTTTATATAATTGTAATGAAAGTGGCAGAGTGGGAGTAGTTGAGTCGTATTGAACATTGAACAAATACATATATTTATATACATAAACACCCAAAAAGTTTAATAAAATCTATTGTAAGCGAAGAGAGGATTTAATAAAGGAGGAAAAAAAGTCTTGTAAAGGGATTACCATAATAAAAAAAATCTTGCAGGATATTATTGACTCTCCAACAATTGATCTGTTCCTTAAAAAATGGCACTGTCTTTGTCTCTTAGAAGTAGTCTTACTAATTTATATTAAATATGGCCTTAATAATGATAATACGTGTCAAACATTAATTACAAGTTGCAAAATCATAAATTATCCTCTCATTATGAAAGGTTTATAATTAATCTCATCAAAATCTAATGAGTTATTTATTGTAACTTGCTCTTCGTAATTTTCTAAAGAGCGAAGGCATACTATGCGCGTATAATTCTTACAAAATTCAGAAATTACCTGTGGCACACATTTTCTACTTTTATAACATTATGTGCAAGTTTTAAACATAAAAGAAAATTTTGTGTAATTTTAACATATGAACTACAGGAGAATTAATAATAATTTATATGATTTATTCATGTATTAACAATGATTGACTTTGTTGCGTTTACCTTCAACACCAACCAACTAATAGAAAATTGAATGAAAAGATATGGAAGTAAACCCACTAAAGCATATGCTTCAAACTAAGTAAAGGGTTTGATTAAAGATTAATTATTGTCTACATAGATGATTAATAAAGTTGCAGGGAATTAATTATATATGATACTTCCTTTAACGAGGAAATGCAATGTGATTTGCTAAGAGCATGACAGGTATGATATTGTACAATGAAAAAGATCTAAAAATGTAGTGATAATGGTTAGAGTGGTCCATCAAGGATCCAATAAAACAAGGAAGCCACGCTGTATCGAACTTTAAGATGAAACTTCAAGATCGATCGAAGAAGAAGGATATTTGCTTATACTTTAATTTGCTACGTGTACACTTCAAGTTTCTTAGCCTCCACCAGACGAAACAATTAACAAACTCAACAATACAACTAATATATATCTAAGTGGCAAAAACACTACACTTTTGTCTCTCTCCATGTTATTTCTCACAAGGCTTCCACATGGGTGTTTTCAAATTAATATAATCATGCATTTTTCCCTTTGTACATATTAATTGGTCAATATATACGCATCTAAAAAAAATTAAATTATAATTCTAGGGATATAAATTATTTAAAAATGTCATTTTTTTCCAATTATTTACAAATATTTATTGTTTTTTCTCGCATTGCAAGTTCGTTATTCCTGTAATTACCTGTATTGTGTGTGTGTGTGTGTGTTAGGTAATGAGCATGAAAATATTGACTTATCAATTTATTTTGCATTAGTGGGGAACATATATATACTAAAGAATAAAACTGAAGTGAACATCACATGTGTTATTTCCTTTATACTATTCACACATGTATATATTATACATGCTCTCGAATTTCGACGCATATACATCGAGATGATAGAGTCACCTACTCCACTACTAGAAATTATACCATGATCACAAAGCAAGATTTGATTAATAAATATGCAACTTTACTGAACAGCTTTAATTCGGATTTGATTATACATATAAGAAGCATCAACTCGGTTTAGAATTCTTTAATATTTTTAGTCGGCTATGTTGACCAAAGGGGACACTTATTTGACATTTCTTGACTCAGATGTCTTCCACATATAATCATTTGCCCATAAGGCCATAGCGCTTCCCTTTCAAATGCAGTAATATAATATTAAACAAACATTACTTAATGGAAACGAGTCTCTATATATAGGGCCAAGTTTAGGGGTCAATAATCATTACAAACACGAAGTTCGAGCTTCATATAGAGAGAAAGATGGATATTAGAACTACTGCTAAGCTGATATTCGTGGCATTGTTTTCGTGGAGTAGCTTTGGTGCTTTGAGTGGCATTGTTCAAGGGACGGACGTGGATGTTCAAGATAATGGCTTTGTCGATCCAAGCCGATGGAGGTTTGGTGGTGACAATATTGGTGATTATTGTTCTAATAGAAGTTGGAGAGGGTGTGGGAGTTTCTATGGAAGAGGTGTGAGAGACAATGATGTAGCTGGTGGAGGAGGTGGTGGAGGAGGAGAGGGCGGCGGTGGCAATGGAGTTGGCGGGGGCTCTGGACAAGGTGAGGGATATGGTGCAGGTAGAGGTAGGAATGGAGGTGGTGGGGGAGGGGGAGGGGGAGTAGGAGGAGATGCAGGAAGTGGTGTGTCTGGCTATGGAGAGGGATTTGGAGCTGGAGCTGGAGTAGGTCAAAATGGAGGTGGTGGAGGAGGAGGAGGAGGTGGAGAAGGTGGTGGAAGTGGTGCTGCAGGTGGGTCGGGTCATGGTAGTGGATTTGGAGCAGGCGCCGGTATTGGGGGAGCTGGTACTGCAGGCAGTGGTGGAGGAGGGGGTGGAGGAGGAGGGGGAGAGGGAGGAAGCAATGTTCGAAGTGGTGGAGGGGAAGGTCATGGTGGTGGTTTTGGTGCAGGAGCTGGCGTGGGAAATGGGGGAGGAGGAGGTGGAGAAGGAGGCGGAGGAGGTAGTGGTGAAGGTAATGGCAATGGTGGAGGATATGGTGAAGGCAGTGGGTTTGGTGCGGGCTTCGGCATAAGCAACCATGGAGGAGGTGGAGGTGGTGGTGGAGGTGGAGGTGGAGGTGGAGGTGGTTTGAATGGAGGCTCAGGTTATGGAAGTGGTTTTGGAGGGGGTGGGGGTATAGGGAGCATAGGAGGAGGCGGAGGTGGAGGCGGAGGCAGTGGTGGCCGTAGTAGAGGTGGAGGTAGCAATGGTGAAGGGTATGGTCATGGTAGCGGCTTTGGTGCTGGAATGGGAATGGGCGGGATGGGAGGAGGAGAAGGAGGCGGTGGAGGAGGAGGGAGCGGGAATGGAGGAGGAGGAGAAGGGGAAGGAAGTGGCTATGGAGTTGGGGGAGCAAATGGGCATGGAAGAGGAGGGAATATGAATGACAATGGAAATGGAGTAGGAATGGGATTTGGAATGGGAATGGGATTCGGGTTTGGAATGGGAGCAACCAATGGAGGAACTGGAAATACTGCCACCAATATCAATTCTCATAAACCTTAGCTGGTTTTTATCTCTCTCCTTCAATAACATTAAAGCCTATTAATTTGTTTGATCTTGTAGCCATTCTACTGTTCTACGTGGAGATGAATCATATTTCATGATCCTCATGCCAAATAAATTACCATTTCTTTCTTCATCTGAGCTCAAATGATTTTTCCCTCTCCACTGCTCTCCATTATATGTAACATTTTTTGTTTTACTTTATTCCTGCTTCAATACCTTTGCAATTAATAATATTGTATTTCTGTAATCTTCTTATCCAAAACTATGTGTCTAATAAAAGAACATTAGTGATGCCCTTTTGATTTTGAATAATTGAAGCCTATCAATTTTTGCTAAAACTCTCAATATTATCACAGTAATAATTATATCACATCCTCGAAAAAAAAAAATTATGTCAAGTCAATTAATAACAATTGGCAACGGATCAGATGCATGTCAGCCAGAAGGTCCCCCCCCCCCCCCCCCATATTAGTATTCCGTATCCGATTCAAAGTTTGTAGTTGTCCCTCCTAACATAAGTTTCTTTTCTGAAATTTAAATTTGAGACTCAAAATAATATAATAAAGCTTTACATCACTAGACCAACTCTATGTTGATGTTAAAACATTGGGTTGTAAATTAGAAACTTCATCAACTTTTGTTTTCAATATACATCCGAGATGTGTTCACTTTATCATATTAAAAAGAATCAAAACAAGAAAATGAAAGGAAAAAAAAAGTTTAGGAACTATTATTTATTTGATAAGGCTACCTAATTTTTATACTTCATTTTAATACGTCGAAATAATGGTTAAGTCACGTGAAACAACAAATTTCTAATTCTCACTATAAGTGACAAGAATTAGTATTTTAAGGTAATATTAAAATTTTGACAAATATAAATTGACGTACACAAATACATAATACTACTTTACTATTAAACTTTAAGAATAAAAACTAGGGTCAAGGTGCATATTTGCCAACCAACTATTACCCAAGGAGCGTCTGGCACAAATAACTATTGAGGGGATGAAAATTGCCAATCAACAATTAAAAAGTGAAAAAAACACAATTTGGAGCAGATTCGCAAATGAACTATTACCCCGTCACTGTCTTGGTGTCTCCGTCTTCCATTGACTGTCACAGTGTCGACGACGTCGACATTTTCAAAGCTTCTATTGTTGTTAGGTGTTTCACTCAACCTCTTGAACTCATCTAGTAGTCCACAGCGTTCGACTGGCACGCACCTTGGACCCTGGTTTCATCCTTCCGATGCCACAAGTAGCAACCGCTGCTGCCACAATGCTTGCTTCCATGGGTCCCATCTCTGTTGGTGTTTTCCTTTTCTAACAAGAAGGTTTAATCGCTCTTTTCTCCAGCGTTTCCACCACCGTCCTACGCCAGTGCCTCATATTTTAACTTAATTGTGATAGTTGTTTTTTTTAATAGTTATTTGGTGTTTTTTTTTCACTTTTAATAGTTATTTGGTATTTTTTTTCATTTTTTAATTGTTGATTGGCAATTTTGGTCCCCTCAATAGTTATTTGTGCCAGACGCTCCTCGGGTAATAGTTGGTTGGCAAATCTGCACCTTCACCCTAAAACTAATAGTTTTGTTTATATATATATATATATATATATATATATATATAAAACAAGATATAGTAAATCGCTCTATATTTATCTAAACAATAAAATTTTATAGATTCATGTAATACATCAAAATTTAATATTGCCAACTCTTGAAAAACAAATTCAAACCATTCTCAAATTGACAATGATCTTTTTTGGCCAAGGGGAAAAAGGAGAAAGTGTCTTGTGGGGCGCAGAGAGGGGATTGATGGCAGCTATACGCCCCTTAGGTTTTAATTTTATTTTAGTATTATATAGAAGGTGTTTGAGTTTTTTTAAGGGAAAATCCCTAGGGACCAAAAACATGTTAAAAAAAGTCTACATAAAATTCTGATGTAAAAAAAGTCTAAGTCTCATTGTTGACTTCTTTAAAAGATGATTAACAACTCTATTTGTAGGTTTTAACAACTCTTTGAGATTTTTTTGATATCAGAATTTTCTGTGGGATTTTTTTTGACATTTTCTTAGTCCTTTGGGACCTTAAAGGAATTTTCCCTTTTTTAATCTTCATCCTCTTCAATTTTATATGAACTTTGGCCTATGTGTTTTTTAATCTTAGTTCCCACACTACTATAAAAATTGTAATATATGACTGTTATTCACTGTTATACATAACTGTTCCAAACCATTATATATGCGGACACTATAAAAGCTCGATGCAGATATATTTTGGTTCCAAACTATTATTTATTCCGGACATATTATAACGGTTGTTGTGTATTGAGGTTTGGTTAGGTTATGATTTGTGTAACATCCCCAATTTCATGTAAATTATTGTATTAAATGATATATGAATTTGTATCAAGTTAATGGCCAATGGTATTTATTTTCTAACATGATTAATTAATTATTGAAAAATAATCTGGAACTATTTGAATATTTGGTTAATTAAGTTGGCTGTGGATAATTTGATAAAGGAGGGTGATTGGACACATATTGTAAGTTAAAATTCAAAGCCAAATTACTTTCCCAACAGCCCAAACATTTACCCGGAAGGACTGAAAGAGAGAAAAGAAGAAATAATCCTAGCAAAAAAGAAAAAGAAAAACAAGAAACTCTAGAATGCTGAAGAAAAATCAAGAGGTGGATTGGTTTTCTGAATAAGCCAACAATTGCTTGGAGATTAAGTAGCTTGGAGGTTTATTTAAAAAGTTTCTCTCTTTTCATTTGGCTGCTGAAGGGCACGGTTTAAGAGGTAGGAAAAGAAGAAGAGAAAAATTCATTTATTCATGAAAAAAGTATATAGAAGGACCAAGAGCATTTAAGACCAAAGTTGCTTCTTGTGTAAGTTACACCTACTTGGAGTCTAAGTAAACTTTGAGGATTATTTTAAAAACTCACTTCCCCTCTCATTGTGGCTGCTGGTTGATTTTGAAAAGGAGAGAAGAGAGAGGCAATAACTCACACAAAAGAACACAAGAAGCAAGAGAGATATTGAAGTTAGGTAAGGTTTTGAACTCTCCATCTACTTTTTCTACTCTTCCTAATAAAGGTTAAGACTTAAAGAAAAACTTTTCTTGATATTTTTGGAGGGAAGGCTGAAGGGTGAAGGAGGAAAACACAAGAATCAAGAGTTCTAAGGTTGTTGAAGAGCTTATACAAGTAAGTTACCTTTGAGCTCCATTATAATTTCTAGATTTAATTATGAATTTTTAAAGATCAGTCACTATTTCTAGAAATTTCAGAATTTGGACAAAAATAAGTGGAATTTAAGCCAATATTAAATTCCTTAATAAGAAAAGAAATTTAATGAATATGAACACTTTAAATGGGCTTACTTTAAATCAGCAAAGGAAATATTTATTGAGGAGGAATTAATTATATTTCTATTCTGTTATTTTAGGACTATTTGTGACATTATACACTAGGAAAATTTATTTATATTTGTGGTCAACTATCAGGTATGTGTTTGTATGTTTTACCATGTATATTGTATACATTTGGTTATCATTTATTTCCAAACGCTATGGAATCGGAACATGCTATGTGCACTAAGGGCCTTACTGTGTGCCGTGCCCTGCAGTCTGAGCTGTATGCTATTAGGATTGCTGCAATTTGTGCTGTGTGCTAGTAGGATTGGTAGTTTCGGATTGGCTGTGCGCCTTGTTTTGTGCATGATCCTGAATGCTATGTGGTTGGTGGTTTTTTTTTTCATGGTTTTCTTACATGCCTTGTACACACATTTTATATGAGACTAATTGTTACTCTGAGATCCAATTTTGAGTCCCAGCCCCTTTTAAGCCCTCAGGCAGTACATGTAGGTTGGAGCCGGGAGATAGAGGTAAGACCTTGAAGCTGGTTAGTGTGACAGAAGCTGTTAGTATTGTTTTTGGATATTTATTTTGGTTTCCCGGATGACTGTATTATGATACTATTATTTTGATGTGATGTTGTGAGATTACTGTATGATTAATCCCTTCGAGGAAATTTGCCTTTCAGTATTTTATCTTACCAGTATATAGATGTCCAAACCGATGCATGTTTTGCTGCTAATACTCTAATGAATGACGTAAAATTAACCTAGGTAACTATTAAGTAAACGAATATGGTAAAGGATCACACCACCTGCCACTTGAAAGGGTGAGGCCGGTAGGTGTGTAACAAATTGCCTATTGCAGTGATAATAATTAATGGGCACACGTAAACAACTGTCATAAAATATGTTAATGCTTGCATGATATATAATAGTCTCATTTTACAACTGTTATTTATTCAGTAACATACATAATGGTTTGTATATAAAAACCATGACTTTTAATAAAAATAAGAATCGTAAACTCTTATAATAAGTGACACTTTTAATTTAAAAACCATGATGAATGGATAGAAGACTCTTCAATGAGAGCTTCTAAACTAGTTGACCTCCTCTAAATTATAATAGAGCGAAGCAGCAATACCTCCCATATCGAGTTGCTGTACAATTTGGGTTAGATCAAGACATTGTGAGCTCTATGGGGAGAATCACTAGCAACTGTTGACATATGTAAGTGATAATGTAATTGATGAACTATATATAATTGTGTCTCTTTACAAGAACATATGTTGGAGTAGCTAGATCTCTGAGGAGTACAAAAAGAAAGTGGTGTACAATGTCTTCAAGGTGTGGGAAACACTTTCCTCTAGACTTAATTCACCCCCACCTATTCCTATCTAATGAGGTGCAATTTGGATTGACAAGTAAATTTCCTGCTGGATATAATGAAGATCCTTAAGTATAGATTACACTCCCAACATCAAACCAAGACAACAATGACTTTTACAAAGTGATAATTTTACTTGTGTGCACTCAAGGATAAAGGCAATAAGGTTTGATCTTTTGTTCTTGTGTGATTTCTGATGTTATATCATATGTTACAAATAAAGTGATGGTGTATGGTATTTATAGACCATGAAGTGATGTCTTGAAGTGGTGGTCCCACTTGAAGATACACTATTTCAATTAAAAGTCATAACTATATGTTAGACTCATGAACCCTCATGAACTACCATAAATAACCAATGGTTATTTAAAATAACTTTTCCATAAAGAGTTATACCTTTATAGTATGTAGGTTTTTTAAAAAAACCAACACAACCTTTTACCAAGAACCTTTGGTCAAAACCTAATTCATATGTGTTTCTAGGAATCAAAGAGACATAACCTTAGTGACCTTTAGTATTATAACTCTTACACAAGCCTTCACATAAATTCATTATTTAGGACATGACTTTTCAACAAACATATCTATTCATTTTAAAATATTCCAATAATCTCCCATCATTTTAAAATGATCACAAACTCTTATCTGATATGAAGTTGGAAGACAAATCATTTGTTTGTTTATCTAACGTTTCATAACAGTTTTGATGTAAGAACCGTCATTTTTGTGAGACAATTTATGATTGCTTCAAAGTACAAACGTTATGTATTTGCATGGTATTCTAATAAGTGACGGTTGTTACTTAATAACCGTAATGTCTATACTTTTTTATTTAAAATTTTGATAGTTGATTATGCAACCATCATTTTACCAAAAAGAAAAAAAGAATAAACAAACTAAAATAAAAAAAGTTATGGGGATGTTTTAATAATCTGATGCATAATCAGATTTTTCATTCTTCAATAACCTGTTCAAGTTCTGTAACACCCCAACTTTTCTAAAGCATTTTCAAAATAATTTGATCAGAGTTCAAAATAATTTAATCAGAATAGAGCAACGAAATGATTTTAAATACAGAGTAACTGATATTCAACCACTGTAGTGTACTGGTTTGCTGATACAAAGAGTTTGAAAGACTATACATATCTACAGGACTTTCTCCAGCTAGTCCTTCTGCCTGCTGCTTTCCCTTGTTTCTGTTTCTGTTCACTCCGAAAATCCTGAAGCTACAGTAAGAGCTGAGGTTCAATACCCATTGAACCTCAGGTAACGGTTAACCTCATGCTTATGTATCAAATATGTATAACAGATATTCATGTCAAAACAGCAATAATCACATACATTATTCTCATATTCACATAATAACATAACACAGCCACTGCAATATGCATGTTATTATAGTCTGCACTATTCACCAGTGCCACGGTGTACATCCGTGTCCTCAGCGCTAGGAAAACATAACGGCGTTATCAAGACTATAACCCGTATCAAGTTATATGTGTATGATCAATTTTCAAAAACAGAATTTCAGACTATCTATCACATATAAGCATACCATAAGCATCAGAGTTAAGGTTACAATACGCGTCCGTACCTTCCTTCCACGTGAATAGTAAATTACTATTCATGTATACGGCACTATTCATGTATACGGCACTATTCACGTATACGGCACTATTCACGTATCCCCAAACTTCATTTGAATCTGACTCCGGAATCCTCGGATATCCTATAATATCATTTTTATCAGTGACCATTAATTTTCAGCATTTGCGGAAACTATGTTGGATATTCACTATTCATGTGAATAGTACCAGTAAAAATATTTTTACCGTGCTGGTAAATATTTTTTACTGTGCCAGTAAATAATATTTACTGTCCAAGGATAATTCTTTTCTGATGTGACAGATCAGACTAAGCTGCAGCCACAGAGCATACTCAGAAAAACTCTATCTGGCATTTCTACTATAATTACCAAAAGAAACTACCAAATATTAAGACTAGAGACCAAAGAACTTACCCTTGAAGTTCCTGCTCATTCTCTCCAGCTTCAAGAACTTTACTCTAAACTCTCTCTCTAACTCTAAGAATTCTCACTCTTCTCTTAAACTCAACTGTTGTTCTCTGAGTTTGGTGTGAAGAAAATGAAGAAATGAAGCCTCTATTTATAGTGAAAAAGCATGACACTATTCATACTTTATCAGGTCAGATTTTGGCCGTTGGATCTTGACTTTAAATATGGCTTCATCTCAACCGTCCAATCCATTTGCTTACGTCATCGATGACGTCATCAAGATGCTTACGTCATCGATGACGTCATCATGACGATGACACTTTCTTACTCTTTTGCATTTATCCTATAAAGATTCCCTGATCGGTGTTCTAATCGCGTTATATTAGAAATTCTCAAGAATCCGGAAGCACAGCCTTGAAGTTCTATTTTTTCCTCTTCAGAAATATCTGGGTCAACTAAATTTTTGATCCTATTTAGGGTATTCCGTAACCTGCCGAAGATTTTAAGTCGGACACTGACGGTTACAGAAATTACTTCGGGTGACACCAACTTCTAGACAAAAATTCACTGATTCATAATATGTGCAGTTGTTTACTACTTAATTCAAGGAGTTTGAGTTATGATTTATTTCCTACAGATTCCACTATCTGTCCTGCTTCAAAATATCGGTTTCAACCTATCTCAATAATCATTCCGCCGATTACGGAAATGACTTTGGAGATAACCCACTCTGAGATAGAAATTCGCTTGTTTATAATATACCCTTACTTTAAAAAACTAATTCACGGTTTATTGGAAATAATTTTATTTCTATTATTTTCCAAAGTATAAGATATTATATTATAATAATATTATTATTAAGTGGGTCCCGCGTCAAATTTTTCAAAATTTCTCCCGTGAATGTGTCGGCAGGAGGAGAATTATTTTGACGTGGGTCCCGCATGAATAGTAAATACGTATTTTCAAAAAGTGAATACGTATTTAGGAATAGTAAATACCGTATTTTTGAATAGTAAATACCGTATTTGTGAATAGTAAATACTTTTCATATTTCTCAAAATATCGATTAAATACCGTATTTATAAAAAGTGAATACGTATTTGTGAATAGTGAATACTATTCATGTACGTATTTGTGAATAGTAAACACTATTCATGTCCAATAAAATACTGATTCTAAATTCATTTTCAAAAATAGGGTCTAATAGTCCTCCGAAAATAGGCTAATTTTCTAGTCTTTAGGTCCAAAATTCAGGATGTTACAATTCTCCCCCCGTTCAATAAATTTCGTCCTCGAAATTTGACAATATAAAATCAAAAGGTTATCTAGACCTCTAGTCTATTCCTTCCTTATGCAAACTTAAATAGCACACATCCTACTATTCAATGTCTCAATCTTATACCCAGGTATAGTACTAAATTACAGGACTTGCTGATCTATTCTCACAGTACTCGGTTACACAGGCCTCACTGCCTGATTTATTTAGCCTATCGGCTTAACACATATTGGCCTTCCGGCTCAATCTATTACCATCGCACTGGAGATTCTAACCTTTCTACTTAGGAATTCATCCTCAACCCTTAGGCATCTTTATTACTACCTGATACAGTGAATGTTTTGCTAGTCTTACGATGTATTCTAAACATAGTTACTTAGCATTTCACACAGTGCTAAGTATCACCGGTCTTATGTCCTAGGAGCATCATCCCGTGTATACTTTGCACACTACGTCTTATTGCCTTGAGCATCTGCTCATCAAATTCATCCGAGACTTTCCCATTCAAGTCCTCAAACTACTTTCACTTACTCAACATCATAACCGGCAGCTATTATCTGACTTAACTAATTCAGTATTCCAAACCTTTCTAATAGTTGCTGTTCCTGTACCATAATTCCCAATTACACTGCTTTTCTTTTTAACACGATAGCGTCGACAATCATGTCATTGCTACCCAAAATTATTTTCTTGTCTCATTTTCAAATTTTCAAACATGAAAAATTTTCCGTGGTTTCAGTACATTTCACAATCTGCACTATACCACAAAGTAATAGTGCTATAACATTTTTAAACTTAATCGCTGCCATCACAAATTCATGAAAACATTTTTCACTGCCGGATCATTTTCAAAAACTTTTATTACCGGCACATATCTTTGAGGGAGCTAATTTATTTCACAAAATTTTACAATTGAGAGTACACACCTTCATTTTAACCATTTGGTACAGTGAGCGCCTTACCCCAATCCTCAAATCCAGTCTCAACAGTACTATCAACCATGTGGGAGAACCTCCGCCCCTCTCTCAGGAGACCCAGTGTTCACACTGGCACATAAAGTAGCAACCCTATCTAGCGGAACTCAGTCCAGTCATAGACAGTCAGGTTGTACTAAACAAAACATATGCCCTCGGCAAAGTGTTATGGATTGGGTGCGTTCACTGCTGGTGCGATTTCCATTTTCTCAAACAAAATCCCTCCAAAAATTTTTGTTCAAAAAGAACATTTATCAAAGGCCAGCGATTTCAAACATTTTAAAACATCTAGCAAGACCCAGCAAACTGTGTACATCTACAACAGCTTCTGTCCTTCTAGTTTTGTACTGACTTTACCACAACATAGTTGAAAACTCAGTTTCAAACTCTGGGTTCTAACAAAACCGTTTGTACAAGACAACATCATAACCATCACTGTGGTCTCAAATTCTGTTGAAAAATATTTCATTTGAAAACTCGATTTCACAAATTTGAAAGTAAACTCCGAAAATTTCAAAATAGCAGGTGCATTGGTAAGTTCAAAAATTCAATTTTTTTTTTAAACCTTACTTAGGAATCAGACAACTAACATTAGAAGGTCATCACTAACTACACGCATTGGAACCTCTGTCCTTGGCTACTCAAACTATCCATAAAATACTTAGTTTGTTCTTCTTTAATCTTCCAGCTATTTCAAACATCGTTCGCTATCCTCGGATCTCACAAAATTTTATGGACACTTCTCATATTCGTTGTCTGACAACTATGGGCTTCTGCTAGCCTATAAACACAATATATATTGTATAGCACTGGAGCAAACCATGACGATATACTAAATTACTTAAACCTTCACTCTGGGGAACCTATTCGATGTGAGACTCATTATAATTTACTTACCTTGAGAACTGATGCACTGGTAACTCTACTTTATGGTTCGTTGTCACGGCGGCCCCACTCTACGGTTCGTCGTCACGGTGGCTCTGCTCTACGGCACATTACTCGGCGCTTCACTCAGTCTTCGCAGACCAGTCAGCTTTTCCGGTTAGCATCCTCTGTAGGTAAACCTCCTTGATCAGAACTCCCCGTAGGTATCCTTCTCCGACAAACTTTCCATAAGTAGCGCCAGTGATCGTCTTTGAATCATTATAATGAGAACTCAAATCTTAACAGGTTCCTATCCTTTAGTAGTTTCATAAACCGTTGTTTCTATGTCTGCCATCTTATCTAGGGTCATTCTATTCGTGGACTTTCACTTTCTATTTAGCTCCAAGCATAATTCTTAACTCAATTTTCCCTATCGGGTAGCCACTTACTTTAAAGGGAATTTATTAGCCACTAACATCTCTATGGTTCTTGGTCCCACCTTGAGACCATAACCTGGTGGCTACTGAGGTTTCCAGCTTTCGTATGGTTCTGTTAAGGAACTATCTCTTAGGTATTTGGAACCTAGGCAAAACTCACTCATATTTTCTCAGGGTTCCTACTCACACAGGGGTCATAGTTCTGAGATTTCTCTCGCCTAAGCAATATTAACTTCATAATGTCTATTGATTCTTGGTACTAATATTGGTATACTTACTACTGGGTACCTACAACTCTCATAGGCACTAGTATGACATAACTGTCTCCCCAGAATTACTGGGTACTTTCCCTCTTCTGTCAATTGATCACCACCGTCAAGGACTTAATCAAAAGATCTTCGTCCCCGGAGCCACGCCCCTTTGCACGCATGGTGTCTGGCCTCTACAAGGTAGGGATTTTCTTCTCAGGGTACCTTAACAAGTTATTATTTTGACAAGGACATTAAATCGATAGGTTACTATCCAAGGGAAACCTAAACAGTAGGTTACTGTCTACCGGAAAACTTAAGTCGTACCGACTTCTCTGTACCACTTCCCTTGAAACTCTGAGCGGGGATTTAACTTAGATTCCGATTCCCATATCAAAAGTCTTAAAGTTTAACAACAGAAACCATATTCTGTGCCATCTACTCTATATCAAGGCCTCCCGAGCCTAACCCTTTTCCTTAGGATGTACGTCCTTTTTGTATCACAACACCAGTATTGTATCAGTACTTGTACTTGTTTTTTCGAAACACTTTTAAAACCATGGCTTAGAGCCTAACTTAGTTAGTCAAACCGATTGGCCAGGTAGGCGTCTATCATGGGAGCCTCACCGTGCTAGGGTGACTGATTGGCTGATCCACATAGACTCGGCCCTACCTTCGGCACCAATGGTTTACTGTAACTGAGTCGGGTTCATACCAGATAAAACACTTTTGAAAGCTTAGAACCTAACTCCGCTACTCAGACAATCAGACTAGGCAGGTGTTTTTGTGGAAGGCTCGACGAATTCAAGGAAACTGATTGCCAACCACAAAACCCCTTTCTAGATATCGGACTGTTTGGAGTAACTTAGTTAACTCTGTGCCAGGATGTCTGCTCTGATACCAAAATGTAACACCCCAACTTTTCTAAAGCATTTTCAAAATAATTTGATCAGAGTTCAAAATAATTTAATCAGAATAGAGCAACGAAATGATTTTAAATACAGAGTAACTGATATTCAACCACTGTAGTGTACTGGTTTGCTGATACAAAGAGTTTGAAAGACTATACATATCTACAGGACTTTCTCCAGCTAGTCCTTCTGCCTGCTGCTTTCCCTTGTTTCTGTTTCTGTTCACTCCGAAAATCCTGAAGCTACAGTAAGAGCTGAGGTTCAATACCCATTGAACCTCAGGTAACGGTTAACCTCATGCTTATGTATCAAATATGTATAACAGATATTCATGTCAAAACAGCAATAATCACATACATTATTCTCATATTCACATAATAACATAACACAGCCACTGCAATATGCATGTTATTATAGTCTGCACTATTCACCAGTGCCACGATGTACATCCGTGTCCTCAGCGCTAGGAAAACATAACGGCGTTATCAAGACTATAACCCGTATCAAGTTATATGTGTATGATCAATTTTCAAAAACAGAATTTCAGACTATCTATCACATATAAGCATACCATAAGCATCAGAGTTAAGGTTACAATACGCGTCCGTACCTTCCTTCCACGTGAATAGTAAATTACTATTCATGTATACGGTACTATTCATGTATACGGCACTATTCACGTATACGGCACTATTCACGTATCCCCAAACTTCATTTGAATCTGACTCCGGAATCCTCGGATATCCTATAATATCATTTTTATCAGTGACCATTAATTTTCAGCATTTGCGGAAACTATGTTGGATATTCACTATTCATGTGAATAGTACCAGTAAAAATATTTTTACCGTGCTGGTAAATATTTTTTACTGTGCCAGTAAATAATATTTACTGTCCAAGGATAATTCTTTTCTGATGTGACAGATCAGACTAAGCTGCAGCCACAGAGCATACTCAGAAAAACTCTATCTGGCATTTCTACTATAATTACCAAAAGAAACTACCAAATATTAAGACTAGAGACCAAAGAACTTACCCTTGAAGTTCCTGCTCATTCTCTCCAGCTTCAAGAACTTTACTCTAAACTCTCTCTCTAACTCTAAGAATTCTCACTCTTCTCTTAAACTCAACTGTTGTTCTCTGAGTTTGGTGTGAAGAAAATGAAGAAATGAAGCCTCTATTTATAGTGAAAAAGCATGACACTATTCATACTTTATCAGGTCAGATTTTGGCCGTTGGATCTTGACTTTAAATATGGCTTCATCTCAACCGTCCAATCCATTTGCTTACGTCATCGATGACGTCATCAAGATGCTTACGTCATCGATGACGTCATCATGACGATGACACTTTCTTACTCTTTTGCATTTATCCTATAAAGATTCCCTGATCGGTGTTCTAATCGCGTTATATTAGAAATTCTCAAGAATCCGGAAGCACAGCCTTGAAGTTCTATTTTTCCTCTTCAGAAATATCTGGGTCAACTAAATTTTTGATCCTATTTAGGGTATTCCGTAACCTGCCGAAGATTTTAAGTCGGACACTGACGGTTACAGAAATTACTTCGGGTGACACCAACTTCTAGACAAAAATTCACTGATTCATAATATGTGCAGTTGTTTACTACTTAATTCAAGGAGTTTGAGTTATGATTTATTTCCTACAGATTCCACTATCTGTCCTGCTTCAAAATATCGGTTTCAACCTATCTCAATAATCATTCCGCCGATTACGGAAATGACTTTGGAGATAACCCACTCTGAGATAGAAATTCGCTTGTTTATAATATACCCTTACTTTAAAAAACTAATTCACGGTTTATTGGAAATAATTTTATTTCTATTATTTTCCAAAGTATAAGATATTATATTATAATAATATTATTATTAAGTGGGTCCCGCGTCAAATTTTTCAAAATTTCTCCCGTGAATGTGTCGGCAGGAGGAGAATTATTTTGACGTGGGTCCCGCATGAATAGTAAATACGTATTTTCAAAAAGTGAATACGTATTTAGGAATAGTAAATACCGTATTTTTGAATAGTAAATACCGTATTTGTGAATAGTAAATACTTTTCATATTTCTCAAAATATCGATTAAATACCGTATTTATAAAAAGTGAATACGTATTTGTGAATAGTGAATACTATTCATGTACGTATTTGTGAATAGTAAACACTATTCATGTCCAATAAAATACTGATTCTAAATTCATTTTCAAAAATAGGGTCTAATAGTCCTCCGAAAATAGGCTAATTTTCTAGTCTTTAGGTCCAAAATTCAGGATGTTACAAGTTCTCCTTCAAAGAGCAAACGAGAGAGGTTCCTTCAAGGACTGGTCTATGCGTCCTTGCTCTCGCATGTAAACTTAAACCATATGATGGAGATTTTAGATTGTGTGGATGAGACCTTCAATGCTTGTTGACGGAGGGAGTTCATCTTTCAATTTTTTTCTAGATGATGAATCAAAAGTTCTGTTGTATTTATCCATGATGCTTTGTTGAATCAGAAGTTGGCTTTGAGAAGTTGAAATGGAAGTAGAGAATTTGAGTTCAATTTTCAAACTTTTATATAGAGAGGGTTTCATAGATTATGGATCTATCGTGTCTTTTAGTGTTAAAGATAATTAAATTTTAAAAATGGCGACGGTTACTTCTTAATAGTTGTTATGTATGTGATTTTTTTTTTTTAAAAAAAATTTATTGGTTTCTACTGTTAATTGCATAATCAACCACAATGTTAACTTAGAACCGTTAAGTAAGCTGGCAAAAATACTTTATAGCTCTTAATTAATAACTGTGAACTATTAATTTTTAACTTCATCTCCCTCCTCCGATGATGAGAATGACAAAGAGGGTGAACAAGAGGAGGATGAATAGGATGACAAGGACGTAGTAGTGGTGGTGACTGTTATCCTCATCGTCCTATTCATCCTCCTCACCTGTCGTCTTCCTCATCCTTATCCATATTATCATCACCACAGGAGGGAGATGAAGGCTGGGTCAAAGTATTATCATCAGCGTGGGGAAGGGGAAAGGTTTTGAGCAATCATGGCATTTTTTGTTTCATGACGGATTTTGCTTAACAACTGTTATTCTTGTAATATAAAATATGACAGTTACTAATTACCAACATTATTTATTTTCTTGGACTTTTATTAGGTGATGGGTTTTATTTAAGGGTAAAGGTGTAAAAATGCACTTGTGCTTTACCCTCAAGAGCGCCCAACACCAAATACTTTTTTTAGATGCAAAAGTACCTACATGGTTAAGAAAGTAAAGCAAAAATTCCACTTACCGTTAATATACCAAACATCAATCTCTCTCTCCTCTGTCCTCTCATCTTTAGTCAATCTCTCTCCCCTCTCATTTTCTTTTGTTGAATTTGTTTTTGTGCATTGATGGAGAACAAGATTAGGAATATTAATGTAGGTGGAGCAAGATACCCAAGCATGCAGAAACACTCCCAAACCATATCCAATGCAAAATGAAGCCCAAGATACGTATCATTCACATATTTGCACCATAGATAATCCACATTGATGTTCACAACTTTCGACAACTGGTGCAGAGCCTCATCGGAAAACACTTTTAACGTCCATATTTTTTTAAAAAAAAAAGTCGTTGAATTTCAACTTATTTAAATAACAGTAGGTATATATCTACAAATCTACAACACACACACATAATGTTGAAATATCTAAAAATTCGAGTTTCAACGATTGGTTTTAAAAAATCAGTCATTGTAACTCAAAATAAAAATAAAATAAAATGGCATGATAAAGTCTTGAACTAAATGATATTGATATATTTTTTACAGATATATATAAAAGATAAATATTGTTTAATTTATTAAATTTGATTAGGAACTAACGAAATGAAAATACAGTGTGTGCATAAAAGAGATATATTGTTTAATTTATTAAATTTAATTAGGAACTAAAGAAATGAAAATACGATTAGATTTCTTATCTTCACTATCAAAATTCTAGGCTACATAATAGAAAATTCTATAAATATGGGATAAAACCATTTATATACATATAAGAGGTATTTTTTTTTAATTTGTTAAATTTAATTATTAACTAAATAAATGAAAATACGATTAGATTTTTTCTCTTAACTATCTATCAAAATTCTAGGCTACATACTAGGAAATTGCTATAAATATGGGATAAAAACCATTTATATACATATAAGAGATATATTTTTTAATTTATTAAATTAAATTTAATTATTAGGAACTAACTAAATAAAAATATGGTCAGATTTCTTCTCTTAACTATCGAAATTCTAATATACATACTAGAAATTAACTATAAATATGGAATAAAATCAAAGTGATTTTGAAGCTTTTATTCTAATAGTAAGTAGCACTAATTTTTCGCAAAATAAAATTAAATGGTATCTCAAAATAAAATAAATGTTGTTTAAGATACAACGACTGTTTTTATTAAAACAGTCATTATATCAAAATATTAAACATTCGTTCTTAATAAAAGGTCGTTAAAAATGAGGAGAAAACGCTTGTTTTTATTAAAACAGTCGTTATATCACAACATTTAACGTTCATTCTTAATAAAGGACGTTAAAAGTAAGGAGAAAATTACAACAGTGTCACCACCTATATTTTAACATCTAAATTTTTTAAAACGGACATTAATTGAGGGAGTTGAATTCCTATTTTGTAGTAATCATCAGTCAAGGGAGAGACTGATCAAAGAAGAAGAACATGGGTTTTATGATGGCGAGATCAACTCTGACGGGTACTTGAGAGGGTTGGAAGGCTTCATTTCCGAGTTCGACTATTTCCCTTTTTTCCCCTAACTGGAATGCTTCTCGTCATTATCAAACCCAAGAGTTTGAAGACACCCTTCTTTCATAGATATGCTATTTTGTTTTCTTTGATTATTTTGCTCCCTTATTTCTCTACATTTTGTATGTTGGTAGCTTCGGTGTTTGATCATTTTTCTCCATCAACACACACAAATGAATTCAGTAGAAGATGGGAGGAGAGAGAGAGATTGACTAACGGTTTGGGTATTAACAGACGTCTGGTATATTAACGGCAAGCGGGATTTTTGCTCCACTTTCTTAACTACGTAGGCACTTTTGCATCCAAAAAAAGCACTTGGTGTTGGGCGCTCCTGAGGGTAAAGCACATGTGCATTTTTGCACCTTTACCCTTTATTTAATAACAATTATATATCTCAAGTACTGAGGATCCCAACCACGTTTCCCCCTCACTGTAGCCAACGCCTCTCCCCCCCTTCGCCAATCCATCTATTGAGCCAAATGACGAGATGTCACAAGAGAAAATAGAGAATTGGGGAAGGGTCTTGTTATCATAAAGGAGATTCAAAGCAAATTAAGACAAAGGAGGGGAAAATTATTGTGAGGTGGAATAAGAAAAGACAAATTGTGAACTTGTCAATTCTCAAATTTTGACATTTCTTATTCCATCTATAGTAAGTTTCCTATTCTCTTTCTTAACTCTCTTTTCGGACCTCTCGACAACAAGATCCTTCTCTAGTGCTCTTTTCTATTGTGTCATATTGTAATTCGATGCAATAGATGGACTGGCAGAGGAGGCGACGTGGTTAGGATCATCAGGACTTGAGCCATTTGTTGCCACCAACAAGCCTTAAGGAAGAGGAGATGGTAGAGGAGGGGGTAGAGACGACATAGGAGTTCCTTAGGATCTTAACATGATGAAGGAGAGAAGGAGGAGGTTGATAGAAAAGTAGTAAGAATCACAAGGAATAGTTGAGTTTAGATAGAGGTCTAACGGATTGTGGAAGGTTATGACTTATGACTTATGAAGGTCTAATGTCATTATAAAGGGTTATGATGAGTTATGACATTGAAGGTTCGAAATGTTTTAAAAGGTTATGAAAGAGTTAGATGATGGTTGGTTTTGAAGGCCATTATGTTTTGTTTTCACTTATATAAGTGTTTGAAAGAGGAATCATTTGTAAGTGTTACATGACGATTATTTTTTAAGAACCGTCATTTTTGTCACTAAATAAATAACGATTATTAGCTACAACCGTTACTTTTGTGTTTTTACAAATTCCACCTTGCAATACATGACGATGTGTGTAATACCCCAAAAATTAATATTCCTCATAAATACAATATTTTGACAAATGACACCTATTTAAAATAGGTGAATATGTGGTCTCAAATTTTGAGACATATTTATTCTATTTTCTAGAAATCTTTATGTAGGAGTAAGGGAACCAATGATTCAATTTTCTTAGGAACCATAAAATATCATAAAAATACAAATAATTACCAAAATAAATTAGGGTTCTTGTATGACCAAAAAGAGCAAGAAAGTGTTATGGAAAATACCTAAACAAATAGGAGAATATGTTGTCTCCAAATTTTGTAGTTTATTTTATTTCATGGGCAAATTTTCTCTAGAATTTAGATAGGGCAAAACCCAATTTTAAAAATTTCATGATGGATCATAAAATATTATAAAATGCCGTAAAGACTCTAAAACTAAGTATAATCCTAATCTAATCATAATAGATAATTAAATGGCCTAAAAATACGTATATCAATTAAGAGAAATTATTAACAACTAAGGAACAATTAAATTACAATAACTGGAATAATTGTATTAATTTTCATAAATAATCAAAGGGTCTTAAACAGCAATTTTATAATTGTTTAAGAGACCAAATTTTCTAAAACCCTAGGACTAATACTTAGTTCATATGTAATTCATAAAAGGCCATAAAGAATTATCAAAACACTTGAACAAGTAAAAAGTAATTACCAACAATTAATGAGCAATTAAAATTACACTAATGGAATATTTAGCTAATTGTTTACAATTAATACTAGTTGTCATCAAGAAAAGATGTGTTAAGCTAATCAAAGACCAATAAGGGATGAGATTAGCATAAAATAGATTAACAATGATCTTAAACTACCCTAAAAGTCAATAATACAAAAATCAAGGAACACTTAAGCCTTGGATTAAAAAGTTAGTTAAGCTTTAATCAAGCTTTGTAAAAGTCAACAATTTCAACTATGGTTTAAAGGCCACAATTAAGCTAAGAACCAATCATAATTTGACAACATCACTAAACCACTTTATTAGGGATGCTAATTAAGATTAGCAATGGAGGGCTAAGATTAATTCTAATAAAGCTAAATCCAAAGGCCTTAATTTAGCCTCATAAAGCCAAATCCTTGTGAAATTAGATTAGCCAATGATAAATCAAGAAAATGTTCTTAATCCTCATAAAAATTAATTGGACCAATAAGAGATTAATACAAATTGAAGGTGTGGATTAAATCTAGTAAAGTTAAATCCTAAGGCTTAAATTAACTCTCATAAAACACAATCCATGTGAACTTAAAACAACCAATGAGAGGGAGTTGTGCATGTGTGTGGGAAAGAGAGAGAGTGTTGTGAGTGCTATTATTGTGAGCCTAGTGGGAAAGTTGGAAGAGGATAAGATGATGCATGTGATGATGTCATTGTTGTGCATATGTGTGTGTCTAGTATGAAGAGGGAAAGAGAAGTCAACTTCTTAGCCAATAGGTATTTAGTTAATTGCATAATTAGGATAATGCATGAAATTAATTCTAGATATAAACAAATGAAAATCTATACAAACTAAATTATATCTTGAAATCCATGAACTAAGTATGAAAACTAAGTTGAGATTCATAACAAGCATAAATCAAGCATGAAAACAAGTATAACCAAAGCCATTTTCATAATTGTTTAAGAAATGGAATCAATAGAAAAGATAGGCAAAATTGGTCTCTAAATGAAGCTAATAATTTCAAGGATTCAAAACCAATGAGGAAATGTACATGAAACCTCATTAGGACCCCCAAATGAATTTCTATCTAGTGGAATACAAAGTGAAAGAAGTAGGAAATTCTAAGAAGCAATTACACATATGCAAAAATGAGTCATCACTCTATGAATGAGTCATTAACCTAAACACACATGAGTCACCAATCTATGTATGAAATGAGTCATAACTCTAGGTGTGAGTCATAAAGCTATTTGAATACTTTTGGCAAGTTTGGAAGAGGATAGGGTGAGTCATCAAACAATGGAAGAGGCTAGAAGGGGTGTGGTGTAAGGCTAGGATGAGAGTTTCAATATTGCTTGAGATCCAATGGCCAAGAATGAATAAGTTGAGGCTTGTGAAAGGTGTTGAATTTTTCCTATAAATAGGGAGCTCTCCTCTTCATTCTCCTCACACCAAATCAAACTCCAAGAGTTGATTTCTAAGAGGAGCAAGAAGGAGGAGGAAGAGCAAGAAGCTTCAAGAGGTAAGCTTGTCTTTAGTTTTTAGTTTTTAGCTTTATAGTTTTTAGTTTTCGTCTTTAAATTCTTAGATAGAAGTAGGTTAGATCTTAAATATTCTAGAATAATTTTAGATTCATGTTTTTATGGTTAAAATCAGAATTATTTCTAAAAATTGATGAAGAAGAGGCTTTAGCAAAATTTCCGGAAGAGAAACACCGAAGTAACGAAGTTCTGGCAAAATTTCATCGGTTCAGAAATTTCTAAACCAGTCATGAAAATGCTATTATTTTATGCTGAAATCATGGTTAGGAAATTTTGAGAAAATTCATGGTTAAAGTAGACATATAGGGATTTTTAAATATGTAAAGATCATGTCCAAATGATTTCTGTACAGGGAGATAAAACTTCCCAAAGTTAGGGCTACGAATTTCTGGAAAATTCTGGACATATGTTCAAAAATTAAAAACTGGGAATGAACCGTGTAATCTGGGAAAAAAATATTATTTTTCCTTGAAAATAGACATCCTAAGGATTCCAGGGAATTTTACGGATCCTCATTTCGATTTTTCTAGAATTAGTTATGATTTTCTGAAGTTAGGCGAAAATCTGTCCAAAATTATGGACCAGCGTTTTTGGAAGAATTAAATGTGATATGTTGAAAAGTAATCCTACCAAGGGTAAAAAGGGTCATTAGTGACTAGGATACCTTCTAGAATATGATTGGTGAATTAATAAATGCGATATTACCATTATAGGGTAAACGTGATCGCGGTCCGAACGACAACGTACCGATAACGCTGACGCAGGTATGTTCGCGTACTGTAACACTAGCTCTGATGCTTATTGTATGATTGTATGTGATGGTTGTGCTCATCGACTAAGACTTACATGCATGGTTATGTTGCATACGTGGTTATGTTCTAATTATTGTTGTAGCATACGTGGTTATGTTACATACGAGGTTATTATTGTTGTAGCATACGTGGTTATGTTCACTACAAGAAAATGCTGAAATAGCGACGGAATTTGCGAGGGAAAAAAATTCCGTCGCAAATTTGCCAAAATTTGCGGTGGAAAAAAATTTCCCTCGCAAAATGTTGACTTTTGCGAGGGAAAAAAATTTCCCTCGCAAAAAGTGGCCATTTTGCGAGGGAATTTTTTTTCCCTCGCAAATTTTGGGAAAATTGGGGGGAAATATCCCGCCAATTTCCCCCCATTTTGCGAGGGAACTAATTATCCCTCGCAAAATGAGAACTTTTGCGAGGGAAAAAATTTTCCCTGGCAAAAAGTAGCCATTTTGCGAGGGAAATTTTTTTCCCTCGCAAATTTTGGGAAAATTGGAGGGAAATGTCCCGCCAATTTCCCCCCATTTTGCGAGGGAACTAATTGTCCCTCGCAAAATGATGAATTTTGCGAGGGAAATTTTTTTCCCTCGCAAATTTTGGGAAAATTGGGGGGAAATATCCCGCCAATTTCCCCCCATTTTGCGAGGGAAATTTTTTTCCCTCGCAAATTTTGGGAAAATTGGGGGGAAATATCCCGCCAATTTTCCCCCATTTTGCGAGGGAACTAAATGTCCCTTGCAAAATTCATCATTTTGCGAGGGAAAAAAATTTCCCCACGCAAAAAGTAGCCATTTTGCGAGGGAAATTTTTTTCCCTCGCAAATTTTGGGAAAATTGGGGGGGAAATATCCTGCCAATTTCCCCCCATTTTGCGAGGGAACTAATTGTCCCTCGCAAAATGGCCACTTTTTGCGAGGGAAATATACATTCCCTCGCAAAAAGTAGCCATTTTGCGAGGGAAATTTTTTTCCCTCGCAAATTTTGGGAAAATTGGGGGGGAAATATCCCGCCAATTTCCCCCATTTTGCGAGGGAACTAATTGTCCCTCGCAAAATGATGACTTTTGCGAGGGAAAAAAATTTCCCTCGCAAAATTCTTTATATTCCTTTCGTCTCACACTCCTCTCTCACATTTCCTTGTTTTTAGTTTTCTCTTTCTTCTATCTGTTTTAGATCTCTCCAACGCCGGCCACTCCCCCACCTGCTGCTGCTACTCCACCACCGGCAACTCCTCCTCCGGCTGCAGCTCCCACTCCCACCACTCCTTCACCAGTGGCAACTCCTCCCTCAGCTACCCCTGCTAGCTCTCCGACACCGTCCTCAGAATCACCCGCCGCCAACTCCCCACCGGCACCTGCTCCCGAGGGCCCTTCACCTCCTCCATTTTCATCACCACAACGACAAGAAGCACGCCAAACACATACATATGGACTCACCCTCTCACTCCTTCGTCATCATCGTCGGAGCTGGTATCTTCGGTGAGAGCTTCGGTTTTGATCAATTCTTTCATCTTTGTTCATATGGTTATTATGATTCATTTTATTCTGATTTTTAGTCTCTCTGTACAAAAGGTATCTCTGTGGCGAAAGTGTTGGCTGAGAATAGAATAGAAGACCTAGGGAAAGTGCTCGCTCGTGATAATGACGAAAAGAATTGAACTGCACATTGTATAATTTTTTCTTCTTCTGGATTATATTAGTGAGTTACGATTTCATCATGTGCTGTGTTCTGCTAATGAAATGGTATTTAATTTATTGGATTATATGTTTTATCGGATTTCATCATGAATAAAACAGTTTGTAATTCTTTAACTCATTTTCCAACTTTAGTCAGCTTTCTCTGGTTCTGAAAAACCAACCAAATCTGGTTTTTTTTTTATGTAATCTTTTTAGTATTTCTTATTTTTTTTTTTTATTTTTTAAAAAAATAAATTAAAATTTTGCGAGGGAAAATTTTTCCCTCGCAAAATTTGGGATTTTGCGAGGGAAAATCCTTTCCCTCGCAAAAGTTTCAAATTTTGCGAGGGAAATTTATTCCCTCGCAAAATCCCAAATTTTGCGAGGGAATAAATTTCCCTCGCAAAATTTGACACTTTTGCGAGGGAAAAATTTTCCCTCGCAAATTATGAATTTGCGACGAAAAATTGTTTTGCGATGGCGATTTTTGCGACGGAACTTTTTCCGTCGCAAATTCCGCCGCAAATTAATTTTGCGACGGAAATTTGCTATTTTGCGAGGGAAAAATTCCGCCGCAAAAAACTGTTTTTTTTGTAGTGGTTACATACATACGTGGTTATGTATTTCTAATCATACATCTGTTGTGGGCTTTTGTATTGATTATCACCATAATGTCATGAATATCTGTCATACATAACTGTACATAAGCATGAGGTTAACTGTTACCTGGGGTTCAATGAGAATTGAATCCCAGCTCATAGTCTCAGATACTGGTGGAACCGGGACAAGAGCAAGGATGAATAGCACACAAGAGGGCACGGGCAGAGAAGCACCTAGAGGTCATTGTAATCGAAAACATTCAGAGATTTGTACCACTGTAATAGCAACTAGACTGCACAACAGGGAATGTATATCAGTTACTCGCTCTGTTAAAGAAAAAAGTTTATTCTGATCCTCTGATTGAGTTGTTGTTTTAAAAAGAAAATCTTTTCCGATGCCACTCTGATTAATTTCTTCGAAGCTCTGATAATCCCATTTGAAAACCACATTTAAAAAGGTGGGATGTTACAATGTGCATAATCTACCATTACGTTTAAGGATTATATATACCCTTTATGTATTAGACGTTATATATGTCTAAATCTTTTAGTAGTGCCGTCATTCTTAAGTTTTGCTCCCTTCTCTTATTGTGAGTGTTTGGGGTGACTTAGTAGCTAGTTATATGCTAATAAAAAAATAATAATAAAATCTTCTTAAGGGATTACCATAGTAAGAAGTATCTTTGGAGGAGGTTTTTGACCACCAACAATTTGATTTGTTCCTTTGAAAGGCACTATCTTTGTCTCTTAGGGACTGTTTGGTATGGCGATAGACAAAGGAAAAAGCCTAGTCCATAGTAGTAAAATCCCAATGGAGAAAAATATAGTTTTTAGTGTTTGGGATAGCTTTTGTCTTAGATGAGCTTATTTAAACAAAGTGACTTCTGATAGAAGCCACTTTTTTCAGCTTTTGGCATGACTTTTGAGACCAACTTGTTAGATGCACTTCTAGCATGATAGAATCAAATATCAACTTGTTAGATGCGCTTCTGGCATGATAGAATCAAATACCAACTTGTTAGGAATATGTGATCCAGTAAGTAATATACTATTAAATATATATTTATATGCATTCTAATTTATATACGACTTTATCCATTAAATATATTTAATTAAACATTTTAGTGTTTTTAAAATTTTTATTAATAATTTAACTTTTTATTATCAAATTTAAATTTAATTTTTTCTCCAATTATCACAATATATACAACTAATATATGTGTGTGTGTGCGCGCGCGCGCGCGTGTAGTATTCAATAAGATTTATATTTTTTTTAGTTATTTTCCATTTTAACTAACTTTTTAAATAATTATTTAAACAAGAGCCCACTTGGAAAAAAGTCACTTCTATCACTGTCGTTCCAAACACAAATGACATTTATAATATAACTTTTATCAAATCTTACATTTGTAAAAGTTAGATTGAAAATAAGGCTTTTTTGTCACCGTTATCCCAAAAGGGCACTTACAAGCTGTCTTACTATAGTATTTGCTAAAGATGATGAACTTAATACTCCCTTTGTCCCTGCATACAAGCTTTTCAACCAAATAAAGAGATTATAAAAAATAGTTAAAAGTAGTCAAATGCAATAATTACATAGGAAATTTTAATATTTTTTTTTAAAAAAATGCCCCTATATATAAATGGTGAGAGAGAGAGTAATAATGAAAAAAATGATGAAAGAGATCGAATGTATGAGTGTAATAATTAATTGAGGGATAAAATGACAAAAGTGAATTTATTATTGATAAAAAAACTCAAAAGGGATATTATATTTAGGGAAAAATCCATTTGAAAAATGCTCTTAGGGACAGAATGAGTAGTTAGTAACACCTTGTTGTTTGTGGCACATGCATCTATGATACGTGGCAAACATTGATTAGAAGTTTCAAAATCGTTAATTATCCTCTCATTAACAATCGAATGTATGCGTACAATTTATTTCATCAAAATCTAATAAGATATTTATTGTAACTTACTCTTCATTTTCAAAAGATGTTTGCGTAAACTTCAAAAAGAGAAGACATCCATGTTACGATGTTTGTGTGTGCTTTGATGAGCTTTTTTAGGGAAAAAAATGATTTCTAAAAGAATAGATTTTGTGAAAAAATAATTTTTTTTTAGTATGATGAATTTGGTGAACTAAGTTGTTCTCCCTAAATTATATACCAAAATCATAGTTTTCTTGAAAAAATATATTGTAAAAAAATTCTACCAAAAGTCAGAAACTATCAATGGTACACATTTTCTACTTTTGAGAAAAATTCTGTGCAAGTTTTCAAACATAGATGGGTACTTTTTTAACAGAAATATAGGAATAATAATTATATGATTTACTCAACATGTATTAATTATTAGCAATGATTGACTTTGATGCGTTTGCTTAGCTTGCAACGCTAATCAATTATTAGAAAATTGATCGCAAAGGTATGGAAGTAAACCCACTAATTTAAAAAGTACATGCTTCAAACTAAGAGTGAAGGGTTTAATGAAAGCTTAATTATATACTCCATAGATGATTAATAAAGCTGTAGGTAATTATTTATTATGCTTCCTTTAATGAGGAAATTCAATGTGATTTGCTTATAAGAGCATGACAGATGTGATATTATATAATGAAAAAGATCTAAAAAAGTAGTGATAATGGTTCGAGTGATCCATCAATGATCCAATGAAACCAGCAAGAAAGCTGTCTCGAACTTTTATATATATAAGTGAATGATGAAACTTTATATTTAGTAGCAGAAGATCAAAACAGTTGGATATTTGCTTCTACTTTAATTTTGCTACGTGTATACTTCAAGTGTCTTAGCCTCCACAAAACCAAACAATATATATCTCTCTCTCGCTAAGTGGCCAAAACACTATGCTTTTGTCTCTCTCCACGTTATTTCTCTCATGGCTTCCACATGCTAATGACTATGATAAATTTAATATCGACTTAATTTTCAATTTATTTTGGATTAGTGGGAACACACACACACACAAGAATAAAACTGAAGTGGACATCACGTGTCATTTACTTTATACTATTCTCATAAGTATAAATTATACATGCTCTTATTACCCAAAAAATATTACACATGATCTCGAATTTCTTCGCATATCGAGACAATAGAGTCACGTGCTCCACTACATCTAATTATGCCATGTTTTCTAGTTCTATAGCTATAGGTTTTATTAATATACATAACATTACTAAAGTGACTTGGGATTTGGTTATTCATATAAGAAGCATCAACTTGGTTTATAATTCTTTAATATTTTCATTCGGCTATGGTTGACCAAAGAGGACACTAATTTGACACTTTTTGACTTGCATGTCTTCAACATACAATCTTTTGCCCATAACGCTTCCCTTTCAAATGCATCAATACATTATTGTGCTAATATTATTTTAATGGATTTGGGTCTGTATATATAATGTCAATAATCATTACAAACACAAAGTTCGAGCTTCATTTATATAGAGAGAAAGATGCACTATTATCAAAAAGTAGATTTAACGACGCCAATTAATATTTGTTATTTGACAATAGAAATAGAAAATGAGGTGATGAAATTTTTAAAATTTTGTCTTAACATTTAAGGACTGGTTTTTAACAATAGTTGTTGAAAGTTTAAATTTAACGATTGTTTCTAAAAATAGTCGTTAAAATTTAAGCCCCCCAAAATATAGTTACTACAAATGGTTTATAAAAATAGTCATTGAAAGTTTCAATTCAAGGACTGGTTTTATTAACTCAGTCGTTGAAACTCAATTTTCTTTAAAAAAACAAATTGGGATACAACGATTGCATTTGGGATACGATGACTGCTTAATAAAAAACAGTCATGGAAAATTTCAACAAGCCGGTGTCTTGGCGTAGTTGACTTGAGCCTTTGCCAAGGATATTCCTGAGGTCGAGGGTTTGAGCCACCCTCAAGTAGTTATCATGGAGTCTTTGCGTTGCTTGCCCCGCGATAAACTATATCTATTGGTTGGATTCCTTGGATTATGTGCTGAACGAAGAGATTAAATCCATTTTCAACATGTAAGTTTAGCTATTTGTAAATCATTCATTTTTTTACTTGAACAAATTGTTTTAATGTCTTTTGGTTTTCATTCTAATGATAGCGCAATGAAGACGTGTTCTATCCTAGGTGGGAGGCGCAAACCTAAAGTTACTACCACGAAGTGGTCCCGGCCCAAAGTAAGTTGTTTAAATTCAAGTTCTTTAATTTACAATCACTTTATATATAATTGCCTTAATTTATTTTGACCATTTTCTTTTAATGTATAGTGCTCTCGCCAATCAAGGAAAACTAGTGCAAGTACTATGTTATACTTTATATGTATAACATCATCATTAGTGGAGTTACTTCAGAGTTTGGCCAGATGATCATTTCTTTATTCTCAAATGATTTTTATTTTTGTTCTAGCAAGTGCATTGTTAGTTATTTCATTAATTTGATCGATTTTTGTTAACTTGTTCTTTAATTTTCCCGCATTTTGATCAAGAGGAACCCTACACTATGGAAGACATTAATATGCTAAAAGACCTTTAGATGAGACATCTTCCACAACATATAGAAGAGTGTAGATATGGATAAAAGGTTTTTTTTTAAAAAAAAAAAAACATAGTGTAGTGGTTTAGAAACACTTGTGGAAATACTTGATTATATTAATTTATTAACTTGTGCAAACTCTTGTATTACCCATGTTTAGATAACTTTTGTATATATGCAAGGTGCTATAATGTATGTTGCTCAGTTTTCTTTATTCTCTATTTTGGGAATTGATTGTTTGTTACTCAGTTTTTTTATTGGGAAAATTAATATAAAGGACCTAGAAAAAATAATATTTATTATAAAGGGCCATAAAAATTGTAATTACCTAGAAAGATCAAATATCATAATATAAATTTAAAATCACTAAATTGCCTCTAATCAATCCTACTATATCATCTCTTGTCTTCATAATTTTAAAAAAATAACTAAAATTAAAACTAAAACTATCAATCAGGATAGGATTGTATCTTTTTTTAAAATTTTTTAAATATATTAATAAATTAACAACAATTTATATCGTCAAGTTACCCAATTTATGTTATCAATGTAGATATCCATTAATTATATATATATATATTAGAAATAAAAACTACACTCATTTCATATTTTTCAGGATATAATAGGTTCCTTATATTTTGATTTTTATTAACATTAAATGAATTTTTTAACCCACATGAATTGCTTCTAAAACAAAAATAAATCATATAAACTTTCTTGGTTTAACATATATGATAAATTATAAAAAACCTATTCTTAATTATTGTTTGATTTAGTGAAACTTAAAATTATATAATTCTATTCTTAATTAAATTTTTTATCGATTTTGAAAAAAATGATAATTTTTATAAAATTGAAGATTGAGAAATTCTTTTCCATAGATATCTGTTCAACTTGTGAAAAATAAAAATTGAGAAAATTATTGTTTGATTTAATGAAACTTAAATTTTGTATTAATTTTAAAAATAAAATATGCAAGAGAATGTAGGTGGGAACACAGAACGTTTTAGCAGGGCATTTTAGTTTTTCTTAAAAAATATATATTTTTGTATTTGGTCCTTTTAAATAATTATAATTTCTATAGTCTTTTTCCATAAATTTCTTTTCCTTTAAGTCCTTCATTCTAATTTTCCCTTTTTTATTCTCTATTTTGGTTTTGTATCTAAAAAAAGGACATAGACAAAAAAACGAATATCATTTTTTTAAAAAAAGAAAAGAAATATGGTTAATGGTTTTAATAAAACAGTCGTTGTAACGGTAACTTACATCGACTATTACTCATAAACCAGTTGTTGTAACTGATCTTTTTTTAATTAAAAAAATATAGACGTCTGGTTTAGATAAAACAGTTATTGTAATTGTCAACTTACAACAACTGTTACTTAAAAATCAGTCGTTGTAAATTATCATTTTTTAAAAAAAAAAATATAGACGACTGGTTTAATCTAAACAGTCTTTGTTAAAGGTGCAATCACAACGATTGTTTCTCATAAATTAGTCATTGTAAGTGATCATTTTTACAACTAGACAGAAATATAGAACAAATATTATTTTGTAAATCAATCGTTGTAATGGTCGACATACAACGACTGTTTTTGTAATAATAGTCATTGTAAGTTGAATAACATTGACTGTCTGAAAACCAATTGTCTATGTTGATATTTTTCAACGTCACTCACATATACTACCCTCAAAAACATTTGTCTAATGACTTAAATACAGACGTTTAAAGTATTTTCTGTAGTAGTAATGGGTGTTAGCACTACTGTTAAGCTTGTATTTGTGGCTTAGGTGGAGTACCTTTGGTGCTTTTTGTGGTGCTCCCTCTTCCCCTTCTTATAAGTTTCAGATTTGTTAATAGGTGTGTCTTAAAATATAAGTTTTATTTTAGGTTGGTTTAAACATTCATATCATTTTTTCTAACTTTACCTCTTGTTGGTTATATTTATTGTATTTATTCTATCGCACTTATCCTTTACATATAATAAGGAAAATTTTCTAATTTCATGTGGAAGCCAAATAAGCCAATTCCACCCAAATGGCTTCAATCCAAAAAGCTCGGTTTTGCAATTCCATGGTCTCATTTCCGACTGTACCCTCTCTTCCTTTTCAATATCACCCACCATGCTCCTCCACCTTGAATACTCAACATATCTCCGAGGACGGTGGACTGCAACTCCGACGGCGAATCCAGCAGCCAATCCCTAACAGTTCGACAGCCATCAAGCTCGTCACTATCACAACCCACCTTGGATCTAGCAGCTTGGTGGCATTTTGGTCTTTTTACTTAAAAATTATATCTCATTTTCATGACATACCAAACATACTTTTAAGCCCAATTTTTATATCCATTTCCATATCTATTTCTATTTCCATCAAAATCAATTCTAGTGTATCAAACGGGTTCTAAGATTTTGGCTTTTCCCTTCATTCTCGTTTCCGCTTTGCAATTGATATAATATTGTATAGGTTAAGTGTCTAATATCCTTTTAGCCAAAAGTGAGTGTCTAGTATAAAAGAGGATTATTACGTACATTTTTTCATTTTAAATGGTTGGGGCCTATTAATTTTTTTTGAAATTCTCAATATCATCACAGACACTAATTATATCAAACCAATTAATATTTTAAGGTAATATTAGTTTTCTTACAAGTATAAAAGAAGGTACGACATGTAAATACATGTTACTTAGTTTTGCTAGGATAGGAATGTCATTTGGTTAACAATAAGGACAAAGCCTTATTATCTCACTAGGTAGCTTCATCTACATAGATTATATGATACTATTGTACTCTATCAATAATCATATTTTGGATACATTGTTAACTAAGAGATCTCATTCAATAAATTTATTGAGTGTTATTTTCAGATTTCCTCTATTTCTTTTCAAATCCATACTGCTTGATCAACCCTTATTACTAGTACATCTAAGGGCCATCTTGTGTAGAAATTTTTATCTTTATGTGCATGTTACTTTAATTATAAATTATAAAAAATCATTATATGATTATTGTTGAAATATTTTTTTTTTGGAAAAAAGATATTTAAATACCACTTTAACTTCCAAGACTCTGAAAAGACCATTAAAACTTGCTAAATACAAAGAAGAGATGGGTGAGAATTTAGATTTTTCATGTTTTGACTTAAAGGCTAAAATACATTTTAACACATTTTTTAAGTACCTAACAATTTTGTCAAAACTATTAAGATTTTTGTTAAAACTATTACTGTTTTAGTCAATATCATTAATCAATTAGTTAAAACCCACAAAAATTGTAATGGTTTTAACAAAAATTATAATAGTTTTAACAAAATCATTAGGTGCTAAAAAAATGTGCGAAAGAGAAATTTTGGTCTTTAAGCGAAAACATGAAAAACTCATATTCTCACCTTTGTCCTTTACAAGTTTTAATTTTTTTTCTGAGTTTTGGAAGTTAAGGTGGTACTTAAATGTCTTCCCCCCCCCCCCCCCCCCCCTTTTTCAAAATATACAAAAAGCTCCATTGTAATGAAAATGTATTCTTTACTTTAGTTTTTTTTTTTAACAAAATGCTTTATGACGTTTACCTAAACATACTTTTTCAACTAAAAATTTAAGTTGAGGGTATTTTGTTTTAAAAAATTTAAAATTAAATTAAATATTAGAGTAATTTCTTTCAAATTTATATATTTTTTAAAGGGTTAAGGTGCAAAAATACACATGTGCTTTTCTCCGAGGAGCACCCAGTAGCAAGTGTTTTTTTTATGTGCAAAAGTGCACACGTGGTTACAAATTAGGTGCAAAAATACCGTTTGACCGTTAAGTTTGACTTTGTCCGTTAATTTTAACTTTTTTTGCGGACTGGACGATGACATGGCATTTCAAATGTGCAAAAATACACATGTGCTTTGTCAAGAAGAGCACCCAACACCAAATTATTTTCTTTAATTTAATAATTTTACTTCAATTAAAATTATTTTAGGATCTTGAAAATATATTTCAAGTATTTACCGGTATTAAAAGGATACTGAAAAAAAATTTGAGGGTACTGACAAGTACTAAAAAGTACTTTCAAGATACTGACTGATACAGAAAAAATATTTCATAATCTTGAAAATTTATTTTAGGATCTTGAAAAAATATTTCAGATATTGACCAGTACTAAAAGGATATTAACTGATACTGAAAAAATATTTCAGGGTACTAATTGATACTAAAAAATACTTTCAAAATACTGACTGAAACATAAAAAATACTTCATAATCTTGAAAAGTTATTTTAGGATCTTGAAAAGATATTTCAAGCTATTGACTGGTATTAAAAGGATATTGACTGGTACTAAAAAATATTTTAAAGTACTAACTGGTACTAAAAATATACTTCAGCTTATTTTTTTAATATTCTAAAATAATTTTTCAGATCATGAAATATTTTTTTCTGTACTAGGCAGTATTCTCAAAGTATCTTTTTAGTACCAGTCAGTATCCAGTAGTAATTAAAATAAAATTATTAAATTAAAAAAAAGAATTTGGTGTTCGACACTCTTGTTGACAAAGCACATGTGTATTTTTGTACCTTTAAAATGACACGTCATCGTCCAGTCAGCAAAAAAGTCAAACTTAACGGTCAAACGGTATTTTTGCACATAATTTGTAACCATTGTGCACTTTTGCACCTAAAAAAAGCATTTGTGGGCGCTCCTCAAAGAAAAGCACATGTGTGTACCTTAATCCTTTTTTAAATATAAAAGTGACATGAATTAAGTTATTATTTTTTTAAATTATCATTTAGTATCTAGTTTGAAGTTCCTCGCTATTTTTTCCAATATAAGTGTGTTAATTTTAATTTAAATTTAGTGGCTCCATAGAGGCAACACTCAACCAGAACTCCAAAAGCCCAAAAAGCAACATAAATCCAAAAAGGTTTGCACGTATTTTGTTTTTTGGTTGAAGGTTTGCACCTATTTGCAAATGAGTGATTAAACAGTATGACAACGAATAAACTTGAGGCCCATTATCATTAGTTGGGCCTATTAGGCCTACAGTGCAATTAAGATAATTAGGATTCAATAGTGCAATGATATGTTGTAACCAAAAAAACATGCGACTATCCCTCGGGTTCAACTGGCGTGGAGGTCGGTCTTCTTCACCTTTAGAGAGGCGGTTCGATCCCTGAGTTGGTCAAGGTGATGAGGGAGGCATCTTAGGGGTTTAGGAAGCAGTGGTAACACGCTAGTAGAGGTAGAGGCATGTGTACTCTCTGGCCAGTATTCCCTGTGGACTGGGCTCCAAGCACCCTGTCCTTGGACTGTGGGTGAGCCCAACCACTTTCCTAAAATTTTTATAGCAAAAAAAAAAAAAATTTGTGACTAACAAACGATTTGTTAAGGTAGTAAGAAAATACAAGCTTGTAATTAGGAACGATGGAAATCCTTTGTGTGCTTGATGAGTAATTTTAAGAGTTCATTTATTTGTTATATAAAAGATTTCTTTTTATTTCTATTTGTTGTTTTCATTCTTAATAACAATTTTCATACTCAATAATTAAAATACGTATTTTATATTGCTCAAAATAAAAACCTTAAAAATGGACCCAAAAAAAACATTAAAATAACGAAGGATTTAATAAGATACTATCGTTTGATGGGTATTTGTGGAAAAGAAGAATTTAATGCCATTGACATTTTACATAGGGTCACATATTTTGGACCACAAAACCTTTCTAGAAGGGGCCATATAATATGGATCAGTGGAAGAATTTTACATGTTTAGCCATTTGTTAAAAAAATTAGCTTTATTGATAACTCTTCAACCATAATTAAGTAGAAAAAAGAGGAAGAGAATTCAAGAAAATAATTACGGTGTTTTAGAAAAAGCATATGATATTATCTATAAAAAAGAACATACCCATTCAAACAATGGTATCTTATAAAAAGGAATAGAGTTTTTTTTTTTTTTTTAGTATGTAATGATTATAGTAATCTTAATGTAAGACTATTTACCTCACTTTTTTTCCACTTATTCTCTTTCACACCCACCTTGTTTATAAATAAAGGTGTTTTTGGAAAAAGAGTTGCATTGTTTATAGGGTGAAGGTGTAAATTTATTAATGAAGTTTTTTGTTATAAACACTCAACACAAATTATGTTTTTTTAGATGAAAAAAATAGACATATTATTCTAAGAGGTGTAAAAGTAGACATAATCATTTTAAAAAGTAGCAAATTTGGCATTGCCATTAACTAGAGTTAAAGTCCATCCACTTTTCGTGTGTGGGTTCCACAATTATTCTTGTCTATAACCAATAAAAGCATGCCACATCACTGAATTTAATATGATGTGTAAGTTGATCTATCAGCTTTTGAATTTAGTTAACTTTTATTATTTGTAATTGAACATTATGTTGTTCTAAAGATTCATGTCTACCTTTTTCTCTCTCCTCCCTTTTTGTCATTCTCACCTCCGACTTCCCTTAGATACTTCCAACGAAGCAAAAAGGAGCAAAAGAAACTTTACATTAGATATTTCCAATTGTAGCACTTGCTAGCTCCCCGCTAGCACTTATCCTTGAGTCCTAAGGTGTTTCAAACTTTCACTTATTGGAAATGACCCTGCTTTTGGGCAATTTGTTGAATCTCTTATACGACCACTTGCCAAATTCATCTTCCGAAGAGTAAATGAGGAGGGAGAGTTTGAAGAGAAAAGGTGAAGAGAGAGGTCTGAGGTGATAGAATGAAAGGGAAATGAGAGAAAAAGGTGGGAACGAATATCTAGGACGATATAAGTGTACACCACATATCATCTAGAAGAACCATGACACCCACAACATAAGAAAGGGACGGACATTACCTCCAGTTAATGAGAATACCAAATTTGTTACCTATTAAAATGTTTATGTTTATTTTTGCACCTCTTAAAATGACTATGTCTAATTTTACACTCAACAAAACATAATTGTGTTTGTTGCTCATAGCGAAAAACTTGATTGCTAAATTTTTACTTTTATCATTGTTTATATATTTATAAACATACCAAATTTTTCGACCAGAAGTTTGGAAACAAAACTGAGATAAACCAGTAGGGTCCAAAAGTCTTAAGCTTATTATGAGGAAAAGCTTAAGATAATTACTAAAACTATTTTGGACCTTGAGAATTTGGGAAGGTTATGAAATAATGGGAAAAACATTTCTCATGTTGTAGGAGAAATGTTTTCTCATGCCACACACACATAAAATGGTGGGACCCGTATATATATATAATTAGCACTATATATATATGTGGGTCCCACCATTTTATGTGTGTGTAGGAATCTTGTTTCTCTCATGTAACATGAGAAAAGTAAATCCCTGAAATAATATTTTAAGGATATAGAAATATTATGGTGGAAATTAATTATGGAATTTTGGTTTATAATAATTATGAGAATAATTATTAGAAGTTAAGGCCCATTTTTTCTTAATTTATTTCAGAAAAAGAATAAGTTCAAGGAATATTGGTGATGGATATTTTAAGGTTTAGGAAAAATGAATTGGAAAAAAAAATAATCTTTATAATAAATTAAGGATTTATTTCAAAACAATAATCTAATTGTTGTAATTCGTTGGGTAAAAGAACCCACCTAATTAATCAGACAGAACATAAGGGTGATATACTTGACCCACAAATTGTCATTTAAGGCCCAACCATTATCTCATGTTCTCATACTCTCTGCATTCCTTCCATCTAGGCAATACCAAAGTGTAGAGGAAAGAAATATGAGATAACAATCTAAGCCCATATGTTGCCAACCCATTAAGTTACCTTCAAGTTCAACACGTAACAATTAAATAGGATAGCAAAATCAGCCCAACATATAACTAGAAGCAATAATACATCTCCATATTGGAGCCCAAGTATTTCATTTGTTCCTGCTGAACCCAAAATGCAGCAACACAAAATGCATCAGCAAGATATATATATATATATATATATATATATATATATATATATATATATATATAAATAACCATTACTAGTAGTGCACTGGTATTGGGATTAATTTTCCCCTCCCGTCCTGATCGATCCTCGTCCCCTATCGCCTTGTATAAAAAAAAAAGAAGATATATATATGTATCCTTAATTCCTCTATTAATCAATCATTCAGAGCAACAACAACACCACAACGTCACTTACGTAAGCCACATAAGGAAATCACCAAAAAAACAGTTCACGCATACTCTCTCAGTCTTCCTTATTTCTTTCCGTCAGGTCGCATGAGTGCAGGAAAAAAAAGAAGAAGGAAATCATAGCGCCGTTCTCATCAGCGTATATTGCTTTCGGCGTTCATTGTACACGCAGCCTCAGACCACCCCATACCTCTTGAGCCAAACGTCACCTCCCCTCTTATTATAAACCTTTGTAGCGACCAAGAAAGAGAGAGACCGAAAGTGAGAGCCTGAGAGAAAAAGAAGTGTGTGCTCTGTTCTTGAAACTGGAGAACAGAGAGAGACCAAGATAGAAGGGGTAAAGGAAGGAGGTGGTGCATAAATCCTTTCGGCCAGTCCTCATTTTCTTTCTCTTTTGTTTTGAAGAAGGCAGAGTGTGAGGACGCTAAGAGAGAGAGAGAACGAGAGACGTTGAAGACTGATGAAAACTTGAACGTCGCATGCAAGTGTTGACCAAGGTGAGTTTAACGCCATTAGGAACATAGCTTTAGTTTTCATATATGTCTCTACTAAATAAAAAGAACTGAAACAGGGATCATTTCTTAGCTTGCGTTTGCTGTAACATACATACAAATATATAAGTATACAAGTTGCTAACAAATATAGGAATATACCTATATTTATGCATATGCTGTGGCATCTGGAAGAAAAGAGTTGCTATCACTAGGCTTAAAGAACCAAGAGGAAAACGTTGAAATATATATATATATATATATATATATATATATATATATATATATATATTCATGTGAGGTATCTGCACTTGGAAAACTGAAGAAGAAAACAACTAATATAGATGCATGTGCTTTTGTAAAGAGAAGAAAAACATACCATTTGATATATGTATATATGTATTTGCGTGGCGAGAGGAATAATGAACCCATATCATTGCACTTGTAAAAAGAATAGGAAAGAGGACCTTACTAATATAAGAGTGGGAATAATGATGAAAAATGGTGGTAGCAAGAGCAATAAGTCTCCCTCTGTAAATAGTTGTGAGCAATCGTATAAGATATAAATGAGTTCATTGTGAGAATAGTGGGTGTCGCTAGAGTTGGAAAGAGAATAGGAAAAAAGAAATATGGGAAGTATATGTATATATGCATGCATGAAGCTAAAACTGGGAATGGTTTAGAAAAAGAGGTTTTATACATGTATATTTATGAAACCAAAACGTAGCTATATATGCATAGGTGTCGCTGCATGAAGGGAAAATGAGTAGAGGCATCATTGGTAAATATATGTGCTGCGTACATGTGGAAAACTGAAGGAGGAAACAAATTAATATATATGTATGAGCTTGTGGGCTGACACTTGTTTTTGGAAAAGAAAAAGAAAAAAAAACAAGATTATTGTTTGATTAAAAGCTATGACGTTGATCATATACTTTAGGTATATGAATAAATGAGATTAATCATAGATTAATCTTATTATTAATTATTAAACAATAAATGAATAATCTTTTTAAGTATATGGTTAAAAACAATGATGTTTGATATTTAAATTTTAGATGATGAATAAAACCAACCAAACACCTATGAGTATCATAGTGAATACTTGCATGGGTTCCTATGGGTGATTTATTTAAAGTTTTAATGGAACCATAATAGAGTGATTAAAAACTATTTCCCCGTACTTGATGATTATTCAAGGGTAGGTGTTTATAAAAATCCAAAGCTTGCTGTCACAATAAAGCTTATTCTACTTGGTGTTATTAATTATTAAACTCCTAATTTATAGTGTTGGAATAACATATCTACCAGGAGTAGAAAAGTCAATAGTGGCAAGGACATCTCTTAGAATATTATTTATAAGGGAAATAATATGGTGATACTGTTATAGGATATCCGGGAAAGTCAGGAATCAATACCAAAAGGTGAAAGTACCACTAGCTACGCAGATTAAGGTACGGACGCGTACTGTAACTCTATCTCTGATACTTCTTGTATGCTTATATGTGATAGATGATTTCATAAAGTCATGGACAAGACCTGGTCTTGGGTCATGCACCGTGACTAAGTTTATGGGGCTTAGATCACATGTGTTTATACATTCATCTTTATACGGGTTACAGTCTTGGTAATGTCGTTGAGTTTTCCTAGCGCTGAGGACACGAGGAGCTGTCATGGCACTGGTTCGTGCAAATGTGGGTGACTGTGCATGTGCTGTTTGCTATGTACTGTTGATGTGTTAATCTTACATCTGCTGTGTGCTTATGTATTGATTATTGTTGTAATGTCATGAATATCTGTCATACATATATTGTTTATACTTGAATATGAGGTTAACTGTTACCTGAGATTCAATGGGCATTGAATCTTAGAATTTACCATAGTTTTAGGATTGGAAGCCAGAGACAAGGGTAAGCAGCACGCGTGAGAACTCAGCCGAAGTTTTATTTTGGGATAGTATTACGTATAATTTCTTGAATAGACGGATAATTGTACCCCTAACGTGCCAACTGGATACACGCAAAGAATTTAAGTTGTATCACGCTTATATTCCTCCGGGAATTTTAATTAACCAGCATATGTCTGGGCATATGTTATCAGTCACTCATTCATCCAAACATTAAGCATACTCTCTGTTGTGACTTACTCTGATCTGTTAACGCCTTCACTCCGATAACTTCACACCAATTAGACCAATAAGGAATTTAGAACATAAATGGACATCATAATGGACGTAGGAAATATGGGCGTTACATTTATTGTCTTTAACCAACTAACTTTTTGACCTATGTAGTTAGTTATTAGTATTTTATAAAAAGGAATGGAGTGAGTATAAAATAAAGCTTTTAGTGCACCTCCACTATGTGTTACCACAAAGTTCAAGCTAGACTTACAATTATGATATTCCTTCATATCCTATTTATAAGAACTCAAAAATCGAATTACATTGTTTAAGAAAATGGTTAATTTTTGTGCAATAATTTGTAGGAAGGGAATTTTCTTTGAAATGGAACCAACAACGTAAAAATTAATAGATAAAGCAAGAAATTACTATAAAAAATAGAAAATCAGAAGATAAGAGTAGCTTTATTATAGATCTTTGTGGAATACAAGATAGCAGATGAAGAAGCAAAATAAGAGAGATTAGATCATGTCGAATACAATGTGAAGAAATAAGTGAAAGAGAGTAAAGTAGATTGTCTCTACTAAAGCATATGGCTGCCTCTATTTTTGAACTTGGGATCAGTTGGGTTTGTTCCACTATTTGTGGATCTTGCCAAGCTGAGGATGAGAAGATCTTTTAATTTTGGATTTGTTGCAATAAACTGAGCTTGTGGTTTTTTTTTTTTTGTGCTACAAAGGAAGGCATAAGCCTACATTACCCAAAAAAAAAAAAGTTACAACATAGAGGAATTTAATCCCAAAGACTCATAGTCTAGCCACGCCTTCAAGCTAGTAGGGCACTCATTCAGAAGAGAAGAGTAACGGAGATACCCTGTTTGGCTAAGGCATCTGCTACTTTATTACAAACTCTAGAAATAACTCTAACATCAACCTGCCAGTCCAGAGCCAACAAGGATCTAGCTTTCAAAACTAAGCTACTACAGGTAAGACATGATAAATCCAAAAGCAGATTAATAACACCATCCGCATCAGACTCTAGAATTATCTTCTTGAACCCCAAATCCTAGGCCAACTTTAACCATTCAACAATTGCCCATTCCTCGGCGGAAGTCGCATCGCAATCACCAATGGCCTTCTGAAACCCCACCCTCCAATTGCCCAACCAATCTCTAATCACTCCACAACATCCAGCATTACCCGATAGTGAAGCTCTAGCACCATCAACATTTAACTTCAGCCACCCACTAGGGGGTTTTTCCCAGGTAGATGCCTGCTCCACACATCTCGGATTCATAAAAGTAGGAGAAGCATCAATAAATACAAATCTAGTCCAAGTTGAGGATAAAACCATACTCGAGTTACCTGGTCTAACAAAATCACAATAAAAAATGCTTTGGTTCCTCCAATCCCATAATTTCCAAATAGCCACACCAAAGAAAAGGCTCCAATAACCATCCCACTTACATCCAACCTGCTTATTCAAATTAAACCCCAACCACTCCCTCAAACCCAAGGAGAAAAAAGAATGGAGATACCTGGGCTTAATCAGCGTAGTCCACATAGACTTGGCATAGTTACAATCACGCAAAATGTGTAGAATATCCTTTAAACTCGCATTGCATGTTGTACAAACTGCGGAATTGTTTGACCAAGAACTTCGCCAAAGATTAGTAGGCAACTTGTTGAGAGCAACCTTCCACATAAAGACCCTGATTCTCTCAACTCCGTTCCACTTCCATATGTCCTTAAAAAGCTTGTCCCGGAGAGAGGTAGGGTTAGGCTCTAAAAGGAAGTAGGCACTCCTAATAGAAAACTAACCATCCCTAGAAGCACCCCAAGCCAAACTATCATAATCTACATCTGCTCTAGGAGGCAATACCGCCACAATACGCCTCAATCCGACAGGGTTAATGATTGAAGATAATTTGTTGATATACCAAAACCCCTCCACTACCCAATCCGACACCACCAAATCCTCCTCCTCCCCAGTCAATGGGTGAAGACAGAAATCAGCAAGCTTCAGGTTGTCTCCCACCTAGCAATCATGGAAAAAATTAACCACCAACCCGTTACGAATAAGCCATTTAGAGCCCTTCTCCACCACCTCCTGTTGATCACAGATGAACTTCCATAACTTAGAATCCCCAGGACGATAAGACAGTAAAGACTCCTCATCCCTCCTCATGTATCTGTAGAAAAGAAACTCAGCCCAAAGGCCCTTCGCTCCACTAATAAGATTCTAAGCTAGTTTAGCACCACAAGCTTGGTTAACCGAACGAAGTCTTCTAAAACCCAGCCCCCAAACTCTTTGGGTTTAGTGATTTGCTCCCAACCAACAGAATGAAAATGATTACCAACTCCATCATGCCCCCATATGAAATTCCTCTGCAACCTCTCAATTTCATCACAAACACTCCCAGGGAGTCTAGCCACCAGCATAGGATACATAGGAATAGTGCTAATGACCGACTTGGCCAGAGTAATCCTACCTGCCATAGACAGGAAATTAGCTTTCCAGACACTCAACTTTGCTCTAACTCTGTCAATGACATATTGGAATTTCTCCTTAGGTCTCCGATTACGCGATAGAGGAAAGCCAAGATATTTACCAATCTCACTCGAGATGTGCATTTGGGTTTACGGCCTTAATTTGCATTTTTGTATGCAAAGGCACTCTGGGGGAAAAAGACATAGACGACTTGCTAATGTTAACCTTCCCCCCTGAAGCATCCATATACTCCTATATACATCTCATCATACATGAGGCTTGCCTTTCAGACGCAACCCCAAACAAAACCAGATCATCCGCAAACATTAAATGAGATACTTGAGCCCACCTCTAGTGACATAAATGGGCTCCCATCTACCATCTTCCACCGCATCACATATAACATGAGATAACCTATCCATACACATAACAGTAGTGGAGAAAGTGGATCACCTTGTCTAATCCCCCTTACCGAAGAAAAGAATTCAGTTTTAGCTCCATTCCACATCATATTATAGGTCACCGAGGAGACACAATCAAGCACAAGATCCACAAAGTCCCTTCCAAAGCCAGCCTCAGTGAGAGCCTTTCTCAAGAAAACCTAACTAATTCGATCATAAGCCTTTTCAAGATCGATCTTCATAGCCATAAGACCCTTCTTATTCCTATTTTTTCCCATGATATGGAGAATCTCTTGCCCCACTACAATATTATCCTGAATGCATCGACCTTTAATAAAGCTAGATTGGAAAGGAGAAATTAAATCTTTCATGATTCCCCTAAACCGCATAGCTAATATCTTAGTGACACATTTATAATGCACCGTACACAGGGAGATAGGCTTAAAGTGAGACACTAACTCAACACTATCTCTTTTCGGAATTAAAGAAATAAGTGTTTGATTAGCCTCCACAAGAGAAACTTCCCTTCTAAAAACCTTCTTAACAAAATCACATAGAGTAGGGCCCACCGTGTCCCAATTAGACTTGTAAAATAAGGAGGGAAATCCATCAATACCCGGAGCCTTGTAACTTCCCATAGAGAACAAAGCCTCCTTAATTTCTTCATCCACAGGCACACCAGAGAGCATCGAAGGAACATGATACCCAATGGTAGGAAAATGACTTCTAGTGACCAAGTTAGGAGTATCTAACATCTCGGAGCAAAAGATATTTTTGAAATGGCGGAGAACTAATGACTTAAGCTCCTCTTCATCCTCCACCCAAACCCCATTCTCGTCTTTCAACATTATAATCTTGTTCCTTCTGCTACGCATCTTAGACTTCAGATGGTAATATTTGGTATTTCTATCACCCTTAGCAATCCATTCACTTCTCAATTTCTGAAACCATTTTATTTCTTCAAGATTTAAGAGCCTTTCCAACTCCTCCTGTAAGTCAATTTCTAGGTTGCAGAGAAATTCAGAATGAGGATACCCAGATGATCTCTGAATGCCATCAAGTCTATTCATTAAGCTCCTTTTCTTTTGCTCAATCATACCAAACACCTCCTTGTTCCACAAGCCAAGCAAAGGCTGTAGCACCTCCAGAGAATGATTAATATCGCCACTAGTAGTCCAGGCAGCTCGTAAGAACTAAGCAAATTTATCATGCCATATCCACATAGCCTCAAATCTGAATGGATGATTATTCCGCCGAGACATAAAACTGTTCACACATCGAAAACATAACGGGTTATGGTCAGAAAATCGAGTTCTCGGCATTACCTGAACAGAGCATTCGGAGAAGCATGATATGAATTCTTCATTAGCAAGAACTCGATCTAATCTCTCGAATAGTCTTCGTCCACCAGCAAGCTTAGGGCCTCTCCAGGTAAATTTAGGACCCACAGCGCCTAGGTCAACTAAATAACAACCACGAATCCTGTCTGAGAAGAGAGAGCACCTGGAGGCCTGAAAACCCAGCCCACCCGTCCTCTCCTCCAAACATTCAATATCATTGTAGTCGCCGATGATTGCCCACGGCTCCCTCATCGATGTTGCATACCCTTGCAACTCAGACCAGAGGAGTTGCTTGTGCTGATGATCAGGAATGGCATACACAGTCGTCACAAAAAAATTACATCCACTGGGAAATTGACAATGAACATGAAAAAGCTGTCTTCCTTGAGAGATAACTTCCACCTTAATTCGGTCAGACCTCCAAGCAGCAAACAAACCCCCTGAACGACCCACACTCGGTACACAAGCTAACTTATCAAAGCCAAGTTTGCTCAAGCACAAGAGCTTCTTGTTCGTCTCACACTTTGTCTCAGACAGAAAAATCAGAGCTGGGTTGCTTTTAACACAAGCCAATTTAACATTCTGAAATAAATTCGGCCCACCAGCCCCCCTCACGTTCCAATACATTATGTTTTGATCCATTAAAATACAAAACAGACAGCAAAAACGCAGACAACTAAATTAATTCACAAGATAATGTTGGGTCTCGGTTATCACCGTGTCCACAGTACCCTCCCCATTTTCCTCAAGGTCCAGGTCCATATTTGGGTCCACATCGCTAGAACAGTCCCAAAATTTACCCTGTAATCCACACACTGGCTCGACCCCATTAGCAATAGCAGGCCCATTATCCTCCACAAGCCCAGCCACATGGGAACCCATCACCGCCTCTGCATCAGCATTATCCCGTGGGTCCTGCGTTGAAATATTAGCAACACCAACAGCCATCTCCTAGATTCCCCCAGATGCCTGCGCCTGCCCATCACTACACATCGAGACATCCTTCTCTCCATATGTCAGCAACAAAGTCCCCTTACTTTTTCCTTCATCTTTCTCCATCTCTCTAACCCTCTTTTCCTTCCTCAAACCCTTACGGCTCTGTCCCTGCAGATTGCTTTCCTTCCCTTGCCCATGATTTTCCTAGGTTTCTTTTTTGTCTCTCCTTTGTTCTCTCTAATCTGCAAATCCGAAGTAGGTCCTCGCGGGATGTTGGTCTCGACTGACATAATCTAAGCCTCAATTTGACCTGTCATAATCTGCGCATCATCCCCATCCGTTGCATCCTCGGCAAGAACGCCAAATCTCGAACCCTCCTCTTGTCGCCGGAGGTCGGCCTGAGACTTTTCCTTACCGGATTTCTTTTGCCGACGGGGTCTCTGGATGACTTTCCAAGAATCAGAGTCAGCGGCAGTCGCAACTCCAGCCTTAACGGTTGAAACCTCCATCGCCTCACCCTCATTAACCTCTGTAGCACTACTCCCTCCGACGGTGGTCCCTGCTCCAGTAGTCTTCGGCTTCGATTTGCACTCATCGATTTTATGCCCATAACATCCACATCCAGTGCATAGCCCATGTAAACCCTCATATTCCAGGTAATGCTCTTCACCATCGAGAAAAAAACCTGACATTAGTTGCTTCTCTAAATCAACAAGTACACAGATTCTAGCAAAATGTCCCCTCAGGTGGTTAGAGGTATTTATATCAATCTTGATAGTTTCTCCTATTCAATCTCCAATCGACTTCAAAGCCTCCTTATTGTAGTCGTACCTAGACTGCCACTTTGTTTATTTTTGCTGTCTTTGGCTGAAACTGAGGTTCCCACGGTCTCACAGTGAGATAATGGTCAAATAGCATCCATGGATCTCTAGCTAAGGCATGGAAATAGTCCTCCTTGTTGGTGAATTTAACCACAAAAAAACCTGTTCCAATGTTAATTAAACTGAGGACCCCTTTCTTAGCCCAGAGTTTCTGAAGGATAGATAATAGCAGTTTATACCCAATGCTTTTTCCTAGCAATTTTAGAATTACGGCTTGATTCCACACTTTATATAAGCGTTTTCTCATTCTCCCTGAGAAAGTAAACGTGGGGAAATTTCGCTTGGGGTCTTCCTTAATCTTACATAAAGGATCATTGTCATCACAATCTGATATGCTGTCATCGGATAAGCCTGCATCAGCTGCATTATCCGCCTCCATTTTGTCCTCCCTGTTTATACCTTGAAGTTTGTTAGCAAATGACATCCCAGGGACCCGTAGATGCATCCCTTCCATGCCAAGCTTAGGCCACTCCTTGCCATACTTACTACCTTCACTGTTTTTCACTTTCTTGGAACTTCGATGAACTAAGTTGTTCTCCTCTGTAGACAGAGGAACTTGAGCAGAATTGACCAACAAGAGCGCCATAGAAGCCATCACTATTGACTGAGCTTGTGGTTTGACCAAGTGTACTGGAATGAATGTGAGTTAGTTTTGGGCTAGACACATGCTCTCGGGCCTACTTTGGTTGCCTTGTCCTTGCCGTAGTTAGTGGATTTTGACCCTGCAGTTAAAATTACTTAAAAATAATAAATATGTCTGAAATGAACTTTATTTTTTAAGTATGGCCTTAAGCATACTTTGTAAACTTGTCATGGGAGTGAACAAGGGCTAGGAGGAAATTAACCTAGTGGCTAACCAGTGATTAGGCAAATGACTCTTCATTTGTTACCGAATGTCACGTCAAAGATATTCATACCTAGTGTGGAGTTAACCACATAAGATATGGATATCCAGTCAGGCCAGAACAATCATGCGCTCAACTGACATCAAAAGCAAGCACCTATCTATAGCGGGCCTCAGGTTATGCTAGAACACAGACTCTTTGACACCTCCTTGTAAGAGATTCAGTGGTGCAGTCTGATCTGTCATACTATCCATAAGGATCTACATAAAATTTAGATAGACCAGTGATGCATAGGGTGCAAAAACGCCGGTTCATGTAGTTACCTATGATAAAACAAACATCCTTTCCTGTCTCGATACAAGCAACATAAATCACGTTTGTGATGATGGGGCATGTAAGAGAGAGAAATAAAGTACATATAAGTATCATTAACCATTTAATTAATGCAAATGCAATAAAAATAATTAATGAGGGGTGAAAATGCAAAAAGTCATTAATGTTTAGACAATTTTTGTCTGGCTCTTACAAAAAGAATCAAGACAATTCAAATTTTGGGTTTTTATAAAAAGGATTAGAGAGAGTAGTTAGTACTTCTTCTGGTCTTATTTATAAAAACTCGATAATCGAATTACATGGTTTCAGAAAGTGGTTAATATTAGTTTAAAACAATAAGTGTGTATGAAATAAACTTTTTCAAGTATGGCCTTATTTATGAGAGGTAAATAAGAGAAAGAAATAAAATAAATATAGGTATCACCAACCTTTTAATTAATACAAATGTATACAATTAATTAGGGGGAAAATGGGGGAAAAAAACTTCATTAAATGTTTAGAAAAATTCTTAGTAAACTCTTATAAAAATGACCAAAGCAATTTACATTTTGGGCTCTTATGAAAAAGGACCAAAGGAGTAATACATTGGGGTTCTAAAATTTGGATTCCATGCAACTGTAAAGTGTGATTTGGCATTTAGCATACTCCCTCGAGTCTATAATATATGGCGTTTCTAGAAAAATATATTGGTCCAAAATGTAAGTCAGTTATAAGATAATTAATGCTCAATTTTTTTAATTTTGTCCTTGTAATTAATATTCATTTCCAATTTTGCCTATTCATTGAACTTTCAAACACATTTTTCAATAAGGGTAAAAGTGATTTTTTTTTAATATGACGTATTTAATGAATTTATTGCTAGTTCTTGTTTTAGTAAAGTTTTAAAATCTTTTAAAGGTCGACTGAAATTAAATCTCTCTTTTTTTTTTATATGAAAAAGTTTTGGAGGGGTTCGGCATCAGTCCCCCACCAAGGCCAGGGTGATAGGACAAAACTTTAAAGCCTAAAAAACTCCGCAAGTGCACGGGCCGTATCAAGTAATAAAGTGATAAGAAAAGTATCGTTCCCACGAGGACTTAGTATCACAACCTTTAGTTAAGCATTAATTTCACAATTTCGTTTAAGTTGAGTAAAACAAATTGAATTTAATTAAGATAAAGAAAAACAAATCAAAACTAAAATAAAAATAAGAAAACTACCACAATAATCAAATGAGCAACCTAGAGTCACTAATCCCTTATTTGATTCTTAGATTTTATCCCTACTAAATTAACTTTGACTAAATTTAATCAGCTAATCTAGAGTATTAATGTTTATAAGTGCCTGTCGGTCCACTTATACACCTACCTCAAATAATTATGTAATGTCTCACACAATTAATTAAGGTGCAATTCAAATCGGGCTCACTCTAATTTAACTATGCGGAGCTTCTAGGTATATGTCTATCCTAGACGCAAATTAGATTAAAACCTAATTTCTCTATTAGATTTAAACCTAATTCCACATTATTTAATCCCAATGTCAATTTAGGATTCCCTCTTTCAAGTCCAACCCTAAATCCCCAAAACATGCTCAATGGTGATCAGTCAATAAGCAATAACAATGAACACAAGATTAAATAAACTGAAATAAAATTAAGCAAAACTAACAAGTGGGAATAATATCTAAAACCCAAACAAGTTCATAGATTCTCTAGGTTGCAAAACCAACTAGCCACACATGGCTTTATTCAAATCCATAAACAAAAAGAAAAGAATTTAGGTTCAAAGAAGAAGAAGAGAGAGGAAAGAAAATTTCTCCGTCGCCTCCACAGTCCTTCCGTCCTTCCGTGGAAATGATGAAGAGAATCGAAACGCTCAGCCTCTACTCCTATGCTTCTTCGTCCCTTCCTTCTCGTTCTGCATCTCCAGATCTTTCTGCTCCGTCCTCTTATTGCTTGTCTCTGCTTCCTTATTTATAATAATTTAGATCTTGGGTCATTGATTCTCCTTTTCTTATTAAAAAGATATATCATATCTTGTAATTTACTCCATCAGATCAAACAATTGATTTTGTTTCTATTTTCTTGCAGGGAACCATTAAGTTTGGTTGATTGCATATCCTCTTATTGCCTTTTTTACTTCATTCCAAATCAGCTAATATTTCCTGCACAATAAAAATAGGATATGAGTAGATTTTATGTTGATTTATTCTTTGATCCCAAGTTTTATTCAATTATGGAAACGTTCATAAAAGATAATTAAATAGGTATATAATATCAATAATTCCAATCAAATCTCATAAAATATACACCTATTTAATCATAAAATATATACTCATCAAACACTCCCACACTTAAACATTTGTTTGTCCTCAAGCAAAAGAAAAATAATTCATTATCTGAAAAGAACATTGCCTATGAAATTCCTAAATAGAGAGCAATAAACCACCACGCTTAGATCATATCATCAAATCTTATTTAAGTTAATGTTTTATAAAAATAAGTCACTAAGCCAATAGAATGTAACAATCTCTTAACGTCCTATGATCAAAAGATCGGCAAGCAATAAGTTCAACCATAAGATTAGTAAAAGAATATTACGCTACTCAATTTCTCCAGAAAAATTCAAATGTCCCCACCAAACCAAGCTTTTCATTTAATTTATTAAGAATTCTCAGGTAGGAAATAACTCATTTTTTCTTCTTTTCTTTTTTTTTCTTTTTTTTTTTGGTTTCTTGAGCCGTTGTAGGTCCCCTTTTGACGCGACCCTGCACATGGGTGATGCAGCACCGGTTACTCAGTTACTCCAACAGGCACCTCAAGAGGCTTTTAGCTCAACTCATAACCCTCTTTGACTTTACCGTTTGACGCGAGTGCCAACATTGGTGATGAAGTGCCCCCGGTTACTAAGTAAGGTCTAGAGAAATCATTGGAGTTGTTTTTTTTTTTTTTTTTTTCTGAGTTATTTCCCTACACAAAAAGGTTTACTTGGTTAGCACAGATCATCATCTAATTTTCTAAAGAAATCATATAGCAAAATATTCTTGAACTAATAATTTGTTTATCACATTACAAACTAATCCTAATTCTCATAGTCCATCTCAAGATTGCAAAAAAAAATTCAAGGCTTAGAGACTTGGTTAAAACATTTTTTTTTCTATTTTAATTTTTGACTTGATAATATTCTCCAAGATGGGGAAAGCTCAAAATTAAGGTCAATCCTCAACAATGCAAAAATCTCAAATAAACAAAAATCTTTTCAATTGCATAAGGACAAGCATAATTCAAAGAAATTATATTATAACCAAAGAAATTATATCCCTCCCCCACACTTAAATCAAACATTGTCTTCAATGTTGCAAAAAATATAAAGAGGGAAAGGAACTAGTACTCCCCTGGTTTAGGCCTCTAACTCTGATGTGGAGTGCTAAAGCAAGACCTTGCAGCAACAAGAGAAGTGAACTTCTTCAAACCTGAATAAAACTGAAAGAAGGAAAGGAAAATTAATAATGATAAAATATGTAAATAAAACCCTTGGGTTGCCTCCCAAGAAGCGCTAAATTTAAAGTCTTCAGCCAGACTTCTCAAAACAAACCACTAATCATAAGTATCAAACACCATAATTACCTTGTCTTCATTTCTTTTCAAGCAACAAGGTATCTCACACAAAAATTGATCATTCAAGTTAATTACTTGTATTTCCTTAATCATAGACAATCTTGGATTACAAGCAATCATTGAATTCAAATTAAGCACAACATGCATATCTTTGAAAATAAATATAGGCACATCCAAGAATTTAGAGTATCCAATAAAATCAACTTGACTCTCATCAGTAAGAGTCAACACTTCAAGAGGAGGGTCTTGAACAACAACAATTGGGACATCTACATCAATTTGATCACCAACATCACAAACCTTAGGCTCCACAGCCAGAACCTCATCTAGACATCCATTATTCTCATCTAAATTAATGTCAAGCTCACAATCACTTTCTATATTATCCATAGTCTCATGTAATTCCATATCTTCAACTTCCTCATAATAATCATTATTAGCATAAGAAGTAGTCATCAGGATTAAGGAATTATTTTGCATTATAGTCTCAAGGGTTGAAAAAAGTTTGACTCGCATTTACCTTAATATCTTGGACATTTGAGTTGATACTAGCGAGAATCTCCTTTTGCTCTCTACTAGATTTCTCTAATGCTTCCCCACACTTCTCAACTAATCTTTCCAAATTAGATTTTTCCCTGTACTCAATTGTGTGTTCTTCAATATACGGATAAGAGTAACAAGGAGGAGTATTTTCAAAAGAACAATAGACATGTGGAACCCTAAAATTATGTTGCTCAAAACCTTCACTAGGACAAAATGAGTTATCAAAACAAGCTTGGTTCCTAGTGAAATCATCTCTTACAAAATGACTAGTTGTACTATATGGACAATGCTCAAATGAATGATTCCCTCCACAATAAACACAAGACATGCAAACATATTGAGAAGAATCAACATATGGAATACAACCATCATTTATGCTCATTTTACGTTGCCAATATTCATTCAAAGACTTTAAAGTAGCAATCAATCCATCTTGTGTAGAAGACAAAGAATTCATCTCCTTTTCAATATTAAGACCAGTTGGTTGCCAATTGAAATCCATTTTTTTTAATTTTTTCCAAAAAAAAAATAAAATATTTACAAACTCAAATTTAAACTACTAATGCTCAATCAATTCCAACCAAGACAGTTGTGGCACACAAGTCCCCGGCAACGGCGCCAAAAACTTGATGCTACCAAAAATTTTAACTAGGCACCGCAAGTGTACGGGTCATGAAAATAGTAAGTGGCAAATCAAAGTCATCCCACAGAGACTCAATCAAACTGGTGATTAGGCGTCAAATTTCCTTTTCTCATTTAAGTTGAGCAAATAAGAAGTGTTTTTAATAGTAGTAAAACAAAAGAATTTAATAAAAACAAGCACTTTCAAAGAGAGAGAATTCAAATATCAAAAGGACAACCTAGAGATACTAATCCCTTGTTTGTTTCTTAGATTTCATTCCCACCACATTAATTCTAACTTAATTTCATCAGTTAATCTAGAGTATTAGTGTTTATAAGTGCCTGTCGGTCCACTTATATACCTACCTCAAATGATTATGCAATGTCTCACACAATTAATTAAGATGCAATTCAAACCGGGCTCACTCTAATTTGACTATGCGGAGCTTCTAGGTATATGTCTATCCTAGACGCAAATTAGATTAAAACCTAATTTCTTTATTAGATTTAAACCTAATTCCACATTATTCAATCCCAAGGTCAATTTAGGATTCCCTCTTTCAAGTCCAACCCTAAATCCCCAAAGCATGCTCAATGGTGATCAGTCAATAAGCAATAAATAATAAAAACAGGATTAAATAAACTGATTAAAATTAAGCAAAACCAATGTGTGGGAATAATTTCTAAGTCTCAAACAAGTTCATAGCACTCTAGGTTGAAAAGAAAATTAGCCACACATGGCTATAAGAAAACCCATTACAAAAATAAGAAATTCATATTCAAGCATAACAAGAAGAAGAAGAAGAAGAAATCTTAGAACAACTCTGCTTCTTGAATTGATATCACGCTCTGCTTCTTCTTTTCCTCCACTGTGCCGTGCGTCTTTTTCTCTTCCTGATGCGTCTGCTTTTCTTCTTTTTCTTGCGTGCTCTTCTCTGCCTGGTGCCTGCTGATCCTTTCTCTTTAATATAGAAATTTATTTTGATTACCCATTTCATTCAATCCGTGGGTCCATTGCAATCACTTTAAAACATTGCCAAATCAAGCATTGAATTGGATCTAATAGCTGTACCGCTGGTGCTCTCTGATTGTAAGAAAAGAAAGGAAATAATATAACAATAATAATAATAAACTGAATTTATTCAAAATCACTCATTACTATGATTTATTTCCTAAACTCAAAAACTTCTATTTTAAATTGAAATCCCCTGAATCATGCATCTAGATTGATATCCCTTAAAATCATCATAAAATCTCTTTAATTTAGCATTGATGACTTCCTAAATATAACAAAATATATCACAAATCAATTAAAAATAGGAAGTCATCACAGGGCACGGCCTCGGGCTCTATGAGCACTTACTGGGGACTTACAAGATCGCCTACCAAAGGAGTCCCAGCGACGACAGAGGGGATCGAACTCACGACCCAAGGACCTAGTCCTGGATCCCTTACCATCTATGCCAACTCTCATTAACAAATTAAATCTCTTTTATGAAAGTTGAACAAAAAAAAAAAAAAACAAAACAAAACAAAAAAACAAAAAAAAATCTATTTATCCATACAACAATGGCCAACATCCTTTTAAGCCTCAATTAGTTTTTTGGTCCAAAAAGTTTTAATGACATAAAAGGCTAAAACCATCCCAAATAATCAAATTCTTATGTTATGTATTTTGTATTGAGGTACTATATATTTCTTGAGATTAGACGTGGATTTAATTTTAAGTTTGTGCACTTAATACTTTAAACTTAATTAGTAGCAATTTCTTGTGTATTGACTTGATTAATCTTGTGATTGTAATTGCTATGATATATTATGTTTGTAATTCAAGGATCTTTGGCTACTTGTATCTTGCATATTGGTAATTTTACTGGACAGAGTTTTGAATTGGGTTTTGGTTAAAGAAGTCAAATATTGCCCGATGTAGGACTTTATTGTTTATCATTTAAATTTTTCTAAGGGCTTTATTGTTTCTTAATTTTTTAAATATAATTTAACTCTTTTCCAAATTTAAATTTAATTTTTTATCTTCGATTATGGCAATATATACACCTAATATTAATATATATAGTATTTAATAAGATTCATGTCATTTTTAGTGATTTTTAATCTGAACTGATTTTTCAAATAATAATCCAAATACGTATTTATTAGGAAAAATAATAATAATAACTTCTACCACCATCAATTTAAATACAAATTTTATTTACAATTTGATTTTTATAAAAGTTAGATAGAAAATAAATCAATTCTCTTATCACTAATTCAAACATGCTCAATTAATAGTGTAAAATTACCATAATACTGTCAAATCCCCATCATCACAACCGTTGGATACTTGGGATATACACAAAAAGCAGAGTTGGGTGGATGAACGGTTGATTAGCAAACAAGGGAGAAGGCGATGGGCAAACTCGTCTGGTAGTGCTTCTACCACTCACTCCCGATGGGGTATTCTCGGCTCTCACAGCATAGCCACCCACCAACCCCTTCAATCAAATTTCCTATTTTTTTCCTTAAAAAATATTTTTTTTTAAAAATATATTGTTTTCTTCTTTGTTCTTTTCTTGGTTTTCAGCAGATAAATGATTGCTCAAACGCCAAACACTAATACAAAGAGAGTCTATCTCTCTGTCAATCCTCTGTTGAGCGGATCCTTTCCAGGCTCTCAGATTTGCCTCATTCTGAATAATTGCTGATATAACAGAAACCGAACCTGGTCAGTGCTGTATTCTACCCTCTTTTTTCTCTTTTGCTTTGTGGATCGTATTTATTCTCATCTGCTTACACTGATGTGGGTGTTTGTTTTCTGTTTACGTGATGAATCTGGGGATTGCCATTTAGATCTAGGAAATTGATAGAGATTAGAGTTTTCTCAGATTCTTATCTCTGGTTGATAGAGGAGAACTTGTTTTATTCTATGGCTTTCCATGAAATTTTGTTACATTGTTTGAAAACATGAAATTTAACACCCATTAAAGCACAGTAACTTGAGGAAGCCTGACGTCCTGTTTTCGAAGTCAGGAGTATTTGTTTGTGTCAATCACATTTGGACCATTTTTGTGAATCATGACCATATTGAAATGCAGTTACATCTGATGGACAATCAGATTCTCTAGTCTGATAGAGACTATAGAGAATGTGTGAAGAGGTAAAGTGAGTTTCACATATTCTCATACTATTCTGTATCATTCTTTCTTCAAATGCACAAGTTTACAATCACTTTGATGGGTATCCCATTTGCCTGGTGGATTGTTTGTTAATTATTTTGAACTGAGCCTGATGGATTGTTTGAGTTTTCACTTTTACCTGTAAATGCTGGCCCTTTTTGATGGGGAGGATATTGAAATACCTTGTTGTAATCTACTTTCCTAAGAAATGAGAGGATGTCATTGAATGACTTCCTTTGGCACCTATCAAGCACTAGGTTAGTTCTGTTTTTTAACATTTTAGCCTCTTCTTTGTATTGCTCAGAAATCTTAGAAGATGAGGGGAAGCTTGTGGCAGCTTGGGCAATCAATCACTCGCCGTCTTGCCAGCGGTGATAAGAAGGCTGTGGCACACAGATATTTTGCCACGGAAGCTGAGCTGAAAAAGACAGCTCTTTATGACTTCCATGTTGCTAATGGGGGAAAGATGGTGCCATTTGCTGGATGGAGCATGCCCATTCAGTACAAGGACTCAATCATGGACTCAACCCTGAACTGTAGGGAGAATGGCAGCCTATTTGATGTCTCACATATGTGTGGACTAAGTCTTAAAGGAAAGGACGCCATTCCTTTCCTTGAAAAGCTTGTAATTGCTGATGTTGCTGGGCTTGCCCCTGGAACTGGAACATTGACTGTCTTTACAAATGAAAAGGGCGGGGCTATTGACGATTCAGTGATTACCAAGGTGAAGGATGATCATATATACTTGGTTGTGAACGCCGGGTGTAGGGATAAAGATCTGGCTCATATTGAGGCACATATGAAAGCATTCAAGGCCAAAGGCGGTGATGTGTCATGGCACATCCATGACGAGAGATCCCTTCTTGCTCTACAGGTCATTCCATACACTCTCATACTTTGTGTTTCTTTTATTATGTAAATGTTTCTAAGAACTTCAAAATGTGTTCATGAGTTGTTAACCAGTTAGCTTATTATTCTCTATTAGAAAAAATATTGGCAAAAGCACAATTACCTTCACCGCAGCCTTGTCTTCTCTCTATTTGCCACTGCCAATAACTTATGCATGCCTTTAACATTGTTCTCTACTTTTATGGTTTGCCCTTGTTTTATTCCTTTTTAAGTGATATCAGATGCTTAAATTTGTTCTTCGATTTCTGGTTTCAGGAAACTTTCTTTGCTCCCTCTGTTTTTGTTGCTTTTTGTTTCAACAGATTACATATAATACATATGATCTTGATTGGTTAATGCACATATGCCCTGTGCGTAAAGTGCACCTTATTCTCTCATATCCAAAAGTTAATTCTTCATTCTTGAGTATACTATTTGGATCAGAATATGCTTTTTATTTCAATTTAGTTGTTAGAAGATAATACCATCGTTTTTGTTCAAAATTAATTGGAAAAAAAAAATAGTGATTCTGTCGTTAGCACAACCATCAATTTAGTTCACAGCAATGTTATATTAACGAACTTTTAAAGATATTGTTGTGACCAAATGAACCGAAATGGTTGTTTCTGCATGCAGGGCTATCATTAGATGATTAAGTATCATTTGTAAAAGTGATCTAATAATGTTTTTGAAATGACAAGAATTGAGAGCTGTTTTGAGACTTAGACATTGGTAAAAGATTATATGTCTCTGGTGCAGGGTCCTCTTGCTGCCCCTGTTCTTCAACACCTGACAAAAGAAGATTTGAGCAAGTTGTACTTTGGCGAGTTTTGTATGTTGGACATCCATGGCTCACATTGTTTTCTTACTAGGACTGGGTATGTTCTTTTGAAGTCACTTCCCTAAAATTAGCTATCTTCTCCGCAAACTAATGAGCCTGTGTTTAAGTCTTGCTACCTTAAATTCCACCTTGAAGCACTTTGGCCGTATAAGTGGTTTGGGCAGACTAACTGTCTGCTTGGCCTTTCTATTTTTCTCCTTCCCTTTCTTCCCTCTTAAAAAAATCAGTTGCTTAACATGCAACTATAAGGTGATTAAGATTTGGCCAATTATCTTGTAAAAGTGCTTTTATCATTGTCATTATTGTTTGGCTAATTTCTCTGAAAAACATTTATATTGGGAAATTACTAGAGGACTTATTTAAAGGAAGGCTAAAATAAATTACTATTGGTGATTTTCAATTGGAGTGGCTGCTTTTGTCCCAAAGAAGTTCAATTCTAGCCTCTGATTCAGCTTCAAAAAACTTCCAATTTCTTTTCTCTGACATAAAAAGATCCACTCAATCATTGCAAAGCAATTTGTTGTGTATGCATCCTCTTTCTTCTCAAACCACAGTAGTTCATTGTACCGATAAAACGATGAGATTATAAGCTTTTTTTCTGGGTTTTTCTGCACATAATGCTTAATCTCTTTATTTGTCTAATACGTAATCCATCTCTCTATTATACTGATACTTTCAGGTATACTGGGGAAGACGGGTTTGAGATCTCAGTTCCTTCAGAGAAGGCACTGGATCTTGCCAAGGCAATCCTTGAGAAATCTGAAGGCAAGATAAGACTGACAGGACTGGGTGCTAGAGATAGTTTAAGGCTTGAAGCTGGACTGTGCTTATATGGGAATGACATGGAACAACACACCACACCCATAGAAGCAGGACTCACATGGGCTGTAGGCAAAAGGAGAAGAGCCGAAGGAGGGTTCCTTGGAGCTGAAGTTATCCTGAAACAGATCCAAGAAGGTCCCCCGATCCGGCGTGTAGGGTTCTTCTCTACCGGACCGCCTCCTAGAAGCCACAGTGAGATTCAAGACGAACAGGGCAACAACATCGGAGAAGTGACCAGTGGAGGGTTCAGCCCTTGTTTGAAGAAGAATATAGCAATGGGGTATGTGAAATCTGGGTTGCACAAAGCAGGGACCAATGTGAAGATTGTGATTAGAGGAAAACCCAATGAAGGAGTCGTCACAAAAATGCCATTTGTACCAACAAAATACTACAAGCCTTCCTGATCCATGAGTTATTATTATTCATCCGCTTTGTGTTGTTTCTGCTTGAACTTACTCTCTGATCACTCTTCCTTGTTTGACGAATTTAACCATATGATCTTTTTCAAGAGTGTTACAACCAATTTAATGCTTTTGTCCTAAGCACATCAAGTCTTTATAGCACAAATTTATTGCATATTATGGATATGGTGATTGAGCTTAACATTGTCATCTTCAAGTCTACTGACACAGGGCCGAATCCTTAAATGCAAGTGATCAGGCCCAGGAATGAAGGTACTTGAGAAACGTCAATTTCTATGGGTCACTTGTCAATTTAAACTTTGAAGTTCCCAACAGCTAATGGATTGATTTTTGGGAAAAATGTCCTTTCGCTAGGAGTCAATTGTAAAAAATAATATATATATATATATATATAAAATCTCATTGACAAGTGAAGAGCTATCATTGAAAACTTATAAGACTTCTCGATATATTATTTTTCTTGTTGGAGAATAAACGATATTCTCCCTTGATTTTCCCCCATTATGTTATAATAACGAGTTACAATAAAAACTTCTCAATTTTTTTGTTTAAAAATGTATTTCATTAAGAAAATTGATTTGTAATCTTAATTTTTTAGTTTATTTCATTTCTTTTGTCCAAGGAAAAATTCCCAGAAAAATTTGTTTAATTTTCTCTTTTTTGCCGACAAATCATATTTTGAAGAAAATAATTATTGACAAAATCTTCCGCAATTCAACACAACAGGCTGTTGATGTGTTTATGGGTAAGTTTTAATAGTATTCACCTTTTATATATATATATATATATATATATATATATATATATATATATATATATATATATATTATAAGAAACTATGTGTTTGTTTGAGTAAGTGTCGTAAAAACACATTTATGTAAATCGAGGTAAAACTCCTCTAATATATTTATCTCGTACACTTTAAATCATGCTGGAAAAACAGTTTTTACTATTAATTCAAACAAGCACTAGTAAGTAGTAACTAATAAGATACACTAGCATTTGCTTGTAAAGCATCTTTTTTGACCTATCTACTTTAAATAGCATCTACTACTATTTTATATAAATTACACTATTTAAGTAGGGAAAATGATAGAAAAAGAACCGGAAACAATTTGAGTGCTCATACAATTACACTATTTAAGTAGTGATTTAAAATTTTCAAACAATTTTTTAAAAAATAATTTTCTTCTTCAATCATATAAAAATAAAATACTACTTTTAAATTTGAGTGCTCATACACATACACATGATTATATATATATTTGGAAAATATCAGTTAGTCCCATGGAAGTAATTTTATTTTAATAAACTCCTAAAGATTTTAAAATTTCGCTATACCCTTTAAGGTCAAAATGAAATTAAGTTGTGAGTGAAAGAATAATAATGCCCTTACTTTATTTTTTGAATTCATTTATTTGTCTTGTAAATGCCTATATTTGTTTTGTAATTCTCTTATTTGTCTCTTGAATGAGTAAATTTCTTAACTCCCTAGATTCTTTTAAATCCTTTTATTTGTCTTGTAAATACCTTTTATTTATTTTATAAATTCCTTTATTTATCTTATGAATTCTTATTAACTTCTTGGTTTTCTTTAAATTCTTTTATTTATCTTGTAAATATCTTTATTTATCTTGCAAATGTTCATATTTGTCTTGTAAATACTCTTGTAAATGTTATTGTCTTTTCAAGGACACAACTTAATTTCATTTTAATCTAAAAGGATACAGTGAAATTTCAGAATCTTTTGGGGATTGACTAAAATAAAACTGCTTCCATTTATGTGAAATTTTCCCAAGCTTTTTAAAAAAGAAATTTGATGTAACAAATAACATCAACAAAGTAACGCAACATATTTTATTGAGAAATAAATAAATAAACTGAGCACTCCTACAATGTGTGATGCAACAAAACATTTTCTCCATAAAATATCTTCCATTTTGATAAATGAGATATTGAAGTATTATCTAAAACTGTTTCTTCTTTTCCTTGTGTTTGTTTACCCGAAAATGATACAATGTCCTTTTTTTAGTCGAATAAATGTCGTTTTAATACAACGAAAAGCACAGTAAGCTCACTTGTAAACAATACTCAACTTTTAACGGATTGACTATTTTATTTTTGAACTGTAACGAGTTAGTCCGTTTAAACTCAAATTTCTTTTACACCCTTTAGAATACAAGCCCGACCCTTCACTTATAAGGCTAAAATAGAAGAAGATTTTCTCATAATTTTATTTTATGGACTTATCTAAACCGTTGATCTAAGCTGGATGATGTGATTTTCTCTGAACAATGTTACTCAAGGCTTAAAGTTGATGAGGGATCATGAGAAAAAGCTAATGAGAGAAACTGGACTCGGCTCAAACAGGTCAACCAGATAGGCTTAGCTTCTTGTGATGGCTCTACAAATTACCACGTTTGATTGGAACCTTGAAAAGCACCAAGTGTGTAGATTCTCAACTTACAAGCAGTATATTTTATCTTTGTATCAATAGCTTTTTTTTCTTTTTTTTAAATGATGTCCGTATAAATAGCTTTTGATTATGTACAAAGTCCTAAAAAAAAAACATGTCCTTTGACATGACCAAAGGATTTCGACTAGAGTTACACTAACAGTTTTTTCAATATATATTGGAGAATTAGAATTGTGAGCACTATGAATATTACATCTAATCTCACCTATCACTTGAACTAACCTCAAGTACCCTCAAACCAACTCTTACGTCAACCTAAAATCTTAACTGATCATTTTTTTCTGAATCAAGAAGACAAATTAAAACTTGGAACTTGAAAGTATTAACTTGATCCATTTTGAAAGAACAAACTACAAAATTTACTAAAAACTATAATATCTATTTTTTTTTATCGAAAAAACTATAATATCTATAAAAAATCAACAATACAACTCATCTTAGAGCCCATGCAAAACATAGGCCTTGCTATCTATCTAATTATAAACCTGGACACAAATTCATTCAGGCCTAAAAAATACAAGTTCAAAACGGGCCAATGTTTAAATTTGCACGATGATGAATTTTTTTTTTAAATAAAAAAAATGTTTAGCTTCTTCCTTCTAAATTGGTATTAAAAAAAAATAAAAAATAAAAGCTTCGTTCTTAACCTTAAAAAAACTTCTTGATATCCCTAACAAAATTTTAAACACACAGAATCAGGTTCAATTAAACTCTATATTTGAAGCTTTATTACCAAGGCACCTGAAAATCCTCTCCCTAATTGAAATTCTGCATATAAATGGCACACAATTGAAATTCTCAATCCTATTGAAAATTCACCTTATTTGGAATCACTTTCTTAGCCTCCTCTTGCATCAGTGGAAATAAGTTAAAAGCAGGAGATAATTCAGGCAGCGATTGGTAAGCATGACCTTGCTAAAGAACCTTCAAATGAACCAAAACATAAATCGAATTTTGAAGCCTCCCAGGTGCTAGGTCATTGATGGAAGGTCAGCGGCCAAAAACTCAGTGGTATATCAGTATACATGAAAACTTGCGTCAGACAGCTTCATACATCAATAAGCAGCCTGCGGGGATCCTCGACAACATCTTTAATGCGACGCAAGAAATAAACCGCCTCTCTTCCATCGATTAGTCGATGATCATATGTTAGAGCAATGTTCATCATTGGCCTTGCAACAATCTGACCACCAACTACCATTGGCCGATTCACAATTGAGTGCATGCCCAGGATTGCTGACTGTCAAAGTTTAGGATAATACATGAAAAACATGAGTCTTTTTCTTGATAAGGAGTCATAAGACATAATTATTATCAAAATACCAATATTCATAATCATTGAAACAGATCTTCCTAAGACTTAAATGACAAAGTGGAATGAATCAGAACACAAACCTGAGGGGGGTTAATGATTGGTGTACTTAGAAGGCTTCCATAAACACCGCCATTTGATATGGTGAACGTACCTCCAGCCATTTCATCTATTGATATAGTACCATCATTTGCCTTTTTTGCAAGGGTGTTGATTTCTTTCTCAATCTCCGCAAAATTCATTCGATCAGCATTGCGTAAAACCGGAACAACAAGGCCCTTGAAACAAAGTTCCATGAAAAGTAACCATATTTAGATACACAAAAGATCTCATGCCAGACACTGGTAAAAACGGAAGTGTCTAGCCAACAAAATGTAATGTTAAAAAAGCAAGGTTTGGCTTTTATAACACCAAAAGTTCACTGATCAGTTTTACTTGAAAGATAAAATCATACTAAGAAAATCTACTAGTTGTCCTTGAATTAACAGTTATCTTGATATTGGAAAATAGATTATTTGACAATCTCACACTACAGCATGTGCAAAAGTGCAAAAGGAAACAAAACAGGCTCATCTTGACTGGTGAGAGTGGTAGCAGAACCAAATTAACTATAACAGATCCCACACATTAAACCCTGAATCAAGACTCACGCAACAAATTCTAAACTCCATTCAAAGAATAACTATAAATACTTTTAGAGTGAACACACCTTTGATGTGCCAACTGCAATACTAATGTCAATATAATCTCTGTAAATGATGTCATCCCCATCAATGACGCCATTAACAATTGGCTGATGCTGGAGTGCACTCACTGCAGCCTAAAATAAAAAGATATTATCATTAACCGAGGATGACAAAGACACAATAAATAAATAAATAAAACTGTATAACACATGGCACAGCTACTACCTTAATAAATCCAGACATCAGTCCTAACTTCACACCATGTTTATCAACAAAAACATCCTTGTAATCAGCTCGAAGCTTCATTAAATTAGTCCTAAAATATATAGCATCAAGAAATCACCAAATTATCAAATGAAGTTTAAATTTGGCTGCAAACAACATATATAGACTTTACAAATCTTAGCACACTCTGGCAATTCCAGCAGATAATACAAGCAGACAAGTGTCTGATATTAATGACTTAAACTCTGGACAAGATACTTACATATCAACTTCATTAAATGTTGTCAACATGGCAAAAGTGTTCTGTGCATCCTTCAAACGCGTTGCCACACGTTTCCTAAGTCTTGTCATAGGAACCTAAAAAATAATTTGCAAAAAAAATGGTGGTATTAGCAAGACACTGAATAAATAATTTTAAAAGGAAACTAAAGGTGAGAAGATAAAACTTACTCTTCTTTCCCTCTCCTTGGGTGGAAGTTGAGGTTCTTTCACTGGGGCCTGAGAGGGCTGTGTTCTCACAGGTGGAGCTTGGGGCTTTTCCTTAGGAGGAGGTGGGGCCTTTGGACTTTCCTCAGCCACCTTTGGTTTTGGCTTTTTTTCTTCAGACGGCTTAGGAGTTGCTTTGGTGGGCTCTTTTTCAGAGGGAGCAACATGTGCCACACCTTCACCAGATTTTGAAATTACAGCTACCTTATCACCTGGCTTAACAACATCACCTTCTCTCGCGACAAGCTAGACATAATTTCAAGAAAACAACATTTGACAATGGTTATCCTTTTTTTTTTTTTTTTTTTGATTTTCTTTGACACGAGTGATAATGTATTAAAAGCTTCAAAATACAGGACTACATTATTAATTCATAGGTATTGGTACCTTCTGTATTATACCAGCCTCAGGACTGTTCACATCAATGGTAACCTACTTGTATCATATGAAATGTAATTAGGAAGAATTCAATAATCATAAATGGTAAAGCACCGTTTTCAAGATGACTAAGAAGTCATTTCCTAGACTACCTTGTCAGTTTCTATTTGAGCAATTGGCTCATCAACTTCTACACGATCGCCAGGTTCTGCTCCCATATGAAACCACAAGCACCAAGAGGTTTAGAGCAAAAGCATATAACCAATCATTTTCAGTTTTTTACATTAGTTTTGAAAGAAACCAGTAAAACAACATACTCTTTAAAAAGTTTGCGAGGGTCCCATCAGTAATGGATTCCCCCATGAAGGGAACAACAGCATCAGTAAGATCTCCTGCAGAACAATCATAACAGTAGTATAAGAAACTACTAAAATTGTATAAAGCTCATCTTCAACAGATATTAATAACATACCATTTTCAGAAGAATAAAATCTATTCTGCATATACATTGGAGAAGCTGCTCGGAACTGAACCAATCGACTGTTTGAAAAATATTAAAAGTAACTCATTAATATGCCTTTAAAGTAGGAATTGATGAAAGGAGGAAGACGCCACAAACCTGATAGATTTGGTATCATCTAAACACCCTGTCATCAAGTTTAAGCTTCAAATTAGTCATATGAAATAATTGACTTGGAGAAAAGTAACATGCCAGATAAAAAATCATCTTAACAGAGCAGTGCAAATACCCAGATAGCCTTGGTGGCCAATACTGCTCATGGTATTTGATCCTTTTCCAAGAAGTAGCGACTGCCATGAAATTCAACATTTATGAACATCAGAAAGCAAGCTAATTAACTAGAGGGCGTGTGGCTATAGTAAATCAGCATCATTTTTCTAAGCCCCAACTAGTCTGTGATAGATATTTTGCTCGGTGGGAATGAATTATATATAAGGTCAGCAGGTAAATCAAAATCCAGAGTATAGAACATTAAAGGTTATAATTCCTTGGTTTCAAATATAAGGTCCTTTTAAATAAAGCACACGAAAGAAAATAGTTAGGTGTTTAATATTTCATTTTCCCCCAACTGTACCATTCTTTAATACTACCAATCGTTAATTATTTGTTAGGAAAGAGGTAAGTAACTTCGATATACTCCTAGAAGCATTTTAGGTAAAGAAAACTATTAATTGCTCTTAGAATTTTGCGAATTACCTTACATTTGAAACATTAGATTTTGCAAAACATGTATTGGGATGAGGCATATCTAGAAACTCAAGATATCCGTATCACATAGGAGCAGATAATCAGAAAAATAAGCCCAACTGGTTACAACCCAACTAAGACATGATAGCGAGGACACCCCCATTAAACAGCTAGAAGACTAGAGTAAGCTCGATGGGTTGTGAAGATTTAATTTAACGCAGGCAAAGCTACCTCTTTTGCTCTTGTGGCATAACGCCTTGAACATGGAGCTCGAGCCCCCTGCACCGCCTGCTTCAAAACCTGAACTCTCCCACCAAAAGGAGAAAAACATAATTACAGGAACAAAATTCACATGCATTAGAAGAATAACACACTAAATTAAAGAATTTACCATGGCAGAGGATCCACCAGTTGCTACTTTCCTCCTGAGGATTCCCCACATGATAACGTCCCTATCAGAAATACTGATCAACAATCAAATCAATATCAATCCTCAATGCTTCGGGATCACGAAACTCAGCTAGAACAAATAAACAAATCTAGCCCAAATCTCCGGAATCATCAATTTTATATCACAGTCTCGTTTAACATTCAAAAATGGAAGAAAAATACACATTCAAAGACCGTTCGCACAAAATAAAAATAGTTTCGATCTGGAAAATAACTAAAGAATAGAAAGATGGCCGGAGATAGAGATCAAACCTAATAGATTCAAACGAAGGAAAGAGTGCTGAAGGCGAAGTTGGGTTTTGGTACGAATTATGAGGAAGGGTCTGAAGCAAATCAATCAAACTAATCTTAAAAAAATAAATATTAAGATTCCAGTCAGTACCTTTTTTTCAAATGAAAATTTGGTCAGAAGATGAAGAGTCTCGACTCTGGACGCGCCGACGCGAGCGAAGACAGCCTTGCACGTCTGCGAGTACTTTTCTCCCTCTTCCCACCCAGCTGGAACGCCTTGTTTGGTTGCGTACTTGACTTGACCATGTTTTCCTTTTTTTTTTTTTTTTTAAAAAATCTCTTCCTTTTTAAAAGAAAATGCTCCAATAATTTTATATTATGGGATTAATTTTGTATGAAAAGAAAATTGATATTAATAAATACTCCCTCCGGTTCTAATTATAAGAGGTAATTGATTTTTTTGGAGAGATTAAGGAAGCTAATTAAATTACTTTAGAGTATTTTTATTTTTAATTTTTTCTTCAAACTAATTAGTTTAACCAATAAACTATTATATAATTTAAAGATACATAATATATGAAATAATTAAGTAACTTATGTATCTTCCTTAATCTCTCTAAAGAAAGTCAACTAGCTCTTATAATTAGGATAGTATTAATGTTTATATAGAAGAATAAGAAACAGAATAGAAGTGTACTTAAAAAGAAAACAACGTTTTACTATTTGATAGTACATCCTTGCAAGTGCTACAATCTATCCAAGGAGATGAGGGTGGAATATTTGAGTTACCGATCCACGACAAAGCACCATCAAAGCAAGACGCAAGGAAAATGAGAGGGAGCATATTCTATTTCCAAACGAACAGTACTAAAAAAAGGTTTATGAGACTGTCATATCTAAATCTCTAAAGGTAGAGATGGTTTAGTATGACTAGTGACATTTTTTTATAAATATTGATATAACTTAATACCAGCTGTGCTTATGTGCAATTTAAATAATATTTTTTAGATCGATTGTAGTATAATGCGGTATTGATAACTACTAAATATTAAAAAAATAAATTATGTTGACACCGGATGCTATATTTGGTGTAATGATCTTTTTTAGATACTGTTGTTTCTTTATACCGATGTTAAATGTTTCAGGGTTTCTTCACCTTCTAAGGTAAACTCCTAACTTCACGTCTCTTCAAAATTTGAGGCCACTTCAATAAATATAATCTTCATTTGTCTTGTTTGTTTAAACTTTTCATTGCTTTCATTTCTTCAGATCCAGCTCCTCATCCTCTCATCTCTCGAATATGATCAATATGGTACGTGTTAGGGCTAATTCTGTTCATCCTCCTTTTCCTCCTCCTCTTTTAAAGCCTCCACCGCCTCCTTTGCCACTTTTAGCGAAGCAACTTCTATAGCACCTCTATGCGAGGGATATTGACAGACGTCTTTGAAGACTCTTAGTGATATTCCATATTGTTAACAACAAGCTCAACCTTGTACTCAAAGCCAATAACGTTGAGTACAATCTATTAGATGACCTTTCTTTCGCTTCCTCTTCATCTTCCTTTGCCTCCGGTGATGAGGAGGAAGAATGATGGTTTTTTAAATAATGTAAATTAATGTGTTTTTAAAATAATATATTGATGATGCCTTCAGATTTTGATCTTGATCTTGATTATTATTAATGGAAAAATATTTATATTTCAGTTAATTTTGATTATTAGTTGATAAAATATGCTGAACTGACAATTCACATGTCATCCATGTCATTTTTGTTAAGTACAAATTTGCCTTAGAAATTATGTGTCATCTACTTCATTTTTGTAAAGTTAGATATAAAATTTCTAAGACAAATTTTCATTTTAACAAAAATGACGTGGATGACATATGGACTGTAAGCTCAGCATGTTTAATCAACTAATAATCAAAATGAACCAAGATAATAGTTAGGGCAAAATTGCTTCCTTTTTGACATACTACAAAAACTAAATTTAACGACACTAATTAACGTCCGTATTTAGAAAACATAATTTAAAAGAGGTGGTGGCATTTTGAAATTTTAGTTTAACTTTCAATGACTATTTTCATATAAACATTCATTAAAAGCTTAACTTTCAAGAACTGCTTTTAAAAATAGTCATTAAAAAAATGTTTTCAATGATTGTTATAAAAAACACTCGTTGAAAGAAAAGTAAGAATTTTAAAAAATATGAATATTTATGACTTTCAACCACTGTTTTTTAAAAAAACATTGTTGAAATTAATTTAAAAAAAGTTACAACAAATTGAAATTACTTTTAACAACTTTTATTTTTTATTTTTTTAAAAAAACAGTTGTTGAAAGTACTTAAAAAAACGATAAAACAGATTGTTTTTAAAAGAATAGTCATCGTATGTAAAAAAAAAAAAACTGGGGCTTTACAACGACTTTCTTTCAAAATAGTGTCGTGCTTCTGACATTTTGAATTCTATATATATATAAAGAGGTAGTAGGTGTATCACTTCTTTCACTTCCAACATTCCGTATTCTCCATCCACTTCCACTTTAACATCAGGCATATCATCCTCACATAGGTTGTTTGGTTTCATTGAACTCTCAGTCAGAGAGAGTGATTCTGATAAGCCAAAAAAAGATGTTGGAAGGGAAAGCTAAAATCAAAGAAAGAAATATGCCTGTGAAGCTGCAAATCCAAGCCATGGCCTCTGCTTTTCATGCTCTTGATGTTTCTAATTGTGTCTCTATTGCTACTCACATAAAAAAGGTTAGTAAAAAAAATTTTGTTTGAGCTTTTAAAAAGATTCAAACTTTGCTTCAGGGGTTCGATTATTTCTTTGAATTGATTCATGTGTTTGTACAGGATCTTTTAGGCGTTTTATAAGACGTATGGAAGTGGACGGCAATGTGTGGTGGGTTCCAATTTGGGTAACTTTTTCAGCCACTCACCTGGAACTTTCATCTTCTTCTCTCTCGAGTCCCTTAATTTCCTGATCTTCAAAGGAGACTTTTCTTGATCTATCATCAAAGAGGTTTTATTGCATAGAAAAGTGTTCAATTCTCTTGAACTGCGAATAAAGGATGAGTGAGCTTATTGTACATAGATATAAGACTTGTTTATTATTATAAAGGGACTGGAAGTTCAACTGGCTCCATCATAAATCTGTCATAGAACTGAAGCAATAAACTGGGGCTTTAGATTACAGCGAATATATATATATATATATATATTAAAATCATTGTATGTTAAAAAAATGGGGTGTTACAACGATTATTTTTAAAAAAAAAAACAGTGGTTGTAAGTTTGACTTACAACGATTATTTAAAAATAGACGTTTATTTTAAAATTCTCAATGATACTCACATGCACTATCTCCTGAAAATAGTTGTCTGAGGGTTCTAAAAAATATGTTAAAAGTAGTGATTTTACCCCTTAATAAGCCTTCTTTTAATCTATGTTAGATGCTATATCATCCTCATTATTATTATTTTTCCTAAATTAAAAAGGCAGACACTAACTACTTGAATTATAACAAGTAGGATGAAACTCATGACCTTCACTAATAGAGGAATATCCATACAACTAGGCTACAAAGCCTTTGGTATCTTCCTCATTATTCTAATCTGACAGTTTCTATAATTTAACTATAAAATTAACAACATATGGTTTAAAGTCAAAAATTAAAAAGGCCAAGGAGATTAAATTTAAAGGAAGAGTTATAGGCAACTAATTAATATAAAGTTTAAGCCTCCGGAGAGAATTCTATATTTTAGTCTTAGAAATGATTCCTTAGGAAACTTCCCATAGTTTCCACGGGGTGACAACATTAGAGACAGAGAGCATAAATGACGGAGATGGATGCAGTCTAATTGGCAGGGACAATGATGTTAAAAGTTAAAACAAACAATAAAATATGCATTCACTTGCTTTTTTTTTTTATAAAAAAAAATGTAATGTATATTAATAAAAGACGCAGACTCATGGATCCAATATGGCAGTTTGGCTGGAGAAGTAGATGTACATGGAGGAGGATTTGTGATAAAGTTTTGAGTGGTGCAGGATAAATTAACAAAGTAGAACTGAAAAGATGCCTGCTGATGAAGAATAAGGTTCTCTTTCTCTGATCGGTCACTCAGTTCAGCCATGTCTTTCACTTTTTCATCTCCAAACTAATTCCTTTTGAAACAATCACTCTGTTTTTTGCCAACCCTTTTGTAACAATCACACCAACACAACACACAGCCACTTTTAGTTTAACGTACAATGATAAGAGTGTCGAGAAAGGAAGGTGCTCAAATTGCTCACATTCCCATTAGGCTAACTGTGTTTGGAGAAACGCCTTTTAGACTAGTTAAAATAGTTTTTAAGACTAGGTTTAGGTTCGGTCTTGTATCGACCGGTTTAAAAAGTTTGTCCTTATTAAAACGGGACCTTCAACCAATCTTAAAAGTCCCCCCCTTTTAATATTGGTTGGTTAAATGACCGATTTTAAAGGTTTCAATTTATAATAAAAAAAAAAAAGTGCCCACTTTTTAGATCAGGTAATTTCATACCCGTTCTAAAAAGTGGTCAATTTTTTAAAGTGTACGTTTTAATTTTGTTTGATGGAAGCCCTGTTAGATATTATTATATTTGAAAGCTATATTAAGTGTCATAAATTCTACAAACTTCCCTAAAAATAAAAATGGAATCGATATAAAAAACAGTTATAACTAATAACCATGAATTTAAGCTCCTTATCATTAAATAATTATTAAATCTTCATTTTAGCATTTGTTTCTTTCAAGGTTTACTTTTTTTGCTTGCATTTCCCCACCTCCAAAGGAGTTAGATGATTTTTGAGTCTTGAATTTAACGTATGCAATTTTAGGCCCGACATCTGTACGTTGTTGATGCATAATTCATATTGTGAGCATCCCTGCAGTTGAATGCAACTACCTGTGGATTGGTTGCTCGATTACCATAATTATGCATTTTGATTATTTTGGACCTCAAATATGAACTATGGCTTTGCCCTGCCTTGGTTCAAGTGATAAAGGAGAATATTCTTATTTAATGAAGCTGAGTATTGCAGATTTAATATACAAACATGAGAACTTGATTTTATATGTGTGAATATGATCTCGTAGGGAGGTCTTGGTTGATAAGGAAATCAAATTGAAGGCCAATAATAAGGAAGTAATTGGCTAGTTGAAAGTACTAGTGATGAGGTAAGGATTAATAACTCTAAATTGGAGGATGAAAAATATTTGCTGGATGATCATCACTTGAAGGAATAAATTTGTTAGACTAGGTGGTAATCTAGTTTAACGAATTTCTTCTTGCAAGCATTGATCACCCAGTCTACATTTTTTTTTTCATTTTTGAATTTAGATGTCATAATGATCAACCTGTCACTAATAATAACCCAACCTAGTCAAGTAGCTCGTTATTATTTTGCCTTCACTTTGATTTCTATCTCAACCAAGACCTCATCACAAGACCATATTCAACGTATAAAATAAAATTCTTAAGTTTGTATATCAACTATGTTAGACTTAACTTTGTTGAATAAGATACTCTACTTTTATCGTCTAAAACTGATGTAGACCAAAGTCATATTCAATCTAAGTCTCAAAAGAGCCAAAATGCTTAAGGTTAGTAAATTTAGCACCCAATCCAAGGGTTGCAATATTGGACTATAAGGATGGCTCGCAACACGAATCGAGCATCAATAAATAGCTCCTACACGTTGAGGTCAAAATTACAATCGACACTTTCACTCAACACTCAATAATGATATAAGCCCTTCCAAGTAGAGAGCATCCAAACAAAAAAAAAAAAAAACTTGAAAAGAACAAATGCATGTCAAACAAGATTCAATTAATATACATGCATGCAAACTTTTGCCCATGGAATTCGTGATGATTGGATTTGTGAAACAGAATGATATAATGAAATTGCATCTTTGTCATAATCACAAGTTTCACAATTCCAACCATAATGAATTCCATGCACAAAAATTGCATCCAATAGCCACAACAACCACAAAAAATATTGATCAAACCACAGAATATTGAGCAAGCAGAAAAAAATCTAAACTTTCATGCATCATAAACTTTCACACTCAAGTTAACATACAAGAAGCCAACAAGCACAAAATGAACATCATATTTATACCTATAGAAGGAAGGCTTTTTTTCATTTTTGAAGTCCTATAGGAATGACTTACCCTCCTATATTTGCAACCTCCAACTGTATTCATCCATATTTTCAATTACACAGAATTATATATTAGATGAGATTATTTAATGTTCTTCACATATCTACAAAAACATAAGTGATAGCTGTTAGCTCTCGTTGTTTTGATGATAACAAATACTAAAGTTTTTTTTTTAATTCAGAAAGTATTGCCTAAGTATGAAGTATGCTCGAGCATGGTTCTATCGTTGCTTGAGCATGAATAATCTAATAGTGTGTTAAGTTGTTTACAGAAGCTTGCTCAAGCATTAGATGAGTATTGCTCGAGCAGCCTACTCGAGCAAGACATCCTTAGTGCCCGAGCATGATCGAGCTAGTATAAAAATGCTCTCTGTCAGGCTACCACTTGAGCAGTAGGAAAGTGATGCTTGAGCATGATACTCGAGTAGAGGTAAAAGTATGCTCAAGCACTATTGTTTATCTTGTTCTCTTTCTCTTTGCTTGCATGATTCTTGAGCAAGGTATATATGCTGCCCGAGCATGGTGCTCGAGTAGAACCTTTAGCTTGCTCGAGCAGTATCAATCTTCATCTTAAACTGCTCTTTGTCTGAGGTATACTCAAGCAAAACCTAAGAGTTGCTTGAGCATGCTATTCGAGCATGGTAAATGTGATGCTTGAGCATTCATACTTCTATTTGCTATCTTTCTTCTGTTTGACTAATGCTCAAGCAAGGTTTCAGGTCTACTCGAGCAGCCTATTCAAGCATAACATAGATGCAGCCCGATCACCACCAACAAACTCTTCAGATCAACCTATATCAGTAAAGGGCTCAATGTTACTCAAGCAGTATACACTTAGTGCCTGAGCATGGTGCTCGAACAGGGGTTTGATGTTGCTCGAGCATGAGTGACTTTCATTGATACAAAGGCTTCTTTCATATACTTGCTCGAGCAACCAAGATCACCTACTTGAGCATGGTTCATCGTCTACCAGTAGACACAAACTCGTGAATGAGATTAATCTAAGTTATCCTTCATATCTTTATTCAAATCATATTTATATTATCTCTAATCATCTTTATGAGTGATTTGCAGTAGATTAAAGATGTTCAAATTGAGATTTGCCAAAAAGACGTTCGTTGTGTCAGAGCATTTAATGCGATTGCCACTTTGAGACACTAAACCAACTGTCACAGCTTTAAACATCCAAAAGACGTTTTGGGCAAAATTATTTCATTCCTTCTGCCTGCTTCTCCAACGATAATAATCGTAGAACAAAGGAATGAAAGAATATAATGACGACGATTATACAGACCTTTCACGCTTCAACTCTAACGGACACTTAGAAGAGTCTTAACAGATATTTCATCAAGCTTCACAACGGTCATCAATGCTCCACCTATAAATATCAGAAGCATCGAATTCGCCAAGTACCAAAACTCTGCACATTCAACTCTGTATTATTGCGATCAACTGTTTCATTAACTTCACTTAATATCTTCAAATATTCCTTGTACTTTAATATTCATTTATTATCTACTCGTGAGGATGATAAGTATATATTTTATAATTAACTAAGTGTAGATTCTGGAATATATTGGATTGAATTTATTAATATTTTGTACTTATTTAATTATCTTTATGTACTTATCTATCTTTTAATTAAATATAGGATAAAGGGATATTATAACAGAAAATCTATTGATATCCTATTTTATTATGCAGGGGATATTATATGAAGAAAAAGATTTAAAAAAAAGGAATCAAATTATATATATATATATATATATATATATATATATATATATATATAAAATAAAGGATAAAAGGGAATAAAGAAGGGTGGACCCACGAAGCTATTGTCACGGATGCTCAGATGTTTAGTTATTGAAGAGATATTAATGTGAAGATATTATATCCAATAAAAGATAGAAAGCCCTTGGGACCCGTAGAAAAAGAAACCTAGAGAACATCTATTAAAAGGGCGCACAGGAGCAAGAAAAAGGAGGCACAGAGAAGACCACGCACAAAAAGAATTCAGACGCACAAGAAGATTGGAACGCAAGTCAACGCATGCAGAGAGAAGAGGAAAAGACGCAAAAGAAGATTGGAACACAGGGGTGTGCCGCAAGAACGAGTTTGAGTTTTATCTCTTTTATTATTTTGTTAACCTAGCCATGCTTGGCTAGTTTTCTTTTGTAGTTAGGGCGGGGATGAACCCTATGCGAATCTAAAATATTTGTTTGGATTCTTTATTGATTCTTTATTTTCTTGATTGAATGAATTATCTTTACTTAAAGCCTTCTTAAAGATTGATCACCTTTTAGATTGTTCATAGGTTGGTGTATGACAATAGAGATGTTGGTGCATTTAACCAGAACCGTTAATTCATCATAGAGTTGCATGACCTAGACATAGGCTTACGAGTTTATGCGATCTCATAATTCTGGTTTAAAAATATAATCTTTCCAAACAATACTAAGACATTAGGTTGTTTTCAAAGATAACGGACTAAGGTAGCATTAAGACATTGGGACTTAGTCCAACTTTAGAGAATTGATCGTCAATCAATAGAATAATAATAAATAAGGGATTCCATTTGAATTATTAGAGGAACATAGGGGAATTCTCATCCCTAGCTGCGTCTTTCTTGATTGCTCATCTTTTAATCTCTTTTGGTTATTAAAATACTTGATTTTAGATTCTCATTTTTTTCTCTTTTTTCTTGAAATTCTTGATTTTGAATTATTCTTATTTACTCAATTGTTCTTGAGATTCATATTTTTGGATTCTTTTTTTTTCTTTATTTAATTCTTTAAATTCTATTTGGTTACAACTCACCCCATATTACTCATTCATCCAACTAAAGCGAAAATAGCAAATTAGTGATTGGAATACTATTCCTTGTGGGACGATCTTTTTCTCACTACTTTATTACTTATAACGACCGGTGCACTTGCTGAAGTCGCTATTAGAGGAGTTATTAAACACTTATTTCATTTAATTGTTAAATCTTAAGGTTGTGAAACCTTAAGTGTGGGTTTACGATTACAATCTGTAAGGAGGAGTAAGTCCTAGTGAAATGATCATCCAAGTACAGTGTAATTGTCTTTGAAAGATAGTGGAAATCCTAGGTGTTCTGGGGACTGGACGTAGGTTGAAGTGTTAGACCGAACCAGTATGAATTGCTTTGTGTCTATTTCCCTTCTGTCTCTATTTTATTTGTGCTCGTGTGTGATTCGCAAAAAAGTTTTTGAGATTACCTATTCACCCCTTCTAGGTGATATTCCATCTTCAATAGCCACAAAAAACTATTCAACTTGGTGCTCTTCATACTCCGTTCTGTAATTAGAAAGTTTTTTACTTATGAATATATGGTTTGTCTACTCATGAATATATGGTCTGTTTGACACTTATTTAGTGTTTGTGCTATGTATGGTGGTTTGATTGGCCAAAATTTTCATTACTTTGTGCTATGTATGGTTTGTTTGACGCTTACTAGCCTCCATGCTATATATGTATGTCTTGTGCTGATTTCCATTGCAGATAAACCTTGTGATATATATGGTGGTGTTGGTAGGCCTGAATTAATCACAACCAATTTATTAGGGCATATGTCCCAATCAACACTACCCCATATATCACAAGGTTTAATATGCAATAGAAAATTGCAAATATTTTTCACAACCACCAGAGAACTCTAATGAAAGAACATTAACACGTCCATGCAAGCGAAGACTACGAAAGAGAACACTAACAGAAGAGGGCAACAATTTTTACCGAACGTGAGAGCAAAATGGCAATAACAAAGATGGTGAGCGATGGAAAAACAAAATTACAAATACAAATATCTTTTACAACCACTAGAGAGAATATCGATTAAGTAGAAAACTTTCATTTATGTGGATGCAAGACAAAAAACTAAACTTTCAATGACAAAGAAGGAAAATAAGTAAGCATAAGTGTTTTAAAAAATAAATAAAAGGATTGAGAATTAGGATCAACCAATCAAAATGTCCATGCAATCAAAGACAACAAAAGAAAACACTAACATAAGAGGGCAACAATTTTTACTGAATGCAAGAGCAAAATGGTGACGACAGAGAAGGAGAGCCCAACAAAAATGAATACCAAGTCATCCCGACGGCAAAGAGAGAGATATCATGGCAGCTGGAGGCGATGTAGAGGGGAAGACTGTGCCCAACTAAGAGAGGCTAAAGATAAAGATTGAGCACAAAAGTGAGTATCTATACTAGGGCAAATTTTCTTAGACTGGTCTTCTCTAAACACTGTCTAAATATTCATAACAAGATAGACTTTGAGGACAACCGATCTCAATATGTAAAAATTTTTTAATTCATAACGAGACCATCTTTTAAATCAATTGGTCTAATTTGTAATTTTTAAAAATAGAGAAATAAAATTTTAGAAACAAAATTTATAAACAAGAACTGAAATGATTTGAATGCTCATATAACATGAGAAGATAAAGATCATCAACAAATAAGAAATAATGGTAGCATAACATATCATAAGACTTAAAAAGATTGAAACATTTTCATTAATTATCTTCACCTAAAGGTAGTCGTACATGCATGAAATCAAAATTAAATCAAAATATTATATATGATGATGATTGGGTACAAAGTCAAAATTACATATTAACATATGTATACAATATGGGCTTTTTGAAACCCAGTCCTTCATATGATCATCATTATTGCAAGAGACAATCACCCCCAATCCAAACTGTCAATGATGTCGTTCAACACCATTGCCAACTCCTCTAGTCGTTTGTAGAAGCGATCTTGCTCTGTTATGACCTCTAAAATGGTGCCCTAGTGGGGAAAGATAATCTCAACAATTTTCTCCAAGATCAGAGTGGAAGGGGCTATGAAGAGGAACTATCAATGACTGCTGCCAAAATAGGAGAGGGGGAACGTTGCCTCTTTGTTCTTTCCATTAGAAGTGTTGTAGCTTAAAGAAGAAATAAAGAACTAGAAAAAGACTTTTGAATTTGAACTTCAGAACTAAAGGCGCCTTGGTATTTATAATCGGGACTGATGGCTGGAAAATTTTGATGATACTGACTTGAAATGATGATATGTGTTGGAAGTTGAAATGTTACTTATTTATACTAGTTGTCTTTGAAAACATGGTCTTGTTAAATAATAATTATGAGACTGATGTTCATCTTATCTAGTCTAAATTAAAAGTGAATGTTAGAAGAATAAACGACATTTAGACCGATCAAGAGTTAAATGATGGTTCAGATTAACATATCTAGACTATGTGCCACTACAACCGGTTTGAATATAATCAAATTATATATTTAACAATATTCCAAATAATATAATTTACTCTCTCTCTCTCTCTCTATATGTATGTATATATACATATGTGTGTGTGTGTGTGCATATATATATATATATCATAAAATTAACTTATCAACCCAAAGACAAACAACAACGGATAAAGATACAAGAGACGTTCAAGTTCAAGATCAAGATTAAAAATAATTTTTTTTATTAATATTATAATTTTTATTGATTAAAAAACATTTTATGTTATTAAAAAAACCTCAATCTTACTCCTTATCGCTGGAGGCAGGGAAGGAAGAAGAGGAAGAGGAAGAGAGGTCATCCAAAAGATTGTACCTGATGTCATTAGCGTAGAGTATTGGATTCAACTTGATGTTGACAATATGCAGCAAAGTGAAGAGTCTTCCAAGGCGTCTTGCATTGAGGTGGTCAAGAACTTGCCACGTTGATGGTTGCAGAGGATGCAGTAGAGGCGGAGGAGGGAAAAGAGGATGAATTGAATAGTCCTAATGCATCTCATCATATTGATATTTGAGAAAGGAGAGAAGAAGGAGTTGGATTTAAAGAAACAAAAGGAAATGATGAGTTAAATAGACAACACGAATGATGATTACATTTATTGAAGTAGACTTAGATTTTGAAGAGACGTGTAGTTGGGAAATTTACCTTGGAAGTTGAAGAAACTCTGAAACATTTAAGACTAAGTATAAAGAAACGATGGTATCTAAAAGGATATTTAAATGGGATGTATAAACGTATAGTCTAAAAATAATTTAAATTTTTAAATTTTCATAATATTTAATACTTATTGAGAATGCATTAAACTATAAGTGGTTTGGAAAGTATTATTTAAATTGAGGAGAAGCACGACCGATCTGAAGTTGTATCGGTATTTACAAAGACACATTGGGTCAAGTTTAAATCATCTCCGCCTAATGAGGTCTAGATGTGGTAGGCTTATAGGCTTTTTTTTGGTAGTGTGTGGTTAAATTGAGTGAACTGGTCCCATAACTTTTGAATTTTTAATATTTTTAATTTTATTCCATGTTTTCAAACGACAATTTGTACATATCTATACCTAATAAACTCCACTGAGAAATGAACAAAAATGGAAAGAGAGAGAGAGAGTGTGTATGTGTGTATTTATGAAAGTTACAAACCATCAAATATATATCACTACACCTCTAAGTGACTCAATTATTGGTCCATGTGGCTTGACAACAATGCATTTTCTTCATCATTCATTCGTCATTAGTTATACACCCACATATGGATCCACGTGTCCATCTTCCTTATCTCTATCCCATTTTTTCAAATTCATTCACATTCTGTTAAGATGTCAACCTAATCTTGAATATCATTGGACATGCAAATTAATATCATTAATTATAGTTGTAATTCCGATGGGGATATTTAATGGAGTTTTGCTTTCCCCATGCATAATTTTCGACAATTGACAAAGCAAATCTGCACCTATTTATACTGTATTGTTTAATAGTCCCTTGTGCAGTTGAAAAATTCAGTACAGTATAAACATTCATCATTTTAAACTTTATCACTCTGTACGAAATGACATTTGTTAAAGCTCTTTCCTTTGAAATGGGTTCTGTTAGAGTTGCATCATTCATTGAAGTTAATAGCACTCGCAATGACTGATCTATATTACTTAAAGTTATTGATAGTTTCTGGGACAATACACCAACAAAGATGCACAAGCAAATGATGTTCAATGTCGTCCTTGTGGATTGTCAGGTTTGTAGAAGGTTTAACCATATATTTTACTGCTGAGTTGCTTAAGGAATACATACATTTGCATCTTCTGATAAGTTTTGTTGTATTGTAGGGGTTCATTGCTTTAGCTGTCTGTCATTGCCGTAATATACGTTGCTTTCCCACACTTTCAAGCTATTTAATGACAGTTCACCTTCTCATTTTGGGTTGTTCATCTGAGTTCTCAATTTTTGACTTGACGATTCTTTTCTAATATTTTCTCATACTGGTACCCTCTCGAAACGGCCATCAATATCATAAGCAGTTTGCAAAATTTCAGTGAAGGTTCTTCTGACATTATGTTGAAAGTGAAAGTTGATAGATTTATTCACAAATATGTAAAAAGGTGTTGCGCTAGCCATGCCCGTCCCTTACTAGAACTTGAGAGTGTCGATCTCATTGTTTTTGATACCACGGTTATGTTTTGGTCCTTCTATTTTAGTTTCATCCTCTTTATTATTCTTTCCGCTTTCAAATATTTTTCATCCAAAAAGACACACGGATGATGGTTAGACTGATGAATGTCACTCTCATGGACAAGCATTGCTGGAAGTTGACTGAGGTGCCTGTTATGAGATGTCTCATTTTTTAGTTCGTGATGGTAGCGAAGGAGTCCATCAATCCATCCACATTGTAATCACAAACAACTCCATAATAGCTCCTTCATTCCACGATTCAATACCACATCACATAATTGTTTTATCCTTAACTTTGTTGACAACACCAACTGGTGGGGGCTTCCAACTAATCATCTTTGGATCGGTAAATATTCCATGACATTGTTTACATTCTAGAATGTGTGTTTTTTTTTTCCAATTAGTTGAAATTTATTTATATTTTCTTTTTTCCCTACGTTTAAATACTCAAATGTTTGTGGAATACTTCGAATGTACCATCGGTCATGTAATTACAAATGTAGGGGAATATACTCCATGTTTTTGATATTGGAGCTCGAAGACAAACAATATTCATAGTAGAAGAATGTTTTAATTTTCCTTTAATGCCAAACAATGTTTAGTTTACTACAGACATCATCTCAGTTATATTTTCACAATCTTGCAGCAACAAATTTCTGATAAGATGTGTCTTGCAAGGCGATGCATTTGAGAGGACACTTGCGTTATTGGATAGCTTCAATGTCAGTTCTGGAGTGTTTATTGTAGTCCAGTATCTCAGAATTATGAGGAAAATTGAGATAGGTTGATGTACCATTATATTTATAAGAATGTAGGTTTAATATATTTCATCTATATATCTTTGGTCGTAATTTTTGTTCTTTTGATATTATAGGTGTTGAGCTTTCGTCTATGCTCAATGCTACTCAAGTTTTTATAGATCCAGATTATCCAAAAGTTGCGATGGCAAAGGACATCATACTTAGGCAGTGAAAGATGTGTGTGTTCCTTTTGTTTTGTTACAGGAATGCTTAAGCAATTTATATTTATGAACTGTTTTTTTTCGTCTGTATTAAGTAAACAATATGTTCAGTTTTTTGGGATGACTGTTAGGCATATGATATAGCCTATTTCATGAATGGTAGTTTCCTTATTAAAACTCCTCTATAATACAATAGTTATGATATATTTGTCATCTGCTATCATGATGAGGATTTTTCTTTTTAGACTTTAATATAAAATCATTTACTACTGGTCATCCATTGAGGGGGAGTTAGTCGGTTTCATTTAATAATGTAGATGGGTTTGTGCAATAAATTTGTGATAAATGTGCATTAAACAGCTCGGGTTGAGCGTTACCTAATCTCTCAGTCCATTAATGCATTTTGAAATTGAAGGAATGATGATATCAGTTATCAGACTGCTATACACGTGAACCCTACTTCTATTTCTGATGTTATTTGTTTTTTCACAATTGACACTTATCAATATAACATTGGCCTTTGTGTTAAATGATTACTGCTGTTGATATAATTATTGACATACTCATCAAGCATTCAAATCCATGTTACTTATTCTTTATTCTTAATGTGTTCAAAAATGAAGTTACCTTTCCAACATTGTAATATTGTTAATACGTATTTATACTAGTGGAAAATGTTTTTCGTCTTTAAATTATTTAATATGGTTATTGATGTATTTATCATTCATTTTTTCATAACCACATCAAGAGATAACTAATTTCAGATTGTATATTATATATTTATTGTAATTACGAAGTAAATTGATTTTGAGTACTTCTAATTCTCATTATAATCATTTTAAAACAAATTTAGTTCTCTCACATATCGTGAGAGCACATTTTGTATATCATTCCATTGCTTAAGTCTGAAAATGTCAACGAAAAATTAAAATATTCTCATTAATTGCCATGACCATCATTCGTAATGCTTTTATGAAATAATCAAAGTGCTGTTGTGTACATGTTTGTGAATTTTTTTTATGCCTTTCACCAATTACTATGCAGACTGCATCCCTTTTCCCATAAAATGGAGTCTCTATAAAAAGCTATACGGCTCATGATTCAACAAAACATTAAAAAAAAAAAAAGCATACTAGCTCTTTGGTGTCAAAGATATCTCTCATATCATTTTGTTAAAGAATTCTGTTGTAAGCAAATATAGTTTCAATTCCTTACACCTGATCCTATATATTTCTCAAGTTGATCAACAACATGCTTTTAATGTATCAGGTGATGAATAATACTTTATTTTCTGATGTCAATGATAGAAAGGACACATGGTCAGTAGTCACAAAAAGTTTTGCGGAAGTGGGTCATCAAAAGAAAGGTTGCGCCATCTGCGGTATGGAAAGTTGGCATGTTATTGGCAGATGAAAAGGTACATATCTATATATTTGTAAATCTTGTATCATTGGCGAGTCAACTATAATTTCTTATGTATAAACTTTCAGTTTTGAATCTGGAAAATATGTGATCTTTAAGGGTTCACAAATCGAGGTTTTTGCAACACATAAAAATCTCATTGACAAATTGATAAACGAACCTAGAGAAGGAATTGTTTACAACTTCTAGAATTTTCAGGTAGTGGAAAATGATGATAAGTATAGAATCACCACAAGTCCATGGAAATTCAACTTCCATACCCATACATATATTGAAGAATCTGATTTACTCATCTTGGATGAAGCATATAATTTCAAGACCATTGTAGAAATACAGCAAGGCAATATCAGTGACAGAGGTTTAATAGGTTTGCCCATTATATGTTAACAATGTTGAATATAGCGTTTCAATTTGTTATTTGTAAACCATTATGTTAACGTTTCAAATCACATAATGATAGATGTGATTGGATTTTTGCAAGCTTTTGGACGTTTGCAGGATCAAAGAAGAGAGTTTGATATTATCAAGAGGCTACATTTTAGCATTGCTGATGTGAAGTAATACACAACACTATATTTTTGTTATAATTTAATTTACATATTACATGGTATCGTACGTATTACTTTAATAATCATCTTTTTCATTTATGTTTTTCTTCCGTTCATTTTAGTGAAAACATAATAAATAATACTCTTTGGGGGGATTGTGCTGAGGAAACTTATGCAAAGAAGCATGAGGACATGGAACCTCCAATTACAGTGCTTGTCTATTTTGCCAGACTTAATAGAGACTTAGTTTGTGCACAAATCATGACATTTTCAAGCATCTAAGGAAGGACTAAGTTTTTCATTTTCTGTATTAACTGACTAGTGAATATATGTTCTTATCAGATTATGGACATTTGAGTAATGCCTTTAATGCTACTTTGGTTACTCTAAATTCAAATATTTCAGAGACAGCTTTGTTGAAGGAAAGGTGAGATGACACTTTTGCACATATGTGTAATAAGTTCAATTGCTAATGTCTTTCTTTAGTTTAAACAATATATTTCAAGTTTGAGAAAATATCATTTACAGACTTAGTCAAGACTCTGTTGGCAGCCAGTTGTTTAGTTAAATATCAAACGTGGATTCCCATATACTCATTTGAATCCCTTCTAAGTTTTTGAACAATGATTCCTTTGTGTGACATTTGTAAAATAGATCAAGTAAGTATTATATTTTTTTGTCTATACCTTATTATTCTCGACGTAATTTTATGGAAGACTTCATCTCAATGATGATTATGGTAATCATAGTTGGTTAACATGAAAATATTTTAATATTTCTGTATTGTTTACGAGTGTGATATTATGATAAAGGTGACTATTCAAAAATGTGAAACATTTTATGGGTGGGTCTATGATGCATGTCCGTGTGATAAGAAGCTTGAGTACCAGTCTAACGGCTCTCTCAGATGTACAAAGTGTGATAAGGATGTACTTATGACTGTTCTGAAGTAAAGAATTTATTTTGATCAGACTTAGCGGAAACAATTAACCATGTTTATACTAATTTCCTTTATAAACATTTCAATTTAAATTGATAGATATAAGGTTTACCACGAAGTATTTGATGACAATGGCAAATGTTCAATCATATTTTTTGATTGTCATGCAACTAAGTTATTGGGTAAATCTTCATCAAAGATTAAAGAGGATATGCAAAAGGTTGTAAAAATCTCGCTAATTTGTATGCATCAAAGTACTTTATATTTATGTCGTTTAATAAGTGCATATTTGTATTTTTTTTCCCCATATAGGAGGGCAGAAACACTACTATACCTAAACAGCTTGATGAAATTGCTAGGAAGGTCGTAATTGTCAAACTTTAGATTAAAAGCCACAACATAAAATATTGGACAAGTAGAATTGGCGTCACACAGTTTTGTGCTGACAATCACTTGCTGGAACAATTTAAGTATTCAAATCAGGAGGTTAATATTCATAGCATATATGAAACAACATATTTATTTCTACCATTCAATTAAAGTGATATATTTAATTAACTCAACGTTTTGTTCATACTTGTAGGAACAAATAACAAACATGATAGAGGTACAACTTTTTATGAAGAATTTGATTAAAATTATGTTGTGATGTTGTGTATATTACATCATTTGCTATGCCCATAGGAATCAATTGTTTTCAAGGATACTGTTCGCACTGTATCACAGTATAATGTCATTGAAGATGATGATTATACATTGTCACATCTGACAATGCCACCTGAGGCTAACACAAAAAGGAAGACACTTGGCAAAGATATTCCAGTTGTATGTGAAGATCTTGGGCTTGCTGAGTTGTGCACCCCAAAAATGAGCTCCATGAAACCTATGAAAAACATCAAGAAGGAAAAATGATTTTTGTTATGTTTAACAGTATGTGTTATGGATTGTTTACTATGTTGTTTTTTATCTTTTCCAGACTATATCACGATTTGTCCGTCAATTTCTTAATTTTATTTCTCTAATATCGATGATTTAAAGTTTTATATAATGCTATTAATCTATTCGATTAGTTGATCAGTCGTTTATACATTTTATCCATATGTTAAATAATAACAAACTTAAAAAAAATATCTCTTTGACGTAAAATATCTCTTTCATGATTTCTTTATTGTCAAAAAAATTACAATATAATAATGTTCAGTACGATATTATATAAAATCTTATACATTAACTCAAATATTAAGAAAATTTTGGTCAAATAAGTTACATTATCAATTATATATGTTTCACATTTGATTTATTATATTTAACCCTGAATTAATATAGTCATTGGTCTGTTAGATTTGCATATTGTTGCTTGTAGATTACATTTTGCTTGAGCAACCATGTTTCATAAGAATTCTGAACTTAACATTTTATGTTAATGTTAGATCTAGATTATGCATGCTATACTGGTGCAATTTTCTTTATATAATTGTTGTTAATTGTTTAGTTGAGCAAGTTCAGTATAATTGCAAACCTCCATAGTTGAATACTGTATTTAATTCTTTCTGCTTTATACTTTTGAGAAAATTAGAATGTCTCAATGTTAGAAAGGTGTGAACGAAAGCTTATTCAGTACGAAACAAAAGTAGTGGAAATAACTGTGTACACATTACCATGCATTAATGAGAAAATATAATTAATATCAACTGAGTTCACCACCAGAATTAAATTCGTTCAGACCTTTTTTCCCACCACAATTTCCTATAAGCAGTGAATATTAGGCATGACAACTATGATCAATTTTCTTCGTCCCTAGAATTTAATAGCCGTTCATAATTAATAAATAGGAAGTTTGCTTACATGGCGATCCATGCCATCAGTTTTTATATTCAATGGAATCTATCTGTCCATATAGATTCAAATCAAATCCATCCATCAGTTCATTGATACAGAATATAGTTTTCACTTTCCATTTTGTATATGTATGAGAATGCGCAATGAAGGATGAGGTCAGTCATATTCAAGGTATTGATAATGACATAGTACATATACAGAATGCTGCATCATAAATCACTGACGTTATGAATCCAAAACCTCTCACCATTCTTACAAAACAATACTAACTATGAGGAAGAAGTGGTCTGAGTTTGTTAAAAACAGTGAGAATGAAGGAGGAGGTCAATCATCTTTATTGTTGTTAACATGTTCTTTTATTTACATCCGTTTATTTTTTACTGTATCGAAGTTCAGTATGTAATGAGTATTAAACAAACTGATTATATAGGTAAACGGATATGTTCAGAAAGTGCTGGCGAAATTAATTTCCATAATTCTTTTGCCGTTACTGAAAACTCACTTAAGCAGCTGATTAATCATTGTTTTGGTGAAATAAGTCAGAATGAGTTGCTAACTCCTCAATCTTCTCTTTTAAATCCATTGTTAGAGGACAACATCAATCTGTTATTTGATATAACTAACACACTGAGTAGCTCAAATTATATGCAAAGCAACATCAGTTGTTTAACGTACAAGAGCAAGCTTACTGTTAGTCCTTCAATTCACCAGCCATCACAATTGGTCAATCAAAAGAAGCATGAAAAGAAATCTTTAAAACAAATTCGTGGAGTAGCGACTAATTTATGCAGTAGGCTAGATCATCAAGTATATGAAAGTATGTATCAGAAAAACTTTCTTTAGTCTTTTATGTCGTGTATTTTGAAAATTTATTTTATTTAAAGAAGTGTTGTTTTTAGTTATTATAGTAGATTCCGGAGTTACTAACGATCAACATTATGACTCAAATCGTCATGGAGAAGTTGAGAACATCTCACTTGTACGTTTCATTCCAGTTATTTAGACGATGGTGATGCTTGTCATGAATATCAATTTTGTGGTGCTGAAATGTGGTTTGTTGGAAGATTGAAAGGTCTGAAGAAAAATAGAATTATGCAGTTTGGTATTTGCTGTTGTAATGGAAAGATTATTGCACCTTTATTAAAAAGACCTCCTAGAGAGCTTGACGAACTCTTTTTTAGCAAACAATCAGTAAAAAAACTTCTTGAAAAATATCTATTCGTACAACAACATGTTTTGTTTCACCTCAATGGGTGATAGAATTGACCACTCAATAAACTCTAGGGGAGGAGGCCCTTATTTATTTGTCTTTCAAGTCAAAATCACCATTTGATTGACAGCTTATTGCCCCCTTAGGGAAATCCTCCGGTTTATGCCCAACTATAGATTTACGACACCGAAAATGAAATTTCGAATCGAATTTCAACCGTGAGGTAAGATTTCTTTAAATATTTTGTGCCATTGTAAATTATTCTTTATCATATATGAGACAAGGTGAAATAGTTATTGTGTTTTTATTTTTTACAGCTATCATGTTGATGCCGAAAATTTGGATCAAAACATTATTCAAATGTTGAAAGAATGCATGAATAAGCACAACTGTAAAGTCAAACATTATAGAAAAGCTACAGAAATCATTAAGGAAAACGTGATCCCTAATGTTAGTAGAAGACTAGTTAGAAGTAGCAACTCAAGTGGGCTCTCTAAGCAATATAATATGACAACATCTTCTGAGCTTGCCGCTTTAATTGTAGGTGACTTTGACAATTCATACACGAAGAGAGACATCATTGTAAAATGATAAAGCGGAGAATTACAGAGGATCGATGAGCTACACATGGCATATCTCCCACTACAATATCCATTGCCTTTTCCATATGGAGACAATGGATACAACTCAACAAATGAACATGCTCAAGAATGACTCTCAACAACAAAGAAGAAGAAGAAACTAACACCTAGGGAATACTTGGCATTCTGTTTAATAAGGAGGAAGTCCAAAAGGTCAATCATCTTGCATGGGAAAAAATTGCTGCAACAGTTTATTGTTGACGGCTACTCAATGGTTGAAAGCAATAGGCTTGACTACATAAGAAAGCATCAAAACTAACAGATGCAGTCACAAGAGGAGAGACAGACCCTTCATCAACAGGACGACGAGTTATTATGCCATTTTCTTTCACTGGTGGCGCACGATACATGATTCAAAACTATCAAGATGCTATGATTATTTGTGCTTGGGCTGGTTATCCAGATATATTTATAACATTTACATGCAACCCAATGTGGCATGAGATTACTCGTTATTGTGAACAAGATGGTTTAAAACCATGTGATAGACTAGAAATATTGCGTACAATATTCCACATGAAGCTACACATATTAATGCGAACTTTAAAGGATGGGAAGATATTCGGATCAGTTAAAGTAGGTACAATTTTATTATTATTTCTACACAAATCAAAATATCATTTCATATGTGTACCTAATTTTCATGTCATTGATTATCTAATTTTCATGTCATTGATTATCAGCTTTGGGATTTTAATTATGTAGATAATTTGTATTTCAAGTACTTAATGTTAATTTGTTTTCGACAAATTTGACTATAGCCTTCGTAAAGTTAATATAGTAATAACATTACCGAAAGTTTGGTGTTAACTTGTAATCATCATAACTAAATTTTTATTTGGTGTTAACTTGTAATCATTATAACTAAATTTTTAATATTTACAAATGCAGATGTATACACTATTGAGTTCCAAAAAAGAGGGTTACCACATACACATATCATACTATGGTTGTCTAAGTCAGACAAATTGACATCACCGTTTGATGTCGACCAATTAATATCAGCAGAGATACCAGATAAACTTCAAGACCCTGAACTGTATGAATTAGTTGGCAGCTACATGGTTCATGGTCCATGTGGTTGATCATCAAGAAGTGCGTCTTGCATGAAAGATGGTAAGTGGTCAAAATACTTCCCCAAAAGATTTAATGTGCATAAAATGTTGGATGGAAATGGTTACCCAACATATCGTAGGAGAAATGACGATCATATGGTGTCAAGAAAAGGTGTTAAACTCAATAACAAATTCGTCGTCCCTTATAATGCTAGATTGCTGAAATTATTTTGTGGTCATTTGAACATTGAGAAGACAAATCAGTCACGTGCCGTCAAGTACCTATTTAAATACATAAGTAAAGGGAATGACCTTGTTATAGCTGGTATATATAACAACAATGATTGTCCAAACTCTCAACAATCATTTGATGAAATTTCTCATCACCTCAATTGTAGGTATGTATCTTCATGTGAGGTGTCATGGAGAATTTTCGGTTTTGATATACACCATAGACATCCACCTGTGAAGAGATTAAGTTTCCATCTTCATCAACAAGAGTCAATTTACTACACTCAAGGTGAAACAATGTCTTCCCTTGTGAACAACCTAAGGGTTAAAGAATCAATGTTTCTTGCTTGGTTTGATAAAAATAAGGATGATCCATTTGCAAGAACACTTACTTATTCTCAATTTCCCAACCACTTTATGTTTGTTAGGGAAAAAATGTAAGAACCGGCTGAACCCAAGAGGGGGGTGAATTGGGTAAAGTATAAAATTTAGGAACTTTGAAAATCTTTTCGTAACTCACTGAAATCGGTTTACAAAGCAATAATTAGACATTTAAATATGTATACACATTCAACCATATATGCTGGAAATATAAGAGATAAGGGAAGAGAATGTGCAAACTGATTTATACTGGTTCGGCCCAATCCTTGACCTACGTCCAGTCCCCAAGCCTCACTTGGGATTTTCAATCCACTATCTTTTTTCAACTTGATTACACGTTCTATAACTGAAGTAATCCTCTCACTAGGATTCACTCCCCCTTACAAACTGTAATCAACACACCACTTAATTACACACTCTGTACTCGAAGTAATCCTCTCATTAGGATTCACTCCCCCTTACAAGTTGTAATCAACATAATGTGTTTCCCACTCAAGATCACCCAATCTTGAGTAACTCTCAGAAGAATAAGATGATTACAATAAATCTTCTCTCATAGAAGTGAATAGATAAACACTGAAGATCAAATACAAATCACTTCAATCTCTAAGTTATCTAAACATGAAAAACAGAGTGCAAATGATATGAGAGCAGAGTATCAGCATGTTGGAAGTGTAGGCTTGTTTCTCCACCTTTTTCTGCTTGAATTTGTCCTCTTTTATAGGTAGAGAACACCATATGACCGTTTATAGCCGTTGCCCATATCAGACAAGGTTTAGGTTAAGCTTTGGTCTTCTTCTCTCTCCATTCTCCACTTAATCCAGGTGGATAATGACTCATAGTTGACTCTCTGCAAATTAATCCGTTGGAGATGAGGTTGCTTGTTGTAGAAAACATTCTTTAATGCTTTGCAACCGTGTGCAGATGGATTAGCCAAGAATATGCAACTTTTGGATAGTGCATTTAATGTTCTGAACCACCTTTTTGCTTTTGTTCCAACTCTTAATTAATCTTCATTAATCTGTCTATAACTCACAAGTAGAGTGGTTAAACATAGCAGGGAATATGGAAGATTAATTCTGGAAAGTATTAAGATCAATCACAAAGCATATCCAAAATCGTGAAATTCAATTTTCAAACTCAACGATGGAAACTCGAGTTTGTTCATCAAAACTCGAGTTTTCAACTGTGCACTTGATACAAAACTTGAGTTTCAAAACTGAAACTTGAGTTTTCTACTTCCAGAGAGCAACGTCGTGTTTTGAGCTTTTGGACCATAGTTTGAGAAAATCTCAAAACTCGAGTTTTAAAACCAAAACTCGAGTTTTGGACTTTTAATGAAAATAGCACGTGGAAGTTCAAAACATCAAAACTTGAGTTTTTAAACTAAAACTTGAGTTTTTTAAACTAAAACTTGAGTTTTCAAAAAGTTGGAAAATCATATGCTCTCTGTTTGGCCAAAACTCGAGTTTCCAAAGTGAAACTCGGGTTTTCACTTAATCGTGAAAACTTTGTGAAGTTCAAGTCAGGCCAAAACTTGAGTTTCAAAAATGAAACTTGAGTTTTCAAATTATCGTGAAAATGCATAACTCTCTGCCTGATCAAAACTCAAGTTTTCAGATCTAAACTCGAGTTTTCACTTAAGTGTGAAAACATGTGAAAATGTTCAAAGCTCACTGTCTGGCAGAAACTCAAGTTTGCAAAGCCAAACTTGAGTTTTCACTTTGGTGTGAAAACATATGAAAATTTCAGAGCTCTCTGTTTGGTCAAAACTCGAGTTTTGACAAAACCTTGGAGTTTTATCAAAACTGGAGGTTTTCTTGAAAACTGGCAGTTTTAAGACTAAGAAGGCAAAACTCGAGTTTTCACCCAAAACTCGAGTTTTCACTTAAAACATGAAAACTTTGTGAAAACCTGTGAACATATCAAAACTGGCGGTTTTAAACTTGTGAAAACTTGGAAGCTCTTGGCCAGTGTCAAAACTCGAGTTTTGAACTATTTCACAAAATATGAGAAGTTCTTTGAAATGTTCAAAACTAGTGGTGTTCTTTGAAAACTGGAGGTTTTGTGACTTGGAAAATCCAAAGGCTCTCGGCCAAACCAAAACTCAAGTTTTGCTCCCAAAACTCGAGTTTTCATGTTTTTCATGAAAACTGAAAATTGGAGGTTTTAACGAAAACTGGCAGTTTTGCTTTGTTCAAGATTTTCTCAGAAAACTCAAAACTGGAGTTTTACTTCAAAACTGGAGTTTTCCCTTGACAGAAAAGTTTTTAAAGATTTGCAAGAGAAAACTTCTCATTTTGTTTACAATTGTTAAAGCATCATCAAAACACATATAGAACTAACAAGAAAGATTTTGGAAACTTCGTGAGTGTGGATTTTCAGTTGGAAGGATGGGTCATTGTACACCAACTCAAGGAGAACTATATTATCTTTGTTTGTTGCTTACAAAGGTTCATGGTCCAAAGAATTATGCAAACATCAAAACTGTGAATAATGTAGTTTTTCCAACATTTAGGGAAGCATGTTATGCACTTGGATTGTTAGATGATGACAGAGAGTACATTGATGCAATTAAAGAGGCATCATCATGGGCATTAGAAAATTATCTACGTCAATTTTTCACTAGCATGTTATCAAGCCATTGTTTATCACAGCCTGCTATTGTTTAGGAACAGACTAAAGAATTTATTTGCGAAGATTTATTACATATTAGTCATGGTGACCAACATTTTCCAGGTATGTGACTATCTATAATTTACAGTTGTACTTTAACAATTTAATTGTGTGTTACAACATTTCCATATTAATATAATTATTGTTAGTTAAACATTAAACATTTTGACTATGCCTCCTACTATATGAACGAACTACTACTACTACTACTACTAACTATGCCTCCTACTATATGAACGAACCACTACTACTATTACTATTACTACTACTACTAACTATGCCTCCTACTATATGAACGAACCACGAACTACTACTACTACTACTACTACTACTAACTATGCCTCCTACTATATGAACGAACTACTACTACTAACTATGCCTCCTATTATATGAACGAACTACTACTACTACTACGCAATGACAGAAGTCTAGACTACTACTACTACTATAATTCAAAAACTCTTCCTACGCAATGACAGAAGTCTAGACAACTATCCATCGCTGCCTAGACCAGATAAAGACAAAATCATTGATACAACAACAACTACTACTACTACTCTTCCTACGCAATGACAGAAGTCTAGACAACTATCCTTCGCTACTTAGACTAGATAAAGACAACATCATTGATATTTCAAACCAGCTAATTCTTCAAGAGTTAAACTACAATAAGAAAAGACAGAGTGAGGAATCAGAAAGATTGCAACGATTAATGACTGATGAACAAAAGCAAGTATTTGATGAGATCATGTGTGTTGTTTCTTCAAAAAAAAGGTGGTTTCTTTTGTTTGCGTGATTCGATGGAATTGGTAAAACATTTATATGGAAAGCGTTGACAGCTTCTGTAAGATCAAATTGTGGAATCATACTTAACATAGCATCAAGTGGAATAGCTGCAACTCTGCTACCATCTGGTAGAACTGCACATTCAAGGTTTTGTGTACCTATCGACGTCAATGAAGACTCTATGTGTTTGATAATTGAATATTTCATACACTACTTTTTGTCTCTTGATTAATAATTTAGGACTCTTTAGCTAATAAATAATGGCTTTTATATCTATTTGGGCTTTGGGCCTTTAATTTTATTCTAGCCATTTTTAGTAGTAAAATTCCAGTTTTACATTGCTTCGCTATTTTTACCATAACTCTTGAACCAGACATCGGATTTGCCTCATTTTTGTCTCATATTTCAGATGATTCAGAGAGCTACAATTGTTATGAAGACATGAAGGGCAATTTCGGACAAGAGGGCGGTCGATTTTGGAACCGAAGTTGATGTATTTTTGGATTTTATTTAAATTCGAATTCTGTAATTAAGCCCACTTTTATTTTATTTCTATTTTGGGCCTGAATTGTGGATTGGAGTCCCATTTTGTTTTTCCATTTTAGGTTAAGTGAGGCAGCATCCACAAACACATCATCATTCACGTTTTTTAGAATTTAGTGGATCAAAACAGAAACTTTTAAATTCTCTGAAATGTTCTTCGCGTTCTTCGTCTGTTCTTCGTTTTTTCCAGTTATGTTCGGCTAAATGTTTGTGATTAACCTAACGTTGATGATTCCATGATTCATCCAGAGAGCTCATGCTTAATCGGTAACGTTACTCGTTTCTGTTTTCATCTTATCAGATTCGATTTCTGAAAATAGTTCGAATATTAGTGTAACATCTCAGGCGCCCGCTTGTGGATATTGTCCGCTTTGGCATACACAAGGCCTCACGGTTTTGTTTCTGCCTGGGCCTAGCCCATCAAAACGCGTCCACAAGGGAAAGGTCTCCGCACCCTTATAAGGCATGCTTCGTTCACCTTCCCAATCGATGTGGGACTTCACACTCCACCCCCTTGGGGCCCAGCGTCCTTGCTGGCACATCGACCCGAGCCCTAGCTCTGATACCATTTGTAACATCCCAGGCGCCCGCTTGTGGATATTGTCCACTTTGGCATACACAAGGCCTCACGATTTTGTTTCTGACAGTGCGAAGTCCCATTCTACCATAGGTTCTTCTTTTCTTTGTGTTTGCTTTTGTGTGTCTTAGTGTTTTTCTACTTTTTACCCCTTTTAGTGTGGCATTTTCGTAATTTTGAGTTTCCAATGGCATTTTTGGAATTTTTGATTTTATGCAAATTCTGTCTTGTGATTATGCTGCATGAGTACTAGAAGCACTGTCAATCCAGAAGACTTGTTGCCATTTGATCCTGAAATAGAAAGAACAATTCTTGCTGCTAGAAGAGTTGCTAGGTTAAGTCGTGGGATTAATACTGAATTGAACATTGAACTTGAACATTCTGATTGTGTCCACTCTATTGATCTTTCTGATTGTGTTTCTGATAGTCTTGTTGTTTTCACTGATTCTAGTAGCAATTTTGCTAACTCTGAAAATATGGCAGAACAAGCAGATCATCCTACCTTGAGAGAATTAGCTACCCCTGATGTGGGCAATCAAAACTTGTTGCCCAAGTTTCATGGTCTTGCAGGTAAATGTCCTCATAGGCATCTAAAGGAGTTCCATGTGGTATGCAACACGATGAAACCTCAAGCAATTGATGAAGACCACATTAAGCTGAGAGCTTTTCCATTTTCCCTAGATGGTGTCACTAAGGATTGGCTATACAATTTGCAACCAGCATCTATTGGTAGTTGGGATGATATGTAGAAGTTATTCCTAGTGAGGTTCTTTCCTTCCTCAAAAGCCATTGCTATTCAGAAGGAGATCACTAGTGTTAAACAAATCAATGGGGAAACCATGTATGAGTATTGGGAGAGGTTCAAGCAAATTGTGTGCTAAGCTGTCCACACCACCAGATTTCAGACCAGCTTCTAATTACATATTTCTATTCTGGTTTGTTACCGTTGGATAAAAGTTTTGTGGATGGATCTAGTGGTGAGGCTTTAGATAGAAAGACACCTGAAGAGGCCCGAGAGTTGATATCTACTATGGCTGCTAATTCTCAGCAATTTGGCACCATGGCCAATAGTACTCTTGTTTACCAAATTCAAACACCTCCAGCCCAGTACAATTCTCAAAGATTAGAGACTAGACTTGATGATCTGACCTCCCTTGTGAGGCAGTTGGCAGTGACACAGATAGTACAGTCTTCTCCTCCTTAGACTGGGTACTCTTGTGGGTTTTGTTCTGACCCTTATCATCCTACTGATTCTTGCCCTACTTTGCATGATCCTACTTATCAAGACCAGTCAGTAGCTTCAGTGGGTGTTTTTCCAGGAAAGCCACAATACCAGCAGAATAATGCCTTCTCCAATACCTACAATCCGTTGGAACCAGAATCAGAACCAGGGTAACCAATATCAGCAGCAGAATTCTGGGAATTACCAGCAGAGGTAGTACAAACCACAAAATTTCCAACAACAATCTACATCTCCTTTGCCTGCACCACCTCCTCAACCAGCCATATGTGCACCTCCACAGGAGGCACAACAGCAGGCCAGTAGTAGTAGTGGTGGTTCCTCACTCGAAGATATGATGAAGCAATTTGTCACATCCAATATGCAGTTCCAACAGAAAACTGACACTTCCATTCAGAGTTTGCAAACACAGATTGGACAATTGGCAACATCACTGAATCAGCTTCAACCTCAAGTATCCAACACTCTTCCTTCACAGACCATTCCCAATCCTAAGGGGAATGTGAGTGCTATCTCCATACGGTCTGGCAAACAATTGGAGGAACCTCAACCAGCTGTAGATGTGACTTCCACATCAGAAAAAGAGTCAGAAAATGAGAAGATTGACTCTAAAAATAAAAAGGCAATGCAGCAGGTTGAAAAGGAAGACATCCTCATTCCTCTTCCTTTACCTCAGAGAGCAGTTCAATCCAAGAAGTTGGCAGAAAAAGCACAAGAGAAGGATATACTTGAGACATTCAGAAGAGTAGAGATCAACATTCCTCTCTTAGATGCAATCAAACAAATTCCTAAATATGCCAAGTTTCTGAAGGAGTTGTGCACTAACAAGAGACGACTAAAGGGGAGTGAATGAGTGAATTTGAACCAGAATGTATCAGCACTCATCCAGCCTACAATGCCTCGCAAGTGCAAGGATCCAGGAATGTTTTCTATCCCTTGCTGTTTTGGTAGCTATAGATTTGATGATTGCATGATAGATTTAGGTGCTTCGATTAATGTCATGCCTGCATCTATTTATAAATCTCTTGGTCTTGGTCCTTTACGTCCTACTGGTGTTGTTGTTCAGCTAGATAATAGGAGTAATGTTCATCCTTCGGTGTAGTTGAAGATGTATTAGTCAAGGTTAATGAACTGATATTTCCTGCTGATTTTTACATCTTAGATATGGAGGATGAGTCTCCCAGTAGTAGGTCACCAATCATTCTAGGTAGGCCTTTCATGAAAACAGCTAGGACTAAGATAGATGTGTATTCTGGTACTCTTTCCATGGAGTTTGGTGATATATCTGTGAATTTCAATATCTTTGATGCCATCAAACATCCTAGGGAAGAGCATTCTGTTTTCTGCATTGACGTTATTGATGATGCTGTGGATGATGTTCTTGCTAATTGGTGTTCTGATTATCCTGATTTATCATTTGAGAGTGATTCTGCCATTTGTGCATGTGTTGGTAATGAATGGTGCCCTGTTTGCACTAACTTGGTCAATGCTACATTATTTGATGATTCTAACTTGCTTGCTAGTTCTACATTACATGTGGATTCTGATATTGATTCTGAGTTTGAGCTTCATCCTGATCCCAATGTGCATCCTGATTCTGATTGTGATGAGCTTAACTCTGATTTTGATGAGCTGAATTCTGATGTTAACATTGAGCTGTATAGACACAGTTCTTATGCTTCTTTGAATGTGGTTTCAGGTATTTCTAATGTGATGACAGTAGACTTGTAGCAACAACCACCCAAGCTTCTACCCTCCACTGAGCAACCACCCAAACTTGAGTTGAAATCCCTTCCACATCACCTGAAGTATACATTTCTGGAGGTGGATGAATAGTTGCCAGTCATTGTGGCAAATAATCTTCTTCCTGACCAAGAAGAGAAACTGCTAAGCTTATTGAGGGCGAACAAGAAAGCCATTGGGTGGACATTAGCTGATATCGTTGACATTAGCCCTTCCATGTGTATGCATCGAATTCTATTGGAAGAGGACTCTATGCCATTCCTAGAGACGTCTTAATCCTCTCATCCTTGATGTGGTGAAGAAGGAGGTCACTAAGCTTCTACAAGCTGGTATCATCTATCACATATCTGATAGCCAGTGGGTTAGCCTGGTCCAAGTGGTTCCTAAGAAATCCGGAGTCACAGTGGTAGCCAATCAGAAGAATGAGCTCATTCCTACTCGAGTTTAGAATAGTTGGAGAGTTTGCATTGACTATAGGAGACTCAACCAAGCCACTCGCAAGGATCATCACCCTCTACCTTTCATTGATCAGATGTTAGAGCGGTTGGCTGGTAAGTCTCATTACTGCTTCTTGGATGGCTACTCCGGATACTTCTAGATCCATATTGCTCCTGAGGACCAAGAGAAGACGACCTTTACATGCCCCTTTGGAACATATGCCTACCGAAGGATGCCTTTTGGCCTTTCCAACGCACCTGGCACCTTTCAGCATTGTATGGTAAGCATTTTCTCTGAGTTTCTAGAGGATTGCATGGAGGTTTTTATGTATGATTTCACTGTATATGGGTCTGATTTTGATGCATGCTTAGCTAATCTGTCTAGAGTTTTGCATAGATGCATTGAGTCTAATCTTGTGCTTAATTATGAGAAGTGTCACTTCATGGTTGAGTCAGGTATAGTCTTGGGACACATAGTGTCTAGAAAAGGGATTGAGGTAGACCCTGCTAAGATAAATGTAATTACTGATTTGCCTTACCCCGCATCTGTGCAGGAAGTTCGCTCTTTCCTTGGTCATGCAGGTTTCTATCGGAGTTTCATTCGGGATTTCAGCAAGATTGCCCAACCCTTGTCCAACCTTCTGCATAAAGACATTGACTTTATATTTGATGATGAGTGCAAGGCGGCTTTTGATCACTTGAAGCGTTGCCTGACTATAGCTCCAGTGATTCAACCCCTTAATTGGTGCCTTCCATTTGAGTTGATGTGTGATGCTTCCAACTATGCGGTTGGTGCTATCTTAGCAAAGCGGGTTGACAGAGCATCTCATGTGATTGCATATGCCTCTAAGACTTTGGATCCTGCCCAGTCTAATTACACTACTACTGAAAAGGAGTTGTTGGCTATTGTATTTGCTTTTGATAAGTTTAGGTCCTATCTGCTAGCAAGTAGGGTAGTGGTTTTCTCTGACCATGCAGCGTTGAAATTTCTTTTGAAAAAGGCAGATGCTAAGCCACGGCTCATCCAGTGGATGCTCTTGCCCCAAGAGTTCGATGTTGAGATTCGAGACCGAAGTAGAGCTCAAAACTGGGTAGCTGACCATTTGAGTCGTATCACCCATTCCCCCTCTCACCCCTCTTCTATTCGGGATGATTTCCCTAATGAGCAGCTTCTACAGCTGCAAGGTAAGCTTCCATGGTATGCTGATCTGGTTAACTACTTGGTAGCTGGTATTTTGCCTATCGATTCTACTAAGGCCCAAACATTTAAATTAAAGAGTGAATCTAAATATTATGTTTGGGATGACCCTTATCTGTGGAAATTTTGTAGTGACCAAGTAGTTAGGAGATGTGTGCCTGATCATGAGTTTCACTCTATATTGCATTTTGCTCATGCTTCTGCCTGTGGTGGTCACTTTGGACCCCAAAGAACTGCTAGGAAAGTGTTAGACAGTGGATTATTTTGGCCTTCCTTGTTTCATGATTCTCATCTATTTTGTAAGTCATGTGATAACTGTCAGAGAGCAGGGAGTATTTCTCGTAGGCATGAGATGCCCCAGAACCCTATATTGTTTTATGAGATCTTTGATGTTTAGGGTATTGATTTTATGGGTCCATTTCCTGCTTCCTATGGTTGTACTTACATACTACTGGCTGTTGATTATGTCTCGAAATGGGTTGAGGCGAAAGCCACTAGGACTATTGATTCTTCTGTGGTGGTGGATTTTGTTAGGTCTAACATTTTCTGCAGGTTTGGTATTCCTAGAGCCATTATCAGTGACCAGGGTTCTCATTTTTGCAACCGAAGCATGGGTGCCTTGTTACGCAAGTATGGACTACTCCATAAGGTCTCCACAACATACCACCCTCAGACCAACGGTCAAGCTGAAGTCTCGAATAGAAAAATTAAGCAAATCCTTCAGAAGAATGTTAACTCTACCCGAAAAGATTGGAGTAAGCGACTAGATGATGCTTTGTGGGCATATCGCACCGCCTATAAGACTCCGATTGGGATTCTCCTTATCGGCTTGTCTTTGGTAAGGCATGTCATCTTCCGGTTGAGTTGGAGCATCAAGCCTATTGGGCTATTAAGCAGTATGACATGGATTTGGCTAAGTCTGGAATGGAGAGGAAGCTACAGTTGCAAGAGTTAGATGAGCTGCGATTGGATGCCTATGAGAGTTCACGGTTGTACAAGGAAAAGACTAAGGCATTCCATGACAAACATATCCTGAGGAAGGAATTTTCTGTGGGCCAAAAAGTTCTTCTGTTTAATTCTCGTTTGAAGTTTATGCCAGGTAAGCTTCGATCTAGATGGGATGGCCCTTTTGAGATCACTAACATCTTTCCATTTGGTGCTGTTGAGCTATGTGATCCAGCCACAGGACGGACCTTTAAGGTCAATGGGCATCGCCTCAAGCACTTTCATGAGGGATCCCAACAGCAGCCTGAGGAAGCAAAGATTCTCCTCATTGATGCCACTTATCCTACATAAACCCTTGGGGAGTATTCTTCTTTCTTCTCCCTCCTTCTCTTTCATTTGTTTTCCTTTTTCCTCTTTTGCTTTTTGAAATAAATACAATCTCTCTTTCTATGATTGCTACATATTATGAACTTGGACATGTTGGTTTTAATGGATCATTCTGTCTGGTATGCAATTCTTGATTCTTCGATTACATGTCTTGGTAGTTGATTTGATGTTTTTGATTGCCTAAGTTGGTATTGACCTTGAGAGGTTTTGGGCCTGCATGAATGGAATTCATCTTTAGCCATTCTTTCTTTCATGTGTGCATCTGCTCATGATTTGCGTTCTCTAGAACTTGCTCCTTTTCTTTTTGAAACTACATTTTTCACTTACGTGCATAAGTATGATGGAAGCTTGTTTTCTTTCTTTTATTTTTTTTCCCACTTTGGCCAAATAGCCTTTCCTTTCCCTTGCATTATTATTCCTTTGCTAACCCCTTTGTGCCCTTTTGCCCATTCTTTTCTAAGCTACATTACAAGCCTAAGCGTAAAACCATTTTATTCCGCACCTTGCAAATTTATTGAGCATTGGTTTACCTTGGTTGTGTGTTTAAGTGTGGGGGTTGCTCAGGAGTGCAACAGTTTAAGTGTGGGGGGGAGATATTTGATTTTGTCATAGTGATTATGTATATAGTACCGTTTCTCAAAAAAAAAAAGTGTGAAAAAAAGAAAGAAAGGAAAAAAACAAAAAGAAAAGAAAAGAAGAAAAAAAACAAAAAGAAAAGACAAAAACAAAAACATAGAAAGAAAGGAAGTATATGAGTTAAATAAAAGTTTTCATACATAGAGAATGATTGTGTTAATTAGTGCTCTTTTCAATTTCTTTGGTGCTTAACCTCTCATTCCATACTTTTACCTACATTCGCCCTAACCCCATTACAACCTTTAATAACAAGCTCTCTTGATTTGTGCATGCATGTGTTATGAGTAGTGGAGACGTAGAAATTGAGCAAGCTTATGGTAGAACAATTTTCTTGAGTAGAATTTGAGCGATACACTTATATACCTTAAACACTTGAGAGATACACTTGAGAGGTTGATTGTTTGAGGGCATCATTTGAGAGACCATCTTTTGTGATTAACATCATTGATGAGATTACCATGAATTGAGGTTTAAGATGAAGGGATTGTGGTCTTGATTGATTGATCTTTTGGAGCTTTGTGTCTCTTATTCAATTTTTGCATTGTTAGCAATTGTTAGAAAAGAAGAGTTTCTCCTTTAGGTCTTTTTCTTTGAATTTTGCTCAGGAGTACAAAAAGATAAGTGTGGGGGAGTTTGATAATTGAATATTTCATAAACTACTTTTTGTCTCTTGATTAATAATTTAAAACTCTTTAGCTAATAAATAATGACTTTTATATCTATTTGGGCTTTGGGCCTTTGATTTGATTCTAGTCATTTTTAGTAGTAAAATTGCAGTTTTACATTGCTTCGCTATTTTTACCATAACTCTTGAACCAGGCATCGGATTTGCCTCATTTTTGCCTCATATTTGAGATGATTCGGAGAGCTACAATTGTTATGAAGACATGAAGGGCAATTTCAGACAAGAGGGCGGTCGATTTTGGAACTGAAGTTGATGTATTTTTGGATTTTATTTAAATTTGAATTCTGTAATTAAGCCCACTTTTATTTTATTTCTGTTTTGGGCCTGAATTGTGGATTGGAGCCCCATTTCATTTTTCCATTTTAGGTTAAGTGAGGCAGCAGCCCCAAACACATCATCATTCACGTTTTTTAGAATTTAGTGGATCAAAACATAAGCTTTTAAATTCTCTGAAATGTTCTTCGCGTTCTTCATCTGTTCTTCATTTTTTCCAGTTATGTTCGGCTAAACATTTGTGATTAACCCAACGTTGATGATTCCATGATTCATCCAGAGAGCTCATGCTTAATCGGTAACGTTACTCGTTTTTGTTTTCATCTTATCGGATTCGATTTCTGAAAATAGTTCGAATATTAATTTTAATATTCGGTTTGGTTCATCCTAAGGACTGAGTTCGAACTAGGTTTGAAGCCTTGCTGTGCGATCGCACGGTGAGACACCACTTTTCGGACAGATGCTTGGAGATCGTCTAGTTGAGGGAATTTCTGGATGAACGCAGAGATTTTGGTTCATCCAGAGCCAAACGCGAGTTCGTTCATATTTCGTTCAATGAAGGAAGTTTCTAGAATCTAAATGTTGGGTTGATCGTTTTTAATCTGTTTCTGCATTTCGTTCTGTTTCTGTTTAATTTCGTTTTTATTTTTGTTTGAATCAACAAAACCCCCCATTTTACCGTTCTGTTTCGCTGTTGCTCTTGATCAAACCCGCTGCGAATTCATCGGGGAAACGACCCAGGTTCCCTATTTCTGCAAAATCATTTTTGAACTTGGTTATTTTGGGAGATACAGTAAATCTCTGTCAGTGTTCAATTACACATCACTCACCAACGACAAATTTACTCAAAGTTACTGATATCATTATTTGGGATGAAGCACCAATGGTGAAGAAACATTGTATCAAGGCTGTTGACCGAACATTGAGGGACCTAGTGAAGAGTACTTGCATATTTGGAGGAAAATGTGTTGTCATGGGTGGCGATTTTAGACAAATTCTTCCGGGCATACCGAAATGTGGGCAAGCTGAGATCGTAGATGCATCTATCAACGCTTCTTATCTTTGGAATGATTGCAAATTATTGCAATTAATAAAGAATATGAGGCTAAACTCTTCCAACAATCCAATTGAGCAACAACAAATAAATTCCCGAAGATTTGTTGCTTCATGATAATTGTAATCCAATTTAGTGTATTGTTGAACCTATTTACCTAAATTTAATAGAGCGCCTGTTCGATGAAGATTATTTGAACAATAGGTCCATTCTAACCCTAACAACGGAAAATGTCGATACATTGAATGAGTACATTTGTTCTTTGTTGCCAGGAGATGTGGTAGAGTACTTTAGTTCAGACTCTATAAATCAAATAGACAATGCAAATGAAAGCTTTGAGGGTTTGTATGACATCGAATACCTAAATGCAATTAAAGGCTCTGGTATACTTCATCATAAATTAGTTTTGAAGGTTGGTGTACCTGTTATGTTAATAAGGAACATTGATCAAGTTGCAGGATTGTGCAACGGAACAAGGATTTAAATTACACAACTTGGGAAGAATGTCATTAAGGGAAAGGCATTAAATGACACAAGCATTGTGTAACACCCCATTTCATGTGCAACTATTGTTTTGGGTTAGTAAATGAGGCATATGAATTCTCATCAAGGTTATTTATCTATTTATTTATTTTCCCTTCAACATAATTAAATAAGGAGAAGAGAGAGGAAATGCTAATATTTCATTTTAAATAAGGAAGCTATGGGAAACAAATGGGATCAAAATTTTTCCCACTTCCACTCATATTTCGCCTATCAAGAAGGAAGAGAAGGGAAATCAGATTGTCAATTCCCCAAATTCTTTTCACTTCGTGCAACATGGGAGGAAGTAAAGAATATATATAAAAAAAATTTCCACCATCTCAAATCAAATGGAGTTGTAAGAAGCTTTGGAAAATGAATAAAAATTGTACACTCTCTCTCTCTCACATAATTCATGCATCGGTTTTGGGGGAAAGAAAAGAGGAAAAAAAACTGATATATAAGGAATGAAATGACAAATTGTGAAGTCATTTTAAATGCCCAACATCTAGAGATAATGATGGCTATCATGGGGGTTATGACACAAACATTAAATGGGATTTTTGACCAGATTGTTTAAGTAAAATCAGACCCATTTGCCCTCCCAATCAGCCCAAATATTCGATCAAGAGAGAAGGGTAGGGAGAAAAGAAGGATTTCCAAAGCAAACTCTAAAAGAATTTGGAGAAACAAGGGCATGGAGGTAAATTTGCCAACACACAAGTAATGGACATTATAAAAAGCCACCACCCCTTCATTTTGGACTAAACACACGGTTGAGGAGAGAAAGAAAATTGAGAGCAAGTATTCCATGCAAGAAGAGCTAAAGGAAGCTCAAGAAGAAGAAGGAAGTTGGAGCTAAGGTAAGTGCTTTAACTTTGGAACCTTAAACCACTCTCTTCTACCTCTTCTAATGAGACTAAGACATTGAAAATCATCTCTTCCTTAATCTTTTGAAGAGTAGTTCAAAGTTGAAGAAGGAAGACTCGAGGAACAAGTGGGTCAAGGTGTTGGAAAGCCATCAAGTAAGCCATTTTTAACCTTCTTCCTATTGCTTTTGGTTGTTGAAGTAAGAAATACCTATCTAATTGAACATGCATGTACATTTGGGTTGCATGCATGCACATTCGAGTTGCATGCATGTACATTTGATGGTGAAGATAATAAAAAGAAAGAACAAAGATTTAGGGTTAGGGTTCATAATGTTAGAAGCATGGTATTTTGGTGATTAAAGAGTAATTTTCGTGCAGATGGGTGTCCATGGGGTTATGAGTTGATTTTGGTGTTTTTCATGGCTTAAAAGTGTTTAAAATAAGATTTTGTATGAGGTTGAACTTGGATCATAATTTTTGGAAGAACAAGTGAAAGTTTAGAAATGTTGAGGTTGCTGATTTAAGGATCTTCTGTGGAGTGACCTCTGTTCAACTCGATTTTTGACCAAGTAAATGGATTTGAAAAATTATGAAATTTTACAAGGAGAAAGTAGACATCTCAAGGATTATTTCGGTATATAATTTGTAATTAAATGAGTTCTGGATTGGGAGAAATTAATTTTTTGAAAAATGACCTCTGTTCCTGGATTTTATTTCAGACAGCAGAAGTATTTTGGGCTGTAAGTGAATTTTCGAATATGTTTGCCCCAAAATAATATTTTTGGTTGAAATTAGAGTTATTAAGGGTTAAATGGGCTTTGGAATCAACCCAAAAGGAGTTTTCTAGAGTTAGATATGAATTTCTAAAGTTAGGCCTTTATTTCTGGAATTTCAGAATTTTTGGACGAAAATAAGGAAAATAAAGCCCATATTAAATTCCTTAATAAGGGAAGGGATTTAATAAATATGGACATATGAATTGGGCTTATTTTAAATTACTTTATGGAATTTTTGTTGTGGTGATCTCAATTATAATCATATCTATATTTTATTATTATTTTAGGCTATTTGAAAAATTGTGCACCGGAAGGAAAATTTTATTGTGTATAAAGGTGATCAGCCAATAGGTAGTAACCTTAATCTTCATATTTCTTGTGTTACTTTGTATGTCTATTTTTCCATGATTGTGGACCCGTGTCTCCTGAAAAGGGACATGCGTTTATGTGCATTCAGTGTGATCTGGGTTCAGAGCCCGACTACTGTGTTTTTCCTAGCACTATGGATCCGGGGCTTGCTTTGTTGAGCGGTCCTACGTTTATTAGGACTTGGTCCTTCCGTAGTAAATGTTGCATCTGTGTGGTATGCTTTTACATTACTGCGCGTGTTTACTGAATGCTGCATGATTGGTATATTTTTCCTGATTATGGTAACTTACATGCACTACATACACATGAATTATGAGATTAACGGTTACTCTGGGATTCGATTATGAATCCCAGATTTTTGCAAGGATAACGGAAGTGCTTCTAGGACAGTACCGGGGTGTGAAGGTAGGCGGGCGAAGCAGAACTAAGTGTTGGTGACTGCTAGTTTTAGATATTTACTTTTGATACCCGGGATAATTGTATGGTTAGTATTTTGGCCTATCAGGGCAATATTTGGGAATAACTGTATACTAATCCCACCGGGGAAAATCTTTACTTCCTGCACTTTATTTTATCAGTATGTTTTGTCCAAATCAGTATGTGCTCTGCTGTTTAAACTCTGATACACGACTCAATTAACCTGGAAATGTTTTTTTTCAAAAAGGGAAGAAATTAATGTAATAGAATATCAAGGAGTCTAAAAATGGTTTTTAAGTAAAGGACCACACTACCCGCCACCCGAAAGGGTGAGGCCGGTAGGGTGTTACACATTGCTGAAGAGATTTTGATACACAAAATGGATATGAATCCATTTGAAACAAAACTGCATTTCAATATGACAAGAAGGCAATTTCCTATAATTATTTCATTTGCAATGACAATAAACAAAAGCCAAGGTCAATCAATGCCAAATGTAGGTTTTTACCTACCAAGCTCAATTTTCTCACGTGGGCAACTATATGTTGCATTGTCTAGGGCAAAAAATTTCATTGGTTTGAAAATACTTATATTGAATGAGTTCATTAAATGCAGCAATACCACAGTATATTTTGTTTATAGAGAAGTCTTCCAAAACCTTTTGTTACATTCATAGAAATAAGGTAGGCTTTATTATGAACATTTTATTATGTTGTTTGTAAAATTTTATTTATTCAATGAAATGCTTGATTTCTAACATATTATTATATGTTATATATTTTTATTCATTGTAGTGTAAAATTATCCATGCAACGCACGGGTCAAAAGTTTTGTTATAAATTATGAAATTAGTGTGTGTGTCTATATTGGAAGAAGATGATTAACTATGGATGGATATTTTGTCTTTTTTAATATATATTATTTTTGTGGAATTTGAATATTTATTTTTATTATTATAAATAATTATTTATTTTTAAAATATATCAATATTTCTAATAGCGTTCAATCACATTTCAAACCACGATATGATCATTCAAATTTGTGAACCATTATTTGAACTAGTTCATCAATGACCAATCTAATTTTCTTGATATTGATTAGACAAGATAATACCTTTCTTTTTAGGAAGATTGTTGTTGCTTTAAGTCATAAAAAGGGATTAAGAACTGGACATTAATTTTTCTATAAAGTACTCTTAGTCCAAATGTGGATAATCATAGTAATATGTCATCATTGGCATAATGAGCTTTTTGGTAAAGTTAATTAGCATGTTGATTTATCTTAAAATGTGATTATAGAAATCACACCAAATAATTTTGGCAAAATTTCACAAAAATACCATTTAAACTTTATAAACCCAAAAAAAAGTCGTTCAAACATGCAAAATCCCACATTAGTCATGCAATATCAAATTAGAATTTGAGAATTTTGTTAAATTACCTTACTACCAGTCTTTTGATTTTATTTCTTGAAGCTTGACGTGCAGATGACTCACCTAAAGCTTTGTGTCACGCCCGGAAAGGTGAAGACATAATATCACTTAGAGGGGGGGTGAATAGGTGATCTACAAAATTTTCGCTAAGTGCCCAAAGTAAGACAAAACTGAAGTAAACGTAGAGAATGAACACAAAGTGATTTATATTGGTTCGGTCTAATTCTTTGACCTACGTCCAGTCCCCACAACACCTGGGATTTCACTATCTTCCACAAACAATTACACACACTGTAAACGAAGGATCGTCACTCTGCTTCCCCTTACAAGTTGTAAGTGATACACCCTCTCTTAAGGTTCCACAACCTTAAGATATAACTGACAATGAGATAAATGTTTAAGTACTCCTTACTGAGTAGATAAAACTTGAACACTGAGGCACAAAGTAATGAAACAGTAGAAACAACGAATAGTAATAAACTTGAATTGATTGCACAACGTTTTGGTAGTTAGCGAATTCAATGCTTCAGCTATTTATAATTGTTGTAATTAATGATCGTTGATAAAGCTTGTGAAATAGCCGTTGAAAGGCTTGAATATGTCCATTAGACTAATGAAGTTTTCATCGAGAATTTTGCCATTTTAATCTTCAGGTCGAATGTGCAGAGTTGACATTCTCTTTCATTCCTTTTGTTTTGCCGTTGTGGAATAACATTCAATGCGTAGACGGAATAACAAAGACGCTTTACTTTGATCAAAGTAGCTTTGCATGTTTATCACCATTTTTAGGTAGCTGTATTTAATGCTTCTGACAGATTAGGTTGCTTTATTCAAATCTGTTAGTAATTCATGTTTAGATGATCTGAAACTCATGAGCAGATTGGTTAAAAGCATTTGTTAATCACAATAAGTAATAATCAGAAGAAATAAAGGTTCATTCAATGATTCAAGTTTCTTGCAGCGTTGATTTGAAAACAGGGACGACAATGCTCGAGTAAAGATCCATGCATGCTCGAGCAAGCTCCTTTAGATTGCTCAGAAAAATGCTCTTGGTCGCTGATGCTCGAGCAAGCATAGTCCTTTGCTCAAGCATGCTTTTATCATGCTCGGGCAAGGCTTCACTCTAAACAGGTAAAGTGCATTTGTAACGCTGATGCTCGAGCATTCTTTTCTGTTTGCTCGAGCACCCATGAATTAAGTCATGCTCGGGCAAGCCTCATATAGTGATGAGGCAGCTCGTTGCTCGACTACTCGAGCAAACTCTTTGTGCTTGCTTGAGTATACTGCTCGAGCAACCCTTTGCTCTTTGCTCGAGCAAGGAGTATGCAGACACGGGAGCACAGGTTGCTCGACTTTGCTCGAGCAACCTTTTAAGCCTGCTCGAGCATGGTGCTCGAGCATGCTTTTACTTCTTGCTCGAGTATGACAGTGCCTTGCATGTGCCTTGCTGTTCATTTGATCTGCTCGATGTTGCTCGAGCAAGCTGAGACCTTTGCTCGAGCAAGACTCCAAACTTTTCATATTGCTTGATGATACTCGGGTAGCTTGTGTTATATGCTCGAGTAGAGTGTTTCTTCTCATGTCCACGATGTTGCTCGAGCAAGACCATATGGTCTGCTCGAGCAAGGCTTCCTTAAACTATATCAACTTAGCCTTGCATTCATCAATGCTTGAGCATACACAACCTTATGCTCGAGTAAGCTTCTGTGTATTTTCTCTTATTAGTTTATCTGTTATCTTTGATCATTTTAATTCAATATCTTAGAAATTGTGATCATTAAAACACACGAACTAACAAAAGGAACGCTGGATAATTTGCGTGCCAAGACACTTTGCATTAAAGGGAGGTTTAGACTTGTCAAATGGCAAAGTCTAGAATCTTCTTGAATATGGTAGACATGTGTACATATTTGTAGAATTGTGTGGAGAATTCTAGAGACCTTTGTAATTGTGTAAATATCTAGATATTTCTAGGGAAGGTTCTGGAGAACCATTATACACCGTAGGATGTAATCGATCATAGTCGTTCATTGAGGAGGTGGTAGGCTATAAATAGAGGTGACCTCCTCACTTGCAAGCCATCCTAAGGAATTCAATAAAAGTGTTGTTCAAGAGTTTCTCTCTCTAAGTTCTCTTTCTCTCTCTAAAGTTCTCTTAGTCTTTGTGATCTTTGCCTACTCGTGAGGTTTCGACTGACTTAACAAAGATTGAGAGGGGTGATCTAGCTAAGGCCGGCACAGTATTTGGGAGATTAAGTCCAAGGCCGTGACATCTGGCTGTCCACTCTCTTCTCTCATCCACCAATTCATCTTCCCCCAACTTTTTCTATAATTTTCCCCCTTAATTAATATCACTAAAGGTGTTATATATCACTACTATAGAAATTATAATACATAATGGTTATTAACTGCCATACATTATGATTTAAAACCATTAAATATGTGGGTCCTATATGTTAGTTCTCTATGTGTTTTGATAATAACTGATAATTGTAAACAAAATGTAGTTAATGATTTAAGTAAAAATGTTTTTAACTTGATCAAACATGAATTAGTAACTTGCTATCAAATTGAGTCGAGTTAAAGGTTATCAAAAACTCGAGTCAAGCCTTTTGAACACTTAGTCAAAATGTGCTTAAACATTGACTGACTAAAGTTACACTCTAGTGACTCGAGTTAAAAGACTTTGAAAAATATTTTATGAAATGATGTTGACTCAAGCCTGTACTCCGTGGCTCGAGTGAACTCTTGTGAACTTAAATTTATTTTCTCAAAGTATTGATATATTGACTTGAATGCATATTGGTTGACTCGAGTGCAACTTTGAAAGTTATTTCTCAAAATATATTTTGGAAACTTGAGTCACCACTTAATAACTCAAGTGTGACCTGTGTTCGAAATGCTTTTCCAAATTTAACTCAATAACCTTTGTGAAAAAGCTTTTGACTCAAGTGAGTTTTAGTTGACTTGAGTCATTTACTTAAAGTGAACATTTTCGACTCAAATTAAGTTCATACAGAGACATCTTCACTTATTCTCTCACACATTTTCAAAGAAGATGACACTGTGACTCAAGTGTAGAATGGTCAACTCGAGTGACCAACTCGAGTTAGCTTTCTAGTTTTGCAAATCATCGTGTCCATAAATCTTAAATCTTTGTTTATGATTTCATTACTTCTTATCATCACTCATTATTGTTCCCACCTATCTTTAATCAATTTAGTAATGGGTTTCAGATGATTAGATGAAGGATTAACTTCAAATTAATCAAAAAGCATTGATTACGTCAGTTGCATTAAATGCAGTTATAAAAAACGAAGCATGAATTTGGACAATCATTCTCTGAACATTCTGAAGGCATTAATGTATTCTTTCTCTTAATAAATGTCAGATCATCCAACAAGAAGTAACAGAAAGAATGGCAAAGTATCGAATGACGACGCTCATTTGCAGAATCTAAATCTTTGAGTAACAGACGAGCTTCATGTCTAACGGCTACATTTAATACACTCAACAGCTCATTGAAAGCTTCTCAACGGTCATTAATTTCCCTCACCAAATATGAGTAGAAGTAGTCAATATGATTCAATCACTGGAAACACAAAAGCTCAAACGAAATATACGCATTTATTTTTTCATTCATTACTGTGTAATATCTTCGGATATTTGAATCATCAGTGTTTATCAATATACTCTTCAAGAGAGTTCAATTATATTCATCATTTCTGTAAAGAAACTCAAGGTAGTGGGACCTTAAGAGTGGTTGTATTAATTACAACTTGTAAGGGGGAGTGAATCTTAGAGAGAGGATTACTTCGAATACAAAGTATATAATCAATTAAAAGGGATAGTGAAATACCCAAAGAGTCTGGAGACTGGACGTAGGTTAAGAGTTTAGACTGAACCAGTATAAATCTCTTGTGTCAATTCCTCTCCTACTCTACTTTGTTAAGCTTTGTTTTGTGTGTGAGGTCAAGGGTTATTAAGGGTTATTAGAAAAGTTTTTGAAATCATCCAATTCGCCCCCCTCTTAGGTGATATTCTTCCACCTTTCGCTATATTTGCTCCGCACAGATAAATTATGGTTCCAAATTGTTTTTTATTTTGGACCTATTATAATGGTTATAAGATAATTCATGTTATATATTGAAGCTTGGTAAGGCCATGATAGGCATATTTATCCCACACTCATTCTAACGCCTTTCTTGGGGTCTTGTTTTTATTTTTCGTAGGGGAAACATCAATATGAGGGGGAATATCAGTACTAGGGGTATTATCAATGCCAAAGGAAGCATAGTTGGCCATTTTTTTTAAGGAAAAACTCATTTAATCAACCACAGGGAATAGTGCATGCAATGGGTTTCCAAGAAAACATGATGCACGAATGAGAAACCTAGCTACACAAGATGAAGTGAAAAATAAGGAGAACGTGGAATGCATAATGGAGAATGCAAAATGCATAAGAGAAATCATACCTTAAAATAAGGAGAACTTAATACACATAAATGCAATCGACGTAGGGATCTAAAACAAAAAACCGAGTTAGGGAAATCGAAGCAACTTGCGTGGCTGTCAAACCAAAGTTTGAAGAAAGCAATGGAGGATGTGGTTCGCCTAAAAGTGACTATCGACGATCAAAAAAGTCAACCGAAGGTTTAGGGTTCTAAGGATGGTGGGTAACGTTTGACCAAAGACAAGCGTGTTTAGCATAATAAGTTGGGAATGTGAAGAGGTGCAAGATAGCGGGTGTTTTAAAAGACTTGATGAAACTTGCTCGTGGTTATAAGTGTGGATTCATTATGAAAGGCAGGTTTTACTTATAGTTTTTAATTTACAACCATAATGAATCTATGAACGAAAGTTCATGATTTTACATCTTAAAATTGTTAGGTTTTATAGATGGAGACGGTTTTTTCTAAACAACCGTTAGCTATTAGTAATAGTACTTTGCTAATAGTTGTGAACATTTCTCTTAAATTAGTAATGGTTTTTCACTAATAATCATGAAATGTCAATTGTTTTTTTTTAAAAAAATATTTTTCAGCTACATTCTCCTAAATATTTTTTTAAAATATTCAAAAAAATAAACAAAGTAGTAATGGTTTTTAGTTATCACAATTACTGTTGTCCTCTTCCCCCTCACTCGGCATATCATCAATGTCTGAGGAAGGAGATGAAGGGTTTGAATAGAAGTGATCATATACAATTTGATAGTGATGAAGGATGAGGTCCAATTTCTTGTTCAGACTGTGGGTGTGTCTACTGGGATGCCTTGTGGAGTGGTCAAGTCTGGTTAACGTCTATAGCAGAGCCTCCATTTGAGGATAAGGTTGAAGAGGAGGAGGAAGAGGAGGTAGTGGTGGTGGAAGAGGAGGGGATCCTCTTGTGGTGAAGGAGGCAATGGTAAAGGAGAAGGGGCTTGTAGAGGAGGAGGGAGAGGATGATAAGGAGGAGGAGGGTGACTATGTGGCAGAGAAGGAGGGTGGGCGTGTGGAGGAGGAGGAAGGTGAATGGAAAGAGCTTTCTGGCTTCTGACTATGACAAGGGAGAAAAGAACAAGGTTATGAAAATGTGTTTTTTAGAAAAGCATTAAGAACAAAAAGAATAGGTTAGTATAAATAGAGTTAAATACTTCAATATAAAGTATTTAACATATGAGAATTAATACTTAATATTGGACTAAACGAGGTTTTGAAAATGTGGATTTTAGATTTGCTCTTTATATGACGGTTGTTTATTATGAAATGTCGTTTTTGTTGATAATACTTTATGGTCAATAGATATAACCGTTGTGTTTGTGTTTTTGTTAATATAAGGTTGCAAAACAAATCGTTTGTAAGTGTTAAATGACAGTTGTATATTAAGAACCATCATTTTTGTTAGTATATAAATGACAATTATTATCTCCAATCATTATTTTTGTGTTTTAACGAATTTTGCCTCACATTACATGACAATGCGCATGAGTAACCATTATGTTTAAGCATCATTTATCTTTGTGCGACCTCCGTCTTAAAATATATGACGTTTATTCGATGTAACCGTTATTTATTAAACGTTATATTTGTCCATATCTATAGAAGCATATATTCAACACAAGTTTAATGGTTAATACATTTAATTAATACTTGTCCCACCAACTCCTTTGAGATGAATGAAGACAAAGCCAATCCTTTGACAAAGCCCTTAATAGATTTGCCTCATTCATCCATACCACAAAGGATGAATTTTTTTTTTTTAATAAAAAACGAAAGATATATGATGTTTTAGTTTAGAGTCTTTTTACACCAAGCATATCTTTTACTTCCTCTGGTCTTATTTATAAGCAAATTTCTCTCTTTTGGAAATGGTTCTTATTCGGGTCTCAAAATTTAAAATACCTTTTTTTTTGTTGCCAATATTGGATATATATCTTTATGTTAATGAACAACCAATTCTCTTTTGTTAAATTAAATGATTTATTACTCATTCTCTATCATATTTTATACTCATTCTCTCTCCTATGCTTGTTTCATAAATTTGAGTATGTTTGGAAAAGATATGACATTTTTGACACATTTACTATTTTTAACTAATCTTAACCATAAGTTCGTTTTGCACAATTAGGAAAAAAGTTGTTTATAAAAAGGACCGAAGGGAGTATAAGACATATTTACTTAATTTGATTATATTAAGGTAGTTAATTAAATTAGTTAATAAGACATGTATTTTCTAAAATACTATGAACATCTTCCTTAATTTTCTCATTAACTTTCCACCTTGATTATTTTTGATGGAGTATCAATGTCGGTAAATTAGGGGAAAAATTGACAAATATAAAAACTGTGTCTTTTATTTAGGATAATGATTAGCTCCCCAAATGTATCTTATATTGTTATTATTATTATTATTATTATTATTATTATTATTTTACATTCTTATATTAAAGATTGGGGGAGTATGTTTTTCATATAGAGTTTAAGAAATGAGACGATACACTTCCCTCAACTAATAAATAATACAATTTGTTAATTTTTTTTTACATGTAAATATATAAATTTGGAGAGTCACAAATAATAGCTGTAGACTTAAATAAAGATAACCCCATATCTAAAATCACATTAGACCTTGACTAATCCAAAGTTGAGCTGGCGATAATTTTAAATGAGGATATTCACTGGGATTAGTGTCTATTGATTGTCAACTAATCATTTTTTATAATGACTGTATCAAGCTTTAGCATACTTCTTCTTCTTTTTTTTTTTTTTTTTTTGAACAATTAGCTTTTCTCAATCTTTTTAAATTTTAGACTGTTTGTATAAGATGGATGAGATATACTTAAGGGATAAATCCCGTTTAATTTGTGGTAATCATTTAAATAATTATTTCAGTTTTTATGAGATATATATACTTAAGTGTATGTGTGTGTCTTTTCCATTATGGTAGAGTTTGGAACTGGATCCTCTTACTTTCAGATTGATTTCACGAAAAAAGGAGCACATAAATTATGTGAGGCCGTGAGGGTGATTTGAGCGGCGATAAAGATATTTATGAATAATGTGTCAGTCAATAATAATAAAAAAATGCATAGTCAATCAAGATTAATTCAATTGACAAAGTTTATTGGTCCACGTATGGTTCCTTATTATGCTGTGTCTATTTCTCATCAAAATTAACAAAAATAGAAAGGATCAAAATATTAAATTAGACTATATATCCTCCAAGTTCTCTATAGCACTGAAGACAGAAAAAGAAATGATGACAATAAAACTTTTAAATTCGAAAAGTTTTTTGAATCAGTAAAAGTACCAATTTGTAATTTAACTTTTTGCTATATTCGGTAGATTGGTGTGTATGGTAACACTCACAGAATGACTATTTTTTTTAAAAAAAAAAATTTGTGCTCTGGAACAAAAATAGATGAGAATTGTGTTTGGTAAATCTATTTTTTTTTCCTCTCGGGATGAACCGGTTTACGCCCCACCACTAGCGCCACTGCCACCGCCACCGCCACCGCCCCACCACCACCCTACCGCCACCGCCGCCGCCACCACCGCCGCCGCCGCCGTCGTTGCCGCCACCACCACCACCACCGCCTTCACGGCCGCCACATAAATAATTTTTTGAATATAAAAATTACATAAATACTTTTTTTAGGAAATTGAAATTTAAGTTTATTTGTAAAGTATAATAATTATATTAATTATTAAAGAAAAAGATAAAATGGTAAAAATAACTCATTAATCCTTCATCTTCCTCCCTTACTATTTTTTTAATAACTCCCAAACAAGGGGAGGAAAAATGTGTTACCAAAAGTAATTCTGATTCTCGGAGTAAAAATAAAATAGGTTAATAAACGTAATTCTGATTCTCAGAACTCTTCCAAAACACAGAATAGAAAAAACTGTTTTATATCAGAAACAGTGTTGGGCAACAGAATGGTTGCCATGCACACCCTAAAACTCACCCATACACACCCAGTCCTAAAATTTGTTGTTTGAAATAATTAAACTGGAATTTAATAAAAAAAGAAATAATCAACCTGGACGCGTATTTACTTTATCAGTGAAACTAAAATTATCAATACCTAAGGCAAATTATAAAATAGAAGTGGTCAGATAAGTAACCTATTGACCGCCGTTACCGTTGACTCGTATTGGTCAAACATACTGATACGACTTAGTTTCAAGGGCAACCATATATCGAGTTCATAAAAAGAGGATTTGTAGAAGTTACTATAATATTCTGCGTCGATTCAGATTTCTAGCCTATTATAAAATCACTTCACCATTTTAAGTTTTTAAAAAGATTAATTAATTACTCTCTCTTTTTTATACACACTACTTCTTAAAGAATTATAAATTAATCTGATATAATATTCCCACTTTTTATCTTTGGCCGGTCAAAGATATAATAATCCAACTTGTTACTATTATATTATCATATAAATAATATTATGGTACCAAATTCATCAATACCAGCTGGCACAATATTTCTTTCGTCAAACTACCATATTTCATTTATTTAATGAGTTTTTTCATAACACAAAGTTTACCAACATATTTACTATGACGCAAAGGAATTAAGTATATATTACCTGAAGAAAACATCTTTTGAAATTTTGATAATTTTTCAGGGATTATTAGGTGACTCAGTATTTTCATTTCATGTAATTTTATTTATTTGGCGAAAGAGTGAAATGTAAAATGAGTAGAACTGTAGAAGTATATATGTATTAGTTTAGTGTAATTTACTTTCTCAATTTATATCCATGTTTTAAGCACACTTGTGATTATTAAAAACAAAGCTAAATTTATATTAAAAAAAGAAATCATTTTGTCGGAAATATCTCTCTTGGGGTTTTCGTGTGAAATCCCTTGCTTGTATTGCAAGTTGATTAGATTTTGGAAAATTGAAACACTGAAAGAGTAAATAAATATTCAAGGTCAAATAAAAAAAAAAAAGAAAAAATAGATAATATGCATGACAATGAAGATTACACCAATAATATTTGAAAATTCAAAGGACAGTGTACAAGAAATTAAGATTAATTATTGCCAAAAAATATGAATAATACAATTAATAATTAATTAGCTTTTAAAATGTAAATAATTTACAGCTGCCTTTCTACCGCAGTTATTGGATCGGGATGGTGTAAATAGTGGGAATGTTGACTTTCTACCCTGGTCTAATTAAAAAATATTTTTACAATCCGCACCGGTGAAAGGATCTGAATTCAGATTTGTAGACCCAAAAAAAAAAAAAAAAAAATCAGAAAAGCTTGCTGGCGAATTCATCCACTTCAGCTCCATGTGAACGGCAGAGAGCAGATTTATTTGCAGAGGCAAGTTTCCTGAGCTGAGAAACGCTTCTTCCCAACATGAGAGCCATCTTCATCTCAAAAATCTCCCCATTTTCTCTTTTGTCACAGTCCTTCTCTTCGAGCGTGGTTTCAATCGCCTCTTCCAAAAGCTTAAAGAACCCTGCACAATATCTGTACATGTCTAACACCATCCCTACTTGCCCTCCATGCTCAAACGCGTTCACAACACTCGCCATTGCACCGGCAACTACCGGCACAACTGCCATCATGCTTCCCCACGCGCCGCCGTTATCGTCATTATTTCCAAGAAATATTGCAGACCCTAATGCTGCAATTCCTGTGAGTAATGGACCTGAAATCGCCATGGCTTTGTTCATCTTTAAAGCCAAGTTTCCTAGCCTCTCATAGTCCTCCATGTCTTTTCTCTTCATCACTTCAAGAATCTCCCTAATTTCCATTTCCAGCTCCTCACTCCATCCATTCTTCTTCGTGGGCGAACTCATCAAGCTTTTCATCGGCTCTGGAGAAGACGAGCACGATGACGGCCACCAAATGGCAGGCTCAAACTTTGAAGGGAATTTTTCAAGCATGGCTCCTCCTAGTAAAGGAATTGGGTAAGCTTTGTCAAGTGCTAGAATCTTCTCTATGGCGTCGTTTACATCTTCCTCGGTGGCGTTTCCAATGGCGATGGTGGTCTGGATCTGAGCCTGAAGCTGTCTGAACAACCTCGAGGCGTTTCGCTGTTCCTCGGCGAGCTGGGAGGGTTGGATTTTGCTCATGACGAGGGACATCCACGTGGCAGCAGAGAACAGAAGAGTGGACGACAGCTTCAGACCGATAAAAAGCTGCGCGGTGCCCGAGGCGGCGGCGATGCCGGCCATGGTCGTGGCGGCGAGCGTGATCATGTTGGTGGAGTTCAAAAGAAGGGAGTTCCAATTGTCACGTTGCACGCCAACGTTGTAATGGATTTCGATTCTGTCACATATTGTCTCTAGGATCGCGTAGAGTTGAAGAGTGGCCTTCTCATTATAATTGGACTCGTGCAGATTATTGCATAAAACGCCATCGTTTTGGCTCTTCCTTTCCACGCAGTGATCTTCTAAAGAGACAGCGTTCATAGCAGCTGGCTTCGTCTTCTGAATCAGCTTTCTTGAACTCGATGATACATTCATAACTGAGAAACATTTTCGTGGATAATAATAATAATAATAATCAAACTTTGATGATGATACATTGCTATTCTTGAAAGCACAAAGTGAAGATATTGATGAGGATTGTAAGGAGGCGACCGCCATATGCGATATATCGAAACGAAAGACAATGTTTTGGAATAATAATGTAGGTGACGGGTGGTTTGTTTATAGAAATATGGTGTGATTAATTAATTAATTAATTTGTATAAGGATAATGAATATTTTCAATAAAGTCTCGATGAATCAGTTAAGGTGAGAAGACTAAGCCCAATTTGCTGACCCTTTCTATATTTTATGAACTTTCAGACTTGAACCGTTCCTAGCTGTGTGCCCAACAAAAATGGCAATGCTTGTCGTCACTTCAACATCATGCGACATGGTAAAACCACGTGTTATTGTTTGGTTCGTTTTCTTGCATTTCAAGAGAAGTAATGCTATACGATCCACGAATTTGAATAATAATATTTATACGTACACTTTTCTTTTTGTAGTATTCTAACATTCTCCTCGCTTTGTTTAATTAGTTTAACCTGATTGAATATTCAAAGAAAAAAAAATATGCCTCTGAATTAATACGTATACGCTTGAACCGCTTTAATTAAGTACTTTTATATTTACATATGTAATCATAGACTTTAATCCTACAAGAGTTGGTAATGTAGTGGATTATAAGGTTTGGATTCAGTTTGAACTTCTATAACTTGAACAAAATTAAGGTAATTGATGAGTTATAGTGATGATGACAAAACTAACATCATTTTTAAATATATTGCTCTGAATGATCTCATTATTATCTTTTAAGTTTACTATTATTGATATATGATTTTGAAACTGACATGTTCATCTTCACAATATATCATAATTAACTAAACCTACATGTTATCAATTTACAGGTGAAGTATATTTTTGAAAGATGAAAATTATTTCTTATTTCCTAAACATAGTTAGTTACCCATTCTTATTAAAATTTAGATATATAAAATATATTTAAATAATAAAATAAACTTCAAAATAAGACGAAATATATAATTTTATATGAAATAAAAAATGTGCCATGTATTTTCTTAGTGTCATGCCTTGTTCTTTTTTTCTATTATTGAATATTGATTATTTTTCCAGTTCAAAATATTAGTCTATTCAAATGGTCAAGTGCTGATATTATTTATTTTCTTCTCTTTTGTGTTTTCAAAAGCTACTGATTAGATTATCTCAAAATATTTTATAAGCTTAATATTGAATATGAGAACTTTCATTAAGTTAATACTTGATCTAATACTTCGTTTACTTGCAACTTCAAGCACGATAATCTCTAAACGACGTGTGTTTTGTATTAAAACTGAAAGAACTGGTAATTAAATTATGATTTTACGCGGAGACTTATCCTTCAAGCATTCTAAAATCAATTCCCTTTTACTGTTTTAATTATAAAATATTTCTTCTATTTTGATTTTCTGCAAACATATTCACATGAATTTTTCCAGAAATAGATTAGCCTTATATATCTCCCCTATTTTCCCTCCATCCATTTTGATAACAGTTTGTTAAACCACTCATTTTAAAATTCCTTTGGGTCAAAATACTTCTATAACATAATTAATATTTAACAATCTTTCAAACAACCCTTTTTTATTTTTTTAATAATATTATAAAATTAATTAATTAAATTTTCTTGTAAAATTTTTAAATCTATGTTGATCTTAATTTTAAAATTATGTATTTAGTAATAGGGATTAATATTCTGCATCTGATGCAGATAATTCTATCTGCTGCAGGCCAAAACGCTGTCGTTTCACTTATATTTTTCTCCCCCCTTTATTTCTGATTCACGTGGCTATTCCTCTTCACCTCCATAGCACTGATAGAAAACCAAGAAAACCAGTGAGTGCTTTTATGGGAGCAAAGTTTTCATACTACTTGCAAAATCTCAGACACTTTTCTCTGATGGTTGAGGAGAAAAAGCTACGGACCAGAACTCAAAGTAAAGCATCATTACAACATTGATTTGGTTTTGGTTTTCTGAAAACAGAGGCAGAGATGGAGTGAAAGACGAGGAAGGAGAGTTCAAACGATGGAAAACAGCTCGATTTTCAAAGAGCTACCTATACCCAGATATTGGCTTGTTGTTAGACTTTATGAGTGTAAAGGGTCAGATTAAAAAACTAGGGTGAACACTAATCATGCTGGGCAAACGTGCAATTGGGTTTGGTTGGCTTGCATACAAAGAACAGCCACGTTCACCCTCTTTCTTCCATATAATAATCAAAACCACAGATTGGCCTTAAAAAACAAAAACACCCCAGCGAAGCACTCACTCAATCCACAAACAGAGAGAGAAAGAGAGCCAGAGAGCCGTTGAGAGAAACAATGTTTCTACCTATACAGAAAAGAGGAGATGAGGGTACAATGAACAATATGAACCAGTTTGGTTCATCCTTGATCTGAGGCTCTCTCGTTGTACAAGCAGAATTTTTTATGCGCTTTTATGCTATGCTTTCCTGTTTCCTGCATTATTTTAAGCAGATAAGGAAAGCAAATCGAATTTTCAGGATTTTCTGTGATACGCGATACGCTCTTGTCTCCCTCCTGCATCACAAAACCAGAATAGAAGCCTACTCTTCCTCTCTCTCTCTCTCTCTCTCACACACACGCATATGCGTCGAAGCAGAGGAGGTTGCTGGATAGCATGAGAGTTTGAGCGAGAGAATCGAGAATCTGAAAACAGAGGCAGAGATGGAGTGAAAACAGAGTCGAGAATCTGACCAAGTTAAGATGTGAAGATGGTGCATTGGCACCCACTGGCTCTTTTCTCTGAATTATGATGGTGGTGGAGGTGCCCAGTGAAGAGGAAGATAGAGAACAAAGGGATGGAACTGAGAGCCATGGCAAGACACCCCCAACCACAAAAAGAAGAAGTAATGGTGTCAGTTTGCCATGGAAGTTCTGACGGTGTTGTCGTGTTGGGAAGAGAGAGGCAAAAAAAAAAAAAAAACAAGACAAAACACCGTCGTTTCTTACTTGCTGCAGATAAATTTTTCAACATCTGATGCAGAAATGATTTACCCTTAGTAATATAATCTTCTAAACACGTATATTGGCCACTACTAGCTGACCGGCTCCGTATGAGTCCGTTAGGCCGTACGTCAAGTTGGGTTCAGATTAAAATAGAATGATGAGTGGGTCTCAAGGTTGTGATGCTTCCGGTGTCCTCCAAAAATCATAACTTCAACTCTTAAATTAAAAAATATTAAGTTTTAATTACCCAAAAAAGGGTTGAAGTTGTTATAACAATGGAAGGGATAAAGGGATTAATGTGGAAGAGGATACTACGCCCATCTCTCCTTATCTTTGATTCTAAAAATCTTGATTCAAGGGTTTAGAGCAGATTTTTTAAAAACAGCATGCGGTTTTTTAAAAAATTATTCTGGGCCCTTGGATCAGGATTTCGACGGCCAAAATTTGCTGATGATGAGGGATAGACAAAGAGATAATGAGAAGATCCGGACGCGATTAATGCTCATGCATGATGGACTTATGATACTCCTTATATTGGGGATTTTTACCAAAATAGTAAAATTTTTTTAACATAAAAAAATTTACCATATTGAAGCACCTTCAAAAATAATAACCAAACTAATGCTAACGCTATTAATGGCGTCGGGAAGGGTTATGCCACTTAGCTTTGGTGTTAATCATGGGCACGCCATCAGAGGCATGAAGAAGCTTCACACCACTGGTGGCGTGACGATTGTTCACGCCTCTCTAATGGCGTGAAAATTAAATCAATCTTCATGTGAAGATTGCTAGTGGCGTGAGGGCCACTCACGCCACTAGGACTGTTGGCGTGAATATTGTTTACGCCAGTAGTCAGTGGCATTGGGTATTGTAGCGCCACTAGTGGCATAGGTCCAGCAAACGTATCTAACTGCATTAGTCCGGTAATTAGTTTGGAAAGTGCATCAATCTAATAATTTTTTTTAAATGACTATTTTGGTGCTTTTCCCCCTTATATTGTTAGTTTGTATTGATGAGAAAACCAATGTATTTGAGAAGTAAATTTGTACAAAACATTCCAAAATGTCATCAAGCCTTAATCCCCTTGGAGAACGCTGCCGGTTGTTCTCTCTCTCTCTCTCACTTACATCTTAGATTAAAATATAGATAGTTCAAATGTAACATTTTATAAAATTATGATTATAATTTTTTTATAATTTTTTTTTCTATTTCTTGTATTGGAATTAAATTTTAACAATTTAATTAAATTTATTTATATTTATTAAAATAATTTATAAAATATTAAACATAAATCATTGATCTTGTTGATCTTAGGATTAATAATAGATCCTTTTTTTTTTTTTTAAATCGACGGATATGAGATTATGTTAAGAAATGGAGAAAGAGGAAAATTATAGAATCTTGAGCCAATGATGTATATATAAAATTCAATCTGATATGTCCAAAGAAGAAAGTTTGTATAAAAAGAATATAAAAAATTGCCTAAATTGAATGAATGAAAACATTATAAGTGATCTCAGAACAACTTGCTAGCAAATTCTTCAATGCCAATTCCTTCGGATTCATAGGAAGCAAATTTTGAGGCAAGTTGTTTAAGTTGTGAAACACTTCTGCCCAATTTCATTGCCACCTTCATTTCAAAAAGCTCGCCATTCTCTCTTTTCTCGAAGGCTTTCTCTTCAAGTGTTGCTTCTATGGTCTCTTGCAGCAACTTGAAGAAACCTCCACAGTTTCTGTACATTTCAAACACCATCCCCACTTGCCCTCCATGCTCCAACGCATTTGTAGAAGCCGCCAACGATCCTGCCACGGCCGCCACAATGCTCACCCACGATGAACCATGGTTCCCTAATGCAGAACCTAAAGCTGCAATCACAGTGAGCAAGGGACCTGATTTGGCTAAGGTTTTGTTGACTTTGAGAACCAAGTTTCCCAGCCTGTCATAGTCCTCCATGTCTTTTCTTTTCATCACTTCAAGAATCTGCCACATTTCCGTTTCCAGTTCTGGAGTCCATCCATTATTCGTTTTCTTCTCCGATCTTAATACTTGCTTTTGGAACTCATTAGTGTTAGTTTTGGGCCACCAAACAGCAGGCTCATATTTGGAAGGGAATTTTTCAAGCATAACTCCCAAGAGAGGAAGAGGGTAAGCCTTGTCAAGTGCCAAGACCTTCTCCATCGCACTGTTGGCGTCTTCCTCCGTTGGGTTTCCAATAGCTAAAATGGTTTGGATTTCGGTCTGAAGCTGCTTGAACAATCTAGTCGCATTTCGCTGTTCCTCGGCGAGCTGCGACGGCTGAATCTTGTTCATGATGAGCAGCATTCCGGTGGCGGCAGTGAACAAAAGGGTTGACATTACTTTAAGGGCAGAGTCGTCAATGGCAGTGTTGAGGCCAACCATGGTTGAGGCAGTGAGGGTGATCATATTGAGAGAGTTCAAAAGAAGGGTATTCCAGTTGTTTCGTTGCTCGCACATGTTGTTGTGCATTTCTATTCTGTCAGAGACAGCCTCTAAGATTGCATAAAATTGAATGGTGGCCTTGGAATAGTTATCTTCGTATAGTTCTGTGGAGGTGGTGACATCTAGCTGTGATGGGATTATTGTGTCTATGGATCTATTCACTTCCAGAACCAGCTTTGTAGTACTGGTTGGGGGTATTTTCGGAAGTGACAAACGAAGTCGTGGGAGCTTAGGGACATTAATGGCGGCGTTGACTTTTCTGGTAGAGGAAATCGAAGAGGAACACGCAGAGATTTGTAAAGAAGACATTAGCTTGTTTGAAAGAAACGGTGTCGTTTAAGTGAGTAGCAGAGGCAGGAGGAAGAATTAAAGGTTGAGTTTTGGAATGAGGATGGGGGGATGAAATGGGTGGGGGTGGTTGATCCTATTTATAAAGGCAATGAGGAGAGAGGAAGAAAAAAAAGACCATTTAATTATTATTAATTGAATAAAATATATGAATAGCATAGGTGGACCAGGGTTTAGCATCTGACCTGTTCCATACAAAGTTACAATTTTAGAAATGTCGATGATCTAGCTTTTGAGTCTTGAAATCTGCCTCAACATTTCAAGGCACGCTTCAGTTTTCCGTGTAAGTTCCGATGTTGAAAAAATATTAAGATCTTCGTTGTATGCATTTGAGTGCTTTTATAGTTGAATAATGGGATTGGACGTGCTGGGTGGGCACAAATCAACATATATAGGTGTGTGAGGTTGTACTACTTTCAATCTTTAATATAAGATATAAGAGCTAGTTGATTAATTTGGAAAAATCAAAGAAGTTTAATAAATTACTTAATTATAATATGTGTTATATAATCTCTTTGAAATACTTATATGTATCATTAGAGGCAACTTGGTTTAAGGAAAAATAATAAATATTGATATTAAAATTACATTATTTAGCTTTCTTAATTTTCCTAACTTTTATATTAAGTACATAAGGCACTCACTTCCTAATGAACCAGCTTCGTTGGTCTTGCGGCTTGTAGGAGAGACATTAGAAGGAACCCAAAATGGAAGGCAAGTAAGTCATATTAGGAAAATGTTGACTATAACCTGTATGACCTTTTCCTTATCTTATGTCTAATATGTACCTTTCAATTTAAGAGTTTCTTGTACTCTAACTATGATAATATATACATGTTCCAACATGCCAACCCACCAAGTTTCGCTTTTCTCCGGCCAACCCACCAGGAGGACATCCACGTGGCTGCACTGTGAGAAGAATGAACGACAGTTTCAGAGCAAAAGGCGGTGCTTGTTGCATCGTGAAATAAGGCGGCTCGCCACCGTGATCATGTTGATGGAGTTCGAAAGAAGGGAGTTGTTAGTTGTTAGTTGTCACGTTGCATGCCAACGTTGTAATGCATTTTGATTCTGTCACAAACTGTCTCTCTAGAATGACCTTATTATTATTATTTTTATTGGACTCGGGCAGATTATTGCAGAAATTAACCTTCATCGTTTTGGTTCTTCATATAAATGTAGGACTGATGTTCTAATGAGACAGCGTTCATGGCTGCCTTCCATTTTCTGAACCAGCTTTTATGAAGTTGATCGATATACATTCAGAACTGAGAAACATGTTCGTGGAAAATCAAGCTAATGATGCATTGGGAGTGGCAATAATGTTAAACATGTAAATGGTTAAGCAAAGAAATTGGAGAAAGATGAAGAATTATTTGAATAATCAATAGAGCAACATGCTCAAACATTCATGGTAATCCATTTGGGTTTACCTTAATCATCTATCACTTGATCGAGGGTGATTAACCAACCTGGGAATTATTTAAGAAAGACTTCTTTATCTAAAGAGATGCCCAAGTTATCCTTTCTCTTACCAACATAATAAAGATTTCACTATCCTACACACTAACTAAAACCTTTTATATAGAATAGGGTCATTTAGTAACTAAATATTAACACTAATCATTCTAACTATTTAATCCTTCAAAAACACACACATATATAATGATCTAAATTAACATTTTACACATATTCTTAATTAGTAATTAAGAATAGTAACTTAATTATTATAAAAAATATAGATGAGAGTTTTTTTCTCCCCTTTCTTTTTTGGTGTCATAACTCACCCATTCACCTATCCATTATACCCTCTATCGAGGGTTTGAACTTACAACCACATGCTTAAGAAGGCATTAAGGAAAATGTACGTGTCGGTTGGGTTACAAGACTCCTTCTCGACAAATATGGATAAGATATGGTTGAAAGGTGTATATTGCATAGGGATGACCAACTCCGCTGGATGAGTAGGCATCAAGACGTACGTCAAATTGGGTTCATATATTAAAATAAAATAATGAGAGGGTCTCAACGTTATGATGCTTCCTGTATTCCCAAATCATCTCAACTTAAATTTAAAAAAGATTAATTAATATTCAATTATCCAAAAAGGGTTTAACTTGTTAATTATAACTACGTACACGCGAAGATAAAAAGGGATTAATGCTCATGCTTGTATGGGCTTATGATGCTCCTAATATTGTGAGTTTGTATTGGAGAGAAAACTAATGCATATGAGAAATAAAATTGAGTAAGACATTCCAAATATAATGGCATATACTCCCCATGTCCTTGGTATACACTTAATTAAGGAATTGATGTTCGTCTTAAATGTAAAACCTATTTCATATGTTTATATTTTTTTTCTAAATTAACTATATTAATATTCTCTCAACACTACAAAAAAACATCGTATTAGCTATGGAATTACTCACGGAAAAAATTCCATAGAAAATTACCTACGGAATTCTATGGGTAAAAATTACACATGGAATTACCCATGGAATTCTATGGGTAACTGAAATTACTCACAAAATTTCATAGGTAATTTTCGTCTAAAAAAAAGCGTGGCTTATTTTACCACATATTTTTTTGCGACGGAAATTTTCTATGGGTAATTTTCACTACCCACGAAAATTACCTACGGTATTCCATAGATACTATCAGTTACGTACGGAATTCCGTGGGTAATTTTTCCGTAAGTAATTCTGTGGCTAATACGATGTTTTTTTTTTTTGTAGTGCAGCAATAATCAATTAAGTAGCTAGGAGAAGGAGGGAGGTTTAAAAAAGATGATTAAGGTGTTTTAGAAAAAACATATCATACTAACCAATCTAGCTAACTAAACTCCTTCGTCTACTCATGTCAATTTATTATGTCTTATATTAAAGACTAAAGGAGTATATCATAACTGAACGTATAGGTGGCTCTAGGCTTAATGTACCAAATTTGTTCAAAGCCCTTTTTGGTAATTGAAAGAGCAAGTAAGATACTTAGAACGCACATAAAATTAGTAATATCTCATAATTTTAAATAAAATAAAAGATCACTCTAGAAAGGAAGAAAGGAACATAGCATTAAAATTTGGGTAATAGTTGGTTGGCAAATTTATACCTTTAACCTAAAATAAACTTGAAGATTGCTATAATAAAAATCCAGAATTCATATCGTAGGCCAAACATATAGTAATAAACTTGGAGGCTTAGAATGTTGGCACTTGAATATCACATCAAAGCCATTAAAAAAAAAAAAAAACAGAGAAAACATCACTCAGGTCCCAAGGAACATAAAAAATATTAAAAAAGTCATAACCCAAAATCAAATATTAAAAAAAAAAACTCCCTAGGGACTTTTTTTATATTAGTTGTATTAGCAACATGAAATGTTATATTTACAATAGGAAGTGCTATATTGACAAGAAAATTTAAAAACCTAATCATTTACAACAGAAAAAGCTAGATTCACAACAGGGTGGATTTTGTTTCAAATTTAAGTCCTTAAGCGTGGAGAGGCCATTCACAATAGAAAAACTATATTTACAACAGTAAGTGTTATATTGATAACAAAATATAAAAACCTCGAGTCATTTTGAAACTCAAGTCAATATAACACTTCCTGTTGTGAATATAGCTTTGTCTGTTGTGAATGGCCTCTATGTGCTTAGGGACCTGAGTTTCAAGCAAAATCCAGGTTTTTAAATTTTGTTGTGAATATAGCATTATTTCCTATTGTAAATATAACTTTTTCTGTTGTAAATGGCCTCTTTACGATTAGGGACCTAAGTTTGAAACAAAATCCAGATTTTTAAATTTTATTGTGAATATAGCACTTCCTATTGTGAATCTAGCTTTTTGTTGTGAATGACATTTGTACGCTTAAGAACTTGAGTTTGAAATAAATTCATGTGTTTAAATTTTGTTGTGAATATAGCATTTCCTATTGTAAATCTAGCTTTTTTTGTTATGAATGACCAAGTTTTTAAATTTTATTGTCAATATAGCATTTCCTGTTGTAAATATAGCACTTTCTATTGTCAATGTAATTAATATAAAAAAAGTCTCTAAAAACTTTTTTGATATACGATTTTGGGTTGGAACTTTTTTAATATTTTTTATGTTCTTTATAACCTGAGTAATATTTTTACCCAAAAAAAAAAAGTATCAGACATAAAATAGGGAAAAGGTCATATAGGGCGGTCCACTAATTAATTTCGTCAATAGTCAACTTGACGACAAAGACTGCGAGAAGAGACAAGAGAGAACGGCGACCATTTTTAAATTTGATTACTATTTTTGCTTTTCTACTTTAATTCCATACTATTCCACAAATTTAGTTAACGTTCACCTTTTGCAAATAAGATTTTAGTTGCGTGAGAAGTTTTTACCAGCACAAGTCTTGAGAAGAGATCAAATCAAACCTAAAAGATTAATCCCTTAGGTGGAGAATTTCTTGAACTTATAAATTTTTTTATGACGCCTTCCAATGTAAAACACATCATAATTCATTCCCGATTTAATATAACAATTTAATTTTTAGACTAAAATATATTTTTAATTCTTTAAGTTTTACATGAGGTATATGTTTAGTCATATTCTATTCTGAGAACATAAGTGTCTAACCCTAAGTAGACTAATATGTTGATATAGGATCTGTAGCCACTTTTTCCTAGGTATCCATAGATAAGAAACCTAAAAGGATAAAGGATTACAGAGCACAAACATGAGGGTTCTCACCCAATGGCACTGGGGTGTGTGCTCTATGTAGGCAGAATAATAAAGAGGCAGAGTTGAGAGTCTGTATACCTTTAGGGTTTACCATGTATTTAAAGAGGTATATGTTTAGTCATATTCTATTCTGAGAACATAAGTGTCTAACCCTAAGTAGACTAATATGTTGATATAGGATCTATAGCCGCTTTTTCCTAGGTATCCATAGATAAGAAACCTAAAAGGATAAAGGATTACAGAGCACAAACATGAGGGTTCTCACCCAATGGCACTGGGGTGTGCGCTCTATGTAGGCAGAATAGTAAAGAGGCAGAGTTGAGAGTCTGTATACCTTTAGGGTTTACCATGTATTTATAGAGGGTACTTTAGGGTTACGGTTTGGTTTTTCCTCTTATAGTCTTGTTGGGCCACACCTTGAATGAGCCTAATATTTGAATCCATAATAGTTGCCCCCTAGCTCAGTAGTTTAGGTTTCTGAGCTGCCGGGATGTATTGATTTTCTGATGTGAAACACAGATTTGGCCGCAATATATCCAGCTTATCCGAGTTGTGCGAGAAGAAATATGATCCTTGCTTGTTTTCATAGCGATTTTTCTTGGGATAATTATCCGGTTTACATTCCTGCATTTAATAATATGTAAGCAAATCATAATCAATGAAAAATACTTACTGTTTGCGCAAATTGTTCAACTTGTTCATTTCGAATATTGGTCCGAGTTTGCATTAATCCCGGTTATTGATAACATGCTTTTCCACGAACAACTCTTTATCCACTCTGTTGCCCTCCAGCCCGTAGTTCGAATCTCGGGATTGTCGGGATGCATTAAAGTCTTAACATGGATCTGCACACGGAGCTGGGATTTTAACCAGATTCAGTATAATCGGAGCTGCCTTAAAAAATTCACACGGAGCCGGGATTTTAACCAGATTCGGTATAACTGGTTCCACCTTCAAAACTTAACACAGAGCCTGGATTTTAACCTAATTTAGTGTAACCAAGTCCTCCTTCAACATTGTTTCCTGCAAAACTTGGACAACGTTTTGACTGCTCTTTTAGCTTTATCGGATTCCAATAGACATAAGTTTTAACCTTTTGGTTTTATTAGGTTCCAAAGGACACATGCTTGAATTGGTTTCTCCACGCAGCCCAGATTTTAACCAGATTTAGTATAATCAAGTCTACCTTCGTCCCTGTTGTAAGGGTTCATTTCATACGGAACTCAGATTTTAACTGTTGTCAGTGTAACCGGGTTCCGCCTTCGAAACTTGTTCGAGTTTTATTTGATGACTGGGCCAGAGTCAGAAATTTGCTGCGTAGAATACGGGTCCACCCATGGGCCATCAACCCTCTTGAGTGACTAACCAGAAATCAATCGGGAGTAAGAGCCATCCGCCACATATCTAGGTTCAGTGTCGCAACCAAACTCTAAACTTTCTGACTTGATCAGGGTCGTTGTGACAGCTTGCTTTCCTTCCTGTATGTGGGCGTTACCGCATCCCGGAGGAGTAAGTTTTAGCCTGAACATGATTTTTGGAAATGGGTTTATGTACCGCGGATTTCTACATGTTTAACTTGAATATGATTTGCGAAAACTGGTTTCTTTACTATGAATTCATATATGTTTTCCTTCAACATGATTTTCGGAAATGGGTTTATGTACCTCGGATTTCTACATGTTTAACTTGAACATGATTTCTGGAAACGGGTTTATGTACCTCGGATTCCTACATGTTTAGCTTTGGCATGATTTTCAAAAACTGGTTTCTTTATCATGAATTCATACATGTTTTCCTTCGACATGATTTTCGGAAATGAGTTTATGTACCTCGGATTCCTACATGTTTAGCCTTGGTGGCATTGTCGTTGCACATGGAGCCCAGATTTTAACCAGATTCAGTTTAACCGGGTTCCACCTTCGTTCCCTTTCATAGGGACGGACTCCACACGGAGCCTGGATTTTAACCAGATTCGGTTTAACCGAGGTTTTCCCTCAAAACTCCATGCATAGCCCGGATTTTAACCAGATTCGGTGTAACCGGGTCCACTTAGCGATATAATTGTCTTCATATTCTTCAAATTCAGTTTTACTGGGTTCCAAACATGGAACAAGGATTTAACTGTGTAATTCTCAGCTCATGATACGATTTCATCATATGAAGACTTGAAAATTTTTTAATTACATGCCACTGATTTGTTTGAAAGAAATTCACGAGAATAAATATATTGGAGAAAAGATCAGTACCATACTTGGAAGAAGCTGTTGATTCTCCGAAGATAAATTTGAAATATTGGGAGATGAATTTGTACTCAAGCTCGGATAATTTCTCCATCATAAAATTGGTATGTCCAACTGCCTCTTCTTCCAATGCCTTTATTTGCAAATTATAATGGATATTTTGCAAATACTTTGACAAAGCAATATGCATGTTTAAGTCAACAAGCCTCTAAAGCGTTATGTAGTGCAATGTATGCATTAACAGAGATCTATCAGTTGAGCAATCCTTAAGATAGATGTTAGAGATATTTTGCATAATAGCAAGGAGTGAAGCAAAAGGTCGAATAATCCAGGAAAAAAATCCCGTGTCCATCACATCAATTATCTCCATGAAGGAGTGCAGTGTATGCCATGAATTTCCCCACTTCAATGCTGATTGCTTGCCCCTTCACACGTGCTTTTGCAGCTCCAAGGGCTTCAGAAATCTGTTGCATGTCGTCATCAACTCTCAAGTTTTGTAGATATTCTCAAGGCGGTCAAGAGTTTCATTATTGTAAGGAATTTTTGCTTTCACAAGTGTCTCCACAAATAATAAAGCAAGCTTGTGAAAGTCCCAATGAATAAATCCAAGATGACTTTCTTCTAGTAAAATTTTGTTAAGATACCCAACAACATTAGCAAATTCACACCTCCGCATCATTTACTGTGTTCTTTCCTCAACAGTCTTTATCAAATTATGCACAATAATTGGATTGCCATATCTTTGAGCAAATTAAGAAAAAGCCAGCTGCTTGCTTTTATGAAGTTGAAGTAAAAAAGATATCACCAATAATTACAATGTAACATGGGGAAAAGACTTCGTTGCCATTGCGCTTAAAGCACATTCTTCATTGTAACTTCCAAATTCTATAGCTTTTTCTAGAAATGGAAAGATCACAGGCCGCCTCCTCAAATATCCATAGTAAAAAGAGCAAAACAAAAATGACACAATACCTCCTTGGGGAGTACCAACACCTTGTGAGTAGAGTTTTCCTTCAATTGCAAAATATGGCTCTTCACATGCTGTATATCTCCTTGCAAGTAAAATTTTCCTTCCAACTGCAAAATGTTGTTCTTCACATGCTGCTTAAGATATGATAAGAGCACTTTATCTTCCACATGCTTGAGATGCCAAAAATCTTGAAGACTGCAACCTTTTCAAGAATTCGCCTTAAAAAATGAACTATTAGGTATCTGCAACTTTTTTTCCATGAAAAGATCAGCCCATAAAAATGAACTAGGTGAATTACTTGGTTGTGATCAAAGTGAATCCCGAGAGATTAAATCCTTTTCTGCCGTTACATTAAATACAAGCTCTGCATCCTCAAATTTTCCTGCACTAAAACACATAATCAAGAGACTATATATGCCATACATAAATATAGGAGAGAGAAATGATAAAGGTAGATGAGATTCTAATCTAACGGTGAAAAAGTGGCAGTGACTTGGTAGTAACATAAAATTGGTAGTGACAATATTTTATCCCTTTTATCAAATATATGTTAAAATTTTATAAATAACTTCAATATTGATAAGAAATTCTTTAATATATTTTAATTAATATGAGGCCGTTTTTATACCCGATTCGGTATAAATGTTTATTTCTTTCCATGACATGCGACATATAATTAAATTTTTTCCATCAAATTATAGTATAACATTCTCTCTAAAAGTATTCCACTAATCGAACATGCCCAATTCATTCTCATGTCCTGAAATTCTCTCTCTCTCTCTCTCTTTCTTTTTTACTTTCTCATCTCAAATATTATTTTTGCATTCTTATTCCATGTTCAACACAGCAATGAGCACCGTCTACTCACGTTATAGTAATGAGATCTAAAACATTTAAGATTTGAACGGACCATATTTTTGAAGGGTTTGTTCAAAATTTGAGCCATTAATATACATTCAAGAACTGCTCAATTTCTATGAAAACGGTATTGTGTAAAAAAAAAAAAAAAGTTGAATGAAGACATCATGAAGATGAATTTATACAATTTCTTTCTCTGTAAAATCATAGGTGTGTCCTAAGTTAGATGACTATAATACATGAACAAAGAATAAAAAAATGGTTTCGTCCGATAGGATAAGGTTGTATCAAAAAATGAAAAAAAATTAGTCTTCTTAGAAGAGCTTGCTTGCAAATTCATCCATGCCAATTCCTTCAGAGTCATAGGCAGCAAATTTTGAGGCAAGTTGTCTGAGTTGTGAAACGCTTCTTCCCAATTTCATTGCCAACTTTATTTCAAAAAGCTCTCCGTTCTCTCTTTTCTCACGGTCTTTCTCTTCAAGAGTTGCTTCTATGGTCTCTTGCAGCAACTTGAAGAAACCTCCACAGTTTCGGTACATTTCAAACACCATCCCCACTTGCCCTCCATGCTCCAACGCATTTGTAGAAGCCGCCAACGACCCTGCCCCGGCCGCCACAATGCCCGACCACGAAGAACCATGGCTCCCTAATGCAGAACCTAAAGCTGCAATCCCCGTGAGCAGAGGACCTAATTTGGCTAAGGTTTTGTTGACTTTGAGAGCCAAGTTTCCCAGCCTGTCATAGTCCTCTATGTCTTTTCTTTTCATCACTTCAAGAATCTGCCACATTTCCGTTTCCAGTTCTGGAGTCCATCCATTATTCGTTTTCTTCTCCGATCTTAATGCTTGCGTTTGGAACTCATTAGTGTTAGTTTTGGGCCACCAAACAGCAGGCTCATATTTGGAAGGGAACTTTTCAAGCATAGCTCCCAAGAGAGGAAGAGGGTAAGCCTTGTCAAGTGCCAAGACCTTCTCCATTGCACTGTTCACATCTTCCTCATTTGGATTTCCAATAGCTAATGTGGTTTGGATTTCCGTCTGAAGATGCTTGAACAGCCTAGTCGCATTTCGTTGTTCTTCGGCTAGCTGTGACGGCTGAATCTTGTTCATGATGAGTAGCATTCCGGTGGCGGCGGAGAACAAAACGGTTGACGATAAATTGAGGGCAGAGTTGTCAATGGCAGTGTTGAGACCAACCATGGTTGAGGCAGTGAGGGTGATCATATTGAGAGAGTTCAAAAGAAGGGTATTCCAGTTGTTTCGTTGCTCGCACATGTTGTTGTGCATTTCTACTCTGTCGGAGACTGCCTCTAAGATTGCATATAGTTTAATAGTAGCCTTGGAATAGCCATCATCGGATATTTCTGTGGAGGTGGGGACATCTATCCGTGATGGGATTATTGTGTCTATGGATCTATTCACTTCCTGAACCAGCTTTGTAGTGGTTGGGGGTATTTTTGGAAGTGAGAAACGAACTTGTGGGAGCTTAGGGACATTAATGGCGGCGTTGACTTTCTTGATAGACGACGAAGAACAAGAGGAACAAAATGACGCAGAGATTTGTAAAGAAGACATTATTAGTTTGAACGAAACGGTAACGTGTAATTCAGAAGCTAGTTTTGTGATTTGCAGAGGGATTGATCGAGGAGGAGGAAATAGGGTTGAGTTTTGGAATGAGGAAGGTGATGAAGTGGGTGGGGGTGGCGGATTTTATTTATAGGAAGGGCATATAGAAAGAAAATATTGACCATACCGCTGACTTAGTAAATGTCTGACCTGTTCATTACGAGTTTAGAGTAGCCATTTAATTTTCAATTTTTTTGAAATTTTGATGGTCTAACTTTTGAGTCTTCCTCTGCATGAACATTTCAAGCCCCATGCTTCAGTGTTCCGTATAAGTTGCGGAGTTGAAAATTTTTTACGATCTTTAATTTTTTTTTTGAATATGTTTTAAAGATTTTATTTTGAGTAAATATCCTATTTGGTCCCTGAAAAAAAATCACGGACCCCTTTTTGGTCTCTTAGTAAAAATAACTCATCCCGTAATTCCTGTTAAATCCAAAAACCATCCACGTTAGTCCTTCCAGGTTGAAGTGGACACATACAGTAAAGTGTCCCAAATATGGTCAGGGATTACGGGATGAATTATTTTTACTGAGGAACCAAAAAAGAGTTCGTGATTTTTTTCAGGAACCAAATAGAATATTTACTCTTTTATTTTTGTGTGGCTGTAGCATTTTTGTCTGGTGGAATATTCACTTCCTAATGGTTCACCTTCGTTGTTTGTTGCGGCTTATTAGGAAATCGAACCAAAATGGAAGGCGAAGGAGTCATATTGGGAAATGTTGAACATTGCCTGTATTAGAGCCGGCAAAATGAGCTGTGCCCATTGGGCCGGCCTGTTTAAGTCCTGGCCCTTTAAGGACCGGACTTGAAAATTGGAGAAGTGAGATCATGTTTGGCCCTGAAGGGTCAAGGGTTTAAACGGGCTGGCCCTGGAGGGCTACAGGCCAGCGCTACGGGCCAGCCCATCAAGCCCTTCACTTTTTTTATTCTTTATTTTTTAAAGTTGAACACTTGTTCAAGTTGGATTCTTCAATAATTTATATGTATTTTTTATTTGTTATAGAGTTATTTATTCATTTAAAGTACAAATACATAATAACTATACTCTAATTTTATGATTTAATTTATTATTTGTTGTAGATAAAGATTATAGATGTGTTCATGAAGTAGGAAAAGAAATTCATGATATTCTTACTCATGAATCAGAGCTTACTACTCAAAGTGAATAACAATTAAATGTCCTTGAAATTGATGATAGTGGCGAAGATGACAACAATAATAGTCATTGTACTAATGTCGCTTAGTAGTTAGTATTATGCTTCTTATGTTTTATATGAGTTATTTGTGAACATAGTTTGCTTTTGATTATGAATTAGTGACTGTGTTTATTTGTTAGATGATTTATGTTATAATTTACTAATTATATTTCTTTGAAAAAAAAAAGAAAGAAAAATAATTAAAATTTGGAATAGTAATTTCCGGGGCCTGCAGGCCGGCCCTGGCCTGATGCTCTCGGGCCGGGCTTTAAAAAACATGTGTTTTTCTTACTTCGAGCCCTGAAGGGTCGGCCCTAATTGACAGCTCTAGCCTCTAGCCTGTATGACCTTTTCCTTGTCTTATTATTCCTCATACCTTTCTCTTTTTTTTTTCTTTTTTTTTAATGCCTTATACTTTCTATTTAACAGTTTCTTATACTCTTAACTTCGATAATATACATGTTCCAACATGCCAACGCATACTGAGTTTCGCTGTTCCTCGGCCAACTGCGAAGGTTGGATTTTGTTCATGATCAAGGGGACATCCACGTACGTGGCTGCACAGAACGTACAGATGGGTGGACGACAGTTTCCGGGAAAAAAGCGGCGCCGTACCCGAGGCAGCGACTTGGGATGCTGGCGAGCGTGATCATAATTGTCACGTTGCACGCAAACGTTGCAACGTACACTTCGATTCTGTCACAAACTGTCTCTCTAGCCACAATAGCGTACAGATGAAGAGTGGGTTTATTATTATAGGACTCGTGAAGATTGTCAAAACCTTCATGGTTTTGGCTCTTCATATGTTGACGTGATCGATCTTCTAATAATGAGACAGCCTTCATGCATCGCTGCCTTCGATTAATCGATCTGAACCAGCTTTCTTCAACTTGATACATTCAGAACTTAGAAACTGTTCGTGGATAATTAATCATGCTCTGATTATACATTGGGGTGGCTATAATATTAAACACGTATATTGATCTAAAAAAACTAAGTTTTAATTACTCGAAAAAAGGTTTATGTTGTTAATTATAACAAAGGAAGAGAAACAAGGGATTAATGTTCATGCACTCGTTATATTGTCAAGTATAGGATAATATTATGGTTAGATAATATTATTATTATAATAGCTTAATCATTGTAGTTATGATAATATTATGGTTACAACAGCTTTTTGTTATGATTATAGGATAATATGGTTATAACAGCTTTATGTTATGATAATGTATGTAGTTAAAAGATTAGCCATAGTTTTTTTTTATGGTTCATTGATGTATAATTATCATTTATTGCAATAATAAAAAACACTCATTTTTTTCAATCATATTCAATAAAATGGTATCAAGAGCCTAATATTTTTTCTCTCTCTTCTTTCACCTCTCTTTGACTTTTCCGACTCAATTCCTTTTTTTTCCCCGTTTTTTTCTTTTCTCTCTCTTTGGCTTCGACTTCTTTCTTTTGGTCTTGGTTGCCTCGCCACTTGTTAGTTCAAATTGCCAAAGCGGGGTTCGATCGATGCGGATAACATTACTTTTCAAGAACAAACTTGTGATGACTTTCTACCTTTGCCGCCAACCACCGATCCCTTATTTCCGACCTGAGAGCGTTGTAATAACCTCGTTTAAGGCTGGCTAATAAAATCCATCTCTCTAACCATCGTGAAGAGCATATTGTGGTTCAACAAGGCTTCTAAGATCTTGTCTGACCTTCACTCACATTTTTCTCAATCTGACATCTTTCGGCTGATCTCACTACCAAAAAAAAAAAAAAAATCACTTTCAGTGACCACATTCAGTGACAACTTTTAATATCGTCACTGAAAGATAGACTTTTGGTGGTGACATTATCAGTCGCCACTGAAAGTATGAACTTTTGATGGCAACATTAAAAATAGCCGCTGAAAGTTTACACTACGCTGCGACATTGCATTTTCGCCACTAAAGGCATAATTTTCAATGGCGACAAGCACTTATCGCCGCTCAAAGTTAGGGTTTTCATTCTAGCCACTCCGCCCCCTTCAAAATTTCTCGCTTCTTTCTGTTTTGTCTCATTGTTCTTCTTCACTCTGTTCACGACGTCATCGATCTCAGCGACTCCATTCAAGGCGCCGTCGATCTTTTCATTTTTCCACCCTCATTACTGAACCCAGACAATAGAATGAAGAATCGACATCCGGTGCTTTTGTATTTGAAGAAGAATCGCTGTTCATATCCCCTAGTCTCCAAGGTTCTGCTTTTTGTTATACAAAATTAGGAGGTGAGTGCTCTCTCTTTTGCTTCCTATATCTAGTTCATTTGACGAATAGGAATTTCCCACTCCTTCTAATTCCTATATCAATATTATTGATTCAATTTATTTATTGGGATTGGAAATTTGAGAACTGATGATTTTGGGTCTAGGGGAGGAGGAAGTAATTCAAGATGGTGAGAGGGGAGTGATTTTGGGCTTGAGACCTCTGAGGACGAGTGGTGAAATTCTTAGTCCAGATCTCTTCGGAGAAGAGCAATGACTACCCCGGCGAGAGTCACTCATAGTCTCCAGAAACGTAATAAGATCCGCTTTTGCTTGAAAAAGTCTTGGATGTTCGAGATGCTAATGAGGAAAAAATTGTAAATTCGTTTCTTCAGGTACTACTTTAAAAAGATTTGCTTCTTTTTGAAATTGATAGAGGTGGAACTATTATTCATGTTCTTTATTTCTGGTTGATTTGTTTGCCATATGTACAATGTTTGGTTTCTGTAACTAAGTTATTTATTGTACATATTCTTTGCCCGAGTAACATTGAGGTCCTTCATCTCAAAGTGATTTTGTAACTACTGTCTGGGAGGTTCCTTTAGTTTAGTTTTATCAATTGATGAGTTCTTACTGACATGAGGGGGCATTGTTTATACTGTTTCTTTGTGGTAATTGAGTCATGCAATTCTGTTGATTTCATCAGATGAATGCTTTATCTGGATTGCCATTCTTTATCTTTGAAGTAACAATTTCTCCAAGCATTTCTGATGGTAATAAAAGAAATCCTCTTGTAGTTACTTATTTCTTTAGTCAAAATATAGTATAGAATGCTTATTTTTGTTGCAGATTTCTTATTGCCTTAAATAGAGGCTCATTAATGGCTGAAGCATTTGCTCTTAATGATTTAGTGACAATACTCCTTTGGGTGGCCACTTAAACTTCTGTTTATTATTCGCATTCGTGGGTATGTTTTTTCAAAGGGTCTCAAGTTCCTACATATTCTGCTTCTTCTCACACATAGATACTATGATTTTTCAGTATTAATGCCATGCATCCAAAGACTAGAAAGATCTTGCAGCTTTTGCGATTGAGACAGGTACCAAGATTATCTGAGAATGAGAATATTGATTTTTTTCCCTCACCACAAATTTTAGTGGAAGCATAGTTTGAAGTTTGACCCAGTAAAACACTTGTAATGGGATGGGAAGTGGTTGGTTGGCAGTTGGCTGTCTGTCTATGTGATTGATCAACAGGGCATGTTTAGGTTGTGTGTTGCTGCATTTAGTTAAACATCTAGATTGAAAAATTCATGCCTTCACTCCAGAGAGAGATAATCCATATGCAAATTCCAAGCCAGAGGTCCAGCGAAGATGGGAAATGGATGGATCAAATGCAATGAGTTCAGTGGCATCTTGTATGTTAATGTAGAAATGTGCTATTTGTTGCCCCTGCATGCATGTTTATGAAGTTTTCTTTTCATGCAGACAGAGTGAGGTCAAAGCTAGATATTCTAATTACAAAATTTTATATTCATAAAGTTAACAAAGCCACAATGAACATGCTGCACAGAGTTGAACCTTATGTGACTTATAGGTGTGTAATTTTCCTGAGATTCATGTTTTTGGTTATATCATGTTTATATTCTCTAATAGTGAACTCTATCTTGTTTCAGATACCTGAATCTTAAGAGTGTTAGTGAACTTATTTACAAGAGGGGTTATGGAAAGGTTGATGAAAGGACCCTATTTGATGGTAAGACCTATGCAAGGAGGCCTAGTAAGACACAGACAACACATACAAAAGGGCAAGATGCTTTTCAAGGTTGCAGAGTTTACCTTTAAGTTTCCATCTATTTTTGAGTAAGGGTAGGATATGTAGCTGTTATTTAGTGTGGCTTTTTGGGTGCTGTGAAATGTACTTTTTTAAAAAACCATATTAGCGGTTGAAAGGATTAGGCAAGTTGAGGGTATTTTTCTGAGACTTGTGTGAGGAGAAGGAACTAGGTTCTGTTTAAGACCTGAAACTTTCTTGGCTGAGGGAGTGTTTTGCTCTCTTCAGATTGTTGCATCTTTTGGTTTTTTTTTTTTTTTTTTGTCCATGTTTGAACTGAAGTCTATGCACCTTGTTAAATTACATTGAGTTGGCTGCTAGAAATTAGGAGCGATCTTTTGGTTTTTTTTAGGTTGTCCATGTTTGAACTGAAGTCTATGCACCTTGTTAAATTACATTGAGTTGGCTGCAAGAAATTAGGAGCTATACAATTACAAATTCAGTGGAATTTTTGCCATTTAATTTTTTTTTAAAAAAAATTGACTTTCAGTGGCGACTTTTATCACCGCTGAAACATTTTTTACTGTTGACAAATGTCGCCGCTAATACCCCTCTTTTAGCATAAACCCCCATCTCAGCGCCTTCTGAAGTACTTTTAGCGGCGGCAATTTTTTTAGTCTACTTTCAGTGGCGACATAGAAATGTTGCCGCTAAAAGTATTAGCGACAGCTATTTCAGCTGTTGAAACACTTTTGACAGCGACTTTTTGACTTTCAGTGATGACTTTTGTTACCGTCGAAAGTCAATTTTTTTGTAGTGTTTACAAGAGGAAATTTATAGTCTCCAGCAAGGAAACCTAAATGTTTGTGATACTTTAAACTATATTTAAACAAAATTTAAACTATAATTATTAATAAAAATACATGTCTTGCTGGACTCCTCCTGGCCTGGATAAAACCCATCCAGTCATTTGGGTTGATGCTGTCTGAGACGCTCTCAATTAGCTGTTGCAGAGGGATCGTCCCATCTCCATTCTTCTTGTTGTAGACACGACCCCTTCGGTCCTTCCAGCTGTCGCCTATCTTCAGCAGTGTGTACCTCTTATGGTCGCCTCACACTTCAAACTTATACCGTATCATAATTCATAAATAAATAAACCATAAATTTTAATTATTTACATGTAAAATATAACTTGCATGCACATTGTCCTCAAATGCCTTGTCCTTGTTCCCCTTAGGAACATGCTTCCAACTCTTGAAGTGGAGAGGGAACTGTACGTCCAATTCCTGCATAGCTGCATTAGGTAACGATTGAACATATGATTGCCATTGCAAATGGGCTAGTTCGTGTGCTTGTTCCAGGCGACTACGCCACGAGACCCCTCCAACTGATTGACCCCCAAAACATCTCGCGTCCTCCTGCTGATGGTCCCCTACTCATATGCACAATTATAAAAACATGTTTGTGTTACATTTAAATATAATTTAATTAACCATAACTAATTTAAATTTAAATTTGGCCACAAAATAATTATATTTACCTTTGACATCTACCTTAAATCCCATGGAACATGAAGACGATGGTCAGAGGTTCCCTTGGTCCCGCTTGTTCTCTCGGTCAATAAATCGCTCTGTCTCACCAATGGGAATATTAAACTCAATCTCTACCTCCTTATTTTCGTCATCATTGAGGTTGCTGAAGGATAGATGTGTGCCTTGTGCTCCGCTTATGGTCTCCAGCAGTGGGATTGGCTCATCGGCGAAGAGGTGATGTAAATCGATCCCCACCTGAGGTGGCGGAGGGAAATTTTGACCCCTGTGCCCTTACTATAGCCCCTTCTACTACTACTGCCTCTTAGAGGCGCTCTATCGTGTACAACATCTTTCTCTTTCCCTCCATTTCCTTTAGAAACCATCACTCCTAGATTTTTAAGTAAAAGGTAAGAGAATGAAAAATCTAAAGGCGATGTCTCAAATCTTGGGTGGTTTGAAATGAGTGGAGGTGTTGTTTAAAAAAGGCACCACTTTGTAGCAATTACATCCCTAAACTGCTACAGATCTCAGTCATTTTGTAGCAATTAAACAAAAACTACTTCACAAACCGCTACTAGCAAAACCCTACCTCGTTTATCGTGACATTTTGTAGCGGAAAATGCTTGACCTTTCATTTTGTAGCGGTTTCAGGTGAAACCACTACAAACATTGTTTATTTACACAAAATAATCTAACATGCCATGTGAAGATTTGGATTCAGTATAAATGTTGATCTCCCACGAAAACTCACTGGCTCATTTTTATCAAAGATATTTTCATGAGAGAAAGGCAGCTATATTGCAACTTAATCTTCCAGTGCATGCTGGACTATTTTAAGAAAAGCATTTTAGGGCTGTAGGTATTGTAATCTAGCTAGCTACAAACCACACATGAAGAACACAAGTCTTCACATCATAGAAATAATGAAATCTATATTGTAACTAAATGAACTATCTCAGCTGGATTGATGAGAGCTGCAGAGATTTGCATGTGTTAATTCAGATGACATGCTTCAACTACCAAGTTGAGATAGTTCATTCAGCGACAATGCAAATCTAATTATTTTAAAATATTTATAACAAATGTATGGATGTCGCATTCCTATATATAATGTGAATATTTGTAGCTGTTTTCATAGAAACTGCTATAAATATTGTGTTGTTTTGCGGTTTACATGTCTCTTTTCCATAACCGTGACAAATATTGTGATGTTTTGCTTTGTATAGTGGTTATTTTCATATAACCACGACAACGTTTGCGCCATTACGCGCCAAAGCTGGCACCAACTTTGTTGTGGTTATTTCCATATACCCACTACAAAGTCATTGCCAGAAACCTTCGCGCCATTATGCGCCAAGCTGGCGCCATATTTGTAGCGATTGTTTTTTGTTGTAACCACTACAAAGTTCATCGCAAACAAGCTCGTGCTTTGGCGCCATTGCTTCCACTACGAATTTGGTGCGATTTATGCTTAAACTACTACAAAAATAGGTATTTGCAGTGGTTAGTTTTTTACGGCTACAGATTACCACTCTGGTCCTATTTATAAGTCCAGTTTGACCAAATCTCACATACCAAGGAAAGGTAAATATCTCAATGATTATGGAACAAATTTCCAACTTTACCCTCATTTATGAATGGATACTTTTTAAAATTTCAAATCTCTCTCATCTTTTTCTCTTTCCAACATGGCTAGCCAATCTCTCTCATCATCATTACTATGAGCAAAATTGTCACAATCTCATTTATTTGGTCAAAATGGACTTATAAAAAGGACCAAATTTTTTGGTCAAACTATACTTATAAATAGGATCAGAGTGGTAACTGCTACAAATGGTGGTTTTTTTGTAGTGAAAGTGAAATAATTATTTTATTCAAGGCAGGACCATCACAATTCCTTCTTCCTTTATTTTTTTAAAACATACTAGATTAATTAATTGTTAGTTAATTATAGTAGATTTTAGGAATTCTCAAATTTTACATTCATTACATAATGTATATTAAATCCTCTCCTAGTATTGGTCTTTTGTTTTCCTCTACATCATATTTGAAACTACGAAGTTTTAGTGATTTAAATTGGGCGGGTTGTGTTGATACTCGGTGTTTTGTTAATGGTATTGTTGTGTTTCTTTATTCTTCCTTAATCTCTTGGTGACCCAAGAAGCAACCCACTGTCTCTCATTCTTCCTCAGAGGCTGAGTATCGAACTTAGCATCCACTATTTGCAAGTTACAGTGGCTCATTTACCTTTGAATTGATTTCAATCTGTCACATATAGATCTTGCTCTATTATTTTGTGATAATCAATTAGCTATCCAGATTGCTTCCAACCCCATTTTTAATAAGTGGACCAAGCACATAGAACTGGATGCCCATTTGGTGCATGAAAATGTCCAAGCTTAGATCATTTACATTCTTCTGGTTAAATATGCTAATCAACTGGTTGGTATATTCACCAATCCATTGCATCCTTTCTGATTCCATTAGATCATTTCCAATTGGGTATGAAAAATATCCATGCTCCAGCTTACGGGGTGTCAAGTATAGTATAATATTATGGTTGAATAATATTATGATTATAACAGCTTAATCATTATAGTTAGGATAATATTATGGTTACAATAATATTATAGTTATAATAGCTTTCTGTTATAATTATGTATTTAGTTAGAATATTAGCTATAGTTTATTAGAGGGTTAAGGTGCAAAAATATATATATGGTTTTCTCAAAAGTATACCCAATACCAAGTGCTTTTTTTGGGTTCAAAAATGACTATATGGTTACAAAAAGAGAGCAAAAATACTCTGTGATCGTTAGTTTGAGTTTTTTGTATTTTTAAGGCTGACATGAACAATGACTCAACTAAATTTCACCTTAATTGGCAACAGATAACTGGAGAAAATTATAGAAAGGGGCCCAAATAGTTTTGAAAATTGCTGAAAGGTGGCAACGGCGGTGAAGAGGCGGAGACGAGTAGGCTGATGGGTAAAATTAGGATTTGGAGAGAGAAGGGTTGAACGGTAATTTTCAAAATATCTATGTCATTTTCTATAATTTTCTCCAGTTTTTTACTGCTAGGTGGGATGAAATTTAGCTGAGTCATCATCTATGTCAGTCTTTAAAATATAAAAAAGTCAAATTAACGGTTAACTAACGGTCAATGAGTATTTTTGCTCCACTTTTATATCCATATAGTCACTTTTGCACTCCAAAAAAACACTTGGTGTTGAGTGCACTGTTGGGAAAACTACATGTGTATTTTTATACCTTAACCTTTATTATCAAGGTTATGGAACCCGAACCGAACCGGCTGGTTCGGATTGGAAATCATTGAACCGGTTGGAAAAACAGTCCGAGTTAAGGGTTAATTAAAGCAGGGTCCCGAGTTGGCCGAGCCAGAGTCAAAAAGATGGTTTTTTTTTTAAAAAAAATGATTGAAGGAGAACAAGAAGGAAGGGACTCAGGGGAGAGTGTCGGCCCCTCGGCGGTGGCTGGCGGAGATCATGATTTAGGTTTGTTGAAGGTCAAAGGTCAGAGCTTCTTTGGTTGAAATAATGGAAACAAATTTGATTGGTAGAATTTCTTATCTCTAGTTCAAAATCAGAAGCTTCCCACGCCTCCCAGCTTCTCAATATTGAGATCGAACGAGAAGGTGGAGAGACTGTGAGAGAGAGAGAGGGAGAGAGAGAGAGAGAGAGAGAGAGTAGTTCTGAATTTGAAGAGTTGAAGGAGAAAGAGAGATTGTGACCTAGTGAGAAGGACGAGGGACTGAGAGAGAAGGAGCTATCTGACTTAAAGAGTTGAAGGAGGGAGAGAAAAACACCTCAAGTGTCAAGACGGTGGAGGAAAACAGTCTGGGCTAGCTTTACTAATTAAACAAAAGATGAAAAAGTCAAAAAGCCTATAGTGTAGCCTGTAGCTAGGGTTGGAAACAGGCTAGGCCACCCCCTTAACAGGCCAGGCCTGTTTTACAACAAGGTGGCCTGAGCCTGGCCTATGGCCTGTTACAGGTTTTTTTTTAAGCCTGAGCCTGGCCTGTATATAGGCCTGGTTAGGCCTGTGGCCTGTTAAGGCCTATATTTTTCTAATAAAGCAAAAAACACCTAGACACACAAACTACATTTAACGATTATGATGTATGGTCTGAATTCTAGATTGTCAGATGCAGCAAATCATGGATTCAAATCCAGAGCCAATAATGCTTGACGATATATATTAAAATGACAACACAGTTACGTACTGGAAATGGAACTGGATCTACCTCCAATCCACTAGATTAAGAAATCCCATAAAGAAAAAAGAAGAAGAAACTTGCGCATAGAGAATCAAAACATTGTCAAGCAAAGTACTACTCCTCACCATTCACCAATATGTACAGAAAGTTACAAAAGAAAACACACAAACCAATATCATCTTCCATGAACTCATATCATTATTCAAGCAACTTGTTTTTACTCAGGCATTTATTCAAACATCTGGTGTGCTCCCCTAATCACATAAATAAGAAAACTTTCTTTAAATTTCCTCTCATCCATAATAACCTTCAAGGCTATCTAACCTTCTCAACCAGATTTGAATCAGAATAAAAGGAAATTAAAAACTGATTCCTTCTTCCTCTTAGAAAAGCAAGAAATTTTAAAGTGGAAATACCTATTTAAAGTAAGCTCCTTAGCTTCTAGATTCCATTAGATTTTACCCAAATCCCCCTTTTCCTTACATACGCCAGTGGCTGCAAAACAATAAGGGAGTAAAGCTTAGCCACCATTTTCTAATACCCATTGCAAGAGGGGAGGATGTTCAAGTTTGAAAATATTGATATAAGAACAACAACAAAAATGGAAACCCAAACCTCACACTCACAGCTCATGACTATCCAAACAGAGGAGGAAGGAGAAGTTGAGCAAGGACCACAACCAGTGAACAAGAAGAGAGGAAAACGGAAATCTCACTCCAATGAAACCCATAGCGGCAGGAAAGACGAAGAACTGGAGAAGCAGAGGTGTTGAAAACTGAAATTAGGGTTAGCTCTCAAAACCGATGAGCTGAGAGTGAGAGGGTTATTTTGAAATTAGGGCACATATTAATTATTTTTAAAAAAATATTTACATTTTTACCCCTATAATAGGCCGGCCTGACAGGCCTAACAAGCTCATGGGGAGGCCTAGGTCTGACCTATTAAGATAAACAGGCCTAAAAAAAGGCCTTGGCCTGGCCTTTTAGCTTGATAGGCCAGGCCACAGGCCCCTGGCCTATTTCCACCCCTACCTGTAGCCTATACCCTACTAATGGAGACATCACATTTACACTACTACAAAATATGAATACTACTACCCTAAAAGACGTCATGTTTTAAAAAAAGGAAGTAAAAAATGATGGCAGTGACATTATCACAATTATTTACTTGAGTTTTAGACTATAGACAACCCAAATATTAATTCAGGCCGCCAATTTGAAAATTTTGGTGACCTGAAATAAATTTAGGTCGCTAATTTGGGAATTTTGGCGACCTAAGATAAATTCAGGTCGCCAATTTGGGAAATTCAGCGACCTGAATTTAATTCAGGTCACCTTAATTCCTGAAATTTCTTTTGGGCGCCAAAAAATTCTTAAATAGCACCAATTTTTTTTTTTTTTTTACAATTTGGGAATTGTGGCGACCTGAAATAAATTCAAGTCGCCAATTTGAGAAATTTTGGCAACCTGAAATAAATTCAGGTCGCCAATTTGGGAAATTTGGCGACCTGAAATAAATTCATGTCGCCAATTTGGGAAATTTGGTGACCTGAATTTAAGCCAGGTCGCCAATTTTGGAAATTTGGCGACCTGAATTTAATTCAGGTTGCCAATTTGGGAATCTAATCACACACCCTATATTTTTTCTAATTCTTCTTTTGCACTACAGCTGTAACATAATCACATTCGCTCTAGTTTTTTCCTCCATGCGTCTGCTCTCTAAACTTCTCATTGTGCGAAGAACTTGCTCTCGGACCTTCTTCATAGTGACCTCCCTTGGCGACCTTGCTCCTTCGTTGTTGTGGCCTCCCTCTCCATCCTTTACGATAACGCGACTCACCGGCAAAAGCGTAGGACGACGAGGCACCAACGATCTTTACGTCTTGGGAATTTCGTGACTCCAGATTTTCAAGTCCAGCGATCTTCAAGTTCCTCTCCATCCCTTGTGTTTTTTTTTTTGTTGCTACTCCAGCTCTGAAAATAGATCTGCTTCTCTGATTGCACAGATTTGTTGTGGTTCTTCTTTTTTGACTCTAGATCTGAAAATAGTTTTGTTTCACTGATTGCACATATATGCTTTTGTGGTTTTTTTTTTGTTACTCCAGATCTGAAAATATATCTGCTTCGCTGATTGCACAAATCTGTTGTCAAGGAAGAGCACTGCCGCGTTGTGTCCTGGGTTATGGGCAAAATGGTGGTGAGTACAGGAGGCAAGCGTGTGGCGGGCTAGGCGGTTGATTTTTTTTTTTAAAAAAAAAAACCTTAAGACGTCTTGATTATTTAATCAGGACGCCTTACATGAGGCGTCTAAGGTGTCCTGAAATTTATTCAGGACGTGAAAAGTAATTTTTTTAAAACTACCCCTCACAAGACGTCCCTCGAAAAAAGGACGTTAATTGGGTCAAATTTAGGACGTTTTTTACGTTTTAATTAAAGTATATTTTTAATTAATAAATGGTTTAGCTCCGATCTGACTTACTGACTTTTGACCCAGTAGCCCCACCAGTTCAGTGACCGGTCCGATTTTCAAAACTTTATTTATTTTATGGTTTATTGATGTAAAAATATTATTTATTGCAATAATAGAAAACACTTAGTTTTTCTAATCACATTCAATAACATATATGGTGAGTTTGTTAATTGAAGAGAAAACTAAAGCATTTGAGAAATAAATTTGAGCAAAATATTCTAAAATGACATCCAAAAGGCAAGCCTTAATTTAATGGCATGCATACATATATGGGTTTATCATTTGTGATGTCACTTAACATAAGGTTTTGTCAAGCTATCCAAAAACTACGTCATTTTGGAAGTTAGAGGAATTAATGAAGAATGTTTTGACATTTTTCTTTTCATATTCATTATACGAATTTTACCAAAAGACCCTTCATTAATTCCTTTAACCCCAAAATTACATCGTTTTAGGAGGTTAAGAGAATTAAAAAAGAGTGTTTTGGTATTTATTATATAAATTTTCACCAAAACACACTTCATTAATTTCTTTAATCTCTAAAATGATGTAGTTTTAGAGTGACTTGATAAAACTTTATGTCAAACGACGTGACAAACGATAAACCATATAGATATATGTGTGTGTGAGAGAGAGAGAGAGAGAGATAACTGAATGGTATGGGTGGCTTTAGTGCTAGTGTGCCAAATTTGCACAAACTCTTTTTGTACAGGGTATGTAAAGATACTATTATATATAGTATTATTTATTGATATTTAATTAATAGATAGTAGAAATATTGGAATTAATATTATTTAATAGGAGTATATCATTGGATCCCATGTCGCCACCTCAGGTACCGCGCCGCTTTTTGCTCGGAAACTGTCGTCAACCTATCTGTATGTTCTGTGCCGCCACGTACGTGGATGTCCCCTTGATCATGAACAAAATCCAACCTTCGCAGTTGGCCGAGGAGCAGCGAAATTACTACAAGTCCTATTTATAAGTTCAGTTTGAACAAAATAATTTGATCCTATTTATAAGTCTAGTTTCAAAAATAAATGAGATTGTGACAATTTTACCCATATTAATTACACCTATAAAGATAGAGAGAAGAAATAGTAAAAAAGTACTCAATCATAAATGAGGGCAAAGTTGAAAATTTACCCCATAATCATTGTCTCAACTAACTTTTCTTAGTATGTGAGATTTGGTCAAACTGGACTTATAAATAGAACCAGAGTGATATTCCCCAAATTTTTTTTTTTTCAAAAAAGTTCAAAGATCTTAAATATTTTTCAACTCCGCAGCTTATACGGAACACTAACATCGTAATGAACAGGTCAGACATTGACTAAGTCAATGGTGTGGTCAATATTTTCTTCCTATCTGCCCTTCCTATAAATACAATCCACCACCCCCACAAAATTCATCACCTTCCTCATTCCAAAACTCAAAACCCTATTTCCTCCTCCTCGATCAATCCCTCTGCAAATCACAAAGCTAGCTTCTCAACTAAACGATATCGTTTCGTTCAAACTAATAATGTCTTCTTTACAAATCTCTGCGTCATTTTGTTCCTCTTGTTCTTCGTCGTCTATCAAGAAAGTCAACGCCGCAATTAATGTCCCTAAGTTCTCACAAGTTCGTTTCTCACTTCCGAAAATAGCCCCAACCACTACAAAGCTGGTTCAGGAAGTGAATAGATCCATAGACACAATAATCCCATTACGGATAGATGTCCCCACCTCCACAGAAATATCCGATGATGACTATTCCAAGGCCACTATTAAACTATATACAATCTTAGAGGCAGTCTCCGACAGAGTAGAAATGCACAACAACATGTGCGAGCAACGAAACAACTGGAATACCCTTCTTTTGAACTCTCTCAATATGATCACCCTCACTGCCTCAACCATGGTTGGTCTCAACACTGCCATTGACAACTCCGCCCTCAATTTATCGTCAACCGTTTTGTTCTGCGCCGCCACGGGAATGCTACTCATCATGAACAAGATTCAGCCATCACAGCTAGCCGAAGAACAACGAAATGCGACTAGGCTGTTCAAGCATCTTCAGACGGAAATCCAAACCACATTAGCTATTGGAAATCCAAATGAGGAAGATGTGAACAGTGCAATGGAGAAGGTCTTGGCACTTGACAAGGCTTACCCTCTTCCTCTCTTGGGAGCTATGCTTGAAAAGTTCCCTTCCAAATATGAGCCTGCTGTTTGGTGGCCCAAAACTAACACTAATGAGTTCCAAACGCAAGCATTAAGATCGGAGAAGAAAACGAATAATGGATGGACTCCAGAACTGGAAACGGAAATGTGGCAGATTCTTGAAGTGATGAAAAGAAAAGACATGGAGGACTATGACAGGCTGGGAAACTTGGCTCTCAAAGTCAACAAAACCTTAGCCAAATTAGGTCCTCTGCTCACAGGGATTGCAGCTTTAGGTTCTGCATTAGGGAGCCATGGTTCTTCGTGGTCGGGCATTGTGGCGGCCGGGGCAGGGTCGTTGGCGGCTTCAACAAATGCGTTGGAGCATGGAGGGCAAGTGGGAATGGTGTTTGAAATGTACCGAAACTGTGGAGGTTTCTTCAAGTTGCTACAAGAGACCATAGAAACAACTCTTGAAGAGAAATACTGTGAGAAAAGAGAGAACGGCGATCTTTTTGAAATGAAGGTGGCAATGAAATTGGGAAGAAGCGTTTCACAACTCAGACAACTTGCCTCAAAATTTGCTGCCTATGACTCTGAAGGAATTGGCATGGATGAATTTGCAAGCAAGCTCTTCTAAGAAGACTAATTTTTTCATTTTTTGATACAACCTTATCCTATTGGACAAAACCATTATTTTATTCTTTGTTCATGTATTATAGTCATCTAACTTAGGACACACCTATGATTTTTGTATAAATTCATCTTCATGATGTCTTCATTCAACTATTTTTTGGTTACACGATCATGTATTCATACAAATCGAGCAGTTCTTGCGTGTATGTTAATTGCTCAAATTTTCATTAGACCCTTCAAAAATTTGAACAGTCCAAATTTTGATTTAAATGCTATAGATCTTATCACTATAACGTGAGCATACAGTGCTTATTGCAGTGATGAGCATGGACTAAGGATGGAAAAATAATGTTTGAGATGAGAAAGGAAAAAAAAAAGTAAAAAGTAAAAGAGAATTTCAGGACATGAGAATCAATTCTAAGGGCATGTTCGATTAGTGGAATACTTTTACAGAGAATGTGCTAGTATAATTTGATGGGAAAGATTTAATTATATGCAGGATGTCATGGAAAGAAATAAAAATTTATACAGAATCAGATATAATAACGGCTTCATATTAACTAAAATATGTTAAAGAATTTCTTATCAATATTGAAGTTATTTATAAAATTTTAACATATAATTGATAAAAATATAAAATATGCAATCTTAAATTGTCAATACAGTAGTTCATTTAAAAACTGTAGCATATTGTATTTTAATAATATAATTATTCAATATAGGTAAAAAAAAAAAAAAAAAAGTAACGTAACAAAAGAATTGCTGCTAAAATGTAACAAAAAATAGTTGCTAATGTGTGTGTGAGAGAGCGTGAGAATAGTAATTAATTGGTTAAAATAATTAGATTTGTCAAAGGTAGATTGGGTCATATAGCTGAACTGCTCCATTTAGGACAAATTAGATCGTCAATTTTTGATTGCGAGCTTGGTCAACCAACCATGAATAATTGCAATTGTACAGGTGCTTTTGCTACAAATATTATCATTAAAAAAAAACAAAACAAAACTACAAGTCCAAGAGATTCTCGACCTATGGGATTAATCTTTTAAGTTTGATTTGATCTCTCTTCAAGACTTGTGCTGGTAAAAACTTCTCACGCAACTAAAATCTTATTTGCAACAAAGAAATAGAGCATTATTTGAGACCGAGTATGGATCTCACACGAGAATAGAGCTTAATTGAGGTAATGCGATTTTAACCATACAATTTGTTCTGTTCTAGGAACAAGACTTAGTTGGACTTGACTAGGTGTCAAGCCTAGAGTCTACGTACCATTTGAAGGGATCAAAGTCCACATAGTTCGCAGTAAACTTGGAGGAGTGATGCCAAGAGGCTGGTGTGTGTGCTCTGTGAGACAGAAAGTAGAGTGAGCATGAGTTAGAACATGTGCACCTGGTTAGTCGACCTCTATATTTATGGAGGTGTCCGAGGTGGATATCCCGGTCTAGCGAGATTCTCGGTGTGAGCAATATCCGGGGCCAAGATATCTTGGACTGAGATATTAGGAGCGAATATCGAGGAATGCTGGTTTGGATAGATCCTGTGCTGTTAAGATGCAAGATCTTCCCCCTGATATGTCTATTATGCTCCCTAGTTCAGTTGGGCCGCGACGTAGGTTTGGGCTGTTGGGCCGGTCCGCAACAGTTGCCCCCCAGCTTGGTCGTTCAGGCCCCTGGACGGCCGAGGTGTTTCTTGCCCCCGGCCTCTGTTAAGATCCGGGGCCTCCTCTTTGGCTGGACCGGCCTGCAGCTATCACGGTCTATAAGGTAGCTTTGAGTCCGAGGCCTGGCTTCTTTGGGTTTTGAAAGATTCAATCCCCGTCATTGTGCCAAGAGCGTCGCTCCTCACTTCCGCACCGACTAACCGGGGTGGTTATTCGACACGGAATCGGCCCGTGATGCCTGCCCTTGACCTTGGATCTGTATTTTGAGTCTCTCGGCATTCGGCCTGCCTTTCAGGATTCCTTCCGCATGCACCATCATTGCGGTTTTACACTTGGCATCCCCTGATTGGGGAAGCCTGCAACCGCCGCGTCTGTTCGCGTCCCGATGTTCGTGCGCATTTAATGCTCTTACGTCGTGTTGTTTCAATCCCATTGTGTTTATGTTGAAAGACCTTTTTGCCCTTGACGCTTGAATGTTCAGGGTTAATCCTTTAAGTAAGTTTCTCTCTTAACTTTTCCCGCTATTCTCATCTCATCGACTTTCCTCTGGTTTCTCTCTGAGTTCATAGGATCGCCTTCTCCGTTCGAACCTTTGTCGTTCTCCATTTCCAGCATTCAAGCTTCCTTTGTTTTAATCATACAGGTACTCCATTCACTTTCTCTTACATTTCTTCGGTATCATTCTGTACTTTTACCGTTTACATTTCCCTCAGACTGTCACCTGTATTACTGTTCTTCCTCTTTTCTGGGTTGCTTGGTGAACCTTCTGGGTTTTCCTCGTACTGTCTTATCCTAAACTCGTCGACCTTTAGTTTCTAGATCCTTAGTTTCTTCCCATATGGCTAGAGATAGAAACTTTCCTAGGCCTAGAGTAATACTGTCACCTGAAGAAGAGGCGTTTCTTCGCACTTGCTTTCCACGGGCCTCCTATTGGGTTCTCGGAAATGAACTTCCTGAAACGGAGAGGATAGCCCCTTTGCGCCGAGGTGGTGTCGATCGTTTAAGACGCGGTGGGCCTCGTCCTGTAGTTGCAAGAGCTCCGGTGCCTCCTCTTGTTCGCCCCACGGTTCGAGCTACTCCTTTCGCGATGCCAGTGAGGGCCGGGGTCGTTTCCTTGTCCGGACTCGGATCTGTTGCTTTACTGGCGCAACCTCTCAACTATTACGAGGGTCTTCGGCCTGAAGCCTCGGATCCCTTACCTGAGGGGTATCTCGGCCCTTGTTAGGATTGCCTTGCTGAAAGTTCCCATCTCATAGCCTGCGGTGAGGACACGAGGGCTTCTTCAATACTTGGTTCCTATCGGCACCAGCCTTCAACAAGTCTTTCCACTAGTGCCCCTATTCGTCCGAGTCCGTTGTCATTTTCTCCTGCATCTGTCGTTGTGTCAGGTATTCCTTCACTTTGCTAATGTTGCCTTTATTTATTTGCCTTTAGGTTAATGGCTGCCAAATCTCGACCTTCCAAGCAACGGTCTGACGCCGAAGGTTCGGACTCTTCTAGTCCGCCCGAAGCTTTGTGTCGTCAGTACAGATGGGTATCGCATGAAGTGTTGAAGACTCGATCCTTGATGTTGGACATCGACATTGCTCGGTTGAAGATTCCGGCTATGCCCGGGTGTGTCATTAACCGCCCGGGGGCTGATGAGCCCATTTGCGCGATGTAGGAAGTAGGTCGCCCGAACTTCTTCTTTTTCTACCGGGATTACTTGACCCGGGTCAAAGTTTCCTTGCCTTTCTCTCCCTTCCAAATGGAGGCTCTGCTGCACTTAAGACTTGCCCCTTCCCAGCTTCATCCTAATGGGTGGGCTTATTTTGTTGCGTTTGAGCGACATTGCCATGGGCGTTGTGGTCCTCGTCGTCACCTCGGCCTTCCGTGTTGTCTCGGTTCTCTGGCGGCGGTAGGTGGTCTCGTTGTGGACTCATCCTCCCGTTCAGTCTACCGGCGTTCCTACGCCGGGTCCTCGGTTTTGGGCTACTAGACGAGCTACTATTGTCCGTGACAGCCCTTCTTACTCTATGGGATTCTCTCCGGTTTTCCCGTCGGAGATGGCGCTGGAGCTCCTCCCTTATCATTTGATTGAAAGCTTGGAAGTCCGCCTATCGTTGCAAGTGATCCCGTTTTTCCTTGTCTTCGAATCTATGAAGCAGTGATTCTTGCGTCCTCTGAAGAATACGGACGTCGGCTTCTATCACCAGAGCGTCCTGAGTCGGAATCTCCCTGCGCGTCTCCAACAGTGGCTGATCGTCCACGGGAGGGGAAGTCGTCGTGTCGGTAACATGACCCTCCGGGGTGTTTTCTCGTCGTGGTTGGATTGGCAACTGGCTTGGCTCGGACTGAGGTTGGTCTGGTGGGAGGCCTCTATCAGCCTGCGGTGGTGGATTTCTGCTGTGGCTTCTGGTGTTCGCCATTAGTGGTCGCAGGGATAGAAGTTTATGGTCCCCACTGTCGGCGCCAATGTTCTGTTCTAGGAACAGGACTTAGTTGGACTTGACTAGGTGTCAAGCCTAGAGCCTACGTACCCTTTGAAGGGATCAAAGTCCACGTAGTTCGCAGTGAACTTGGAGGCGTGATGCCAGGGGGTGGTGTGTGTGCTGTGAGACAGAAAGTAGAGTGAGCATGAGTTAGAACGTGTGCACCTGATTAGTCGACCTCTATATTTATGGAGGTGTCCGAGGTGGATATCCCGGTCTAGCGAGATTCCCGGTGTGAGCAATATCCGGGGCCGAGATATCTGGGACCGAGATATTAGTAGTGAATATCGAGGAATGCTGGTTTGGATAGATCCTGTGTTGTTAAGATACCAGATCTTCCCCCCTGATATGTCTATTATGCTCCCTAGTTCAATTGGGCCGCGATGTAGGTTTGGGCCGTTGGTCTGGTCCGCAACACAATTAATGAGCTCAGTTGAGCTTAATAGAGAATGAAATCTTATTTTAACCATATATTTTAGGCTAATGTGTTTTTAAACCTTCCTATTTAAAATATAATTAATAACAATTACTGTAATTTTTTTAAAAAAGTTATAGTATGAAATATGGATAAATTAGAAATCTTGGAGAAATTGTTGAGATTCCAAATAAGTTTAAATAGAGCTTAATTAAGGTAATTCTCTCAAAAACGTTTTCCATATTAGTACAGACTCAATTATGATTGATGTGCGTCTTATATCGAATAAAATTAATTTTATTGAGTTATAGTTTTTTAATTATTTTATTATTAATGCTTGCCTAATGACTCAATTATTTTTTACATTTCTTTCGTTCAGAAAGTTGCAAATCTGAAAATAAGATAGTAAGGAACAATTTGGAGAAGTTTATACGTAAGTAGTAATAGGGGAAATTGATTATGAAAGGGTAGGCATGAGATGTGTTAGAATGGGGAGAGAGAAATTGCAATTTGAAGTGAGGGATTTCAATTTGCATTGCTTGACCTATTCTTTCATTGGGGGTTTCTTTCTTATCATTTCCCATATCCTCCCACTATCTAATTCGGATTTTTAAATGTATTCATGTTGATTTTCACACAAATATTATGTAATAATTACTAATCAAAATATTTCTTTTGTTTCTTGAAAGAGGCGAAGTAAAGGATTTATTTAATTTTGATCTTTTTAAAATCTAAACAATAAGGATTTGAACTTTATTTTTGCTAATATCTATAATTTGAATTAGTAATTTCATGAGATATATTATTTTACTTTTAGACACTTTAAAATAGATAAAAAGAATTGCGTATCAAGGGCCCAATTCAAAACTGCCCCCATGGGCATATTAGCCACAATAAAATGGGTTAAGTACTATTTTTACTCATTAAGTACGCGCCCAGAAGTAATTTTGCCCCTTAAGTTTCCGGAGGAGCAATGTTACCCCTGAAGTATGAAAACGAAGCAATGTTGCCTCTCCGTTAAGTCAACTACCGGTCAACATTCGTTGACCACTAGTTGACCGTTAAGGTTTCTAACGACGGGGCAACATTGCTCTGTTTTCATACTTCAGGGGCAACATTGCTCCTTCGAAAACTTAAGGGATAAAATTGCTCCTGAGTACATACTTCAGGGGCAAAATTGGTACTTAACTCTTTTTTTTAAATGTCATTAATTATTTTACAAAGATGATATTTCGGGTTAATAGCTGAAGTAAATGGAAATGAGACACAAATTCCAAAGAGAGTGAGAAAAAGAAATATTGTCCATATAGAGCATGTTATGTCATGATCCAGCTGAGGTTCTCTTCGGCCTCCCATCCACTGCCGTTCTCTTTTTTAATGCTGTGTCGTTTTGACGCAAAATATATATGATCCCTCTTTTTTGTTTAAATATTAAGGGTACAAAAAAGAGATTTCAGGATACTGACGTGTACTGAAAAAATATTGATAGGTATTTCATGATCTTGAAAAATTATTTTAGGACATTGAAAAAATATTTCAGGATATTGACAGGTACTAAAAAGATGTTTCAGGATACTGACTGGGGATATTGGCTGGTACTAAAAAAAAATATTTCATGATCTTAAAAAATAATTTTAAGATGTTGAAAAAATACTTCATAATCTTGAAAAATTATTTTAGGACGTTGAAAAAATATTTCAAGGTACTGACAGGTACTAAAAAGATACTTCAGGATATTGGTTGGTTCTAAAAAAATATTTCATGATCTTGAAAAATTATTTTAAAAAGGGTTAAGTACCAATTTTGCCCTTTAAGTTTTCGAAGGAGCAATATTGCCCCTGAAGTATGAAAAACTAACGGTCAATGAACATTGACCGTTAGTTGACCTAACGGAGGGGCAACATTACTCTGTTTTCATACTTCATAGGCAATATTGCTCCTCTAGAAACTTAAAGAATAAAATTGTTCTTGAGCGCGTATTTCAGGGACAAAAATGATACTTAACCCCAATAAAATAGATTAAAAAAAATTGAAATTTAGGGCCACCAACCCCACATTAATTGACAGTTATATTTTTTGAATAAGATCTATAGTTGGCAAGAGGTTTATATATTCTATAGAATTTTGGAGTCCCTTTATTTCTTTTTTTTTTCCTTTTTATTTTTACATTTTATTTGGAGTTTTTATGAAATTAAGGTTTTTTTTTTGGGATGTTATATATGTCACAATTTACTTTAATTGATTGATTTTTGGAACGTAAGGTATTATATTTTGGGTTTATTTTCTTTACAGATCAGGTTAGGAAAAATTATAGAAAAAGACCAAGAATTTCTGAAAACTAGAAATCAATTAAGAAATGGACCAGATACAATTACAGAAAATGGCTATAGTTGTTAAACCTAACAGTTCATACCCACAAAAGGTTTAGCATTGTCCTGTTAGTCCCTCAACAAACGTTTATAACTTTTAGTTTAGTCCCTCGTTTGACCATCTTAGAGCTTGAAAGAGTGCTGTGGAAGAAGAGAACTGGAGAACTTTTCTCGGTCGGACGTCCACCTTCCTCTTCCTCATTGTCGCCAGAGGCCTTCATCCACCACCACAGTCGCCGTTGACCTCCATCCATCTCTCCACCATCACCACCTTCTTCTTCACCATGGCCGAAAGGGAGAGAACAGAAGCGCGGCTGAAGCTCTGACTTCCATCACTCTCACCGAGCTTCACCTCATCACCTTCACTCTCACCGGTCCTCAACGCCGGCGACCTTCCTTTCACCCAAAAATGACTTCGAGAGAGACAGAGAACACACAGAGAGCGCCACGAAACCAACTCCATCCACCTCTCGCATCATCTCTGACCAAAACCTCCTTTGATCTCCACCTTCTCCCTTCTTCCATTACCGCAGCTCCACCTCCGTCATCTATCCCGTCGCCGGTGAGTTCTAAGAGCAGAGTGACAGATTCGGATTGGAAGGAGAGAGATCTTAGAGCAAAAATTTCTGAACCTCATCTCACAACCATCTTCCACCATTTCAGTCCTCTATTTTGATTAGCTCTGGCTTCCTCTGTTTCAATCTTGTTTTCCGGTTTCTATGGCTGTGATTTTATTGAAGGAGGACGATTTGATCTTTGATGATATTCCCATGAATTGTAGGGTCAAAATCCCTTTTCTCCTAGAACAATGAGTTGATTCTTGAGCTTGGAGCACCATAGGAGATAGGGGAGTACTCTACTATCTAATTTGTATATTTAATCTTTTGTATTAGTTAAAGCCTAGGTTTATAATTTCTAAATTCGAAATAAGACACACATCAATGATAATTGAGTCGTGTTAATGTAGAAAACATCTTTGAAAAAAATACCGCAATTGAGCTCAACAACGCTAGAATTTCACCTAGTCAAAATAGTTAGAGAAAAAAGGGATTAATTCTCATGCATGTATGGACTTACAATGTTCCTAATATTGATAAGTTTATAATGGAGAGAAAAATAATGCATTTGGGAAGTAAATCTGTGCATACTATTTCAAAATATCATCCGGAAGGCAAGCCCTAAGGGCATGTATATAAATTCAATGTTATATGTCCAAATAAGAAACTTTACATAAAAGAATAAAAAGAATGCCTCTGGATAAAAGCAGAGGGAGTAAAATCGAATCAACTAATGAAAAAAAATTAGTGATATCATAACAGCTTGCTGGCAAATTCATCTAGGGCAATTCCTTATGATTCATAGGCAGCAAATTTCGAGGCAAGTTGTCTGAGCTGCGGAACACTTCTTCCCAATTTCATTGTCACCTTCATTTCAAAAAGCTCGCCCTTCTCTCTTTTCTCACAATCTTTCTCTTCAAGTGTTGCTTCTATGATCTCTCGCAGCAATTTGAAGAAACCTCCACAGTTTTTGTACATTTCAAACACCATCCCCACTTTGCCTCCATGATCCAACGCGTTCACAGAAGCCGCCAACGACCCTGCCACGGCCGCCACAATGCCTGGCCAAGACGAACCATGGCTCCCTAATGCAGAACCTAAAGCTGCAATCCCAGTGAGCAACGGACCTGAGATGGCTAAAGTTTTGTTGAACTTGAGAGCGAAGTTTCCTAGCCTGTCATAGTCCTCCATGTCTTTACTCTTGGCCACTTCAAGAATCTGCCTCATCTCCATTTCCAGTTCTGGAGTCCATCCATTAGTTGTTCTCTTCTGGACTCCATCCTTATATGTTTGAAACTCTTTAGTGTTAGTTTTGGGCCACCAAACAGCAGTGTCATATTTGGAAGGGAATTTTTCAAGAATATCTCCCAAGTGAGGAGGAGGGTAAGTCTTGCCAAGCGCCAAAACCTCCTCCATTGCACTCTTGACGTCTTCCAGTTGGGCTTCCAATAACTAATGTGTCTGAAGCTGCTAGAACAAGCTAGTCGCATTTCGCTGCTCCTCGGCGAGCTGTGACGGCTGAATCTTGTTCATGATGAGTAAAATCCGGTGGCGGCAGTGAACAAAACCGTTGGCGATAACTTGAGGGCAGTGTTGTCAATGGCAGTGTTGAGACCAACCGTGGTTGAGGCTATGAGGGTGATCATATTGAGAGATTTCAAAAGAAGGGTATTCCAGTTGTTTCGTTGCTCGCACATGTTGTTGTACATTTCTATTCTGTCGTCGGAGACTGCCTCTAAGATTGTATATTTCTGTGGAGGTGGGGACATCTATCTGTGAAGGGATTATTGTGTCTATGGATTTATTCACTTCCTGAACCAGCTTTAATTTGTAGTGGTTGGGGGCATTTTGGGAAGTGAGAAACGAACTTGTGGGAGCTTAGGGACATTAATGGCGGCGTTGACTTTCTTGATAGACGACGAAGAACAAGAGGAACATAATGACGCAGAGATTTGTAAAGAAGGCATTATTAGTTTGAAAGAAACGGAATCGTTTAATTAAGAAGCTAGCTTTGTGATTTGCAGAGGGATTGATAGAGGAGGAGGAAACAGGGTTTTTAGTTTTGGAATGAGGAAGATGATAAAGTGGGTGGGCGTGGAAGATTGCATTTAGAGGAAGGGCATATAGGAAGAAAATATTGACCGTACAATTGACTTAGTAAATGTCTGACCTGTTCATTACGATAATAGTAGCTTATAATTTAAATTTTTTTTGGCATTTTGCGAGGTTGTAAATTTATTTTACTTGAAAAAAAAAATTTAAGGCCAACCAAAATTGAGATTCTTCATTCGTTAAAGCGTTATTGTTAAACTGAAAGATAATAGACAAAAGAGTCGCCCCAATTATATCGTAATCACTAATTTATTAACTTAGCTTAGTCATCATATATCTACTTTAATTTTAAAATGGTTCTCTAATTGGACCTAGCTATGTACTTTTTTTAAAGGAAAATAATTCTTTGTATTTTGTTGAACTCTTACAATTTTATTTTTATTCGCTCAATGCTTCACGTCATATTTTATTAGAATTTAAATATTAGAAAGATTGATATAATTTGTTAGAAAATCTAAATATATTAATTATTTTTTCCCCTAACTACATTGCGTTTGTAAATTATATATCTAACTAGCTTGTTACGTACTCTTTTTTTAGAGTAAAAATCCTTAAAGTAAACATGCAATGCACGAGACTTAAAAACGTAAATATTTTTTGAACATTAATACAGACAGAACTTATAGTTTAAGGTAAGTCATATCAAACAAATTTGATCATTATTCATAAATCACGGTATTTTCACAAAATTTATATAATAATAGATGGTTGATTTCAATAACTTTTTATATAGTAGCAAGAAGCATGGACACAAAAGGAAGGAGGAATTGGGTTCAAACCATTATGGGACATGTGGCAACAAGTGGCGACATGTGGCATAGGTGAGGTGGAAGGGATATGACAATGTGTGGCACCTGGTGATGACCATGGAACCGGTTTTCACCTGAACTATTCAAATTTAATTATTTTTACTTTTGATTTTGATAATTGAATATTATTACACTTATTTATACTTTTTGGTAAATAAATTTAGGATTGTTTGATTAATAAATAATAGATTTTATTACCTAATTGAGCTTTAAGCTTTTAATTGGATTTAATTCATTTTTATGATTAAATTCTAGATTTACTGTGATTTAGTATTTTCGCCATAACTTTTGATCTAGATATCCGATTAGCCTAATTCTTCTTTCCTTTTTTAGATAATTCAGAGAGCTACAATTGTTATGAGGACTCGGAAGGCTGATTCGGACAAGAAGATTGACGAAATTGGAGCTAAAGACATACCCATTTTTCTGGATTTTTATTTTGCTTGAATTTTGTAATTAAAGTCCAGTTTTATTTTATTTCTGTTTTGGGCCAAACTTGTAGAGCGTATTTCGCTTTGGCAGCTAGGGTTTGTTTAGTTAGGTCATCCGCCAATATTCTCAATTACGTTGTATGAGATTTTCAGATTAAATTAGAAGCTTTTTATTTTCTCTGAGTTGTTCATCATGTTCTTGTTCATCTTTTCTTCTACGTTTTTCCTAGCCATGCTTGGCTAAGCTTCTTTGACTGACCCAACGTTGAGGATTCCATGATTCATCCAGAGAACTTGTGCTTTATCGGTAATTTAACTCGTTTCTATTTTCATCTTATCGGATCTGATTTCTGGAAATAGTTCGAATATTTGATTTAATATTCGGTTTGGTTTATCCCAAGGACTGAGTTTGACCTAGGTTTAAGTTTTGTTGTGCGATTGCACAGTGGGACGTCACTGTTTGGACATATTTTAGTCGATCATCTAGTCGAGGGATTTTCTGGGCGAATGCAAAGATCTCGGTTCGTCCAGAGCCAAATGTGGGTTATTTATATTTCGTTCAATGATGGAAGTCTCTGGAATCTGAATGTTGGGTTGATCGATTTTAATATGTTTCTTCTCATTTTCTTATATTCTTTTTTATCTTTGCTTCATTTAAATTGCATTTCTATTTTGGTTATTAATTTAAAAATCCAAAACCCAATCCTCCCCTGTTTTCATTGCATTTGCATGACATTTAGATTACTTAGGATTCAATAAAAGGCTCCTCGAAAAGAGAGAACGATCCTAGGTTTGCCTATACGCAATCCTTGGTTAATTGTTGATTGTGGATCCCAAGGCTAATGACAAAAGGTCTCCATCATATTTTTTTTTAAAAAATTATTGTAATAGATAGAGAATCTAAAATAAAGATAATCTCTTAACTAATATTTTTTTATTAAAAATAACCAAATAAAACAAATTAAATAAGGACCGTCCAGTGGGATAGGCTTCGCAATGGGCTGGGAAACCAGTTTTTAGCTTTGAAATTGAGTGTATTTTTTTCGTGATGACATAAAGCGGTACTAGTGAATGAAATTGAGTAGTATTATTCTAGGGCGTCCCAAATAATGTCAGTATCAATATATAGCTTCACTCTACGGAGTTCGTAGAGCAGAATCCAATCTAACAAAGGTTTTCTCTCTCTCTCTCTCTCTCTCCTCCTCTCCCTCTCCCTTTCACAATGGTCTCAATCTCTCCCTCTCTACCACTGAAAAAGAAATGCTTGCTATAGTGTTTGCTTTTGAAAAGTTTAAGGTATATTTGATGGGTGCTAAGGTTATAGTTTACACTGATCATGCTGCCATTAAATATTTGTTAGGGAAGAAAGAGTCTACACCTAGACTGATTAGATGGGTCTTGTTGCTACAAGAATTTAATGTTCATATAGTTTATAGGAAAAGAATTAAAAATCAAGTTACTGATCATTTGTCTAGAATTGTGAACCCTTTTGATCATGTGAATGATTTGTTGGTGAATGAATATTTTCCTGATGAGCAATTGTTTGTGTAAGTAGTTGCGGTTTGCCATGGTATGTTGATATTGTGAACTATCTTGTATATGAAGTATTACCTCCTGATTTGAATTTCTATCAAAGAAAGAAGTTTTTGCATGATGTTGCTTACTATATTTGGGAAGAACCATTTCTTTTTAAGAGATGTGTTGATTTGATTATTAGAAAATGTGTGCCTGAGGTAGAACAAGAGGAGATTTTGAATGCATGTCATGCATTTACATATGGGGGACATTATGGGGGGCAAAGAACTGCATCAAAGGTTCTTGAATTTGGTTTTTATTGGCCTGCTTTATTTAAAGATGCTCACTAATTTGTTACCTAGTGTGATACTGTGATAGATGTCAAAGAAGATGTAATATTTCTAAGAGACATGAGATGCCTCAATTTGGAATCCTTGAGGTGGAGTTATTTGATGTTTGAGGGATGGATTTCATGGGTCCTTTCCCATCTTCAAGAGGAAACAAGTACATCCTTGTTATTGTGGAATATGTGAGTAAATGGGCTGAAGCTATGGCTTGCCAAGCTAATGATGATAACACAGTGATTCGATTCTTGAAGAAGTATATCCTGACAAGATTTGGCACCCCCAGAGCAATCATTACTGATGAAGGGACTTACTTCAACAACAAAAATTTCAAGGCTCTCTTGGAAAAATATAGAGTGCACCACCGGATGTCACTTACATACCATCCACAAACTAATGATTTATGTGAGTTGACTAACAGGGAAATTAAGAGGATTCTTGAGAAGACTATGGGTCCAACTAGAAAAGATTGATCTAACAAGCTTGATGATGCTTTAAGGGCTTATAGGATAGCTTTTCGTACTCCAATTGGCATGTCACTATACCATTTGGTTTTCATACTCCAATCAAGAAGCTAAATATGGACCACCATCAAGCGGGAGCTAAAAGGTTGTTTCAACTGAATGAGTTGGAAGAATTCAGACTTCAAGCATATGATTGTGCACGACTATATAAAGAAAGAACAAAGAAATGGCATGACATTCATATCTTGAAGCGCTCTTTTAAGCCAGGGCAGTTGGTGCTTCTCTTTAACTCAAGACTTCAATTATTTCTTGGGAAGCTTAATTCAAGGTGGTCTGGTCCTTTCAAAGTGGTTTTGGTGTCGTCAAAAGGTGCAATTGAAGTTAAAGATGAGAGAACATGAGATTGCTTTAAAGTAAAGGGGCAAAGACTGAAGCATTACTATGGTGGTGAAGTGAACCAGCAAACAATGGTTCACCGCTTGTCATCACCTACTTAGATTGCTAGTATAGTCAGGCTGAGGACTATAAACCAAATGCTTCTTGGGAGGCAACCCAAGGTTTGAGTTGATGCTTCGTTTGATTTTGTAGAACTGTTGAAAGCTCCTGATGAGGTGTTCCACTTTGGTAGCAAGAATTGAGAGTGCAAGTCAATGCCAAATAGGGGAGTTTTCTTCTACTTTTCTTTGATTTGTTCTATTTGATTATTGATGATATATTGCTTGAGAATGAGTGCTAGTCTTAGTTGGATGTGCATGTGATGACTGTTTGTGATGATTATTGAGTGACTATTAGCACTTGAGTTGTTTAATTGATGAAAATTTGAAATCTCTAAAATTGGTGTTATCCTTACACTTATATATGGTTGCTTGTCACTTCTATTACTTTTTGTTACTTGTTCACATTGAGGACAATGTGACATTTAAGTGTGGGGGTGACGATATGCTGGATTTTACATGACTTTCCTTGTCCTCAAATTTTCTGGAAAAAAAAACACTCTTATGGAAGTTTGAATTTTACTCATGAGCATTATCACAAGTGGGTTAATTTGAACATAAAAAAGTAGTGAATTTAATTAGGAATTGATTCTATGTTCTTTGGATGTTAGTAAAGAGGTAAAGATTTGATTTAGGTATTTTGCTTTAGAATGTCAAAAGAACTTATGAGGAATTTGAGCCTAAGTTTCATTTCTTTCAAGAGTGAGTACACCTATCATTACAAAAAAACAAAAAAAAAAGTTTTTTGCGGCGAAAAAATTCCATCGCAAAAAAGCCATTTTCCGTTGCAAAACCGATTTACGACGGAAAAAGCTCCGTCGCAAAGATTGTCCTCACAAATCAAGTTTCTTTCACAAAAATGCTTCTTTCTCTCGTAAATCCTGGAATTTGCAAGGGAAAATACTTTCCCTCGCAAAAATTTCACATTTTGTGAGGGAAGAATGTTCCCTCGCAAAATTTTCAAATTTTGCGAGGAAAAATTATTCCCTCGCAAACTCTACAATTTTGCGAGGAAAAGGATGTTCCCTCGTAAAATCTAAAATTCTAAAATTTTGCGAGGGAGCGCACCTCCCTCACAAAATATTCATAATTTGCGAGGGAACACTTTTCCCTCGCAAATTCCAATTAATTTTAAAAAAAATATAAAAAATTTATAAAATAAAGTAATTACATAAAAAAATATTAAAAATTAGAAAATAAAAAGACTTGTATATTATAAAAATAAATTGTAACAATCATAAGAGTTTACATAGGAAAAACAAAATATTACAACCTCTAATGTTTCAACCAAAATGAACTAAAAAAAAGTTTGAACTGCAGCAGTCTGATCAGGATCACCACCTGTATCGTCATCACCACCAAGAGGTAACCCTGTACCCTTGTCCTTTAATAGGGATTGGAGAAGTGCCAACATCTCAGTAATCATCTCTCCTTGCTCCTTCACCTTCGCTTCTGATGCCTTTTCCCTCTTATCTTCTGCAAAACCAACATTACAACGTCAGTTTATTTTTTATACTTCATTTAAATGGACGAGGGAATAATGGTTTGCGATTGGTAGCAAAAGTATTACGTCTACCTACAAGAACACCTCCAATACTGCCGGATGAGGGCTTCATAGAAGACTTCAGTTCACTGGCAGAGGCACCCATCCCCAAGACTCTCCCCCTCTTGTCAAATCCGCTTGCAACCTGAATGAAGAGACTCTCGTTATCAGAATAAGAGGACACCGGGTCCTTCTCAATTTGTGAGTCTCTCTCCTGCGTCAGCTGATGATAGGTCTCTTACAAGCATCACAAAAATATATCACAAATAAGACATGTACAATGAAATAAATGTTACTATTTTAAACAACTAATAAATCTAATTAATATCTCACCACACATTGTTGGGACTTGGTCTTAATCTAATAACCCTTAATTAAAATTTATAATGCTTTTGTCCCTAAATATACTATTATGATTATCAAAACATGGAAATCCCCTAGCCTCACAAGGACCCAATTTAAGTGGCATCTGCCAGAACTTGAGTAAAAATAAGCAACCACTTTCAAGTAACTGATGCCAACGGTTTGCTCAAATGACTAACAATCGAAACTTCATATGAATCAAAATTTCACAAGCTGAATCGAAGATTTGTCCCACAGCGGAATTTTAAAAGACAAAAGCATCCCGAATTATTACCATGAAAAAATTAGGTACTAATGGCTGAAGTCCATAACTCAGAATATTAAACAAAGAAAGAAACGCATTTGAGTATGAAGGCGGACAGCTTTCTTCAGGCAACATTACACGAGCTCTTTCAAAAATCCAAATGTAGTGCACCACAAATTCCAACTTATCCTAACCAAAAGCTTGTCAATAGTAAATAGTCATCATAGCAAACTCAGTCCTAAAATGTCCCACTCCGCACAGCTAAAAATCAATTTAAAGCAAAATCCCAACAAATTTCTCCCAGAACAAACAAACCCAGGTGATATAATGCATAGTTTAGACGAAGGATCAAAAGAAAACAAAAATTAAGATCACGATCGAATCCACTCAACAAAGGTGGGGAACAAAAGAACAAGCAAAGCAAATGAGATAAATTATACCCTAAAGCAAAGTAAAGGTGAGGAGGACAGACGAAACTCGCGTGATTGACTGAACCACCACAAGCGGCTGGTGGAGACTGAGACTCTAAGGCCCCGTTTGGTAGAGAGAAAGTATGGGGAGGGAAAGGGAAGATTGAGATCTTCCCATGGATTTGAGGTGTTTGTTATAGAGAAAGTCCAGTCAGCATCTTCCAGTGAGGTCCAATCTTCCCTCATTTGAGGGAAGATGCTTTCTATCCAAAAATGGAAGGAAAGCTCCATCTTCCCAGGAAAGTTGGGAAATTGACAGATTTACCACTGAAATTCAAATTTGGCGGGAAGTTCAAATTTTGGCGGGAAGCTTGAATTTAGCGAATTTTTTTTTCACAAGTTCAAACTTAACAAGAATATATTTTTTTAAAATATATTTTAGCAAAAAAATATTTTTCTTTTTTATTTTGAATTATTTTCTTTTAAGGGTAAAATAGACATTTCCTAATTCCTTACCAACTACCACCTCTTCATTTTCTTCCTACCAAACAACTCAAATCATCTTCCCTCATCTTTCAAATCTTCCTTTCCTTTCCTTTCCATTCCTTTCATTTCCTTTCCTCCTCTAAACTTTCTTTGTAACAAACGGGGCCTAAGAGGTAGAGACGTCCGACGACCGACGGTGAGAAGCCAAGAGTGACGAGCGGAAATGCAAATTGATTTAGGGTTAGGGACTTTTTTTTGACTACCTTAGTCTAGGGAAGGACGAACGTGAGGCGATTTAGGGTCGTTCTTGCCTTCTTAGTTTGAAATTGAAAGGATGAATGGGAGGGGGAAGTATTCTTCCCCAATTTTGCAAGGGAAGTATTCTTCCCTTGCAAAATGTTTATTTTTTGCAAGGGAAACTCTTATTCCCTCGCAAAAATGTTTACTTTTTGTGAGGAAATATTATTTTCCCTCGCAAAATTCCGCCATTTTGCAAAGGAAAACTGGTTCCGTCGCAAAATTGGGGGAAATTTTGCCGCAAAAAGTGATTTTTATGAGGGAACATTAGTTCCCTTGCAAAATATAACCATTTTGCGAGGGAAATATAGTTCCCTCACAAAATGGTCATAATTTGTGAGGGAGACCTAGTTCCCTCGCTAATTTTGACAAATTTGCGAGGAAAATAATATTCTCTCACAAAAAAGTTGATTTTTGCGAGGGAAACTTATTTCCCTCTCAAATTTGCCAAAATTTGCGACGGAATTTTTTTCCCTCGCAAATTCCGTCGCAAATATCACATTTTCTTGTAGTGTATTGTGATTTTATCTTTAGAACTTGTATTGAATCTCTTTTGAAATTTGAGACCCTTTTGCATACACAAAGATGATTTAGGCATTTATTTCATAGCTAGTTCGGCTATATATACATCCTTATCACATGAGATATGCAATATTTATATCTTTTTCTCCCCATTCATTTTTGTTACTTTAATAAGTGCTAAGTGAACCAATTTAAAAGAGTGAAGGAGTTAGAAAGTCAATACTATAAGAGTATGTGTAGATAGTGAAAAAAGAAAGAAAGAAAGAAAGATAGAAACAAAGGAATATATTTTTAAAAAAAAGAGAGAAAAAGAAAAAAAAAAGAGATCCAAGAAAGAAAGAAAAAGATTATTGAGGTCAAAAGAATAAAGGTTGTTTATATATAGTGTTAGTAAGTTTGTTTTCTCTTGCTGGGTATTCCTTTATTCTTCATCATGAATTTCATTAAATTACTTGGCACTAATTAAAGTATTCTCCCCTACCATTTGATCATTTTCATTTCATTATCCTACCTTGATCATTAAAACCTTGAGAAAGTCCTTTTGATTTAATTGTGCAATTGGATAATGTATAAAGTGGAGATTGAGATGATAAACAAGCTTATGGTAGATAAGTTGTAATATGTGGAATTGAGTGAAACACAAGCCCTTAAATATTCTGAGAGATGAGTGTAAACACTTGACTTGTGAGAGACATTCTATTGTGATTTATCTTTGCCAAATTAATTATCTTGCTACTTGCATTTTTTGAATTTGGAAAAGATTTTTGAGAAAGTTTGCTTCTTGAAAGTGTGAATTGCCATTAATTTTGTAGTGCTAGCTTTAAAAATCGTGCTTCCATGATTTTCTTGAATTTGATTGTTTTAGAATTTAAAATCTTGAGGACAAGATTTGATGCAAGTGTGGGGGTGTGATGACTTTTCATTTTTAGTAGATTTAATATATATTTTGATATAGTTGAGAAGTCATTATTACTAATTTAAAGAGATTTTATTGAGATTTTAAGAGAAATCAATCTGAATTCATTATTTATGGGATTTCAATTTAAAATAAAAGTTTTTGAGTATAGGAAGTAAATAATAGGAATGAGAAGTTTAAAAATAAAAAAATAAAAATCATTTTATTATTATTATTATTGTTGTTGTGGTTGTTGTTATTGTTATTTTACAATTTCCTTTTCTTTCCACAACCACATGCGCACCGTTTTGGCAAATTGACAAGGGAAGCTAGACCTAAAAGCTAAAAGCTACCGGAGGTGGCATTGGAATAAAAGAAGGATGAGACGTACAAGGAGCACGATACCGTTTAAGCAAATGAAAAATTAAAGACCTAAAAGCTACAAAGGAAGAGGCGGACAATAAAGCCCCGTTTGTTACAAAGAAAATTTAAGGAAAAAAAAGAAAGGAAAGGAATAAAAAGAAAAGGAAGATTCGAACTTGTGAAAAAAAAAAAAATTATTCCCGCCAAGTTTGAATTTCGGGGGTAAATTTGTAAAAAAAAAAAAAACTTTTCTGGAAAGACGGCAGCTTTCCTTCCATTTTCTAATGGAAAGCATCTTCCCTCAAATAAGGGAAGATAAGTACTCACTGGAAGATACTGACTGGACTTTCTGTCTACCAAATATCTAAAATCTATGGGAAGATTGAGATCTTCTCTTTCCTTCTCTAATCTTCTTTCTACCAAACGGGTCCTAGAGGATTATTCTCGATAGCAGCAGAGGAGGCGGCTAGAGCACTATTCATCATTGATTTTGGGAGAGAAAAAGAAAAAAAAAAGCTGAGAGAGGTGCGTAGGCCACACAAGAACATTGTGGATCGTCTTCTTCGGGAGTTGGAGTCTCTTCGTCTGAAAGCTGAACGAGGGTCGGCCTCCAAGCATTATGCAAACCAACGAAAGAGTAGAGCAACGTCGCATCGAAGTCTGGAAACAAAGCAATGGCGGCATTTTCCTCTATTCATACTTTTCTTGTTTAAGATGTGACAAGGAGAGAGATGTTGCTGTCATCATCATTGTCTTCTCCAAGAACCTGCAAGATCGAACCAGAACGAATAGGCTATGCTTATTCTTTGTCTTTGGTCTTGTTATTTCAAGTAACTGTGGTTTAATTGCTAATTCTTTTCCAATATGTTGTTGGACCTGAGTTTTGATTTTGTTGAGATGGATGAGATTAAAGGCATGTGTGACTAACTTTTTATTTGCAACTTAGAGTATTATGAACTTGTTTGAGATTTAGAAATTGTTCTCACTAATTAATTTTGCTTAATTTTAATTCAATTTATTTAATCTTGTTTTTATTATTCATTGCTTAGTGATTGGCCACCATTAAACATGTTCTGGGGATTTAGAATTAAACTTGACGAAGAAAATCTTAAATAGACATTGGATTAAATAATGTGGAATTAGATTTTAATCTAATTTACGTCTAGGATAGACATATACTTAGAAACTTCGCATAATCAAATTAGAGTGAGCCTGATTTGAATTGCATCTTTAATTAATTGTGTGAGACATTGTATAATTATTTGATGTAGGTGTATAAGTGAACCGACAAACACTTATAAACATTAATACTTTAGATTAACTGATGGAGTTAAATTAGAATTAATTTAGTAGGAATAAAATCTAAGAAATAAACAAGAGATTAATATCTCTAGGTTGTCATCTTTGATATTTGAATTCGCTCTTTCTCTGAAAGTTCTTGTTTTTTTAATTAAAATTCTTTTTATTATTATTGGAAAACATTTATGATTTTCTCAACTTATACGGGAAAAAAAGGAAATTTAATGACCCGTATTCTTTTTAGTTGGACTGAATCTCTATGGGATGAGCTTAATTTACCACTTACTATTTTAATGACCTGTATACTTATGGTGCTTAATTAAATTTTGGTAGCATCGCCCTACTACAAACAGTGTTTTTAATGTCCAATTGTTTGGCCTTGTAAAATCTGAAAACTGGGGACGTCTAAGCCAAGGACATAGTAAAATCAGTAAAATCAGGATACAATGTCTGAAAAAAAGGGGACGTGGTAAGAGACTCGTAAAAAAAACTCAAAATAGATGATGTCTGTGAACTACAACAGTTGAGAAATTACATATCTGAAATTCAAATTCAAACTGAAAGCCCTTGAACGTCGTACCAGATCTCTGCCAAACTAGATCTGTAGTGCTTTAGACCAGATCTCTGCCAAATAGAAGCCAATCACGATAGGGGAGAAAACATGATCAACTTGGTAGTGAAGGAGAAGGTGATGATCACCACCAGGGCAATAAGGAACCGGCCCAACGGAGAAGCTGTCAAACTCGACGATTTCGAGGAGGGAAGGGAGGAAGGGTTGGGACAAAAGAGTGAGGACTTGGATTTTCTAGTAGGCACAACGGTCGAGGTCGAGGGTGGTGTGGTGGGAATTAATGTAGGATTTATGAGCTTCACCTTGTAAGTTGCCGAGGCTGTGGTTTTGCTGGTCTCCTTCACTCAAAACAGAGCCTGGTTGACTTGAGGAAATGCTTGGAGTCTCATCGCTGATGGCGCTGCTGGAGGAAGGAGGTGTTGAAGACGGTGCCAGAGAGAGCTGGTGCGATGGCCATTGTGATAGAGGGGAGAGAGGAGAGATTGGGAGTGTTGTGAGATGGAGATGGAGATGGAGAGGGAGAGGGAGAGGGCCATTCTGAGATTGGGTTCTGGTTTACGAGCTCGGCACAGTGAAGCTATATATCGATATTGATACTTTAGGGTCTCCCAATTTTAATTTGAGATGCCTAAAATAATACTCAATTTCATTCATTAGCTCTTTTTTTTTTTATTATTATAAGGTGAGGTGAGGGGGATTCGAACTAAGAACCTAAGGGGATATATATCCCAATACTATCGCACTACAAGGAGGATTGATTCATTAGCAACATTTTATGTCATCGTGAAAACGATACTCAATCTCAATGCTACAAAAACAAAAGTTGTCAGTAGAGCTGGGAATCAGGGCCGGCCCGGCCCTACAGGGCCTGGCCCTCCAGGGCTTGGGCCCTACAGGGCCGGCCCTACAGGGCCTGAGATAAGGAAAACATCTGTTTTTCAAAGCCCGGCCCGATAATACCAGGGCCAGGGCCGGCCCTACAGGGCCTGGAAATTACTATTCGAAATTTTAATTATTTTTTTTCTAGGTTTTTTCCAAAGAAATATAATTAGTAAATTGCAACCATTAAAGTTCTAATCTATCAAATAAATATTATCAACATTAATATCTAAACAATACAAATCATCTAACAAATAAACATATTCATTAATTCGTAATAAAAAACAAACTATTGTCCACAATTGACTCACATAAAACTTAAGAAGTATTAAACTAAACAACATTAGATAACTCACATAAAATATAAAAGCATACCACTATTATTGTCAATTGTCACCTTCTTCATCACTCTCATCAATTTCATAGATATTTGATTGTGCTTCACTTTGAGCAGAAGGCTGTGCTTCAGGAGTAAAAATGTTATGAATTTCTTCTCCCGCATCATGAACACATCCATAATAATCATTATCTGCAACAAATAATATACCAAATCATAAAATCAGAGTATAGTTATTATGTATTTATATATGTGCCTCCTAGCCTCTTCCTCTTGGCACTTTTTCACTAATTTTTTTCTTAAAAAAATGGAAATGCTACAGTAACAGGGCCTGCAGGGCCGGCCTGATAAAGCCCGAGGCCCTACAGGGCCGGCCCTGCAGGGCCAAATTCAAATTTCAGGCATATTTTTCAAGCCCGAGCCCTACAGGGCCAGGGCTTAAAAGGGCCGGCCCGACGGGCCTGGCCCGATTTCCCGGCTCTAGTTGTCAGCAACTGTGGCCCACCCACAGGTAGTCGGCGGTGATGGCCATGTCATCATTGGGTACCACATGTTGTCATATCCCTCCCACCTGACCTATGCCACACGTCACCACTTCATTGCACCACATGTCCCATAACGGTTTGAACCCAATTCCTCCTTCCTTTTGTGTCCATGCTTCTTGCTACTAAGCTAAAATGGTTTGGGCAAAAAAAAAAAAAAAGTTATTGAAATCAACCATCTATTCCGGGCAAAAAAAAATCAACCATCTATTATTATATAAATTTTGTGAAAATACCGTGATTTATGAATAATGATAAAATTTGTTTGATAGGACTTATCTTAAACTATAAGCTTTGTCTGTATTAATTTTCTTCAAAAAATATTTACATAATATATTAAGTCTCATGCCTTGAATGTTTACTTTAAGGATTTTTACTCTAAAAAAAGAGTAACAAGCTAGCTAGATATATAATTTACAAAAGCTATGTAGCTAGGGAAGAAATAATTAATATATACAGATTTTCTAACAAATTATATCAATCTTTCTAATATTTAAATTCTAATAAAATATGAAGTGAAGCATTGAGAGAATAAAAACAAAATTGTAAGAGTTCAATAAAATACACAGAAATATTTTCCTCTAAAAAATTACATGGACTTAGCTTTGGTCCTATACCCTTTACCATTCTTTTCGCTCATTTTCTCTTTTCTGCCGTTGGATTAAAATCTTAACGGTCTAGATTTACTATAACTTTTTACCATTAAATCTGGATGGTTGAGATCTTAATCCAACGGCAAAAAAAGGAAAAGGAGAAAAAAGAATAGTAAAGGGTATAGGGCCAAAGTCAAATCCAAATTACATAGCTAGGTCCAAATAGAACAGCATTTTAAAATTAAAGTAGATATATAATTGGGGCGACACTCTATCTATTATCTTTCAGTTTAACAATAACGCTTTAAAGAATGAAGAATCTCAATTCTGGTTGGCCTCAATAATTTTTGAAGTAAAATAAATTTACAACATCGCAATTTATATGATAAATTAAGACTCCAAGGTAGACCTTCTGAAATGTCAAAAGTTTTGAAAATTATAAGCTACTATTATCGTAAATTCGTAATGAACAGGTCAGACGTATACTAAGTCAAAGGTATGGTCAATATTTTCTTCCTATGTATGCCTTCCTATAAATACGACCCATCACCCCCATCCACTTCATCACCATCCTCATTCCAAAACTCAAACCCTTATTTCCTCCTCCTCGATCCCGGCATCTGCAACTCACAAAGCCAGCTTCTGAATTAAACGATATCGTTTTTTCAAACTACTAATGTCTTCTTCACAACTCTCTGCGTCATTTTGTTCCTCTTGTTCTTCGTCGTCTATCAAGAAAGTCAAGGCCGCCATTAATGTCCCTAAGCTCCCACAAGTTCGTTTCTCACATCCGAAAATACCCCCAACAACTACAAAGCTGGTCGTTCAGGAATTGAATAGAGCCTTAGACACGGTAATCCCATCACAACTAGATGTCACCACCTCCACAGAAATATACGATGATAACTATTCCAAGGCTACCATTCAATTATATGCAATCTTAGAGGCTGTCTCCGATAGAATAGAAATGCACAACAACATGTGCGAGCAACGAAGCAACTGGAATACCCTTCTTTTGAACTCTATCAATATGATCACCCTCACTGCCTCAACCATGGTTGGTCTCAACACTGCCTTTGACAACTCCGCCCTCAATTTATCGTCAACCGTTTTGTTCTGCGCCGCCACTGGAATGCTACTCATCATGAACAAGATTCAGCCGTCACAGCTCGCCGAGGAGCAGCGAAATGCGACTAGGTTGTTCAAGCAGCTTCAGACGGAAATCCAAACCACATTAGCTATTGGAAATCCAAGTGAGGAGGATGTGAACAGTGCAATGGAGAAGGTCTTGGCACTTGACAAGGCTTATCCTCTTCCTCTCTTGGGAGCTATGCTTGAAAAGTTCCCTTCCAAATATGAGCCTGCTGTTTGGTGGCCCAAAACTAACACTAATGAGTTTCAAAAGCGAGTATTCAGATCGCACAAGAAAACGGATAATGGATGGACTCCAGAACTAGAAACGGAGATGAGGCAGATTCTTGAAGTGATGAAGAGTAAAGACTTGGAAGACTATGAAAGACTAGGAAACTTGGCTCTCAAGTTCAACAAAACCTTAGCCAAATCAGGTCCATTGCTCACTGGGATTGCAGCTTTAGTTTCTGCATTAGGGAGCCATGGTTCGTCTTGGCCAGGTATCGTGGCGGCCGTGGCAGGGTCGTTGGCGGCTTCAGTGAATGCGTTGGAGCATGGAGGGCAAGTGGGGATGGTGTTTGAAATGTACAGGAACTGTGGAGGTTTCTTCAAGTTGCTGCAAGAGACCATAGAAGCAACTCTTGAAGAGAAAGACTGTGAGAAAAGAGAGAACGGAGAGCTTTTTGAAATGAAGGTGGCAATGAAATTGGGAAGAAGCGTTTCACAACTCAGACGACTTGCCTCAAAATTTGCTGCCTCTGAAGGAATTGGCATGGATGAATTTGCAAGCAAACTCTTCTAAGAAGACTAATTTTTTCATTTTTTGATTCAACCTTATCCTATAGGACAAAACCATTATTTCATTCTTTGTTCATGTATTATAGTCATCTAACTTAGGACACACCTATATTTTACAGATGAAGAAATTGTATAAATTCATCTTCATGGAGTCCTCATTCAACTATTTTTTGTTACACAGTCTTGTTTTCATACAAAGCGAGCAGTTCTTGCATTTATATTAGTGTGGCTCAAATAATAAATAAACCATTCAAAAATCTGGACCGTTCAAATCTTGATTAAATCTTGATTTGAATGTTTTAAATCTCATTTCTATAACGTGAGCACGCGGTCCTCATTGCAATGATGAGTATGGAATAAGGATGCAAAATTAATGTTTGAGACAAGAAAGTACAAAACAAAAAGAAAAAGAGAATTCCAGTACATGAGAATCAATTTTAAGGGCATGTTCGATTTGTTGAATACTTTTACAGAGAATATGATAATATCATTTGATGAGAAAGAGTTAATTATATGTAGCATGTCATGGAAAGAAAAAAACATTTATACTGAATTGGATATAATAACGGCTTCATATTAGTTAAAATATATTGAAGAATTTCTTATCAATATTGAAGTTATTTATAAAATTTTAACATATACTTGATAAAAATATAAAATATGTAATCGTGAATTGTTAATACAGTAGTTCATTTAAAAAATGTAGCATGTTGTATTTTAATAATATAATTAATCAATATAGGTAAAAAAAAAAGTATTGTAACAAAAAATAGTTTCATATATATATATATAGACACACACATGAGCCTGAGAATAGTCCTTATTGATTAAAATAATTAGATTTGTCAAAGGTAGATTGGGTCATAGGGCTGAACTGCTCCATTTAGGACAAATTAGATCGTCAATTTTTGATGGCGAGCTTGGTCAACCAACCATGAATAATTGCAATTGTACAGGTGCTTTTGCTACATATATTATTTTAATTTTATAAAAAATATAACTTATTATATTAAAAGCGCGAATGTATTTTTATGTGTTTCATATTGGAGGGCCTCACAAAAAAATAAAAAAATTATAAGTTGAAGAGATTCTCCACCTAAAGGGTTAATCTTTTAAGTTTGATTTGATCTATTCTCAAGACTTGTGCTGGTAAAAACCTCTCACACAAGTAAGATAACTTCTCACGCAACTAAAATCTTATTTGCAACAATGAAATAGCATTACGTGAGACCAAGTATGGATCTCACGCGAGAAAATTTGACGAGTAGTAATCCCAAACGATTATTTAAATTATATAAAACAAAATATTACGGAAAAATGTTCATCTGATAGCAAAAGGGGTACGTCAACTAAATATGTGGAATAGTATGGAATTAATGTAGAAAACCATTATTTGAGAAAAAAATGTTATGAAAATAGGAAGAATACAAGAGAGATTAGCTAGAAGTCCTTAAATGTTTTTTTGTTTTTAATATATTATCATCCAGTATTGGGTTTGGGGTTCATGGCTACCTCTCCCAGTACAAGTGTTTCAGATGGAACTTGAACTCAAGACTCAACAAAGAATAAACTTGAATAATTGTAAAATGTGTAATATTTAGATGTTATGTGTATTAAATTTTTTTAAAAAAAAAAAATCCCAAGAAGCCATTCATGTTGTAGGTTACATAGGCTGTAAAACTCTAAAAGATGCATCTTGAAAGGTTATGGACATATATCCATACTCAACATTTTAATGGTACATGGAGGTGACAGCCATAATGGTACGTAGAGGTGACGGCGGTGGTGTGGGGTGGTGGCGGTGATAGGCGCACATTTTTATATTGTTACCAAGTCTCCCTAAAGCATGTACTAATGCCTCAGGTCATGGCTTCAAGACTTAGGGGAAGCTCTCTTGGGATTAATTCTCAAGGGACAAATTCCCTGGAGGGCGGAACAGTACATGCCCCAATGGAGGCCGAACACCACGCTTGTAGGGGGTTAGGCCCTGAGGACGACAGTCGTGGACTGGATCCTTTACGGTGGTGAGCCATTACATAAAAAGGCACCTTTTTGGAAACTTACCTCAAACTGAAAAAAAAGCTCTGTGACCATTGTGTGGGTCACTGAACCTTTGACACTGCAGCCATTAAAGTACATAATACATTTTTGGAATTAATTAATAGCGAAACCAAAATAGTAAATAATGAAATCAAAATATTAAATAGGACCCATGTTGCTGATTATTTCTTAATAACTACTTTGGTTTCACTATTTATACTACTCTTATTTTGGAAATTCAAAGTATGTATGACAAACTTTACTGGCCATTGGTCATTGGAGCTCGAGTGCCTAAAACATTTTTGGAATTCTAAAAAAAGAAGTTAGCAAAACCAAATTAGTTATTAGCTATAGGAGATAATTATCAATAGGGCCCTTTTTAACTACTTCGGTTTCACTATTTGCTACTATTGTTTTGCATGTTCCAAAATTTTATTAAGAGCTTTGTTGGTCACATAGAGGCCTGGTGACTGGTGGCTGGTAGGGTTGCTGGAGCTCTGGGGGCTAGCCACTAGAGTTCTAGTGACTAATTGTCGATACTAGAGCTCTTTGGTGGCTGGTCAACAAGGGATTTTTTCAACCAAAAAAAAAAGTGAGGGCAGTGATGTCTTTTAACATCATTTTCAAATTCTAATAGACTAACTTAATACTATTGATGTTGGCACCCTGATTTGTCCTTTTTATTATTTAAGAGTATTTTATGTCTTTTTTCCTATATTAATTTAGTAGAATAGTAATTACTCCCTCTGGTCCTAATTACAAAAATACTTTTATAGTACAATTTACATTATAATGATGTTCATATAATTAGGACAGGAGGTAGTATTGATTAAAGCAAAAACCACCATTCCTGATGTACATAGAGTTTTATTTAATTTTTAAGTTTGTACTTAATTGTTTTTCTCTTTTTATTAAATCCTTTCATATTACTTTGTTAACACAAGTAGCTTCTGTACAGAGGCTAATAGTACTAACAAAGTAAAGTTATAGCACTACAAAAAAATCAGTTTTTTGCGGTGGAATTTTTCCCTCGCAAAAGAGCAAATTTCCGTCGCAAAAACGGTTTGCGGTGGAAAAAATTCCGTCGCAAAAAACGCCCACGCAAACCAATTTTCCGTCGCAAAAATGCATATTTCTGTCGTAAAATTTGGATTTAGCGACGGAACCATTTTCCCTCGCAAATTTCAATATTTGCGAGGGAAAAATGAATCCCTCGCAAAATTTTGGATTTTGCGAGGGATAGTATCCCTCACAAATTTGAAATTTTTGCAAGGGAATTATTCCCTCGTAAATTTCAAATTTTGCGAGGGATCTTTGGCCCTCGCAAAATTTTTATATTTGCGAGGGAATTCAATTCCCTCGTGGAACACGATTCCCTCGCAAATTGCAAATCTTGCGAGGGATCTTTGGCCCTCGCAAAATTTTTATATTTGTGAGGGAATAGAATTCCCTCGCAAAGTTCCCAATTAAATTTTTAAAAAAATAAAATGATTTTAAAAATGTAATTAATTCCATAAAAAAAATATTAAAAATTATAAATTAAAAAGACTTATATATGATAAAAAGATATTGTAACAAGCATCAAAGTTTACATAAAAATAACAACATATTACAAAGTATAATGTTTCAACAAAAATAAACTAAAAAAAAAGTCTAAACTACAGCAGTCTGGGCAGGATCACCATCGGTATCGCCATCACCATCAAGAGGCGGCCCCGTACCCTTGTCCTTCATAAGGGAGTTGAGAAGTTCCCGCATCTCTAAAATCATCTTTCCTTGCTCCTTCATCTGCGCTTCTTGCTCCTTCACCTTCGCTTCAAACGTCTTCACCCTCCTTCACGGACAACTGATCGAGATACTTGAATTAGCTGCGTGCGCCAGAGCAACTTCGATGAACTCTTCTAAACCCTTCAAGAATACTTGAGTACGTCGTTTTTTTGAAGTTAGACGATTATACATCTAACTCTTATCACAATCGCCTTCCATGCTTCCTCAACCCAACCCTACACAAACTAATTCAACTAATTCAACTACAAGACCTACGTGGCAAATACAAGTAGCTGCTTATACAAGTTAATTGGCACTTAATCAAAAAAGTGGCAAACAAACACATGCAGTGAACAAAAAACAGATCTCAGCAAGCAACCAGAGAATGAAGATAGTACACTAGAAGATGGGGACATGCATGTGGACGGGGCATGAATACAAATATATGTTAAATACAACGAAGGAGCATAACAAATGCAGCTTATCTAAATAATTTTGGCAAAGTTCATAGCAAAAGAAATACCAAGTATAGATTATGTACCTTATCTAAATTGAAAGACGGAATATCACCAAGAGGGGGGGTGAATTGGGGATATAAAATTTTCTTCTTGAAAATACTCTGTTTATGCACACAGAGAACAGAGTTGAACAGAGAAAGGATAAAGAAGAATGAACACACAGAATTTATACTGGTTCGGTCCTCCTTGACCTACGTCCAGTCCCCAAGCCTCACTTGGGATTTTCAATCCACTATCTTCAATAAGCTTGATTACACGATCTGTAATTGAAGTAATCCTCTCTCTAGGATTCACTCCCCCTTACAATCTGTAATCAACACACTGCTTGATTACACACTCTGTACTAGAGACTATCCTCTCACTAGGATACACTCCCCCTTACAAGTTGTAATCAACACAATGTATATCCCACTCAAGATTACCCAATCTTGAGTTGCTCTCAGAAGGATAATGTGTTTACAATAAGTTTCCTCTCAAAGGAATGGATGGATGATCACTGAAGTACAAACACAATTCATTTCACTCTCTAAGCTATTTAGAAATGGGAAACAGAGTGAGAATGATGTAGAAGCAGAGTGTCAGCATTTTGGCATGGTAGGCTCGTGTCTCTCTTGCTTTTGCTTGAGTTCATCTTCTACTTATAGGTAGAAATCAATATATGACCGTTGAGAAGTGATTGTTGAGCTGTTATGAGTAATTAATATGACCGTTGGAGTTCGAGGCTTCGTCTCTTCGTATGTTTCCGACATTCGTCCGTTGACATTCTTTATTCAAATTGTCCGTTGGAGCTCTTTAGGAATGTTGTCTGAAAAATAGCCGGATTGCCTTTTGCTTGCTCAGTTGGTTCCTTGCCGAATTGGTGAACATTCTGACCCTCGCATTAAATGCTTCTGACAGAAAAGTGCTTTATGATAATCTGAATATTTAACCTTGTTAATCCTGTCTAAAACACACTGGAAAGATGATTAATAGTGATTAGAAATGATAAGAAACAATAATATCAAATACCCATTGCATAATCATTGAGTTCCAGAATTCGAGAATGCTGATTTTCAAAAACTGATATGAGTAACTTGAGTTGCACAGTAATAACTCAAGTTATTTTCAAGTTCAGATTTTCTGAAAACGAAGGCTAACTTGAGTTGCACAGTACCAACTTGAGTTGCACAGTGATAACTCGAGTTGCACAGTAATAACTCAAGTTATTTTCAATTTCAGATTTTCTGAAAACGAAGGCTAACTTGAGTTGCACAGTACCAACTTGAGTTGCACAGTGATAACTCGAGTTGCACAGTAATAACTCAAGTTATGTTAAGCTAAAATTCAGACAGAGAGCAAACGCTACAGTATTAACTCGAGTTATGATGAAAATAACTCAAGTTATCACTGTTCACAAAATTTTTGTTTTCGCGAGAGGCTTTCTGGAATTGCAAAGTACAGTCCATAACTTGAGTTGGTAAGTGGTAACTTGAGTTATGACTCTTTGAAAAATAATTTTCAACTTGAGTTGTGATTTTCAACTTGAGTTAGTTGTAATCAGTCAACTTGAGTCACAAATATTCCAAAAACATTTTCTAAGATCTCAAGATTGATTTCAAGTATTTATCAAATGCAACCATTGTTAGTCATCATCAAAACATATAGAAACTAACATTCTCCCCCTTTTTGATGATGACAACACTAGTAAACAATCAATTGCTTTCAAAAATAAAATTTGATCATTTGAGCAATGAGAAAGCAAGTTTGGTCAAAAATATTCGCAAACTTTGATATTTTAATAAACACGATTCATTTCATCAAAGTTAAGCACGAAGATAGATATTTCATGATAATCCAATGAAGCTTTGAAAATTTCAGTTGAGCAAGAAAAAAAATCAAAACATTCAACTGATAAGTAACATTCAACTGATAAGATCTTAGTTTAGGAATTGCAGCAAATCAGAATTAACAATTGGAATTACAATGCAATTCTCTAAAACATATAAATTGCATATAGATTGCAGATTAAAGTTTTGAAAGAAAATATGCAATATAAGCAATAGAGTTTCGAAAGCAAATATATTTTATAAAATGATCAAATTAAAAATTGATTGATCCTTCTCACTCTTCTCCCCCTTTGTCATCAGCAAACAAGGGTGGATCAAATTGGATATTTGAAGGTGTAAGGATAAGATTCTTTTCATTCTTCTCCTTCAAATGAAAGTGTAGGAGTAAGATCCTGTTGCTGAGATGGAGGGTTAATTTGAGTGGTAGGAATGGATGGCTCAGATTCAATGGTAATAGCAGGTTTAGAGATGATGGCTGGTTCAAAGGCTGTGTTAGACATATCAGAGCCTGGTCCAGCTGAAGTAGATGCACCCAAACCAGTACCAGAAGTACCCATGGACTGATTTTGCAGAATTTTATCCATTTTATCACTAAGGCTCATCGTGGTGACTATAGGAGTCGAAATGCTAGCTGTGTGATCTTCAAGCTGATCACTTATATCCTTGATTTCTTCTTTCAGCTCTTTCTGGCCTTCTTGCAACTCTTCTTGTGCTTTGTTGAATCCTTCTTGAGCATCCATAAGATCACTATTTCCTTTAGTGAACTTAGTTACTAGTCTGCCAACCTCTTTTTCTACCTTATCAGTTAACTCAGAAATTGTTTGGTCTACAATTTCCTTGATTCTTGTATCAAAATCAGAAGGCATAGGAGGAGGAGCATTCTAAGCTTCTTGGATTCGAAAACATGTGGCTCTTGATCTTGCTGGCCTTGAAAACGGATGAGCTCTTGACTGATTTGACCCTTCTTCTAGATTGATTCCCATACTGAGGATATGTCTTGTTGAATTCCGTAGGTTTCTCTGGAGGTCATTTACTCAGGATTTTGTCAAGGAGGATGAGAGAGCTTTGAGAAGTTTAAGAGTAGATTCGAGGGTTGAATGAAGTGAAGAGAATCAATCAGGTTTTCAAAAATATATTAACCATTACAAACTTGTACAAACCTGACTTCAAGAGTGTATGTGTAAACTCTTGAATTTCACTCGTGAACTCGAGTTTAATACTTACAGGCTCGAGTTCGAATTTCTTCAAACTTTCATTTCTTCTCTGGTTGTCGTGAACTTAAGTTCAACTTGTCAGGCTCGAGTTTGCCTCTCTTGACAGCAAACTTCAGCAGGATTTCAGGGGATTTTAACATGATAATCATCCTGCATAAAAACCACATCTAGATTCTCCAATACTTAAGTTAGTAACCAGTTAATCATCAAAACACAGAACTAACATTAAGTGGAGGCAATTCACAACCTATTGGGATTGACCATTCCCAAATTTTCTCATTATAAAATCGAATTGCTCCTAGATGAATATGTTATTTCCAAGTAAAATGTGTATCACAAATAATCTTATCTAGTTGATTCATAACTTTGAACATACAGATAAGCGAATATGTGATACCAAGAAATTCATTTCTCAATGACAATTTGTAAATACATTCATGTAGAAAATATGTCATTGATATGAGCTTTTCATAAATTATGCAAATAGTTTTCAATATCTCAAATATCTTTTCAAATCGTGATAATGTTCTGTAAAATTGAGATTTAGATTATATGAAAACTCATCTATGAAAAAGTGTTTAGAAATTCAGTCCATTTGCAAAATATGGTGGAAATTGAATTCCAATCTTAAGATATCATTTGAATGCAATCAAAACATGCATATTTTCAAAACATTGGAATGCATTTTCCAAACACAGAATGAATTGTAATCCAAAACAAGTTTTTGAATTGTGCATTTCAGAAACTTTAAAATCAGAAAATTATGCACAAATTCACTTGTGATCCATTGGCAATCTTGGAAACATTTTGAAAATCGCAAATGATTGATTGCTTAATGGTATGCAGTAGTGGACAAGTATACATTACCCAAATATGAATTTCATACAAGCATAGTTTAGGGTAAGATTAGATATCACCATAATTTCCCTTGTCCTTGTTGAAGCTTCCTGGGATGAATTGATGCAGATATCTTCTGCTTTGTCATTCATCATCAAGCATTGCTTCTTCAGCTTTCTCAAGAATTTGAATTATCTCACCGTATAGTTGCTTTCTTGAGAATCTTTCCTTGTTCCTACAATACTATATAATTCTTTTTCTTCCTTGGTATCCAATTTTACTCGGATCCATTAATTGTTAGTATGTAGAAACAAAATTCACATGCTCTATAATCAGATTGTGATAATTAAGCATAATGAATTAAACACAACTTTATGCATGAAAGATATATTGTTCAATTCATAATGTATGCATAAAGAGTTAAGCTATTGATCATTACAAACAATATATAAATAAATCTACCAAATAGATTTTCAAAATCGTTTTCAATGTTCATTTCTACTATCCAATGTGTAAAACCTCAATAAATGTTCTAGAAAATACAGTAGGAGGTTTTACAATTGTGTACCTTTTACCTTAGGTACTTGAAGGATTGGCTTTGCATACCCATTGTCTCTTTGGTGTCTGCAAAGTCTTCACAAATGGTACAGGCTTCAAGTATCTTTTGTTTGATACTTGAGAGACTCTCTTCTTCTTGTTCTCCTCAAGGTAATTGAGTGGTACTTTCTGGTAGTTCGTTCTTGAGGTGGAATATACTCTTCTAGTTTGCACCGTTTCTGCAATGTGTGCTCTGGAGGTTCTCCTTTTTGGTGCATGAGAGATTCTCTGGTTCTTAACCCCTTTATGTCCATTTCTCTTAGAATCAATCTGCACATACAAAGCAATAGATGGACATTTTGGTACCCTTTTGTGTCTGGGTCCTTTTGGGTTAGTTTGAACCTTAGGGAAAGCATATGTTCCCTTTGGTACCCATTGATAATTTCCAACAGGTTTATCTTTCCTATCTTTCCTATGAAAGCATGATGAAGTATTGTGACCTTTACGGTTACAATAGTTACATTGTGCAAAAGGATTTGAGATATGAACAGATTTTTGAAAATAATTCAAATAAGATTTCTGTCCATGTTTCTTCTTCCCTTTCTTCTTATCAAAATCAGGTTTATAACCAATCCCTGATTTGTCATTTGTAAACCTTTGTTGTTTTAAAATCACTTTAAGCATTTCACTACCTCTAGTGAATTTCTCAAGAGTTTTTGTAAGATATAAATTTCTTTTCTCCAAAATACAACAATTGTCACAAACTTTTTCTGAAATATTTTCGCAAAGATTTTCAGAATTGTTTTTGCAAACAGTTACAAAAATGTTTTTAGAAGTAGAAACAGAAGAGGAAACATTCTGAACTTGTTCTTCCAACAATTTAATTTTCTTCTTTGATGCAATAAACTCTTTTGCAAGTTTTTCATATTCAGAATATAGTTCATTGTATTCAGAAAATAATTCATCATAGTAAGGTTTAGAATCAATTACCTCATTGTCACTTTCAGATTGTTCTTCAGCAACTAGGCAAACATTTGCTACTTCTTCCTCATCACTTTCTTCATCTGAAAAATCATCTCCCCATAAGGCAGATATATAAGCTTTCTTCATGAGGTGGTTGAATCTTGCCTTTTTCTCCTTCTCTTCAGCTTTCAGCTGAGCACATTCAGGCTTGATATGACCATGCTTTCCACACTCGTAGCAAAGGATTTGATCTTTTTTGTTGCTTGAGGTTACTCTCTGAAATCTGTTTCTAAGGCCTTGATCTCTCTTGTAGAATTGTCTGAATTTTCGCACGATCATAGCCATTTCTTCATCATCTTCATCTTCCTTATTGGGTTCCTCTTTCACAACATTCAAGACAATACCAAATTTTCTATCATCATTGATTTTATCTAAGCCCTTCTTGAATTTGAGTTTGCCTTCATATTTAGATAAACTTCCGAATAGTGCAGCTACTGATTGCATTGATTCTCCACGGGCTTCTTCGATTGCTGTGACTTTAGCTTCCCAATCTTTAGTAAGGACATTTAGAATTTTCCTTACTTGGACAGTCTGGTCATAGTATTTGCCCAAGGCTGCAAGCTGGTTGATCAAATGAGTAAATCTGAGCTGGAATTCACAAATGGATTCTCCAGACTTCATACAAAATAAATCATATTCAGTCATGAGAGTGTTGATTCGATTTTCCTTGACTCCTGCTGTTCCTTCATATGCTATTTCAAGAGCTTCTCACATAGCCTTAGCTGATGGCAAAGTACAAATTCGAAAATACTCTTTTTGACTAAGAGCACTTTGCAACACATGAATCGCCTTCATGTTGAGAGTGACTTGCCATTTGTCATCTTCATTATACTCTTCTTCAAGCTTAGGAACTTTGACTGCATCTTTTATTGTAGATGGTTCATAATTTCCTCTTTCAAATACTCTCCACAAACTATATTCAGATGCCATAATATAGACTCTGAATTTTGCCTTCCAGTAGGAGTAATATTCTCCATTGAAACCTGGTGGTCTGTTGATTGAAGCTCCGTCAGGTAGAATTCGGTCCATATTGATCCTTCTCGAGACGTTAATCCGTTTAGAGAAGACCTCGCTCTGATACCAAATGAAAGACGGAATATCACCAAGAGGGGGGGTGAATTGGGGATATAAAATTTTCTTCTTGAAAATACTCTGTTTATGCACACAGAGAACAGAGTTGAACAGAGAAAGGATAAAGAAGAATGAACACACAGAATTTATACTGGTTCGGTCCTCCTTGACCTACGTCCAGTCCTCAAGCCTCACTTGGGATTTTCAATCCACTATCTTCAATAAGCTTGATTACACGATCTGTAATTGAAGTAATCCTCTCTCTAGGATTCACTCCCCCTTACAATCTGTAATCAACACACTGCTTGATTACACACTCTGTACTAGAGACTATCCTCTCACTAGGATACACTCCCCCTTACAAGTTGTAATCAACACAATGTATATCCCACTCAAGATTACCCAATCTTGAGTTGCTCTCAGAAGGATAATGTGTTTACAATAAGTTTCCTCTCAAAGGAATGGATAGATGATCACTGAAGTACAAACACAATTCATTTCACTCTCTAAGCTATTTAGAAATGGGAAACAGAGTGAGAATGATGTAGAAGCAGAGTGTCAGCATTTTGGCATGGTAGGCTCGTGTCTCTCTTGCTTTTGCTTGAGTTCATCTTCTACTTATAGGTAGAAATCAATATATGACCGTTGAGAAGTGATTGTTGAGCCATTGTGAGTAATTAATATGACCGTTGGAGTTCGAGGCTTCGTCTCTTCGTATGTTTCCGACATTCGTCCGTTGACATTCTTTATTCAAATTGTCCGTTGGAGCTCTTTAGGAATGTTGTCTGAAAAATAGCTGGATTGCCTTTTGCTTGCTCAGTTGGTTCCTTGCCGAATTGGTGAACATTCTGACCCTCGCATTAAATGCTTCTGACAGAAAAGTGCTTTATGATAATCTGAATATTTAACCTTGTTAATCCTGTCTAAAACACACTGGAAAGATGATTAATAGTGATTAGAAATGATAAGAAACAATAATATCAAATACCCATTGCATAATCATTGAGTTCCAGAATTCGAGAATGCTGATTTTCAAAAACTGATATGAGTAACTTGAGTTGCACAGTAATAACTCAAGTTATTTTCAAGTTCAGATTCTCTGAAAACGAAGGCTAACTTGAGTTGCACAGTACCAACTTGAGTTGCACAGTGATAACTCGAGTTGCACAGTAATAACTCAAGTTATTTTCAATTTCAGATTTTCTGAAAACGAAGGCTAACTTGAGTTGCACAGTACCAACTTGAGTTGCACAGTGATAACTCGAGTTGCACAGTAATAACTCAAGTTATGTTAAGCTAAAATTCAGACAGAGAGCAAACGCTACAGTATTAACTCGAGTTATGATGAAAATAACTCAAGTTATCACTGTTCACAAAATTTTTGTTTTCGCGAGAGGCTTTCTGGAATTGCAAAGTACAGTCCATAACTTGAGTTGGTAAGTGGTAACTCGAGTTATGACTCTTTGAAAAATAATTTTCAACTTGAGTTGTGATTTTCAACTTGAGTTAGTTGTAATCAGTCAACTTGAGTCACAAATATTCCAAAAACATTTTCTAAGATCTCAAGATTGATTTCAAGTATTTATCAAATGCAACCATTGTTAGTCATCATCAAAACATATAGAAACTAACATAAATAAATTTCAAATTTCCAATAAAGTAAAATTTTCCAAGAAAGAAAGCATCACCTACAGTTCTTGCAATTGAGTAAGATCACCAAATTGACTTGGTATAACTCCAGACAAATTAAGACCCTGCAGCTGGCTGTCATTAAGAAATTGTAAATAAAAAATCTTTGCATAAGCATTTTTAATTTTAAGACTTTGATTTGTGTAAACCGCTAATTGTGAATATATATATATATAATTGTTGTTCACGCAAGAGAAGTGAAAGCACGCACACACACGTTTGTAGCCTTAAGCCTTAAGCAAATCTATTAACATCAAAATGCTTAATTAGAATGCAAGCCGATGTGAAGTATATGACATGAGGAATTCTAAATAATGCAGCAATAATATCAAAGGAAGAGTAGCCTTGAGATAGAGAATTATATTCAAAAAGGGTTAGAAAACAGAGAGATCAACAATGGGATACGTTTTGGATTGGTAGCTTGATGTACCAAATTCGAAAAAGAAAAACAATGAGCATTTTCTACGGTAGGATAGATATGAACAAATTTTAGGACTATTGTTATTGATTTGGTTGTTAGGTATCTCCTTTTGTTTCATTTGTTTTCTTCAAATTCATCCTATTTGAAATTACAATGCATTGGTATCTATGGTAGGATAGATATGAACAAATTTTAGGACTATTGTTATTGATTTGGTTGTTAAGTTTGAAGTTTCTCTTTGTGAAATTGAATTCTTTGTATTTTCTACGTTTGCATCACATTTTGTGGATTTGATATGATTTGAATTGAAAAAAGCAGAAAAATTAATGGTAATACCCTAATGTAAATTCAAGTGCTTTTATCATTATTCATATCTTGAATGAATGTTTTAAATCTTGCACATCTTTTAATGATTTAAAATTTTGTATCCTCCTGCAACTCCTTCGATTTACATTTGCAACATGATTTATCAAAAGAGGAAATCAACAACAAAAGAAATTGGGAATACAAGTGGGAGGTGCCAGCAAATGGTATGTCAAATTGCAAATGGACAGGAACAGGGCAAAATAAAAGCACCTAAACTAACATAAGAAACAGAATCACAGCTTGGGCAAACTAAATCCGCAGCTTGAAAAAAACAAAGAAACAGAATAACAGAATCGCAGCTAAACCAGATCAGAGATGATACCAGCCAAAACCAAATCCTCGGCACCTTGGGTAAAATAAATTCGCAGCTTGAAAAAAAACAGACAAAGATTCGTTGATTTGAGAGAAAATTACCTAAGAACGCTCTGGATTGGATTTGTGTTAGTTCTCAATGTGTTTTGATGATTAACAACAAGTATAAACATGTGTTGAAGTATTTCAAAATCAGTTTAAAAGAGTTTGACAGTTGCTTACTCGAGTAAAGGTAAGCTTACTTGAGTAAAGGACTGTTGATGGATTGCTCTAATCATTTTGACAAGTCTTTACTCAAGCAAAGGAAGCTTTACTCGAGTAAAGGACTTCCAGAGAGCAATCAGAATTTTTGAAGTAGATGCTTACTCGAGTAAGGGAATGCTTACTCGAGTAAAGGCCATCCAGAGAGCAACCAAGTTTTTCAAGCTTAATAGCTTACTCGAGTAACAGAGTGCTTACTCGAGTAGGGTACTTCCAGAGAGCAAAATGAATTTTTAAAGTTGAGTATTTACTCGAGTAAAGAGTTGCTTACTCGAGTAAAGGACTTACAGAGAGCTCCAATCATTTTATAACTATTTCTTACTCGAGTAGAGTTTGGCGTACTCGAGTAAAGAGCTCTTAAACTGATTTTCAAACTTAGCACCTGTTCTTCCTTACTCAAGTAAAGGTTTGTTTACTCAAGTAAAGACTTGGAGTAACTTCTTACTTTTTGAAGAAATAAGTTTCTTACTCGAGTAAAGGTTGTCTTACTCGAGTAAAGCTCATACAGAGAGGTTACTGATTTGTCCAGGACTTGCTTACTGGAGTAGACAAATGCTTACTCAAGTAAAGAGACATTTTAAACTTAAAATTTTTTCAGGAACAGTGTGCTTACTCGAGTAAAGTACTAACTTACTCGAGTAAAGCTCTTGTGTTCCAAATACAAGTCTCGATGGTTTGCCTCTGGATGTTGTTTACTCAAGTAAACTTTGGTTACTCAAGTAAAGTCACTTTTGCACAGTGCCTTACTCGAGTAAAGAGGAACTTACTCGAGTAACGAACGGTAACTTTTGGATTTTGAATTTCACGAATTCATAAATCACTGTTGTTTGATCTAATTGCTTTCATATATCACTCACTCATGTTCCCATATATGTTTAACAAGTTTGTTGAGTGTTTTTCAGTTAGCACAGATCAAGATTATTGAAGATTAGTGAGATGAAGCAAAAAGTGAACAGTGCATTTAATGCACCTCTGCAATCTCACCTACTTTCAGCTAATCCAACTGAGCACGCCTAATGAACATTAAAGAAAGCTTACTACATCAAGTAAAGTAATTTCCAACGAGCAGAAACTCAGAGAGCCACATCAGACCTCATTAAGACTTGGATTAGCAGAAGTTTAGAGAGAGAAGATGACCAGACTTAGTGCAAATCATCAACAACGGCTAGAATCATCTTACAACGGTCATTTAATGTTCTCTACCTATAAATAGGGAACATTAACTCCTTCTCAAGCTGACACACCAACTCAGAGCGAAAATTTACTAAGTTCATTTATTGTGTATTAGCTTTCACTTGTAATAGTATCATTTTGATACTTTGTGCTTCAGTGTTCATTCTATCTACTCTGTGAGAGAGTTTCATTTGTAAATCATTTATTGATTGAGATAACTACAAGTCAGGGGACTTGGTAGTTGAGGTGTATTGATTATAACTTGTAAGGGGGAGTGTGTTCTAGTGAGAGAACAACTCTTGGTATAGAGTGTGTAATCAATATTGTTGAGTTAGTGGATTGAAAATCCCAAGTGAGGCTTGGGGACTGGATGTAGGTCAGAGAAAGGATTGAACCAGTATAAATCGTTGTGTGCAAAGCTTTTCTCTCTATCTCCTCTATTCTGCCCTGTTCTGAGAGTGTAAAAACAGAACAAGTTTTCAAAAATTTTTAATATACCCAATTCACCCCCCCTCTTGGGTATAAAGCTCCTCTTTCAATTTGCAGTTCGTTGGAGTAGATCGAAAGGGCAAAATGGAAGTGATCCTCCACACCTTGGGTAAGAGTGGCGGAAACGGAGGTAGATTCAACGGCGGAGTGGCGGGGACTGAGGTTGCTTCGACGGCAGATGGCAGATCGGATTCGCGAATCGCGAGTGGCCAGAGTGGGTGACAGTGAGTGAGAGACCGAGATAGAGAGTTGAGACTTGAAATCGAGATTTGCCCAGAGTTGAGAACTTGAGAGACGCCGACGGTGGACGATGGTCGGTGAGACGCGAGAGTCGACAGGCTGAGACCTGTCAGTGCGGTGGCCGGCGGGTTCAGAACTTGAAAGTTGAGATTGAGGAGTGGAGTGACCGGAGGAGGAGGAGTGCGGCTGAATGGGTAGGGTCGAATGGAGGTAGGTCGAATGGAGAATTTGTGGATGGAGATTGATTTTGTTTTTTTTAGGGTATCACCCAGCGATCCTACACAGACAAAGGCAATGGAAGAGTTTTATTTGTTTTTTTTAATCAAAGGCAATGAAAGAGTTTACTTCCAGTGATTGTATATGCTAGAAAGCAATTCCAGCTTTTTTGGTGTCTCGAAGTAATTTATCTAAACAAATTTTTAAAAAGTAATTTTTTTGCATATTTAAATAAATTTTCCAAACAATGAATAAGTCATTAAGTTGATAATAAAATTAATAATGGGAGTCATTAAATCAGAATAACGTATACAAATATAATTATTTTGTTAAGCTTAAATTACCAACAAAAAAAAATCTATAGTCTTCATGAGCTTTCAACTTTAAAGTCTATGCCCATGATCCCAACCATGTACTCTTTAGTAGTTGTGTATTTGATTATTAGATAAATAATAATTAGTGTTTGGCAACTTATTGTATGGTAGTAATCTACAATCTGCATAAATATAATAATTTAGGGGGTTTATTGTAAAGTTTCAATAGTTGAAGATGTTATCTATACATGGTTTAATGCTCTTAGTGCCATGTATAATTGAGCTTTTTTATAATATATATGTCACATAAAACCAACCTTACTTTTATTTCCCAATATTGAGCTTTGGTCGCACATGTTATTAATAAATTTTAAGTATTTTAACTAACACAACTTCAATTGAATATAAATAATCATCCACAATTTCATATGAAGCTCAAAATATGGAGTGTCATCAATGCACAGGGAAAGAGGTTAGATAGTTTTTCTTTAGGGACAAAATTTTAGACAAGAGTTAGGCTCACATACATGTTAAAGGTAACTAAACCATGAGCCAAAATGATAGAACTGTTAATTAATAAGTACAATTTGTGCTAAACTTATAACCAATTTCTCCCAATTTGCGACGGAATATTTTTCCCTCGCAAATTTCTCCCAATTTGCGACGGAATATTTTTCCCTCACAAATTCCGTCGTAAATTGGACATTTTCTAGTAATGGGTAGTTTTTAAGTCGTTTTCACATCATTTACTTTTGATTTTGTTAACTATATGACGTTCTGATTATATCATTTTTACAATTTATCATGTTTGGCCTGAAATTGGCTCGTTGAAATTATTTATGTAATATCTCAATCTTATATCATTTATACTATGTGATAGAAAATGTGTTTGAAACATATTTTTATCCACCAATAGATATGATGAAAAATTAAAGTTATAAAATTTTATATAACAAGAAATTGTAAATTTTTATAATATAAAAAAATTAATAAATGTTATATATTATAAATTTTGAAAAAATATATTAGAATTATTTCTTGATTGTATAGTATTATTTTTAGTAAATATAAATGTTTAAATAATTCTTATGTTAAATAGGGGTATTTTAGTCAAAAAAAAATGTTTATAAGTCAAAATTAACAAATGTGTGCTCACTTAACGGTTCAAAAAATCCTCATTTCCAACCTTTGCCTTTTGCATTTAGAAAAAACAGAAACGAGTAATAAAAAAGGAAGAGTGGTTGGTAAGATCAAAATGGATAGAGTGCATTGGAAAAGATAATGTGGCAGGCTCTAAATACTTATATCACAGTGTGAGGAGTTAGGCTCACATTCATGTTAAAGGTAGCCAAACCATGGACCAAAATGATAGAACTGCTAATAAGTACAATTTGTGCCAAACTTCTAACCAAATGCCTTCGCTGATTAATCAAGAAAACGTTTATAAATAATCTTTTCTTCTTTTCTGAATTTTACAAGTGTGTGCTAACTTAACGGTTCAAATAATCCTCATTTCCAACCTTTGCCTTTTGCATTTATCAGTAAAACTTCATCGTCCTCGATCACGTTTTACCTCCATCGACAGTAGCAACATATATAATTCATGTATAAGCGACATTTGTCTATAAATTCAAACCTTTTACCATTTAACCCTAAGCGACATTTATATATAATTCATGATAACATCACAAGTTGAGATAACTATAAATTAGAGATAAGATTACAATGGTCATATAGTTCATGATTTCAATGGCTTTTATTCTACCATTTACTAGCAATAATTATTCGCTTATTTAAACATTTTTAATCAAGTCATTTATAATTTTTTGATATATTTCTTATGAAGGTTTTTATTAATTTAGATTTTTTAAAAATATGTCATATGTTCTATTATATTTATTTGATTAAATGGTAAAAAGGAAGATATATAGAAATAATATATATTAATTATAAGACAAATGTTTATTAATATATTTTAAAATACTATTTTTTAGAGGAAAATTGTCTTGATTTTAATCAATATGCTACTTAATCGAATAGAGGCAGAAATGAGTGAGAGACTTGAATTTTTTTGTTTTAATTGCCTTGGGTTTATTTTGGAGAGATATGTAACAACAAATATATATATATATATATATATATATATATATATATATATATATATACTATTTTGCGAGGGAATTTATATTCCCTCACAAAATGCTTGGATTTTTGCGAGGGAATTTATATTCCCTCGCAAAATGTAAGGACTTTTGCGAGGGAAATTATGTTCCCTCGCAAAAAGGCCACCATTTTGCGAGGGATAAATTATTCCCTCGCAAAATGTGGCATTTTACGAGGGAACATAATTTCCCTCATAAAATTGGGGGAAATATGCTGGGCTTTTTTTTCCTGAAATTTGCGACGGATCAAAAAATCCCTCGCAAAATTTGCCCATTTTGCGAGGGAACCTTGGGCAAATTTTGCGAGGGAATATTTCTTCCCTCGCAAAATAGGAAAAAATTGGGGGGAAATTTCCCCCCATTTTTTTTCGCAATTTTGCGAGGGACCAGATGTTCCCTCACTAATTCTACATTGCAAAATAGGGGGGGAAAATGGAGGGAAATTTCCACCCAAATTTTCGCAATGGGGGAATTTTGCGAGGGAATGGAAATTCCCTCGCAAACCCTCGCAAAATGCATACAATTTTGCGAGGGAATGTCTGTTCCCTCGCAAAATGTCTATTCCCTCGCAAAATTCCTTTCAATTTGCGAGGGAAATAGATGTCCCTCGCAAATATCCCAATATTTGCGACGGAATGTTTTTCTTGTAGTGTAGGGACTAACAATTTAAAAAAGTAAGATTAAAAGATTTAGGTGTTAAGGTTAATTTTTGCCTCAAAAAGAAGTAAAAAAAAAACTCAATTCTGCCCTAGAAGTTTTTTTGAAACAATGTTGCCCCAGCCGTCATTTAGGTTAAGTTTGAACTTTAATTGAACAAATATGGAAAGCTGGTAGTCCACGTGACATCAATATCATTTTTATTTTGGGTTTAGGTGTAAAATTGCTTCAAAAGTCTTAAAATTGTAGCAGTTTCACCTCGATTGTTATCCAAGTTAAGTTTACCCATCAGTTAGCCAAATATGCTTATCTGACAAGCCCATGTATCATCCACTTCATTTTTTCTAAGTTAGATTTATAAATAAGATTTTTCTCAAAAAATAATAATAATAATAACTGCACCCCATCTAAATGATTGGAGAGAATCAAAGAGGTGAATGCATCTTGTGCGATGTGTAATATCCTAAATTTTTGATTGAGAAATTTGTGGATAAGCCTATGGTAGGCAGACGACTAAGCCTAGTGTAGGAAAAACCCCATGATGTCTAAGAGATAGAAAGCCTCTTAAAGATTATATTGTGTGGCCATACTAGGCAAAGGACCTAGTATGCGTATGATGTAGAATTAAAATAGTGGTGTAGAAAGGCACAAAACTCTTATACGGTGTCATTGGGTTAGTAAGGAGATGTCACTCAGTTATGTTATAATGCATGGCACGATTGGTTGAGCAAAATGTGTCAGTATAAGTATACATATGGCATTTCCTGGACGGTCATATGTACCTTGCGTTGTTAAGAAAATGGGAAAAGATAAGACCAACTTGATATATTTTAAAAGGAAAAGTCAACAAAGTTTATCCTATTGTGTCATTTGTCTTGTTATGGTGAAAAGTTGACTGGTCAATGGACATATAAGCTATGTAATAATGAAGGTTGGTGAGTCATTAGGACACCTAAGCCTTCATGAAATCAATGTGTTCTCATCTCAAATGCCATGTGTTAGTTTGGGAAAGATGTTTGACTTGATAAAAACACCTAAGCTTGACCACTTATGGCATAAGAAGGACTTATTTTCCTTTGTGAAAGGGTCACTTATCTAACTATAGTTAATGTAATTCAAAATATATAACCCGAGGAACAAGGTTCAGGTTCCAAAAGTTGAGACTCATAGAGATAGCTAAGAAGGCACAAAAGTGGTTAAGCAAGCTTAGGCAAGAAAAATCTCAGGGTAGGTGATTTCCTGGAAAGTATCACAGAAATATGAAATCCTTTGATTTAAGACTTGAGTACCTTGAGGAATGAAATATGGTGATCTTTCAGGGTGCTTTGAGGATATTAGACTGAATATAGTATTAATTGAGGATAGACTTGAATTTGATCTAAAATGAAATAATACTCAAGTCGAAATGTGAGTAAGGTTGCCTTGGGTTCCAATATTTAAGAATATGAACCCTATGAATAGTGATTGATACTGAACCGTCAGTACATTTGGGTATGATTGAGGATTGATCTTGAGGTAATATAATGATATTAGAATATACCCTGTGATATTGAGGTTTAAGATGGAATTAGAACCTCATGAATAGTGTTGATGTTATTTGACTGTTTCAAGGATTAGACTAAGAAATGTGAATCATGATCCTAGTTTATATTTTGGGTATTATTAAGGTAAGATGATTTCTTAGCTGATATTGAGGTTCTAGGAGTTGGATTATGAATCTGACAATTATTGATTTGAGGTTATTTGAGGATAGTGCTTGAATATAGTAAGCTATGGATCATAATGATCGTAGCATGTTTATTGGGTATGGTCGAAGTTGCAGAGTTAGATTGATGAACCAAATAATTCGATAGGCATCTTCCAGGTTGCTACCATTTGAATTATAACCTAAGAATCCAGTTATATGGTTGAGTGATTCTTTAATTTAGGTATGTGAATCGATCATAATAAATTGTGGTACTAGAACTTAGTATAGATTGATTTGAAGGAATTGAGATACTAGGATATGGTACCAATCGATTTGAACGAATTTGAGGCACTAGAGTATGGTAATAATATGTATAAGGTATGTGGAGGTTACTAACTGCTAGGGAATGATTTTAATTTCATGATTTTCCCTTAGAAATTAAAGAATGAGTAAGAGTTTGTTCCTTAGTGGAATCAATAAGTAGCTAGAACCTCAGTAGCCACAAGTTACAGTCACATGATTGGGACTGATAGTTGTAGATATGATTATAGCTAGTAGTTTCCCTAGGAAATATGGGTTGAGTACCTGATAGGAAAAGTTGAGATTGGTAATTATGCCTGGAGCTGGATTAATGTAGAAAGTTTGTATCAAATGACCCCAGATGAAATCCATGTGATTTAATATATTGCCATGGGGTGCTCCAGCACTATATGTGTTATCATTAAGTATAAGAGATATGAATATGTGGCGGGCCATGAGACCTATTGGACTGTTATATCCTGAAGTCATCAAATTTGATGTGTCCAAAGACTAGAGTATTTATAGGTTGGTAAAAGCCATGGTTATTAAATTATGAATACTGAGCTATGTTTCAAAAAGATTGTAAAGCCTGGGACTTATGGGCAATGTCCGCAAATTAGCAATGTCTAGAAATGGCTGGATAAATAGAATGGAATGGATTATGTGTCCTATGGAATGCTCGAGTAGCTAGAACATAGATTGTGTAAATGTGTTATGATTGATAACCTTCTATATCAGTTGTCTGGTTCCTGGATAATATGTGAAAATTGAATTTTGAACTGACCAATGCACTTGCTATATTTGTGAATTTTTGAAATTAAACTTTTGAACTGAATTTTTTGAGAAAAATGTTTTCTACGGAATTTGAGACCAGTTGTAATGGTCATTTCAAAACTATGTTGTCTCATTGATAAGGATCCTGATGGAACCTAGATTTGAAAATGAATTGTTGATGAGTATATATTTTATTTTATTTTTTTAAGAAATTTTTTTTAAAAAAAAATGGATTTCAATTGGCAATTAACTGGTCTTAATATTGAAAAGGAGATGAATTCTTTGTCTTCTACACAAGATGGATTGATTGCTACTTTAAAGTCTTTGAATAAATATTGGCAACGTAAAATGAGCATAAATGATGGTTGTATTCCATATGTTGATTCTTCTCAATATATTTGCATGTCTTGTGTTTATTGTGGAGGGAATCATTCATTTGAGCATTGTCCATATAGTACAACTAGTCATTTTGTAAGAGATGGTTTCACTAGGAACCAAGCTTGTTTTGATAACTCATTTTGTCCTAGTGAAGGTTTTGAGAAACAAAATTGTAGGGATCCACATGTTTATTATTCTCATGAAAATATTCTTCCTTATTACTCTTATCCGTATGTTGAAGAACACATCATTGAGTACAGGAAAAAATCTAATTTGGAAAAATTACTTGAGGAGTGTGGGGAAGCATTAGAGAAATCTAGTAGAGAGCAAAGGGATATTCTCGCTAGCATTAGAGAGCAAAGGGAGATTCTAGCTAGCATTAACTCAAGTGTTCAAGATATAAAGGTATATGCGAGTCAAACTTTTTCAACGCTTGAGACTATAAAGCAAAATAATTCCTTAATCGTGAGGACTACTTCTTATGCTAATAAAGATTATTGTGAGGAAGTTGAATGTATGGAATTACATGAGACTATGGACAATATAAAAAGTGATTGTGAGCTTAACAATGATTTAGATGAATATATTGAATGTTTAGAAGAGGTTCCGGCTGTGGAGCCTAAGGATTGTGATGTTTGTGATCTAATTGATGTAGATGTCCCAATTGTTGTTGTTCATGACCCTCCTCTTGAAGTGTTGACTCTTACTGATGAGAGTCAAGTTGATTTTATTGGATGCTCTAAATTCTTAGATGTGCCTATATTTATTTTCAAAGATATGCATTTTGTGCTTAATTTGAATTCAATGATTGCTTGTAATCCAAGATTGTCTATGATTAAGGAAATACAAGTAATTAACTTGAATGATCAATTTTTGTGTGAAATACCTTGTTGCTTGAAAAGAAATGAAGACAAGGTAATTATTGTGTTTGATACTTATGATTAGTGGTTTGTTTTAAGAAGTCTGGCTGAAGACTATAAATTTAGCGCTTCTTGGGAGGCAACCCAAGGGTTTTGCTTGCATATTTTATTATTATTTTTTTCTTGTTGTTTTCTTTCTTTCAGTTTTATTCAGGTTTGAAGAAGATCACTTCTCTTGTTGCTGCAAGGTCTTGCTTGAGTACTCTCTTCTCCATAAAAATTTGAAATATCATGGATGGTACTAGGGGAAGCACTCCACATCATAGTTAGAGGCCTAAACTAGGGGAGTACTAGTTCCTTTCCCTCTTTATTTTTTACAACATTGAGAATAATGTTTGATTTAAGTGTGGGGGAGAGATATAAATTCTTTGGTTATGATATAATTTCTTTGAATTATGCGTGTCCTTATGTAATTGAAAAGATTTTTGTTAATGTGAGATTTTTTGCATTGTTGAGGATTGACCTTAATTTTGAGCTTTCCCCATCTTAGAGAATATTATCAAGTCAAAAAAATTAAAATAGAAAAAAAATGTTTTAACCAAGTCTCTAAGCCTTGAAATTTTTTTGCAATCTTGAGATGGACTATGAGAATTAGGATTAGTTTGTAATGTGATCAACAAATTATTAGTTCAGGAATATTTTGCTATATGATTTCTTTAGAAAATTAGATGATGATCTGTGCTAACCAAGTAAAACTTTTGTGTAGGGAAATAACTCAGAAAAAAAAAGAAGAAGAAGAAGAAGATTGAAGGGGTTGGAAAAAAAAAACACACATGCACACACCCACACAAACTCCAATGACTTCTCTAAACCTTACTTAGTAACCGGGGGCACTTCATCACCAATGTTGGCACTCGCGTCAAACGGTAAAGTTAAAGAGGGTTATGAGTTGGGCTAAAAGCCTCTTGAGGTGCCTGTTGGAGTAACTAAGTAACCGGTGCTGCATTACCCATGTGCAGGGTCGCGTCAAAAGGGGACCTACAACGGCTCAAGGAACAAAAAAAAAAAGAAAAAAAAGAAAGAAAAAGAAAAAAAGGAAAGGAAAAAATGAGTTATTTCCTACCTGAGAATTCGTAATAAATTAAATGAAAAGCTTGGTTTGGTGGGGACATTTGAATTTTTCTGGAGAAATTGAGTAGCGTAATATTCTTTTACTAATCTTATGGTTGAACTTATTGCTTGCCGATCTTTTGATCATGGGACGTTAAGAGATTGTTACACTGAATTGGCTTAGTGACCTGTTTATTTTTATAAGGCATTAACTTAAATAAGATTTGATGATATGATCCAAGTGTGGTGGTTTATTGCTCTCTATTTAGGAATTTCATAAGCAATGTTCTTTTCAGATAATGAATTCTCTTTCTTTTGCTTGAGGACAAGCAAATGTTTAAGTGTGGGGGTGTTTGATGAGTATATATTTTATGATTAAATAGGTGTATATTTTATGAGATTTGATTGTAATTATTGATATTATATACCTATTTAATTATCTTTTATAAACGTTTCCATAATTGAGTGAAACTTGGGATCAAAGAATAAATCAACATAAAATCTACTCATATCCTATTTTTATTGTGCAGGAAATATTAGCTGATTTGGAATGAAGTAGAAAAGGCAATAAGAGGATATGCAATCAGTCAAATTCAGTGGTCTCATGCAAGAAAAATAGAAACAAAATCAATTGTGTGATCTGATGGAGTAAATTACAAGATATGAGATATCTTTGTAATAAGTGAAAGAGAATCAATGACCCAAGATCTAAATTATTATAAATAAGGAAGTAGAGACAAGCAAAAGGAAGACGGAGCAGATTAGGAGAGACGCAGAACGAGAAGGAAGGGACAAAGAAGCAGAGAAGTAGAGGCTGAGCGTTTCGGTTTTCTTCATCATTTCCACGGAAGGACGGAAGGACTGTGGAGGCGACGAAGAAATTTTCTTTCCTCTCTCTTCTTCTTCTTCTTTGAACCTGAATTTTCATCTTTTCTTTTTTATGGATTTGAATAAAGCCATGTGTGGCTAGTTTGTTTTGCAACCTAGAGAATCTATGAACTTGTTTGGGTTTTAGAGATTATTCCCACTTTTTAGTTTTGCTTAATTTTATTTCAGTTTATTTAATCCTGTGTTCATTGTTATTGCTTATTGACTGATCACCATTGAGCATGTTTTGGGGATTTAGGGTTGGACTTGAAAGAGGGAATCTTAAATTGACCTTGGGATTAAATAATGTGGAATTAGGTTTAAATCTAATAAAGAAATTAGGTTTTAATCTAATTTGCGTCTAGGATAGACATATACCTAGAAGCTCCGCATAGTCAAATTAGAGTGAGCCCGATTTGAATTGCATCTTAATTAATTGTGTGAGACATTGCATAATTATTTGAGGTAGGTGTATAAGTGGACCGACAGGCACTTATAAACATTAATACTCTAGATTAGCTGATTAAATTAAGTCAAAGTTAATTTAGTGGGGATAAAATCTAGGAAACAAATAAGGGATTAGTGACTCTAGGTTGCTCATTTGATTATTGTGGTAGTTTTCTTATTTTTATTTTAGTTTTAATTTATTTTCTTTTCATTTAATTTAATTTGTTTTCCTCAACTTAAACGAAATTGTGAGATTAATGCTTAACTAGAGTTGTGATACCAAGTCCTCGTGGGAACGATATCTTTCTTATCACTTTATTACTTGATACGGCCCGTGCACTTGCGGAGTTTTTTAGGCTAAGTTTTGCCCTATCAAGTTTTTGGGTATATAATATCAATAATTACAATCAAATCTCATAAAATATACACCTATTTAATCATAAAATATATACTCATCAAACACCCCCACACTTAAACATTTGCTTGTCCTCAAGCAAAAGAAAGAGAATTCATTATCTGAAAAGAACATTGCTTATGAAATTCCTAAATAGAGAGCAATAAACCACCACACTTGGATCATATCATCAAATCTTATTTAAGTTAATGCCTTATAAAAATAAACAGGTCACTAAGCCAATTCAGTGTAACAATCTCTTAACGTCCCATGATCAAAAGATCGGCAAGCAATAAGTTCAACCATAAGATTAGTAAAAGAATATTACGCTACTCAATTTCTCCAGAAAAATTCAAATGTCCCCACCAAACCAAGCTTTTCATTTAATTTATTACGAATTCTCAGGTAGGAAATAACTCATTTTTTCCTTTCCTTTTTTTCTTTTTCTTTCTTTTTTTTCTTTTTTTTTTGTTCCTTGAGCCGTTGTAGGTCCCCTTTTGACGCGACCCTGCACATGGGTAATGCAGCACCGGTTACTCAGTTACTCCAACAGGCACCTCAAGAGGCTTTTAGCCCAACTCATAACCCTCTTTAACTTTACCGTTTGACGCGAGTGCCAACATTGGTGATGAAGTGCCCCCGGTTACTAAGTAAGGTTTAGAGAAGTCATTGGAGTTTGTGTGGGTGTGTGCATGTGTGTTTTTTTTTTCCAACCCCTTCAATCTTCTTCTTCTTCTTCTTTTTTTTTTCTGAGTTATTTCCCTACACAAAAGTTTTACTTGGTTAGCACAGATCATCATCTAATTTTCTAAAGAAATCATATAGCAAAATATTCCTGAACTAATAATTTGTTGATCACATTACAAACTAATCCTAATTCTCATAGTCCATCTCAAGATTGCAAAAAAATTTCAAGGCTTAGAGACTTGGTTAAAACATTTTTTTTCTATTTTAATTTTTTTGACTTGATAATATTCTCTAAGATGGGGAAAGCTCAAAATTAAGGTCAATCCTCAACAATGCAAAAAATCTCACATTAACAAAAATCTTTTCAATTACATAAGGACACGCATAATTCAAAGAAATTATATCATAACCAAAGAATTTATATCTCTCCCCCACACTTAAATCAAACATTATTCTCAATGTTGTAAAAAATAAAGAGGGAAAGGAACTAGTACTCCCCTAGTTTAGGCCTCTAACTATGATGTGGAGTGCTTCCCCTAGTACCATCCATGATATTTCAAATTTTTATGGAGAAGAGAGTACTCAAGCAAGACCTTGCAGCAACAAGAGAAGTGATCTTCTTCAAACCTGAATAAAACTGAAAGAAAGAAAACAACAAGAAAAAAATAATAATAAAATATGCAAGCAAAACCCTTGGGTTGCCTCCCAAGAAGCGCTAAATTTATAGTCTTCAGCCAGACTTCTTAAAACAAACCACTAATCATAAGTATCAAACACAATAATTACCTTGTCTTCATTTCTTTTCAAGCAACAAGGTATTTCACACAAAAATTGATCATTCAAGTTAATTACTTGTATTTCCTTAATCATAGACAATCTTGGATTACAAGCAATCATTGAATTCAAATTAAGCACAAAATGCATATCTTTGAAAATAAATATAGGCACATCTAAGAATTTAGAGCATCCAATAAAATCGACTTGACTCTCATCAGTAAGAGTCAACACTTCAAGAGGAGGGTCATGAACAACAACAATTGGGACATCTACATCAATTAGATCACAAACATCACAATCCTTAGGCTCCACAGCCGGAACCTCTTCTAAACATTCAATATATTCATCTAAATCATTGTTAAGCTCACAATCACTTTTTATATTGTCCATAGTCTCATGTAATTCCATACATTCAACTTCCTCACAATAATCTTTATTAGCATAAGAAGTAGTCCTCACGATTAAGGAATTATTTTGCTTTATAGTCTCAAGCGTTGAAAAAGTTTGACTCGCATATACCTTTATATCTTGAACACTTGAGTTAATGCTAGCTAGAATCTCCCTTTGCTCTCTAATGCTAGCGAGAATATCCCTTTGCTCTCTACTAGATTTCTCTAATGCTTCCCCACACTCCTCAAGTAATTTTTCCAAATTAGATTTTTTCCTGTACTCAATGATGTGTTCTTCAACATACGGATAAGAGTAATAAGGAAGAATATTTTCATGAGAATAATAAACATGTGGATCCCTACAATTTTGTTTCTCAAAACCTTCACTAGGACAAAATGAGTTATCAAAACAAGCTTGGTTCCTAGTGAAACCATCTCTTACAAAATGACTAGTTGTACTATATGGACAATGCTCAAATGAATGATTCCCTCCACAATAAACACAAGACATGCAAATATATTGAGAAGAATCAACATATGGAATACAACCATCATTTATGCTCATTTTACGTTGCCAATATTTATTCAAAGACTTTAAAGTAGCAATCAATCCATCTTGTGTAGAAGACAAAGAATTCATCTCCTTTTCAATATTAAGACCAGTTAATTGCCAATTGAAATCCATTTTTTTAAAAAAAAAAATTTCTTAAAAAAATAAAATAAAATATTTACAAACTCAGACTTAAACTACTAATGCTCAATCAATTTCAACCAAGAAAGTTGTGGCACACAAGTCCCCGGCAACGGCGCCAAAAACTTGATACGGCCCGTGCACTTGCGGAGTTTTTTAGGCTAAGTTTTGCCCTATCAAGTTTTTTTAGTATAGTGGTGAGTATTCCCGCCTGTCACGCGGGCGACCCGGGTTCGATCCCCGGCAACGGCGCCAAAAACTTGATAGGGCAAAACTTAGCCTAAAAAACTCCGCAAGTGCACGGGCCGTATCAAGTAATAAAGTGATAAGAAAGATATCGTTCCCACGAGGACTTGGTATCACAACTCTAGTTAAGCATTAATCTCACAATTTCGTTTAAGTTGAGGAAAACAAATTAAATTAAATGAAAAGAAAATAAATTAAAACTAAAATAAAAATAAGAAAACTACCACAATAATCAAATGAGCAACCTAGAGTCACTAATCCCTTATTTGTTTCCTAGATTTTATCCCCACTAAATTAACTTTGACTTAATTTAATCAGCTAATCTAGAGTATTAATGTTTATAAGTGCCTGTCGGTCCACTTATACACCTACCTCAAATAATTATGCAATGTCTCACACAATTAATTAAGATGCAATTCAAATCGGGCTCACTCTAATTTGACTATGCGGAGCTTCTAGGTATATGTCTATCCTAGACGCAAATTAGATTAAAACCTAATTTCTTTATTAGATTTAAACCTAATTCCACATTATTTAATCCCAAGGTCAATTTAAGATTCCCTCTTTCAAGTCCAACCCTAAATCCCCAAAACATGCTCAATGGTGATCAGTCAATAAGCAATAACAATGAACACAGGATTAAATAAACTGAAATAAAATTAAGCAAAACTAAAAAGTGGGAATAATCTCTAAAACCCAAACAAGTTCATAGATTCTCTAGGTTGCAAAACAAACTAGCCACACATGGCTTTATTCAAATCCATAAAAAAGAAAAGATGAAAATTCAGGTTCAAAGAAGAAGAAGAAGAGAGAGGAAAGAAAATTTCTTCGTCGCCTCCACAGTCCTTCCGTCCTTCCGTGGAAATGATGAAGAAAACCGAAACGCTCAGCCTCTACTTCTCTGCTTCTTTGTCCCTTCCTTCTCGTTCTGCGTCTCTCCTAATCTGCTCCGTCTTCCTTTTGCTTGTCTCTACTTCCTTATTTATAATAATTTAGATCTTGGGTCATTGATTCTCTTTCACTTATTACAAAGATATCTCATATCTTGTAATTTACTCCATCAGATCACACAATTGATTTTGTTTCTATTTTTCTTGCATGAGACCACTGAATTTGACTGATTGCATATCCTCTTATTGCCTTTTCTACTTCATTCCAAATCAGCTAATATTTCCTGCACAATAAAAATAGGATATGAGTAGATTTTATGTTGATTTATTCTTTAATCCCAAGTTTCACTCAATTATGGAAACGTTTATAAAAGATAATTAAATAGGTATATAATATCAATAATTACAATCAAATCTCATAAAATATACACCTATTTAATCATAAAATATATACTCATCAATTGTGAATCATGTTAGTGGTGGAAGCAGTACAGAACCGGAAGATGTCAAAAACCGTTGTAGAAATACTCAATTGCTGGATCTTGCTAGATGTGCTAAGAATATTTTGAATTGCTGGCCATTGATGAAGCTCATTTGCATAAAAATTGTTTTGATAGAATATGAGAGGTTGACACTCACACCAATAGTTTTAAGTAGTTTCGTCTTTGTAGCGGCATGTGTTTTGCCTTGTCTGGCTGGCACTCATACAGGTGTTTGGAGCAGGGCTCCATGGACTATGGTCCTTTGTCTCGGTATGGGATTCTGGTGGGTGGCCCTTCATTGTATGTGTTAGTGCGAACATTGGGTCCCTTATGGAGAGGAATGAAAATTCTCTCACATTGACCGACAAATGCGTTGCCACTTTAGTGGTTTATGCATAAAAGGATTGGGATATGTTTTGCTAAAGCATGGCATAATGGTGGCATGTTCTTCTCAGTTATAGAATTTTGTGAAATGGATTTTTCCTATTTGTGAATTAAACGGCAAAAAATATGTTTTCTTGAATTCAAGCCGGTAGTAAATATGTTTTCTCGAAATTGAGTTGGCAACGATTACGTTTATTGAAAATGTAAAAATATTGTTTTTTTGTGATTTTGAAAATGTAGTGGAAGGAGATGTGAAATATGATAAGAAAGAAAACCCAATGAAAGAATAAGGAAAAATTGCACCTAGGTCCAAAGCAAGGGTAAATTGCACAAAATGGTCTATTAAAATCTTAAAATTGCGATGAAATCCCGTGAGACTTTTTTGCAACATTTTTCATGCGTGAAAAGTAACAAATCCCCCATGAAGGCTCATAGACTTGTCAACAAAAACTCAGACTCGTAGACTTGTTAAAACATACTCATTTATCAACACATGAACATGAACTTGTCAACATAGACACATAAACTTAACGTAACATACAAATGAACTTATCAAAACAAGTTCATGAACTTGTCAATATAGGCATATGGGGGCATTTGTGTCTTTCGACATATGGAAAATATTGCAAAAAATTCTCATGAGACTTCACCGCAATTTTAAGATTTCAAGGATAATTTTGTCTTAAATTCACTTGCTTGGGACTCAGGTTCAATTTTCCCAAGGAATAAGTCAAGCAATGCAAGTTGAAATCCCTCACTTCAAATTACAATTTGTCGCTCCCCATTCTAACACATCTCATGTCTCCCCTTTCACAATCAATTTGCCCTAGTACTACTTACGTATAAACTTCTCCAAATTGTTCCTTCCTTTCTTATTTTCAGATTTGCAACTTTCTGAACCAAAGAAATGCCAATAATAATTGAGTCATTAGGAAAACATTAATAATAAAATAATTTAAAAAACTACAACTCAATAAAATTAATTTTATTCGAAATAAGACACACATCAATGATATTGAGTTCGTATTGATGTAAAAAACATCTTTGAGAGAATTACCTCAATTGAGCTGATAACGTTAGAATTTGACCTAGTCAAATAGTTGTAGAAAACAGGGATTAATTCTCATGCACGTATGAACTTACAATGCTCCTAATATTGATAAGTTTATAATGGAGAGAAAAATAATGCATTTGAGAAATGAATCTGTGCATAAGATTTCAAAATATCATCCGGAAGGCAAGCCCTAAGGTCATGTATATAAGTTCAATGTTACATGTCCAAATAAGAAACTTTACATAAAAGAATAAAAAGAATGCCTCTGGATAAAAGCAGAGGGAATAAAATTGAATCAATGAATGAAAAAAAATTAGTGATATCAAAACAGCTTGCTAGCAAATTCATCTATGGCAATTCCTTCAGAGTCATAGGCAGCAAATTTCGATGCAAGTTGTCTGAGCTGCGAAACACTTCTTCCCAATGTCATTGCCACCTTCATTTCAAAAAGCTCGCCGTTCTCTCTTTTCTCACAATCTTTCTCTTCAAGTATTGCTTCTATGTTCTCTTGCAGCAATTTGAAGAAACCTCCACAGTTTCTGTACATTTCAAACACCATCCCCACTTGGCCTCCATGCTCCAACGCATTCACAGAAGCCGCCAACGACCCTGCCACGGCCGCCACAACGCCTGGCCAAGACGAACCTTGACTCCCTAATGCAGAACCTAAAGCTGCAATCCCAGTAAGCAACGGACCTGAGATGGCTAAAGTTTTGTTGAACTTGAGAGCCAAGTTTCCGAGCCTGTCATAGTCCTCCATGTCTTTACTCTTAGCCACTTCAAGAATCTGCCTCATCTCCATTTCCAGTTCTGGAGTCCATCCATTATTTGTTCTCTTCTGGAGTCCATTCATGTGTGTTCGAAACTCATTACTGTTTGTTTTGGGCCACCAAACAGCAGGCTCATATTTGGAAGGGAATTTTTCAAGCATAGCTCCCAAGAGAGGAAGAGGGTAAGCCTTGTCAATCGCCAAAACCTTCTCCGTTGCACTCTTGACGTCTTCCTTAGTTGGGTTTCCCATAGCTAATGTGGTTTGGATTTCCGTCCGAAGCTGCTTGAACAACCTAGTCGCATTTCGCTGCTCCTCGGCAAGCTGTGACGGCTGAATCTTGTTCATGATGAGTAACATCCCGGTGGCGGCAGTGAACAAAACCGTTGACGATAACTTGAGGGCAGTGTTGTCAATGGTAGTGTTGAGACCAACCATGGTTGAGGCAGTGAGGGTGATCATATTGAGAGAGTTCAAAAGAAGGGTATTCCAGTTGTTTCGTTGCTTGCACATGTTGTTGTGCATTTCTATTCTGTCGGAGATTGCCTCTAAGATTGCATATATTTGACTGTTAGCCTTGGAATAGTTATCGTTGTATATTTCTGCGGAGGTGGGGTCACCTATCTGTGATGGGATTATTGTGTTTATGGATCTATTCACTTCCTGAACCAGCTTTGTAGTGGTTGGGGGCAGTCGCGGAGGCAGACTTTTTCATTTATGTCTGCACAATTAGTGGAGGGTATTCGGGGGTCCCGATTTTTTTTTTAAAGCAAAATTTTAAATGTATTAAAAAAGAAGAAAAAAACTTCAAGGTAACATAAAAAAATGATAATTAAGAATCAACTAAGTTATTACAACAGAAATATTACAAAAGAATTCTTCGATTCTTCGGTCCTTGAAAATATTGCATTATATCTTTATCATCAATCTTATCAAATATATCACGTTCAACATAAGTGTGTCAAGAATTCTCTAATATAATGCAAGGTGAGTTTGAAATGTTTACAATAAAAGAATTAAATTTCTTCTTAGGACTTTGAATCAAGTAAAAGAAGAATGAAATATTTATTTCTCAAATCAAATACCTTCAATAGCTTCTTAAGGAGAATTAAATTTCTTCTTATGACTTTAAATCAAGTAAAAGAAAAATGAAATATTTATTTTCCAAACCAAACACATGTGGGAGCTTTTTAAGAAATATGGAATGGAGTTGTCTAAGATCATATAAGGTGAGTTTGAAATGTCTAATTTTTAAAAATATATAAAAAAAATGAAAATAGTGGGTATTTTGTTGTAATTTTTTAAAGAAAAAATAAAAAAGAACAATAGCGTGTCAGGGAATTGCATGCGAATTGGCGGAATTGCAATGAAAAGAACAATGCAGCACCGCCAGGAATCGAACTCGGGACATTAGCGTGTCAGGCAAAATTTTTTACCACTAAGCCACTGGTGCTCCTTCATGAGAAATCCCTTCAAAATATATATGTATTCTAAAAAATTTCATGTCTGCACTTGCAGACATGTGCCCCAACGTGGCTCCGCCACTGGTTGGGGGCATTTTCGGAAGTGAGAAACGAACTTGCGGGAGCTTCGGTACATTAATGGCAGCGTTGACTTTCTTTATGGACGAAGAAGAACAAGAGGAACAAAATGACGCCGAGATTTGTAAAGAAGGCATTATTAGTTTGAACGAAACGGTATCGGTTAATTAAGAAGCTAGCTTTGAGAGTGGCAGAGGGATTGATCGAGGAGGAGGAGGAAATAAGGTTTTGAGTTTTGAAATGAGGATGGTGATGACCGGGGGTGATGGATTGTATTTATAGGAAGAAAATATTGACCGGACCATTGGCTTAGTACATGTCTGACATGTTTATTACGATATTAGTAGCCTTCTAATTTTCAATTCTTTTGAAATTTTGATGGTCTAACTTTTGAGTCTTCCTCTGCATGAACATTTCAAGCCAAATGCTTCAGAGTTCCGCGTTCCGTATAAGTTGGGAAAATTAAAGGGATTCTCTCTTTATCTTTTTTTTTCCCCCCATATCCCTCATCAGTCTCATATGGACCATTGGTTGAGAAGATGATAAAAAAGTTAAAGTAATAATGTGACTTTTTAAATTGATTAGATAAATATAATTTAGAGTTTATGAAGGTTGATGAGAAAAACCCAACCCTATAAGTTGTGGTGTTGAAAAATATTTAAGATCTTTGTTTGTTTGTTTGTTTTTCTTTTTTCTTTTTGGTTTATGTGTGTGTGTGTCTGAGTTTGTATCATCTTTGTCTGGTGGAATATTCACTTCCTAATGGTTCACCTTCGTTGTTTGTTGCGGTTTGTTGGGGAGACATTATTATAGAAGGAACCAAAATGGAAAGGCGAATGAGTCGTATTAGGAAAATGTTGAAAATTACCTACACGACCTTTTCCTTATCTTATTATGTCTCATACCTTTCTATTCAACAGTTTCTTATACTCTTAACTTTCTTAATAAACATGTTTCAACATGCCAACGCACACTAAGTTTCGCTGTTCCTCGGCCAACTGCGAAGAGGACATCCACGTAAGTGGCTGCACAGAACAGAAGGTGGAGTTGGACGACAGTTTCCGAGCAAAAAGGCGGCGTTATACCCCAGGCGGCGAGTGTGATCATGTTGGTGGAGTCCAAAAGAAAGGGGATTTCCAATTGTCACGTTGCACGCCAACGTTGTAATGTACATTTCGATTCTGTCACAAACTGTCCCTCTAGCTAGAATCGCGTAGAGTTGAAGAGTGGCTTTATTATTATGGGACTCGTGAAGATTGTCGAAACCTTCATGGTTTTGGCTGCCTTGGATTAATCGATCTGAACCAACTTTCTTCAACTTGATACATTCAGAACTTAGAAAAATGTTGGTGGATGATTAATCATGTTTTGATGATACATTGGAGTGGCTATAATATTAAACACGTATATTGATCTAAAAAATTCAGTTTTAATTACTCAAAAAAAGGTTTAAGTTGTTAATTATAACAATGGAAGAGAAAAAAGGGATTAATGTTCATGTATGTTTGGGCTTATAATACTCCTTATATAGTGAGTTGGTTCATTGAAGAGAAAACTAAAGCATTTGAGAAATAAATTTGAGCAAAACATTCAAGAATGGCATCTGGATGGCAAGCCCTAATTTAATGGCATATATATATATATACCAAATTTGTTAAGATATTTTATACTCTCTCCGGTCCTAATTATAAGAGTTAGTTGATTTTTTTGGAAAGATTAAGGAAGCTAATTATATTATTTTAAAGTATTTTTATTTTTAATTTTTTCTTCAAACTTATTAGTTTGACTAATAAACTAATATATAATCTAAGAATATTTAACCAAATTTGTTAAGATATTTTATATCATTTGTTGCCATGTCATCACCGGGCGCTACATGTTGCCATATCCCTCCCACCTCACCGGTGCCAGGTGTTGCCACTTCGTTGCACCACATGTTGCCTACTTGCCTGCTAAAATCAATTCAAATATGGTCCCATGAATGCTGACTATTATATAAATTTTATACTTTCTAAAAAATTATATCAATCTTCGTAATTTTTACAATTCTAATAAAATATGAAGTGAAGAATTGAGAGAATAAAAATAAAATCGTAAGAGTTCAATAAAATACACAGAAAGATTTTCCTTTAGAAAATTACGTAGCTAGGTCCAAATAGAGCAGTTTTTTTAATATTAAAGTAGATATATGATGACTAAGCTAAGTTACTAAATTAGTAATTACGATATAATTGGGGGCGACACTTTATAATCTTTCAGTTTAACAATACCGCCTTAAAGAATGAAGAATATCAATTTTGGTTGGTCTCAATTTTTTTTTACGATGAAGACTTAAACGTAGACCTTCGAAATGTCAAAAAAGTTGAAAATTATACGCTACTATTATCGTAATGAACAGGTCAGACGTATACTAAGTCAAAGGTATGGTCAATATTTTCTTCCTATGTATGCCTTCCTATAAATACGATCCATCACCCCCACCCACTTCATCACCTATCCTCATTCCAAAACTCAAAGCCTTATTTCCTCCTCCTCGATCCCTCTGCAACTCACAAAGCTAGCTTCTTAATTAAACAATACCGTTTCGTTCAAACTAGTAATGTCTTCTTTACAAATCTCTGCGTCATTTTGTTCCTCTTGTTCTTCGTCGTCTATCAAGAAAGTCAACGCCGCCATTAATGTCCCTAAGCTCCCACAAGTTCGTTTCTCAATTCCGAAAATACCCCCAACCACTACAAAGCTGGTCGTTCAGGAATTGAATAGAACCTTAGACACGATAACGCCATCACAGCTAGATGTCACCACCTCCACTGAAATATACGATGATAACCATTCCAAGGCCACCATTCAATTATATGCCATCTTAGAGGCTGTATCCGACAGAATAGAAATGCACAACAACATGTGCGAGCAACGAAACAACTGGAATACCCTTCTCTTGAACTCTCTCAATATGATCACCCTCACTGCCTCAACCATGGTTGGTCTCAACACTGCCATTGACAACTCCGCCCTCAATTTATCGTCAACCGTTTTGTTCTGCGCCGCCACTGGAATGCTACTCATCATGAACAAGATTCAGCCGTCACAGCTCGCCGAGGAACAACGAAATGCGACTAGGTTGTTCAAGCATCTTCAGACGGAAATCCAAACCACATTAGCTATTGGAAATCCAAGTGAGGAAGATGTGAACAGTGCAATAGAGAAGGTCTTGGCACTTGACAAGGCTTACCCTCTTCCTCTCTTGGGAGCTATGCTTGAAAAATTCCCTTCCAAATATGAGCCTGCAGTTTGGTGGCCCAAAACTAACACTAATGAGTTCAAAAAGCAAGCATTAAGATCGGTGAAGAAAACGAATAATGGATGGACTCCAGAACTGGAAACGGAAATGTGGCAGATTCTTGAAGTGATGAAAAGAAAAGACATGGAGGACTATGACAGGCTGGGAAACTTGGCTCTCAAAGTCAACAAAACCTTAGCCAAATCCGGTCCTCTGCTCACTGGGATTGCAGCTTTCGGTTCTGCATTAGGGAGCCATGGTTTGTCGTGGCCGGGCATTGTGGCAGCCGTGGCAGGGTCGTTGGCAGCTTCGGTGAATGCGTTGGAGCATGGAGGGCAAGTGGGGATGGTGTTTGAAATGTATAGAAACTGTGGAGGTTTCTTCAAGTTGCTGCAAGAGACCATAGAAGCAACTCTTGAAGAGAAAGACTGTGAGAAAAGAGAGAACGGCGAGCTTTTTGAAATGAAGGTGGCAATAACATTGGGAAGAAGCGTTTCACAACTCAGACAACTTGCCTCCAAATTTGTTGCCTATGACCCTGAAGGAATTGGCATGGATGAATTTGCAAGCAAGCTCTTCTAATAAGAAGACTAAACCATTATTTTTTCATTTTTTGATACAACCTTATCCTATGGGACAAAACCATTATTTTATTCTTTGGTAATGTATTATAGTCATCTTACTTAGGACACACCTATGGTTTTACAGAGAAAGAAATTGTATAAATTCATGAAAGAAATTGTATAAATTCATCTTCATGATGTCTTCATGCAACTATTTTTTGATTACACAATCTTATTGCAGTTCTTGCATGTATATTATAATGGCTCAAATCTTAAATAAACCCTTACAAAATCGAGGCCATCTAAATCTTGATTTGAATGTTATAGATCTCATCACTATAAAGTGAGCACACGGTACTCATTGCAGTGATGGGCATGGAATAAGGATACAAAAATAATGTTTGAGATGAGAAAGTAAAAAACAAAAAGAAAAAGAGAATTTCAGTACTTGAGCATCAATTCTAAGGGCATGTTGGATTAGTGGAATACTTTTACAGAGAATGTGGTAATATAATTTGATGGGAAAGAGTTATTTCATGGAAAGAAACGAACATCTATACTGAATCGGATATAATAACGGCTTCATATTAATTAAAATATATTAAAGAATTTCTTAAGTTACTTATGAAATTTTAACATATATTTGATAAAAGTATAAAATATGCAATCTTAAACTGTTAATACAGTAGTTCGTTTTAAAAAATGTACCATATTGTATTTTAAAAATATAATTATTCAATATAGGTACAAAAAGTAATGTAACAAAAAATAGTTGCTATATAATATATATATATATATATATATATATATATATATATATATATATATATGTGGAAGAGCTTGAGAATAGTAGTTATTGATTAAAATAACTAGATTTGTCAGAGGAAGAGCTTGAGAATAGTAGTTATTGCTTAAAATAACTAGATTTGTCAAAGGTAGGTTGGGTCATAGAGCTGAACTGCTCCATTTAGGACAAATTAGATCGTCAATTTTTGATTGCGAGCTTGGTCAACTAACCATGAATAGTCGCAATTGTACAGGTGCTTTTGCTACATATATTATTTTAATTTTATAAACAAAACTAAATTATTATATTAAATCGGGAATGCATTTTTATGTGTTTCATATTGGAGGGCTCACCAAAAAGAATTATAAGTTCAAGACCTGTTCTGGTAAAAACTTCTCACGCAACTAAAATAACTTCTCACGCAACTAAAATCTTATATGCAACAATGAAATAGCATTACGTGAGACCAAGTATGGATCTCACGCGAGAAACTTTGACGAGTAGTAATCCCAAACGATTATTTAAATTATATAAAACAAATTTAAAAATGGTCGCCGTTCTCTCTGGTCTCTTCTCGCAGTCATTGTCGTCAAGTTGACAATTGACGAAATTAATTAGTGGACCGCCCTATATGACCTTTTCCGTATCTTTTGTCTAGTACTAAAAAATTTCTTATACTCTGGCTTTGATATGCAGGTGCCAACATGCCAAGCCTCCAAGTTTATTCTTATATGTTTGGTCTACTATATGAATTTTGGATTTTTATTATTGCAATCTTCATGTTTATTTTATAGTTACAAGTTTGGTTTGAATGCTATATATGTTCCTTTTTTCCTTTCTAAAATGATCTTTTATTTTATTTAAAATTATGAAATGTTACTAATTTTATGTGTGTTCTAACTATATTACTAAATTATTAAATATAATAATACTTCAATTCATTGATCAAGATAAATTATGACAATTTAATTTTTCAAACACAATTTCTCTCAATTCAGTGATCTTGTTCTTACATGTGATTTTCAAGAAAATTATACAATTTTTTTTATTTATTATCCTAAAAATTATTCAAAAAATAATTTCATAAAACCACAATAAGAACAAAATAAACATAATCAAATAAATAGAACATGAAACTAAATGGCGTTGGGGGTATGTGTTAGGAAAATTAGTTAGAGTTAGTTAAAAATCCTAAATTTTTACAACTTCTCAAATTCATTCTCGAGGAGCGGGCTGGGAGATGAGAATTTTTTTTTTTAAAAAAAAACATTATTTGAGCAAAAAACATTATGAGAATAAGAAGAATACAAGAGAGATTTGGGATGAGAGAGATGGGCTAGATAAAATAATTGGAAAGAAAGAAAGACCAACATAATGTTTATTTTGATACTCACAATACAAGGATACAAGGCCACTATTTATAAGTCAAAAGTCATTAAATTCTTTTTTTTTATTTAAAAAAATATATTATCATCTAGTATTGGGGTTGGGGTTCATGACGTACTGTCCCTCCCAATACAAGTGTTTCTTATGGGACTTAAACCCGTGACTAAAAAAGATCTAGTCGAGCCTTACACGTTAGACCAACTCTATGTTGGTCAGAAGTCCTTAAATTCTATTAAAGATGTAGAACAAGATTAAACTTGCATAATTGTATAATGTGTAACATTTAGATGTTATGTGTAATAATAGAAAGAGTCTCAATAAGTCATTCATGTAGTAGGTTATATAGGCTGTAGTACTTTAAAAGACATATCTTAAAAGGTTATGGATATATATCCACACTCAATATTTTAATATTTATAACAAAAAATAAATTAAAGAGACAATTACATTTTAAAAAAAAATTGATATGTGCATACATTATAAAATATTGGAAAGGGTTTAGTTGTAACGATCATAAAGTATGTTTTTATAAATAGAAGCGGATAGAGTATTTCAATTAAAATAACTTTGTTAGTTGCTCCCACTTATCTTAATGTAGAATCGGGATAACTAATTTGTATATATTAGAAAAATTAGTGACTGTATAGTAGCTCTTTGTAAAAATGTGTAACATCCCAAATTCTATACTTGAAATCGTGTCGGTTGACACTTAATTTTAAGAAAATCAACAACATTTGATGTGCTACAGCTTAGAGGAATGCGGAAACGGAGAGCATGCACTTCTGTTTGGACAATGAGTATCTGATATAAAATGCCCAGACATATGCTGATGTCTCGACATAAGCTGATATATTAAAAATTTCCCGAATGAATATTTATGTGATACATTAGTATAGAGCTTTGTATAATTACAAATCTTTATGTCAACTATACATCTTCAAACCAAGCCTTAATTAGACTTGGGGCAGTGAACCTAACTCAGTTAATCAAACCAATTAGCCAAGTCGGAGTCTATTAGTGGAAGTCTCACCAAGTTCACAGCGACTTATCAATTGAACCACATAGACGAAACCCTTCCTTAGACACCAAAAGGTTTGAAATAACTTCATTAAATCCATGCCAGAAGGAATGCTCTGTTAAACTTCTTCCGGCTCTTGTCTCGACCGGTGTCTCTTCACGGCTTTGTCCACTGTTGCCTTTTCACGGCTTCGTTGTCGTCTTCTTAGATCCTGGTTCCTTCCCTGAACCTTTAGTCAAGGCTGAGATTTAATCGAATTGAATCTTAGGTAACAGTTAACCTCTATAGCAGATATGATAATATATGACGGATATTCATTACATATCAGTACCAACCATACATAGCACACAGCAAGTGTAAGGTTACAACAATACACAAGCACACAGTAGATGTAATGTCAACAGCACAACAGTACATAGCACACAGCACATGTAAAGTTTGGAACGTCTGCACTAACCAGTGCTACGATGGCCCCTCGTGTCCTCAGCGCTAGGAAAACTTAACGGCATTATCAAGACTATAACCCGTATAAAGCTGAATGTATCAACAGGTGATATAATCCCCATAAACTTAGTCATAGTGTATGACCCAAGACTTAGTCTTGTCTATCACTTCATGAATCAATCAATCATATATAATCATACAAGATATAGACGATTAAAATTACTAGTACGCGAACGTACCTTTCACATTGAATCCGGCCTCGGACTTCCAGGACATCCTAACATATCACCATATCACTTAGAATAATATCCTAAGAGATGTTTCCACCTCTATTTATCTCTCTACCCTTGGTGGATTTGTTATTTACAATTTTGCCCTTACATTTATTTAAAAACGAAATACTGAATTTTCTGAGCAGAATTTTGCTGCAACTTTGAAAAATCATAATTAATTCTACAAAAATCATTTTGAGGTTCTGTAAAATTCTTCATGACCCTTGACATGTCTATTTTCAAGGAAAAATATTACCATAAGGCAGAACATCAAGAATCATTCCTAGGTTTTGTGTTTTCAAACACCGTTCAGATTTGAGTTCCGAAAATAAGGCTTAACTTTAAAAATTCATATCTCCTTAACCAGAGATCAAAACGTTACATATTATATATATTCAGAAAACCCTACATGTTTACTTTATTTCTGAAAAATTTCATGATTTATTGGCTTTATTTTTAACATAAAATAATAGCATCTAATTCGCTGTTTGTCCAGAATTTTAAACCAACAATTTCTACAATTTTCACAATATTGATTCTTTGCTTCCCAAAAATTATTCCCTACTATGTTTTTACCTCATTAGGATTTTTTCAATGCAAGGAGGCCTAAAAACAATTATAGGAATTTATTCTCTAATTTTCTAGATTAAACTAACACTTATACTAAGAACTATAAAAACTAAAAACTAGAACTTAAATACTAGAGAACCTTACCTCTTGAAGAACCTTGCTACTCTTTCTTCCTTCTTGCTTCACTCTTCTCTTAAACTCACCTATTTGGTTTGAGTTTGATGTGAAAAATTCAAGAGGAGAAGCCTCCTATTTATAGGAAACTTCAATGACAACTATGATAATTCCCAAACTCTCATCTTTAATCCTACCCATTGGATGATCTTTTTTAATCAATGGCTCATGGAACTTGGTCTTCTTTGAAGACTCAATTTGTGAAGAAAAAGGTTCTCATTGGTTGATTTAATTACATAAGGATTTAGGCCATTTTCCTTGATTTTTCTTATTGGTTGTTCAAGTTTGTGGGCCTTACATGTGCATTTACCTTCTTCATTAAGTTTCTTCTTTTTCTCTCCTTCCTCTTCTCCAAACCGTGGTCCCTCATTTCTCTCTCCCCCTTATCCTCTTCCATTCCCATGTGCATTCATTTATGACTCCATGTGCTTCAATTATCCCATGTGTTCTTGTAATTATAATATCTTAAATATTATTAATTCATCTCTTATCCTCTCATCTTGATCCTTCACCATTGGATCAATTTTGTGTTTGTTCAAAATAAATCCTCACCATTTATCTATAGCTTAATTTTCCCATTGGTCCATTTAATTTTATGAGGACTAAGCTCAATTCTTTGATTTCTCATTGGCTAATTCAACTACAAGAGGATTACGGTTAATTATAGGATTAATTAGGACCATTGGATTCAAACTTAATCAAGAAGTTTTAATCCTCACCCTTCACTATAAAACATGTGCTCTTGTAATGTCATCCTTGTGATGTCATCTTGATGACATAATCAAGGCTTAGGTGTCATTATTGACTCTTCAACACTAATTAGCAATTCTTAATTATCATGTTGATTAAGTGTTTACATGCTCCTTAATTATATTTTGCCATTAGCTAACTTAATTACATGAAGATTTAGACTTAATTACGTGAGATATTATTTCATTCTTTTTGGCTTAATCATTTTCAAATATAATTAGCCCTCATTTGATACTTTTAATTTGTCTCTAATCATCTTGAAGAATTATGCAACTAATCTCAATTAGTGCAAGCTTATTTTGTTAAAGATAATTGTTAATAGCTAACAATTATACTAAGTATTTCCCTATTCCCTTTTCTTGTTTTATGAGCATATAAAATAGTTATTATTTCATGTGATTTTAAGTCACATTTTATAGCTCCTAATATGTGGTCTCATTAATTAGCCATTGGTTAATTAATTCCAAAGTGAAATTTGCACAAAAATATAATCAACAGATTATAATTCTTTGAGACACATATTCACCTTTGTATTTTTGTAATTATTTTTCAAAATACAAGGTTTATAAGAGTTATGAAAATTACGGTATTACAAAATGTGTGTTGATTTCATAAAATGTCATTTTAAATCATAAGAATAGTTTGGGGAAAAACTTATAGTTTTAAAAGATTAAAAAAAAAAAGAAAGAAAGAAAAAAGGGGGAAAAAAGGATTGGTGTCTATCTAGGATCAAAATAACTTTCTAACCATCTCCTGTATTTAGAATTAAGTAAGATTTAATTTCTGAATTATCATATTTATTATTTTAATTTGTTGAATAGTGATAGGACAAGACTTTATAGTATAAAACCCCGTAAGTATACAGGTCATATTAAGTAATAAAGAGTAAATAAAGTATCGTTCCACGAGGACTTAGTACCCTAACTTCAGTTAAATATTAATTTTAGACTTTCGTTTAAGTTGAGCAAATCAAATTAAATTTAATTAAAAGAAAAGAAGTTACAAATGAAATTAAATAAATAAACTACGACAATAATCAAATAAGCAACCCAGAGCCACTAATCCTTTATTAGCTTTATAAACCTTGATTTCACTAATTTAATTAGCCTTAATATCAATTTTGTTAATCTCAAGTATAAATAGCTATGGGTGCCTGTCGGTCCACTCACAACCTTCTCTTAAGTAGAAATCGTTATGTTTAACATAATTATTCAAAAAGCAACAAAACTTGAACATACTCTTCAACAATTATATGAGGCTATTAGGTATATATCTATCCTAATTGCAAATTAAATCATAATCTAATCTCATATTACTTAATCTTAAAGCCTAATTAAAATTCCCTTTGGGAAGGGAAATCATAATGCTCAAATTCATATTCAACGATGGCCAACTCCTAAATAGATAAATCTAAGCAAGATTAAGTAACCAAAATTAACATTAATTATAACTAAACAATGAAAACAAAGTACAATATACTCATAAGTTCATAGCTCCTCTAGGTTGCAAACCAAACTAGCCACACGCTTTAATCAACATTACAACACATAAAATTCCAAAGTCAAATTTAGAAAACCAAAAAGGAAAACCAAACCCTATCAACCAAAGAACAAAATCTGCCACGATTTAGCTTCAATCAGATACCCTAGTTCAGATTTTGTCTGTCATGGTTTCCCTTCCAATTGGCTCCTTCTACTTAGCACTTTGTAAGTACGAATCTTGTTTAGCTCATGGTGCAGGATGAGGATGATGCTCACCGGTGGCCTGTGGTGGTGAATAACACCACCAGCAAGAGAAGAGGAAGAAGAAGGTCGAAGGTCTGGAGGTGTGCGACGCTAAAATTCTTTGGTTTTCTCCTCTATTCTATCGTTCTCCCTTCCAACAAAAAATGACCCTCTCTTAGGGCCTGTTTGGTTTGAGGGAGAGAGAGAGGGGGAGGAGAATTTTTTCTCTCCTCTTTACTAGACTATTCAAACTTTTCAATATTCCAAAAATATACTCTTAACAAAAAGGGATATTTTTCTCATTAATAGCAATTTCTTGGATCAATAATTTACACTCTCTCCAAAAACGATGAGGTTCCATTCAGCTCCTTCCTTTTTAAAACATTTTGATCTCTTTTCATTCCCACATGATCCACGTCACTTGAGAAAAGAAAAAGAAATATTTAAGAATAATAACAAAGACTAACATGCATATTTTTTAAATATATATTTTTCCTTTTCTAAACTAAAATATTATTATTATTATTCCTAAGCTAAATTGTTTTTATTTTATTTTTTTGAAATCCAAGATATTTATAATCAAAAGCCCACTAGTAATGCACCACTTTGATTTGATCTTACAATACTATAATTTCAGAAATCTCTCAAAATTGTATAGATAATTCTCCAAATATCTTCAAAATATGCTTTAAAATATACTAAAATTAGAGAGTTATCACATAGTTATATCAAACAATAAAATCAAATGAGTTAAAGAGGCAGCGACATGCATATGAGTTTAATGTTTTGGTAAAACTTTTTCATTTTTTAAGGGTATAATTTTTTTCAAAAATTAGAACGTGAAGGGTTTTCACCTCTCTCTTATTATGTTCGCTTTCTCGGCAAGTGAATTTGTGTTTTCCTACTTATAGGGTGAAGGACATAACACCCCAACCAACGCTTGTTGGTGTGACTTTAATGTTCAGTCTCGAAGGGGAAGGAAAAAATAAGAAGAAACAAAATAGAAGGGAAGATAAAAGTAGAGACACAATGTTATTTCTCCTTTTATATTTAAATTAGTGTCGCATTTCCTATAACAATACCAATACAATTAAATTAAAATCAAAATTAAAATCAACATCATCAAAATGAAAATGTGTGTGTGTGAAGAGTGAAAGAGATTTGCCGTGTCCCTCAAAATAACCAAATTCAATAAAAGATTTGCAGTAATAGGGAACCTTGGTCGTTTTCCCAAAGAATTTGCAGCGGGTCTAATTGGAATAACAACAAAACAAAAACAGTAAAAATGGGGGGTTTTATGGTTGAAACAAATTAAAAACGAAATTTAAAAGAAACAAAACAAAATATTCAGAAGTAGATTAAAAACAATCAACCCAACGTTCAGATTCTAGAGACTTCCATCATTGAACGAAATATAAATAACCCACGTTTGGCTCTGGACGAACCGAGATATCTACATTCGCCTAGAAAATCCCTCGACTAGACGATTGCCTAGAATATGTCCGAACAACGGCGTCCCACTATGCAATCGCACAGCAAAATTTAAAACCTAGTTCAAACTCAGTCTTTGGGATAAACCAAACCGAATATTAAATCTAATATTCGACCTATTTCCAGAAATCGGATCCAATAAAGTGAAAATAGAAACGAGTTAAATTACTAAATAAGCACAAGTTCTTTGGATGAATCATTGAATCCTCATATTGGATTAACCACAGAAGTTTAACCAAGCATGGCTAGACAAAACGCAGAAGAAAAGATGAAGAAGAACGCGAAGAACATTGTAGAGAAAATTAAACTTCTGCCTTTTAATCCAAAAATGTCTAAAACGTGCCTAAATGAATGTTGGCGGTTGACCTAACTAAATAAACCTTAGCTGCCAAAACAAAATGGGCTCTACAAGTTTGGCCCAAAACAAAAATAAAATAAAACTGGACTTTAATTACAAAATTCGAGCAAAATAAAAATCCAGAAAAATGAGTCTGTTTTTAGCTCTAATTTTGTCCATCTTCTTGTCTGAATCAGCCTTCTGAGTCTGTATAACAATTGTAGCTCTCTGAATCATCTAAAAAAGGAAAGAAGAATCAGGCTAATCAGATATCTAGATCAAAATTTATGGCGAAAATACTAAATCACTGAAAATCTAGAATTTAATCATAAAAATAAATTCAATCAAATTAAAAACTCAAAGCTCGATTAAGAAATAAAATCCATTATTTAATGACTAAACAATCCTAAATTTATTCACCAAGAGATACAAATAAGTGTAATAATATTCAATTATCAAAGAGGGAAAAGTGAGTGTGTATTTACAAGATCTTTGGGGTGGGAATGGGTGGAAGAAATGGTACCAAATGAAATAATGGAAGTGGGGATAAAGTGGGTGTGTGCTTGGGGATGAAGTGGGTGCTTTGGGGTCTATAAATGGATAAGGAGAAGGGAGAGGGCACAAGGATAAGGAAAGAAAGAGGCAAATGGGAATGGGGACCAATGATAAGTAAAGGAAGTGTCCAATGGGAGTGGAGATAAGAGGATATGCAAAAGGAAGAAGGAAATCAGTGATCGAGAAAGCTACTAGAAAATAGAGGACACGTTGCTGCTAAAGTAAGAGCTTATGGCGAAGAGTTTGGGAGAAAAAATATTAAAAAAATACTTTGTGTGGCACTTACTGAGCCAAGCACCACACAAAGTGAGTAGTAGTAGTGATAATTTCTTAAGCAATCACCACAGCTACTACTTCAATTTTTTTCCTTATTAAAAAAAAAAAGAAAAACACCTTATGTGGTGCTTGGTCAAGCAAGCACCACATAAGGTGTTTTTTGTATATTTAAAAAAAAAAACTAAAGTAGCAGCTTGGTGCTTGTTCAAGGCCCACAAACAGTTGTGGTGCATACTTGAGAAAGTGTCATAGTATCCCAATTTTGAATACAAAAAAAAAAAAAGAAAAAATTACAGAAGAAGCTTTGCCACAAAACATGTGCCACTATTTCCTAATTTTGTAATAGTGTAACTATTTTAAATATCACTCTTTGTGTGCAGCAAAACAAAAATATATATTTTAATGGATCTCACTTACACTAGTAGTGTAATGGCCACCACCAAGAAGATATCCAGTTACACATACTGAAAGTTCTCCCGCTAAATTGAGTCATAAGTAGTGTTGGCCCCCACTGAAGCAAGTATTATTCCCTCCCTTCAGGTACTCACATTTCTCCTTAGGGGTTTGTTCCTTTGGATACACTAATTTCTCGAAAGAATGTCTCCCCAGGGACTTGAGGCCATGACCTGAGGGCTAAGTCATGCCTTATGAGCTCCCTGGTAACCAATTGCACCATATGACCTTAGGACCCAACCATATGGTCTTTACTGTCTTGTTAGGTCTTATCACCTTAGACACACAGTCATAAGGTCTTCACTGCCTCATTAGGTCTTAACACCTTAGAACCCAGCCATAAGGTCTTTACTGCTTTAAGAGACACAGTCCAACAATAATGTTGATTAGGTCTTACTGCCGCCATTGGGTGTTATTGCCTAAAATATTCATGAAACGAATATAGGCGTTGACACAAACAAACATGCATAACAATACATAATATAAAAGAGTAAGGGTTATTACCTATTAAACTTTCCATTATGTTAACCTTTCCAACGCTGTATCTTCACCAAGGTCCTTCTTGATTCATTTATCTCTTAATCCCAGGCAATTGTTAAATCCTATAATTTGAAATGTATATGGAGAATTATCATTATGAATTCTAATCTTGATAACATAATTAAGAAGTAACATTCTATACACATTTAGGATGTGTATAGCAATAGCAAAAGTGGCTTTTGTTTCATCCTAATTTTGTAAACTTAAATTTGAATAAATGTCAGATAGTATAATAATGTGATTTATGTTTTAAATGACTTTTGTAAGCATTAAAACAAAGGTGATATCCAACCTCTTCCCTTCATGAGGTATCTAATTTCTTCTCTCTTTATGTTAGAAACCTTCTTCCTCTACGGTGTAAAACATCAAAAAACAACTAATTTCTGCCAAATTGGCCCACCGCGAGTATACAAACGTCCCCATTTCCAACATCACATGTTTTGTAATTTGTACTGCACATTTAAGCATCCAATTGTTGTCTCAAATACATGCTAAAACTACCTTTAATAGATTTCTTATATTCTTTTTCCCAAAAAAGCCAAGAGACTTTTCTTCATCCATGACCATACATCTAATTTTACATTATTATACATGCTATTCTTAGTTATTGTTATCCTTTTAAAGCCCACCATTTATAATTATCATGTAGTTTTAATCCTCTAACAATGTAGTAAAACTTCCTTATTTAAAATTGGTAAGTATTAATTTTCTGCCTAGACATCTCACCAAAATCTTCCATTATACTCATTACCATGCACATCTGATCCAGAGAAGCCTCACATATCAGCAGAAGATCATCTACAAACATTAAGTGGGAGACCTCAACTCCATCTCTTCCCAATGTTATAGGCTTCCATTTACAACTAGCCACACAATCAGCAATTAAGTGGGTTAATTTCTCCATTCCTAGGACGAATAAGGGGAGAGTGGATCCCCTTGCCTCAATAAACCCCTAGAAGGCTTGAACTTCTCTCCCTTACCTCCATTCCACATTAAAGATAATCCAACTGAATTGATACATTGCATAATAACTCTTTTTAGCTAATCATCAATTCCTATTTTAGCTCGATAAAACCTTATTGATAAAGCACCAAGACATTCTATCATATGCATTTTCAAGGTCAATCTTAATGACCATATAACCCTTTCTTCCTTGCACTCTACTCATAGAATGCACAACTTCCTTAGCAATTAAAATATTATCATGTATACTCTGCCTAGGAACAAAACTAGACTGATGAGAGGAGATCAACTTGTCCTTAAGAGGTTTTAATCTATTTACAATCAATTTAGTTAGACCTTTATAAACTACATTACACAAGGAAATAAGTCTGAATTGACTTACCCCTTCCAGTTGCTCCACCTTCGGAATAAGCACAACAAGTGTGTCATTAACCTCCCCAATATTCTCTAGATTTCTCCAAAGATCCTTGATGAATCTTATGACCGACGGCCCCACCACTCTCCAATTGTGTTGGTAAAACCCCGCTGGAAAGCCATCACTCCCAGGAGCCTTAAAACTCCCCATTTGAAAGAACACTCTTCTTACTTCCTCATCACTGACATCCCTACCCAAACTTCACAGGTTCAAATCAGACCTTTTCCCCCACCCCTGTTTTGTTTGAGTCCAACCTCTGATCTCCTTCTCTTCATAAAATAGCTTTTCATAGAAATCCTAAAACATCTGCATAATCTCTTCTTCTTCCTCAACCCAAATGCCATTACTATTTTTAATCATCTTAATTTTGTTCTTTCTTCTTCTCACTAATGTTTTTGTATGATAAAACCTTGTGTTACGATCCCCTTCTTCCAGCCAAATACCCCTGGATTTTTGGAACCACAACATTTCCTCTTGCCTTAAAGTATGCATAAGCGCCTCCTCTAGGTCCCTCTCCAAACTAATAAGATGAGGGTTTCTTCTTCTCTCAATAATTTTTTGAACTCCATTTAGCCTATTTAAAATTCTCCTTTTGTGTCTTTCAATGTAGCCAAACACCTCAGTGTTCCACCGTACTAGTTCTTGCTGCAAAACAGAAATTTGTACATGAAATTCCTCCTTACTCTTCCATATCTCCCTAATAACCTCCTCAAACTTCTCATGCAATTGACAAGCAGCCTGATATCTGAAAGGCCTAACTCTACATTTGTCATATTCCACATTCAGCTTTACAAAAATAAGGTGATGATCGAATCCTATTCTCGAATAACCCTGATCTCGGCATTTTCAAACACTTCTTGCCATGATACGTTGCATAGGCACCTGTCCAGCCTTTTGAAGACCCTTTCCAGGCCTTCCCACTTAGACCCTTTCCAAGTAAATAAAGGACCACTAGCCTCTATGTCAATCAAACAACAGTCCTAAATCCAATCATTAAACTTCCTACACCGAACCTCATTAATTCTTCCACCTCCTTTTTGTTCCCGTGGAGATTTTATTTCATTAAATTAAGAGTAATACAATTACTAAAAATAGTCCAACATGCCTATGAAGATTCAGATTCATTATAGCTAGCCATTAATCTCCCAAGAAAAACTCACTGACTCATTTTGATCAGAGATATTTTCCTAAGAGAATGGTGGCTATAATGGAACCCAATCTGAAGGTGAAGCTAAATCACCAAGAGGGGGGTGAATTGGGGATTTTGAAGATTTTTTGTAGTTGCTCTGTTTTTCAACAATGAAAACAGATATGAACAGAGTAGAAAGGAAAAGAGCAAGACACAGAGATTTATACTGGTTCGGTCCAACATCTTGACCTACATCCAGTCCCCAAACTCTCTGAGATTTCCACTATCTCAAGTGATTACACACTCTGTACTCAAGAATAATTCTCTCACTAGAATTTACTCCCCCTTACAAATTGTAATCAATGAACCCAATCACCAAGTCCCCAGACTTGTGATTCTTTACAATAAATGATTTACAATCAAATAACTCTCTCTAAGAGTAGATAAGAATAAACACTGAAGCTTAATATATCAAATGATACTTTACAAGTAAAAACTGAAGGAAATGATTGTAGACTTGAATGCAATTAATTTTCAGCAGATGTGTTGGTTGAGAAGACTTGAATGCAGCTCTATTTATACCAAGAGTGCATTAAATGATCGTTGTAATCATCAATATAACCGTTGCCTTCATTAGACAAGGTTTAGGTTAAGCTTTGGTCTTCTTCTCTCTAATCTTCACTTAATCTAGCTGTGCAGAAGTTCAGAGTTGACTTCTTGAAAATAAATCCATTGGAATAGCAACTACTGGATGTAGAAAACAATCTTTAATCCTTTGCTAACGTGTGTAGAGAGATTATCCAGAAGTATGCAACTTTCTGAGTTTTGCATTTAATGTGCTAACATCACTTTTTGCTTTTGCTTTAAACTTTCAATAAACATCTTCTAAAACATCTGAAACTCACTAACGAAGTGGTTAAACATAGCTAGGAAGATAGAAGATTGATGATAGAAAGTATTAAGATCAAACAAGAAGGTTTCACAAATTCGTCAGATTTGATTTTCAAACTCTGCCATGAAAACTCGAGTTTGTTTATCAAAACTCGAGTTTTGGACTTTGACATGTAAAATCGATTTTAGTCCAAAACAACAAAACTGGAGGTTTTTATTTAAAACTGGCGGTTTTCAAAACATTGAAAAACATCAAATCTCACGGCTTGGCCAAAACTCGAGTTTCCATATCAAAACTCGAGTTTCCATTTAAATATAAAAAATTGAAGATTTTGCGCTAAGTCAAAACTGGAGGTTTTCATGGAAACTGGCGGTTTTCAAAATCTGAGTAAAACATGAATGCTCTCTGTCAGGTCAAAACTCGAGTTTTCATTTTATCATGAAAACTTTGAAAGAAAAATTATGCTAAGCCAAAACTAGAGGTTTTCTCGAAAATTGGTAGTTTTAAAATCTGGCTAAAACATCAATGTTCTCTGCCATTTCAAGACTCGCGTTTTCAATCAAAACTCGAGTTTTCACAAATCTAATAAAAACTCAGAAAACCAAAAAACTGGCGGTTTTGAATAAAACTGGAGGTTTTCAAAAGTTCAAAACTTAGGAGACTCTCTGTATGACCAAAACTCGAGTTTTCAAATGCAACCTCGAGTTTTACATTTTTCAGAAAATGTTGAGAAGTCTCTGTGTGATGAAAACTGGCGGTTTTGCTTAGTTCAGAAAACTTGAGCTTTTCTCTGTAAGGTCAAAACTCGAGTTTTGAAACCAAAACTCGAGTTTTTCTTTGACAGTAAATTTTTCAACTTATCAAAGAAAAACTCCATACTTTGTTTACAATTGTCAGTTATCATTAAAACACATAGAGAACTAACACAATCTTTGGTCGCATGTTGGACTATCTTCAGAAGAGTAGAAGTCTTCAAGTCAAATGAATAAGTAAATCTGGATTGTCACTGAAGGAACGTCCTCGGCTTCAACGATGAGAAGGGAGGCAAATATTTGCAGCTCTTATCTCCCGAGATTAGGCAGATCAAGGCAGATCAGGGTTGCAGATATTTGCATGTCTTCGACTACCAAGCCGAGAATGTTCATTCAGTGACAATGCAGATTTAGTAATCATTTGAATATTTATAATTGTGTGTACATACAAATATGTTATATATAGGGTAAATATTTGTAGTGGTTTATCTGAAAACCGCGACAAAGGTACACAATTTGACGCGGTTAAGACAATTTGACGCGGTTAAGACATCGCTTAACTTTGACCGCGACAAAACTATGTCGTTTCGCTTTTATGTTACGGTTATTTACACAAACCCGCTACAAAGTAACTGAGACTAAGTTCTCGCCAACGCTGGCGCCAATATTTTAGTGGTTATTCCCCATAAACCGCAACAAAGTTTGTGCCATTATGTGTCAAGCTGGTGCCAAATTTATAGTGGTTTTGTTTTGGGTAACCGCTACAAATTTTGAAGCAAACATGCTCGTCTTTTGGCGCCAATGCTTCTGCTACTAGTGTGTCGTGGTTTTGTGTAAAACCGCTACAAATTCATGATTTTGTAGCGGTTATTGGTAACCGCTATAGATTAACCGCGACTAATGATAGTTTTTTTTTTTTGGTAGTGATTGCTTCATTAGATTTTTAGATTTTTTTGATTTATACATATTTTAAATTTAAAGATTAATAATATTTAAGTACACATTCACCACTTGAGTGCGTTGCGACAATATTTTTCATTAGCAACACTAACCGTGTTAGAATTAAAGGATCGAAGGTATATTTTATAAAGTTAATGAATTAAAAATATACCTTATGTATATATGTAAAACTTTCTCATATATTTATACGAATTTATATAAAAATTAAAAATACGAATTATTACTACATGACAAGAGACTGTAATAAAGAACAAGATAACCCTTATACACAAAAACTAGAAGTATTAAACAGAATCAACGAATTATGAAGAAATAAGATTGTCTTCGGACGCCGTTTCCAAAATTCAATCAACTTGCATGAAAATAAGATTGTCTAACAGCAAATAGCTGAATGAAGACATCATGAAGAGGGATTTATACAAATTCTTTCTTCTTTGCAAATCTATAGGTGTGTCCTAAGTTAGACGACTATAATACAATAAAGAATGAAATAATGTTTCTATCCAATGGGATAAGTTTGTATCAAAAAATGAAAAAATTGTCAATGATCTCAGAACAGCTTGCTTGCAAATTCATCAATGCCAATTCCTTCAGAGTCACAGGCAGAAAATTTTGAGGCAAGTTGTCTGAGCTGCGAAACGCTTCTTCCCAATTTCATTGCCACCTTCTTTTCAAAAAGCTCGCCATTTTCTCTTTTCTCACAGTCTTTCTCTTCAAGTGTTGCTTCTATGGTCTCTTGCAGCAACTTGAAGAAACCTCCACAGTTTCTGTACATTTCAAACACCATCCCCACTTGGCCTCCATGCTCCAGCGCATTTATCGAAGCTGCCAACGGCCCAGCCACGGCCGCCACAATGCCCGGCCATGACGAACCATGGCTGGCTAATGCAGAACCTAAAGCTGCAATCCCAGTGAGCAAGGGACCTGATATGGCTAAGGTTTTGTTGACCTTGAGAGCCATGTTGCCTAGTCTGTTATAGTCCTCCAAGTCTTTACTCTTCATCACTTCAATAATCTGCATCATTTCCTTTTCTAGTTCAGGACTCCATCCATTATTCGTTTTCTTGTGGGATCTAGCGACTTGCTTTTGGAAGTCAATGGTCTTATCAGTTTTGGGCCACCAAACAGCAGGCTCAAATTCGGAAGGGAATTTTTCAAGCATAGCTCCCAAGAGAGGAAGAGGATAAGCCTTGTCAAGTGCCAAAACCTTCTCCATTGCACTCTTGACATCTTCTTCACTTGGATTTCCAATAGCTAAAGTGGTCTGTATTTCCGTCTGAAGCTGCTTGAACAACCTTGTCGCATTTCGTTGCTCCTCGGCGAGCTGTGATGGCTGCATCTTGTTCATGATCAGTAGCATTCCGGTGGCAGCGGAGAACAAAAGGGTAGACGATAATTTAAGTGCCAACATTGGTGCAGTGCTGTCATCAATGGCGGTAGTGACGCCAACCATGGCGGCGCCAGCGAGGGTGACCATATTGACCGAGTTGAGAAGAAGGGAGTTCCAATTGTTGCGTTGCTCGCCAATGTTCCTATGCATTTCAACTCTGTCAGCTACAGCCTCTAATAGTGCGTATAGTTGAATAGTGGCCTTATTGGACTTTCTGGGGTTGGAAAAATCAACATAGTTTTGTGAGGTGGAAGCATCTTTCTCTGACGGAATTATTATGTATGTAGATCCGTTGAGCTCCTGATTCAGCTTCTTCGTTGTTCTGGAGGGTATTTTCGGAAGTGAGAAAGGAACTGATGGGAGCTTTGGGATGTTAATGGCGGCGTTGACTCTCTTGAAAGTCGAAGAAGAAGAACAACAACAAAGTGAAGCTGAGATTTGTAAACAAGACATGATAATGAGAAGGATTTAATTGATATGGATTTCTTGCTTTGGTTTAGAATGAGATCGAATGGGTTCTGATATTCATAGTTCCATATGGCAGACATTAGGAGGAACAAGTCATATCTGGGAAAATATTGACAATTGACAAATTTAGTTAGACCGGGCCTTACTTTGACCTTTCAAGGATCTCATAGCTTCAATAAAAACAAAAACACTCCTGTAGTTTTTTTTTTTTAAAAAAAATAATAATAACATGAACACCAAAAAACTTTGAATTTTATTTTCCACGGAATTCGTCTATTAATAAATATTAATAACAAATGATATATATGTGTGTACATATATATATACACACACATACACATATATTTCCCGTGTGTATTATACTATATATTTGCCTTTTATTTTATATATAACATATTATTTAAAAATTACATGTATCATATCATAATGTTAACAATAATTATGAAAATTATTTTTTATATATTTATATGGCTATTAATATCATTAGTTTTACTTTTATAAAGATATTATTTTTAATATAAATTTTATTACAAATATAACAAATTTTTTATTTTTGCTGTGGAATCATCAACAGAATTTGTTATAGAAAATTTCATGGCTAAAGAATAAAGGATTAAGGTGTGGATTAGCCAATAAACTTTTATTCTATGAGCGCTCAATATAAAAAAACTTTTAAGTAGACTATAACTAGTAACAAACTTTTAAAAAGGTAAAGTTATCATAAATATGTTAAAAGCAAATAACGTCCGTTACTTTCTTTGACTGGAATTATTGAGGCTTTCCCAGGTGATGTTTTCTATTTACATTCCAGTCTCTTAGAAAGAGCCATCGGACCAGACAGGTGCAGGTAGCTTAACTGCCATACCTGTCATTGAAACACATGCTGGAGACGTCTCTGCCTATATTCCCACCAATGTGATCCCCATTACTGATGGACAAATCTGTTTGGAAATAGAGCTCTTTTTTCGCGGAATTAGACCCGCTATTAGCAGATGTAGCTTACCTATGTCAGCAAAACAGAGTTGGTTAAAATGAAATTCGATGCATAGTTGGAGTTGAAAGATAAAAAAGCTTTCACTGCAAATCACAAAACACACAAAACGTTCAATCATTTCCAATTTATCATCTGAAAACGACAATGCCATTACCTAAAATAAAAGACACGGGAGATACCATCACGCTTGAGGGTTTTACAGTGTGCGAGATTGAAGTTCGACAAAACAGAAGAAAACAATTATGAAGATAAAGCAGTCGCCCTGTCCCTCGATGGCTGAATCAAGTATTGAGATCAATGGGATGTGTACGTAATTCAGATTTGATGAATCAAGTTGTGTGAAGTAATTGAAGTTGACCTTCAAGGAACGAAGAATCAAGTTGCCTACATACCGGACGTTAGGTTGCTTTTAACAGATTTGTAATAACTTTAACTTTTTAAAAGTTTGTTGATAGTTATGGTCCACTTAAAAGTTTTTTGTGCTAGACGTTCCTAGAGTAAAAGTTTGTTGGCCAATCTGTACCTTAACCCAAGAATAAACTATGGAAAAGTTCTGTGGTTGAAAAATTAGCCACAGTTTGCCATGCATTAGCTATAGAATAAACCAAAAAATTTTTTTGGGCAACAAGCAGATTTATTACCAGGCAGAGTAGTTTTTCTTGTTTTGTGTCATTGACATTGATGGCATAACACCAAGGATCCGGAGGAAGGTCGTTATGGTATTTACCGCCGAAAATATACAACCAATGGCCGTCGGCAACGGCAGAACGACCTTCGCTGTGAGTGAATGATAAAGTAGAGCAAGTTCTCCAACTATCTTTGGTTACGGGTGTCTATACAATGTATTGCTGTACGGCCAACCCTTGATACGTTGCCCATCGATCACATGAACGCAGGAACCAATGACTTGGAAGTTGGTATCCAAAAGAGCAGGATCTGAGTGATGGGTCGAGTTACATCTTCAAAAGCCCGAGTCATTCAACAGCATCGTCATCGTCGCTTTGTTTGATCATATACCAATCGTAAGGTGAACCTATGACAAAATTGTCTTCTTTAGATTCTCCATACCTGAAAACGTGAACATATATCAACTTCTCCATCCTTTTCTCTATTGATGATGACGCCGGCGGTCGAAGGCGGATCTGAATCACAAAATTGCTACCTTTTGATTAAAACAATGAGATTTGTCAATGCAAGAATGGGTCACAGAGCTGAACTGCTCCATTTAGGACAAATTTGATCGTCAATTTTTCCTTGGGAGCTTGGTCAACCAACCACGAATGACGGCTCTTGCACAAAGTAGCGAGGTGATTAATACTCCATCCGTAGCTTTTTATAATTAACATTTTCTTTTACGCGGGAGGTAGGACACAAACTTCTTTTGTTTAAAAATTTAAACTAGTTTTTCCTATTTTAACCTTTTTAAATATATGTCACTCCTTCTCTTATTATCTTTCATGTACTTTCTTTATAAATAAGGTGGAAACAAAAATATATATCTTACACATTTTTTTCCGGAGAATCTCATTTAAATTCATTTGAAATACTTAAATCCAGATTTAGGCATCCACTTTTAACAAATTTTTAATCAGGCCTTATTTGGCATTTCTGAATATTGTTAGAACACCTTAATGCCCCTCTAATTAAAATGATGATTGAGCCTCCCATCATTTTATGAATCATCTGTAAAATAAAGGAAAGAAAAGAAAAAAAAAGGTGAACTAGGGCTTTTGAGGATAGAACCAGAGGACTAAAGAAGAAAAGAAAATCGCGGCCAACCAAAAAAAAAAAAAATTAAAGGCAAGTTCTGGCACTCTCTCTTGAACAAACTGCGTTTTATAAATTTAGGGAAATCGTCTGAAAGCATCAAAGAAATTTATTTATTCATAATTGTAAATAATAAAAGAAAATAATGGCGATCACGTTTATTGACAATTTTAACCGAAAGGTGTATGTGTATCCACCGGTGCTCGATGATGATGATGATGATTATTATTATTATTATTATTATTATTATTATTATTATTTTATCAGCACCCATGGACGAGGTTTGAAATACATTTTTTTATTTTTATTTTTATTTTATCGGCGCTCATGTATCTACTAGTGATGTGGTGCACGATTCTCTTCAGCTTGTTATTCTTACCACATGATCTTGAATTTTTAATTTGTATTTCAAATATTAGTGTCAATATTAATATAATGTAAAATCAATAAATAGCCTCACTATTATAAATGATGGGGCTGTGTTGGACTTTGGACAATTTCTTTTCTAAACTTTCTATTTTGATTCAAAAATTTGATTTGTCTTCAAATTTTTTATTACAGTTGGCATTAAAAATGATATCTACTTTAGGATCAATATCCAATCGTAGGTTCTTCTTGTGATAAGATTAACTTTTGGATATAATCGCTTCTAAAAAATGTGACAAAAGTGAGTTTCAAGAATATATTTTAGATAACAGTCGTTGGAAAACAAAAAAAATTTGCTTTTTTGCCTTATTAAACCATATAGTTTTGTCATAATAATCAATTTTTCCATTTTAATGGGTATTTGAGTTTTCTTTAAAGCATGGTTTACCTTTAAAAAGCAATTTTTTAAAAAAATAAAAAATAAAATTACACAGCAAAACACACACCTCTCCTATATCAAACATCACAAAATGGACAATGTCAATACCAATCCTAGTACTGGCTGGCCCCTTCAGTATCATGTAACAAAAGGGGTCATAGAGCTGTAAAATTTAAGAAGAATTACAGAAATCCAATTGAAAATTAAATAAAACTGTGATGAAATTAATTTTTGGTTTAGTAGGAAATTTATTTTAGTAGTTTTCGCTAAGAAACAATGTTATCGTGAAAGTTTTTTTGGTCTCAATTTTACCTCGGAAGTTTCAAAACATAGCAATGTTGCCATTTCCATTAAAAACTTAATGATCAACGTTAATTTTTTTGACAGTCAACATTAGTTTTTTAACATAATAAGATAATATTACTATGTTTTGAAACTTTCGAGGCAATATTAAGACAAGAAAAACTTCACAGCAACATTGCTCCTGAGACAATCAAAAATTAAATAAAACTGTAATGAGCAAAAAAAAAATTAAGAATAAAAAAGACGAGTATGTATAAAAGTAGGGAGAATAGGCTAAGATTGCGAGTCCGGAATGTTTCTCGCAGTCTTTCTTCTTAAGTTGACGATTGACGAATTTCATGATCGACCGCCCCACATGTGACCTTTTCCAAATCTTCTTTGTCATGAAAAATTCTCTTGATAATCTTACTTTGATGTGACATACATGTTCCCACATGCACATGCAAAGCATCCAAGTTTCTGATATCGACTATGAATTTTTATAACGGAAAAATCTTAAAAAATGTTGATGTTAAAAATTACGTGCCTTCTGATATCTCTCCACTAATCAAATTTATTTCTGCTTCATTTTCATGTTATTTTTGAACCGTTCATATTTAATTTATGAATTAATTTTTAGCTTTTAGGTCTATCAAATTCGATTCAACAACTCATAATTGTAATAACCCTATTTTCATGTAAATTATTATATGAAGATAATTAATAATATATTATTAAGATATATGGAATTTTCATTAAATCTAAGGCAAAGGATATTTGTTTCTATCTAATTGGCTAATAAGGAATTATTATTGTTAAGTAGCATAAGAAGACAACAGATAATTTAAGAACATGTACACATGGCAAGTAGGAAGATTATTAACAAAAAGCATCTTTGCCTTTAAAAATGACACATACACATAGCAAGATTAAAGTGATTACTAGCAAAATATCTTTGACTTTGGAGATAATAACTTTATTGATGATGCTATTATCAATTGACACATGGGAATAAATTTTAGATATGAAGAAAAGAACATTATACTCCCTTGATTCTTGGACATGGTGCATAAGAAGAAAGAAAATGAGAAGACAAAGATTTACCACATGGTTAGAAAAGTTGAGGACACATGTGCATAGCTAATTAATAAAAGAGGACACCTAAGCTATTAAGGTGGCAACAAGCACTTTAAAGAGGAAAAGATAAGAACACTCGTGCAAAATTTATTAACAATTTATCCCACCTAATCACCTTAACCATTAAGCAAATCATTTCTACAACAAAATAAGGTAATTGATTAAGAGATATTCTTGACCAAAGAAGGCTAAGTGGCGTTACATGGAAGGGAGGAGGAGAAAAATCCAAGTTATCTAGAAATGGAAAAAGAGCCTAGAGAATTATTAGGAACAATTACAAGGGCAAATTGGTAAATTCCAAGGAGATATTTTCCTACCAAAAAACCTCTATAAATAGGACTTCACTCTTCTACCCATTTGGCAAGAAGGCGCCACACTCATAGAGAAGGAGAGAATAGTGAGTTTTGAGAAATAGAGCTAAGAGGACGTACAAGAAGAATTACAAAGAGAATTGAGATAAAGAAATTGTGAAAATTATTCTACTTACTTTAAATTCATATGGTTATGTTTGAGATCTTAGTTAATACCTTTACATGATATTATTGAAGCCCAAGTCACCATTACAAAGGAATTCAAGAGGTGGTGAGGGAAGAAAAGACTTTGAATAAGTAAGTTACCTCCCTAATCTCTTGTAATTTCAGGGATTTTGGTCAATAGCTAGAACATGATAATGTTATTTTATTTTGGTGATTTTGATAGTTTTAAAGTGTTTAAAATGGAATTTTGTATAAGAGAGAATATGGAGTATGATTTTGGAAGTAACAAGGTCAAAATATGGAGAAATACAAATTTAATAGCTTTAAAACCAGCAAGGGCATTTTTGGAAACTGGGAATGATTTATGTATTTTTGGACTTAACAAGTATTTTTAGTCAAAAATAGACATATCAAGAGTCATGTATATTTTTGGAACACCACAATCGGATTTTTCTACAATTAATTATGAATTTTTGAATTTGGGTCAAATTTCAGAAATTTTCAGCACTTTGTGCGAAAATAAAGGAAAATTTACCAAAAAAGAAATACTCATTAACGAAGGAAATTAATGAGTTTCAAAAGTGGAAAGACCCTTTATGCAAGTGTATAATTACATGACTTAAAGGACAGAGTTATATTGACAGTGACATCGCTATATTATTTTATTTTATGTATATCGTTCTTATTTAGTAGCTGGGTATTTACTATTTCACTGATCGACTAATTGCAGGTAAGTAACTTTAAAAAATTTCATGTACTTTGTTTTGTATGACTTTGTATGTATGATTTACCGTGATTGGTTATGCATTCAATCGCTTCCATTCCAAGCGCTTTAGATACCAGAATCGCTATGTGCGACCCCCGGCATCGCATGGTTATGTGCCTTATTTGTGTTACACCCCTACTGATCTCGTCCTTTCGGGTAACAGGTTAGAGGGATTTTCTTTTCTTATTACCTTCCTTTGTTAATTATTCCCTTTTAATATGCATCAGAGTGAGCATGGCAGATCATATGCTCGGTTTGGACAATCACCATGTACTGGTAGAGGTAAGAGTAAAATCATATAATAATCCTTGTAGAGTTAAGGGTATAATTGTCCAAAATCAAATACTGAGCAGTACATAGATATATACAATCATCCCAAATTAAATATACAAAGTGAGATGGGGCATCCCCTATGTCTTCAATCTTCAATTTCATGCCCTTACCTCCCTACTTCTGAACAGCTCAAGGTTTTTCACCTGTGTCTATAGAACGATCTAGAGTTCAAAAATGAAGCCCAAAGTAACTGTTAAACTCAAATACAGTATGTATACAGTGTATGTATGCAGACTACAACTTGGAAACACAATCATATATATGCATTCAATATCACAATCATAATCATGCATTACAACATACCGTCGAGCTACCTTACCAAGGCAAGCCCAGAATCATCATAGTCGTCGAGTTGCCAGAACCAGGCCAGCCCCGAAATCCACATAGCCATCGAGTCACCTAACAAGGCAAGCCCCAGAAATCCTCAGTGCTAGGACAACACAACGGCCGGGCCTCAAACCCAATTATCTTGAATGTATCTCAGGCTCGGTAGTGACCTAAGAACACACAATCTACTAAGCCCTACAGCCCTACACATTCCTCAATCATATCACACAAACATACAACAGTAACATAAGGTACGTGAGTAAACAATTACCACCTAATAGTTGTTCAGAGACTAATAAACTTTCTTGGAGTTCGAGAGTCTCTTCGTATATGCTTTTCCCCTTGATCTTGAGCTTCAATCGGTGTTTCTTCTTTTTCTTCCTTCTCTCTCTATTTCATTTTCTTTCTCTTTCCCTTCTTTTCCATGTTTTTGGCCAAGAATGGCCTAAAGACAAATGAGGGTGAAGAGGTATATATAGAACACGGGTGCGGTCTAAAACGTGCCACGTGTCTGGCCAAGAACGTACCATGTGTCTGGCCCACAACACACAAAGTGTGTTTGGCCCAAAACGTGCCGCTTGTCTTGTCCAGAACGTGCCGCTTGTCTGGCCCTGAATATGCCACATGTCTGGCCCAGAATGTGCCACTTGTTTTCTTTCCATTGGGCCAACACAAAAGTAGCTTTATACCTTGTCATGATGATAGGGCACGTGTCACACTCTTATTAAACCAACATAAAAGTATATCTTGATTAAAAGACACGTGCCACATTCTTATTAAACCAACATAAAAGAAGTGTCGTCATGGATAAATCATGACTTACTCATATATTTTAGGATGCCTAAAATTTCATTTTGACGTCCTGATTTATATTTTAGGAGGCCAAAAAATTTACTGGTGCCAAAAAAATTCTCAAAATGCGTTAAAAAATTAATTTTAGGACGCCTAAGTTTCAAAATTCAGCCAAATAATTATAAAAATGTCACCTCCTATACTTTTTACTTCCTTTTTTAAAATAATGACGTCTTTTAAGGAAGTAATATCTACTTTTTGTAGCAGTGTACCCTTTATAAGGTTCACGATCCTTCAGATCCTGAAGCTAGGTCAAGTATGAGATTGAATCGAATTGAATTTCAGATAACAGTTAACCTCTATAGGAGATATAATATATGACAGATATTCATAACATGGATAACAACAACATTCAGTAAACAAATCGATACCTGACTACAATGACATACCGCACATGTATCGTTACCGTCTAAGTACTCACCCATGCCTCGTGACCTTGTTACAGATCCTCAGCACTAGGAAAACAAGCATACAACATTATCATAATAATCCATAGCTACACTAAATGTAAACACACGCGTGACCTCGGCCCAAGTCCTACTCACGGTGCATGACCCAAGCTCTAATCTTACCTATGACTGCAATCAATCATGAATCAAACAATCATATATACATACAAGATATAGAATATTAGAGATACAGTACGCCTCCATACCTTTCTTCGTGTCGCTAGTGGTATGATTTCCTTTTGGTACCACTTCCGATTTTCCTGGATATCCTATATAAATATCACTGCATTATGATATTGTAACAAATACCAATACAAAAAAAAAAAAATGGTTTTTGCGACGGAAAAAATCTGTCACAAAAACATAATTTTCCGTCACAAATTTATTTTGTGACGGATTTTTTCTGTCACAAAAAACTAGTGGCAATTGCGACGGATTTCAAAAAATCAGTCGCAAATTCAAATTTTTGCGATGGATTTTCAAATCCATCGCAATTCCATCGCAAAAATTCGAATTTGCATCCGTCCCAATTGTGACGGATTTGTATCCATCACAAATTTCAATTTTTTTAAAAAAATATTTTTGAAATTTCTTTATTTTTTTATTATGCTTTAATTATTTGTTTTAATTTTGTTTTAAAAATTATATTCTTTTCCATTATTTTTTTAAAAAATATTTTTAAAACTTTATTTTTTTTATTTTTGTTTTAAAAATGATATAATAAAATTTTTTTAAAAAAAAGTTGTATACCATAAAAAAAAATATATGTAATAACAATCATAAAGAACTGGGATTTGAGGTATTTGTACAACTAGTGAATAATAATAATGTTACCAACAAAATAAATTAAAAAGTACAAAAATAGTAAATAAGTTATACATCAAAGAACAGCAATAACATCATCGCCATGCCTAAGTTGTGCTGGTTCCCCGTGGAAAGTGAAGCCTGCAACCTTATTCTGAGATTCCTTTGGTACAACAAAACCCTGCGAACAGTGCAATACCATATAGCTCAAACCTTGGGAAATTAATGATAATAAGAATATAATGAATAGCAGCATGGGAAAAACACCATTCAAAGAAAATGAGAAATTTTGATGAGTTAATGTGCACAGAGAGAAAAAATAGATGTTAAGAACATTACTCACAATACTATTCGAAAAAAATTCAATCTGCACTAATATGGCACAACATTATTCATGAAATATCCAAAACTTAAGTTCCAACATTATTCATGCATCACAACCTCAAAGCTTCCAAAACAGTCCCAACATTGTTTGATTCAGTTCAAAAAACTATTGAATCTGGGAATTTGACAAGGCATACACATGACAACTATAATCAATTCATTACAAACCACAGAAGTCCAAGTTATTATGACCACAAATGGCATTGAAATGCTACCCCTTGCTAATCATCCCAATTTATGCCACCAATATCCAAACCTGTTTTGACCAGACCTGTTTTGACAAGACAGCACAAAAGAAAAATGGGAAAGCCCGGGCAAAAGGCCTACCATGCATTTGATAAAAGAAGCTCTACTGGACCATAATTACAATAATGGGCTTTTCTGTTCAAATATTTACACAACGTACACAGATCAACAAATACATTCCCTTTTTCCCAAAAAAACTAAGCAAATAAGTTTGCACTTGATTGTCTATCATATATCTTATCAAACCATATTTACACTACCAGATGGGAGAACATAATATGAGCTTATTCTTACAGAGTTCAGGATCGAATTACATCAACACCATACCTCAAAAATTAACATTAACATTATATTCTCAAAAAGATAGGAAAAGATAACTCCATAAACTAGAGCACTTTTCTGAATGATCAAATGTGCATCGGTTTCCTAAACACTTGAAAAAATTATAGCTAAGCAAAGAAAAACAGGATGACCAATCAACAGAATTTCAAAGAGGAAAAAATGTTTACCTACCATAAGCATTGTTTGCAATATCATTCTGAATACCTCTTGGTTAAAAGCTAGACATATGTCGTAACAAAAAATTCTTCATAATAATAATAGGCCTCATGTTCAAACATTTATTCAATCACGCACACAAAAATAAAAATAGCAGAGCTACTTCGGAAGGCATATAAATTATCCTATGTCATTTAAAATATGCTTATAGTTCCATCAAAAGGATATTTTTACATGAAAATTTATGTCAGTAATGTCAATATCAGTGCTGCCAAAATTGCTCACTCTGTGATTCAAATCCTTCTATTTAGCTCGATTCATCCAGCCAATGATTTATATCACAGTAAAAGTTAAAGGAGCGGGAATGGATGACCAAATAGTGCAATTTGAACAAGGAATCAATATCTGATGATATGAGAATTCATCTTGTGCATTTTCAAGCAGGTCTATATAGGGTCATGAAATCATGCTATTTGTAAGCAACCAGATTTAAAAGAAACTAGAGCAGAGACCAAAACTATGAACTATGGCAAGGGAAAATAAAATTCAAATCACAGGGCATTGTACACTTAAAACTAACTCATATTTGTAAGCAACATAAAGGGGCACCTACAAAAATCCGTAGAATGAAAATACCACCGGAGTAACAAAATAAGGAAAAGACCAGACCATAATGAAAGGATTTCCTAATCAAACAAGTTGAATCCCATGTCACCATCGCTCTCTTCTTGCGAATCTTCCTGTAAAATTGCAACACACAGTTGCCAATTAGATAACAAATATCCACAAGACAGAATCAGACAATACTAATAAAGCTTTTCATTTTTTTTTAAAAAAAAAACCTTCTTCTCCTCAATAGGAGGAAGAGCTGCTGCACCCCCACTGCCAACTGCAGCTGGAGATTTCTGGATTTGTGGAGTAGAAAGAATGGAGTAGAAATAATTTTGTAAATAGATTAGAAACAAAAAATTATTAAATCAGATCTACTCCAGAACCAAAATTGAAATGCAAATCTGAATGGATCGATTAGCTTCAGAGACCAGTAAGTTTAACAAGTGAGTAGAGAAAAAATGTGACACAAAGAGAAAACAGAAACAAAAAGATCGAGAGAAATCACCTCCATGAATCAACTTGGACGGCCAGGGAACAGATCGAGACACGGATCAGATCCGAGAGATAAAGGAGTGCGAATCGCCAAGACGGATCAGATCCAGATCGCGGACTCGGAACAGAGAGAGACTCGAATCAGATCAGAGAGACAGATCAGGCCAAGGAACAGAGAATCACAGACGGAGGAGAGGAGGACGAATCGCTGGGGGGAGAGCAGACCGGGAGATGAGCGTGAAGAAGACTTAGGGCCGGGAAAGCAGTGAGAAAAGTGGCTTTTGTTTCTGATGGACTTTTCTTAATGGACTTTTCTCTGATGGACTTTTTTCTGATGTGATTTTTGTTTGGGATAGTAGTAGCAGAATTGGCTTTTGTTTGTAATGGGAACTTGTTTGGCATTGCTTAAAAAAGTTGGATGAGATGGAAAATGACTGAAAAGGGCATGAAACAAATTCTCACACACACACATATATGTGCCCTATAAAATGTAATAATTTGGGATAAAAAATCAAAAATAAATATAAATTTACCAAATAAAATGGTAAAATTCCATTAAATAAATTACAATACAATAAAGTGCTTAATCAAACCACTCATATTGATGAGGAAGCTTCACGAAGATCATTTGATGAGGATGCTTCATCAAGTGGATCATCATTATCTTCATCACTCATATTTCCTTCTTCAGCTTGATCAAATTCCATATCATTTTGGGAATATCTCCAGATAAAATTATGTATCCCCACTAGCTGGTTGCTGATCTCTAACCCACTATTATTCCAAGTTAACTGGTAGACCAAATAATTTTGTTCAGAATTAAATTTCTCTCAAACTATCTAACACAGACATGATTTCTTTCCTGTTGAAATATTCTATATATACTCACATAGCATATTTCAAAAATTGAACAGGGCAGGACAGCAGGACGAAAAACATGGCTTGTTTGAATTAATTAGAGAGAACCCATAAAAGGCACAGTTAAGTATTGAGATAACACGCATAAATGCAGGGTTACAATTTACAAGTGAATAAGTAATTAATGGCTTTTTGGCTGGATGAAGCTTGGAGGGTACAGTGGTCCAGCAGGAGAAGAGAATTGGGGGTAAAATGGTCTGAAAAAAAAATACTCCTTTTCAATGGACTTCAATGGGGTTATAAGCACCCCAATATGAGCTTTAGAAAAAAAACCTCATTGCTATCATAAGTCCATCAAATTTCTTATCTTCCCAAACAGGGCTTTTCTTCTTGATGGACTTATTATCTCATTTAATGGGATAATAAGTCCATTTTGACTGTTGCCAAACAGGCCCTTAGAAAGGTGAAAGTTGCAGCGCGCGATTTTTGTGGTTGGGGAAGACACCGTAGGGCAAAATTAAGTTGAATGGAGGGAAGTGTGAAATTTTTTGTGGGAAAATAAATTTTGGGACGGATTTGATTTTTCATCGCAATGTGCGACGGATTTCATTTTCCGTCGTAAATTTTTGCGACAGATTTGATTTTTTGTCGCAAATTGCGACGGAATTTAATTTCCGTCACAAAATTTTGCGACGGATTTGTTTCCGTTGCTATTTTCGTTTTTTCTAGTAGTGTACCATATGACTTAGAGTGATATCCTAAGAGATATTTTTACCACTACTGACCCTTTTAGCCTTAGTGGATTTGGTATTCCAATTTTACCCCTACATTTCTTTAAAAACACAATTTCCAGCTTTTGTCTAGATTTTCACTAACTTTGAAAAATTATAATTAATTGTACAAAAATCGAATCAATGTGCTTCCAAAGCCAAAATGACCATTGACATGTCTAGGTTCTTTGAAAAATAGCACCTCTAACATGGATTGGGGGTCTTATTGCAGAAATTAATGTGATTTCCTGATGCCGTAGACCTTTTACAGAACCCATCTCCGGAGACTCACGAGGATTGGGGTCTTATTGCAGAAATTAAGAGCATGTTTGATCGGGATTGGTGTGTCGAACTCCAGCTTATTAGCAGATGGGTGAATGTGGCTGCAGACCAGTTGGCCAAGGCGGGTCTCTCCATCATGCCTGGGTTGTAGGTGATCGTGCAGGTGGACGTGGATTTACAGCAAGTTCTCCTGCATGATAATGGATAGATAATATTTCGGTTGCTTTTTGTATCAAAAAAATACCAGTTTAAATGTTTCCAAACACTGTTCCAGTTCCCAGTTCTGAAATATGGGCTAACTTGGAAAATTCATATCTTTTTGTGTAGAACTCAAAACATTACCCATTTTATATCAATAGAAAGCCTAGATGTCTGCTTTATGCCTAGAATATTTCATGATCTTTAAATATCATTTTCCACATAAAAGGACATCCACAAAAGGACTGACTCTAGAAAAATTGAAATATAAATTTTTCCCAACTTTCACCACTTGGCCCTATTGATTCCAAAAATTATTTTTCAACATGTTTTTACCTCATTCAGCATTTCAAATGCAAAGGGGGCCTAAAAACAAGTATGGGAATTTATTTTACAATATCCTAGATTAAACTAACATTCTACCAAAAACTAAAGAACTCACTCTTAAAGTTCTTTCTCCTTCTCCTTCTTGCTATGAATTTAACCTCTTACTCTCACTCTCACTTATAAATCTAGTGCTTTGAGCTGATTTGGTGTGAAGAATAAAGAGAGCAAGCACCTCTATTTATAGGAAAACTTCAAGGTCAAGGTTGTCTTTTAACATGGAAAGCCAATTGCTCTTCTTTCCTTACAACCATTGATCTAATTTGTGTTAGTTTAAGCTCAATCCTCACCTTTAATCCATGGCTCGAGTCTCCCATTGGTCCAATTAATTACCTAAGGATTTAGCTTATATTCTTGATTTCTCATTGGCTAGTTGCTATAGTTGACTTTTCAAAGCTTGATTAAAGTTTAATTAATCTTAATCAAGTGATTATATTCCTCCCCTTGGCTGCACGTTTTTGTTGACTTTTGGGTCAAATTATGATGTTATTTTAATGACTTAACTAAGTTCTTAATTGTTCCTAAGCTCCATATGACCAAGCCTAATTGTTTTGTCAATTAATCAAGAGTATTTGTGCATTATTAGTAAGCTTAAATCAAGTCTTTATTGGTCTTAATATTTCGAAAATATGCAGCCCTCTTTATATTTCGAAAATAGCTTCTTTTTTTTTTCAAAAATATGCAGCCCTCTTTATATTTCAAAAATAGCTTCTTTTTTTTTTTTAATCTCCATTCAAATTGAAGAATTATGCAATTGGCCTTAATTAATGCAAGTTTAATTGCCCATTAGTCTTTGCTAATTTCCTTTAGTTTGATTAAGTGTCTTCATAGCATTTCTTGTCTCTTTTGGTTATAAAATAACCATCATTTTATGTGCTACTTATATCACCTCTTATGATCCCTAAACATAGACTCATATTTTGTTTTTTGTTAATTTAATTCAAAGTAAAATTTGCCTAAAATTATAATTCATAAATTATAATAACTTGAGACACATATTCACCTTCATCTTATGCTTATTTATTCATCAAAATATACAAGGTTAAGGATTTTAGGGAAAATCCTAGGTATTGCAATTTTGTAGTATTCTTAATATGTTATTTGGTCTTCAATTATCTTCCTTTAATTCCTTACATTTCCATGTGTCTTTCACATTTTCTCTTTCTTGTCTACACCTAGCCATAACTTTTGACTCTCTTGGAAGAGTCATCTTATCCTTTAATCCTTATTAGACAATGGTATACAGGTGTCCCCTCTAATTAATCTTTATTTTGTATGAAGACATGTAGCCTTGTTCTAGATATCTTTTTATCATCATATGATAAAATCTACTTTCTTCTAATTAATCTTTAATTTAGCCAATCACATTAAAACAAATATTACTTGTCATGAAAATTCCATATATTCCAATAATATAATACTAATTTATTATATACAATAATTACATGAAAATGAGGTTATTACACCTAAGGGTGCCGGCGACAAGAAGAAGAAGGAAGGGATCAATGCAAAAACTCACATGTTCAATTGCAAAGTCCAAAGCAATTAAACCTAGGAAGACAAATAGCAACTTAGGGAATAAAATTAGACTTTTGAGTAGGTAATTGTGCAAGGAAACTAAGAGCCAATGGAAGTTAAACTTCTTCTTCCCCAAGCATGAACTTCAAATCAGCCATAATAACAAGGGAGGAAAAGCTTATTTAACACATTTGAAAGCCCAATTAATAAGTCAAAGACTTAGGAAAACATTGGTGCAGATTAATAGCAAGAAACCAAGTGTTTTACTAGCAAGAAACCAAAATTTAAAAGAGTTAAGGTGCAGATTTACTAACCAAGTGTCTGATTTTAAAAAATCATAACTCCCAATCTACATGTCCGTTTTAGTTATTCTTTTGCTTATTTTAAACCTTATTGAGTCTACTATTTATTGTAAAAAGTTTGCGGAAAAACTCAACATTGACTATGAAATAGAAGCACGCAAGATTCTCTGTTTCAGATAAGAAAAACAGAGCATGATCAACTTTTCTTCTAACTAAACCTCTTGTAGCTGATTAAAACCATGAAAATAGGAAGGATAATGCTTAAGGAACTCATCTTAGGTGATTCCAAAAGCTTCACGATCACCTCCTTCGTTTTCTCCGACCATGGCGCTCTCTCTTTCTCACTCTCTTACGTTTCTGACTTAAGTTTTCTGTCTCTCGTTTCCTTTTTGTTCCTTGGGTGTTGCTGATATAATAAGGAAGTAGAGAGGTGGTGTGGAGCTCAAGAAGCAGGGGGGGTCTGATTTGTTGATGAGAGAAGAGCGGGTGTGAGCAGTTCACCTACTGCAAAAAAAAAAAAAAAAACGTGTGCTATCTGCTATGTTTCGTGTTCACGCTGCTGCTACCCTTTTTTTAATAACTAATGTGTTTCCATCTAATTGTGTGTGTGTGTTTTTTTTTATACATTAAATGGTGGCAAAGTGTTCAATTACTCCGGGCCGGGGAGTTGTTAATAGCAAAGTCCTCCCCAAACGAATAACTCTAGGAATCAAACCTTTCCCACTTCATTGGTGAGGGAACGTTCTGGGGCCTAGCCAACTTACCGCAAGCCAACTTGCATTGGGTCATTTGATTGTGTTTTGGTGAGCTGTGATCTCTTTGCTTTCACAAGATGGGCTTAAAAAATTGAAGTGAAATGGACTTGTTCTCGTATTGGGCTGGAAAGAATGAATAATTAGGTGTTGGGAATATGGATATTAATTGCACGATGTATGGGTTTGGTTTGTTGTTGAACGGATCTGCTTATATAGGGGTATTTGGATCAAAGACACAATGGACATTGATTTTTTTTTTTTGGGTAAGAATGGACAATGATTTTGTTGCATCCCCTCCTCTCCTACGTGTTCAGTTTTTTGCTGGCCCAATAAGATGTGAATGAAGAATAGTGAAATGGACTTGGTTTAGACTTGTATTATATGGGCTGAGACCATCCATTGGACTACGGGAGTTTATGTGTTGTGCACATGCAATATAAGAATAATGGGAAAGAAGACAATAAGTATTAAGAATAAACCCTTAATTCCATATAAGGATTTTTCTTCCTCAGTTAAATTTTTTTCTTTTATCTTCTCTAATTATTTTGTTTTGAGGTAGGTGGAATGCACATTTAAGTGTTAGTTTTGTGGATTGAGTAGTACTATAAAAATTAATATTTAATAACAAAAGATACTAATTCATGCTGACAGCAATACATTATATTATGTGTCACCAAATTTTTTGTAGGTTGAAAAAGATAACTGAGGATAAACAAAAAATTTTAGATGTGTTCTTTAAAAAGAAAATAATTTTAGAAAGTGATATTTCTAAGAAAATAATTTTTAAAAATGATGCACCTTGTAATGAATCTATTTCCAAACGTCATAGAATTTTGTTTACCATATTATCTTTTGATTTATAATTGTCGGTTATTATTTAGTAAATAGTTCAATAGATTTATTTTTTAACCCAGAGTAAAATAATTTCTTGATTCCGTCATTGCCTTAAGTGAAAAGACACCGAACGGTTATATAAGATGGGTTAGAGAGATCAAACATGAACGAACCGCCAAAAATAGAACTTACCAAGCACAAACGCAACACTTTTCTTTTTTATTGGATCAGCTTCTTCGGCAACGTGTAATCTCGTTGCGTTCTTAAGCTGCTTCCCTTTTTTTGGGGGGGGGGGGTCATTTGATATGTCCTATTTTGCCATATATTTTTATATCTATTTATGGTACTTTATCATTCTTATTATGCTTAAATGTAATTATTATGATTATTTTAGATTAGAAGGTGTTGCATAAATGAAATGTTAAAAATAGTAAAATTGTCCTATTTTTTATTTCCTTAGATTAAACTGATTTGCATGAAGGTGTTTTTTGTTGTAGTTATTTATTATAGGAAAATTAAGGAATTTTAGTTAAAAAGACAGTTAATCATGGAAAAGAAGGTAGAAATTTAGATAGGCATAAGGGATTCATGAAAAACATGGCTAAGATTACAACATGGTTAGGAGTGATATGTGTTAATTTATAATTTATGCTCCTTAAATGGGCCCTATGACCATCACTTAAATCTAAATGCATGTTTTCCATGACCTATGAAAAGCAAAAGGGTTGCCAATTACAACTAATGAACGGTAAAAAGGTGATTTTACAAGGTTGCCTCATTAATGAAGGGTATAAGGTTGATCTTGCATGATTTCTTCCCCTACAAACTATCATATGGCACCACCTAAGGAGGATCAAAACCAAGTCAACCAATCCTTACCACTCAAGTTGCCACATGTATTTCATGAAATTTTAAAAGGTATCGCAATCATATCTCAATTTTTAAGACACCACATGTCATCATCACAAGAGAGGTTGACAAATTTAATTCCTAGATATTTTTTTTTCCTATGTCCAATATATCTCCCTTTGACCCATTTAAACCATAACCCTAACCCTAATCCACCAACCACGTATCACCTAGTCCCTTATCAACCCCACTTATCACTTATCATTCAAATGAATTAGATTTGAATCAATCTTGCATTATCTTTCAAATTCAAATGCAAGAAAAAGAAAAAGATTCATCAAGATCATCCTCCTCTCTTCCTACTTTAACAAGCAACATTGAGAAGGCTATAAAAAAAGACTCAAGACGCCAATAATCATCACTCACACATGATCTCTCTTGTCTACTTTTATCGATATGGTGTATTCTAGTCACATGAAAAGTGTAAAATTAACTCATAATTCAAATTAATCAGTGACAATATCACAATTCAGATCAACATATTCTCATCCCATGACAATCTTAAACAGTATAGGTACCTTTTGCATATCTGACATTATGGTCATTAGTCACACGCTTTCCATCTTCAAGATCTAGCGACTTTTGTAGCCACTCCATGAACCATTTCCAATTGATGATAGTGTTTTCCTTCTGTGTAATCCCAAGTGCAATGGGATACAATGAGTCATCAACATCTAATCCTGTGGTTGTGAGCATAATTCCTTTCGCCTTCCCCGTTTAGAACGTATCATCAACTCCTATTATAATTCTACAACCTGCCTTCCACCCAACCTTAAAAGAGAAGATCAAAAATTATATTTCTTCAAATTAGAGTAACCAAAGACAAAGAAGAAAACAAATTTATTACCTTTGTAGCATTAAAGCACACATAAAAGTCTGCTAAACAACCTTTTCCCAGCTTTTAATAACTCTTTGCTCAAGTCCAAAGACACATTTGACCCAGGATTCAAAATCTTCAGTTCATTACAATAAACTTCAAGGTCACTGAACTCATCTATATAGCTCCCTTCCATCTTCTTCATAATCATCTTCTTAGCTCTTGTGCACTTCTGAATGTTAACATATAGCATCAACTCATCTTCTAAATCCTTCTTCATACATGATATCTTGTCCTGTGCTCTCTGTTGGACTTTCTTCTTGAAATGTGTAGCAATCCACTTCACTGAGGTCCTAGGGTTTATAAAACCCTAGTGCATTTGTGTTCCAAATATACTGGCTTCACAACCAGCCCCAAACTTGAGCCTTCTTTTAAGGCATAAAGAACGAATGGACATTCCTTTTAGCACTTTATCCGAACTCTCAAGCGATCACTTTTGGCAAACTTTAACTTGACTTCATTCTTTAAGGCATAAGTCTTTACCGCACTCTTCAACTCATTCTTGTCTGCAAATGTATAGCTAACCTAGAAAAAGTGCTTATCTTTATGGACTCTGACTTCTTCCAAAGGCTCACCTATATTTAGGCCCAAACCATCAAACAAATCCTCATCCTCTGAATCATCTTCCTCATCTAGTGACAACTCATCGTCACTATATTATCAAAAAAAAAAAAAAAAACTCAACGTCACTAAGGTCATACTCTTCATCATTGCTATATAAGTCTTTTCCATTATAATCCTCATCGTCACTTATGTTTCCAATCCTATCATTTTCTACATTATCATGATGTAACTCAATGGTTTTGGTACATGGATGCTTACCACCCTTCCTTTGACTGAACAACCCTCTTTCTTAATGTATTTCTTGTAGCTCCTTTCTTCGCTCCCTTATTTAAGCTCTAATACTCTTTAAAAAGCAAACTCTGTATTTCCAACTCAATTCATTTTCACCATACACGCAACCATTTCCTTCCTCAACCTTTACCCTTACCTCTGTCTCCCTCTTCTATAATTACTCTTCGGCTACATGCAAATACCCATGGGCGACATATGGCTCACTTAATGTCTCATACTCACCTCGCATGCTTGTTTTCAACTCCTTTGCCTCCTTCTTTGTAGGATTAAAGTCACTGATTATCCTCTCCACCGACAACAAATACTCCGATCTACCCTTGGGCAGCCCAAAACGACAGTGGGGACCACCCTTTCCATCGTCCGACTCCATTTAGCCATAAACCCCAATTAATTAAACAAAAGTGAAATGTTTACCAACTAATCAAAGAAAATCAGAGACAGACACACACATTTCAATTAAACCAAACACACCCAAACAAAAACCTACTGTATATGATAAAGATTTGATCCCTTACTGGACTTAGAAGGAAGAATCTCTGAGCTGTCAGCTTCCTATCATGCATGCGCACCTCAAAAATCAAATGCAACCCACTTTCTTTCTTTGCCATAGCAGAGTCGCCTTCTTCGTCCCCTTCGTTCTACCCCAATTTTCCCCTTTATTTCGCTCTTCAGCTTTTCAACACAATTCGTCAAAATCCTTCCAAATCCATGTAATTTGCCATATCATCTCCCACATCACCAATTGTCTGCCTACTAGCTGCCACATGCCTCTCAATTTGGCATATTTAGGTTACAATTAGGACGTTAACAACAGAAGTTAGGTTTCCGTCATGGTGGGTTGATTATGCCCTCATTTTAACACTTCCGAGGTATTTTTGCTCCCTCGAAAACGTCCAAGTTATTTAAGGCCCTAAATGATTAAACATATAATAGGGTCAATTGAATTGACAATTGTTTCAGATCGTCACAATGCAATAATTGGAGCAGGCTGAGTAATATTTGGTGTTGAGTGTCATGCATTTTGCTATCCACTTGTGAAAGAAAACTTTAGTGTGGAATTGATGAAATTAAACCCAGGTAAGAAAAGGACGAGTGTCCAAAGCAAGGATGATGCACTAAATTTGCTTGATAACATTACATATGCAAGGCTTGAAAGTGAATTCAATGATGCTGTGGAACATAGGATTATGTTGAAGACTGCTACAAGATCATAGCAAAAGAGAAGATTTATAGCAAGAGCATGATGCCTGTTGTAACGATTGACATGCCAAACCCAAATAATTTAAGGATGGAAAATATGTTGGGAGAAAATCTCCTCCAACAACATCAAACCAGTCGACCTCCTGAAGACCAAGAAGTACAAGATGCGAATCACAATTCCAAAACATAAAAACATGCCACTGTTCAAGATGTCATCAAGCTGGTCACAAAATCATGACTTGCAAGAATCCAAATCCTTCGTGATGACTGAATTTAACAAATGACTGATTTTTTTTTTTTTTTGGTTTATGTAATCCTTTCATTCAATCCTTTCGTTTCGTTTATTTAAACAATAGTTTGATTCTTTTTTCTTTTTCATTTCAGGCACAAGGCACACGTCATTTGTAAATTTAGAATCAACTCATAACATCAACTTCCTCATTTGTAAATATAAAATACTAACATATTTTAACAATATATTCCAAAACTCAATTAAAGAGTTCTAGTCAGAAGTTCATAGGAAAAGACGGTCAAGCAACATAATAAACCATAATCAATAAATGTCATCAGAGGCAGGAAATAGAACAACTCATGACTAAAAATTTGCTTAATGTTGTTACAAACAAACCACTTCAGTTCTCTACAACTCATGACTAACAATTTTCTTAGGCAATTGTTACACCTCTACCGGCCTCGCCTTCACAGGTGGCGGGTAGTGTAATATCTCTTATTTATAAAATTCAACTGTCACACTTTTCCAATAATATTACAGATCAGAGCAATATATCACAGTGTAATGGTAAAACAGTTTGGGCGTAGTATACTGATAATAAATTACAAACCTTGGTTAAAGTATTATTACATAAAAATCTCTACAACAATTTTGTGAGTATTCCGAAATTGGTTCAACACCTTTATATGCTAATATCCGCTTGGGAGCCATATCCAATAAATTGTACATCATACAGGTAGCAATAGAGGCGGAATCCCGAAGGATCCTAGAGTAACCGTTAATCTCATATCCGAAGTATATACAGAGTATGTAAGAAAACCATAAATCATACAGCATCCAAAGGTCGCACATAGCGAGGCATACAGCCTAAACCGAAACAAGTAGTCTCTATAGCACATAGCATAGACTGCAGGGCATAACAAGGCCCTAGTCACACACAGCGGGTCGCACACAGCGGTTTCGGTATCCAAAGCGCTTGGAAACAATAACACCGAATGTATACACAATCATGGTAAAGCATACATACAGAGTCATACAAAGCATATGAGATTAAGGTTACTTACCTGCAAACAACTTATCAGTTCGAATAACAAACTCCCGGCTACTGAATATGAATAATAGACCTAAAGTAATGCAACATAAATGGTGTCATCATCCATATAACTTTTCTTAAAAATAAGTAATTATATCACTCATATGATGAGTTCTTTCACCATTTGAGGCTCATTAATTCTTTTAATTATTGAGTATCCCTTCATTGATAATTTATCCTTCATTCATATATCCCAGAATTTTCCAGAATTTGACCCAACTTAAAAAATTCATAACTAATTGTAGAAAAATCCGTTTGAGGTGTTCCAAAAATCCATGTGACCCTTGAGATGTCTATTTTTGATTAAAAATATTTGCCAAGGTCAGAGACACACAAATCATTCCCATATTATGAAAATGACCTTGCTGTTTTTAAAGCTACTCAACTTGTATCTCTTCTTATTTATACTTAATTCTTCAAAAATCATAGTCCATATGTTCTTCTCTATACAAAATTCCATTTTAAACACTTTAAGACCATCAAAATTACCAAAATAACATCATATCCTCATGTTTAAACCATTGGCCAAAATCCCTAAAATTACAAGAGATAAGGGAGATAACTTACTTGTTGTAAGCCTTTTCTTCTCTTGCCACCTCTTGAATTCCTTTGTAATGGTGACTTGGGCTTCAATAATATCATGTAAAGGTATTAACTGTAAAATCCCATATTTTGGGACAAAGAGTTTTGGAATTAGATTGAGATAAATAGGTTGTTAAGCGAGTACGAGTCCAAAGTCTCAAGTTTTTCATGAGAAAAAGCTTAAGATAATTGTTAAAGATTAATTTTGGGCCGTGAAAAATTAAGGGAAAATTATGAAATGTTATTTTGAAAATTTAGAAATATTATGAGGGGATTCGTCAAAGAAAATTTAGCCTAAATAGCTTTAAAGCTAATGTTTGGAAGTTAAGGCCTATTTTCTCAAGAAAAATCATTATAATGGGCTTAAGGATTTATTTTGGGAATTTATTTGATAATCAAGTGTTAGGAGTAAAATAGTAATTTTGCCCAAAAAAAAAAAAAGACCAATACAAAGCCAATTCATAAAGTAGGACATGCTCCACCAAGTCCACAATTGAAGGCTTTGTTAGATTTTAAGATGGGTCCAAGGAAAATAATTAATGCATGATCAAATTCAGGTACGCAGAAAATTTCTTTAGAAAATATGGACCTATAGGTAGTTAGTAGTATTCTCCTCTTTTTAATTGCATAGCTTGCTCATGGGACCCATGCTCTTTTAAACCACTTCAACTATACTCCCTCAGTCCATGCGGCCAGATCCCTCCTCTAATATCCAGTGTCTTTTCCCTCTCATTCTCCTTCATCCTTTCGGCCCAACAACAGCAGAACTATTTCGGACAAAGAAAAAGCCCAATACTCTAAATCCCATTCCTTCCTTTCTCCAATTATCCGCCACATCACCACACTAATTCTCTCAACTTCCAGCCACGTATCCCACTTTCTCTCGATTAACACACATACTCCCTCCTTTATCTTATTCGGCCAGAACTTCAAAAGCGCAGAGAGGGAGCTGAGAAAAAAAAAACGCTGCGAATGTGAGACGGAGAGGGAGTTGGAGAAAGAAGAAGGTCCAACCGTTGCATGCAAACTTAGAAGCCAAGCAAGGTGAGTTTTCGAGCTTCAATCTATTAGTTTTGCATGTGTGCTCTGTTTTTGGAGTCCTGAAGCAGAGCAAGTTTGCCATGTTTGAAATTTTCAGATTATTGCACACGAACCATTAGGAAATAAAAGAGGATGTTTAATGGTGTTGCATGCACGTCACTTGGAGTTTTTCTTTTTGTGAGTTTTCTGCAAATGCACCGAAACAAAACATGAAATAAGGTTGCCCAGAAATTAAGTTGAGGATTGAAGCACTTAGGTGATTAGGGAATAGCATGATTCAGTCTCCAATATGCCAAAAATTATGAAGATGGTCCAAGTCTATTGTATATACATATATGCATGCGTTGGTGAAGCATGAAGTTGGAATCTGCAGTTGCTGTGATGATCATTCAAAGCTGAAATATTATTTATAGATTACCTGGTGGTGCTGTTTGGAAAATATTTAAAGGTTAAAACTGATCGTTATTGTTTTTTTTTTTTGAGGTTCCTAAATGGCAAACTAGTGACTCAAGTGTTAAAGCAAGCGTAGGAATATTTAAAAGATTGAGTCCTTGGGTGCTAGACTTTATTTAAATTTCTATTTGTGGTCTCTGAATGTTTAGCAACTATTTTAGATATGTTAGAATAAGTTGAATGATATTAAGTGAGAATTGGGACATATATGTATGTATAATTGAGTGTGTGTGTATAAGTATTAAGTTGTGGTAGGACATCCTAAATGTTCCTAAACAAATATGAATTTCAAAATTTATAGAAATTGACAATTGCCGAAATTCAAGAAAAAAGCAATCAAAAAGGGATTTTGATAGAAGTATAGTTTTGGAAGGAGCAACAGGTGAGTGAATAGTGTCCTTAATTTTTATAAATGATATTTTTATTGTTGAACTTTTATATTTATTTTCATATTTAAAAGTATGATTTTGTAAAGAAATATTTGTTGAAAGTATATGAGTAAAGAATGGTGATTTTATTCGTTATTATGTATTTTCTTCCAATTGTTTGAAAGCATAATTCATGATTATGCAGTTAAATGGAAATGAGACTTTTGAGATATTTTTCATAAATTTTATACTGCAATGATCTTGCATTTTGGAAAGTTTATGAGCTAGAAATTATTATTTGAAATGGAATTTTTACGTGAGTTTTTAATGTTTTAAAAGGATTTTACCGATAGATTGAATTGAAGGAAAGTTCTAAAATATTGTCTGTGACTTCATGCAGGGGGATTTGATTATGAAGTATGAGATAAAGTTGCTATTATCTTGAAGGAAGAATTTTTACTGTTTTGGTAAATTGTCCCCATGCATGCTTGAAAATGTTTTGGAGATGACTGAATATAGAATGCTAGTTACTAACAGCAGTACTGTTAGTCCTTGGTGCACCATGGTTAACTTCGAGCTCGCTTGATATTCATGGGATTTGTTCTCATGCTTGTTTCATGGACTTTGTGTCCATGCTTGTTTCATGGACTGTGTGTCTATGCTTGTTTCATGGCTTTGAGCCGTGCTTGGTTAGTTTACCCTCATGGGCTGTGTGTCCATGCTTGTTTCATGGCCTTGAGTCATGCTTGGTTAGTTACCCTCGTGAACTGTGCGGCCACGCTTGTCATCCATTCTATAAGAAGTTCTATGGAAAGATAATGTTTGAGAATTATGTTTTAAATTGATTATATGAAATCAAAGATTTAATTTTGTACATGAAATTATTTTATTAACGATATTTTATATAGAATTTTATATTTATTCTTGAATGTATGGTTTAGAAATTGAGATTTATTAATATATTGCTAGTGTTAAAATAGAAAGATGTTTAAATTATTTTACTTTTGCAATTTATTAAATTGTAATAATGGAACGTTATTCACCAGAAAATTTTGTTTTGGTTCTGACGATATTGCTAATCCTGTACCTCCTACTAAGCGGTGAAGAACCTTCTTAACGACCTAAAGCTTGCGGTCTCACTTTGGAGTGCTACTAGTTGATGTAATTATAGACCTAGACTTTTTGTATTATTATTTAGAGATAGATGTTCTATGTAATCTATAGGTAGGATCCCTACCTCCCTTTTGTTGTATGGAACACATGAATATTCTAGATTATGATATTATGAGTATTAATTAGCATTATATATCAATTTAAGGCTTAAGGAATGTGAATTCTCTCATATTCCTTGCCGGTCACCCCTTTAGGTTTTGGGGTGTGACATTAACTATGATCTTGAACATAACCATATGAATTTAAAGGAAATAAAATAATTTTCACAACTTCCTTATCTCAATTCTCAACTTCTTTGCTTGTCTTCCTTCTTTATGTGCTTCCTTTCTCTCTTCTCTCTTCTCTCTTCTTGACTATTTTGAATTTAGGGTAGAAAATGAGGGAGTTCATGGTCTTAAATAATGGTTAGAAACCATGTAAAAATATCCTTCTTAGTATATTACCAAATTGCCCTTGCATTTCTTCATTTTTCATGCATTTTCATGTCCAAAACTAGAATTTTCCTTCGCCCTTCCTTCTTGCATGAATTTATCTCATTTTTAAGCACAATTATGAGCTTGCTTAAGTGTCCTTTTATTACATATTTAGGCCCCTTTCTTGGCCCTTCATTATTGGTCCATATGTCCCTAACAATTCTCTAGGCTCTTCTTCCATTTTCTAGATAAACCTTGATTTTTCTTCTCCTCCCTTCCATGTTATGCCATGTGTCCTTCCTTAGGCACAAAATATCTTTTTAATTATATACCCATTTTGTGGTTGATATGCTTTGCTTAATGGAGAAGGTGATTAGGTGTCCCATGAAATTAATTAAATATGCACATGGGTGATTAGGTGTCCCATGGCATTAATTAGATATGCACAAGTGTCCCATGTTATTAATTCAATGTGCATATGCGTCCTCAATTTATTCTTCTTTGATAGCTTAGATGTCCCCCATATTTAATTCATCAAGCATATGTGTCCTTTATAATTAATTCACCAAGCATAGGTGTCCCTTATAATTATTAAGATGCCATGTGGACTTATCACATGATAAAGCTTTTGCTCTTCCATTTTTCCTACTACTTATGCATCACTTTTCAAGAGATGAATGTAACACCCCAAATTCCATACTTGAAATCGTGTCTATTTACACATAGTTTTAAGAAAAATGATAGCGTTTGAGGTGCTACAACTTAGAGTAATGCGGAAGGAGAGCATGTACTTACATTCGGATAATGAGTAACTGAATATAAAATGCCCAGGCATATGCTAATGCCCTGACATATGCTGGTATGTTAAGAATTTCTTGAAGGAATATTCGTGTGATACAGTACTACAGAGTTTTGTATAATTACAATTCTTGACATAGTAACTATACAATTTTCAACCAAGCCTTAGGTAGACTTGGGGTATAGAACCCAACTCAGTCAATCAAACCCATTGGCTAGATAGGTGTCTATCTTGTGGAAGTCTTTCCGTCTTTCACGACGAGCTATTGACTGAACTACATAGACAAGCTCTGCCCTCGGCACCAAATGGTTCAAAATAACCTCGTCAGATTCTTGCCAGAAAGAATGCTCTGATGTAGCTCCTCTGGCATTTGTTTTGACCGGTACTTCTTCCCAGCTCCATCCATCAATGCCTTCTCACTGCTCCAACTACCGGTGCCTTCTCTGATCCTGGTTCTTTTCCTGAACCTTAAACAGATCTGAGGTCCAATACCCATAGAATCTCAGGTAACATTTAACCTTATGCTTAAGTAATACAGCAATAATCAATACATAAGCACACAGTAGATGTAAGATTAACACATCAACAGTACATAGCACACAGCACATGCACAGTCACCCATGTTTGCACTAACCAGTGCCATGACAGCTCCTTATGTCCTCAACGCTAGGAAAACTCAACGGCATTACCAAGACTGTAACTAGTACAAAGTTGAATGTATAAACACATGTGATCTAAGCCTCATAAACTTAGTCACGGTGCATGACCCATGACCCAAGCCCCATAAACTTAGTCTAGAAAAACTTCCAATCGTAAATTTCGCCAGAATTTCGCTACTTTGATCTTCAACTTCCAAAAATTTTGCTCCACCATATCCTCCATCAAATTTTCGAAATAAAGACATTTTTAACCATAAAAACATGAAAACAAAACTACTTTGGAAGATTCAAGATCAAAGCACAATTTAACTATGAATTTAAAGACTAAACTCCAAGAACTTAAGAACTTACATTTGAAGTTCTTACTCCTTCCTCCTTCTTGCTCCAAGAACTCCACTCCACTTACTCTCTAACTCTAAAATCAGATGCTTTGAGCTGATTTGGTGTGAAGAATGATGAAGCTCAAGCCTCCTATTTATAGCAAAATTCCAATGCTTATGTTTGGTTTCAAACTCTCTTATTCCTCTTCCCAAACACTTCTCTTCACTCTCCCAAACACTCCTTCTCTCTCCTTATCCTCTTCCATCCTCATCAATGCCTTATCTCCAAGTACTATTATCCTCTTCCATGTATTTAATTCAATTATCCCATGTGTTAGCTTAAATAATATAAACTAATCACTCTTCTTCTTCAAGCAAGAAAAATCGTGGCCCCCTTCATCATTTTTTGTCTTTTATTTTGGGGTTAAGGTGCAAAAATACACATGTGATTTTCTTCGAAGAGCGCCTAGTAGCAAATGCTTTTTTTGGGTGCAAAAGTGCACACGTGGTTACAAATTATGTGCAAAAATACCGTTTGACCGTTAAGTTTGACTTTGACCGATGACATGGCATTTCAAAGATACAAAAATACACATGTGATTTGTCAAGAAGAGCGCCCAACAACAATTTTTTTTTTAAATTTAATAATTTTATTTTAATTACTACCGGGTGTTAAAAAGATATTTAGAATACTGACCTGTACTGAAAAAATACTTCATAATCTTGAAAAATTATTTTTAGATCTGAAAAAAATATTTCAGGGTACTAACTGGTACTAAAAAGATACTTTGAAGTATTTTTTCTGTATCAGTCAGTATCCTGGAAAGTACTTTTTAGTACCAGTCAGTCCCTTAAAATATTTTTTTTCAGTATTCTTTTAGTACCGATAAACACTTGAAATATTTTTTCAAGATCCTAAAATAATTTTTCAAGATTATGAAGTATTTTTTCAATATCAGTCACTATCCTTTTAGTACCGGTCAATACTTGAAATATTTTTTCAAGATCCTAAAATAATTTTTCAAGATTATGAAGTATTTTTTTTGTACTAGTCAGTATCTAAAAGAAATATTTCAGGGTACTGACTAGTACTAAAAAGTACTTTTAAAATACTGATTAGTACAGAAAAAAATACTTCATAATCTTGAAAAATTATTTTAGGATCTTGAAAAAATATTTCAAGTATTGACCGGTACTAAAAGGATACTGACTGATACTGAAAAAATACTTCATAATCTTAAAAAATTACTTTAGGATCCTGAAATAAAATTATTAAATTAAAAAAAAATTGTTGTTGGGCGTTCTTCTTGACAAATCACATATGTATATTTGCACCTTTGAAATACAACGTCATTACTCAAAGTCAAACTTAACGGTCAAACGGTATTTTTGCACCTAATTTGTAACCAAGTGTGCACTTTTGCACCCAAAAAAAGCATTTGCTACTGGGCGCTCCTCGGAGAAAAGCACATGTGTATTTTTACACCTTAACCCTTTATTTTGTGTTTCTATTGAGTCTTAAAGATAAGAACCTAAGCTCCTCATGTAACACCCTAAAATTCTCACTTATTATAAATGTCATATTTTGACAAATAAAACATAATAAAGATAGGTAAATATGTGGTCTCAAACCTTAGAAGCTTAATAATTATTATCTTAAGTAATTTCTTCTTGAAATTAAACAAGCTAAAGACCAAATATTCTAATTTGTTTTAGGGATTATAAAATACCATAAAATTCATTGAATTTATGTCACAAATACACATATCAAGCTTGGGATAAATATCATCTTGATTTTTACCAAACTTATATATTTAATTTTAAACATGATCAAAGGCAAAGTAGAGGCATCTAAAGGATGCAATAAATTTTGAAAAAAATAGAGGCTGATTGTACTTGAACATAATTAAGCCAATACAAATGAAATAATATTTGTCTAATTAAACACTATTTTTCATAATTAGTTAATTAATAAATTAACAAATATCAAAGACAAATAAGGGTGAGGATTTAATTTAAATAAACACCATGAAATCCAATGGTTGTGAGTAAGTCTATAAAGTACCTTGATCCTTGTATAATTAAATTGACCAGTGATAAATCAAAGAAATAGTCTTAATCCTCATGAAGTTAAGTAGATCAATGAGAGATTAGCAAATAGAAGGTCAAGATTAAAGTTAATAAAACTAGATCTAATGGTTCCAAATGATTATCTAACTTATCTTAATCCATGAGAAACTTAGGAAACCAATTAGGAAGCCTTAAAGGTTTAAAGAAACACAAATTCTTTCAAGAGTATAAGGGTGCACGGTTTTGCTTGCACAAGAAGAAGCAAGAAATTGTTTAATATTTAATAACAAACACATGGGATAAGGCATTTAAGGAAAATGGAAGAGGATAAGAATGCACATGGGGTCTTTAATTCAAAATTGATGAAGGAGAGAGGAGAGATGAGAGGGGGCGGTTACTTGTGTGTGTAGAAGAATTTTGTGCTATAATTCAAGCTTTAAATCCACCAATGAGAAAATTCAGAAGAGATTGAGTCTAATTTCAATATAATTAAAACAACCAAATGGCTAAAATTTCTGAAGTTATATTAGGGATCATAAAATAATTTAAGATTATTATATTAGAGAATAATCTTAAAGAGTGATTAAATGACATTAAAGTACTCATTTCAATGAGGGAAAACTTTCAAATGCTAATGGGCAATTAAATTTGCAATAATTAAAATATTAACATTAATTTTTGAAATTAATTAACTAATTAATTAAATAGGCATAATTAAAATATATCTACATAGTTAAAGGCTTAAACACTATCAAAGGTCCAGGATTAGCGCAGAGAAGGTTATTATTATTCATAATTAATATAGTCACAAACAAAGTAAGCCTAAAAACATGTTAAACACCATATTTGGGATTTTTCCCAAGACTAATTTAAATTCCCCTATTTTCTAGGAAAGTGGCGAAATCTCCCTTAAAATTAGCTAAGATGAATTGCACCAAAGTTAAATCTTATTAGCACCTAAATAGGAACAAAATATCATCAATAGTAATCAAAACTTTTTCAACATAAATCAGAGGTTTGGATTAAAATTAATAAAGCTAAATCCTAAGGCCTTAATTAAGTATCATAAAGTGTAATCCTTGTGGGGGAAAAAATTAACCAATGAGAAGATTCCTTCTAGATGATTTAATGAGTATGAAAACACAAAATGAGAGAATAAAAGGAGGAGGAGTACACAGTTTTTCATTTAAAAAAAAAACTGAATGAAGAATTGGGGTAATTAATTAAATTATCCAAGCACATGCAAGTCTTAATCATAGAAGGAAAAAATGTGTACTTCTCATAAATGCAATTAATGGATGTGGAAGAGGATAAAACTTGGAAAACAAAGGGAAGTCTTGCACTGTTTTGCTAAGAAGAATAGATTTGTTTAATATTTAACAAAACCCACATGCCAATTAAATATTAATTAAGGGAAAAGTCAAGTGTGTAACCAATGGGAAAATTCCATAAATAAATGTCTAAATCCTATGTAATTGGAAGGACCCATTGAGAAGCCTTCCCTTCATATTTTGTGCCTTAAAGAAACACAAGAGTCATGAGCCATTGATTGGAAAAGATGATCCTAAGGCCAAGAATCAAGATGAGGGAGAGTTCAAAGAAATTACAAGAGTTGCCATACCATTTTAGTATAAATAGAGGGCTTTGGTCTTCATTATTCCTCACCAATTCACAAAGGTATTAACCATATTTGAGAGAGTAAGGAAGAGTGTGAAGAGCTTCTTGAAGGAGTAGCAAGGTTTTTGGTAAGTTCTCTAGTTTTGGCTTTAAAGTTATTTAAGTTTTAGTCTTTAAATTCTTAGATAGAGGTAGCCTAGATCTTAGATATGCTAGAATAATTTTAATTTCATGTTTTTATGGTTAAAATTGGCTTTATTTCGAAAAACTGATCAGGAAGGTCGTATAGCAAACTTTTTGGGAGAGAATCAACAAAGTAACGAAGTTCTGGCGAAATTTCATCGGTTAGGTAACTTCTGAATCAGTGGTGAAAATGCCCATATTTTATGTTGAAAACGTGGTTGGAAGATTCCGGGAAAATTCATGATTAAAGTGGACACATAGGGCTTTTTAAATATGCTAAGAACATGTTAAAATGATTTCTGTACAGTGAGATAAAAATCCTCAAAGTTAGGCTACGAATTTCTGGGAAAATACTGGGCAGATGCTCAAAACTTAAAACCTGGGAGTGAGTCGTGTAATCTGGGCAAAAGTTATTATTTTTACTTGAAAGTAGACATCCTGAGGATTCCAGGTAATTTTATGGATCTTCATTTCGATTTTTCTAGAATTAGTTATGATTTTTCAAAGTTAGGCAAAAAATCTACCTCAAATGCTGTAATCAGCAGTTTGATTGTGAATTAATACATCAGGGGTAAAATCAGCATTTTTTACCCATTTTTTACCCATCAGGGGAGAAATCAGCATTTTTTTCCTGAAATTAAAGGAAAAATAATTGAAAAATAAATACATCAGGGGTAAAATAGCCATTTGTGGCTAGGATATCTAGTAGAATATTGATTGTGAATTAATAGATGCAATATTACCCTCATAGGATATCTGTGATCGCTTTCCGACCGACAACGTGCCGTATTCGTCAAGGAAGGTACGTACGCGTACTGTAACACTAACTCTGATGCTTATTGTACTTTTATATGTGATAGATGTATTTATAGATTAAGACTTCGTCTTAAAGTGTTTCATATACATTCAGCTTTATACAGGTTACAGTCTTGGTAATGCCGTTGAGTTTTCCTAGCGCTGAGGACACAATAGGCCATCGTGGCACTGGTGAATAGTGCAGACTGGGGGTAATAGACATATTGCAGTGGCTGTGCACCGTTATCCAGACGAATCTGTTATGAGTTTTTATATTGATTATTGCTGTAATGTCATGAATATCTGTCATACATAACTGTTACATAAGCATGAGGTTAACTGTTACCTGAGGTTCAATGGGTATTGAACCTCAGCTCTTACCATAGCTTCAGGGTCCGGGGAACCGTGGACCGAAGACAGGAGTAAGCAGAGTAAACAGCACGCGTAAAGACCCGACTGAGGATCCTATTTCTAGACTTGTACCATTATGACAAATGTACTGTACACTATGAACAGATAAATATGCCACAGTTAATGATATATCAGTTATTCACTCTTTTACTTGCTCCGATGCTCTATTCTGATGAAAAAAAAATTATTCCGTTTTTTGAAATTGGGGTGTTACACCTCACTGGTCCATTAATTATCACTTGGATTGAGGTTAATAATGTAATTAATTAAGGCCATTAGATTCCACTTTATTAGATTTAATCTTGGCCTTCTATTTATGTAGAAATATCCTATTACTATTGAAGATCTTTATTTAATAACACATGTGCTCTTATCTTCACAATATCTTGATTAAAATACAATTCTTCTTCTTCTTTCCCAAGCTACATAAACCGTGCCCTCTCTTCACTTTGGTTTTGTATTTGTGTTCCCTTTGTGTCTAATAGATAATGTTCAAAGCCTCCCATTGGCTCATTTAAGTTCACATGGATTTGAATTAATTATGTGATTAATCTAGAACCTTTGGATTTAACTTTATTAAATCTAATCTTTGGTTTATTTAATTCCAAGGAAAAGTTACCTAAAATCTAACTAATAATCTACCAAAATTTAGAGACAACATATTCTCCTTTATTTATTATGTATTGTTTATCAAAATTAGTACTTATGATAAATAAGAATTTTAGGGTATTACAATGAAGGGGTACATTATGCTCTTAAATACATGCCCATAAGTCTCTTGTTAATAGCATTACCAATAAAGCCTTCATCTTAAAGTCATAGATATTTCTCTAATAATTATCTTAAGCTTGCCATGTGTATATATGTCATTTTCAAAGGCATAAATGCTTGTTGCTATTAATCTTCCTCCTTGCTATGTGTCCATCTTCTTGAATCATCTCTTATCTTCCTATGTCATCTCATAATAATTATCTCTTATTGGCCAATTAGATGGAACCACATATTATTTGCCTTAGATTTGATGAAAATTTCTATATATCTCAATAATATAATATTAATTAGCTTTATACAATAATTAACATGAAAATTATGTCACAAGCTAATTTTCAAATTGCTAGCTCCAAAATTCGGGATATTACACAATTGCAGCTGGCATCTTGAGACCATAATCTCTGCGTACTTAGAGATTAACTCAATACAGTTCTATGAATATTCTCGATTTGAGATTCATGTAAGGCTAATGGGAGAGGCAGAAGTCTGGAGAAGAGTTAGAGCTAGCTCAGAAATATATCTGTTTCTTGCTTGTGTCACCCAACCTTCAACAATTTCTGCAGCTTCTGTGCCTGATACTTTCTTCCATATCTGCATCAGCAAGTTTTCCTTCTACCAAGTAAAACTCAACTTTATTTATGATGGATTTAATTTATAAGAAAAGAAATTTAACACTTCTCATCCTTCAGCATAATAAGAAAAGAAATTTAATCTAATCATTTAAAATCATGGTAGCATTGACGTCTCAAAACAAATAAGTATGACATTGTTGATCCAAAAGAAAGTGTGAGAAACATGTGAATTTACAAGGTCAAAATTATGGAGAAAGCTTTTATAAGGAAACGCAATTCAATTACCTCTTCTCTTCATTTTAAAGGATCCAATCAATATGTAATTGTAGGCAATCGTAATACATTTTGTTTCTTTTGTTTTTTGTTTTTTTAAAAAGAAAATTACCCCAAAGATATCCTAGTGGATTACTTCAATTTTTGAGCATCAAATGAACCCAGGTTTTGAGGAATATGTAAAACTATGATTCCAGCTAGACAAGAGTGAGACATGATACAACATTTTGGAAATTTCATGCCAAACAATGCAAATTACTGAACCCCATAGAGCCCTAAAGGATAAAAACTCTTGACATAATCTCTATATTTCTATATTCCACAAGCACCTGATTAGTACCAAAAAACATGATATAGCAGCCAAAATGGAATAAGAAAAGTGCAATGAAAAGACCATACACTAACAATGAGTGGACAAACTTGTTGGAGTAAATGAAAAAAAAAAAAATCCTCTGAATTCAAAAAAAAAAAAAAAAACAGAAGGTTTGTTTGATATATAAGAAAAGAACAAAAGTACCAAAACCCTTTCACTCGCAGAGAACTCCTTTATTGGTTCCTACTCAACGTTAGGAAGACGTATAAAACAACCAGAAATAGTCATTCACACTAACCACAATCCTTCCCTGTACCTGCACTAAAAAAGTTATGGCAGAATTACTATCAGGTTTCAAGTAAGAGATTTAATCACCTAAAAGTCTTATAACATTTGAAGAGCATAGAATGACAGGTTTCAATTGAAGAGCATAAAATGAAAAATTTTAATGCATTAAATGACAAAAAGTTGAAAAGAAATGTAATGGTTAGATTTTTATACATGTAAAATTTGTAAATTCATTTACAAGAAGATACAACATCTCTTTCCCTCTAAATCCTTGGCAGCAACAACTTTGCATCAGAGGACCAGAATGTGATTTTCTGAATTCATTTTGCAATTAAAAGCTTGGATGCGAGGAGACAGAGGGAAGAGAGAAACTAAGAATAAAGTGAGAAACAACAAATGAAACAAACAACGAATATTTGGTAATATTTAACTTATAATTTGTTAATTTGGGGAAAAAAAGGGAGGCTTTGCATAGTGGGAGAAGGGGCAAAAAGTTTTGTACTGATTTTTTTAAAAATTTAATATAAGGAGTATTATAGTCTTTCTTATAATTTATAACTAATTATGATGAAAAATGAACTTAATTTAGAACTCCCTTCCAATATTACTCTATGCCAAACATAATATTAAAGCTCCAGTCCCACCTTCATTTCCATTCCCAATCTACGTAACTCAAACTACTACTCTTACTCTGTGACTATCACTTCAAATGAAATAAACTTAAATTATTCGAAATATTACTTAATTACTGTAACACCCCAAATTCCACACTTCGAAGCGTGTCTGCTAACACTTAGTTTTAGAAAACTTAACAGAGTTTGAGGTGCTACAGCTCAGAATAATGCGGAAACGGAGAGCATGTACTGACATTTGGACAATGAGTATCTGATACAAAATGCCCGGACATATGCTGATGCCCTGACATAAGCTGATATATTAAAAATTTTCTCGGAGGAATAATTTATGTGATACAATTACAGAGCTTTGTATAATTACATTTTTACATGGTAACTATATAGCCTTAGACCAAACCTCAGCTAGACATGGGGCAATGAACCCAATTCAGTTAATCAACCGATTCGGCCAGATAGGTGTCTATCCTGTGGGAGTCTCACCGACTTTACGGCGACTGATTGATTGACCCACATAGATGAGCCCTGCCTTCGGCACTGCATGATTTGAAATAACTTTGTTAAATCCATGCCAGAAAGAATGCTCTATTGACGTTCTCCTGGCATTTGCTTTGACCGGTGCCTCTTATCGGCTTCTCCCTTCGGTGCCTTTTCACGGCTCCATCTACCCTTGCCTTCTTTGATCCTGGTTCCTTTCCTGAATCTTAGACAGATCTGGGATTCAATTGAATTGAATCCCAGGTAACAGTTAACCTCTATAGCAGATATGACAGTATATGACAGATATTCATTACATATCAGCAGTAATCACATATGAAAGATAATAACAGAACACAGCCACTGCATATGAATGTTATTATAGTCTACACTATTCACCAGTGCCACGACGGCCCATCATGTCCTCAGCGCTAGGAAAACTCAACGGCATTATCAAGACTATAACCTGTGTAAAGTTGAATGTATAAACAGGTGATCTAAGCCCCATAAACTTAGTTACAGTGCAGGACCCAAGACCTAGTCTTGTCCATCACTTCGTGAATCAATCAATCATATATAATCATACAGGATATAGACAATGAAAGTTACTAGTACGCGAACGTACCTTTCACCGTTTAATGGCCAACATGCTTGACCTTTGAACCCAGCCCCGGACTTCCCGGATATCCTAACATATCACCATAATACTTAGAATAATATCCTAAAGATATTTTCATCTCTATTTACCTCTCTACCCTTGGTGGATTTGTTATTTACAATTTTGCTCTTACATTTATTTAAAAACGCAATACTGAATTTTCTGGGCAAAATTTGCATCAACTTTGAAAAATCATAATTAATTCTAGAAAAATTGAAACGAGGATCCGTAAAATTCCCCACAATCCTTAGGAGGTCTATTTTCAAGAACAAATACTTGTATATACCCAGAATTTATGAAAAATCCCCAGTTTTCATTTTTCACAACGTTGCCCAGAATTTCATCCAGAAAAATGGCCTAACTTCAACCGGTTATATCTCTTTGTACAAGAATCAAAACGCTACATATTATATATATTCAGAAAGCTCTACATGTCTACTTTATTTCTTGAGAGTTTCGTGATTTATGGGCTTCATTTTCAACATAAAATATTATTATTTATTTTTCTGTTTGCCCAGAAATTTTACCGAAAATTTCGCCAGAACTTCGCTACTTTGATCTTCAACTTCCAAGAATTTTGCTCCACCATATTTTCGAAATAAGGACATTTTTAATCATAAAAACATGAAATCAAAACTTCTTGGAAGATTTAAAGATCAAAACTAACTTTTATACTAAGAACTACTAAGAACAACTAAGAACTATAAAACTAAAGACTAGAAACTAAAAGCAAACTTACCTCTTGAAGACTCTTGCTACTCCCTCCTCCTTCTTGCTTCACTCCACTCTTGCTTAGAATGGTTTTTGGTGTGAAGAGAATGAAGAGGGAAGCCCACTATTTATAGGGAAATGGTATGGCATTTTGGTAGTTTTTCCAAACCTACCTCTTCTTGCATTTCAACCATTGATCTAGACTTAGTTAAGAAGTTTTAATCTCAACCCTTCATGTGTTTTGAAACCCTAACTTAGCCAACAAGTTTAGAAACTTAACCTCTAAGTTTTGCTCTTTAATTAACTAATTACTTTAATAGTCCAATTATCTAGTTGGTGAGTTGAAATCTATTTTTGGTTGCTTGATCTATCATTAACACTTTCGAATTCTATGTATGTATTTTGATTAGTAGTTGGATATCAAGATTTATGGTCCAATTAGATTTCTCTAATTGTTCTTAATCATCTCTAATCTTATTCATCAAAGTTTGCCAAAATAACTCTAATTAGGCTTAATCTCAAGATTAAATTATGTGGGTTCCAGATAAGTCCTTATATTTTCTCTAGGATTAAAACTCCTCTTTGCATGATTTAATTTGCTTAGATTCCCATTTCATTTGCTGTTTTGAGTTTTCACTATGTATACTAGATTTTCATCTTTCCTCTTGGTTCTTCACTACACACACACGTACAACACTTAGACACACACACATACACTCATACGTCCTCCCCTCTCTCCTCATCATTCAAAATTTCCACAATTAATGTTTCCATGTGCCTTTGTACCAATTTGCTATCCTCTTCCATAATATTAATTCCTTATCCTCTTCCACTGCCCCTAAAGTCTTCATAATTAATTGCTTGGTTATGATTTATTCTTGCATGTGTGTGTTTATATTAAATAAATCAATCCCCTTGCTTCTACACATATGAACCGTATACACCCTCCCAATTCCCTCTTAAATTTGTGTTTTAATTGTCTCTTATTATCATGAAGAAAAGTTTTCCATTGGTTGTTAAATTCTCACAAGGATTTTGCTTTATGAAATTAAATTTAAAGCCTTTAGATTCGCTTTATTAAATCAATCTGTAATACCCTAAAAATCCTATTTAGCATAACCACTAAATGATACCTATTAAAGTAGGTGAATATGTGGTCTCAAAGATATTATAGTTCATCTAGTTTAAAATTAGAGAATTTTCTCCTAGAGTTAAATAAACCAAAACAACTCAAATACTCTAAGTTCATTTAGGGATCATAAAATACCCTATAATTTTCATATTGAAGCATAGTTCATATTTAAATTTTAAAGGGGCATAAAATGTTATTGAAATATCAAACAAATTAGAGGAAAGTGTCAATAATTGATTGGACAAATAATTGTACATTAATTAAAGTAATTGCATTAATTTTTGCAATTAATTATTGAATCCTCTTAGGAACCATAAAATATCATAAAATGCAAGTAATTACCAAATTAAATTATGGTTCACATGGAATTAAAAGGACCAATGAGGAACTATGGAGAATACTTAAACAAGATAGGAGAAAAATAATAAATAGTTAGGTATTCATTAAATTAAATAATTGTGCCAAATCTTTAATACTAATCAAGGAATTGATTAAGCATCATTAACTTATTAAGAGGTGAAATTTACTAAAATACCCTTAATTAACACACTAATGCATAAAATCATAATTGACTCATAGAAAGCCCTAGAGAGTTATCATCACACTAAGACCAATTAAGGGGTGAATAATAACAATTAATGAGCAATTGAAATTACAACAATAAAGACACTAAATTTAACTAAATTAAAATAGGCATAATTAAAGATGTATAATTCCGATTAAAAGCCAATGGCTAATCAAGAGTTATTTAAATGAATTTCTAAGGACTATAATTAAATTGGAGTTCCTAAAATAGTATAAAACATCTTGAAAATACCTAAAACAACTATGGAGAAATTCCAACAAGTAAAGAACAATTAAATCTATATTTGAAAAGATATTAACATGTAATTCTTACATTTTCAAAAATAAGCCGTAAGAGTATATAAAGAGGCTTAAAATAATTAGAGGAGACTAAAAATCATTATATAGCATCAAAAATTAATCTTAATTGAATTGACATTCATAATTAATCTAATGGCAAACATTAGCAAACAATTTGAAGTATTTTCGGCTAAATTCTATATTAAAGCTTAACAAGGGATCAATGATTGAAACAAATGGATTTAGTAGGATCATAATTAAGTTAGTAATCAATAAAATCATTACAAACTAAACCTAATTAAGCTAAATCAAATAGTAAACAAGAAGAAAATTAATTTAGGGCTTTAGTCACAACAAAACTCAATTGGATCATTTTTGGTAGCCCAAATCATTGCCCAAACCACCAATAAAGCCCAAAACAACAACCAAACCCAAAGGACCAGAGGGGATTTCGGTTTTGAGGAGCTTCAAGAGGAAGAAATTGGATTTCAACACATGTTGCAAAGTTGGTCAAAGCTTGTAGGATACAAAACACTATTCATGGCTTAAAGTGCAAGTTTGTGTGGCTTCTAGGAGAAGGAAGAAGAAAGAGAATAAAGGGGAGAGAGAGAGAGGGCAGATGAGTGTGTGTATGGTGAGGATGTGATGTTTTGAGGGAACCCTAGATCCAATGGTGGAAAGTTGACAAAAGGAAAGTTGCATTTAATTACAAGTTTGCCCAACCTTTTTACTATAAATAGAGGCTTTGGGCATTCACTTTTCCTCACACCAAGCAAAGCAACACTTGCTTATTTGAGAGAGAGTTGAGAGAGTTGGAGGAAGAGCTTGAAGGAGTCCAAGCTTTAGGTAAGCAAAGTTCTTTAGTTTTAAGTTTATATTCATAGATAGAAGTAGTTTTAATCTTTAAAATTCTAGAATAATTTTAGTTTCATGTTTTTATAGTTAAAAATAGCTTCATTTCGAAAATTTAGTGAAGGAAGTAGTTCTGCAAAATTTCCAGGTTAAGAACACTGTAGTAACGAAGTTCTGGCGAAAATTCGTCGGTTAGGCGATTTTTGAACGGGTCACAGAAAAACGCATATTTCATGTTGAAAATGTTATTGAAAAATTCTGAGAAAATTCATGATGAAAGTAGGCATATAGAGCTTTCCAAATATGTAAATAACATGTTGAAATGAGCTCTGTACAGTGAGAAAGAAATTCACAAAGTTTAGGCTACGAAAATGCTGGAAATTCTGGGCAGAGGATGAATGCGTGAAATCTGGGAATGATTTTTAAATTCTGGGAAAAGTCTGGTATTTTTACTGGAAAATATACATCCTAAGGAGTCCGGAACATTTTACGGATCTTCGTTTCGATTTTTCTAGAATTAGTTATGAATTTCCAAAGATAGGCGAATTTCTGCCCAATAATTCCAGCGGTTTTTCAATAAATTATGAGAAAATAAAATAATGGTTTAATATACCAAGGGTAGAATAGTCAATAGTGGCCAAAATATCTTTTAGAATATTATCTTTAAATTAATAGGACAATATTGCTTTGATAGGCTGTCCGAAAGAACGCAGACCGATCAATTACGTACCGAGACTATCGACTCAGGTACGGACGCATATTGTAACCTTAACTTTGATGCTTATGGTATGCTTATATGTAATAGATAGTCTGAGATTCTGTTTTTGAAAATTGATCATACACATACAACTTGATACGGGTTATGGTTTTGATAATGCCGTTATGTTTTCCTAGCGCTGAGGACACGATAGGCCATCGTGGCACTGGAGATAGTGCAGACTATAATAACATGCATATTGCAGTGGCTGTGTTATGTTATTATTTGAATATGATAATATTGTATGTGATTATTGCTGTTTTGCCATGGATATCTGTCATACATATTTGATACATAAGCATGAGGTTAACCGTTACCTGAGGTTCAATGGTAATTGAACCTCAGCTCTTAACATAGCGTCAGGGTCCGGAGGAACCAGGACCAAGGACAAGGATAAGGAGCCAGCGCAAGGACGAAGACAGAGAAATTTTTATTTCAGCGTTATCTTGTTGTACTATTTTCAGATTACTGTACCGCTGTGTAAGCAGCTAGATACTACATCAGTAAATGTTTATCAGATACTCAAAATTTTGAAATTATTCCGATGCTCTACTCTGATCAATTCAAAAACGCTTTAGAAAAATTGGGATGTTACACAATCCAAGCCTTTTATTTTGTGTTGGAAAAGTCTTACCTTCATTAATGATAATTTGTACATAGTTAATATGCTCTTGTGATTTAAAAATTAGTGTCATTATCTTATCTCTTTATGAACTAATTTTCGCCACTTTTATTAAATTAGGGAAGGTTAAATTTTGATCTTGGTTTCCAAGAAAAGAATTTGTATTTAATATTAATTAAATAAATAAAAAGCTAAGCCTCCTATTGGTCCAATTAATTTCATGAGGATTAAGAATATTTTCTTGATTTATCATTGGCCAATTCAATTTCACAAGGATTTGGCTTTATGAGGCTTAATTAAGGCCTTTGGATTTAGCTTTATTAAATTAAATCTTGGCTCTTCATTTGTGTAGAAAAATCCTACAACTTTTTGAAGATCTTTATTTAATATTACATGTGCTTTTATAAATTAATATCTTCATTATTGTATGGTATATTCTCTTTTATTACTCTAATATACCATGATAACTTAGTAATAATTTCCATCTATCTCTCCCATGTGTTATTTATCTTGACTACTTGGTTCACACTCCTCCACACATGCTAGACGAAAACAAAGACTTTTGGGGCAGATTTTATGAAGCAATTAATGTCATATCCAACTCCCCAAATGTCCTTTGCAACTAGGTGACAACTTGTAGTAGTTTAGTTAGCAAATCAAGTTACATTTGAATGTTATTTAACTAGTCTTTTGTGTCTTCCTTATCCTTATATTTTGAAAATCTTCAGCCATTAGGAGAAGCTTTTATTGCCTTTAACATATGCCACTAAATTAATTGTGAATGTTTATGAAATTAATTCAATTCATGTAGATTGAATTATCCACTAATTGTTGGCAATTTTCTTTAATTGGATTAATTATTTTCTCACAACTTTTGGGTTTACTTGGTCATTTATGCATCATGCATTAATTTAATAATCATAGGGCAATTTATGGTTCCTAAAATAAAATTGGATTTTTGCCTCTTTAAATTCCAAGGAAAATAAACAAATAAATTACTAAAATTACAGACAACATACTTTCCTATTTTAAATAGGTATTATTTGGCCAAACTATAATATTTAAGAGACATATGAATTTTGGGGTATTATACCATTATTTTAATTACCTCCTAATTGTGGTTACATATAAAAACCATGTTTTAACATAATAATTTTATCATATTTTTGTTCCTTAATCATACTCTTAAAATTGGCCCTTCAACTTTAATTAATCTCTCTTAATTAATTTTAGTATCTCTATAGCATTTTATTGCTCTTATGATTATATAAGACTAGGCTTTAATATGGAAATTTTGTGGTATTTTATGATCCCAAAATAAAGTTAGAGAATTTTGGTTTTTTATTATCTTAATTCTTAGAGAAAATTCCCTAAATCACATAAATATGTTACTCAATTTTGAAACCATATATTCACCTATTTTTTTAATAAGTATTATTTGCCAAAATATAATATTTATAATGGTTATGAATTTTAGGGTGTTATAATTACGGATGTTTTAGTAAGAAAAAATTAGTCCTATATTTTGTTCTTAGACGAATAAGAAAAGGTGAGAAGATGTGGCAACTATGAGAGTCGATATCTAGGGGGGGGGGGGGGGGGGAATACCTCTAGTTCACTTTGCAATTCAACTTTTTCATTAAAGTGAGTCCTATTCAGAGGGAGTAATTGAAAAACAATTTGCAAGGTTTTTGTTACAGTTTTAAGTCCCTGAATCCAAGACAAATAAGCCTTGATGAAATCAATTTCTTTTTCTTTTTTTAAAATTCGTAGTCAATAGGGCACAGGAAAATCAGTTACTACACAACACAAGAAGAACATGTTTATGGCGTTAGTAAATACGGTAAGAGGAAACATTGGATACATAATAAAGATGTAATAGTCAGGCACAGGAAGATGGAGAGAAACAGCAATGGATAGCGAGAGGGACAACGGCACTGAAGAGTGACGAGAAGATGAGTCTTAATTTAGGTTAAAAATGAGGGATTCCTTTGTCCAAACATTACTTAACAAGAATATTTTTGTCTTCAAAATTTTCAATCTCATCTCTGAGAAAGCAATACCAGTGGTGAGATGGATTCTTCTTATGTTTGAATCAACTTTTGGATATAATAACTTCTAAAAAAGTGGCTAAAGTGAGTTTCAAGGCTATATTATATTTTAGATAACTTGTTGGAAACCTAGAAAAATTTTGCTTCTTAGCCCGATGAAACCATAGTTTTGTCATAATAATCCATTTTTCTATTTTAATAGTTATTGGAATTTTTTAAGCATGGTTTATTCTTAAAAAAGTACTACCTCCTGTCCTAATTATAGGACAGATCGAGTTCATAGTATAAATCGCATTATAAACTTTGTTCTCTAATTATAACCGGAGGTAGTACTTTTTTTCATTCCACACCCAAACACACACTCTCCTATATCAAACGTCACAAAATGGACAATGTCAATACCAATCCTAGTACCAAACACACACCTCTCCTATATCAAACGTCACAAAATGGACAATTTCAATACCAATCCTAGTACTAGCCTCTTCAGTATCACGCAACAAAAGGGGTCATAGAACCGTAACATTTAATGAATATTACAGAAATCCAATTAACAATTAAATAAAACTGTAATGGGCGAAAAATTAATTTTTTTAATAATAAAAAAGGTGAGTATGTATAAAAGTAGGGGGAATAGGCTAAGATTGCGTGTTGGGAATGCTTCTTCCCAATTGAATTCTCCCGTTTCTCGCAGTCTTTCTTCTTAAGACGACTGTTGACGAATTTCATGGTGGACCGCCCCACATTTGACCTTTCCCGAATCTTGTCTCATGAAAAGTTCTCATGATCTAACTTTGATGTGATACACATGTTCCCACATGCACATACCAAGCCTCCAAGTTTCTTATATCGTCTATGAATTTTTATAATGGAAAAATCTTAAAAAATATTAATGTTAAAAATTACGTGCATTTTTTTATCCAAAAAAAAAAAAACGTTACGTGCTTTTATTTGAAACACTAAGGGTGGTTTTTAATCTAAGACTGAATATCTCTCCTCTAATCAAATTTATATCCACTGCATGCTCATGATATTTTTGAACCGTTCATATTTAATTTATGAATTAATTCTTACTTTTCAGAGCTATCAAATTCGATTCAACAACCCACAATGTAATATTCTTTTCCGATTACACAGAAATGAAATATTTTCTCCATTAATTAAATATAGAAAATTCATTTCTGCAAACTAAAATACCGGGGAACTAAACGAATAAAAGTGAGATTAATCAATATATAAATATAATGTAAGATAAAAGTATAAAAGTTCATCATTCACAAAGAACATGAATACTATGACTTACCTCAAGTTCAATGTAACGTGAGAAATAAGTTAACCAGTTACGTATGTGTGTGATCGATTTTGTAATAACCAGTTATTTATGTGTTTGTGTGAGTGTGTTGCACAGTCTAGCATTAACTTAAATTATTTAGGTTTCGTGTTTTTATTGTTTTACTTCAAATGTTATTTTTGTGTATTAATAGTTGAATCTGTTCACATTTGACAATTTAGCGTTTTCTTATAGGATAATAACTGGTCTCATTCAAAGATAACTGTTCAGATACATATTATTACTTACAATTTTTTTTTTTTTTTTTTTTAGTTTACTTAATGTCTTATTTGGTCTACCATTTATAAGGCCAAAAACTAGGCTTTTTGATCTTTTTGTCCTTAATTAATTAATTAATTAATAACTAAAATGCTCCTGTGTGAAACCATATCACCCTTTTGTCCATGTTTAGTCAATTACAACCCGATATATAGTCGACTAAATAGTGCCAAAAAAATTTTTATGTTTTCCTATGATGTAATTGACTAAGCTACAGTACTTAGTCGATTACACCACGCCAGATCTATTTTTTTTAAAACCCCATTTGGGGCGAATCATTTGAATTTACTATTTTTTCATGTTTTGTTTTCTTCAAAACGCATTTGAATTTACTTTTTTTCACTTTCAATATTTTAAAATATTTTGTAACAACGTTCCTTTTGTAATACCCCAAATTCCATACTTTGAAGTGTGTCGGTTGACACATAGTTTTAAGAAAATCAACAGAGTTTGAGGTGCTACCACTTAGAGTAATAGAGAGCATGTGCTTACATTCGGACAATGAGTAACTGATATAAAATGCCCAGACATATGCTGATGTCCTGACATAAACTGATATATTAAAAATTTCCCTAAGGAATATTCATGTGATACAATAATACAGAGCTTGTATAATTACAATTCCTACATGTTGAAGGTGAATTGGGTATTTTAAAATTTATTGCTGAAAACTCTGTTTTCTAACACTAAAAACAGGGTAAAACAGAGTAAGGGAAGAAAAGCAAGACACAAAAAGATTTATACTAGTTCGGTCTTAACCACTTGACCTACGTCCAGTCCCCAGCCTCACTGGGATTTCCACTATATCAAAGATTACACACTCTGCACTCAAGAAGTGATTCTCTCACTAGAACTCACTCCCCCTTACAAGTTGTAATCAATGATTCCCCATATCACCAAGTCCCCTGACTTGTGATTCCTTACAATGAATGAATATTCAGAAGTATAATTCTCTTAAAGAGCAGATATAAATGAACACTGAAGCTCTTGTATCAAAAGATACTATACAGATGAAAACTGAAAGAAATGAATGAAAACTTCAATGAAATTCGCTCTCACTTGTTGTGGTCGTTGGAAAGGCTTGAATGCTCTTCTATTTATACTCAGAGATCAATAAATGACCGTTGCTTTCCAAATAGATCAGTTGGCCATGTCATCACAGTTGACTTCCTACAAATTAATCCGTTGGAGAAGAGTTTACTTGTTCCAGCAATCATCCTTTAATGCTTTGTGGTTGTGTACAGATGGATTTGGCAGAAGGGGCAACTTTCTGAGCATTGCAATAAATGTTCTGAACTTGCTTTTTACTTTATGCTTTGACTCATCAATAAACATTCTTAAAACATCTGAAATCCACTAATAAAGTCGTTAAACATAGCAGGAAATATCAAACAATAATATTGCAAATGATTAAGATCAAACAAGAATGTTTTTAGAATTCGTCAGATTTGAATTTCTGCAACAGCGTCATGAACTCGAGCTTAGTTCTTTTAGGCTCGAGTTTGATGCTTCAGTGAGCTAAGGTGTTTTAGCTCAAAAGTACGTGAACCTGAGGTTTGTAACTTAAACTTGAGGTTCTCAACTCTATTGAAAAATCACATTGCTCTCGGGTTGATTTGAACTCGAGCTTAGCATTATGAACTCGAGTTCATTTTACACAGAGAGGAATGTCGTAGTTTTTAAGTTTTGGAAAAGTTATGCTCAAGGGATGAACTCGCGTTTGTTAGTGATAGGCTCGAGTTTGACACTATTCAGAACAGGACATTGTAAGAACAAACTTGAGGTTTACAAAACAAACTCTAGAATTTTCTCAATTTGAAAAACACTTTTGCTCTCTGGAGCTTTTAGGCTCTAGTTTGTTCAATCCTAAAAACTCTTTGCTCTCTAGAACTTTTAGGCTTGAGTTTAAAAAGCCTTAGGCTCGAGTTTGTTCAACTCTAAAAGCTCTCGGCCAAAGATAGGCTCAAGTTTGAAAGCATAGGCTCGAGTTTACTTGTTTTGTAAACTCTTGAGATTTTTCAAACCAGAAAACTTTTGTATCAATAAAATAGTGCAGAGTTTGTGAAAATCCCTAAGTTTAAAAAAGATTCTTCCCTCCAGAGGTAAACCCGAGTTTGTCATAACAGGCTCGAGTTCATGATCTTTGAAAATGATGAAAATTTTCTTTGGAACCTGCAAACTTGAGGTTTGAGGAAAGAGTGTGTCAAGTTTAAAACTGTTTGAAAGTTAGAAACCTCTCTGTCTCTGGTGAACTCGAGCTTAAAAGTGTGAACAAAGTTTTGAAAACTTTGACAAATTCTTAAGTTCTAAACTTCTGGTTTATTCTCGAGTTTGAGATTTGAACTTGCAGGTTTGTGCTCTCTGTCAAAACCAGGCTCGAGCTTGAGCATCACAGGCTCGAGTTTGTTTCAGCCAGAATGTTTTTGCTTAAAATTGACAAGTTGAAATCAGTTTAATCTTAAACAAAAACATCTCCATATTGTTTACAAATGTTAGTAATCATCAAAACACATAGAGAACTAACACATGTAACTTATACAATCTTAAACCAAGCCTTAGGTAGACTTGGGGCATTGAACCCAACTCAGTCAATCAAAACAGTTTGGTCAGGCCGGTGTCTAGTGGAAGTCTCCCCATTTTTCACGGTGACTTATCGACTGACCCACATAGATGAACCCTTTCTAGACACCAAACAGTTTGAAATAACCTCGTTAGATTCATGCCAGAAAGAATGCTCTGATGATGCTTTTCCGGCATTTGCTTTGACCGGTGCCTCTTCTCGGCTTCGTCCATTGGTTCCTTTTCACGGCTCCATCTACCGTTGTCATCTCTGATCCAGGTTCCTTTCTTAAACCTTGGACAAATCTGAGGTCTAATACCCATCAGATTTTAGACAACAATTAACCTCATATGAAAAGTATGAACAGTATATATATGACAGATATTCATTACATCACAGCATTAAATAATACATAGCACACAGCAGATGTAAGGTTACAACAGTATATAAGCACACAGTAGATGTAATGTTAACACAACAATAGTACGTACATAGCACACAGCACATGTAAAGTTGTCTACGTTTGCACTAACCAGTGCCATGATGGCCCGTCGTGTCCTCAGCACTAGGAAAACAATCTCACAGCATTATCAAAACTATAACCCGTATATGACTGAATGTATAAACAGTGACTTAAGATAGAGTCTTAACCACGGTGCATGACCCAAGACCAAGTCTTGTCCATGACTTAATGAAATCATCTATCACATATAAGCATACAAGACACATTAGAGTTAAAGTTACAGTACGCGAACGTATCTTCCTTCTGCGTAGTTAGCAATACGCCTGACCTTTGAATCCGGCCCCGGACTTCCCGGATATCCTAACATATCACCATATCACTTAGAATAATATCCTAAGAGATATTTCCACCTCTATTTGCCTCTCTACCCTTGGTGGATTTGTTATTTACAATTTCGCCCTTACATTTATTTAAAAACGCGGTACTGGATTTTCTAGGAAAATTTTTCGGTAACTTTGAAAAATCATAATTAATTCTAGAAAAATCAGAATGAGGTTTCGTAAAATTCATCGGAATCCTTGGCATGTCTATTTTCAAGGAAAAATATTTCCAGAACCTAGAACACCAAGAATCATTCCCAAATTTAATGTTTCTAAACGCTGCCCAGATTTTCTTCCATAAAAATGGCTTTAAAAATTCATATCTCCTTGACTGGATATGAAAACATTACATATTTTATATATTTGGAAACCCCTACATGTCTACTTTATTTCTACAAATTTTTGTGATTTATGGGCTTCATTTTCAACATAAAATAATAGCCTTTTTTTTGTTGGCTGCACAAAGCTTAACAACTGAAAATCCTACTATTTTTAGAACATTGATCAGTTGTTTCCAAAACTTATTCCTTAACATGTTTTCCACTCCATTTTGCGTTTTAAAAGCAATGAAGACTTCCAAACATGAAAATGAATATTTCTGACAATTTTCTAGATCAAAACTAACTTTCTACTAAAACCACAAAAACTAAAAAGCTAGAGATCAAGAACTTACCTCTTGAAGTTCTTACTCCTTCCTCTTTCTTGCTCCAAGATCTTCATCATTCTCTTAACAATATTTTGTAAATTAATAATGGAGGAGGCAGCTATAAAATATTTAATAAATATTTAATTTAATGTTGTAATATTTTGTAAATCACTTAAATCTTTAAAGGAATAATGAAATATTAAATGAAATATTTATTAAATATTTTATAGCTGCCTCCTCCATTATTAATTTACAAAATATTGTGTAACTACCTTCCCTATTATTCATTTTTCATTTTATTTTTTATTTAGATCTCTAAGGGAATAATTAAAACATTAAATTAAATATGGGTAAAGGATTTCTTCATTCACTGGAGATAGAGTTATCTTCAGTGACCCCAAAACTATGTCGTTTTAGATTAATGAAGGATGTTTCTGTAATTTTGTTTATTTTTTTAATCATATTAATTTTACTGAAACACCCTTTATTAATTCACTTAAAATTATTAACATACCCTTCATTAATTCAAAACGACATAGTTTTGAGGTCACTGGAGATACTTCTATCTCTAGTGACTGGAGAAATACTTTTCCCATTAAATATTTTGTTTTTATATTATTTAATATTTTTTTACTTTAATAAATATTTAAATGCATTAAAGAGGATATTTTTTTCATATTATTTTACTTTAACAAATATTCAAACATTAAATTAAAACCGTCTTACTTTAATATTTAATAAATATTTAATTTAATATTTTAATTATTCCCTTAAAGATCTAAGTGATTTACAAAATATTAAAATATTAAATTAAATATTAATTAAATATTAAGAGGATACGTTTAATATTTGAAATCAATTAGGCGAGACGTCAAATTCAAAAAATAGTTCATATATAATTAGGGAGAATGATGGTTAGTTTCCAAAAAAAAATTAAAATATGTAATTCAAAAGTTAGAGGATAGAACAAAGACATAATTAAAATATTGACAAAAAAAGATACCAAAGAGAGATAAAAAGAAAGTTGTTATATTAAAGTGAAAAACAATAAATTCAAATGCGTTTTGAAGATAAAAACATGAAAAAACAGTAAATTCAAATGATTTGCCCCAAATGGGGTTTTCTTTTTTCTTTTTTTTTAAAAACAGATCTGACGTGGTGTAATCAACTAAGTACTGTAGCTTAATCGATTATATCACGGGAAAACATTTTAAAAAAAACATTAAAATTTGGCACTGTTTGGTAAACTATATATCAGGTTATGGTCGACTAAACAGGGGCAAAAGGGTGATATGGTTTCACAGAGGGGCATTTTGGTTATTAATTAATTAATTAAGGGCAAAAGGGTCAAAAAGCCCCAAAAACTATATATTTCATAATCTCTCATTACTAGCACATCTAACAGTCTTCTTTGCATATGTCATCAAAACCATATGCATGCATGCACCATAATTTATTTCTTACCAATTTTCCGCCACGCGTGTTAGGGGTCACATCAACTTTTTCTCATATATAACTATTTTGGATTTTGTTTTATCATGTGATCACAAAGCTATATTAACATACTCATATTTACACCTTAATCTTTTTAATCTAGTATTGGCTATATAGCAATGTGGTAAAAGATTTCTTTCACATATATTGGATTATTGGTTATAAGTTTACTTTACGGCCCCAAATAACTCTGAATATTTTTTTTTATTAATCTTAATCACATTACTTGTATACTATGCATGCACTGCCATCTCCATTAATAAACCGTCGCTTTATGATATGAACACCAATAGTTAAACTTTGACAATTGTAATACGTTCAACATATTACACCCACTCGCACACAAATTTAACATTCGCCGGTGTGTCAAGAGACTATACATAACTTGCAAGCTAAATTCATCCTCGCTGGCAATTCCTTCTTAGTCACAAGAAGCAGCACATTTAGCAGCGAGTTGTCTGAGTTGGCAAACGCTTCTTCCTAATCTCATTGCCACCTTCATTTCAAAAACCTCGCCGTTCTCTCTCTTGTCAAAGTCTTTCTCTTCAAGTGTTCCTTCAATTGTTTGTTGCAAGAATCCACCACAGTTTTTGTGCATTTCAAGCACTATCTCCTCCAATGGATTAATAAAATCGGCCAATGACCCCGCCGTGATAGCCACAATACCGGCCCAAGACGATCCGTGTCTCTCTAATGCAAAGCCCACAGCTGCAATCCCTGTGAGCAAAGGACCTAATATGGCTAGGGTTTTGTTGACCATGAGAACCAAGTTTCCTCGCCTCTCATAGACCTCCATATCTTTCTTCTTCATCACTTCTATAATCTTCCTCATCTCTATTTCAAGTTCTGGAGTCCATCCATTATTATTACTACCAGTTTTCTTCTTCTGGAATTTCAAGACTTTCATATGGTGGTCATCATTGGTTTTTGGCTCAAACTTTGGAGGGATTTTTTCAAGCTTGGTTCTTGATGAGAGAGGAAGAGGATGGGCTTTGTCAAGTGCCAAAACCCTATCCATTGCAGTGTTGACGTCTTCTTCAGTTGGATTTGAGCGAGTAATCAACGTGGTTTGGATATCACTCTGGAGCTTCTTGAAAAATGTAGTCGCATTCGGTTTCGACATCTGAATCTTGCTCACGATGAGAAGCATCCCTTTCGCTGAAGTCAACAAAAGAATGGACGTTAATCTCAGTGCATTGTTGTGAGTAATGGAAGTGTTGAGACGAACCATCATCGTGCCAATGGAGTTCAAAAGAAGGCAGTTCCAATTGTTTCGTTGCTCGCCAATGTTTTGGTGCACATCAACTCGGTCAGCTACAGTTTTCAAGATTGCAAAGAGTTGAATGATGGCCTTGAGCTTGTTTGGATCGTAATGAGAATCCTGAAACGTTGCTTGTGAAGTGGAAACTACATCTTTTTCTGATGGAACTATTGTTTGCACGGAGCCGGTGAATGCATGAACCAGTTTGACGGATGCTGTGGGATTTCGTGGAAGTGAGATTCGAACTCGTTGTAGTTTTGGTACATTGATGGCAGCACAGGTGTGAACCCTCTTTCGAGAGGAAGAAGAAGAAGATAGGTTTGGGATTTGCAAAGAAGACATGGCTGGGGATAATTTGGAAGTTAGCTAGGCTTTGTCTTTGGTGTACAGTTGGGAGGCTAATAATTTTGAATGAGAAATGGGAAGGAGGAGAGGGGATATATATATAGAGAGAGAGATTGGAAGAGAGGGGAAGGGAAAAGTCAAACAAAAAGAACATATTGAATGTTGGCGCATTAAAATATTTTACACACACTATAGATCTTTCAAATCAAATACCTTTCATTATGCTCGCAAATTACAAGGAATGTTTTAAATACCGGATGAGTGGTTTTTAGGGAAAGTGGCACCGAGGCTTAGACGGTTTAGATTTAATAATTTAGACCAGTTGACTGCTTACCTAACAAAGCGATTATAATATCAAAAATACGCCATCCATTTTCAATATGTTTTAAGGGATTTAAAATTATTATGTTGCAGGAGAAGAAGAAGATTCCTACACACACATGAAATGGTGAGACCCATATATATATATATATATATATATATATATATGTGTGTGTGTGTGTGTGTGTGTGGGTCCTACCATTTCATGTATGTGTGACATAAGAATATACTTCTCCTACAACATGAGAAGTGTTTTCCCCAGGTTTTAAGGGTGTGCATGGTAACACTCCCAGAATGACTTTTTTCCTAATTTCTGTGCCCCGGAACAAAAATGAATGGGAATTGTGTTTGGTAAATCCGGTTTTTTTTTCTTGCTCCCGGGATGAACCGGTTTATTTTTTGTGCTGGGGAGTAAAAAAAAGAAGCTAAAAATTTTTTGTGCCCCGGAACAAAAATGAATGGGAATTGTGTTTGGTAAATCCGGTTTTTTTTTCTTGCTCCCGGGATGAACCGGTTTATTTTTTGTGCTGGGGAGTAAAAAAAAGAAGCTAAAAATTTTGGCTTCTCTATTCCAGGGCAAGAAATCAGAATTTACTTTTCCCTCAATCGAAGCAGAAATTTACCCTCGTTCACCACCACCACCGCCGTTGCCACCCCCAACACCACCACTGCCCCACCGCCACTGCCCCGCCACCATCGCCACCACCGCCACCGCCACCGCCACCGCCGTTGCCACCCCCAACACCACCGCTGCCCCACTGCCACCGCCCCGCCACCATTGCCACTGCCGCCGCCACCACCACCACCGCCACCACCGTCGCCGCCACCGCCACCACCCCCACCACCGTCGCCGCCACCGCCACCACCCCCACCACCCCGCCGCCACCGCCATCGCCACCGCACCGCCACCGCCACTGCCACCACCCCACCTCAGCCGCCATCGCCCCGCCACCACCACCGCCACCGCCACCACCACCACCGTCGCCGCACCACCACCACCACCACTGTCGCTCCCAACACCACCGCCACTGCCGCCGTCGCCACCGCCGCCGCCCCTCCTGGCGCCGCCCCACCGCCACATAAATAATTTTTTGAATATAAAAATTACATAAATAATTTTTTTAGGAAATTTAAATTTAAGTTTATTTGTAAAATATAATAATTATATTAATTATTAAAGAAAAGGACAAAATGGTAAAAATAACTCATTAATCCTTCATCTTCCTCCCTTACTATTTTTTTAACTCCCAAATAAGAGGAGGAAAAATGTTTTACCAAACGTAATTCTGATTCTCGGAGTTAAAATAAAATGGGTTAACAAACGTAATTCTAATTCTCAGAACTCTTCCAAAGCACAGAATCAGAAAAAACTGTTTCATCTCAGAAACAGTGCTGGGCAACAGAATGGTTGCCATGCACACCCTAAATATAAGATTTCAATATGTTTTATCTTCTATATTAATATTTTTTTCAAACTAATATATATTCTAATGTTACACACGAATATTTTAGAGAAATCATGTCTCATTGATACTATTAATTAATTTATTCATTCCCTTAACTTACCTAAGTTTGTTATTAGTGGAGTAAATTTTAGGGTGTGCATGGTAACACTCCCAAAATGACTTTTTTCCTAATTTCTGTGCCTTGGAACAAAAATGGATGGGAATTGTGTTTGGTAAATCTGGTTTTTTTTCTTGCTCCCGGGATGAACCGGTTTATTTTTTGTGCTGGGGAGTAAAAAAAAGAAGCTAAAAATTTTGGCTTCTCTATTCCAGGGCAAAAAATCAGAATTTATTTTTCCCTCAATCGAAGCAGAAATTTACCTTCGTTCACTACCACCACCGCCGTTGCCACACTCAACACCACTGCTGCCCCACCGCCACCGCCCCGCTACCACCACCACCGCCGCCGCTACCACCACCACCGCCCCACCACCACCACCACCGCCCCGCTACCACCACCACCGCCCCACCACCACCACCACCACCACTGCCACCGCCCCCACCACCGCCCCACCACCACCGCCACCGCCACTGTCACCACCACCACCACCGCCCCCACCCCACCATCACCGCCACCGCCATCGCAACCACCGCTCCCACCACCACCACCATTGCCGCCGCCACCACCGCCCCCGCCACCACCACCGCCCCCCGCCATTGCGACCACCGCCGCCATCGCAACATAAATAATTTTTTGAATATAAAAATTACATAAATAATTTTTTAAGAAATTTAAATTTAAGTTTATTTGTAAAGTACAATAATTATATTAGTTATTAAAGAAAAGGACAAAATGGTAAAAATAACTCATTAATCCTTCATCTTTCTCCCTCACTATTTTTTTAACTCCCAAACAAGAGGAGGAAAATGTGTTACCAAACGTAATTTTGATTTTCGGAGTAAAAATAAAATGGGTTAACAAACGTAATTCTGATTCTCAGAACTCTTCCAAAGCACAGAATCAGAAAAAACTGTTTCATCTCAGAAACAATGCTGGGCAACAGAATGGTTGCCATGCACACCCTTAATTATATATTACGTATTGTAAATAAAAATAAAATAAAACTATATTTTGAATTAGCCCACACTAATGAAATTAAATAGAAATTAAAAATAAAAAAATATAATTATATTGTAGGATATATAGTATAAAAATGACAAATATTAAACAATTCTAGTATTCCAAATATATATGATTAGATAAGAAGAGTAAAAACAAAAAATAAAAGAAACATTAAAGAAGCGCCAGATGAAATGTCTACATCCTTAACATTGCCCAAACCCAAAAGCCAAAACACGTCTTTTATAATTTTCTTTCTTCTTCCTCGTCACCGTGGCTGCGTTGTCGTCTTCTTTTCTCTTTCTTATGAAAGAGTGTCTTGTCTTTGACGCAGCTCGTTCGTGGAGTGGAAAAATGAGATCAAAGGTTCGTGAATCAGCCAAAAATTTCTCATGTCAAGGAAACCTCGGACCGGCGTTTATCCCAAATTAAGAACCTTTCAGCTATCCATTTAACAGCGGTCAAAGTCCGGTTCACTGTAGCTCAAAGTAGCTTATTGTGTTGGTCGAGACACGCCTTCTTCTCTATACAGTAGTCCAGTCTCAAAACACACTTTTTAAGTACGTACTGTTTAAATTAAAATATCACTCAACAATATAGAAGTGTGGATTCTCAATCTAATTATTAATCAGTTGGTTCAATAAAAAGATATGAACAAAATAGTGATGTGTAAGCAAAAAATTATTATCTTTTCAATGATATGATTGTAAAAATAAAATATCTACACTATCACTATTAAACTTCCGGTCGAATTCCATTTCTTATTTGTTTAATGCCAAATCTTAAAACACACTCAAAGATGATATGTCTATTTTTAAATTAGCGATACAAACACTAATGGTCATATATATGAGGTTACAAGTGAGATCGAACTTGCGATTCCCACTTACAAAAGAGCTTTCATACCATATTAAATTCATTTATATGTATGCTACTTTCTTTTACAAGTAGGGTATCCTTTTATTAAAGGCAAATATGTTTGAGGCAAAGTCAAGCACTAAATAAATATGGACCGCTCCTAGCGAGAATTCAAATCTTGGTCTATTATGTTGTAAGGGACTGATATCTCACCAGACCTAATTCCGTTCGTGACATATATTTTACTAATATTATGAAAATCACCCAACACAAGTGGTGCCTGAGTAATGAAATTTCCTATTTGTATGTGTAACTCACAAAAGCATACTTCTCATGGATATGGCGGTTGTTCCATGTTTGCAAGATTGAATTAAAAACACAGTAAGTGATAAAATCTCAAAATCGCAAGTATGACTTATATATGCTTGATGACAGTCATCGTTGTTACAAGTGCAATGCATAGGCATTGCTCTTGCTCCATAAATTAGTCCCACTAATTAATTAATTAATTAACAACATTCAAGGTTTCAAGAAAATATAAAAGCGACTAATTCATTCATTGAATATTCATCACTGAACATCTCATTTTTGGACTAGTGATTTCCTTCGCCTCCTTCCCTCTTAAACGTCACCCTTAATTCCCAATTCCGAAATCTAGAAGTACTCTTAAAAGTAAACCTCGTCGTCCATAGTAGGCTGATTTGAATTTAAAAGGAGACCGATTTAATTCAAAATAGGTGTTTAGAATTTATCCCAATCATATACATACATACATATAAATATTATTTTTATTTTTTTGCAGTCTTTTTTAATAATGTAATGTCATGTAATCATGGCTTTTTTATTCTATAGGCTTTCTACGTAATGAAAACTTTTTTTTTTAATACAAAAAAGTTTAGATGGGGGTAGACACCGGTACCCCACCAGGGCTAGGGCATGTCTTCAGGCTCAAAGAGAGCTTACAGAGGTACTTACAGATCGCCCACCAATGAGGCTCTCACATCGACCAGCAGGTATCGAACCTCCTCCCTTTTGGGGTGAAAGCCAATGCCTTAGCCAACTGTGTCAATCTTCATTGGCCGTAATGAAAACTTGGAACAAACAGATAGAAATTAGGGTAAAATACAGAAATAGCAAATGACTGCAGGTGCAGATAAATCATCTGGCCAGTGTATTGTATTAATAGGAGGAGAATACATCATTCTAGAGGAATATTCAGATATTACAATCGTACAGAAATCAAGGGCATTAATTACAATCAATTACAATTATACTATAAATTGATTACAATTACAATTATACTATAAATAGATTATAATCTAACATTCCCCCTCAAATGAGAGGGTGTGACAAGCAAACCGAGTTTGTCTCGAAAATACTCAAATTGCGACTGTGATAATGGTTTGGTAAAGCAATCAGCAATTTGATCTGAGGAAGGAATATATCTGATATCAATCAAACCAGAGGAAACCAAATCTCTAATAAAGTGTATATCAACTTCAATGTGTTTACTCCGAGCATGCAACACAGGATTAGCAGCCAAAGACTTGGCACTTAAGTTATCACACCAAATCACTGAAGGAGTCTTGATAAATAATCCTATTTCAGACAGTAAGGAATTCAACCATTTAAGCTCAGCAGACCCATCAGAAAGTGATCTATATTCTGACTCAGTACTTGACCGTGAAACTACTTTCTGCTTTCTAGAAGACCAGGATGAAAGCGCAGCTAAATCACCAAGAGGGGGGGGGGGGTGAATTGGGGATTTTTAAAATTCTTTTCAAACAAGCTCAGTTTCAAAATAAAGTTTGAAGAAAGACAACTGAATGAAAAGAGTATGAAAAGGAGAATAGGAGAACACAGAGCAATTATCCTGGTTCGGTCTTAACAGATGACCTACGTCCAGTCCCCAGATCTTCTGGGTTTTCCACTAACTTCTTAATTACACCTTCAGCAAACGAAGGAGGATTCACAATCTTGAACTCGCTCCCCCTTACAAGATGTAATTATACAATCCCAATCTCAAAGTCCCTCTACTTTGAGACTCCTTACAGAAAAAGGATTACAACAATGAAATCTCTCTCTAAGAGTGAATTCTGATAATCACTGAGGTACAATAATATCAAAAGAGCTGGACCTTTCTTGAGTTTTCAAGCAAGAATGTATATATGATAGTTCTATATCTTCCAGGTTGAAATCCTTAGCTATTTATAATATCTTGAGGCTTGTGAACGTTAGAAGACCGTTGGGGCTTTGTTCTTTTTAAAGAAAAAGCTATTGGTGGAGTTATTTGCATGAATTATACAGCTGAAGTTGCTCCTTGACTGTTTGCTGAGCTGATCTTGTGATTCTGTTTCTTCTTAATGATTTGTTCCGTTGGGGATGATTCATAATGGTCAATTGATCTTCTGCAACGACTATTTGATCTTGTTTAACGGCTAGTGATCCAGAGTTATGTTTCTCCATCATTTCAGCAAATTTCCTAAAGTGGCTCTGTTTCTTTGATTCTTCATTCAAATATATAAATTTCCTGTAATCTCATGAATATACTCATTAGAACAGTTCACGAATATACATAAATGATTTATGTGAAGTAAATAAACAATGGGTATCTTAAAAGATCAAAGATTAAGATAATTTTGGCAAGTTTAAATGAAAAGCGTTTTTCAGTTAAAATGGCCAACACTCGAGTGTTGAGTATCAACACTCAAGTTATGAACTGTGCTAAGTTCATAACTGGCAGTGTTCAAAAGCAACACTGGCAGTGTTGATCCTAAAAGAAATCAATGCTCTCTGTCTGGTCAACACTCGAGTTTTTCTTCTCAACACTCAAGTTATGAACTGTGCTAACTTCATAACTGGCAGTGTTCAAAAACAACACTGGCAGTGTTGATCCCAAAAAGAAATCAATGCTCTCTGTCTGGTCAACACTCAAGTTTTTCTTCTCAACACTCGAGTGTTGAAATTTTGATAAAAGGTTTCAAACTCCAAAACTGTAGTTTTGAGTCATCACTGGCGGTTTTCAACTGGATGAATTTTAAAGGCTCTCTGCCTTGTCAACACTTGAGTGTTGGTATGCAACACTCGAGTTTTCACTTATATTGAAAACTCAGGTTCAGTTGAACACTGGCAGTGATGGAGCAATACTGGCGGTGTTGAAACTTTGAAAACCATGGATTGCTCTCTGTCTCTTCAACACTGGAGTTTTGGTTTCCAACACTCGAGTTTTGATCTTTCTTTGAAAAAGTAAAAGACTCAAAACTGCAGTGTTAGATTAACACTGGAGGTGTTGGGGTTTTGAAAAACTTGATATCTCTCTGCCAGGCCAACACTCGAGTGTTGAAAATTCAACACCCGAGTTTTGAACTTTTCATAAGTTCAAAACTGGCAGTTTTGCTAGAACACTGGCGGTGATGCTTTCTAAAACATCTTGCCAATGTCCAACACTCGAGTTCTGGAACTCAACACTAGAGTGTTGCTATGTTTAAAAATGATCAACTGTTTTTCTCTTTTAAAAACTCATATCTTCATCTTCCAATGATTTCCAATTTGTTCAATCATCATCAAAACCTTATGAGAACTAACATTCTCCCCCTTTTTGATGATGACAACCCTTGAAAAACAAATTTTATAGAATTTGAGAAAATCTGATTTGGAAATCATGAAGTTCATTTATCATTTTAAAAACTTATGCATCCAAATAAGTTTAAACATAAAAGACTAAGACAGATGACTTCATTCATGTAATTCAACTAGAGAATCAAGTGTTTGACAAGACACTTACAAAGGATTACAAAATATGCACTACAAAAGATACAAATTAAAACATCAGAAATTACACAACACTCTCAAATCACAATACTCTCAAATTCTGACTCTGATCTTCTCCCCCTTTGGCATCATCAATAGATGGGGGTACAACGGATAGAGGTGTTGGTGAAAGAGGAGGTGTTTGTGTCTCTGCAGCTGGAGTGACTAGTGGATCTGAGGTATGATGCTCTGAAGTGTGAGGCTCAGAAGATGGTTGAATGTCTGCAGCTGGAGTCCCCAAAGGTTCTACAAGTGGTGTAGAGGCTGAAGGTATATCAGAAGCAATTCCAGAAGGTTGAGGATCTGATCCTGAAGAAAGACCTATGTTGAAATGTTTTAACAACAAATCAGCTTTGTCATGAAGGCTTGAGTGTGATATACTCAGAGACGTGAGCAGAATATCATGATTCTGAACTAGGTCTATAAGCTTGGCATTTTGGTCAGTGAGTTTGACCAAGTCCAGCTTCATGTCATCTTGAATGTCAGCTAGCTGTTTGGTACTCCTATACTGTTCACCTCTCAGCTGTCCAATTTCATAGGCAATCTTATTGGACATTTCTTTAACAGCTGAGTCAATGATCTCTTTCACTCGGACATTAAAATCAGAGGTAGGAGGAGGAGGTGCAGATTGAGCTTCTTGATTCTGAGACTGAGACTGTGTAGCTTTTGATCTTGCAGGGCCTTTGGATCTAGTAGGGGCTTTTGATTGCCCTGATCCTTCTTCCTCAAATGTCAAATTCATCAAATTCAATTTGCCCTTATCAAAGAATGGTGGAAGCTTTAAAGCTTCAACAGACCCAACATGCCATATCTTGAAGTAAAACAGAATAACAGATACTAGTGAAGGAAATGGCATATGAGAGAGTTTCCTAGTGGGGAACTTGAACCTGATCATTTCCTTCAAAATGTGATGGCCTAGATTGAAAGGAGTCTTGTTGACAAAAGAAGTAAACAAGGGGTAATCTCTCTGGGCAAAATGAGTGAAATTACCACTCTTTTGAATGAAATTTCTAGAGAAGATATACCACAAGACTCTATTCTTAGGGGGCATTGAGCTAGGATTAAAATTGAAATAGTGAGATTGGGCTTCAGGAAATGGCTTGTGTGGCATGAGGATGGACCAAATTGTCCTATTACCATATTCAGAAGTGTGAATTGGAAATTGGTCCATTTTCAAAATCGTGTTCAAGATAGAGGCTGAAAGGGTGAATTTGGTGTGTCTCACTGTAGTGGTTACCCTTTCTTCTAACAATTCTCCCTCTGGACCCAGTAGGTTGTCATAGGCCATATTAGAATAAAATTGCCTAACTAATGTAGGTGAGTAGGGACAAGCAATGGAAATGAAATTTTCATAGAATTTGAGCCAAGGTTTCAAATCCAAACTGTTTTCTTCCTCAAATTTGTCCAAATCCAAGGCTACTACTGCACAGGATTCTCTTGAAGCAAATTTCTCTTTAAAAATATTATCTTGGTCTTTCAAATGCACAGTAGTAAAATCAAAGTCTTTAGGTGGAAACTGAAAATGATAAATTTCTTCAATGGCATTTTCTTTTACCAGTGAGGAGCTAGATGAAGAAGGTTGTGAAGTAGAGGACTTCTTCTTTTTCTGGGGAGGTGCTTCCTCTGGTTCAAAATTTGATGCCCTTTTTGTTCTGACTTTCTTTTTAGACTTAGTAGCTGATTCTGGTTCAGCTTCTTTCTTTTTCTTCAGAGGTGCCGCAATCGGTTCTTGAAACGATACACCCTTTGAACGAGTGGGTGTGGCTGAAACAGCTTTTGAAGATGATTGATGAATTTCACCACTAATTCCTGGGAGTGTTTGGTCTATTCCATCGTGAAATCTATTGGGTATCATTTTTATTCTCGATGGTCTCTGTGAAGGAGGAGAGGTTTGAGAAGGAGACTGTTCAGACGGTGATTTAGTCTCAGATTGAGTGGGTTTCGTCGATTGAGAGGCCATTGTAGAGTTGTGAGATTTTTTCGAGGTTAGATTGGAGATCTGAGAGAGAATCAGAAAGATTTGAGAAGAAGAGAAGTGAGAGCACCGAAGAACACTTAGGGCAAAACTGCGGTTATGAAGGTAGTTTTGGAGAGCATATATATATAGAAGTGTCAACACTCGAGTTCTCATAATCAACACTGGAGTGTTGAACTGTCTACCCTACCAACACTCGAGTTCTCACAATCAACACTGGAGTGTTGATAAAAATTTGACTGACCTGGGTGCCAATAGTGTACTGAGAACCGTTGGCATTTCTTGTTCAAAACTAGAGTTCAAAACTCGAGTGTTGAGTTTCAACACTCTAGTTTTTATTTTTCTGACCTCGACACTGGACTCCCAACACTGGAGTGTTGATTATCAAAACTCGAGTGTTCATCTTTTGATATGAAACATCAATTTGTTAAGTCCTACAAAAGAGAAAACTACAACACTCGAGTGTTTTCAGCCCATAACTCGAGTGTTCAATTTTTGATATCAAAAATTAACTTGTTAAATCCTGCAAAAAAAAAAACTACATACTCCGATGCTTAAGTTAGTAATTTGTAATCATCAAAACCAGAACTAACATTGGAATTTAGTTGGAAATACTTACAACTCATTGGGATTCACCATTCCCAATTCTCTTCTTATGTAATTAAATTGTTCTTTAGCTAGTGGCTTTGTGAAGATGTCTGCCAATTGGAGATCAGTTGGGATGAACATGACTTTAACTTCCTTTTTCTGGACATAATCTCTTATGAAATGATGCCTTACATCAATATGTTTGGTCCTAGTGTGTTGGACTGGATTTTTGGCCAAGCTAATTGTGCTTGTGTTGTCACACAATATTGGGACTTCTTTGAGATTGATTCCCAAGTCTGAAAGTTGTTGTTTCAGCCACAAAACTTGTGCACAACAGCTTGAAGCAGCCACATATTCAGCTTCAGTGGATGATACAGCGACTGTTGTTTGTTTCTTGCTAAACCATGACACAAGTGATCCACCAAAGAATTCACACTGTCCACTTGTGCTTTTCCTATCGGTTTTGTATCCAGCGTGATCTGAATCTGAATAGGCTACTAAGTGTTCTGGTTGTCCTTTAGGAAACCATAATCCTAGAGTTTTAGTGTCAGCAAGATATCTGAAAATTCTTTTCACATGTTCAGCATGTGACTCCTTTGGAGCTGATTGAAACCTTGCACACATTCCAACACTAAATTGGACGTCCGGGCGGCTTGCTGTAAGGTAGAGTAAGGAACCAATCATCCCTCTATATTTTGTAATATTAAAGTCCTTTCCTTCCTCATCTGCATCCAATGAGGTAGTTGAACTCATAGGAGTGTCAGCACCATTACATTGATCCATTCCAAACCTTTTTAAGAGATCATTCAAGTAATTGGCTTGTGATATGAAGATACCATCTTTCTTTTGCTTAATTTGTAAGCCAAGGAAGTAGTTGAGTTCTCCCATCATAGACATTTCAAATTCTCCCTGCATTTTCTTTGCAAAATCTTCACACAAGTAATCATTAGAAGCACCAAATATAATATCATCAACATATATTTGTACAACTAAAATTTCATTCAATTTATTAGTTCTAATGAATAAAGTAGTGTCAGCTTTTCCTCTAACAAAGCCTTGATCAAGAAGAAATTTACTTAGGCGTTCATACCAAGCTCTAGGAGCTTGTTTAAGGCCATATAAAGCTTTCTTGAGATGATAAACATGATCTGGAAATTTTTCATTTTGAAATCCAGGTGGTTGTTCAACATAAACTTCTTCTTGTATGAAACCATTTAAAAAGGCACTTTTAACATCCATTTGAAAGAGTTTTATTCCTTTAACACAAGCAAAGGCTAGAAGAACCCTTATGGCTTCCAATCTTGCCACTGGAGCATAAGTTTCTTCATAATCAATTCCTTCTTCTTGATTGTAGCCTTTGGCAACTAGTCTTGCCTTATTTCTGACTATGATTGCAGATTCATCACGTTTGTTTTTGAATACCCATTTGGTGCCAATGACCGGATGGTCTTTAGGCCTAGGTACCAAATCCCAAACTTGATTTCTTTCGAATTGGTGTAATTCTTCTTGCATTGCAATTACCCAATCATTGTCAGAAAGTGCTTCATCAATTTTAGAAGGTTCAATGTTGGATATAAAAGCAGAAAATGTAACTTCATTTAAGGTGCTTTTTCTGGTTTTAACACCTTGATTAACATCACCTATCACTTGGTCTAAAGGATGACTTTTGTTATATTTCCAAGCTTTAGGTTGTGATGGTTCAGGATTTTCAAAATGATTTTGAGGATCTGTTTCAAAAACATCTTGTTCTTCTGTATTAGAAGGAGGTTTTAGAAAATGTTTGTTTTCAGAATTTTGAGTTTGATTTTTCAAGATTACTTCATCATCATCATCATTCAAAGGCTTGTTAGAAGAAGAGTCACAAAATACCACATGCACAGATTCTTCTACACAACGTGTTCGGATGTTAAATACTCTATAAGCTTTACTTCTATTAGAATATCCTAGAAAAATACCTTCATCTGCCTTGGCATCAAACTTACCCAAGTTATCCTTACCATTGTTGTGGATGAAACACTTACATCCAAATACATGTAGATGTGCTAAGTTGGGCTTTCTTCCTTTGTACAGCTCATAAGGAGTTTTGTTTAGTTTCTTCCGTACATACGCCCTATTTGATATGTAGCATGCTGTTGACATTGCATCAGCCCAGAATGCTTGAGATGTTTTGTTTTCATTCAGCATTGCTCTTGCCATCTCAGTGAGGACTCTATTCTTTCTTTCAACTACACCGTTTTGTTGAGGAGTCCTTGGCGCTGAAAAATTGTGATCAATTCCTATGCTTTCACAGAAGTCAGCAAAGGCTTGATTGTCAAATTCTCCTCCATGATCAGTTCTAATACCTGAAATAGAAAGACCTTTCTCGTTCTGGACCTTTTTGACAAAAACAACAAATTGATCAAATGTTTCATCTTTAGAACATAAAAATATGGTCCATGTGAATCTGGAAAAATCATCAACTATAACTAAGGTATATAAATTACCTCCTAGACTTCTAACTCTAGCAGGTCCAATTAAATCCATGTGAAGTAATTGAAGAGGTTTTTGAGTTGATATTTCATTTTTGGATTTAAAAGACGACTTGGTTTGTTTACCTTTTTGACAAGAGTCACAAATCATGTCGTTTTTGAAAGATAGTTTAGGAATGCCAAAAACCAACTCTTTCTTAACTAACTTGTCAAGTTGAACCATATTCACATGAGCTAATCTTTTATGCCATAGCCAAGTTTCATCTGATTTACTTATAAAGCATTTCTCTGAGATATCATCGTTAGAAAGATTAAGTGAATAGCAATTACCTTCTCTAGGTGCTCTGAACAATGCTTTAGACTTAATCTCTTCTAGGGGAAGTATATTACTGTTAACAATTAAACATTCTTCAGAGTTAAAGATAACTAAGTTACCTTTATCTGTGCTTTGACTTACGCTCAGAAGATTATGACATAATCCTTCAACAAGATATACGTCTTTAATTTTTGGTCCATCGGAATTTCCAATGTCTCCAATTGCTGCAATCTTTCCGGTTTGATTTTCACCGAACGTTACCTTGCCTCCATCCTTAGTTTTAATTGTTACAAACTTTGATTGATCCCCTGTCATATGTCTTGAGCACCCACTATCAATGAACCACTTGTTGGATTTTGATGCTCTAAGACAAATCTGCAAAACATAAAGTATCAAGTCTTAGGTACCCACTTTTTCTTGGGTCCTCTGGGGTTAGTTTGTGTCTTAAGATCCTTATAGGATCCTTTTGGTACCCATTTATAGTTACCTACAGGCTTGCTCTTTCCTTCCTTTTTATGAAAACAAGAAGAAGTAGTATGTCCTTTTCTATTGCAATAGTCACAGTGGGCAAAGGGATTGGATGAATGCACAGATTTTTGAAAAAAGTTCATGTAGGATTTATGTCCTAATTTCTTCCTTCCTTTTTGTTTATCAAAATCTGGTTTATACCCTATTCCTGATCTATCATTTGTAAATCTTTGTTGTTTCAGGATAACATTTAGCATTTCACTACCATTTGTGAATTTTTCAAGAGTTTTGGTAAGAAACAGGTTTTTCTTTTCTAAAGCACAGCAATTTTCACAATTCTTTTCAAGGTTCCTTTCAGAAACTTTTTCAGAGATATTTTCATTATTTTGAATTTGTTTTTCTAAGAGTTTGATCTTTTTCTTTGCAGATGAAAGTTCTTTGGCTATTTTCCTAAACTCAATAAAAAGCGAATTATACTCAGAAGATAGTTCATCATAGAAAGAATTAGAAGCATTTACCTCTTCATCATCTGACCCTTCTTGGGCTACAAGACAAATGTTGGATTTTTCTTCTTCCCCATCATCATCGGATGAGCTATCTCCCCATATACCTGACACATAAGCTCTTCTTTTGAATTTGTTAAATTTCTTCTCTTTATTCTTGAGCTGTGGGCAATCAGATTTGAAGTGTCCAGGTTGTCCACATTCGTAGCATGTGATGGATTTCTTTGTTTCAGTGTTTGAGCTACCTTTGTGAAATCTTTTGTTGGCTTGATCCCTTTTGAAAAATTTCTTGAATTTTCTGACCATCAAACTCATCTCTTCATCATCATCCTCATCTTCTTCATCATCATCAGATTTGGATTCTTTAGAGGTTTTGAGAGCTATACTTTTGCTTTTACCATGCACTTCTTCAAGTCCCTTTTTGAATTTCAGTTTAGCCTCATATTCAGAGAGACTTCCAAAGAGAGCTGCTACAGATGTCATTGATTCACCACGTGCTTCTTCAATGGCAGTGACCTTTGCCTCCCATTCTTTGTTGAGGATATTTAGGATCTTTCTTACTTGTACAGATTGTTCATACACTTTTCCTAAAGAAGCAAGTTGGTTAATCAAATGAGTAAATCTTAATTGAAACTCACCAATGGTTTCTCCTTGTTTCATGCGAAGGAGATCATATTCTGTCATGAGGGTGTTGATTCTATTCTGTTTCACCCCAGTTGTCCCTTCATGTGCAATCTCCAAAGCATCCCACATGGCTTTAGCTGAGCTCAGAGTACATATGCGGAAGTATTCTTGTTGACTTAAGGCGCTTTGTAACATGAGTATGGCTTTACTATTGAGAGTGATGTTTCTTCTATCATTCTCATCATAGTTCTCTTCAGGTTTTGGAATCCTGATGCCTTCCCTTTCAATTGTTGGAGCATAGTCTCCTCTTTCGAACACTTTCCATAAGCCATATTCTGTAGCCATAACAAAGACTCTGAATTTAGCTTTCCAAAAAGAATAATGCTCACCATTAAAACCTGGGGGACGATTGATAGAGGCTCCATCGGGCAAAATTCCCTCCATTGTGATCCTTCTTGAGTTGTTAAGCTCTTTAGAGAAGACCTTGCTCTGATACCAAATGAAAGCGCAGCTAAATCACCAAGAGGGGGGGGTGAATTGGGGATTTTTAAAATTCTTTTCAAACAAGCTCAGTTTCAAAATAAAGTTTGAAGAAAGACAACTGAATGAAAAGAGTATGAAAAGGAGAATAGGAGAACACAGAGCAATTATCCTGGTTCGGTCTTAACAGATGACCTACGTCCAGTCCCCAGATCTTCTGGGTTTTCCACTAACTTCTTAATTACACCTTCAGCAAACGAAGGAGGATTCACAATCTTGAACTCGCTCCCCCTTACAAGATGTAATTATACAATCCCAATCTCAAAGTCCCTCTACTTTGAGACTCCTTACAGAAAAAGGATTACAACAATGAAATCTCTCTCTAAGAGTGAATTCTGATAATCACTGAGGTACAATAATATCAAAAGAGCTGGACCTTTCTTGAGTTTTCAAGCAAGAATGTATATATGATAGTTCTATATCTTCCAGGTTGAAATCCTTAGCTATTTATAATATCTTGAGGCTTGTGAACGTTAGAAGACCGTTGGGGCTTTGTTCTTTTTAAAGAAAAAGCTATTGGTGGAGTTATTTGCATGAATTATACAGCTGAAGTTGCTCCTTGACTGTTTGCTGAGCTGATCTTGTGATTCTGTTTCTTCTTAATGATTTGTTCCGTTGGGGATGATTCATAATGGTCAATTGATCTTCTGCAACGACTATTTGATCTTGTTTAACGGCTAGTGATCCAGAGTTATGTTTCTCCATCATTTCAGCAAATTTCCTAAAGTGGCTCTGTTTCTTTGATTCTTCATTCAAATATATAAATTTCCTGTAATCTCATGAATATACTCATTAGAACAGTTCACGAATATACATAAATGATTTATGTGAAGTAAATAAACAATGGGTATCTTAAAAGATCAAAGATTAAGATAATTTTGGCAAGTTTAAATGAAAAGCGTTTTTCAGTTAAAATGGCCAACACTCGAGTGTTGAGTATCAACACTCAAGTTATGAACTGTGCTAAGTTCATAACTGGCAGTGTTCAAAAGCAACACTGGCAGTGTTGATCCTAAAAGAAATCAATGCTCTCTGTCTGGTCAACACTCGAGTTTTTCTTCTCAACACTCAAGTTATGAACTGTGCTAACTTCATAACTGGCAGTGTTCAAAAACAACACTGGCAGTGTTGATCCCAAAAAGAAATCAATGCTCTCTGTCTGGTCAACACTCAAGTTTTTCTTCTCAACACTCGAGTGTTGAAATTTTGATAAAAGGTTTCAAACTCCAAAACTGTAGTTTTGAGTCATCACTGGCGGTTTTCAACTGGATGAATTTTAAAGGCTCTCTGCCTTGTCAACACTTGAGTGTTGGTATGCAACACTCGAGTTTTCACTTATATTGAAAACTCAGGTTCAGTTGAACACTGGCAGTGATGGAGCAATACTGGCGGTGTTGAAACTTTGAAAACCATGGATTGCTCTCTGTCTCTTCAACACTGGAGTTTTGGTTTCCAACACTCGAGTTTTGATCTTTCTTTGAAAAAGTAAAAGACTCAAAACTGCAGTGTTAGATTAACACTGGAGGTGTTGGGGTTTTGAAAAACTTGATATCTCTCTGCCAGGCCAACACTCGAGTGTTGAAAATTCAACACCCGAGTTTTGAACTTTTCATAAGTTCAAAACTGGCAGTTTTGCTAGAACACTGGCGGTGATGCTTTCTAAAACATCTTGCCAATGTCCAACACTCGAGTTCTGGAACTCAACACTAGAGTGTTGCTATGTTTAAAAATGATCAACTGTTTTTCTCTTTTAAAAACTCATATCTTCATCTTCCAATGATTTCCAATTTGTTCAATCATCATCAAAACCTTATGAGAACTAACACAGGACACCAGATTAGTTCCAAGGATAACACACATACCAGCCATAGAGCGTCTATCATCCAAGTCACAGGCCCAATCAGCATCCGTATAAGCAATCAGCTGAGGGTTATTGAATGGCTTAATGTGCAATCCTAGGTTGTAAGTACCCTTAAGATACCTAAAAATCCGCTTCACAGCTTGGAAATGAGTAGTCCTAGGCTGAGATAAAAACTGACTCAGTTTATTTACTGCAAAAGAAATGTCTGGACGTGTTGTGGTCAAGTATTGTAAAGAACCTATGGCACGCCTATACTCAGTAGGATCAGACAATAATTCACCATTGCTAGAGGCAATTAAACGTCCAGTTACCATTGGAGTATCAACCGGTGCACAATCAGACATGCCAAACCTTTTAAGGATATCAACAATGTATTTAGTCTGGTTAAGATAGATTCCCATATTGTCTCGATAAACCTCCAGCCCCAAGAAATAGTATAACGGTCCCAAGTCTTTCAGAGAAAAGATTAAATTTAGCTTCTTCACAAATTTGTTCACATACTCAGAATTGTTCCCAGTAACTAGTATATCGTCCATATAGATAAGTATAAAAATAGTCAGATTAGACGTTTGCAGCAAGAACAAGGATATATCACTTCTTAGATTTCGAAATCCCCAATTTAGCAAAGTTAACCTCAAACGATCAAACCAAGCTCGGGGAGCTTGTCTCAAACCGTAAATAGCTTTTACTAACTTACAGACATGTGTTGGATGATTTCGATCAATGAAGCCTTCGGGTTGAGCCATGTAGACATCTTCTTGTAGGAATCCATTCAAGAATGCGTTATTCACATCGAGTTGCCGAATCTCCCACTTGAATGTGACCGCAATTGACAGAATCACTCGGATCGTTGTGGACTTAACGAATGGACTGAAGGTTTCAGCAAAATCAATTCCAGGTATTTGCTGAAAACCCTTGGTCACCAATCTTGCTTTGTGTTTGAGAATCGAACCGTCGGCCTTGTACTTGACTTTGAACACCCATTTATTATCAATTAGTTTTTGACTAGTGAACGGAACGAGCTGCCACGTGCGATTGCGCAGAAGAGCCTTGAGTTCTTCTTCCATGGCATTTCTCCACTTCGGTGAAGATAGAGCTATCCGAGTTGACGAGGGTTCTGAATTTACACCGTCAGACACAGCGAGACCAATATATGGATGTTTGGGCCGGGTAATACCATCCTTGGCCCGAGTTACCATAGAGTGACGATTAATGGGTGGCCCAACTGTGTGATGATTTGGGCTGTCACTGTGTTCTACAGGTCCACTACCAGTAGAGGATGAAACAACAGACGATGTGCGTAGAGGTGAACTTTGATCTCTTGCCTCCACACTATGTTCTACAGATCCACTACCAATGGAGGATGGAGCAATTATAATACCCTAAAAATCTTATTTAGCATAACCACTAAATGATACCTATTAAAGTAGGTGAATATGTGGTCTCAAAGATATTATAGTTCATCTAGTTTAAAATTATAGAATTTTCTCCTAGAGTTAAATAAACCCAAACAACTCAAATACTCTAAGTTCATTTAGGGATCATAAAATACCCTATAATTTTCATATTGAAGCATAGTTTATATTTAAATTTTAAAGGGGCATGAAATGTTATTGAAATATCAAACAAATTAGAGGAAAGTGTCAATAATTGATTGGACAAATAATTGTACATTAATTAAAGTAATTGCATTAATTTTTGCAATTAATTATTGAATCCTCTTAGGAACCATAAAATATCATAAAATGCAAGTAACTACCAAATTAAAATATGGTTCACATGGAATTAAAAGGACCAATAAGGAACTATGGAGAATACTTAAATAAGATAGGAGAAAAAATAATAAAGGTATTCATTAAATTAAATAATTGTGCCAAATCATTATCAAGGAATTGATTAAGCATCATTAACTCATTAAGAGGTGAAATTTACTAAAATATCCTTAATTAACACACTAATGCATAAAATCATAATTGACTCATAGAAAGCCCTAAAGAGTTATCACCACACTGAGCCTAATTAAGGGGTGAATAATAACAATTAATGAGCAATTAAAATTACAACAATGAAGACACTAAATTTAACTAAATTAAAATAGGCATAATTAAATATGTATAATTCCGGTTAAAAGCCAATGGCTAATCAAGAGTTGTTTAAATGAATTTCTAAGGACTATAATTAAATTGGAGTTCCTAAAATAGTATAAAACATCATGAAAATACCTAAAACAACTATGGGGAAATTCCAACAAGTAAAGAACAATTAAATCTATATTTGAAAAGATATTAACATGTAATTCTTATATTTTCAAAAATAAGCCGTAAGAGTATATAAAGAGGCTTAAAATAATTAGAGGAGACTAAAAATCATTATATGGCATCAAAAATTAATCTTAATTGAATTGACATTCATAATTAATCTAATGGCAAACATTAGCAAACAATTTGAAGTATTTTCGGCTAAATTCTATATTAAAGCTTAACAAGGGGTCAATGATTGAAACAAATGGATTTAGTAGGATCATAATTAAGTTAGTAATCAATAAAATCATTACAAACTAAACCTAATTAAGCTAAATCAAATAGTAAACAATACGAATTTAATTAAGGGCTTTTTGTCACAACAAAACACCATTGGACCATTTTTGTAACCCAAACAATTGCCCAAACCAACAATAAAGCCCAAAACAAAAATAAAAACCAACAAATCAGAGGAGGGGCACGGTTTTGGGAGTCTTCTAGGGCAAGGAAATGATTTTCAACACATGTGTTAAATTGGTCAAAAGCTTGTAGCATACAAAACACTATTCATGGCTTAAAGTGCAAGTTATTTAGCTTCTAGGAGAAGGAAGAAGAAAGAGAAGAAGGGAGAGAGAGAGAGAGGGCAGATGAGGGGGAGTGAGTGGTGAGGATGTGATGTTTTGATTAAAACCTAGATCCAATGGTTGAAATTAGCCAAGAGTGAAGTTGCAATTATTTACAAGATTGCCCAACCTTTTCACTATAAATAGAGGCTTGGGGCATTCACTTTTCCTCACACCAAGCAAAGCAACACTTGCTTATTTGAGAGAGAGTTGAGAGAGTTGGAGGAAGAGCTTGAAGGATTCCAAGCTTTAGGTAAGCAAAGTTCTTTAGTTTTGAGTTTATATTCATAGATAGAAGTAGTTTTAATCTTTAAAATTCTAGAATAATTTTAGTTTCATGTTTTTATAGTTTAAAATAGCTTCATTTCGAAAATTTAGTGAAGAAAGTAGTTCTGCAAAATTTCCAGATCAAGAACACGGTTGTAACGAAGTTCTGGCGAAAATTCGTCGGTTAGGCGATTTCTGAACTAGTAACAGAAACACTCATATTTCATGTTGAAAATGCTATTGAAAAATTCTGAGAAAATTCATGATGAAAGTAGACATGTAGAGATTTTTAAATATGTAAAGAACATGTTGAAATGATCTCTGTACAGCAAGAAAGAAATTCTCAAAGTTTATGTTGCGAAAATGCTGGAAATTCTGGGCAGAGGATGAACACGTGAAATCTGGGAATGATTTTTGAATTCTGGGCAAGGCCTGGTATTTTTTCTGGAAAGTAGACATCCTAAGGAGTCCAGAACTTTTTACGGATCTTCGTTTCGATTTTTCTAGAATTAGTTATGATTTTTCAAAGATAGGCGAAATTCTGCCCAATATTGCCCAGCGTTTTTCCACGAATTTTGAAGAGATAAAATAATGGTTTAGTGTGCCAAGGCTAGAATATTCAATAGTGGCCAAAATATATTCAAGAATATTATTTACAATTAATTGCGCAATATTCCTATTATAGGACACTTGCAAACGTACACCGATCACCGACATACCAGAATTATCAACTCAGGTACGGACGCGTATTGTAACACTAACTCTGATGCTTATGGTATGCTTATATGTGATAGATAATCTGAGACTCTGTTTTTGAAAATTGATCATACACATACATCTTGATACGGGTTATAGTCGTGATAATGCCGTTATGTTTTCCTAGCGCTGAGGACACGGATGTACACCGTGGCACTGGAGATAGTGCAGACTGTAATAACATACATGTTGCAGTGGCCGTGTAATGTTATTATGTGAATATATGAATATTGTATGTGATTAAATGCTGTTTTGCCATAGATATCTGTTATACATATTTGATACATAAGCATGAGGTTAACCGTTACCTGAGGTTCAATGGTAATTGAACCTCAGCTCTTAACATAGCGTCAGGGTCTGGAGGAACCAGGACCAAGGACAAGGATAAGGAGCCAGCGCAAGGACGAAGACAGAGAAATTTTTATTTCAACGTTATTTTGTTAAACTATTTTCAGACTACTGTACCGCTGTGTAAGCAGCCAGATGCTACATCAGTAAATGTTTATCAGATACTCACACTTTTGAAATTATTCCGATGCTCTACTCTGATCAATTATTTCAAAAACGCTTTAGAAAATTGGGATGTTACATTTTGGTATCAGAGCAAACATTCTGGCCCGAAGTTAACTAAGTTACTACCAGACAGTTTGGTGTCTAGAAAGGGTTTTGTGGTTGGCAATCAGTCCCCGTGAATTCGGCGAGCCTTCCACAAATACACCGGCCTGGCCAGACTGTTTGAGTAACGGAGTTAGGTTCGGAGTTTTTTAAAAAAAGTATTTTTCTGGCAAGAACCCGACTTAGTTACAGTAAACCATTGGTGCCGAAGGTAGGGCCGAGTTTATGTGGATCAGTCAATCAGTCGCCGTAAAGTCGGTGAGACTTCCATGATAGACGCCTACCTGGCCAATCGGTTTGACTAACTAAGTTAGGCTCTAGGCCATTGCCTTAGAGCATATTTTGAAAAAGAGTACTGATATAACCTTGGTGTGGTGCAGTAAGTGATGAACGGAAATGAACGAGTGAGATATATGGTGCGGAGGGCTGTCCAGAAGAAATTAACAACGATAGGCAACCCTAGGCTAGTGTACCACCCTCTGTTGATGCACCACTCTAAAATAGGGCTGGTATATCCATCGCCTGTATCTGCAATGAAATGGGGCTCTAATAATTCTAATAACCCTAATAATTCTGATAATCTCCAGTTTGTACTAAACATTAATTCCATTCTAACCCAGAGCTTATATGTGGAGCTGGGCTATGCCGGATGAAACTCCGAGATCCATAAAGATAAGTACATGCAGTATTTGACTCATGTAGAAGAACTCATGACACGTATTTTCGTACCCATTTCTGAGTAGACAATGAATCCTTGAACGTATACCAACCTGAGCAAGTATACGACCCTCAACCTGTACACAACCCTGATTCTGTGTACTACCTCGAATCAAAGGCTAGTCTTAAATAACGAGTAGTTATAGAACGAAATACGAACCTAGTACCAGTCAAGGGAAGCTAAGGAAATATTGATAATCGAACATAGTTGAGTATTATGAAGTATATGACATAGCAGCTACAGTAATGTAATATACGTATGTTTGTGATAAGTGCTGATTGCTGCTTCGTTCTGATGTTTATAAGGGACTAGAGTTTCCCAAAGGTAGATATAGAAATCAATACAGTGGTAGAAACAAACAACCACAAATAGAACCAGTTTCAATACCCAGAGCAATGTTTTCATTGGGGTCTTGATTATCGTTATGAACCCGGGCATAATCATAATCAAGGCATCATTGAGGGCCGTATAGGTGGTCCATCTTGCTCTACCCCTGTAGGCTAATTTGTCTTCATAGATAGTACAAGATATCTTAATGATGAGAGACGGATTAACTAAAGACTCTTTATGGAGTATGTACTCAAGGAAGAAAAAGTGTTAGCAGACTAAAATATGTTAGGAGACAAGTCCAGAAAATAGTTAATTTCTCGAAATCCATACTGATGTTTAAATAAAGAAACTAGAAAATGAGAAGTGAGGTTTATGTGGAATATGATTTTTGGATTTCCTAATATGATTGATTATGTTTCTAAAAGTTTTAGATATGTCTTAGTTACAAAAGATATGCTTTGTTTTGACAATCGTTTGTATCACTGAAATTTGTGATAAAATAAGTAATGCCTTTTATGAACTCTCTTCTATTGTTGGGACCATTTATTGGCCATAATTGCAAGAGGTACATTTTATTAGCACTCAAAACATGGAAAAATCTCTAGATTATGGCATGTTAGGTTGATAGCTTTTATTGAAACAATCATTATTAGAGAAAGGTTAACAGAATCTAGATATAATTAGATCTTTATCTAATATTCTCTAAATTGATATTAAAAATCTTTTGTAATCATCTCTTCATCGTATGTTCTTTGTATGTTCGTTTTAAATGGTGGAGAAAGAAAATTTTTATAGTTATGTTATACAACTTATGCTATTCATCTTGTTGAATAGTTATATTTCTAAAGATTGTTCCACCTATTAAGTGGAATTACTTATTTTCCAGTTTAAAAAAAAAATCTATTTATAAAGTGATCAATTGCTTGTAACTGAACGTGTTTTATGAAATTGCATAGGATATTTGTGTTTTGAGCTTATTGTCGTAATCTTAAATTTGTATGAATTATTGTTGCTAGTGTTATCTAAATTTTTGTATACGTGCGATTTGAGCATTTATTTTATTCTGAAAATTCCCGCTCAGATTTAACCTGAGTATTTCCCTTGAATTTTCCAAACTAAGTTAGTGTGAAACTATGTTTAAAAAAAAAACAAACAAACAATATAATAATAATAATAATAATAATAATAATAATAATAATAATAATAATAATAATTCTGAATATGTTAAAAGGTTGAATATTGCGAAATGTGCATAGTTGTCATACTTCATAAAATTATTTTAGTTTCAACCAGCTAGCTATAAGAACTGTAAATGGTGACACTTGCGTAGGGTGTTGGTAGGAATTAATTGTATGCTGGAAGTAACACTTAAATAGTTAGTAGAAAATCTAAGTGTTTTGTGTAAACCTAATTTGAAAAAAAGAAAGAGAAGAAGAAGTTTGCATGATGCTATGACTTGTGCATCCTTGAGATATTACTTGCCTCATTGAGTTATATTGGAAAAATCGAAGTTAGGAAATTTTACTATACAAGGAAAATCTTTAACGGATTGGAGTGGCTTGGAATATACTATATTAAATTCCATTTTGTATGTGCATTATCACTCTTTGAATTTCTACTATCACACTTTATGAAATTTGGACGAATAGTTGTAGTTGATATCATTTTTCTCAAAATATCAGATCAACCATTGTTTTTGGTAATCTTTATCGTTGTAAACTTGACTGTTAATCATTGGTATGTTAAACAAAATTAGCTTCAAATGGTGTATGCTAGAATTAGATGAAATCTGATGAATAAACTGGTTTTGGCTAATAAAAACGACACTTGGTGAAATTTTGTGGCATGCAATGCATAGGAACCTTGTCTTGAAATACGTTGTATTGAAATAAAGATTTCTTATCACTTTATTATAATAAGATAACCATGCATTATATGTATCCTTGTTCCATATTGAACTTATGATGAACGCCTTCAAGTTGACATAAACCATTTGACTTGGCAATTTTGCTGTTGCACTTATAGAAACAGAAACCATAAGGATTAGCTTCCTGGATTTTAACCCAAAGAAATGAAGTTTTAAACATGAACTTTTGAGTATACACTTTAGTGAATTTTGAGCATCTATCTAAATTGAGAATTAGCATATTATTATTGATACTCTTGGAACCCTACTATAAAGTGCACCACTATACAAATACTGTTGAGCTAAATTTTTGGCCAAACTAATAGATTCTAGACATATAAAACATAAATTGGAATGTGTTAGTTATAGTAGTGATTAATTTTGTCTTCCCATATCATCTACATCAGTTGTGCTCTTATGATAGATAATAAACATGAAATTTGTGATAGCATGTGAATTTCATAGAAACTAAATAGTACTTACAAGCTGTTAGGATTTTGTTGAAACTATTTCTCAGTTGATCTGTGCGTTGATTTCTCCTCACTTCTGATAAAAATATTGAGAATATAAAATTCTCATTGTATGTTAAGAAATTGGCATAGTGTCTGCCTTAGCGAAGAAAAGATTTACCGTTGCAATCAAGAATTTTTGTTTTTGTATAGGAACTAGTAAAACCCTAGATACCTAAGGAATTATTGAGTTCCTAATATAGCCTGAGAACTTGACTGGGAAAAAGGTTCAGATAAAATAGTCGAGCAATTGCTCAAAGATCTAGATGTATAAATATGCATAGGGCTGTGTCCCTAGGCCTTAAGACAGTGTTACTTAGCACTGTGTAAAATGCGAATCGATATCGTGACTTTAGACTTGTATGTCTACAGTATGTTTTGCGTTCGGTAAAACATTTATTGTACCAGGTAGTAGTTGAAATACCTTAAGCCTATGGATAATCTCCTAGGTATTAAGGCTAAAATCCCTAGTGTTGTAAGAATGGATTGAGCCGGGAGGCCAATATATGCTAAGCCAAGAGGCTAGATGGTCAGGCAGTAAGGCCTGTGTAACCAAGTACGATGGGGATGGACGAGAAGGTCCTATGTCTGGATACTATACCTGGGTACAAAAATAAAATTATTATTTGAATATTAGAGTGTGTGCTAAGCAAGCATGCATAGTAAAGGAATAGACTAGATGTCTAAAGTTTTCTGAATTTATACGATCAAATGGCAAGGGTAAACGTATCGGTCACCCTTATCTGAGCAAAAATTACTTGAACCAGATCTGATTGATCAGACCTCCACTGTGATCAAAAGACAACTCCTAAGCAACACGAAGCAGACAGAAGAGCTACGTTGACGAGAGAAGAAGACCTTTAGAGTTCGAAATCGACGATCATGTCTTTCTAAAGCTATTCCCAGTAACCAGTGTCAGTCGAACGCTACAAGGGCAAAGATTTAGTCCGCGTTATTAAAGACCATTCGAAATCCTTGTTAAACGTAAACCAGTCTCTTACCGGATAGACATACTCCCGAACATGAATGATCTTGATAACATTTTCCATGTTTTCTCAATTATACCTCGACCTTATCCTAGAATACGAGATACCATAGGCACCACAGAAACATTTCATACAAGGATGTCAAGGTACGACCTGACAATACCTTTGTAATTAAACCGGAGCAAATTTTCGGTCACCAAGAGAAACGGCTTAAACATAAAGGTGATCCAACTAAGTGAATATCCAGAGTGTATGGTCTGAAGTCTAATTAGTGTAGTGTAAGTTGCGATTCAAAGTCTAGTACATAGTATAGAGCAAATTTTGAGGACGAAATTTTATTTAACGGGGGGAGAAATATAATACCCTAAAAATCTTATTTAGCATAACCACTAAATGATACCTATTAAAGTAGGTGAATATGTGGTCTCAAAGATATTATAGTTCATCTAGTTTAAAATTATAGAATTTTCTCCTAGAGTTAAATAAACCCAAACAACTCAAATACTCTAAGTTCATTTAGGGATCATAAAATACCCTATAATTTTCATATTGAAGCATAGTTTATATTTAAATTTTAAAGGGGCATGAAATGTTATTGAAATATCAAACAAATTAGAGGAAAGTGTCAATAATTGATTGGACAAATAATTGTACATTAATTAAAGTAATTGCATTAATTTTTGCAATTAATTATTGAATCCTCTTAGGAACCATAAAATATCATAAAATGCAAGTAACTACCAAATTAAAATATGGTTCACATGGAATTAAAAGGACCAATAAGGAACTATGGAGAATACTTAAATAAGATAGGAGAAAAAATAATAAAGGTATTCATTAAATTAAATAATTGTGCCAAATCATTATCAAGGAATTGATTAAGCATCATTAACTCATTAAGAGGTGAAATTTACTAAAATATCCTTAATTAACACACTAATGCATAAAATCATAATTGACTCATAGAAAGCCCTAAAGAGTTATCACCACACTGAGCCTAATTAAGGGGTGAATAATAACAATTAATGAGCAATTAAAATTACAACAATGAAGACACTAAATTTAACTAAATTAAAATAGGCATAATTAAATATGTATAATTCCGGTTAAAAGCCAATGGCTAATCAAGAGTTGTTTAAATGAATTTCTAAGGACTATAATTAAATTGGAGTTCCTAAAATAGTATAAAACATCATGAAAATACCTAAAACAACTATGGGGAAATTCCAACAAGTAAAGAACAATTAAATCTATATTTGAAAAGATATTAACATGTAATTCTTATATTTTCAAAAATAAGCCGTAAGAGTATATAAAGAGGCTTAAAATAATTAGAGGAGACTAAAAATCATTATATGGCATCAAAAATTAATCTTAATTGAATTGACATTCATAATTAATCTAATGGCAAACATTAGCAAACAATTTGAAGTATTTTCGGCTAAATTCTATATTAAAGCTTAACAAGGGGTCAATGATTGAAACAAATGGATTTAGTAGGATCATAATTAAGTTAGTAATCAATAAAATCATTACAAACTAAACCTAATTAAGCTAAATCAAATAGTAAACAATACGAATTTAATTAAGGGCTTTTTGTCACAACAAAACACCATTGGACCATTTTTGTAACCCAAACAATTGCCCAAACCAACAATAAAGCCCAAAACAAAAATAAAAACCAACAAATCAGAGGAGGGGCACGGTTTTGGGAGTCTTCTAGGGCAAGGAAATGATTTTCAACACATGTGTTAAATTGGTCAAAAGCTTGTAGCATACAAAACACTATTCATGGCTTAAAGTGCAAGTTATTTAGCTTCTAGGAGAAGGAAGAAGAAAGAGAAGAAGGGAGAGAGAGAGAGAGGGCAGATGAGGGGGAGTGAGTGGTGAGGATGTGATGTTTTGATTAAAACCTAGATCCAATGGTTGAAATTAGCCAAGAGTGAAGTTGCAATTATTTACAAGATTGCCCAACCTTTTCACTATAAATAGAGGCTTGGGGCATTCACTTTTCCTCACACCAAGCAAAGCAACACTTGCTTATTTGAGAGAGAGTTGAGAGAGTTGGAGGAAGAGCTTGAAGGATTCCAAGCTTTAGGTAAGCAAAGTTCTTTAGTTTTGAGTTTATATTCATAGATAGAAGTAGTTTTAATCTTTAAAATTCTAGAATAATTTTAGTTTCATGTTTTTATAGTTTAAAATAGCTTCATTTCGAAAATTTAGTGAAGAAAGTAGTTCTGCAAAATTTCCAGATCAAGAACACGGTTGTAACGAAGTTCTGGCGAAAATTCGTTGGTTAGGCGATTTCTGAACTAGTAACAGAAACACTCATATTTCATGTTGAAAATGCTATTGAAAAATTCTGAGAAAATTCATGATGAAAGTAGACATGTAGAGATTTTTAAATATGTAAAGAACATGTTGAAATGATCTCTGTACAGCAAGAAAGAAATTCTCAAAGTTTATGTTGCGAAAATGCTGGAAATTCTGGGCAGAGGATGAACACGTGAAATCTGGGAATGATTTTTGAATTCTGGGCAAGGCCTGGTATTTTTTCTGGAAAGTAGACATCCTAAGGAGTCCAGAACTTTTTACGGATCTTCGTTTCGATTTTTCTAGAATTAGTTATGATTTTTCAAAGATAGGCGAAATTCTGCCCAATATTGCCCAGCGTTTTTCCACGAATTTTGAAGAGATAAAATAATGGTTTAGTGTGCCAAGGCTAGAATATTCAATAGTGGCCAAAATATATTCAAGAATATTATTTACAATTAATTGCGCAATATTCCTATTATAGGACACTTGCAAACGTACACCGATCACCGACATACCAGAATTATCAACTCAGGTACGGACGCGTATTGTAACACTAACTCTGATGCTTATGGTATGCTTATATGTGATAGATAATCTGAGACTCTGTTTTTGAAAATTGATCATACACATACATCTTGATACGGGTTATAGTCGTGATAATGCCGTTATGTTTTCCTAGCGCTGAGGACACGGATGTACACCGTGGCACTGGAGATAGTGCAGACTGTAATAACATACATGTTGCAGTGGCCGTGTAATGTTATTATGTGAATATATGAATATTGTATGTGATTAAATGCTGTTTTGCCATAGATATCTGTTATACATATTTGATACATAAGCATGAGGTTAACCGTTACCTGAGGTTCAATGGTAATTGAACCTCAGCTCTTAACATAGCGTCAGGGTCTGGAGGAACCAGGACCAAGGACAAGGATAAGGAGCCAGCGCAAGGACGAAGACAGAGAAATTTTTATTTCAACGTTATTTTGTTAAACTATTTTCAGACTACTGTACCGCTGTGTAAGCAGCCAGATGCTACATCAGTAAATGTTTATCAGATACTCACACTTTTGAAATTATTCCGATGCTCTACTCTGATCAATTATTTCAAAAACGCTTTAGAAAATTGGGATGTTACAGCAATGGACGGTGTGAACAGAGGTGAAGCTTGACCTCGTGCTTCCATTGATTTATCAGATACTTCAGGATCAGAAGGCACAGGAAAAATTTGCCCAGAGTCTTGATTCACTTGTATAATCAGAGGGATTGAATTCATATTTTCTGGAGTAGAATATTTCGGTGTTTGCTGCATAAAACCTGTTTTGAAGGGGAAACTGGTTATATCAAATATAACATGCCTGGAGACAAAAACTTTACCTGAGGCACTAAGACACCGATGCCCTTTCTGCTGAGGAGCCAAACCAAGGTAGACACACCTTTGGCTATGGAACTGAAATTTATGATTATTGTAGGGCTTCAAACATGGGAAGCAGGCACAACCAAACGGTTTGAGCTCGTTGTATTGTGGCTCTGTTTTAACCAAGCGAAACAGAGGCGTATCACCCTCTAATACTGGTGTTGGCAGACGGTTGATGAGATATACAGCTTGTTGAAAAGACTCAACCTAAAATGATAGAGGCATCCCTGCATGAGCTAATAAGGTGAGTCCCATTTCGACAATGTGCCTATGCTTTCGTTTAGCTCGCCCATTTTGAACAGAGGTATATGGACAGGTTAGGCGAACGCGAATTCCTTCTTCTTGTGCAATGGATGTTATCGGCTTGTATTCAGTACCATTATCACATTGAATTGATTTGATTTTTGAATCAAACTAGTTTTCAGCTAGTTTCTTGAAATGTTTAAAAACATGTACAGCTTCACTTTTGTGTCGCAATGGATAAAGCCAAGTATAACAGCTAAAATCATCGAGAAAATGTATGTAAAATCGATGTCCTCCATTAGATTCAATAGGTGCTGGACACCATAGGTCAGTGTGGATTAACTCAAGTGGTAATCTAGATTGAGAAACAGAACTTGGGAAAGGTAGCAACTTAGATTTCCCCTGTTGACAAGCTTCACAAAAGAAATTGTCACAGAGGGAAGCATTTGAGAGCTTCTTATTACATTTATTCAAAATAAGCTTTAAAACTCGTGCACTGGGATGACTGAGGGTGTGGTGCCACTTCTGAAATTCTGCTTCACTGTCGTTGTGCTCTGCTGCCATCACCATTGGATTGCCATGACTACTTCTTTCCTTCTTCATTGGATACATTCCGTGCTTTGGAACCCCCTGCATTATTATTCTTTCGGTCACTGGATCCTTCACATCACAATGTTGATTAGAAAAGTTTACAGAGACAGAATTATCCTGAACTAGATGATTTACACTCATGAGATTCTTAGTAGCTGAAGGAACATATAGAACATCCTTAAGATGAAGTTTAGATTGTTTGCAGGGTATAGTCATAGTACCAATGCCCAGAATAGGCCGTTGTTCCCTAGTACAAGTAGTAATATGCGACTTACCAGTAGGAATCATTTCTTCGAATTGCCCAGAGTGAGGAGTAATATGATAATTGGCCCCGCTATCCATATACCAGTCAGTGTAGGAATTTGAATTTGCATAATACGCTTGAGGAGGTGAGTGATTGAAGGCCACAGATTCATCTCGATAGTAGCATGTGGCCAGCGTGTGACCAGAACGCTGACAATTAATGCAGAACGGCCGTCCATCGCCGCCACGACGACCTCCACGATAACGTCCGCCTCTGCCACGTGAATTTCGATAGTTGTTCCTACCGCCTCGATGGTTGACAGAATAAGAGTTGTCGTGATCGTGGGTTCGAGCCCCACGATGGGCGCCAGAATCAGAGTTGTCGGTGGTGCGTTGTGCAAGATTAACAGAGGGCTGGATGCTTAAGTTGGCAAAATGACTCTGCTGAGTGAGCCGGGATTCAAAGGACAGAAGAGCGGCTTGAACTTCGACCCACGTGACAGCGGGTTGATCTAGCAGTCTCATAGCTATTGCATTGTAATCCGCATCAAGACCGTTGAGTGTATACAAAATCAAATCATCCATAGCGATCGGTGAACCAGCGAGCGCGAGTTCATCAGACAGGTTCTTCATCTTGTTAAGGTATTCATCCATTTTCAGGGAGTTCTTTCGTGTGTTGTGCAGATCAGACTTAATAACCATTACCCGAGCCTTTCTGGAAGCGCAGGTCAGCTCTTTCGCCTAATTCCAGAGATCTTCAACAGTTTTGTGATGAAGCAATTGAGCTCCAATTTCCTGAGACATTGTGTTTCTCAGCCACCCGACTAGAAGCCGGTCAACTGAGAACCACTCAGACCAGGCAGGATTTTCCTTTTCTCCATTCTCGCCAGAAATGACCTTCGGCGATGCTCAAGAGGTTCCATCGATGTGGCCCTCCAATCGGTTACCTTCGATGAGGGGAAGGATAATTGACTCCCAAACCATGAAATTCACACGATCCAGCTTGATCGTGGTGGTCTGACTAGAGGAGCTGAAGATGAATAGGTTCGTCCATTTGAGACAGCAGCAGAGACGACTGAGGATGCTGTCGACATATCGCTTGCTCTGATACCAAGATAGAAATTAGGGTAAAATACAGAAATAGCAAATGACTGCAGGCGCAGATAAATCATCTGGCCAGTGTATTGTATTAATAGGAGGAGAATACATCATTCTAGAGGAATATTCAGATATTACAATCGTACAGAAATCAAGGGCATTAATTACAATCAATTACAATTATTACAATTACAATTATACTATAAATTGATTACAATTAATTACAATTACAATTATACTATAAATAGATTATAATCTAACACAAACGCCGAAGACGCTCTCAAATATCCTACCAGCACTAGATTTTATTTTATTTTTTAAGTTGACACTTTGATTGTATTTAGGCCCAAATTGAGCCCAATTGAAGCCTTTTAACTGGATCAAATTTGTCGAGTCAACTAGGTTAAGATATCTTCTAATTCATTATTGAAAATTTTGAGTTTTTACTTTCAACCCTGAAGAGATAGAAAGCCCCCTAATTGGCTAAGAGTAGAACGAGCTAACAAAATCCAAGAGAGTAGTAAGAAAGCACCTTTATATCATTTGCAGCATAACACTACATCTAGTTTTAAATAGAAAAGCTAGTTCAGAAGTGAATTTTGGTCCTAAATATAATAATTTTTATTTATTTATTTTATCTTTTATATTTATCATTTTTCTTTAAACTAATTTGATTGACTTATAAATTGATATGTAATCTAATTTTACACATGAGAGAGAATCATGTTACATATGTTATAATTAAATAATTTATTTATCTTCCTTAACACCCCAAATTAGTCAACCACCTCATGGTGTTGGAATTTGCACTAAATAAGAAACCATGCGAGCATACAAAATTTCAAGAACCTCAGAGTTGCAGCGGAAGACTCAAATTATAAATACCTCTCCCCATGCTCTAAATTGTTGTTTGAAACTGTAATCTCTATAATCATGACCGGAAATCAAGATAACTAAAAACATAGGACAAAAATTAGTAGAAAAGTATCAGGGTCTCTTCTAACGAGAAGATAAGGCACAATGATGATTTGAGAATAGCTGTCACTCGTCTAGAAACACTCTAGGAGTAAGTGCATATTTTTTTTTCTATGTTACTCTTCTAACCTAGCCTATGTTATTTATAGCCCTCTATCAAGGCTTGAAATAGCTTATTGGCTAAACAGATAACCCTAAACCAAATCTCTTTCCAAATCATGTGTGGGCCACAATCATGAGATATTTTATCCTAAACAATCATAAAATAATATGGAGCAAACACCTGGTTTCGTTGCTCAGGGGGAGCATAGGAAAATGTGCTATCTCCAAAAGTCGTTGTTTGGTCTGAAGCAAAGTCCTCGTGCCTGGTTCAATAAGTTTTGTGGTTTAGTCAAGAAGTTTGGATTAAACTGAAGTAAGTGTGATCACTCTGTGTTCTACCAACAATCCAATGCAGACATGATCCTTCAAGTAGTGTATGTTGATGATATTGTGATTATAGGGAGTATCATCTCTAGAATCTCAAAACTTAAAATCTTCCTTAACTCCCACTTCCAGAAAAAAGACTTAGCTCCATTGAAGTACTTCATTGGTATTGTGGTGTTGAGAAGCAAGAAGGGAATCCTTTTAACTTAGAGGAAATATGTTCTCAATCTGATAAAGGAAACTAGAAAACTTGGCTGTGCACCAAGTAGCATTCGTATGATTTCAAATTCGTTCTTGGATCTTAATGATAGCATGTTTGATCAACTTCCAGATGACTTGGAGAAGAAGATTGATCCAAAGAAACTAAAGCCATTTGCATCTCCTGAGAGATATAGAAGACTCATTGGCAAATTGAATTATCTGACAATGACTCATTCTGATATAACCTTCAATTAGTCAGTATACTCAGTTAATTCATGGAATCTCCAATTGACACAGTGGGAAGCCTTAGAGCATATTTTGCATTATTTGAAAGATTCCCGAGGTCGTGGCATTCTCTATATTGATTATGAACACACTAAAGTCGAGTGCTTCTATGATGTGGATCATGTAGGGTCTAAAGCCATAAGAGGATTCACTACAGGTTACTATGTATTTGTTGGTGGAAACTCGATATCTTGGAGAAGTAAAGAGCAATGTGTTGTCTCAAAATCAAGTGCACAATCAGAATACAGAGCTATGTTACAATTAGTACAAGAAATTATGTGAATATTTCAACTCATGAAGGAAATTGTCATCACCACGACATTACCTACAAAACTATGGTGTGATAATAAAGCAACACTCCAAATAGCATTGAACTTTGTGTTTCATGAGTGTATGAAGCATATTGAAATCGACTGCCTCTTTATTCATGATAAGATCAAGGCAAATGTCGTATCTACAAGGCACGTGCAATAGAATGACAAGCTGGCAAATCTTTTAATAAAAGCCTTAAATGGTACACGGGTTAAGTATTTTTGAAACAAATTGGGCATGATCAATATAAATGCTCCAACTTGAGGGAGTGTTAGAAAATATGTTAGGGATTACAGTTAGATCCATATAATTAAAGATTATAGTTAAATCCTCCCTCTTGTATATATACGCATACATTTGTTATGAATAATAAGAATTTCAGATTCTCAGATTAAAGTTTATATGGGGCTATACTTGGTCAAGTTTGATGGTGATGAAACTGGTGGATGAGTGTTTGCAACCAAATAAATATAAATGTATATATACATTTATAGGGCTTTTAATATTGGAAAACGATTAAATACTCTTTATAAGTTCTCATGTATTTGGATGTGATTTTTGATCATCTTAAATCTTGACTTACTTGGTTCCCTAATTTATTTGTGGTTATTCTTCGAGACCTTTCATTATGTGGCACGATTTTTGTTTGTAAAGAGACACATGGCTTCAGATTTGGTGTTTAGCTTTAGATAAAAAATATTATTTTTGTTTTTAAAATGAGATTGAATGTGTTCACATGTAACTTAAAATATTTTGGGTTTCATATTTTTATTCTTCAACTTAAAATGTTTTTTTCTTGTAAATTAATAGATGTCATGGAAATAAATAAACATCTATACTCAATTATTGAATGACGATCTCATATTAAAATATATTAAGAAATTTGTCATTAATATTTTAATTATTTATAAAATTTTAACATATATTTAGTAAAAAATAATAAAATATTGATATTTTTATTTAAATATATAGTGTATTAAATAATATAATTATTCAATATAAGTAAAAAATGTAATGTAATGTTGGCATGGTGGCTATTAAGACTAATTTAAAATAGTTGTATATAACTATTTATATCAATGTTTTAAAAGTTGGACTAGATGTCGAGTCGGAAAGGCCAAAGGGTTACAGTTGAAGCGATCTGATTGGTTGGATCTATACCATTATTATTAAATAAAAAATATACATATTTAATAGTATATTTATAAAGAAATAAAATATCAAAGTGTCATAAAATTTGCATACAATTTATATATATATATTTGCCAAAATTTTATGATCTATTTAATATCTAACCTTATTTGCCATCGCAAATTGATATCCAACTTACTATTTTATGATATTTTTTAATTAATTAATATGTATACATATAATAAAATAAAAACATGCTTTCAGGCCAAAAATTAAGAAATATGTATAATGATTATTATTTAAATCCTTGTAATATTTTTTATTTGTAAAAATATTATAATTGAAATAATTATTAAAAGCTTATACCCAACTTTTCGATTTTCAAAACCCAGAAAAAAGATAGTGCAATGAGGCATCAGGTTACTTCTCATTGAGAAGGCTTAGCTGTCTAAGGAAGCGTGACCTGCACATTAACAACTAAATCAATAGATGTTAACAACATCCTAACAACTATATCATTACAAGTTATTAATAATTATATCAGTACAATATTTTTTTGAAATAATATATGAAAATACCTTAAATATGCATCCAACTTTTCTTTAAACATTTTTTGACAATTTTTTAGTTACTTGACCCTTAAGAAATTTTCCCTTTATAAATTACGTGAGACTGGAAAGTTGAGAAGACTTTGCATATTGGGTAGTTGAAGTAAAAGAGAGTGAATTGATGTATATATATATTTATTTATTTATTTATTTAATTTTCCCTTTATAAATTACGTGAGACTGGAAAGTTGAGAAGACTTTGCATATTGGGTAGTTGAAGTAAAAGAGAGTGAATTGATGTATATATATATATATATATATATATATATATTTATTTATTTATTTATTTTTTTTGGGGGGGGGGGGGGGTGTATGCCTCCAATGAAACAATGCTTTTGGATGTAGGTCAACACCAACCCATTACTCCCTTGTAATTTTTTTTTTTTTAAAAAAAATCATCAATTTTGTATTTACCTAAGATCTTGACAATTGAGTGTATTATTTCAAATATCATTTCTTGACCAATAGAAATAAACACTCCCTTTTAACTAGACTAACAGCTAGCGGCTAGCTAGATTGACAAATGACATGCGTCAATGAGCTTTTATTTTCCTTCAAACACCTTATTATTATTATTATTATTTAAGTCATTCATCACTGCAAAATATTTTTTTTAAATTATATCTAGTATCCTAAATTAATTTTAAATACACTCATTACCCTAAAATTATATATATATATATATATATATACACACATTTAGAATCTAATAACAATCACCAAAAAATATTCTTAGTAGCATCCAGTATCCTGAGTGTTAAAAAAATACAATAAGAATTACTTTAAGCTATTAAGAAAATACTTCTAAGTAATGGATGCACTAAAAACTATACATAGTTTTGAGTGGTAAAGAATAAGGATTGATGAGAAGGGTACATTCTTTTCCCTTTACTAGTGTATTAAAAATAAAAAACGGATTTTTCCAATGTATAAAATAAAAGATTCCAATGGCTTTTGCTACTATAACCTTCCCAACCACGATTTTTTTTTAAATGTCTAATCATTTAACCTTGAAATAAGAAATTGTATTGATACTAGGCTAGGTATCAAAAAAACACATTCACTTTCACATAGCTCGCTGATGCTCCAGCTTCTCTTTGCTGGTAAGTATTTCAAATGATTTTTTCTCACCACTTTTTTTTTAAAATATCCAAGCTCTTTGAAGTATTGTTATCATCTTTCTTGTACATCATCTTTCTTTTCATCTTCCCCCATTCTTTTCTGTCTTATGCTCCATATTTGACCAGCAAGAGAAATTTTAAAAGAATGAGGTAAAAACAGAATATTGAGCTTTGTTTTGACAATTTTTCTTTGGGTTAAGGATCGAATTTGCCAACGAACTATTAGACCAGGAGCATTGAACACAAATATGTTTTAATAGTACCAAAAAGACCAACAAACAATTGAATTTATTAAATCATCACAAAACCGTCAAATGCCTTTTAACTACCGTTAAAAATAAATGCCACGTAGGATTTTACGTCTAGCTCAATGCCTAGGTGGATATATATATTTTTTTCCCCGATTCCATTCGCTTCGCTTCAGTTCACGCCCACATAGTTGCTCAAAACCCACTCCGAGAAACTGAACTTGGGGCATCGCTGAAGCCATGAAAGCTCCTAAATCATCTCCTCTTTGCCTTTTAATTCTTTTCCAACAGCTTTTGAAGAAAAAATGGCCAGGGAAGCAATTTAATAGAAATGTAAAGGCGAGTTAAGCAGAAAAAATCCAACCAACAATCAGAAATCAGGACAAAATAAATTTTGAGTAATATCGCGGGGAATTGGGATTTAAAAACCAACCTGCAAGATTACCCAAATCTTGATTGTCGGGATTCTCAGAAAAGGGATCGAGAAGCGAATCGTTGGCCGACGAAAAGTCGATAATGCTAAGTCGACGGTCTTGAACATCCTTCTTTCTTTGAGAACCCTCCATTTCAGAAAATATGGTCGATCTGAAACGCACTTAACCAGCGAAGATAAAGAAGGATGTAAGAGATTCTGAAAGAACAGTCGAAATTCGAAAGCGAGGATCAGAGTAGAGCAACTCTCAGTGGCCAAGGTGGGAGGGAATCTTGCAGGTTGGTTTTTAAATCCCAATTCCCCGCGATATTACTCAAAATTTATTTTGTCCTGATTTCTGATTGTTGGTTGGATTTTTTCTGCTTAACTCGCCTTTACATTTCTATTAAATTGCTTCCCTGGCCATTTTTTCTTCAAAAGCTGTTGGAAAAGAATTAAAAGGTAAAGAGGAGATGATTTAGGAGCTTTCATGGCTTCAGTGATTCCCCAAGTTCAGTTTCTCGGCGTGGGTTTCGAGCAAATAGGTGGGAGTGAAGCGAAGCGAATCGAATCAGGGAAAAAACAACAAAGAAAAAAATCCACCAGGGCATTGAGCTGGACATAAAATCCTACGTGGCATTCTTTTTCAACGACAGTTAACAGGTATCTGACGGTTTTGTGATGTTTTAATAAATTTAATTGTTTGTTGGTCTTTCTGGTACCACTAAAACTTATTTGTGTCCAACGCTCCTGACCTAATAGTTAGTTAGTAAAATCGCTCCTTAACTCTTTTTCTTTTTCAGCTTCAATGCTTTTTATAATTGGGCCATCTGGTTTTTAAAAAATCACTCCGGGTCCGGGTTAACTCCAACTTCCGGCTCAATGACCGACTTGAGTGGCCCAAAGTGGACGAACCAACTGAACCACCTAACCAGGAAAAATGAGCTGGAGAGTGCTTCGATCACTGGTCCAACCATCCGGTCAGTGAGAATAGTAATTATTGGTTAAAATAATGAGATTTGTCAAAGGTAGATTGGATTAGGGGTGAGCAAATTAGAACTAAAACCAAAAACCAAACCGAACCAAATCGAACTGAAATTCAATTTAGTTTTTTTAGTTCGGTTAATTTGATTTTGAAATAAGAATTTGTTTTTTTATTTTTGAAAAATTCTGTTTTCAGTTTTCGGTTTGGTTATTTTAAAAAAGAAATTGGTTAGAAGCAAAAAACCAAAAATATAAATATATATTTATATTTATTAAATACAATTTGATAAGTGCATACTTTTATAATTATGGGAAAATTAAAATAAAAAATCTAGAGAAAATAATATTTATTGTAAAGAACCATAAGAATAGTAATTACTTAGTAGCACCGAACATTATAATATAAATTTAAAATTGCTAAATTGCCTCTAACTAAACCTCCTATCTTATATCGTATATTCATAATTAAACAATAACTAAAATTAAAACTGCCAATCATTCACATGTAACATGATTGTGTATTTTTAAATTTTTATTTTTTTACCATGTTTCATATTCATGTAATTAATATATTATTTAATTAACAACTATTAAACTCATATTTCTTACGGTTTATTTTTCACTAAGTTCCATATTCATATAATATAATCAATATATCATTTAATTAATTAATATATCATCAAGTTGCCCAATTTATAGTATCAACGTTAAATGAAATTATTTATATTTTTAAAGTTTTATAAAATTAAATGAAATTTTTTAACAGAAACAATTTTTTTTTAAAAAAAATAAAAGACCTTGTATTTTAATATATTTTTTATTTTTAAATAAAATTTTTTTGATTTAAAAATTATAATTTTTACAAAATTGAAGAATGTCTTTTTTTCCCATAGATATCTAAGCAAGTTGTGAAAAATGAAAATTGGTTAAAATTTTGTTTAATATTTAGTTAAATTTAAAATTTTGCATTCGTATCAAAAATAGAATGTAGGAGGGGAGGAAAAGATTTTTTTAAGGGGTATTTTAATTTTTAATTTCTATATTTTGTCCTTTTAAATAATTAAAATTTTTACGGTTTTCTCAACAAATATCTTTTATCCAGGTCCTTCATTATAATTCTTCCTATAATTAACTAGGAATATTTTAAATTAATTAGCTAAAATATAGATATTTTAAATATATCTAATTATTGTTATACATTTTCCCCCTAAATCGAAACCTGAAGATAAAAAGTAATCTTTCTACAAAATTATTGGTAAAATTAACAACAGAGGGTAGAATGTCAAAATTTTAAGTAGTTAAATTTAAATTTCAAAATGTCAAGGCTATATATAACAAACCTAAGAAGTTTTATAAATTTTAATATATATTTTTTATTTAAATGGTTACAATTGAATAACATTTAATATCTGAAGACACATGGGGCCTTCATAATGGAAAATGATTATGACTATTTATAAGTTATCAACTATTTGGATGTGTTCAGGTCAAAAATATATATATATATTTGGATGTGGTTTTTGATAATATTAAATATTGATTTACCTGATTCCCTAATTATTTATGGTTATTCTTCGAGACCTTTCATTGGTCCTTAAAAGTGCAATCTTAAGGTGCAATTTTGAAAGGAGCACTGGGTGTCCGTTATCTAAAATTAATTTTGAAAGTAATTAAAACATAACAATTTTGTTCTAACCGTTATCTAAAATTAATTTTGACAATCAAATCACATGTGGCACTCCACATGGCATTCAAATGTTTCATCTCATCGCCAGATACTTCTTCTACCTCTCGACCTCAGCATCTCCTTGCCTTTTGCCTCTCTCTTCCTCACCAATTATGTTTCTCTCTCCCTCACTTGTTTTACAGTCACAACCAATTTCTCTCTTTAACCCTAATATTTAGAGTATAGTTAGTGCTGCATGATGGAATGATTGAAAGCATCAGCCTGTTGAACAAAATGCGTTTCGTAGATTTGGGGAAATCATCAGAAAGCATCAAAGAAATTGAATTGGTTATAATTATAAATAATAAAAAGAAAATAATGGCGATCACTATTATTGACAATTTTGACCACAAGTTGTATGCGTATCCACTGGTGCACGAATTTTTTTTATCCGCACTCATGGACGAGGTTTGAATATGCTACTGTCATGCACGAGGTTTGAAATACAATCTATTTTTATTTATTTTTATCGGCGCTTGTGTTTCTAATGATGATGTGGTGCACGATTCTCTCCAGCTTGTTATTCTTACCACATGATCTTGAATTTTAAATTTGCATTTCAAATATCAGTGTCAATATTAATATAATGTAAAATCTATAAATAGTCCCACTATCATAAATGATGGGGCTTTGTTGGACTTTGGACAATTTCTTTTCTAACCTTTCTATTTTGATTCTCAAATTTGATTAGTTTTCAATCTGTTTATTACATGTGGCATTAAAAATGACATCTACTTTATGACCGATATCTACAAAAGAACTCTGTTGTTTTTTCATGTAGGTGGAGTGAGGAATGTTAAAGGTCAAATTCAGATAATGGGAGAAATGTAAGAATGAAAACCAGAAAAGAGGGCACGACACTTGAAGAAATAAGAGTAATGATATCATCATGAATTAGTATTGATGGCAAAAATTGTGAGATGAAATACACCATAGCCTTTGATGAGCTCATGCTGTTCATCTTCTTGTTTTTCTTATGGGATCAAATTCATTATCCCAATAGCTTTGAGGGCGAGAGCTTTGTTCCGAGCTTCCCAACAATTCCTCAATACTGCATAACTCAATCAAAACTTTTGTTACTACAATAACAACGTAACAATACTATAACAAACAACTTTTTTTCCCCCAAAAAAAAAAAAAAAACAACAACAACAACAAAGTTACTTACACTTGGGTAACAAGAAAAACGGAAATGAAGATATAATAGTCAGACATAGGAAGATGATAGGAAATATCTTGGTATTAATGTAAATAGCTCAAATTAGGGATTAATTGTAAGCACATCACATATAATTAGGGAGATAATTACCATTATGAGCCATTAATTCAAAGGTTCCTCCCTCCTTTATATATACCCATACTTTTGTCATGAATAATATAACTTTCTGATTTGTAAATGCAAAAGCTCTCATGAGCTTCTAATCACATTTCCTTAAGTTTTTGTATTTGTAACTTTCTTTCCAAGCCAGCTTCTTCCACATATATATAGCACATTTTCACAACCCAATGGGTTTTGTGCTCCAATTCTATTTGAATATGACATGTTTTATCATAGATAAGCTGGTAAGAAGACATTCCTATTAGTGTCTTGAAAGTGGTTCTATAGGCCCATAGTGCTTCCTCCAACTTTGAGCTCCAATCCTTTCTTGAAGGCTTGACTATCTTTTCCAATATACATTTGATCTTTCGGTTTGATACTTCAAATTAGATAGGAGAGGCTTAAGCTCTAAATCAAGAGGTTGAACAATAGAGGGAACTAGTCTAGAAAGATCAAGGATGTGCATGACTTGTGCTAAGTTCCATAAATTTTACCACTTGTTCATTGGTCTTCCCAAGTGTTGAACCAACATAAGGTTGGCTTACAGCAGCAACAAGCTTGGGGAAAGTAGTCTCTTTCATACTTACTTCACAAGGAGTGATTAGCTCATTTAAAAATCTCAAGGTATGAGGAGTGGTCTTAGTTTTATGATTGAACAATGAGTTAGAAAATGGCCCTTTAACCACATAGTGTTGAGGTTCAAAGTGAGTCACATGAGAAGATGTCTTCGTCGGTGTGAGGGCTATCCCCTTGGAGAACAAATTATCCAAGTCTTGGCTACCGACCTCAAACTCGACTTCCTCTACCAGTTTGTGACCTGAAACATTGACAAAAACACCTTCCTCACAAGCATCATCACATAATAGTGAATCATAGAAGAATTAAGTTCTAATGAACTAAGAGAAGTAAGAGAAAAATCATCAAGGGATGATAACCAACAACAAACCATTGATGAATTAAGGTTGGAAATCTCACTCCCAAATGAATGAAAATTATCAATAGAAGGATAGAGAAATTTATCATCACATGAATCCAATGAAGTACCACAGTCAAGATCATAATCATCAGTGTGCAAATTAAGCTCATATTCATTAACCACGTCATCAATGGCCAAATCAATTGAATTCACACTTAATAGAGAGTAATCTTCAAAAGGATGCTTCATGGCTTCATACATATTAAAACTTAGCTTATGGTTACCCACTTCCATAGTGATTGAACCATCTCTCATGTCTACCAATGTACTAGTTGTTCTCATAAAGGGTCATCCTAAAATAAGGGTGGATTCACTAGACTCATGAGACATATCTAACACATAGAAGTCAGCGGGGAAAACCAAGTCTTTGACTTTAACAAGAAAATTCTCAATGATGCCTTGCGGGTGCCTAACGCTCCGATAAGCTAGTTGGAGAACCACACTAGTCTTCTTAAGCTCCTTAACACCAAGAGATTTTAAAATGACATTAAGTGTGACATCAATGGCTGCACCTAAATTTAAGAAGGCTTGAGCTACATTCACATTACCTATAGTACAAGGTATAGTGAATGAGCCAGGATCCTTGCACTTAACAGGGATTTGGGGTTTGAAAACGGCAGACACATTAGAGCTAATTTACACTCTCTTATTAGGCCTAAACTTTCTCTTGTTAGCACAAAGTTGTTTCAAGAATTTGCAATAACTAGGCATAGACTTAACCAATTAAAAGAAAGGAACATTGATATGTAGATTGCTAAACAAATCATACATTTATTTCTTGTTTTGTTCCTCATGTATATTCTTGCCTTGAAAGTAAGTGATGAGCGTTATTTATGTCATGTTTTTCCTGTATTTTATGACTGAATTGTATGGTGAATATGAGCTTAACTGTAGTCAATCTAAGCAAAAAGGCATTAATTCATGTTACGGGGAACTTAAGGATAAATTCCACTTACATCATAAACATGTGCTAAGAAAGAACAAGTTTTGAAGTTTTATGAGAAATTCGCATAACGTAGCTGATGCTATGCTATACCATCAGGACAGCTTTACTGAAGTGCAATACAATGCATCCTTGAAACTATAGCAGAGTAAATGACATAATGCTATGCGGCATATGTACTGTTCTTTTGTCAAGGTTGTTTCAGGAAATATATTGTAGGGTGAAAATAACAGTTAGATTGCTGATGTATTGAAATAGAAGATGCGAAGGATTGGAACTAAAGATTAGAATAATCCCGCAGGATCAGCAGAATCAATCTATCGAGATTGGAAAGAACAATACAATCGGACCTCAACAGATTAGGAAAGGCCTAGATCATTGAACGTGCATTACAAGTAAGACCATACTATTTAAGGAAACAATAGCCAACCCTAAAAAGGGTCGGAAGTCGTTGAAAGTCAAAGACTAATCCTATACGGCCAGACTCAAAAGAAGAGTGAGAGAATTGCAAAACAAGAGGACTCCAAGAGAACCCAGCATCCTTCCTTGCAGTGAGACAAAGTGAAGAAGACGTGGAGTTGTGATGTGACAGGGCTTCTTCCACGCCGTCGAAACCTCCATCAAGCTTTCTATTTCTTTATTCTAATTCCAGTTAATCTTTTATCATGGGCTAATTTGTAGTACTCTGTTTTGTGATTCCCTCGTCAGTCATGAACATTATGAGTATATATTTTATGATTAAATAAGTGTATATTTTATGAGATTTGATTGGAATTATTGATATTATATACCTATTTAATTATCTTTTAAGAACGTTTCCATAATTGAATCAAACTTGGGATCAAAGAATAAATCGACATAAAATCTACTCATATCCTATTTTTATTGTGCAGGAAATATTAGCTGATTTGGAAAGAAGTAGAAAAGACAATAAGAGGATATGCAATCAGCCAAACTTAATGGCTCCCTGCAAGAAAATAGAAACAAAATCAATTGTTTGATCTGATGGAGTAAATTACAAGATATGAGATATCTTTTTAATAAGAAAAGGAGAATCAATGACCCAAGATCTAAATTATTATAAATAAGGAAGCAGAGACAAGCAATAGGAGGAGGGAGCAGAAAGATCGGGAGATGCAGAATGAGAAGGAAGTGACGAAGAAGCATAGGAGTAGAGGCTGAGCGTTTCGATTCTCTTCATCATTTCCACGGAAGGACGGAAGGACTGTGGAGGCGACGGAGAAATTTTCTTTCCTCTCTCTTCTTCTTCTTTGAACCTAAGTTCTTTTCTTTTTGTTTATGGATTTGAATAAAGCCATGTGTGGCTAGTTTCTTTTGCAACCTAGAGAATCTATGAACTTGTTTGGGTTTTAGAGATTATTCCCACTTGTTATTTTTGCTTAATTTTATTTCAGTTTATTTAATCCTGTGTTTATTGTTATTGTTTATTGACTGATCACCATTGAGCATGTTTTGGGGATTTAGGGTTGGACTTGAAAGAGGGAATCCTAAATTGACCTTGGGATTAAATAATGTGGAATTAGATTTAAATTTAATTAAGGGTTAAGGACCATTTTTGCCAACGAACTATTGGGTCAGGTGCACACAACACAATATACTTTTTGTTGGACCTTAAATGCCAACCAACTTTTAAAAATTTTAAATTTATACAAAACCGTTAGTTGCATCAAACGGACGTTACACTGCTCTGGTTCATGCGATTTCTGGGTTCTTTTAAACCCCAATCCATCCAGTCATGATTTATTAATCAATTGCAAAATGGAAAACCCAGACCGACGACAACACATCATCAAAAAACTATAGCCTCCTTCTTGCGTTTTCTTACCCGATGGATTTCAAATGCAAAATCGAAAACCCAGACCAAAACAATTAAATGCGAAAATCCAGATTCAAAGCATAAACATGGAATTGATTAACAGCATTCAATAATGGTAGATACAATTCCAGTTTCAGGTTTCATAAAATCATCAATCGATGGAACCATGAGAAAATTAACTATGGTGATGATTTTGAAGAGAAGAGAACAAAACTCCTCATCACATATCCAAACTGAAAACCCGTGAAAACTTAATCGGATAAAATCAAGGCATTAAGCATATATCCAGACTGAAAACCCATGAAAATCGAATGAACCCTAAGCTACTAAAAAATAAGTTGGAGAGAAGGAGAGAAGGACCAGAGGCAAAGGAACCAAAAGCAGAAGAAGGAGAGGAAGCCGATGAGGATGAGTCGAATCGAGGAGCAAGGAACCTGCTACCGCTAGGACGACCACCACCAATACTTCCACCATTGTCGACGCCTTCACGTTCAACGACTCAGGGTCTGGCATCACCGATTTGCGAGATCTGAAATTCTAGCTCGCTGGCGACGAGAATGGAGGATAGATCCAAATCCGATGATGGTGTGTGGTGCCAGCGATGAAGGAAGAAGCTCCGATCGGCGTTCTATTTCGAGCTTCGCTGGAGTTTCGAGGACGTTGATGAGGGTGATGGTTGAGATCTCGGCGGGTGGGAGAAAGACGACAATGGAAGTGAATCCAAGTGATAAAGTGGGTTATGAGCCTAAAGTGGGAGAGTGGGAGAGGTTTTTTTTTCTGATCGAATAAAGTGGGAGAGTTGAGGAGTGGGAGAGTTTTTTTTTTTTGATCGAATAAGGTGAGGAGTTGAGAAGTGGAAGATTTTTTTTTTTTAATCGAATAAAGTGAGGAGTTGAGCAGTGTAACGCCGTTTGATGCAACTAACGGTTTTGTATAAATTTAATGTTTTTAAAAGTTGGTTGGCATTTAAGGTCCAACAAAAAGTATATTGTGTTGTGTGCATCTGACCCAATAGTTTGTTGGCAAAAATGGTCCTTAACCTTTTAATTAATGTGAAGTTAGGTTTTAATCTAATTTGCATCTAGGATAGACATATACCTAGAAGCTCCGCATAGTCAAATTAGAGTGAGCCCGATTTGAATTGCACCTTAATTAATTGTGTGAGACATTGCATAATTATTTGAGGTAGGTGTATAAGTGGACCGACATGCACTTATAAACATTAATACTCTAGATTAGCTGATTAAATTTAGTCAAAGTTAATTTAGTGGGGATAAAATCTAAGAATCAAATAAGGGATTAGTGACTCTAGGTTGCTCATTTGATTATTGTGGTAGTTTTCTTATTTTTATTTTAGTTTTGATTTGTTTTTCTTTATCTTAATTAAATTCAATTTGTTTTACTCAACTTAAACGAAATTGTGAAATTAATGCTTAACTAAAGGTTGTGATACTAAGTCCTCGTTGGAACGATACTTTTCTTATCACTTTATTACTTGATACGGCCCGTGCACTTGCGGAGTTTTTTTTAGGCTTAAAGTTTTCCCTATCAACTAACTTCCTGAGGCTGAACAAGGATGATTTTCTAAGTAAAGAATAAACCCAGTTGCTAGTTCTTAATTGAATATATTTAGTTGCTTATCAGTAATTTAATTTCTTGTCGATTAGCATGAGTTAAGGGCTAGATCAGTGGCCTCGGCTTACTGAGAGGGAGTTAAGGTTAGACATCTGAGAAGCAGTGATTGCTAGGCTGGTTGGTGCAAGGCTTGACCTATTATTGTAGACTTCAGGAATGGGTTTACCGCTCATAACCATACACCTTGATTTGTATAGATAATCCAACTAGAAAAATCGCCATAGACATATGGGAGAAGTACAGACTAGGATTGTACGTATTGGACACAAGAGCTTCGGTAGATTAGCGTGGTGTGATTAACTGAATAACTTTGCATAGGGTGTTCTTGTTGTAGCATTTGCGAGAGTTGTACAATATGAATGCTATAGCATTGTGTATAGGCAGCTGGGGGAATGATATGCTTAGAAAGAATTCCGAGTTCAGTCCATCTTGTTACTGATATCTTCTAACGACTACGATCATTTAGTTTTTTTCCTGTTTATTAGTATAGCTATCCAAACTCTCAAACAAATTAGATTTATTTTCTTGTTAGTCACAACTAGTCTGCAATTTGGTGTCATCATTTGGTATCTAGTCTCTGTGGGATGATACTTTACTTACTCTTTATTACTTGTTCGACTGGTTCACTTGCCATCAAGGAAATTGACCAACAATAAGCTTTAGGAAAAGGGAGTTGAGAATTTTTTACTTCCTTACCATTAGTATTGGATAATATGCCTTGCTCACTTGTCTCACCTTTCTTAAAAGTGATTCTTTCGTTGGAGCCAACCTCTCTCAGAAGTGGTTGTTGTTTCACTTGAGGTTGCTCCACTGCTTTGTCATTCTTCTTCTCAAGGATAGTCCTCTCTTTGAAGCTTTCAAAATTAGGAAGCTTCATTAGGGTCAATGGTGGACTTTGAACCTCTATTTCCTCATTCACATCATTGTTAACCTCTTCAGGGAAATAAACCTTCTTACCACTCCTTAACTCAATAGCATTGAGTGACTTAGGATTGATAACACTGTTTGAAGGAATAGAACCACTTGTCTTAGCATGAACATCACTCAAAGAATTAAAGAGTTGAGTTGAGTGAGATTGTACATGTTATTCTTCAACTCTAATTCTTCCAACTTCTTGCACATATGAGCCATTTGAGTACTATCACTTGCCCTCTCACTTTGTAGCTTTTGTAAGGTATTGGAAATAGAAAAGAATTGACTCTCATTCAAACCTTTATCTTCCATCATCTAGTTGTCAATACTAGTAAGTTGAGTAGCCATCATCTTCAATAATTGATTGGTCCAATCACCCTTAAACTCTGGCAGAGACACCATTTGCCCACGGTTTGACCCATATATGGTTGGACTTGATGTGATGAACCTTCTTGATTTCTCCAACCAAAATTAGAATTAGGTCTTTTACCTTCATTGTAAGTGATAGTGTTAGAATCCTATCTTTGTTGTTGTTGATTGAACCTTCCCTAATACATAGCATTAACTTCCTCATGGTGATTAGGGCATAAACTTGTAATGTGCATCATTGAACCACGACCGTCACAACTAGGTGTGACAAGAGCTTGTGAATTAGGGGAATGAGTTGCTTGTTGAATACTCAGATTATGAAGCTCAAATGTTATTAGAGAAAGTTGTGAAGTGACTATATCCATTTTAGACTCGAGTGAGACCATCCTTTTGTTGGAACCGATATGACAAACTCCTCTTACCTCTCTCACATTTTATTGTTGAGTATTTTTAGCTCTCATTTTAATTTGAGCCCATGCCTCTTTAGTCACGCAATCTTTCAAAGAACCCCCAGCTGAAGCATCTAGAATGCCCTTCTCATTAGGTAAAAGACCATCATGAAAGTATTAAATCAACTGTTCATCAATAATTTGATAGTGTGGAAACTTAGCTAAAAGCGACTCCAATATTCATAGAGTAAATCTCCTTTTAAGCTTTGCAATCCTTGAATTAAGAAAGTACTTTTCCAAGAAGGCTTTCTTCAAATTAACACATGAATGAAGAGCATCATTAACATGCCTAGGTAGCATCATGTACCATTATTTAGCCTGCCCCTCCAAAGTGAAATCGAACACCTTTAATTACACATCTTCTATGCAAGCACCAACAAGCTTCATATTTGAGTAAGCCACCTGCAAAGCATTGAGATGGTTGTAAGGGTCTTCCTTTTCAAGTCCATGGAAACGAGGTAGTGAATTAAGCAAATGACCTTTAAACTCAAAATTAACCTCAAGGTTAGGGCACATAATGTTGAATGGAAGATAAGTGATATTCGATCTTGTTACATCCCTTATAGTTCTCCTCCTTGGTTGATCTTTGTTATCACCTTCCATAGTTGTACCTTGTGAAACACAATCACTTAAGTCAATGAAAAAAATCAAGATTAGAAGAATGATGATATTCCCTCTCAAATTGGTCAGACATATAAAGCTGTCAACCAAGTAATGAAACAATAGAGTACCAAAACTTTTTTACACACAAGTTTAAGCAAGAAAATGTCTAAAGTGGAAGGAGTAGAAGTGTATGTGAGTATGCATGGTATGATGTGTATGGACAAGTAGAAATGCTAGAATGCAAAAACAAAGACAATTGAGAAATGCATTGGAAATGAGGAAGAAGGTGATTTCAAGCTCTCTCTCCCATCCAAAACTACCTAGTACTCAAGCGTCAAGGTTCATCGTTCAAACTCACAACGCATTGTCTATTCAGGTCTATGTCTCACGTTTCTCTTCTATCTCCTTTCTCACTGGTGATGATGGACGACGATAGTTGTCAGCGTCAATGAGGTTGAGAGTGAAGGTAAATGGATGAGAGTCGAAGGCGGTGATGGTGGTGAGGGTGAAAACCACTAGCGTCTTTCAAGAAGAAGACAAAGGTCCAAGATGAAAGCAAGATAAAGGTCTCTCTATTCTCGTCTCTTCTCGTACAACACTTGTGCATCTCTCGGGTCAGTCTCCCTTTCAACTCAACTCTCAACTCCTGACCTAAACCAATGGACAAAACACAATGTTTTGCCTGTTGGTCCTTCTCTAACATTAATTTTGGTCCTTCTCTAACATTAAATGAAGTCCTTCTATGACATTAATTTTGGTCCTTAGTTAGCATTTAGTTAGCATTTTTCAAATTTTCCAAATTTCTTCCAAAATTCCTACAACGTAAAATTAAGCACACCGTAGTATCAAAAGTGCAAGGAATCAATAGCATGAATAAATTAACAAATTATGACCATTTCACCCCTAATTATGCTCAATTCAATACAAATATTCCTATCTCAAATCAGTGCTTAATAATGCAATAATGTCCTAGAAAATGCTTTAAGAATCCGAATTTAATTATGACAAATCATATAAAAATATGGTTTGACCAATGAGTTTTCATTTTCAACCATATTTTTGTCCAAACATTATTTAACAATAATATTTTGTCTTCGAAATTTTCAATCTCATCACTGAGAAAGCAATACTGGGGGTGAGATGTGCTTGAGCATCTAACCTATGTGGTATTCCCCAATCCCAGGTTCTTCTTGTGTTTGAATTAACTTTTGGATATAATAGCTTCTAAAAAAGCTTTGCGTCTTGATCTAACCATATTCTTATAGGATTTTTAGTAATTAAATGGGATTTTTAATGCATTTCATCATAGTTATTGAGCCTAAAATGCCTTTCTTGTGATAAATTAAAATTAAGAGTAAATACATTAAATTAAGGCTAAAAGGGGCAAAATTGTCAAAAAATGTAATTACTATTAATCATTGATTTTTCTGAGAATATTTGATGTTATACTAATTATTTTATTTGTGGATGACTAAAAAGATTAAATTAAATTTGAAAATGAAAGTTTTAATTCAAGTTTTAAAAGTTGCAATTTGCTCTCTCAAGCAAACTTTTATAAATGTTCATTCAGGTCCCTACAATTGAAGCTGTGCGTTTCAATCTAATTAGGGCAGCTGCTTTATTCATTGAATACGGAAAACTCGTGAAAACAGCTGCAGACCCATGACAGCTGAGGGATCCGAGAAGATTCAATGGAGATTAAATGAGGGAGCTGAGGGATATTTAAAGAAAGGAAAAAACAGCGGCGCGTTCATACGGAGAATCTTCACGCCTTCACAGACTGAGACCTTCATCGATCATCCTCTCTTTCTCCACCCTCACTCCATTGTCACTGGTGACAACCCCTATCAGCCCCATCATCGCTGGCGACCACCGTTCACCCTCTTCACCGTGAGAACAGAACCTCCAGACCTCCACCGCTTAGACCTCCGTTATTCCTTCCAGCGACCTTCTTCTTCAATTTTTCTCCATCTTCCTTCACCCACTATATACCACCATCAGTTTCGACCACCACCACCATTCTTCCACTGTTCTCAGTACCACCATTGTCACTTCACCTCATCTGCCATGGCTGTAGAATTTGAGCTCGTTGGAGAAGAATTTTAAACCATGTGTGGCTGATTCTTTTTTCCCTCTTGGTGGTGGATATTGACTTGAGTTCCAAAGCTACAAAGGGGAGTTAATTTGTTCATTCTATTAGTCTAGATTTATACATTTAGGTTGCCTAGTTTTAGGGATTGTTGTGTATATAAATTCTGGAACTGAGATTAATGTTTATTGTCTCTGTTAGTTTGATAATTGTGATTGAGATTGGATTTTGCAATGTGAAGATTATACATGTTTTAATTTCTTGTGGTTGCAATGAGATTATATTAATTAGCATGTTATTGTCTAGTTAATGTGGTTGATTTGTGCCCTTTGAGGGACTGTTATGTACTCAATTTTAAGAAGACTCATGTTGCATTATTCCAATTTTAATTGCACATTAAGTGGTTTTTAACAATTTCTCAAGAGGTAGTAGTTAGCTATGTTTGTAGGAGCTACTATTAATTGAGATTATTGGACTCAAGTGGTATCTTGAGGTTGTTCTTTAGACTTAATGCAATTTTAACTCTCATAATCTTTTTGAGCAAGGATAGTCATTTATTTATCACCAAGAGCGCCATCATCCATATTTCGTTTTCATACTCCACTTCATTTTATTAAAAATACCAAAAATATTAGTTTAGCATTTGATTAAATTGCAATCTTTTTTTAGTTAATTAATTCAAAAATCCAAAAATCAATTACCCCTTGTTTTTAATTGCACTTTTCATGTCATTTAGATTACTTAAGATTCAATAAAAGGCTCCTCGAGAGAGAGAACGATCCTAGGTTTGCCTATATGCAATCCTTGGTAATTTTTTATTGTGGACCCCAAGGCTAAAGACAAAAAAGCCCTCATCACGGCTAGAGCAGAGAAAACATCTGTAGACACTGGCGGATCTTCATTAGGGCTAGGGGGGGCATGCCAAAAAAAGCTTAGTTTTTTTTTTAAAAAAAGGGACTAAAGTACAAATCTTTGAAAATTTTGTAGGGAGTATTATAATTTCTGAAAACTATGGGTCTTTTTCTGTAATTTTCCTTAGTCCCTTTTCAACATTGATTACAATTTTCAGAAATTCTGGGAACTTTTCTATAACTTTTCCCAGTCCTCAAAACAGTCATTCTGACCCTCCAAAATCTCAAATTTTCTTCTTAAACACCTACAATGCAAAATAAAGAACAAGTAGTATCAAAAGTTCAAGAAATAATTTGTATGAATAATTAACAAATTATCATCATTTTACTTCTAATATCAAAAGTTCAAGAAATCATAACAAACCTCATAATTTTTTTTAAAATTTAATATAATGTAAAATTTAATACTCCTTCCGGTCCTAATTATAGGAACACTTTTTGGAGTTTGTTTTGATCCTAATTATAAGAGCAAGTTTTAACTTTTGTCAATTTTTTCCTATAATACCCCTATTTATATTTTCTCAATAATAATTAAAGACAATAATAATTTAATAATACACCTATATATTTAATAAAATAAATAATGTTTACAATTCATTAATGTTATATACACCTCAATTATATATTTTTTTATAAAATAATTTTGAGTTTTTTTCATTTTTTTCTCATATCACCCCTACTAATACTTCTTCCACAATAATTGATTTAACAACACAGTTATATTCTATCAAGTGAGAGATTCTATTTTATTTTTTATTTTTAAATAAAATAATTTTAATATTCCTTTAAAAATATTTTTTTTACTATCCATCCAAAATGATTAATTTTTTCCCCTAAAATAACCTAATAAAACATTAAGTTAATTATCTTTTTTCCAACAATAAAAAATTCGTTTGAATTTGAATTTTGGCTGTAGCCACATGAAACCGACGGTATCCTTATGCTGTTATGGTTGTAATGTTACATGCGTCATTCAACATTCAAGTTCAACCCACGTGTTCGCACCCTGTTTTTACTCATTTTATTAGCGCTTTGAATTTGCTCTGATTCAACTAATCTTGCCTTATATAATTTTTAATTTTTAGTAGGGGTATTTTCGGAAAATAATTATAATTAACTAATTTAACTTCTTTCCTTAATCTCTCCAAATTCTGGTAAATAGCTCTTATAATTAGGACCGGAGGGAGTATAATATTTTAAAAATGTTATATAATCATAAAATTTTTTAATTAGTTAATAAGTATACATTTGGCCCCCCTAAATATTTTTTTGAAGATCCGCCACTGTCTGTAGAGATGAATTCAAGCAAGACCCGTGCCAGCTCCGTTTCTTATTCTAGGATTCTATAGTCGCTAGGCGTTCTAAGGGATCCCTTCCTTCCATTGGGATTCATGCAAGCAAGAACTAACTCGAGAGGATGTAAACATTTTAGAAAACAGTTGTTGGAAAACTAGAAAAATTTTGCTTCTTTGCCTTATGAAACCATAGTTATAATAATCAAATTTTCCTTTTTAATAGGTATTTGAGTTTTTTAAGCATGGTTTACCCTTAAAAAAGTACTTTTTTTCATTCCACACCGAAACACACCTCTCTAGCCCCTTCAGTATCACGCAACAAAAGGGGTCATAGAACTGTAAAATTTAATAAAAATTACAGAAATCCAATTAAAAATTAAATAAAACTGTAATTGATTGAAAAATTTTATATATATTTTTAGAATAAAAAAGATGAGTATGTATAAAAGTAGGGGGAATAGGCTAAGATTGCGTGTTGGGAATGCTTCTTACCAATTAAATTCTCCCTTTTCTGGCAGTCCTTCTTCTTCAGTTGACTGATGACGAATTTCATGGTGGACCGCCCCACATATGACCTTTTTCGAATCTCGTCTTATAAAAAATTCTATTGATCTAACTTTGATCTGATACACATGTTCCCACATGCAAATGCCAAGCCTCCAAGTTTCTTATATCGACTATGAATTTTTATAACGGAAAAATCTTAAAAAATGTTAGTTAAAAATTACGTGCTTTTTATTTGAAACACTAAGGGTCGTTTTTAATCCAAGACTGAATATCTCTCCTCTAATAAAATTTATTTCCACTCCATTTTCATGGTATTTTTGAACCGTTCATATTTAATTTCTGAATCAATTCTTACTTTTCAGAGCTATCAAATTCGATTAATAACCCACAATGTAATATTCTTTTCCGATTTCACCGCAATGTAATATTTTCTCCATTAATTAAATATAGAAATAATTTCTGAACTCCAAAATATCGGGGAACTAAACGAATAAAAGTGAGATTAATCGATATATCAATATAATGTAAGATAAAAATATACAAGTACATCATTCATAAAGAACATGAATACTATGATTTACCTCAAATTCAATGGAACGTGAGAAATAAGTTAACCAGTTACGTATCTGTGTGATCGATTTCTTAGTAACCAGTTATTTATGTGTGTGTATGAGTGTGTTGCACGGTCTAGCATTAACTTAAATTATTTAGGTTTCGTATTTTTATTGTTTAACTTCAAATGTCATTTTTCAGTAAATTAATAGTTGAATCTGTTCACATTTGACAAGTTAGCGTTTTCTTATAGGATAATAACTAGGCTGATTCAAAGATAACTGTCCAGATACATATTATTTATCACAATTTATCATTTTTTAGTTTTCTTAATGTCTTATTTGGTCTTCCATTTCATCTTTTTATAAGGCCAAAAACTTTATATTTCATACTCTCTCATTACTAGCATATCTAACAGTCTTCTTTGCATATGTCATCAAAACCATATGCATGCATGCACCGCAGTGTATTTCTTACCAATTTTCCACCATGCGTGTTAGGGGTCACATCAACTTTTTCTCATATATAATTATTTCGGATTTTGTTTTATCATGTGATCACTGAGCTATATTAACATACTCATATTTACAACTTAATCTTTTTAATCTAGTATTGGTTATATAGCAATGTGGTAAAAGATTTCTTTCATATACATTGATTATAAGTTTACTTTGCGGCCCCAAACAACTCTTAATATATTTTTTTATTAATCTCCATTAATAAACCGTCGCTTTATAATATGAACCCCCATAGTTAAATTTTGACAATTGTAATATGTTCTACATATTACACAAGCGCGCAAACAGACACAAATTTAACCTTCAAAACTTTCTTAATTGACTAGGTAATTTCCATATGAATACAAATTTTTATCTTTCTTGTGTAAATACAATAATATTTACTATGTTAAGAGACTATACATAACTTGCAAGCTAAATTCATTCTCGCCGGAAATTCCTTCTGAGTCACAAGAAGCAGCACATTTTGCAGCGAGTTGTCTAAGTTGGCAAACGCTTCTTCCTAATCTCATTGCCACCTTCATTTCAAAAACCTCGCCGTTCTCTCTTTTGTCAAAGTCTTTCTCTTCAAGTGTTGCTTCAATTGTTTGTTGCAAGAATCCACCACAGTTTTTGATCATTTCAAGCACTATCCCCTCCAATGGATTAATAAAATCAGCCAATGACCCCGCCGTGATCGCCACGATGCCGGCCCAAGACGATCCATGTCTCTCTAATACAAAGCCTACAGCTGCAATCCCTGTGAGCAAAGGACCTAATATGGCTAGGGTTTTGTTGACCATGAGAACCAAGTTTCCTCGCCTCTCATAGACCTCCATATCTTTCTTCTTCATCACTTCTATAATCTTCCTCATCTCTATTTCAAGGTCTGGAGTCCATCCATTATTATTGTTACTAGTTTTCTTCTTCTGGGATTTCAAGACTTTCATTTTGTGGTCATCATTAGTTTTGGGCTCAAACTTTGGAGGGAGTTTTTCAAGCTTGGTTCCTGATGAGAGAGGAAGAGGATGGGCTTTGTCAAGTGCCAAAACCCTATCCATTGCAGTGTTGACGTCTTCCTCAGTTGGATTTGAACGAGTAAGTAACGTGGTTTGGATATCACTCTGGAGCTTCTTGAATATTGTAGTCGCATTTGGTTTCGACATCTGAATCTTGTTCAAGATGAGAACCATCCCTTTGGCAGAAGTCAACAAAAGAATGGACGTTAATCTGAGTGCATTGTTGTGAGTAATGGAAGTGTTTAGACGAACCATCATCGTACTAATGGAGTTCAAAAGAAGGCAGTTCCAATTGTTTCGTTGCTCGCCAATGTTTTGGTGCACTTCAACTCGGTCTGCTACGGTCTTCAAGATTGCAAAGAGTTGAATCATGGCCTTGAGCTTGTTTGGATCGTAATGAGAATCCTGGAACGTTGCTTGTAAGGTGGAAACTACATCTTTTTCTGATGGAACTATTGTTTGCACGGAGCCGGTGAATGCATGAACCAGTTTGACAGATGCTGTGGGATTTCGTGGAAGTGAGATTCGAACTCGTTGAAGTTTTGGTGCATTGATGGCAGCACAGGCATGAACCCTCTTTCGAGAGGAAGAAGAAGATAGGTTTGGGATTTGCAAAGAAGACATGGCTGGGGATGATTTTGAAGGTAGCTAGGTTTTCTCTTTGGTGTGTTACAGTACAGAAGGGAGGCTTATAATTTTGAATGAGAAATGGGAAGGAGGAGAGGGGATATATATAGAGAATGGAAGATCTGGGAAGGGAAAAGTCAAAGAAGAAAATATTGAATCTTGACGCATTAAAATATGGGGGCATCTTCGGGCTGACATTTTACACACTCTATAATATAATATAAGATCTCCTTTCAAATCAAAGCCGGCAGCTCTTCTTAATTTGTCCGCGTTTCGATTATGATGCTCGGAAATTACAAGGAATGTTTTAAATACCGGATGAGTCGGTCTTTAGGAAATTGGCACCGAGGTCTTTATGATGTATAGATTTTCATCTGGACTAAAAATATCTTACAGTTTTTTCTGTTCCCTTTAATAGTTATTTTAATGTCATAAAAAATCTAAATCTAAAGCAAAGATAATTTTTGAGATGTCAATTCTTTTTTCAAAAATAATTTTTATTTAAAAATTGTTGGTTGAAAATATTAAATGACCTTGACTACGGAAATTGTGTGCCTTTTTGGCATAACGTTCTCACATCAAAAAGCCCAGTGGAATGGGGTAAAAGCCCAGTAGGAAAAAATTAAGTATTTTTTGGTGTTTGGGGTAGCTTTTATTTGTGATGGGCTTATCTTAAAAAAGCCACTTCTATTAGAAGCCTCCATTTGCAGGGTCTGCGTGGACCGATTGCACAATGCACACTTGTGTCATCAATAGTATGCATGATGAGGTGTATAAGAGATTTTATGAAGGCATCAGGTGGAAAGGTTAACAATGCTAAATCATCTATTTTCTTCACTCCTAGAGTTCTGTTACAAACTAAGTTAAGGATCAAGGAGATTACTCAAACGCAAATTTCTAGTGAAATTGAGAGGTATCTTGATTTTCCCCTTACGAGGAGGCGAAGATCAAATGTGAAGTTTCAATATGTTATTGAGAGAGTTAGGACTAAATTGAGTAGTTGGAAGGCTAATTCTCTATCTATGGCTGGACAAATTATACTTGCAAGTTCAGTCCTTAGCACAATTCCACTTTATTAGGGGTCATGATGAGAATACTAGAGGGTTTCATTATTCTATCGGATAGGACCTTATTACGAGGCCTAAAGAATATGGGGGTCTTGGTTTTAGAAAGCTATCTTCAGTTAATCAAGCATTTGGAGTGAAATTGGCATGGAATTTAATTAGTGGAAAGAAGGGTCTATAAATTGATATCCTGCTGCACAAGTATATATTAAGAGATGATGATTCTCTATTGCACTTTAGACTGGGTGACTCCAAATTATGGAGATTCATATGTTCACAAAGAGAAGTGGTTGACTGAGGCATCAAATGGCAAGTTCGTAATGGTAATGTGGTGAGCTTTTTTGATAACTACTGGGTAGATGTGGTTATAAGACTTCGGGATTACTATATATGTAAGGTCGCTTTCTGATGAGGAAGATGTTTCGTTGGTTACAGACTGGGCTATAGGAGGTTTCTGGAATGTAGAAAATCTCGCAGGTATTATTAATTCAACTAGGCTACGGGAACTTGCAGTTGTCTTGCCTCCTAGAGCTGGAGCTGTGAATGATTACATGGTTTGGGGGCTTCTGGAGATGGTAGATTTTCACTGAAGAGTGCATATTACCTCATTGAACCAAATCCTTTGCCTCTTAGGGATAAGGTGTTTGTGGTGATATGGAAGTGGAGAGGGGTTGGAAGAATTGGTCTTCATGTGGAAGGCTGTTTAGATCAAGTTGCTGACCAATTTGTGGTTTCATGGTCGAACACTTTAGCTCTATGTAGTTCGTGCAATGCTGGGATTGAGGATATTTTGCATATCTTGAGAGAATGTCCTTATGCCAAATCCACGTGGTTAAAGCTGATTCAACCCAGGTTTGTTCCTTGCTTCTTCTCTAAGAATTTAAGGGACTGATGGTTTTTATTGAATCTTAATAATCAGCTAGGTTGTATCTGGAAAGGCTATTGGAGCTTAGTCTTTGGAGTGGTTGTTTGGCACCTTTGGTACTGGCAGAATAATAGTTTATTTGATGATTAGTTCACTAAACCATCTGACCCTACTGCTTTTGTTTCCCTAACCTGGTCTAGATTTATGTTGTTACACGTTGCGGTCGAAGAAGTTTTGCCTGGTCGAGTTAATGGTCAGAGTGTGGTCTAGGAAAAACCCCCTTTCGACTGGTTCAAACTGAATATTGATGGCACCATGATTATTCAATCTTCCTATGCTAGTTGGGGGGGGGGGGGGCTCTTAAGAGATCATCTAGGTAGATGGTATGTTGGATTTACTAGGTCACTGGTGAGTGCGGTTCCCAATCTGCAGAGAAATGAACTATGGTGGAAGGTCTCCAGTTGGCGTGGGATTTAGGTCTCAAGAAGGTTATTGTGGAATCTGATGCCAGTGAAGTTATTAATCTCATTTTGGATTATTAGTGCTACACAAGTAGTAATCTCATAATGAAGGCTAAAGAATTCATCAATTTATCAATTTAGATTGGCAGCAGATTAATTTTCGATTAATCCCTAGAGAATTTAATAGAGTTGCGGATGCTTTGGCCAAGATGGGCTTAGGTGAAGATGGGGGCGGAGAGGGTTTTGACAGAGACGGCAACTCTATGGGGGAAAGTGTAGAATTTGATGTGTGAGGAAGATAGAGAAGGAGGTGATGAGAGGGATAAGGAGGCGATGAGAGGGATAAGGAGGCCATTGATTGTATGGAGACAAATGTTAGAACCAGCGCTCACAACAGCCTATGTATTCATTTATTATCATTTAACACTACTACAAAAGACGTAAAAGACGACCTAAATAAGACCCAATTAACGTCCTTATTCTAAGGGATGTCGGGGAGAGTGTAGTTGTTTTTATTGTATTAGGCGACCTTAATTAAAATCAAGTCACCTATTATGAGGCGACCTTAGTTGTTTAAGGTCGCCTCATAAGATGCGACCTGATTAGCTTAAGGTCACCTCATATGAGGCGACCTGAAGAGCTTAAGGTCGCCTTATATGAGGCGACCTGAAACTAATTAAGGTCGCCTCTTATTAGTTTTGAGGCAACCTGATTTACAATTCAGGTTGCCTATTCTATATTAATAGGCGACCTTAATACTATTTAGGTCGCCTATTATGTTTCACAGACGACCTGAATTGATTTTCAGGTCGCCTTATATTAGTTTTTTTTAAAAGTTTGTTCTTGCTGTTTGTTTGGCCAATTTGCTGCAAAACTAAATACTTCACAAACTGTACTCCTAACAAATTCTTGTTTTTTTAAACACCAATTACAGCAAGGCAACATAACTCAATGGACAAGTTTTTACCATAATACTCAGCAACCATAGCAAAATTCAAACAACGTTAATGGTACATGTCCATGGGATATTCACAACAAAACTACAGTTACAATCAATCAAATTCGCCATTCACTCAACTCCCAGACTCAGAAACTATCCGCTGAACAAGTTACTACAACAATTTAAGTATACCACTGCAAAATAGAACCAATTTTGTAGAATATTAACAATAGAGACTAAAAAGAATACTTAGATGATATTTTCCATTAAAATAATATCACAAGTCATACCGTACCAACACAGCTTAATAAGTTCCAAATTGACAATCACCTTAACAAGTAATGACTTGCCTATATATTCATAGTGAGCCATGTTCAAGAAGATATCTAGCCAACATGTCTCGAACCGAATCGATGTCATCCTATGAGTACAGATCCTCAGTACGAAAAAACTGTAAATTGGAAAACAAGGTATAATTAACAACTGAAGTACCACAACAAAAAATATCATCATTTGAGGATCACAGAGCATTACGTACGTTTTGAAAGCCAGTAGTTTTTCTGGTGGAAACGATAGATTGCATCCAACTGATAACGTAGTATCCGCACTCGGTGTTCCCTGGTTGTTGATGGCACTATAAATCAAAAACAAATTGTTAAAATGAAAGTTACTGTGTCTCAGAAAAAACTTGAATTGAAACTACTTACCTTCGGAAAAAACCACCTCGGTCCACCCTGATCTCGTGCTCCAGCAAGCTGTCTATATGTCCTAAGACCCCTATCATTAAAATGGAAATTAATAGACATGAAAACAATTCATTTAAAAGAAGAATTGATGATTTAGACAAAAATTTACTTACTCGGCAAACATGTTTTTGATATCCTCGGTTGGCCTGCCACTTAGGGAATCATACCAATAACATCCATTCTTGGCGGGGCAAACTACACACAAGGTCCAATGACCACTACAACATATACATATTAGTATTAAACTAAGATAAGAAAGCAATTTATTCTTAAAAATCTTATATAGACAAAAAAAATACGTACCTTTCATGTATTGGCGCTAGATAACAAGACGATTGTAGGTCGCCCATTGCTAAACCAGCATAAATGGCCCTTCTGGCTAAGATATTGTGAGCCGAAGCCGTGCTTCCAGGACATAAGAATCCATACGAACCCAATCGGCCTTCCTTTTTGCACATGTCGTGGCAGACACTATGATCGAAATAAAATGATAGATGTTGTTGAATATATTAAACAAAAAATAGTAACTGACATAATTAAAGGGTAAAAAAAACTTACAAGATTGCAAGTTGAAGCCACTGTATATCTAAACAGTCCATGAGCATAAACTCTGTCAAATCTTTCTTGTCAATATTGATCGAATATGTCTTGTCTGCAACGACAACGCCCGAATGCATCTGCAAGCCTATAGAGATGATGTCCCTGTAGAGATCTCGCAGCTGTGCTAAGTATGGAAATATGTCTGCAGCTTGTTCATGCTATGAAAACATAATAAGTAGATTATGAGTGAGTTAGCAATGAAAATCAAACGGGAAACTACTCATCGTCAATCAATAATGTATTTCCTACCATTGGAGGTGTCTTCCCTATCTCAATAAGATGATGCGGCCAAAGGATGAACGATGTGGTGGCAGCGCCTAGATCGGGAACCTCCTCATCATCAATCGAGATTGTTGTCTTTTCTTCCCCTTCTCGCACACTTTTTATAGTCACTCTATGTAGGTCTTGTGGAATTTGCATATTGTGGTGTGTGGTTTGTTCTGGGTAAACAAAACCATCGACAACAATACGCCGGTATAGGTCATCCAAATATAGAGCGCAGGGTTGTCCACCCTGTGGAGTGTGAGAAGGCTTGCCAATAAGTACATCTTGAGAGTGATGAGAAGGTTCGCCAACAGGTACATCTGGAGCGTGAAAACTTTCTTTGCTGCTTGGGAAGGCCGGGGATTCCTGGTTTGTAGGTTGCGTATTTCCCTTCTCTTGTATCATAGCCCTCATTTCACCCCGTAGTTGTGTCATAACCTCATCTATGAGGGATGCTCGAATTTTGGCTACAAGCTGAGGGCTAGGTTTGTCATCGTCATGCGAACAACGGGAAAACCGTCCAAAATATTTCACGACACTAACTCCCCTCGGCTCCCCTCAAACAGAATCAAGGTAATCGATCTTCCCAATCGCCGTGGACAAAATGTTCATCCGTGTACCCGGCGTGAATGAACCTTGGCTGCTCTGCTGCTCAAACGCATCCTGTATCATAGGATTTTTCATAAATAGTAACTAAACTCTAAAAATATGAAACAACAGAGGCTATTTAATACTTCTAATTTAACTACTTATAATCTTTAAGGCAACCTTAGCCACATCTTCATTTACGTATTTGTCATCCTTCTTCCTCGTAGCTATCCATTTTTTGCGGCGAGGAGGACGCTCAGGGGCCTGGATGACAATGGAAGGATTGGATTGCGCAGCTTCCTTCATTCTCTGCAACTCTTCTTCCATCAGCTTCCGTTCAAGTTTCTTATAGCCACCCTCAGACATGCAATGCGGATACTTATTTCTCGCTTGCCTCTCTCTATTGGCCTGACTTTTTTCCTGTGACAAGAAAACAAATAAAACTGCGCCTTCGATGTCAAATAGATTCAACTAAAAGATAAGATATGAAAGAAATTTTACAAGAAATTCAGGATTTTGGCGTGACGCCAAAAACTCTCGCCAGTCCTCTGGAGAAATGTAATCATAGTCCTGACATGGGTCCTTGTCCCTCTTTGCCCCTCGAATATACTTTTTAGTGAGCTTGTTCTTAAAGTCTTTCCAACGTAGACGAACCTCGCCCATCCAATGGTTGTACATGGCCTTATTGTTAGGCACATCATACGTTTGCTGCAAGGTAAAAGAGAAGATATGAAAGAAATCAAGTAATAAAACTAAAGATACAAATGCAGAAGATATCGAAAGTGAGATACCAAAAGTTGTGCCCAGATCAACTCCTTCGGTTTAGGAGGAACAAACTTCCAATGAGAGAATACAATGCGAACTTTGCTTCGAGCCAGATAGCCTACGTAGCTAATGAAATTGTCTTCCTCTGGACCAATTGGATTTATATTGACATCGAACTCCACATGCAGCCTCTTTTTCTGACTCTCACAACGTGCAATTAACGCACCCATATGTGTGCTACCTCTACCATTTCTCCCCACCGGTACATCATTCCCACTATCACCCGATGGCTCGTCAGAGCTAGACATATTTCTGTTCATCAAAGACAAATCAATAATGTTAGACAGGGTTATTATTAAATAATAAACAAATGAATAAAATGAACTAATATGTTAAACCTGTACAAAAATAACATAGGTACTTTTTCATAACTTAAGATCTTACTTTATGTGGTTTCCCATATTCCTTCAGAATGATCCTTTCTTGGAGCATATTCTTCATCATCTACCAATTCTACTTCACGTGTTGTAGGTGGATTTGTTGTAAAAGGGAGTGTAACGTCCAAGTTCAACGATTCTTCAGCATACGTCTGTTTTTTACTTTGAAGTACAATGGACATTTTGTTATTTGCAGGGTCTGTAACATAAAACACTTGTTTCGCCTGGCTTGCTAGAATGAATGGCTCGTCTCTATAACCAAGTCTTTGAAGATCAACTGAGACAAATCCAAATTTAAGATCTATTACAACAGCATTATTGTTAACCCACTTACATTTAAATAAAGCAACTTTGAACTTGGTGTAGCTCATCTCCCATTTTCTTCAATAACTCCATAATAGGCCATTGATGCTAACATTGGGTTTTTGTCTTTCGAACTCGAAAAGTGCATGGATTCAGCTTCAACCATCACCCCACTATTTTGTACAGAACTTCTGTCATCTTGGTCTTTTGTGTAGAAAGAATATCCATTTTATATCATAACCTGTCCAAGTGATGATTTGATAAGAAGGCCCCCAGGCTAACCACTCGATTGTATCCGACACTCCGGTCTCGTGCGATACCTTCTCCTCGAACCACTTTATGAACGTCTTCTTTTGCTCATGAGCTATTTGCATGTCATTCTTCCTTGGATTCTTATTCTTCAAACTCTTTCTGTGTTCATCAATGTGTGGTTGAACTTCTTCCATATTATTCAAGATATACAGGTGTACTTGCAACACCTCTTCACGAGGCTTATTCTTCAGTTTGATTCCTCGAGTTCCCTCACTTATCCCCTTATCATGCTGAGATTGTAACGTCACCCCTGATAGATAATCTTTACAGAACTCCATAGCCTCTTCCACTACATATCTCTCAACTATTGAGGCTTCCGGTCGATAAGGATTTTTAGAATACCCTTTTAAGATCTTCATGTATTGCTCGAAAGGGTACATCCACCTTACGTAAACTAGACCGCAGAGCCTTACCTCCTTTACCAAGTGCACTATTAGGTGCACCATTATATCGAAAAATGCAGGAGGAAAATGCATCTCTAGTTGGGACAAAATAATATAACCCTCATTTTCCAATTCATCCAACTTTTCAATGTCAATGACTTTGTTACATATAGCATTAAAGAAAATACACAATTTTGTTATAGTGGTCCACACTTCATCTTTCATAATGCCCCTAATAGCTACTGGTAATAGTTGTTGTATCAACACATGATAACCATGGGACTTCGTTCCCACTAACTTGAAATCGTCCATTGAAACACACCTTCTCAAATTTGATGAATATCCTTGTGGAACCTTAATGTCATATAGACACCCACACAAACTTTTTTTCTCCCTTTTGATAGTGTATGAGCTGCTGGCTCCATGTATGCCCTCTTACCATCTTCCATTACTTGTGGATGTAACCGTTCTCTTATTCCCATATCAACCAGGTCTAGTCTCGCACTAATTCCATCCTTAGTCTTCCCTGGTATGTGCAAAAGAGTACTGACAAGGCTATCGCAAACATTTTTTTTCCACATGCATCACATCAAGACTGTGTCTCACATCAAGACTACGCCAATATGGAAGATCAAAGAAAATTGATCTCTTCTTCCACATATTCTTCTCACCCGCAATCCTTTACTACTTACCCAATATGACATTGATATCTTTCACTCGACTATAGACTTCCTCTCCGGTTAATGCCTTTGGAGCCGTTCTATGTTCCGGTAAGCCGTTAAAACGCTTTCTTAGTTTACGATATGGGTGGAACCGATCAAGAAATCTCCTGTGACCGAGGTAGACCATTTTCTTGCCGTGCTTTAGTTGATGGAAGTTTGTGCCTGCTTCACATATTGGACATGCTTTATGCCCTTTGACATTATACCCAGACAAATTTCCGTATGCAGGAAAGTTATTGATCGTGGTAAAAATCATTGCACGCAACTTGAAGTACTCCTTCTTATATGCATCAAACACATCTACGCCTTCCTCCCACAACTTCTTCAAATCCTCAACCAAAGGCGCCAAGTACACATCGATATTGTTCCCGGGCTGTTTTGGTCCAGAAATCATCATAGAAAGCATTACATACTTGCGTTTCATACATAGCCAAGAAGGTAAGTTGTATATTACAAGGAGAACTGGCCATGCACTATGGGTGCTGCTAAGAGTTCGATACGGATTGAAGTCATCTGTAGTACAAAGCCCCAGCCGAAGGTTTCTTCGCTCACTGCCAAATTGAGGAAACATTTTGTCTATTTTCTTCCATTACAGAGAGTCAGCCGGGTGCCGAAGATATTTTCCATCGGATATTCTCTCATCAGAATGCCATCTCAACTTCTTCATCGTTGCTTCACTAGTAAACAGACGCTTAAACTGTGGAATTATTGGAAGATACCACAATGTCTTCAAAGGTTGCCTTTTTGTTGTCTGCTCTCCAGAAACACTACATTTCTTCACTTTGTATCGTGAAGTTTTACACTTCGGACAATTATTGAGGCCTTCGTACTCGTTTCTGTATAATATGCAGTCATTAGGGCAACTGTGTATCTTTTTATACTCCATACCCATCGTAGATAAGATTTTCTTGGCCTCATACATACGATTTGGAAGTACATTATCATCTGGCAACATATCACACAACAATTCAAGCAACGATGTGAAACTGCTATCGGTCCACCCACAAGTTGCCTTTAAGTTGACCAAATGTAAGGTCCCAGTGAATCATGTATACTTAGTACACCCAGGGAACAAAGGTGTCTCTGCATCACTCTGCACGCTATCATATTCATGTGGTTGTACAAAGGATTCGACCTCAACATCATGAATCATTCTCTCCATTCCATCATCATCTACCTCAACTTCATTTTCGTGGGATGCACTAGGTGTTACCTCCTCACCATGCCATATCCACGTTGTGTATCGAAGGTTTATTCCATCACAAATTAGGTGATCCCTTATATCAGCAATATCCCTTCGAATCCCATTTAAACAATTAACACATGGACAATAATACATCCCGTTTTTTGTAGCCACATTCCTTCTAGCAAATTCAATAAACTCTTCCACCCCTTTCTCATATTCTTCGCTAGTTCTCAAAGCATTCATCCAACTATGACCCATTTTATTATCACCTAAGACATTTCCAACAACAGTCAAGTTCATAACAATCTCAAGTACGACATGCTTTCTTTTAAGAAAATCACGGCAGCATTTCCCCTTAAAAGTAAGACATCCCAAAATTTCAATAACAACCAATTTCAGCTTAATTCAATAAAACTTACTAACTAAAGCAATTCAGATCAATATCAACTATTAAATCCAACAATTTCATCAACTAACAGAACATTGGAATTATTCCTACCGACATATACTTCAATCGTAATGGAAATGGTAAACCATGAAGCCATCACTGTTTTAATCAAGTTCATGTAGTCCATATGACTAATAATAAAGGAAAGACAAAAAAAAAAAAGGTCCAAGACTGGATTAAAAACACTTAAATCAATAATGGTAAACCATGAAGCCATAAGAAAAAAGTGTTGTTCTAAATCAGAAAGAAGGTATCATATAAGGAAAATATGTGTGTGAATAAAATGAAAGTAGTTGACCTAATTTGAGAGTGCAACAATTTGCTTGAAACCTTTGACCAAGATTTTCTCAGCAGGTAATAAAAAAAGATAAAGATGATTCTCCTTTAATCTCTTCTTGCCTATATCTGAATTATCAACATCAGTTATCATATTATAATGGCCTAATGCAATAAAAATACAATCACATCAGCCAAAATTAATTTTTTTAAAAAAAAACATAGCTTATTCAAGTTCTATATTTAGGACCAAAACCTCCAATTCCAACTTGATTAATAGCAATGAAACTACCATTGCAAAAGCATGAGAAGAAGGCATGGATATAAAATCATGATTTAAAAAAATGCGAGGCTACATTTTGTGCATTCAAACATATATTCATAGAAGCAAATAATTGTATCTAGCTGGCTGGTGAGGTACAAATACAAGTGGGGGAAGAACAGTCCAAATACTAACATGAACAGCCCAAAGTAGGAAAGGAAAATAATGGTTTTAAAGATGAACGAAGCATGTCTGATTGAATGATTGATTGAGAAGATCAAAACAACAATTTCTATTCAAAAGAACACTACACAATTTGAATTTATAAAGACTATTACCCATTTAGAGTTTGAAGGCAAAATCTATTAGAAGGGTTTGACAAAAGGATCCACTCCATCTAATCAGTCATAATGGCGGTCAATGAAAGAATAAGGATAAAGTAGTTTGCATTGTAGAAACCCAACAAAACCATAGCAGATTAAAAGACAAAGTAGTTTGAATTCATATTCAAAAACTTTTTCACTTTCTCTTCATCTTCCTGCATAGAACAAGACAAACATATGTCCTTTATCATACCAAAAGATCTCTAGTTCATCCCAACAAAACCATAGCAGATTAAAAGCAAGCTTTGACAGCAGTATCCAATATCCTATTATGCCACAATTTTCTACTATGCAACCTATGTCCAGAAAGTAATTTCCAATATCATCATGCGACCGATTTCTAGCTAAGTAATTTTTCCAGCAATTGAGAAACTACAATTAGGAGTCTCGCTAGTATTAAATTCAGAGCCAAATTAAATTAGACCTGCAACCTCAAATCGTTTTCAAATGAGCTTATCTCCTTTTCTTTGGAACACCTGTTTAACACTTAGATATACCTAAGACAGCAACTTATGACTAATATCAAACTTCCACAATTAAGAACCCAAAGCTGTTTAACAAAAACCATCATATACACTCTTCCTTTATAATCATATTACTTTAGCGCTTATTCAGTTTCCTTGCAATAGCATTACACTCTCATGAACATTTTCAATCACCCATACATTCATACTATTCTGTTTAAAATCACCCACACATTCATTCATACAGATCAAACATGTACTTATCCTGCGCACCTTATCAATATCTAAATCAGGTTTTAGCCTTCAAAATGTTCAAACAGCAAAACCATATGATTTGGAGAAAATTTACAATTTATAAAATCATTAATACATAGCAAAACAACCCAAATAAAATTTGCAATGTGATACAGATCCAAATCGAAAGAATCAAATTCTCTTTTCAGAAGCCGAGGACTCACCGATTGAGGACTGGGGAGAGAGGAAGGAGAGATTGGAGATGGCAAAAATAGAGCAGAGAAATCGGAGACACTGAGCACTGAGACCGGACGGTGAGGAAATGGAGAGCAAGCAGAGAAGATAGCGAGCAAGTGGGTGAAGTTGGAAGAGGTATCTGCAATGCAATTTGAGACTGAAACCTAAAATTGGTTTTCGATTTTAGGAAAAAAATGGTTATTTTAAGGGGGGCAAGTGAGGCCGAGGACTCACTGATTATGGACTGGGGAGAGAGGAAGGAGAGATTGGAGATGGCGGTCACACAGTTAGCAGTGGGAGGCAGAACACAGAGTTGAGAGGCTGGGAGGAGGGTCGGAATGAGAGACGAGAGCGGCAGAGTCGCAGAGAGACAAGAGCTTCAGCGTTGAAAGGCTGAATTGAATGGCACTCTGGGGGGGACTACATGATTTGCGGTAGAGTTAACTACAAGGATTTTGGGTAAATGAAGCATATAAGGGTTCTGAAAGGCGACCTAAAGCCAAATCAGGTCGCCTCTTTAGAATTTGAGGCGACCTGATTTACTTTCAGGTCGCCTAATTTATAATAACGGCGACCTGAATTAAATTCAGGTCGCCCCTATTATAATTTGGGCAACCTAAAAGCTAATCAGGTCGCCTCAAATTTTTCGTATTTTAATTTGGGCGACCTGAAAGATATTTAGGTCGCCTCAAATGCTAAACAAGCGACCTGATTTTCTTCAGGTCGCCAATATTTTTGTTTTAAAAAAAACTACACGAAGCGAAAGAAATAAGTTTTAGGCCAGAATTTATTCCAATATGGCGAAAAATAGGCGACCTGAATTAAATTCAGATCGCCAATATTGAAAAAATTAAAAAAAAACACACAAAAAAACACGGCGCCAAAAGAAATAAATTTTAGACCAAAAAGAATTACATGGCGGGAAAATTTATTCCAATTTGGGCGACCTAAATTCAATTCAGGTCGCCTAAATTCCAAAAGAGGCGACTTGATTTGAATTTAGGTCGCCTAAATTCAAATCCAACAATAATCCTATGGCGTGAAACAAAAAAAATTCCATGGCGCCAAACAACAAAAAATTCTCAATAGCTATTAGGCGCTTGAAACAAATTTAGGACGACAAAATCCCACTCAAGGCTCATTTTCCTTCAATTTATTTACAAGATTGCCACTACCTTCATTTTTTACTTCCTATTTTTAAATAAGGACGTTTTTTAGGGTAGTAATATCTAATATTTGTAGTAGTGTAAGTTTAAGGTGCATTATAAAAAGGAAGTTTGGAATCTTAAAGAATAGGTTTTAAATCTTGTAAGATATGTACTGATATACCTTTGAAACACAAGTTCACATAGTTTATGTAACAATGGCTATACATAACCTTATCTGGAGATATTCTCAAACTAATGTGAATTTTTTAAAAGCTGAAAATATGGGCGATAAAGATAATAATTTAACAACATTTAAATTTTTTTTTATCACATTTAAATTTAAATTTTTATCTTCAATTACCACAACTTATGCAACTACAAATATATGTAGTATTCAATAAGATTCATGTGTTTTTCAATCATTTTTTATCTTAATTAACTTTTCAAACAATAATCCAAACAAGTTTCAGTTTGGAAAAAAGCCACTCCAGCTACTGATATTCCAAACACAAATCACATTTACAATTTGACTTTTATCCTATCTTACATTTGTGTCTATGAGGTTGTGCTTTTATGAAGGATTTGGATGAGAGGGGAGAAGAGGGGAAAAATTAGTTAGATTTAGAAAAATTTGGAAAAGTGGGGTTACAAATAAAGACAAGATGTAAGATAAAAAAGTAGAAAAAATTAATTAAAAACTTTTAACCCCACTTTTCTAATATTTTTAAATTCAACTCAAAAAAACAAAATTTCTCCCTTCCCCTCCCCTCATACCAAACAAATTGATTATAATATAAAATATTGATTATAGCTTACCTAACAAATTGATTAGAATATAAAAAATACACCCTCCGTTTGCAAAAATAAGACTCTTGATTAGGGTTGGATGATGTCTTAAATATAAGATTTCAATATATTTTATCTTCTATATTTATATTTTTCTCAAATGAATATATAATTTAAGGGATTAATGTTTCTGATTTTGTTGCAAAAATATTTTTGGGTAAAGGAGCAAAAATACACATATGTTTTACTCCCGGGAGCGTCCAGCACCATATACTTTTTTTGGGAGTAAAAATGCACATGTCGTTATATTTTTGAAGCAAAAATAACACCCACCATTAAGTTAGCAAACGTCCGTTACATATGAAGTTGATAGTAATAAATCCTCGCTCCAATGCTCTTGCTTTCTACTTTTCCTTCTTTGGTTCCGCTTCTCTATGCATTAATTGCATTCTCAATCACGCTCCTGGTTTGAATTTAATACAAATTTAGCATTTTCCGCTTTCCTTCTTTCTCAGTTTTTTTTGTTTCCTTCTTTCTCAGACAAAAAACTGATAACGTTAGGTTTTCAATTGATTCCAAACATTAAAATAATAAAATAATAGATAATAATACTAATAACAACAACAACAACAACAACAACAACAACAACAACAATAAGACCTGAAGATCTTTTCCTTATCTTACTCCATTTAAATATTTTTCTTGTTTAAACTTTTAAATCGTTATTATTTATTATTAATACTATTATTTTATTGAAATTTATATTTTAAATTGAAACCCCCCAAATAATGCATCTAAATTGATATCTATTAAAATCTTTTTAATTCTAGCATTGATGACTTCCAAAAATATCTCAAAACATATCTCAAATCTATTAAAAATAAGAAGTTATGAATATTGCATTAATCAGTATATATATAGATGATGACAGGTCTTTTCTTGAAATTATATATATATATATATATATATATATATATATATATATATATATATATATATATATATGCAGGTAAAATCTACATTTTATATTACAATTTTACGTTTTACGATTTTTCATTCTCTTTCTGTTTTCAAGCAAAATCTAAGTTTTTACTACTATGGATATGCCTACCAAGTCTGTCACCACTCAATCCTGAAGAGGTCCTCCATTCCCATGGAGATCGTACCAATCAGGTAGTCTGATCTGAGGATGACTTTTGCTTCTAAACTGTACTCCCCTCCTCTTTTTTTTTTTTTTTTTCCATCCTAATTGCTCTTGCTCTTTCTCTTACTTCTTATATGAAAAGCGCAGGCAGAAATCAAAAACTGAATTTGTGGAAAAAAATAGAATACCCCTGTTCCCAGCTCGCAGATCAGGGGCATTAAATTAATATATAGTATTAAAATCCGACATTCATTATTAATTAAGTCTTCCGCTACAAGGCTTAATTAATAATATTGCATCTCAAGATCTATGAATGCGGGTGAGATGGTTCAATTTTATCACAGGATTCATGGTTTCTTCGTCTCTCTGCGTTTGCCTGTCTCATTGGAGTGTCTTTTTCAACGAATGAGTGTTCAATCTTGCATGCCCACTTTTTCGCTTCCAATGTCTAACTCAGTAGGTCACATCCTGCTCTGGCTTAAAAATGGCTTGAATATGAAATTATGTTTGTTTCTAAAAAATGATTGGAAGTTAAAAATGGCTTAATCATGTGGGTACTTTTACTCCCTAAAAAAGTATATGGTGTTGAGTGCTATTAGGGGTAAAACACATATGTATTTTTGTTCCTTTACCGAACATTTTTTTGTCATACTTACATAAAAGTGAGTGGGTTCCACTAATATTATCTCTCTCTTCTCTTTATAATGGACCCATTCACTTTTATGTGAGTATGGAAGAGAAAAGGTTTCTGTAGTAAAAGCAGAAAAATTAAACTGATAATTTAATGTTACATAAGAAGATTTTAGAGAAATCATGTCTTATTTGATATGATTAATTTATTTATTTCATTCCCTTAATCTACCTAAATTTGTGGGGCCCTCATATTAAGTAGGGGAGTAATTAATTCAAATTATATATTACTTATTGTAAATAAAAATATATTTTGAATTAGTCCACAATAATGAAATTAAAAATGTCAAAAATATAATTATCTTATAGGATATGTAGTATAAAAATTACATATATTAAAACAATTTTAGTATTCCAAACATAATGAGAATATTGTATATATAATTTTAAGCACCTGATGAAATGTCTACATCCTTAACATTGCCCAAAAGCCAAAACACGCCTTTTAAGAGTCCTTAAAAGGAAAAATTAGGCCGATCCTATCACGCGCACGTTATTAGCATGTATACTATATATTTTATGGTTTTCTCCCTTCTTCCTCGTCACCGCGGCTACGATGTCATCTTCTTTCCTAGGAGAGGAATCAGAAAATTGTTTTAGCCTGGTCAACAAATACACGTATTGAACTATTTACTAAATAATATTGTATAATATTAAAAATACAAATAATCGACATTTATAAATCAAAAAATAACATGGTAAATAAAATTTATAACATTTGGAAAGAGATTCATTACAAAGTAAATAATTTTCAAAAATTATTTTCCTAGGAATATCATTTTTTGAAGCTATTTTCTTTTTAAAAAACGCATCTATATTTTTCTGTTTAATCTTACTCATATTTTTCAACCTACAACAAATTTTGTGACCTAAAATATATATATATATATATATATTGCTATCAGTGTTAATTAATATCTTTTACAACTAATTATTAATTCTTATATTACAATTCAATCTACAAAATTGACATTTAAATGCGCATTCCACCTACCTCAAAACAAAATAATTGGAAAAAGTAAAAGAAAAAATATGAACCCAACAAATATTTCAAAAACATGCAAATTTGATTCAATTTCAGCTAAGCAAATAACCTATTATATTATAGTTTTTTGCAAAGAGAAATTTATTTTAAAATCATAAGACAACTAAATAATAAATCTAATATGATTAAAATTAGTCATTAATCGTCCTCTAATAAATAGTCATCTATTATCAAAACTAAAAACTCTCCTAAAATCATAACCCCAAAATTTTCATTAATTAGCACAATATACCCTCATTAGAAATTAAAGAAAAAAATACGAAGAATAACTTTCACAAAAGGAGTGAGGTAAAAAGAAGTGATTTTGAGTACATATTTAGTCCTTAAAATGAAGATGAATATCGCAGTGTAATTTTGGCCCTAAGAGTAATGAACCAAAAATATTTCTAATAAAAAAAGAGCATAATTATAAAAAAGGATAAGAGATTAGTTTGAGCTAAATTATTGCCTAAAATAAAATATTATATAATACACACATATAAATATATAAGATAAGAGAAGACCAACTAGGTCAAGGGGCTCTAGATGGCCATAACATAGTTCCGCCCCTGTTCTTTTCTCTTTCTTATGAAAGTTCTTGTCTTTGACGTTACCGGCGAGAGGCCAGTCATGAAAGGAAAGCAGCTCGTTCGTGGGAGTGGAAAAATGAGATCAAAGGTTCGTGAATCAGCCAAAAATTTCTCATGTTAAGGAAACCTCAGACCGGCGTTTACCCCAAATTAATAACCTTTCAGCTATCCATTTAACAGCGGTCAAAGTCAGGTTCACTGTAGCTCAAAACAGCTCATTGTGTTGGTCGAGACGCCTTCTTCTCTGGCGGCTGTTAAACCGGGTCACTGTCCACTTCCAGTAGTCCAGTCTCAAAAAACACTTATTAAAGTATGCTTTGTTCATTGTTTATGTATTTATTTTGAGTTTTGTAGTCGTTTTCAACGATGTAATGACATGTAATCATGGTTTTTTTTTTAAAAAAAAATTCTATAAGCTTACTTTCTAATGAAAACTTAAACGATAGCCAAAGACCCTCTCAAAGATCCTACCAGCACTAGATTTTATTTTATTTTTAAAGTTGGCACTTTTACTTTGTTTGGGCCCAAAATGAGCCCAATTGAAGTTTTTTAATTGGATCAAATTTGTCAAGTCAGACCGGGTGAAGATATCTTTTAACTCATTGTTGAAAATTGAGATTTTCGATAGGCGATTTCGTAAGTTCTTAGTAAGTGTTCATAGAGCCCGGAACCGTGCCAAGCCTTGGTGGGGGACTGATGCCGAACCCCTCAAAAACTTTTTTTTATAAAAAAAAAAATTGAGATTTTCCTTATATCAAAAAATTGAGATTTTGCCAGCGCCTTAGTAGCACAGTGGCATGGGAGCTTGGCTCCCCTCCCCATGTCCAGGGTTCGAACCCTGCCCCCTTCCCCTACTATGTGTATAAAAAAAAAAAAGAAGAGATTTTCCTATCCACATTCAGTTGGTGAAAGAGTCAGACACGCTTACCAAAAGGAGCGGATTCGATCTGAGAGTTGGTCAAGGTGCTGGGAGAGATATCTTTGGGGGTTTACGAAGCAACGGTAACCTAGGGTAAGGTGGAGACATGTATACTCTTAGTTCTGAATTTCCTGAAAAGTGGGCTCTAAGCGTTTTGCCATTGGACTATGAATGAACCCAACCTCTCTCCTAGAATTTATATATCGAATAAAAAAAAAATTAAGTTTTTACTTTCAACCTTAAAGAGATAGAAAGCCCCTAACTGATTAAGGGACTATGATAAACAAGAGTTGAACGAGCTAACAAAATCCAAGAGTGGTAAGAAAGCACTTTTATAGCACTTATATCATAGCACTACGTCAGAGTGAGTTCCTAGAACATCAGAGTCGCAGTGGAAGACTTAAATTATAAATACCTCTCTCCATGATCTAAATTGTTATTTAGAATCGTAATCTCTATAATCATGACCTAAAATCAGGATAACTGAAAACATAGAACATAAATTAGTAGATGGGGCACAATGATAGTATGAGAATAGTCATCACCCGTCAAGAATTTGGAGAGATTACTGAAGTCAAACAAGTTAATAAATCATACTATCTCTGGTCCTAATTATAAGAGCTAGTTGACTTTCTTTGGAAAAATTAAGGAAGCTAAAGAAGTTACTTAATCATTTCATATGTTGTATATTCATAGATTATATATTAATTTATTAGTTAAACTAATTAGTTTAAAGAAAAAATAAAAATAAAAATACTCTAAAGTGATTAAATTAGTTTTCTTAATCTCTCCAAAAAAATCAACTAACTTTTATAATTAGGACCGGAAGGAGTATAATATATTATGTATCATTAGATTATATATCAGTTTATATATTAAGTAAAATAGTTTGGAGAAAAAACCATAAATATAAATATTTTAAAGTAATTAACTAGCTTTCTTAATATTCTAAAAAAAAAAAAGAAAATCAATTTTATTTTATATTTAGGACCGAGTGAGTAGTTTTCTTTCTTCTTGCTCATCACCGTGTCTTTGACCTTACCAGCTCGTTCGCGGGAGTGGAAAAATGAGATCAATGGTCGTGCATCAGCCAAAAATTTCTCAAGTTAAAGAAACCTCAGAGTGCCGGCGTTAATCCCAAATTAAGAACCTTTCAGCTATCCATTTAACAGCGGTCAAATTCCGGTTCATTGTAGCTCAAAACAGCTCATTGTATTGCTCGAGACGCCTTCTTCTCTGGCGGCGGTTAGACCGGGCTCACCGTCCACTTGCAGTAGTCCAGTCTCAAAAAACACTAATTAGAGTATGCTTTGTACAAAATTTTGATGACAGATTCATTTCATTTAATTAAGTAAATACTGTTTAAATTAAAATATCACTATTCCATATAGAAGTGTGGACTCTCAATCTAATTATTCATAAGTTAGTTCAATAAAACGATATGAACAAAATAGTGATTTGTAAGTAAAATGTATTCTTGTTATAAATAATTATCTTTTAGTGTATAAAAATAATAATTATATTTTAAATGATATGACTATAAAAATAAAATATCTATACTATCACTATAACACTTGCAGTCGAATTCCTTTTCTTATTTGTTTAATTCCAAATCTTAACACACACATACACAATGATGATATGTCTATTTTCAAATTTAGCAATGCAAATATGAAGTTACAAGTGAGATCCAACCTACGATCCCCACTTACAAGAGAGCTTTCATACCACTTAATTGCTACAAAGTCATTTATATATGTTACTTATATATATATATATGCAGGGCTATCCTTTTATTAAAGGAAAACATGTTCGAGGCAAAGTTAAGTGCTAAATGTATATGGATCTCTTCTAGCGAGAATTCAAACATTAATCCATTATGTTGTAAGGGACTAACCTCTTCCACCAGACTCAATTCCGTTCATGACATATTTTACCAATATTATGAAATCACCCAACACAAGTTGTACCTAAGTAATGAAATTTCCTATTTGTGTGTGTGTAACTCACACAAGCATACTCCTCATGTATATGGCGGTTTGTTCCAATTGCAAGATTGAATTTAAAACACAGTAAGTAATAAAATCTCGAAATCATGGCAAGTATTAATATATAATATAATGATTTATATATATTTGATAATAGTCATGGTTGTGACAAGTGCAATGCATATGCATTGCTCTTGCCCCATAAATTATTCCCACTAATTAATTAATTAACCACATTCAATGTTTTTTAAAAAAATATATAAAAGCGACTAATTCATTCATTGAATATTCATCGCTCCGCATGTCATTTTTGCACTAGTGGCGTCCTCTGCCTCCTCTCTCTAAACGTCACTCTTAATTCCCAATTCCGAAATTTAGAATTTAGAAGTAATCCTAAAAGTAAACCTTGTCGTCCATAGTAGGCTGATTTGAATTCAAAAGGAGACCAATTTAATTAATAATACGTGCCTCAAATTTATCTATGTATATATATGTGTACATACATGTATATATATACACACATATATATGTATGTATACACACACATACACATATATATATGTATATATACATATATACATAGATAAATTCCGGGCACCTATTATAAATTAAATTGGTCTCCTTTTAAATTCAAATCAGCCTACTATGGACGACAAGGTTTACTTTTAAGATTACTCCTAAATTATCTATTTATCTGTGTGTATATATATATATATATTATAGGGTAAAAGAGTGAAAATATACATGTGTTTTACCCCAGGAGTGCCAAGCACTATATATATATATATATTTGGAGCAAAAATACACATATGGTTATATTTTAGGAGTAAAAGTCACATCTGCCGTTAAAATGGATAACGTTAACTGTGAAGTTGGATGATTTGACCAAAAATGACTCGTGTGATGTGGGGCCCACAGTGGTGTCCAGCAACTCTTCATCTCCAGCTTCCCCTTCCCGACTCTCCATCTCCATCTTCTGTTGGATATGATTAGTTTTGATAATGTCTTATATAGATGTCATTTTTAAGAGCAAAAAGCTTGTATACTATATTTATCTCCTATATTGAATAACTACCATATTTAATATAGATTAGTCCAAGTTGAATTATAAAGACTAATCAAGAAGGAAATAAGAGGTTATGGAAAGAAGAACTTGCAAAAAAAAAAGTCAAGGAAGCAAGAAGTTATAAAAATATTTTGGGAATAATTAAGAAGAGGAGGAGATATTGAAGAAGGTAGAATTTATAGAGAATGATGAGCCTAAAGAAAAAAAGAAAGAGTTGTTGAATTATAGAGAATGATGAAGAAAGAAAGAAGAATTTGCTCAATGGAATGAGAAAATCATTATACAAGTTCTAAGATTAACTCTAGAAGTCTCCACGATGATATGGAAGTTGGAATGATTCAAATCAGAGTTAAAATAAGCAAAATCAAGCTTCGAGATGAAGTAACTCGAACCAGGATGTCTAGACTCGAGTTAGAATGGTTTCTACAATGTTTTGGGCGCTTGGTATAGATTGACTCGAGCCAAGAAACTCAAACTTGAGTCTGGGTCAAAACTCGATTAAGCCATATTTGTGACTTGAGCCAACCGTGTTTTAAAGCCATTTTTGCTCTCTGGTACGAGCTGACTCGAGCTAGGCTTTAGTTTGGCTCGAGTCAGGCGTCTTTTCAGCAACTCTGTTCACCTTTGTTTCAAGCTCAGCTCGGATGAGGTTTGGTAATTCGACGATATCTCCCAAACCAAAGATCGGATTAAGGCGAAACTAAATATATATTAAACTAGACTCCCAATGCGTCATTTTGATGTAAAATTCAATACCAAAGGAGTTCAGATGAAGGATCTAAGAATTTCACAAGTTGGCACATCAGTTCACGCCACACAGCAGACCAAGCTTCGGTATTTTGGATGTATCTCACAAACTACAAATCTAATCGAGATGAAATCAGTGCCATATGAAAGTAGTCTCAAAACGTGTACTGCCAAGAGTTGAATGAACCAAAACGGAGTTTAGACCAAGGCGATATGACCCTCGAAAGTTGACACTCAAAATTTTGGATTCATTTCAGCATAGGCTCGGTTTTCTTGACATAGCTCACACTATACACAACCAAATGAAGTGAAACCAACTCCATATGAATCTAGACTCAACAAGTGTTTCATAGAAGTTGGAATCAACAAAATTCAATTCAAAGATCAAATAAAATGAAAAAGAACAAGTTCCCTCGAGCTAGCAGTGGCACCTCGAGTCTAAGTGAAGTCCGAGAGTGAGACACTTTGAGAGAGGTTTTTAGCTCGAGCCAGAAAATTCACCTCGAGTCAATGGCCAACCCGAGAGATTAAAGAATGGAGAATACTTTTTGACTCAATCCACAAGTCTCCAATGCGAGCCAAGTCAAGATAAAGCAACTTATGAAGAAGAAATCTGACGTGCTAACTCGAGCCTCTTCAAATGCAACCTCGAGTTTGGCCACAGACTCGAGCCAAGGTTTTTTGTGCCTCGAGTCAAATGCTTTTGAAGCTAATGGATCAATTGATGATTGACTCGAGCCAGGATTCTGGGTCCCTCAAGGTTGGGCACAGACTCGAGCCAAGGATTTTGCTGCCTCGAGTCAGACAACATTTTCAAGCCTTCTCTATATCTTGAACGATGGATTGACTCGAGCCAGTGATAGTATCGACTCGAGCCATTTTCTCTCAGTTTGAAAAACATTGAATGATCAAATTCACTGAGATTGTTTCTATTACTTCATATCATCTATCATTATTGTTCTTAACTATATTTAATCAGTTTATTAATGAGTTTCAGATGATTATATGAAGGATTAACATCAAATTATCAAAAAGTGAATGATTACATCAGAGCTCTACAGTAACTTTGAGCAAGTCACAACGATCATATTCCAACGGGAAGAATTGCTCAATAGACAAATGCTCACAACAGTTAAATGATCTTCATTGCCTATAAATAGCAAAGTCTTCAAATCGAAAGACGTGACGATTGATGAATGACTCGACGAACCCATTGAAATGATTTTACTATTTCACCGTCGATAGTTCAATATCTCATATACACTCTGTTTCTCAATATTATATAGTTTTCAGTAGAGAGTGTGATGATCAAATTATGTACTTCAGTGATTATTATTCATCTACTCTATGAGAGAGTCTAAACACTTATTTGATTATTTGTTTAGTGATCAAAAGGTTGTGGAACCTTTGAGTGTGGGTGTACAGTTACAACTTGTAATGGGGAGTGAGTCCGAGAGTGAAAGGATCATCCTTTGTTTATAGAGTGTGTAATTGTATCCTTACAGTGTGTAAGGGGAGTATCTCGGTAAGAGATTGTAAAGGCTGCACAAGTGCCCAACTAAACTTGTGAGGTTGTAAAGGCCTTTTTCTTGTGCCCGATTAAAAAAGGAGAAAGTGGATTGAAAATCTCAGGTGGAGCTTGGGGACTGGACATAGGTCAAGGATTGGGCCAAACTAGTATAAATCTCAGTTTGCATATTCTCTTCCCTAAACCCTTACATTTCAAGCATATATGTTTGAATGACTGACTATTGCTTTATAAACTTTTTCTTTCATTTGAACTACTTTCAGTAAGTTGCGAAAAGATTTTCAAAGTTCCAAAGTTTTTATCAAACACCCAATTCACCTCCCTCTTGGGTGATAACCAGGTCTAACATTTGGTATCAGAGCAGGTCTCTTGTTTAAAGGACTTAACCATCTCAAGAGTTTCAAATGGCTGATTTTTGGTGTTGCTTGTTTTCAGAAGGTTTCAATTATACCATTCCACCGTTTTTCAAAGATATTGATTTTTGGTTTTGAAAAGCTAGAATGACATCATTTATAAAATGTTTTGATTTTGATATGTGGAATGTTTGTAAACCAAGAAAGGATTGGACAAGAAAGGAAAAGAAGATGGAGATGGAGAGTCGGGAAGGGGAAGCTGGAGATAAAGAGTTGCTAGACACCATCGTGGGCCCCACATCACACATGTCATTTTTAGTCAAATCATCTAACTTCACAGTCAACGTCATCCATTTTAACGGCAGATGTGACTTTTGCTCCTAAAATATAACTACATGTGTATTTTTGCTCCAAAAAAAAAAACATATAGTGCTGGGCGTTCCTGGGGGTAAAGCACATGTGTATTTTTGCTCCTTTACCCTATATTATACATACATACATACATACATACATACATACATACATACATACATACATACATACATACATACATATACACACACACATATATATATACTCTCTTTTTTCTTTTGAGTTTTGCGGTCGTTTTCAACAATGTAATATCATGTAATCATGTTGTTGTTGTTGTTTTTAATTATTATTCTATAAGCTTTCTATGTAATGAAAACTTAAACAATAACCAAAGACTCTCTCAAAGATCTTGCTAGCACTAGATTTTATTTTATTTTTAAGTTGACACTTTTATTTGTTTAGGCCCAAAGTGAGCCCAATTGAAACTTTTTAACTGGATCAAATTTGTCGAGTTAACTAGGTTAGGATATGTATTCATTGTTGAAAATTTTGAGTTTTTATTTTCAACCCTAAAGAGACAGAAAGCCCCCTAACTGGTTAAGGGACTATGATACACAAGTGTAGAATGAACTAACAAAATCCAAGAGAGTGGTAAGAAAGCACCTTTATATCATTTAGAGCATAGCACTGCATTCGGTATTAAATATAAAAGCAAGTTTAAAAGTAAATTTTGGCCCTAAATATAAGACCTTTTTTTTAATCTCTTATACTTATCATTTTTCTTTAAACTAATTTACTTCCTTATAAATTGATATATAATCTAATGTTACACATGAGAGAGAGATTGTATAACATGTGTTATAATTAAATAATTTATTTAACTTCTTTAACCTCTTCAAATTAGTCAACCAACTCTTATATTGAGCATTGGACACCAGAAACCATTGAAGAAGCAATATTTTTATACAAGAGATCGATAAAGGCAATTGAGCGATGAGATAAGAACATTAGAAGCAAATATCTAGAAAATAGTTGACCTCCCTGAAGGAAAGAAACCCATAGATTTGTAAATGGGTATTTAAGGCAACATCAAATGCTAATGGTACTGGCACTACTAGTAGTGCAGTGGTATTGGGAGTAGTCTCCCCACCCTCTTGTACTGGGTTCGATCCCCCTATCCCCTATCGCCTATGTATCAAAAAAAAAATGCTAATGGTGTTGGAATTTGCTCTAAATAAGAAACCATAAGAGCATATCAAAGTCGCAACGGAAAGACTTAAATTATAATAACCTCTCCACATGCTCTAAATTGTTATTTGAAACCGTAATCTTTATAATCATGACCTAAAATTAAGATAACTAAAACCAAAGAATACAAATTAGTAGAAAAGGATCAGGGCACTCTCTTCTAATGGGAAGATAGGGCACAATGATGGAAACCCTAAGGGAGCAAGTACATATTTTTATTTTCTATGTATTGTTCTAATTTAGCCTATGCTATTTATAGCCCTCCATTAAGGCTTGAAATAGCTTACCGACCAAGCAGGTAACCCTAAATCAAATCCCTATCCCAATCATGTGTAGGCCACTGCCATGAGATATTTTATCCTAAACAATGATCATATAATATCTAGGAATTTAATCTTAATCGGAATAATAATCTAGCAATGACTAGAATATCCCGATATGATCAAGTAGTAATTTAGAAAAATATCTAGATATAATTTGTACTAAATAATAAAATATCTAATGTTCTCCCACTTGGCCCACAATCTAATGTCAGTTGGTGAGTCAAGGTTCATTTAATCAATAATACAAGAATCATGGTCCTCTTTGATCGAGCAGCACCATCACTACAAAAAATCAGAGTACCAATGGCGACATTTGGCAGTGACTTTTAATGTTGCATCTGAAAGTCTACTTTTAGCGGCGACAATGGAGTCGCCACTGAAAGTATTGACTTTCAGCAACGACAATGAAAGTCATCACTAAAAGTGTTACAATTGATGGCGACATTATGTTGTTGCCACTGAAGATATGACTTTTGGCGGCGACAATTTTTGGTCGCCACCGAAAGCTATATTTTCAGTGGCAACTCTTATATGTCAACAAGAAAAATGTGTATCAGCGACGAGTTAATGTCGCCGCCGAAACTCTATCTATATACCCTATATTTTTTCCCCTTTTTTTCTTGAGAGTTCAGGGATAATAAGCACTGGAGAACACTTAGGTCTTCGTCTTCCTCCTAGCCGCTCGAAGCTCATCTCCCGGCGCCTTAGTGCTCACGGTGATTTGGATCTCGGTTGTGATATGAAAATGTGAATTGAAAATTTAGTGACTATCGTTTTGCTTCTATTCTTCGTCTTTCTTTCTCCTTCCCCTGCTTGACTAAAGGTAAAATGCACGGATCTTTCATTCTCATAGCTTTCTCTTTCTTTGTCTGATATCAACCATTCAGAACTTTCAGTGATTTCCTTTCGTTTTGGTTGCACTGAGTTACTTGGGTTCATACGCAATTTATTTTCCATTAAGTAGCCTAGGGTTTTTCGCTTTCCTTTTCCCACTGAATTCTTCTTGTTGGAATTGCACATGCTGTGAGTGATGTGTGTACATTACTACTGTTATTTGATCAACTATCGCGGCTAGTTAGTATGGTTCGTAGTTGTAACACCCCTACTGTTGTAAATGGTGTAACTGTAATCGTTGACAAATTAATGAAGAGTTTTCACAGTAATTTAATTGTTATTATTTGTGTAATGTTTTGCAATAGAATATTAATTGTAAAAGGATGTCTGTATAGTGGGAGACATGATAATGGACCTCGAAAAGGCCCAAAAAGTCACCCACTTTGACCAGAGGAAAAAAGTCTCTGGCAGGCCCAGGTTCAAAAAGGTGTAGGCCTAGGGCAAGATACCGGTGAGGTATAAAGCCGGTATAATGAAGCAGGGCCCGGGGAATATGACAAAACACAGATTCTTGACCCCTAGATGTGTGTATGCACCATACAAGAACAAGAGAGAGAAAAAGATACTGAAAAAGGCATGTTTCAAAAAGCAAGAGATAGGGTAATCATTACACAGGGACACATGTCACCACGGGATTAAAGGAAGATAAAGCAAGGGCAAAATGGTCAATTTATTGTCCTTTGGGAATTGAATTTCGTCCAACATGAGAGAGGAGAGAAAATCAGATGATTTTATCTATACTCTAGTCCAAACACATGACGTGGGACCCACAAGCAATAGACCGATAGAAAAAGGGACCGATAGGGACCAGTTAGGGGATTATTTTTGGATGGAATGAGACAAATGTGGGGCCGCCTTGGAAAAAGGGAAGGTGCCACATGAGTATGCCCAAGCAGAGGAGAATATATGGCGAAGACAGAGAAAAGTACGAAAAGACGCACTTTTGGACCCGGTAGACCCAGAATTTGACAGATAAAGTGGGAAAATGGAATTAATTAATGGGGATTAGTTTTGTGGGACCCCCTAGGTGCATATGACCCTTTCCAATTAATAAAAAATCTGATTTGAAGAAAAAAAAAGTTAAATAGTCCATTAAGTAAAGCATGGGCCCCACCGATAAGATAAAAAGGTATTTTGAGTCAAATTGAGTAATTTCTATCAAATAAAAAGATGGAATCTGAAGAAAGGGGCTAGGGATGTGCTACATAACCTCCTAGAAGCCTATGAAATTTGCACATGGGATAAAGATTAAGTTAAATCAATTGGTTACCAACTAAACAAGAAACTTACTTAGTTACATTGAAACTAGTTGGTTACCCTTAGATTAATATTAAAAGGAGTTCAACTTGTCATTTTTTTTCTCCTAAAAGGCATGGGGCAGCTGAAGGAGAGAGAAGGGACCAGCAAGCTCTCATAGCCAAGAACAAGCTCTCAACCACCTTGTCCACCAAGCCAAAGCTCCGAATTAGGTAACTACCGATAACTTGAACCTTTAGAGTTTAAACTTGGAACTTTCGTGCTCTTGGTTAGGGCTTGATGATGGGGTCTGATTTTGGAGTTTTTTTATGGTCCCAATGGATTTAAAACGTGATTTTGTATGGGGTTAGGTTGTAGTTTGATTTTCTGAACTCGAAATCATCGAAAAAGCTTTACTAGTGAGTTTGTTCTTGATTCTGGAAATTCTGGCAGTGGACTTTCAAGTGAGTTCTAAAAATAGTAAACGAATTTATTTTTGGCTGATCTTTTACAGGAAAAAATTACATATCCTAAGGTTCACTGTGATGTATAATTTTATGATTTTTGGAATTTTCTACTAAGAGATAAAAATTGGCAAAGTTGGCTTTGTGTGCAACAGGGCGAAATCTGACCTAGGTGTGAAAATAAAGAAACACGCCAAAATAAAAGTACTTTCTGAAAGTGAAGGAAATCACCAAGAGGGGGGGGTGAATTGGGGATTTCAAAATTCTTTTCGGTTCACCCACACAACAGATAATATCAAGGCAAAGTGGAGATAAAGAAGAAGAGCTTGACACAGAAGATTTATACTGGTTCAGTCTAACTCTTTGACCTATGTCCAGTCCCCAGACACTCTGGGATTTTCCACGATCACTCAATTACAATTACACACTCTGTACTCAGGATGATCCTCTCCTTAGGACTGACTCCCTCTTACAAGCTGTAATTGTATACAATCAGATACACACTCTGTACTCAAGAGTTATCCTCTCCCTAGGACTAACTCCCCCTTACAAGTTGTACTCTGATTTTCCCTCTCCAAGTCCATCGACTTGAGATTCTTACAATGAATGATATACACAGAAAGAAGCTCTCTCTAAGAGTATATATGATAAACACTGAAGATCAAATACAAATCACTTCACTCTCTAAGTTATCTAAACACACTAGTGCAAAAAAGGCTTTTAAGACCGGACAAAACAGCCTCGTAAAAGCGGACGGACGGCCGGTCTTGTTCCAGCCGGTATTAAAAGTCTACATATAAGACCGGACAATGATCCGGTCTTAAAAGTCTACATATTTTAGACCGGACATTTAAAACATTCGGTCTTAAAATTTGTACTAAATGAACATGAAATAGTTTGATTTGGTCGGTCCAAAAACTCAACTTTTAAGACCGGCCTAAAATTAGTCCTCTCTTAAAAATATCAGACTTTTAAGACCGGACAAAAATAAATACGGTCTTAAAGTTAGCGACTTCTAAGACCGACTAATCATACGCGGTCTTAAAAGACTGACTTTTAAGACCGGATGATAATTACGTCCGGTCTTAAAAATTTTCCTTTAAGACCGGACTTCTAAATATAACATAACGGTCTTAAAAAGGCCAACTTTTAAGACCAGCTTAATATGACCTTTAAGACCTGTCATATAATTACATCCGGTCTTAAAAGTCAAACGTATAAGATCGGCTTATTTATTTCCAATCTAAATTTTCCTGAATTTTTCCCTGCTGTTGTTCCTGCTACTATATATATACACAAATCCACTACCCAATCCAGCACATAAAAGTCGATACTTTAAGCTACAAGCTATGAACAATTATTTGAATAAATTGAATTGGAAAAATGATCCAAATATTATTCACCATGAGTTATTTGGCCTCTTAATTAATCTACAACACCAAAGTTAATTCATACATCCAATAAGATAACTTACTTACAAATACAATAAGTTACAAATACAACATAGATGCGCCCAAAATAATATTCACCATGCCTTCATCATCTGATTCCCATGCCACCCAACAACGTAACATCCTCTTTTATAACATGATCGGATTCTGCCACAAAAATAAAACAAGGAACAAACTTCATAGTCAAAGACATTTTATGAACATAGAAGGAATAATATATATAGTTAAAGCCTTAAAGTAGTCAAATAAATCTGCATATATATGAATATTACCTTATGAATTGACTCTTTTATAAAGTGATATCTTCTTATATCCCTTCTTGATGATCACTTCTTATGCCGGGTTCATTATCAGCTTCATCTTCTTCGTTCATGTCCGGTAGACCCCTTGAAAAAGGTGTACTCTCAGGAATACCATAATTTGAATTTTCCTCATCAATATCAATGACCCTCTTTTCTTGGAGAGCTACAGACCACATTTTATTTTCTTGATCGATGATATAGAACACTTGCTGCGCCTGGTCTACCATAATAAAAGGTTCATCTCCAAAACTTCTACCATTGACATCGACTAATGTAAATCCTAGCCGATCGATCCGAACACCATTATTAACATCAACCCACTTGCATTTGAAAATAGGAAATCTAATTTTCACATAGTCCACGTCCCATATCTCTTCAATAACCCCATAATATGGTATGACTGCCAATAAAGGGCTTTTGTCTTTTGAACTGGAGAAGTGCATAGATTCAGCCTCTAACATAACACCACTGTTCTGGACTGTGCTCCTATCATTTAGGGACTTCATGTAAAATGTATAACCATTGATCACATACAAATTCCAACTTATGACATCAACCTCAGGACCACGTGCTAACCATTTGAGAATATTAGAAACACATTCCTCCCCCTCGACCTTTCGTTTGAACCAGTGTGCAAAAGTTCTACTATGCTCCCTAATCAACCTTTGTTCAGTCATTCGAGGATTTTCTTTCCTCATAGCTTCTTTATGTGCAGCTATGCTGGCTTGAACTTCATCAACATTATTCAAGATGTATAAGTGGACTTGTGACAATTCATCAGGATCCACAGTCTTTACTGAAGCCCCTCGCCTACCCCCTCCAGCATGATGGCGTTTTGGAAGCCCAATATGTCTTACTTTGGCCAAATAATTTTGATAAAATTCCATGGCTTCTTCAGAAACATATTTTTGAACAATCGATGCTTCTGGACGGTATGCATTCTTCACGTACCCTTTAAGGAATTTCATAGATCTTTCAGTTGGGTACATCCACCGTAAATGGATAGGGCCGCACAACTTTATCTCCCTCACTAGATGAACAATTAGATGAACCATGATGTCAAAAAATGTAGGAACAAAAAGCTTGTCAAGGTGGCACAAGATAAGATGTCCTTCATTCTCCAATTCATCCAACTTTTCAATGTCGAAAACTTTAGAACAAACCGCATTGAAGAAGACACAAAGTCTAGTCAAAACAACCCGAAGGTCATATTCAGCGATGCCTCGAATAGCTATTGGGAGTAGCTGTTGCATCAAGACATGACAATCATGCGATTTTTGGCCTACTAATTTCAAGTCCTTCATCGATACAAGCCTCTTAAAATTTGAAGAATACCCCGAGGGAACTTTTGTGCCATGTAAACACTCACAAAAAACTAAGTTTCTCATCCTTAGACAAAGTATGAGAAGCCGGGGGACAATAAGTTCTCGTCCCATACGGCCTTGGATGTAGCTCTTCACGTATTCCCATTGCTTGCAAATCCAATCTTGCCTTCACACCATCCTTGGAACTGCCTTGTATGTTGAGAAGCGTGCCAACAATGCTATCACATACGTTTTTCTCCCCATGCATGACATCGATACAGCTAGGTCCCTCATTGTAGTCAATGTTACCTCTCCAGATTTAGATTATCGGTTTCCCTTTTCTTTGTCCCTTTTCTTTTTGTTGGAAAAAGATGAGAGATATTGAAAAGGACACTTTGTTTTTAATCAGGCGAGGTAACACCGAGGACAACGATGGTCCAACCTTGAGAAGAATTGTCACTGTTTGTTTTTATTCGAATAAGGTAAACGTTCTTTTTGTTTTGTTGGTCTGATCTTAACTGTATATTGTTGGATATTTTAATGTGCGAGTTTTTAATGTTGATCATACACACGAGGACAATGTTTTGTTTTTTTCCTCCTTGTCGGAAAAAGAAAGAATTTACTGATCAGAAGGATAAAGGCGATCGAAATAGGAAAGTAACAAATTTATTATATATTTTTAATGCTGCCCCATGGGGGGCAGCGGAGTACATGATTTTAAAAAAAACAGAAAAATATTTACTCCTCCCCATCATTGTCAGAGGGGAGGGAGTCGTCGGAGGGGTCGGTGACGTCGTCATCTAACGGATTGTACTCAACGTCTTGGGCGTCGAGTATCGCGTTGATCTTGTTGTTGACGGCGTGGTAGACTTGAAAAAGTTGGCCCTGTCGTCGATCTATATGATCGACGCGGGCCAGGAGGTGGCACAGCAGCTGTTTGGTGGTCGGGTTCGGAGGCAAAGGAGGAGGGTAAGGATTGTTATGCCCAGCGGGAGGAGGAAAAGGAGGACCTGGTGGTGGTGGAGGACCTTGGGGCGGTGAAGCAGCCATTGTAGAAGTGATGATGAAGAATGTGAAGAAAGTAAAGTAACAACGGCTTTAAATAGAGAACCCATCCGAAGTGAAATGTCGGAACCTTTAATGAGCAGACGCATAGTTCATCAGAATATGAGCAGATGCCTAGTTACATTGGGAAGTTTATCTGGAAGCCGAAGAGATCTGATAGAGTGTAAGGATACGACTCTGCTATCGGAATTTGAAATGTTGAACTTTTTTTAGGAAATTTAAATCTTGAATAAATGAATTTTAGGACCGGAAAACTGATAAAAGATCGGTCTTAAAAGTAATTTAATTGACTAAAAAAATAAATAATATACTTATAGGACCGGAGACGTGATAAAAGGTCGGTCTTAAAATTAATTCAGTTAAAAAAATAAATAATATACTTTTAGGACCGGAGAAATTATAAAAGGTCGGTCTTAATATTAATTCATCTTAAAAATTAAATAATATTTATAAAACTCGCTCGTAAAGTGTAGACCATTCGTCTACTCTTTACCTCTCTGTCCTTAACACTCCTTATTAACTCCGCACTACCTCGTAACTCCAAACTACTTCTAGCTCTGCCTTTATTAATAAACGCCTCATATCTCTCATCTGCATGCCATCGCAAATGTTTTGCATCATTTTCATTCGCAAACAACCTCTTGAACCTTGGTATGATTGGAAGATACCACAACACTTTTGCAGGCCCCTTATTTGACTTGTACCTTGGGGTTTCACATATCGGACAATTCTGCTTCTCTTCAAACTCTTTTCTATACAATACGTAGTCATTTGGGCATGCATGGATCTTTTTGTACTCCATCCCCAGTGGACAAAGTATTTTCTTAGCATCATAATATCGATGCGGCAACACATTATCATCCGGAAGCATGTCCTTAAAAGCCTCAAGCATTTCAGAAAAACTCTTGTCGCTCCATCCATGACGTGCCTTCAAGCTTACCAATTTCAATACAGCGTTCAACAATTGGTATTTTTGACACCCTGGGTATAGCAGGGTCTCCGCATCACTGCACATATTACCATATGCATGTGATTGTTGAAAGGCCTCTTCTCCTACATCACGAATAATGTCTTCTATGCGATCGTCCATATCCGTGTCATTATCATCAAAGGCCACTTCCCCATGTTGAGACCCACTTGGTATTTTTTCACCATGCCATACCCATACTGTATAGGTCTTACAAAATCCCTGACAGATTAAATGTGTCCGTATAACTTCAGGACTTAGTCGCCTCTCATTCAAACATTTTACACAAGGGCAATAAAACTTCCCACTATCATCATTGGCATTTTGTTTAGCAAATTCAATAAAGTCCCTCACCCCATTCTAATATTCAACGCTCGTCCGTAAAGCATTTATCCAACTGTGATCCATAGTAGAATTCCTATGGACGGAAAGATTTAACATACGTATAATAAGGCAAAATAAATGCATAACGAAGAATCACTTTTGATCATGAGAATATCACAGTGAAGCCAAACTAAAATACTCCCGAAGCAAAATAAATGCATGACGAGGAAATTTAAATGCTTCGCATGAAGGTCTTGTGGACTCACCTGTAGCATATAAATTCAAATGCCAAATAAGAGTCTTTCATCTCTCGCCACGAACGTTGATGTTGGAGACAGCAAGAGTACCCTAAAAACATTTGTTGGTCAGTTGGGTAGGTCTCAAGTGCAAATATAATCTTCAGAATAGAATATTCATTCACAACAGAGAAGCACACAAGAGCATTTCATCGATTTCGTTCAACTCAAGAAAAACCCAGAATGATAAGTAGGCAAACCATGAAGTTATATAACCGAAACACCTCTTACAGCTTGGTCTAAGTTTAGCTGAGGAACGAGGAAGTGATTGTCGAGAGAGCAACGCGAAGCACCGACGGAGCAACACACAACCATGGGAGACAGAACCTCCTCAGTAATCACTTTTGGCGCAACAAGAGAAATTCAGAGAGGGAAATTTAATTTTCCGCACGACAGAGACTTGGTTTTATGTTTGGATTTTTTAAGACCAATTAATTATAAAGCATCCGGTCCTAAATATTTTATATTAAATTTTTAAGTGTTACTTTTAAGATCAAATTCTTATCCTGTCCGGTCCTATATATTTAAGACCGCAGTTTTATAATACTCCGGACCTAAGTTAATTTTCCAGAGAAAAGAGTATTGACTTTGGGCCTTTGGCGACCGCAGAAAATTATCAATGCTACTATTAATTACTTGAAGAAAAAATTAAAAAGAGACAAGGTTATAGTTCTTAATTAATGCTATTCTTAATTAATGCTACTATTAATTACATTAACAAAAAATTAAAAAGAGACAAGCTTATGGTTCTTAATTAATGATATTCTTAAATAATGCTATTATTAATTACTTGAACAAAAAATTAAAAAGAGACAAGCTTGTGGTTCTTAATTAAAGCTATTATTAATTACTTGAATATTGCCGTACACATTGCCTAAAAAAAATACAGAAAATTATCAAAGCTTGTTATCCTTCAAAGCCCAGGCAATATCAGCTTGAGCAGCATTAATCTCCGGCCGGATATCAGCAAGTTCCCGTTTTATTCGTATCAGGTCGTTAGAGGAAAGAGGACGAGGGTCAGCGGTCGGCGCGCTGGGGCCAACTGGTTGGAGAGGTGGAGCAGGAACCTCTTCATGGTCGGAAGGCTGGAGGGGGGGTGTGGCAATGTCTTCATCATCGGAAATAACAATGGGTCCAACGACCCGAGACTCTTCTGTTTCAGTCGAACGCACTCTTGATGGAGGAGGCGCACCGTATAACGATCGACGGAAGGCACGAGCATCACGAGTAAGAGCACCCCTACGAGCGGTTATCTTGTATCTAACCATGGTTTGAGCAGTACGTTGGCGCAAAGAGATATGAGGCGTTTATTAATAAAGGCAGAGCTAGAGGTAGTTTGGAGTTACGAGGTAGTGCGGAGTTAATAAGGAGTGTTAAGGACAGAGAGGTAAAGAGTAGACGAATGGTCTACACTTTACGAGCGAGTTTTATAAATATTATTTAATTTTTAAGATGAATTAATATTAAGACCGACCTTTTATAATTTCTCCGGTCCTAAAAGTATATTATTTATTTTTTTAACTGAATTAATTTTAAGACCGACCTTTTATCACGTCTCCGGTCCTATAAGTATATTATTTATTTTTTAGTCAATTAAATTACTTTTAAGACCGATCTTTTATCAGTTTTCCGGTCCTAAAATTCATTTATTCAAGATTTAAATTTCCTAAAAAAAGTTCAACATTTCAAATTCCGATAGCAGAGTCGTATCCTTACACTCTATCAGATCTCTTCGGCTTCCAGATAAACTTCCCAACGTAACTAGGCATCTCCTCGTATTCTGATGAACTATGCGTCTGCTCATTAAAGGTTCCGACATTTCACTTCGGATGGGTTCTCTATTTAAAGCCGTTGTTACTTTACTTTCTTCACATTCTTCATCATCACTTCTACAATGGCTGCTTCACCGCCCCAAGGTCCTCCACCACCACCAGGTCCTCCTTTTCCTCCTCCCGCTGGGCATAACAATCCTTACCCTCCTCCTGTGCCTCCGAACCCGACCACCAAACAGCTGCTGTGCCACCTCCTGGCCCGCGTCGATCATATAGATCGACGACAGGGCCAACTTTTTCAAGTCTACCACGCCGTCAACAACAAGATCAACGCGATACTCGACGCCCAAGACGTTGAGTACAATCCGTTAGATGACGACGTCACCGACCCCTCCAACGACTCCCTCCCCTCTGACAATGATGGGGAGGAGTAAATATTTTTCTGTTTTTTTTAAAATCATGTACTCCGCTGCCCCCCATGGGGCAGCATTAAAAAATATATAATAAATTTGTTACTTTCCTATTTCAATCGCCTTTATCCTTCTGATCAGTAAATTCTTTCTTTTTCCGACAAGGAGGAAAAAAACAAAACATTGTCCTCGTGTGTATGATCAACATTAAAAACTCGCACATTAAAATATCCAACAATATACAGTTAAGATCAGACCAACAAAACAAAAAGAACGTTTACCTTATTCGAATAAAAACAAACAGTGACAATTCTTCTCAAGGTTGGACCATCGTTGTCCTCGGTGTTACCTCGCCTGATTAAAAACAAAGTGTCCTTTTCAATATCTCTCATCTTTTTCCAACAAAAAGAAAAGGGACAAAGAAAAGGGAAACCGATAATCTAAATCTGGAGAGGTAACATTGACTACAATGAGGGACCTAGCTTGATCCGAAAAGCGAATCAACTCTATTTAAAGGAAGACTATTAGGAGCGGACGGAAAAAGGAGATACGGTCCTAAAAGTGTCGAATACATTTAGGACCGTCATTTTAAAACATACGGTCCTAAAATGAACGCCATAACTTTCTAATTAATTTGTCCGAAAAGCGAATCAACTCTATTTAAAGGAAGACTATTAGGAGCGGACGGAAAAAGGAGATACGGTCCTAAAAGTGTCAAATACTTTTAGGACTGTCATTTTAAAACATACGGTCCTAAATGTCTCACCAATATTTTGTCAATACTTTTAGGACCGGAAGTATACAACATGCGGTCCTAAAAGTCTCATATTATTTAACCGAAAACTTTTAGGACCGGAAGTTTACCCATATTCGGTCTTAAAGTCGCAAACTTGCTACATCATCCTGAACCTCAAATTTCAAGCGCACTAAATAGCTATATCCACCATCCAATTTCAGATACCCCAAAATGGACACAAGAAAATTGTTCGAAAAATTAAACAAATTTATCTATTGAATTTTACATTGCCTGTGTATTATTTACAAATTGATCGAAAAAATAATCAAATTTTACAAAATATTTACAAATGAATAACATCATTAATTATTGTCCCTGATCACTACTTAAGATCAGGTCATACAGATATTGACAAAACAATTCGCGTATGTGCTCGAGTTCAGCATCCGAGAAGGGGGCAGGGCATTGAAACATCTGTAACATCAAAGACACAAACTGAATTAATAACTTGCGCCCATATTTCAGATGTAATTCATTAAGCCAGAAACTGAATTAACTTGCGTGCATAATATATGTAACATCAAATATTTACCTTTGCAAATAATTTAGTTTCTCCTTTAGTGACAATATCATACATGTGTTTCATGATGTATTGGCCACATAGGTTGGACTCATGTGGTTGCCGACGAGTCTAAAAAGAAAAAGAAATATATAAGTAATATATATCTTATGACTAAGTTCACAAGGCAGTTGACAAGTTTATCAATATTATATTGTACCAACCTTTGGTTTGAACCATTTAGGCTCTTTGGCCTTTGAACGACGCTTTTTGAGTGCATCGATTTGGAAGGTCCTCATGGCACTATCATCAAAAATGCATATTTATCAATTCACTAAAAATTCACCGCAGAGACTTCTGACAAGAGAATCAAAATGACATGCTTACGCGTTGATGGTCTGGACCAACGTGTGCACTGGCAGGCTGTGAATGGAGCATAAGAAGATAACTTTAATTTCTTCCATGCACATGATGACCAACTGCCAGTGGTGGCTGAAAATTCACAGCAGTAAAGTATACTCAGTGATATATGTAGGCATGTAGCAGAATTAAGTGACTTGTAGCCAAGATTTGTGATATGTACCTATGGAAGAATGGCAACAAGTACACCTTTCTTCACACATTACACAACCTCCTTGATATGTACTCTTGTCTTTGCACCATGGTTGTTTGACTCATATACTGTGGGCACAAGAATCCAAAATCGTCCAACCTGCCCTCATTCTCTAATTCTTGATGCAAGAACCTACAATAATTACATTGATCAGGGAATTAGTATATATATGTATGTGTGTCTAAACAATGCATTTAAATTATATGTACCATAGAAGAACATACTTACTTCATCCAAATTTGAATAATTGCATCAGTAAGCTCCTGTCGAGGAAGCAGCAGGGAGTCAATATCAACGGAGTCAACTAGGACTGGTAGGGGAATTGCGTCGCCTACTACTTCATTGATAGACCACGATTTAGTTTTAAAACATCCACTTTTCACCATATCGGTTATTTTTTTCGCGGCCAGTCAACTTAGTTGAGCCTGAGGAGAAGGGGATTGAGCCTGAGGAGGAGGGGATGGAACTTGAGGATGAGGGGTTGAAGCTTGGGGAGGAGTACAGACATGTACAAGCTTCACTGGCCAAGAGATGAAGGTTCCCTTGACATCACTCACAATCTTCATCTCATCAGTTAGGAGAGGGATAGGTGCATCAATGATCACCTTTTCAACTGACACTCTGACTTCATCATCAGACATTTGTTGGTGGTGTACAATTGATCACAAAAAGTTGTGGACAGTCCCTTTTGCAACCAATAGTAGTATATCATGATCCTCCACATAAAGGTCACAAGGTTGCTCTGACTGTCCAACAATGCAGCTCCCTCGAGTGCTCTGCTGCACAGTTGCAGGTGAGTGTGTGAAGGGAACACTGGTCTCTGGACGAGAGCTCAAAAGCAGCTTCACCTAATTCAGTTTCTCCCTCAACTTGCTCATATGAGATTGATGCCTTGCTTCTTTAGCCGCTGCCTCCTCATTTAATTTGGCCATTGTCTGATCCATCTCCTCCCAGGTAACCACCTCTTTCCTATGGCGTTTGGCGGATGAACCAAAGAATACCTTCAGGCCTACTCGTCCTCCAACCCCCTTACATGCCCACCGTGGTCCGGTTTTCCGGTGGCAGCCGTGAGAACATCACTCCTACCGGATGACACGAAAGATCCCTCTGCCTCTTTCTTCTTAAGATCTTCCTGTAAGGTACAGATAACGAGAAGCTTAGTAATGAATCATGTTAACTAAAAAATAACAACAATAACAATACTTACAATTTTTTCAGCAACTACATGAGTTTGTTCACTCGTGTAGGAGCCGCTTGGCTTTTGCCGAATGTGCAACCACAAATCCTCGCGACGTATTGGAGATGGCGGACCATGCACCGCCTCAGGATTGGATTCTGCTTCATCTTCCAATCTCTTCTGCTTGGCCGCCATCAATTCCTTTTCAGTCCTTTCATATCCGCCCGAGAAGCCCTATGCGGGCAATCATTCTTTCTCCCTATCTCCTGTGCTTTTGCCCTTCTTTGCTGTGAATCAGAATTGAAAACAACTATTAATTATGAATTCCAGCCATCTCACTAACAGAAATTAGAGAACTTCTGCTTGATATGAACCTCAAACACTAGTCAAATTCACTTGATCAAGTTTCGACATTTTATTATTTAAGGAAGATGTAGATAGGTTAAGAAACAAAAGAGAATTATGCTTACAAAAGAGCTATGTTTTGTACTGCTAGGTAGATAGAACAAGAAAAAACAGAGGATTATGCTTACAGAATAATACAAACTTGATCATTTTTAAGGCATCTAGTGGGATCATCAGTACGTCCACATTAGATAGTAACAATTGGGTATATAAAGTTTCCCCTTTTTAAGACTATTCATTTCCTCCTTTGCAAGACAAACCATTACACAATTACCTCCTTAGTATTTTACCTTTTCAGGGTTTACATATCAGACTTGCATAGACAAAGGCAGGAAATGTATACTTCTATTCACACACCAAACAATATAATTTAACTAACAGGATTAGATGAACAAATATAAGCTCACAGGTTACATAAGCAAACAAAACTAAATATAGACTCACCAGAGCTTCAGGAGTGGTCCGCAGCCGAACAAATTGTTGCCAAATTCGTTCATCAATAAATGTATATTGTTCCCAAGGCTGTTTGGCAGGCGCAACCTCGTAAAAAATATATGTGTTAGCGAGAAAGGTCTTAAACTTCCTCCACCGATCAGCACAATAGGACAATGTCTTGACTTTCAACTCCTCAGAGTCAGGGACAGTGTATGTAAGCCGGATAGTGTCCCAAATAGGTTGCTTTACTTTTTCAAAGTTAACACTTTTCCACTCATCTTCCAAGATGCTAACCTTGCTGCGTGCAAGATAGCCGACAAAACTATTATATTTGTTTTTATTAGGACCGTAAGGCCGCAACTTTTCATCGAACTGAATCTCGAGCCTTGACCCAGAAGTTCGACTTAGAGATACATCCATCATTTGTGTGCCTCTTCTACCATGGCGTGCAGGGTGGTTAGGAGGCACATTGTCAGTGGAGGAGGGTTCGTTCTGACCCACACCATTAACTAGCGATCCCGAAACACGAATGGAATCGTCTTCACCATTCATTTTTGAGACAGTAAGAGAGGAATGCCTGAGCAACTGAGAGAGTAAGAGAGGCTACTAGTACGTGGTTGAGGAAGAGTGGTAATGCAACAGGAAGAGTGGCTTCACAACAACAAGAGGGGTTTCAGAGGTACAACGTAAGTCTTATGGGTTTCGCGCGAATTGATATAGGGGTTTCAGAGTTCAGAGATACAACGTAAGTCTTAAGGCAACGTTTCACGCGAAGATATATTTGGCGGTTTATTTTTAAGACCAGATGAACAAAAACGACGGTCTTAAAGGTTACGTTTTAAGACCGTCCTCTTTTAAACTCCGGTCTTAAAAGTATTACTATCGAGCGCGATTTTTGTCCGGCTAAAAAGTATAATCTTTAAGACCTCCTGTTATATATATCCAGTCTTAAAAGTTTAATTTAATTTTTTCCTTATTTTTTTGGACCATAGAAAAAATAAGTCGGCCCGTTCGAGATTTCTCTATAAAGAATTTTTATATTTCAATTTTTTTAATAACATTTTTAAGACCGGTCGTTTTTCTAAGCGGTCTGAATAATATATTTAAGACCTATTGCTAAACGATTCGGTCCAAAAAGTTCTTTATATTTACAAAGCTGCCACCGGTCATAACTTTAAAGTTCTTTATATTTACAAAACTGCCACTGGTCATACCTTTAAGACCGGGCCGTCGATAGTCCGCTCTAAATGAGGCGGTCTTAAAAGCCTTTTTTGTACTAGTGACGTGTAAAAACAGAGTGTAAATGATGAGAAAACAGAGTATTAGCATGTTGACAGTGTAAGCTTATATCTCCACATTTTTCTGCTTGAATCCATCTTCTATTTATAGGTAGAAATCAATATATGACCATTGAGAAGATTCAATGACCGTTTATAGCCATTAGAGAAGTTGTCCAAGTGTTTTGAAATGGTTTAGGCATCTTCTCTCTCTCTAAACTCAGCTTAATCCAGCTGGCCAAGTAGTCTGACTTGTTCTTCTGCGAATCAATCCGTTGGAGATGAGGTTGCTTGTTGTAGAAAACATTCTTTAATGCTTTGCAACCGTGTGCAGATGGATTAACTAGAAGTATGCAACTTTCTGGCCTCAGCATTTAATGTCCTGACATGCTTTTTGCTTTTTCACCAAACCTTCATTGATCATTCTCTAAACAAGCTGAAACTCACTAATAAAGTCATTAAACATAGCTAGGAACATTAGAGAATAATCCTTGAAAGTATTAAGATCAAACAAGAACAGATTGTAAAATCGTGTAAATCAAATTTCAAACACAGCGATGGAAACTCGAGTTTTGAACTGTGCACTTAAGACAAAACTTGAGTTTCAAAACCGAAACTCGAGTTTTCTACTTCCAGAGAGCAAAGTCGTGTTTTGAGCTTTTGGACCATAGTTTGAGAAATTCTCAAAACTCGAGTTTTCAAACCAAAACTCGAGTTTTGGACTTTTAATGAAAAAGGCACGTGGAAGTCCAAAACATCAAAACTTGAGTTTTCAAACTAAAACTTGAGTTTTCAAAAGGTTGGAAAATCATATGCTCTCTGTTTGGTTGAAACTGCAAACAAAACTCGAGTTTTCGCTTAAAGTATGAAAACTTTGTGAAAACCTGTGAACATATCAAAACTGGCGGTTTTGCTTCAAAACTGGCGGTTTTAAACTTGTGAGAACTTGGAAGCACTCGGCCAGTGTCAAAACTCGAGTTTTGCTCCAAAACTCGAGTTTTGAACTATTTCATAAAATATGAGAAGTTCTTTGAAATGTTCAAAACTAGCGGTGTTCTTTGAAAACTTGAGGTTTTGAAACTTGGAAAATCCAAAGGTTCTCTGCCTTGTCAAAACTCGAGTTTTCATGTTTTTCATGAAAACTGAAAACTGGCGGTTTTAACGAAAACTGGCAGTTTTGCTTTGTTCAGGATTTTCTCAGAAAATTCAAAAACTGGAGTTTTACTTCAAAACTGGAGTTTTCCCTTGACAGCAAAGTTTTTCAGATTTGCAAGAGAAAACTTCTCATTTTGTTTACAATTGTTAAAAAACATCATCAAAACACATATAGAACTAACATTCTACCCCTTTTTGATGATAACAACACTTGTAAACAATCAATTGCTTTCAAAAATAAAATTTGATCATTTGAGCAATGAGAAAGCAAGTTTGGTCAAAAACATTCGCAAACTTTGATATTTTAACAAACACGATTCATTTCATCAAAGTTAAGCGCAGAAATAGGTATTTCATGATAATCCAATGAAGCTTTGAAAATTTCAGTTGAGCAAAACAAATATTCAACTGATAAGTTCTTAGTTTAGGAATTGCAGCAAAGCAAAATTAACAATTGGAATCACAATGCAATTCTCTAAAACATATAAATTGCATATAGATTGCAGATTAAAGTTTCAAAAGAAAATATGCAATAAGCAATAGAGTTTCGAAAGCAAATATGTTTATAAAATGATCAAATTAAAAATTGATTGATCCTTCTCACTATTCTCAAAATTTTCGACAAAAGCTCTGTTTTGAAGCAATAAAAACAGAGGTGAACAGAGTAAGGGAAGAATAGCTCGACACAAAGATTTATACTGGTTCAGTCCTAACAACTTGACCTACATCCAGTCCCCAGACTCTCTAAGATTTTCCACTATATCAAAGATTACACACTCTGCACTCAAGAAGTAGTTTTCTCTCTAGAACTCACTCCCCCTTACAAGTTGTAATCAATGAGTTCCCAAATCACCAAGTGCCATTGACTTGTGATTCTTTACAATAAATGTTTTACAGAATGAAACTCTCACTAAGAGCAGATATTGATAAACACTGAAGCTCTTTGTATAAGAAGATACTATACAAGTAAAACTGAAGAAAATAAATGTAGACTTGAATGCAATTTGTTTTCAGCTGTTGTTGTTGTTGAGAAGACTTGAATGCAATTCTATTTATAGTCAGATAGCATTAAATGACCGTTGCATCTTCAATCAAACCGTCGGAGATGATCTGTATAGGTTAAGAGGTGGTTTGGTCTTTTTCTTTCTCTAATCTTCACTTAATCCAGCTGTCTAAGTGTTCAGAGTTGACTTCCTCTGGATTAATCCGTTGGAAAAGTAGTTGATTGTTGTAGAAATCATTCTTTAATGCTTTGCAACCGTGTGCAGATGGATTACCCAAAAGTGTGCAACTTTCTGGGCATATCATTTAATGAGCTGACAGTGCTTTTTGCTTTTGCTTTAAACCTTCAATAAACATCTTCTAAATCATCTAAAACTCACTAACAAAGTGGTTAAACATAGCTAGGAACATAGAAGATTAATACTAGAAAGTATTGGAAACAAACAACAAGATTTCACAAATTCGTCAGATTTGAATATAAAATTTTGCGAATGAAACTCGAGTTTTGTTCTGCTAAACTCGAGTTTTTAACTGTGCACTTAAGCAAAACTTGAGTTTTCATACACAAACTCGATTTCCTCCTTCCAAAGAGGAAAGTCGCGATTTGAGCTTTTGGAACAAATTTTGACACAAACTCAAAACTCGAGTTTCCAAAACCAAACTTGAGTTTTAGACTTTTAATGAAGTGTAAGTGTTTTAGTCCAAAACATCAAAACTTGAGTTTCCATCTAAGACTCGAGTTTTCAAAACATTGATAAAACGCATTGCTCTCTACCTGATCAAAACTCGAGTTTTGGAATCAAAACTCGAGTTTTCATATAGTTATGAAAACCTTGAAAAACTGGCAATGCTCTCGGGTTGGCTCAAAACTCGAGTTTCCAATTCTAAACTCGAGTTTTCATTTAAAAATGAAAACTCTGAAAATCTGTTCAAGTTGGAAACTTGAGTTTTCTCTGAAGACTCGAGTTTTCAAATGCTGAGTGAAAACTTGAAAACTCTCTGTCAAGTCAAAACTTGAGTTTTGAAATCAAAACTCGAGTTTTCTCTTAACTTAGAGAAAACTTCGGAAAGTTCAAAGCAAGTTGAAGTTCTGGATTTTTGGCACAAAACTGAGTTCAAAATTTAGAGACTCTCTGTATGGACAAAACTCGAGTTTCTAGATCAAGACTCAAGTTTTGTCTTTGGTTGAAAACATTAAGAAATCTCTGTATGATTCCAAACTCGAGTTTTCAAACTGAAACTCGAGTTTTGTCTTGAGGTTAAAATATGAGTACTCTCTGTAACTCCAAAACTTAAGTTTCCAAAGGAAACTTGAGTTTTGCTTTGTTCATTGAAAATGAGCAGCTCTCTGTCAAGTTCAAAACTCAAGTTTTGAAACCAAAACTCGAGTTTTGTCTTGACAGTAAGTTTTTCAACTTACCAAGACAAAACTTCATTTTGCATTTACAATTGTCAGTTATTATCAAAACACATAGAGAACTAACAAGGACAATATTTATCACACCAGGTAGTAACCATTTTACTCAGATATCTTTATGTGTTTTGTTGTATGTCTGTGTTTGCCATGTGTGTTTTTCTTTGTATATGTTGTGCCAAATATGCATACAGTGTTGTGTGATTCCTAGCGCTGACGACGATCAGTCCGAAGCTGGCCTTGGTTGGCGGCTGTATGGGTTGGGTTTTCAATCCAGGGCTGGCCTAGTAGGGCAGCTTTACAGGTTGTGAGTCCAGTGAGTCCGAGGCTTGCCTTGGTAAGGCAGCTATACAGGTTCTTGGATTGTGTTATGTGCTTTAGTGTAGTATGATCTGGATGCATATCTGGTATGTGCTTGGCATACTCTTATACTTTTGTTTAGCATGGTAACTTACATACTCCTTACATATTTAGTATTTGAATATTGACGGTTACTCTGGGGCCGTTATCGGACTCCAGACGCTTTTGTAGACACAGGGGGACGTGCCTGAGATAAAAGTACCTTTTTGGAAAGGTAATGTATGGCAGTGCAGTGAAGAGTAGGGGATGCCCTATTGTCCTTTGTATTTATTTTTGGGGATGATTGTATTTATATTTTGGTACCTACTTTGGATAACTATACCCTTAACCCTCCGGGGACTTTCACTTTCTGTTTATTTTACTTTTACCAGTACAGTAGGTTGTCCAAACCAGTCAAATGCTCTGCTGTGATAACTCTGATATGTATTAAATGGACTAAATAATGAGGCGAGGTAACCAATAAAAGGAATCTCTCTAACCCGCCACCCGAAAGGGTGAGGCCAGTAGGGGTGTGTCAACAGTTGTTAATAAACTGAGGTTTTATTGGACTTTAGTATTTGATTATGAATGGTAGTCTAGTTTTTGCGTTTTTTGCCCCAGTTCTTTTTTTGAATGCGGAGTAAGTAAGGTAAGTCATCCTCCCCCGACTCATTTGACCCTTTCTTTCAAGCTCCTCTGCTCTTATCAAATTCCAAAATTTTAATCAACCATAGTAGTTATAAGTCATACACCTCGAGAGAAGAAGACTAACATGAAATAGTGGTGTTTAGTTGATCATGAGGGTGGTGCTCATTTGACCCATTTATTTTTGATTTGTTGGTATGCCTGAAGCCAAGGATTGTAACCTTTAGAAGCTCAGTAATTTAATGTGCATGATAAAAATTTATCATGCCAACTTTGATTTATCTGGTGGTTGAACTTCTCATGGAAGTCTGGTTCATGTATATTGGTTTTGCAATCTTGTTCGATAATGATGTCTCAAGATTTGGTTGTTATGGGTGCCAAAACATTTGAGGATGGTTTCATGTTTTCTAATTTATGTCTCAGGGATTATCTTTACTTTATTTCCTGTCATGTCTAAGGTTTCTAATTAAACTATAATACATGGTTTGAGGGATGAACTTTACAGGTTGCCATTTCTTCTAGTTAGTTAAATTAGTTAAATAATGGATATGATTGTCAATACAAGATTGTTGACCATTATCTTGGTAGATTTCTTTAATTATCAAAAGCTAACATGCCTGTCTGCTGTCAATGGAATTTGTTAGTTCTTCGTGTTGCTCATTTTATTTTAGAACTACTTGTCATAACAAAAGGGTTGTTTTCCTCTGTTAAATATTGTGCCTTACAGGTTTGACTAATTCCATAAAGTCAAGAGCAGACAGAAGGAAAGAGACTTGAATGAATGAACCAGAAGCATCTAAGACTATTGGAGACTCCACTTGATGTGGAAATAGCATATGATTAAGCTCATCAAGGAATGCAAACCATTTCTTATAAGAAATAATATTTTTCCATTATATGAGCTTGATGGTTGCTTTATGTTCTGCCATATCTCTTTGTATGTTCCTTGAGTCCACATTCAAGTCAGGAAACTTATGGCTCCTAAACCTAGGTGTAGAGTTTGCAGGAACCTTCAGCTGGGCTATCTTCAGTTCAAGTATATTTTTGCTTGTTGCACTTGTTCTCTCCATGTATCTTATTTTCGAGTATTTATCTGCGTGATTGAATAAATGTTTGAACCCGAGGCCTATTATTATTTGCCTACAATCCTCCATCCTCATCACTTTATGCCTAGTGGCTTGACTGGGCTACGTATGTTTAGTTTTGTGCAAAATGAAATACTTATTTGATCTGACAAATGTAGTTTTTGGGCAGACTGCAGGATCAATTAGATGGGGCAGAGCCATCAGTCCAACCTGAAGAAAATGGTGCCCCAACTATTGCTGATGAAGAAAATGATCAATTTGTAATTAAGAACCGGCTGAACCTAAGAGGGGGTGAATTGTGTGAAGTATAAAATCTTAGGAACTTTGAAAATCTTTTTTCAACTCAGTAAAATGAGTTTGTATGACAGTAAGGAGTTATAAAACAATAGACAGCCATTCAAATATATATGCTGGAAATATAAGAGAGAAGGGAAGAGAATATGCAAACTGAGATTTATCCTGGTTCGGTCCAATCCTTGACCTACGTCCAGTCCTCAAGCTCCACTTGAGATTTTCAATCCACTATCATCTTGTTTAACCCGGGCACAAGAGAAACCTTTACAAACCACAAGTTCACCCAGGCACTTGTGAAGCCAAATCTCTCACCGAGATACTCCCCTTACACAATGTAAGGTTACAATTTGTTTCCCTCTCAAGATGACCCAATCTTGAGTAACTCTCAAATAAACAGATAGAATGTTTATAATGAATCTTCTCTCTCAGAAGTGAATAAGATAAACACTGAAGTGCATTACAAATAATCTCACTCTCTATGATGAACTATGTAAGCATTGAAAAAACAGAGTGTGTATGAAAAAGATGATGAATTCAGAGTGTTGGCATCTTGATAGTACAAGCTCTGCCTCATCAACCTTGAATGCTTCTTCTTTTATAGGTAGAGATCAATATATGACCGTTGAGAAGATTCAATGACTGTTGGATAAATAAATATAGCCGTTAGAAACTAGCCATTAGAACTTTTGCACAGCTTTTGATGTTCTGACACAAATCTGATATTTTGAGATTTGCTTCTAATCCTTCGTTTTAATAATCTGAAACTCACTAACAAATTGGTTAAACATAGCTAAGAATATGAGAGAATGATAATAGGAAGTATTAAGATCAAACAAGAAGGTTTTCCAAATTCTTCAAATTTGAATTTCAGATCCAGCAATGAAACCTTGAGGTTTGTTTCTGAAACCTCGAGTTTTGGACTATAGCATGTGAAGTTGATTTAAGTCCAAAACATCAAAACTGGAGGTTTCTATCCAAAACTGGAGGTTCTCAAAACATTAAAAACTTCAGAGCTCTCGAGTTGGCCAAACCTCGAGGTTTTATCAGAAACCTCGAGTTTTCATTCAAATATGAAACCTTTGAAAAATCGCACCAAAGGCAAAACTGGAGGTTTTCTAGGAAACTAGAGGTTCTCAAAATCATAGAAAGGACGTGTGCTCTCTGTTTGCCAAAACCTCGAGTTTTCTCACCAAAACTCGAGTTTTTGTTCAAATGTGAAAATTTTGAGTTTTTGTGCCAAGACAGAAACCTGGAGGTTTTAAAGTAAAACTGGAGGTTTTAAAAACTGAGAAAAACACATATGCTCTCTGCCTGGACAAAACTCAAAGTTTGTCCTCAAACCTCGAGTTTTCACTTATTGTGAAAACTTTGAGAAAACTATGTCAAACTCAAAACCGGAGGTTTTTCACAAAACTGGAGGTTTTGAGACACTGGCTAAAACATGAGTTTTCTCTAGCAAGTCAAAAGCTCGAGTTTTCTTTCCAAACCTCAAGGTTTCACAAAACTTGTGAAAACCTGGAATTTTCATGTTAAAACAGAAACTGGAGGTTTTAGACAAAACTGGAGGTTTTCAAGTGTTCAAAACTTAGGAGACTCTCTGTAAGGCCAAAACTGGAGGTTTTACCAGAAACCTCGAGTTTTGCATTTTCCACAAAATACTGAGAAGTCTCTGTGTGATGAAACCTTGAGTTTTCTCTGAAAACCAGTGGTTTTGCTTTGTTTAGAAAACTTGGAAAATTCTTGGCTAATCTCAAACAAAAGTTTACATGTCCTAGCTTGAGGTAAGAATCCAATGCAAGAAGAATCAGCTCCAAACTCATTGTATTATGTCCATGATGATCTGATGAATGAAGGCTGTTCTTGACCAGCATTTTTGCAATGTCCTGAACTGACTGTCATCTTTCGAAGGCCATATCTCCTTGGTCAGAACTCCGTTTTGGTCTGTTCAAATCTTGATGGAAAGCCTTTTGAGTCTACTTTAATATTCCACCAATTTTAGCTCAATCCAATTTGTAGTTTGGGAGTTACACTCAAAACATTGAAGCTTGGTTTGCTGTGTGGCATGAATTTTAGTGTCAACTTCCACAATTCATAGCTCCTTGATCTGAACTCCTTTGGGCTTGAATTTTATATCCAAATGGCGCATTGGAAGTCTATTTTCATTTGCCACTAGTTTAACCTCAATCAGATCTTTGGTTTGAGAGATATCATCGAATTACCAAACCTCGCCTAAGCTGAACGTGAAATAGAGTAGACTAGAGTTGCTGATCAGTGCTGAAAACTTGAGGTTTCACTTGGAAACTCGAGGTTTGCTAGTTCAGAGACACCAGAGATGCTGAAGACACTCAAAACTCGAGTTTTGAGTCCTTAACTCAAGTTTTCTCATCCAGAACCTCTTTTTTGCTTGTTTTAATTCTAAATTGAGCCATTCGAACTTCCATATGATCTTGAAGCCTTCTAGCATCAATATAAGAACTTGAATAATTATATTCTCATTCCATTCAACAAATTCTTCATTCTTTAATCTCCCATCTTGATTTTTCTTCATAATCCAACTCTTTCTTTCTTCTCTTCTCTTGATCATTCTTTGTCATTCAACTTGGACTCATCATTCTTAGCAAGTTATACCTTCTTCAATATCTCCTCTTCTTCTTAATTATTCCCAAAATATTTTGATAACTTCTTGCTTTCTTGACAACCTCTGCAAGTTCTTCTTTCCATTAATCTCTTATCTCCTTCTTGATTATTCTCCATAATTTAACTTGGAATAATCTACATTAAATATAGTTGTTAGTCAATATAGGAGATAATTATATTACTCAATCTTTTTGCTTTAAATAATGGCATCTGTATAAGACATCATCAAAACTAATCATAACCAACACAATTTTGGTTCTCATATGACATCCTAGGTAACCTTTCTACATGTACAATATTGAGAAATTATCAAAAGTCAACATGGCACAAAGTGATTGTTATTACTATGAAGAATTTTTTTTGTTACGACATATTTCTAGCTTTAACCAAGAGGTAGTCAGAATGATATTGCAATTGAACATAGGATTGCTGCTACATGGTTTAAATTGCTTTTGGATTTCTTGAGAACAAAGAATTGTTAAGGGTATCCACATTTCAAGCTTCTCCTTCTCTTTTTGTCATATCTCTTTTTTTAATTCTTTGATGTCTATATCTTTTTCATCTTGCATCAATATTGATGTTGCCATGTCTTATTATATTTATCCAAATTGTTGTTGTATTACAGTGGAAGGCAATATTTCCTTAGATAGTACACCAGGCAAGGAAGTCAATTTGGATCACTTTGTAAAGCCTCCTGCATATCTAGTTGTTCTTGAAGGTGACTGCTTGAATTTGCTTGCTAGTAGAGGACTTACCACAGACACAGATAGATCCTATATCATTGAAATGACTAGGAGAGTCTTGGATGAGGACATAAGTGATGAGTTAGACGGCCTTGGCAAACTTGCACCGAGGTAAGTTCTAAGTTTAAGTTCTAAGTTTCTGATGGCTATTGTTCATTTTATGTCACTTGAAGATACTTTGTTGAGGTAGTACAATGCTGTTTACTTATTCATAACAGCTCAAATTTGTTCCTTTTTTTAATTTTGACTTGTCATTCAACACAGTGGAGAAAATGAAGCATGGATTTGGCATGAAACCACCCAGAGCAGTTTCTTAATCCAACAAGTATGGACTTTTACAGGTTCAAGAAGGAGGACTATGCTCGTTTCTTTTTGTAAAATTGCAAATATTATTTAGGATCGGATCACAAATCCAGTTTGGAAATTTGGCCAGATTATTGGAAATTTTATCTTGTTACTGTATGTTTGTGGGCATGACTTGCATTTAGAAAAAGTTGGTTCCAGTTCTAGTTTTTCATTTTGATTGATTTTATTTAGTTTTAGGCAATATTGTTTTTTGCATCCATTAAAAATTGTAATTTTATATTCTGAACTTGTTGCAAGGATCATAGGAAAATTTCTCTGTTAATATGATATAGTACAAATATAATTGAAATCTTCAATTTGTTATGGTCGTGAAATTATGCCCTTTAGTTTCCTTTTGCATTTTAAATTTATGGGCAAAATAGTGTTAGTATAAATATAATTAATCCATGACCTTTAATAATGGTGTTAAGATTACTTCCACCGAATTGAAAGTAGAACCAAAAGAATACTTGTAATATACTTATACAAGCAAGAAAATTTAAATATTTGATGTTAATTTTATCTGTTTACATTTTAATTTTTTTTTTAAAAAAAATATCACTTTTGGCGACGACAAATGTCACCACTGAAAAGACTATTAGCGGCGACAATTGTGTCACCACTGAAAACTATATCTGCAGTGACTTCTTGTCGTCGCTGAAACAAGTATTAGTGGCGACAAAATTGTCACCGCCACAAATGTTATCTATGGCAACAATTGTTGCTGCTGAAACCCTACTTTCAGCGGCGACACTTGTTTTTGTGGCTTCTGATGAACTTTCAGTGGCGACAAAAAGCCGCCACTGCTTGTCTACTTTTGGCAGCGACATTAAAATGTCACCGCCGAAAGTATCCGCGATAACACTTTCAGCAGCGACTTTTTGTCGCCATTGAAGGACTATTGGTGGCGACTTTTGGACTTTCAGCGGCAACAAAAGTCGCCGCTGAAAGTTAATTTTTTTTGTAGTGCATCCATGAATCTGAAGTAGTACCCTTACTTAATGGGTTAAAAACTTAATTAATAAGCCCTGAATGTTTATTATGTCCAACTTAAATTTTTGCAAATATCTCATAATTTAGGTACTAACAATTGAGATAACAAACTTCAACTTGAATTTTATCACTTAAGTTCCTCGTCTAGATTACTAAATGTTATCCACCCTTGATGAGACATTTGATTCTTTGATTTCTCTAATAGCGTGCTCTTTATTAAAGGATTATACTTTATGTTATGATCCATAGACTCTATGGTCATACAATGATCTTAATTGGTTTGAATTAGTTTAATATATAATTCCAAAATCCTCTGACGAAATTCCTTAATTGGCAATCTTATAACTTGCCTACAAGAATGACTTCGTTAAACAATCCAAGGTGCAACTTGTTCGGCAAGTGTAAAGATGAATCATATTGTTAACTCTTTTATAGTTAATGCATCTTACAAAACTAAACTAAGTAATCATTCTACTATATATATAAAGCATGAAACTTAATGTACATTTGGTAATGTATTACATAACTTGTAGGCTTTTAGTTACTATTCAAGCAAGAATATGCTTGACAATCTCCTAAATTCCTTGTGTAACACACCTATTTTTATGAAGAATGTATAGAACATATATTAATGTAATGTTGAGAGGGTTTTTGGCTACAATTGAATTTTTTATTTTTCATGGAACTTACCAATTTAGTTAAGTAGCATATTAAATCAATTTTACTAAGACTTTACTTAACATGATTGTAAGGAATCAAGAGCACCAATCTTGTTCCATTTTGACCAAGAATTTCAAATGACGTGAAGGAGAAGCAAGAGATCAATGCAAAACTCACAAGCACTAATGTAAGGTCAAGACAATTAAACCTAGGAGGACAAGTGGCAACTTGGGGAATTAAGTTGGACTTTTGATTAAGCAAAGGACAAGAGTAATTATGTGGCAACCAAAAAGTCAAATAATCTTCCTCCATAAGCCACAATTTCGTTTAGCCATATTAAGGGAAAAAAAGAGCTGATTCAAACACAAATAAAAGCCCAATCACAAGGTTAAAGGCTTGGGGAAACATTGACCAATGAAAAGGGACCAACAAGGACCAAGTAGAGACTTCATTTTAAGCCAAAATGAGATAAAATCTGAACCTCCCTTCAGCTTATTAATTTCGAATCAGTCAAGTATAAGGAGGGAAGAGGAAAACTTGCAACATAATCCAAAGCAAAGACAAGTCATTAATGGTGGGTAGTTGAAGATAAGAACTTGAAGAGGAAGCCAACTAAATTGTACTAGGAATTAAATGAACAAAAGGACACAAGAAGGACATATGAAATAAATAAAATTTTGCCCAATATGATCAGATTTCGTCCAACTCATTAAAGGGCAAGAAAAATCCAGAAATACTTGGAGAAAAAGCAAGTTGAAACCCTAGAACATGTTATGGACCATTGGGTAATAACTTGCATGGATAATTTGCATGACCAAGGGTGTTTATTAAAGGACTCTTCAGATCTTATTTTGCTGCCCCAAATCGTGCCAAAGAAAGAAAAGAGAGTGAACAAACTTCATGAAATTGTCTTCTATCTTCCTTAACTCTCACTATAACTCCAAAGTATTTATGAACAAACTTCTCCTTGGCGTTTTTATGCTCAAGGCTCACCCATTAGTAGGCACAAAAGAAGAAGAAGTCAAGGGCAAACAAGTCACAAGTGAAGTAATTAGTGCTAACGTAGTTTGCTTGTGGCTTTTTGTTGAAGATTTTGGACAAGTTTCATGATGATGGATGATTAAAGACATAATGTTTTAGTAAAGAAAGGCTCTACCTAAACATTTAAAATAGATTATCAAGTGATTAAAATCAAGATTATGGTGTCAAAGGAAAGATTAAGCCAAGAAACGAAAGAATACGAAGCTAAAATAGTAAATACGATTGTGGTGTGATTTTCGTGCAAGGCTGTATACGTGAAGATATATTGTGTTTTTTATGGTCCCAAAGTGTTTAGGATGAAATTTTGTATGGGTCCAAGTGGTAAACATAATTTTGGGACTCAAAGACCCTGAATTACAAGTAAAAGGCAAACTATCAGTTTTGCTGAAATCTAGGCAGTTGTACTTGAAAAATGGTTTAAAAATCGCAAATGAAGTCCAATGGCCATGAGATTTCACAGAATTAAATTAGACATCTGGAGCTTTACTTTGGTGTATAAGTTTGTTATTTTTTGTACTGAGAGATATAAATTTTTAAAAATAGCCCAAAAACCTGGATTTTACCTCTGACCAGAGAGTAAAGGTTTTGCACAGAAAAATCCTGCGAATTGTTTTGGCCTCTGGAAGTATTTTTAATACAAACTAGACATGTCAATGGTTAAATGGCCACTAGAATCATTCTAAAACAATTTTTCTAGAATTAATTATGAATTTTTTAGCTTAAGGCATATTTTCTTGAATTTCTGGAAAAATGGGCGAATTTCATGAATTTAAGAAGAGAGTTTATATAAGCGATTAAAATGAGATATATTTACTTCATTTAGGGTCAACATGTGTTCGGAGTAATTTACAAGCACCGGAAACATTTTTATAAATTTTGGACAAGTTCCAGGTAATAACTGTTTACTCGCATACTCTATGTTACTTTGTATGTTTGTGGCACCATGATTGAGAAACATGTCTCGTGAGTGGGACATGTGTTTGGGCCATAGGGCCTACTGGACTGTGTGTCCTTGGGCTGCTATCGTAGGACCTAATGAACTATGTATCCTTGAAGCTTGTGATGCATTTAGTGTAGTTAGGGTTTGAGGCCCTACTACTGTTGCTTTCCTTTATAGATCGGCCGGAGTGATTGTGTGTTCTAAATGCATGTGGTATGTTTACCATTGTTGATTTATGATGATTTTCCTAATTGTGGATTATATACATGCATTGCATACATATTGTATATGAGTTTAACAGTTATTCTGGGGTTCAATCTTGAACTCCAGACCGTGCTAGGGATACAAGTGCTTCCAACTAAGCTGATTTGGAGAAAGAGGTGAGGGCATGGAGCTTGAGATGGAAGAAATAGGGGATACCCTATCACTTTTTGTACTTTATATTTTGGATGATTGTATATTTTTACTTACTGCCCGGTACTTACTTTGGATTACTATACCCTAACCCTACGGGAACTATTTACTTTTTGATTATCATACTTTTACCAATATTACGTATTTGTCCAGACTGATCATATGCTCTACTGCATAACACTCTAATGTATGTGAAAATGAAATAATTAACTAAGGGAATGGTAATAAATAAAAAGGATCCCACTAACTCACTAACCCACCACCCTAGAGGGTAGGTTGTTAGCGGTGTAACAATTTGGTATTAGAGCATGGTTTGGACAGTACTGATAAAAGGTAAATTAAAGCGATTAGGGTACTAATATAATTTTGGACAAATGGCGCATAGACGGTTTGGACAAGTAGACTATAGAAGAGGAGGACATGAGGTTAGAGTCCTAGGAAGAGCAAGGTATGCCAAGCGTCTAAACACTTTATGATTTAAGGTGTTTTATACCCTAAAATGCAAGAAGGGATTTGATTTAATAACTGAGCATCCATTTTAACAAACTCACCCCAATAATCGAATGGGCACACGAGATTGTAAAATGAGAGAGCCCTTGAAATCTGCATTAAAGTTTTGTGCTTCCTCTCAACTATTCCATGTTGCTTAAGTGTATTTGAGCATGAGGTCTCATGCACTATACCCTTTGCCAAGAAATAGTTGCCAAGATTAGAGTTGGTAAATTCAGTGCCATTAACGCATCGAATTCGCTTGATATTGGCACCAAATTGAGTAAAAACCATATGCCAAAATTTCTTTAATGTGGTGTGTGGTTTGTGATTTGTTTTTCATGAGAAAAATCCAAGTGGCTCAAGAAAAATCATCTACTACGATAAGAAAATAACGATGTCCACAATGTGTGGGAGTCCTAAAAGGACCCCATATATCCATATGCAAGATCTCAAAACAAGTATGCATTTTAATATAGCTAGGGGAGAAGGGGGGTTTGGTTTGTTTGGCCTGAAAGCAAACATCACAGCCTTTATTCATGGAAACACAATTTGTATTAACAAAGTGCAAATGGCTCAACATAGAATAGAGCACATACCCGAGTCTAGAATGCAACAATGAAATGTCATTACATTTAGAGACAATATTAGCAACAACAAAATGTTCATTTTCATGTTTGTATTGTAGAATGTATAGCCCACAGACTAATCTACAAGTTGCTTCCAAACTGCCACCCTGAAGGCTTGTATTAAGCAAAAATAAGCAGGAATGCTACAAAACAGTGTTGATCTTTAGTTAAGCGAGACACAGATATTAAATTGAAATTCAGTCCGGGGGCATATAAAACATCTGTAAGTCCAAAATATTTAGAAAGAATAATTGTTCCTACATGTGTTACTCTCACTCTGTCACCATTAGGTAGTTTTATATTTTTAATAGGTCCTCTATATCTAGCATGATTCTTTAAAAGTGATAGGTTACTTACTAAATGAGTTTTTGCACCTAAATCTATCACCAAATTGGTGTGTGTGTGAGTCAGAGAGGGAGAACTAAGCAAACATGTACCGATGAGCGCATGAACAAAAGAATTTGCCTCCTCTTCTTTCTTTAGAAAATCCAACAACCTCTCATATTGCTCCTGAGTAAGCGCCTCCTCTTCTTTCTTTAGAAAATCCAACAACCTCTCATATTGCTCCTGAGTAAGCATAGAGGTGATCAAAATGTGTAGCAAGCACTACAACAAAAAGTAAATTTAATTACATAATATCGTCCGTTTTTAGAAAATAGAAGTTAAAAAATAGGTGTGCCATTTTTGAAATTTTGGCTTAACATTAAACGACTGTTTTCAGATAAACCGTTGTTGAAAGTTAAACTTTCAACCACAATTTTTAAAAACAGTCGTTGAAAGTTACTTTCAACGATGATTTTAAAAATTGTGGTTGAAAGTTAAGTCAAAATTTCAAAAACTATGAATATTTGTGAGTTTCAACGACTGTTTTAGAAAAACAGTCGTTGAAATAAAATTTTTTAAAAATTGTTTTTAAAAAACAGTCGTTAGAAGTTAAGCAAGAAAAAAGAAAGAATATTTGTGAATTTCAACAACTGTTTTCCTAAAATACTTGAAAACTGTCGTTCTATTTTTTAAAATATTCATATTTTTCGACCTTGTACTCTTGCCTCAAACATTTTTGAAGCTCTCTATTGCACCTCCCCCTCCTCTCTCCATCTCTTAACCACCTATGAGTCCTGGTGGGAGTGAATCACTTTTTCCGACCCCCTTCAGACCTAGATGCAAACTTATTTATTAAAGACCTCATTCCAGTGCTTGCCATGAAGCTCTCATCAATCCTTGGTCATTTGCACACCAAAACTCTCTTGCCATCATCATCATCTATATGCTTGCCATTTGTCCAATGGTTGCTGCCTTCTTCAAGTATCATCGTCGTCGTCATTTTTTTCTGTTTAGAACTTTATTTTATAAAATCTTTTTTTTTTTTTTTTGCTACTACTAATTCTTCTGGATATTACTGGGTATTCTGGCTATCTGGAACTTATTTCTTATCATCAAAATGAGTTGTGTATGGCTAGCTTGATTTCTCTGGGTTATCCCTGATTTTTAGAAATTTGAATCTGTTAGGGATTTGAACATGTCAGCTTTTCCTTTATTGTTGTTGCATCTTGGTTATAAGCCCGAGAATATGACATTGTTCTTATTGCTAGCTGTATCTGTTCCTTTTTCTTAGCTGGTGGGTGGACACGTATAATTGTTTAGAAGCCTTTGGGTAAGGATCTAGAATCTGCAGAGCACCTCAATGCCCAGATTGGAGAGTTGTTTGATGAACCCCAGATTTACCGTATTGACCACAGCTTAGGAAAGGAACTAGTGCAAAATATGGTAATAAATAATTATTTTTTGGCTGACATGTTTGTTTCATGAAATCTTCCAAATTCACCCTTATTTAATTTGACATCTATTGACAGTTAGTACTTCAATTTGAAAATCGCTTTTTAATGCCTCTCTGGAACCGAGACAACATTGACAACGTACAGGTGAGAATCCTTGTTTTATTGAAGTAACCGCGTTGTGTTTAGTTTGATAAAACTCTCTGAATGAAGCCTTGGATAAAAACATGGTACATCAACTTTGGAGGGGGCAAAAACTGAAAATCAAAACTCTTGGTTTAATTTACTGTCAAGATTACTTGTGATCTACAAAGTGGTGATCAATTTTAGATGGAATTTTTTTGGGTCTTTAACTTGTAAACATTCTGTCCCAAAGACTAGTGTTAGCATCTAGTGAAGTCAAGACAACCATTTTTGTCCCAAACTGTCATAGGCAAAATTAGGCTCAAAACTAAGCTTAATGTAATCCCCTACTAAGCGTAAAAAATCCGCTGTTTCCAACTTAATTTTTATGGAGAAAAATTGAAGGAATGTGAGAAGAAAAACTCAGCTAGAAGTAGATAAAAATAAACTCAACTTAAAGAGATATGAGAGAATCCTAGACGATACACTCTTAAGGCTTTAGATAATGATAAATTAGACTCTAGATAAAGATAAACTCATAAAACGCTGTGAGATTCACTTAGGTTTCTCAACACTTGTAGTATTGGAAGAACAAGCTTAGCTACAAGGTGGAATCATCATCCACAATAATGAAAACCAGATACAACTTCACAATTCCATACTCAGCTAGAAGTCTATAACAGGGTGTGGTATTGCAATTTTGAACTTTATGTGAAGCTAGTAGGAACTGGAACAGTTTACTATCAGCTATGAGAGCTTGGGAGGAGGTTTAATGGTTAGTATAGTTAGTATACCTGGTAGGATGCCCAAGCTGGAGACTGTCATTGGGGTTTGGTGGATGAGGAAAAAAATGAGTGAAAACATGATAGAATTCAAAGAAGAATGAAGTGGCCTGCCAGAGAAAATGAGAAATGAAGAAAAGGGATATCAATCTATGGAACTCAGCCATTAGATTCAACCTATTTTGTCCTACCTACTCTTGATTTGTACCTGGTAGAAATATATGCCTTGTTTTTCTTATACCTGTGCTTCATAGCCAGTTCCCTAATTAACTTTGGTACTATGTATTAGAAATCAGAGGTATCATCACACTCTCTATATTATCATATTATTTGATGAAGAAGATTACAATGTACTTATAGGGAGAACAGAAGAGATACATTAGGAAATACAATAAAGCATAATAAAGGCTAATAACTTAGTCATTAAGGTCCTATAATCAGATCCTATAATCAAGGACACTAATCATGGGATCCTAATAAATAGTTGATTTATTTCCTATTCTAACACTCCCCCTCAAGTTGGAGAGTATATGTCGATCAATCCCATCTTGCCACGAAATCCTTCAAACTTCGTTCGACCGAGTGGTTTAGTCAAGATATCTGCAATTTGGTGTTCAGATCTGATGTGAGACAGTGTCATAATGCCGGTGATGACTTCCTATTTTTAATTGATTTGTGATATATTTAGAAAGTCATCAATGCTAAATTAAAGAGATTTTATGATGTTTTAAGAGAAATCAATTTGGATGTATTATTTAGGGGATTTCAACTTAAAATACAAGTTTTTGAATTTAGGAAATAAATCATAGTAATGAGAGGTTTGAAAATAAAAACAGTTTTATCATCATTATTATTATTGATTCTTCCTTTTTGCTTCCACAGCCACACATGCACGTTTTGGCAATTTCAGATGATTGATTCAATTGCATTTAAGGAGGCCCACGAATTGAATGAAAAAAAAAAAAAAAGGAGACCTAAAAGCTACAAAAGGAGGTGGATAGAAAAGAAAGAAGACACGCATCAGAGAGAAGGAAAAAAAAAAGAAGGCGCTGGAAAAAAGAAAAAAAGAGAGAAGCACGGAGAAACAGGTGGAAATTTTAGCGTGAAATCTTGCTGAGCAGAGAACAACTTTTGGAGGCAAAGAACAAGACGCACAGTACAGGAAGAAAAGCAAGGACGCTGTACAAGGAGAAGGCTCCATAGTTTTGTGATCTTGTCTTTCTTTCTTCTTCTTCTTCTCTTTATGCTAGGATCGGAATTTCTTATTTTTGTAATGGGTTTTCTTATAGCCATGTGTGGCTAATTTTCTCTTCAACCTAGAGTAGTATGAACTTGTTTGAGACTTAGGAATTGTTCTCACTCATTAGTTTTGCTTAATTTTAATCAGTTTATTTAATCTTGTTTTTGTTAGATATGATTAGTTTTGATGATGTCTAATATAGATGCCTTTATAAGAGCAAAAAGTTTTGATGATATATTTATTTCCTACATTGACTAACTACTATGTTTAATGTAGATTAGTTCAAGTTGAATTATAGATCAAGAAGGAGATAAGAGATTATAAAAACAAGAAATTGGAGAAAATATCAAGTTCAAGAAGAAGAAGAAATATTAAAGAAAGAAGAACTTGCAGAGGTTGTCAAGGAAGCAAAATGTCATTCTAAGTTAAATGATGAAGAATGATCAAGTTGGGATATGGAAGAAGGAAGAACTTGCTGAATGGAATGAAGATATAATTATTCAAGTTCTTATGTTGAAACTAGAAGCCTCCAAGATCATATGGAAGTTGGAATGACTTAATTCAGAGTTAAAACAAGCAAAAATGAGGTTCTGGATGAGCAAACTCGAGTCTCCAAGTATTAAACTCGAGTTTACCACCTTGCTGCAATATTTTGCCTCTCTGACATGAACAAACTCGAGTTCAGGACCCCAAACTCGAGTTTAGGACCTCAAACTCGAGAAAGGAATCACAAACTCGAGCCTATAAGTGCAAACTCGAGCCTATAAGTGTCTTCAGCATTTCTGGTGTCTCTGGACTAGGCAAACTTGAGCCTATAAGTGCAAACTCGAGCCTATAAGTGTCTTCAGCATTTCTGGTGTCTCTGGACTAGGCAAACTCGAGCCTGTAAGTGCAAACTCGAGTTCACAGCGGTCATCAGCACTTCAGCTCCACTTTGTTTCATGTTCAGCTCGGGCGAGGTCTGGTAATTCGACAATATCTCCCAAACCAGAGATCAGATTGAGGTGAAACTAGTGGCATATAAAACTAGACTCCCAATGCGTCATTTTGATATAAAATTAAAACCAAAAGGAGTTCAGATCAAGGAGCTATGATTTTTACAATTTTCCACAAGAATCAACGTCACAGTCCAGATCCACCTTTGGTATTTTGGGTGTATCTCACAAACGACAAATCCGATTGAGCTGAAATTAGTGGCATATGAAAGTAGACTCATAGAGCTTCCCATCAAGCTTTGAACGGACTAAAACGGAATTCAGACCAGGGATATATGGCCTTCAAAAATTGACAAAGTTGCAAACTCAAACCAGGCCAAGTCAGAAGCAACCAAGTCACAGTACAACTTACAAACTCGAGTTTATCAGTCACAAACTCAAGCTCGAGAGTTCCAGAGAAGAAATGAACATTTGGAAAAAGCCAAACTCGACCCTATAAGTGAACAAACTCGAGTTTAGCTCAGACAGAGAGCAATGTGACTTTTCAATCAGTTGAGAACCTCAGGTTTAGATTGCAAACCTCAAGTTTAAATCAACCAGAGAGCATTGCAGGTTTTAAAATACTGAAAACCTCAGGTTTAGAATGCAAACCTCCGGTTTGATGCTTTGGACTTAAATCATCCTCTCACATACCAAAGTCCAAACTCGAGCCTAGATAAGCAAACCTCAGGTTTGCATCGCTGATTCAGAATTTCAAATCTGACGAATTTGCAATGCCTTCTTGTTTGATCTTAATACTTCCTATGATTAATCTTTGATGTTCCTAGATATGTTTAACTACTTTATTGGTGAGTTTCATATGATTAAAATGAAGGATTAGAAGCAAATCTTCAAAATATCATATTTGTGTCAGAACATCAAAAGCTGTGCAAAAGTTCTAACGGCTAGTTTCTAACGGCTATATTTCTTTATCCAACAGTCATTGAATCTTCTCAATGGTCATATATTGATCTCTACCTATAAATAGAAGATAGATTCAAGCAGAAAAACGTGGAGAAACAAGCTTACATCTTCAATATGATGATACTCTGATTTTTACATCATTTACACTCTGTTTTTCATGTCTAGACAGCTTAGAGAGTGAGATGATCAATATTGTTCTTCAGTGTTCACTTATTCACTTCTGTGAGAGAAGATTTATTGTAATCATTCTATTCTTCTGAGAGTTACTCAAGATTGGGTGATCTTTAGAGGGAAACACATTGTGTTGATTACAACTTGTAAGGGGGAGTGAATCCTAGTGAGAGGATTACTTTGAGTACAAAGTGTGTAATCAAGCGGTGTGTTGATTACAGTTTGTAAGGGGGAGTGAATCCTAGTGAGAGGGTTACTTCAATTACAGAACGTGTAATCAAGTTGAAAGAAGATAGTGAATTGAAAATCCCAAGTGAAGCTTGGGGACTGGACGTAGGTCAAGGATTGGGCCGAACCAGTATAAATCAGTTTGCACATTCTCTTCGCTTATCTCTTATATTTCCAGCATATATGTTTGAATGTGTATACATATTTAAATGTGTGCTTATTACCTTATAAACTGATTTCAGTGAGTTACGAAAAGATAGTTCCTAAATTTTTATACTTCACCCAATTCCCCCCCTCTTGGGTTCAGCCGGTTCTTACAGTTTTTATTATTTATTGCTTAGTGATAGGCCACCATTAAGCATGTTTTGGGGATTTAGGATTGAACTTGACGAAGGGAATCTTAAATTGACCTTGGGATTAAATAATGTGGAATTAGGTTTAAATCTAATATGAAATTAGGTTTTAATCTAATTTGCGTCTAGGATAGACATATACCTAGAAGCTCCGCATAATCAAATTAGAGTGAGCCCAATTTGAATTGCATCTTAATTAATTGTGTGAGACATTGCATAATTATTTGAGGTAGGTAGATAAGTGGACCGACAGGCACTTATAAACACTAATACTCTAGATTAACTGATGAAATTAAGTTAGAATTAATGTAGTGGGAATAAAATCTAAAAAACAAACAAGGGATTAGTATCTCTAGGTTGTCCTCCTTAATATTTGAATTCTCTCTCTAAAAGTGCTTGTTTTTGTTAAATCCTTTTGTTTTTCTATTACTGAAAACAATTCTTATTTGCTCAACTTAAATGAAAAAAGGAAATTTGACACCTAATCACCAGTTTGATTGAGTCTCTGTGGGATGACCTTGATTTGCCACTTACTATTTTCATGACCCGTGCACTTGCGGTGCTTAGTTTAAATGTTGGTAGCATCAAGTTTCTGGCGCTGTTGCCGAGAACTCAAGGCAATTGGTGATTAGTATTAGAAATCCTTTAGTAGTTTTAGTTTGAGTATTTTTAAAAAAATCAATTTATTTTTATTTTTATTTTATTTTTTTTGGTGTTAGTTTGATACTTTGAGAGTTGTTTGGTTTTTCAGGTACTTTGGTACATGACTGGTAGACCCAAAGCTACTAAAACACCACTGAAAACAAGGAATATCCAAGAGCTTTTGGAAGCTACAACATCTCAAAACCAAAAGGAGGCAGCAGTACAATCTGACACTAAAGAAATGGCTCAGGATGAAAATGATCGTCTGTGTATCAATGATTTTCTGGGAAGACAATCTCAAGGGTATCAATCGAGAATCAAAGTGCCTGAGTTTCAAGCTAACAATTTTGAGATCAAGCAAACTATGCTTAAGATGCTTGAACTCCAGGGTCAGTATGCAGGGAACGATTCAGAAGATCCTAATCAACATCTGTTGTAATTTCTTGATGTTTGCAACTCATTCAAGCAAAATGAAGTACCTAATGATGTGATTCGCCTTCGGCTTTTTCCTTACTCTCTACAAGGGAAAGCTAAAGAATGGCTCAACAACTTGGCAGAGGGCAGCATAACCTCATGGGAGACACTGGAAGAAAAGTCCAGATCAAGATTTTTCCCTCATAACAAGATTATGGACGCACGAGCCGCTCTTACTAATTTCTGTCAAGAATTTGGTGAACATCTGTATGAGGCCTGGGAGAGGTTCAAGTTGCTTGTCAGGTAGAGCCCTGGTCACAATCTAGAGAGATGGGTCTTGCTTCAAATATTCAGTACTCGGTTGACTCCTGAATCTAAATCAGAATTAAATGCTGTCACTAATGGGGGAATTACAAAGCAGCCGGTAAATTGTGTTTGGAAATGCCTAGATGACTTATCCACTGATTTTTTATAGAACAATAATGATAGAAGGCTGGTGAAGTCAATTGATAAAGTTATTGAAGACCCTTCTTCACAACTGATGGCAATGTTACATACAATCAACAAGAAGGTTGATCACTCAGAAGCTCAAGCCAACCGATCTAATAATAGACATGCGCGATAAATGCTGTTCATGCCCCTTGTGATTACTGTGGAGATGGCCATGATAATGGACAATGCCTCATATCTCAACAAATGGAACCAGTGAACTATGCAGGTAACTACCGTGGCAACATCCAGAACAATCCCTACTCAAACACCTACAATTCTGGGTGGTGAAAAAATCCCAACCTCTCTTGGAAATATGGAGCGACTCTTAATGAAGCATCAAGTTCTGATATGAAACAAGTGTCACCTCCTGGCTTTCATCAATTGGAAAGGGAAGTCGTTCCCATCCAAGAACCTAAGTCTGATCTACAAGAAGTGCTATCTCAGCTCGCAAGTTTTCAACTAAAGAGCGCTCAAGATCAAGCTGCTACTCACGCCACTGTTGCAGGATTGACCTCATCTATCAAGGATCTTCAGATACAAATGGGACAACTTGCAAATGTTGTGAATGTGTTACAACAGAGAGAATTGTCAAGCAATACTGTGCCTAATCCTCGTAGAGATGGGAGAGAGGAATGCAAAGCTCTTACATTGAGAAGTGGAAAGGAATTACCTGAGATTCCTCAACCAAAGAAGACACCTTCAGCTTCTATTGATCAAACCAATCCTACAGTCACTATAGAGGATGATGAAGAGGTTGCACAAACGGCGAATGAAAAATTCAACGGAGAGAAAGTTGAGATGGAGTCTGAACAGGGTGAAGTGAAAAAAAAAAAGCAACCCAGGATAATCTTAAATGGGTGCCACCTTTACCATTCCCTCAAAGATTTCATAAGAAGGCTTTAGATGAGCAATATAAGAAGTTTTTGGGGATTTTCAAGCAACTACATATTAACATCCCTATTCTTGAGGCGTTAGAGCAGATGCCTCAATATGTGAAGTTCCTAAAGGAGATGTTAAGTAAAAAAAGGAGGTTTGGTGACTATGAAACCGTAGCCTTAACCGAAGAGTGTAGTGCTATTCTTCTCAACAAGCTACCCCTTAAACAGAAAGATCCAGGCAATTTTTCCATACCTTGCATAATTGGAGAAAAGTTTCAAGGAAGAGCATTATGTGATCTAGGATCAAGTGTTAACTTGATGCCACTATCTGTGTTTAGAAAATTGCAACTAGGTGAAGATCAACCAACTTCTGTGACACTTCAGCTAGCTGATCGAAGTTTGGCTTTTCCAAAGGGTATCATCAAAGATGTTCTGGTTAAAGTAGACAAGTTTATTTTCCCTGTTGACTTTATTGTCTTGGACTGTGATGAAGATAGAGATCTACCACTCATTGTGGGAAGACCTTTCCTTGGTACAGCTCGAACACTGATTGATGTTGAAAAGGGAGGGATCAAGTTGAGGGTGAATGATGAAGAAGTTGTATTCAACATGAACAAGGCATTAAAGTATCCTAGGGATGTTGCAGATTGCTTCAGGGTTGACATGTTTGATGAGGTCATTCAAGAGACTTTAGAGTCCTTTTCTATAAAAGAATCGTTAGCTGCTATTTTACTTGGGACAGATGAGATTGAAGAAGGGAATATAGTTGAATGTAAGAAGTTACTTGAAGTCTCTCCTTGTTACAGAAAACCATTACAGCAGTTTGAGTCCTTAGAGATGGAATCAAGGCAAACTACTTCTTTGAAGCCTTCCATTGAACAAGCACCACTTTTAAAGCTTAAACCCTTACCACCGCATCTTGAATATGCATACTTGGGTGAGTCTGAGACATTACCTGTTATCATCTCTTCTTCCTTATCTGAAGATCAAAAAGAGCAGTTGTTGAAAGTTCTCAAGAGCCATAAAGGTGCCTTAGGTTGGACAATTGCAGACATAAAAGGTATAAGCCCGTCAATTGTAATGCACAAGATACTCTTGGAGGATGATCACAAGAAATTTGTTCAGAATCAGAGAAGGCTAAATCCTATGATGAAAGAAGTGGTCAAGAAGGAAATTATTAAATGGTTAGATGCTGGGATCATTTACCCTATTTCTGATAGCGCGTGGGTCAGTCCAGTACAATGTGTTCCCAAAAAAGGGGGCATGACAGTGATTACTAATGAGCAAGATGAGCTTATCCCCACTCGCAAAGTTACTGGTTGGCGTATTTGCATGGATTAAAGAAAGTTGAATGATGCTACAAGGAAAGATCATTTCCCACTTCTTTTCATTGACCAGATGTTAGACCGCTTGGCTGGTAAAGAATTCTTTTGTTTTTTGGATAGATATTCAGGGTATAATCAAATTGTGGTTGCTCCTGAGGATCAAGAGAAGACAACATTTACCTGTCCTTATGGTACTTTTGCCTTTAGAAGAATGCCATTTGGTTTATGCAATGCTCCTGCCACTTTCCAGAGATGCATGATGAGTATATTCTCTGACATGATAGAAGAGATAATGGAAGTGTTCATGGATGATTTCTCAGTATTTGGTGAATCATTTGAGGAGTGCTTGATCAATCTGGAAAAGGTGTTGAAGCGATGTGAAGAGACAAACCTAGTGCTTAACTGGGAGAAGTGTCATTTCATGGTGACTGAAGGCATAGTTTTGGGTCATAAAGTTTCTAAAGATGGTTTAGAGGTTGATAGAGCCAAGATTTCTGTGATTGAGCAGCTTCCTCCTCCTTCTAATGTCAAAGCTTTGAGAAGCTTCTTGGGCCATGCTGGTTTCTATCGTTGATTCATTAAAGATTTTTCGAAGATTTCAAAGCCCCTTTCACAGTTGCTGGAGAAAGATACTCCTTTTTAGTTTGATGAGGAGTATGTGAAGGCTTTTGAAGAATTGAAGAGAAGATTGACTTCAGCTCCTATCATTGTAGCTCCTGATTGGTCACTACCTTTTGAAGTAATGTGTGATGCAAGTGACTATGCTATTGGAGCTGTGTTGGGACAAAGGCGTGTGAAGATTTTCCATCCTATCTACTACGCGAGCAGGACCTTAATAGCAGCTCAGGTAAATTACTCTACCACTGAAAAAGAAATGCTTTCTGTAGTGTTTGCTTTTGAAAAGTTTAAGGTATATATGATGGGTGCTAAGATTATAGTTCACACTGATCATGCTGCCATTAAATACTTGTTAGGGAAGAAAGAGTCTAAACCTAGATTGATTAGATGGGTCTTGTTACTACAAGAATTTGATGTGCATGTAGTTGATAAGAAAGGAATTAAAAATCAAGTTGCTGATCATTTGTCTAGAATTGTGAACTCTTCTGATCATGTGAGTGACTTGTTGGTAAATGAATGTTTTCCTGATGAGCAATTGTTTGCTGTAAGTAGTTGTGATTTGCCATGGTATGCTGATATTGTGAATTATCTTGTGTGTGAAGTATTACCTCCTGATTAGAATTCTACCAAAGAAAAAAGTTTTTGCATGATGTTGCCTACTATATTTGGGAAGAACCATTTCTTTTTAAGAGATGTGCTGATTTGATTATTAGAAAATGTGTGCCTGAGGTAGAACAAGAGGAAACCTTGAATACATTTCATGCATCACCATATGGGGGACATTATGGGGGGCAAAGAACTGCATCTAAAGTGCTTGAATCTAGTTTTTATTGGCCTACGTTATGTAAAGATGCTCACCAATTTGTTACCAAGTGTGATAGATGTCAAAGAACAGGTAATATTTCCAAAAGACATGAGATGCCTCAATCTGGAATCTTTGAGGTTGAGTTGTTCAATGTCTGGGGGATGGATTTCATGGGTCCATTCCCATCCTTAAGAGGAAACAAGTACATTCTTGTTGTTGTGGAATATGTGAGTAGATGGGCTGAAGCTATGGCTTGCCAAGCTAACGATGTTAACACAGTGATTCGATTCTTAAAGAAGTATATCTTGACAAGATTTGGCACCCCTAGAGCAATCATTACTGATGAAGGGACTCACTTCAACAACAAGAATTTCAAGGCTCTTTTGGAGAAATACAAAGTGCACCACCAGATGTCACTTGCATACTATCCACAAACTAATGGTTTATGTGAGTTGACTAACAGGGAAATTATGAGGATTCTTGAGAAGACTGTGGGCCCAACTAGAAAAGATTGGTCTGACAAGCTTGATGATGCTTTATGGGCTTATAGGACAGCTTTTCGTACTCCGATTGGCATGTCACCATACCGTTTGGTTTTCGGAAAAGCGTGTCATTTACCACTTGAATTGGAGTACAAAGCATGGTGGGCAATCAAGAGGCTAAATATGGATCGTAATCAAGCGGGCTCAAAAAGGCTGCTGCAACTGAAGGAGTTGGAAGAATTTAGACTTCAAGCATATGACAGTGCACAATTGTATAAAGAAAGAACAAAGAAATGGCATGACAATCATATCTTGAAGCGATCTTTTGAGCCAGGGCAGTTGGTGCTTCTCTTCAATTCAAGACTGCATCTATTTCCTTGGAAGCTTAAATCAAGGTGGTCTGGTCCTTTCAAACTGGTTTCGGTGTCATCAAAAGGTTCAATTGAAGTTAAAGATGAGAGAACAGGAGATTGCTTTAAATTGAATGGGCAAAGACCGAAGCATTACCATGGTGGTGAAGTGAACCGGCGAACAATGGTTCACCGCTTGTCATCACCTACTTAGATTGTTGGTCTAGTCAGGCTGAGGACTTTAAACCAAGCGCTTCTTGAGAGGCAACCCAAGGTGTGATTTGATGCTTTATTTGATTTTGTAGGACTGTTGATAGCCCTTGATGATGTGGTCCACTTTGGTAGCAAGGATTGAAAGTGCAATCAAGGACAAATAGGGGAGTTTCCTTCTACTTTTCTTTGATTTATTTTATTTGATTGTTGATGATATAAGGCTTAGGACTAAGTGCTCCTCTTAGTTAGATATGCATGTGATGACTGTTTGTGATAACTATTGAGTGACTACTAGCACTTGAGTTGTTCCACTGGTGGAAATCTGAAATCTCTGAAATTGGAGTTACCCTTACACTTCACAGGTGGTTGCTCTACACTTCCATTACTTGTTGTTACTTGTTCACATTGATGACAATGTGACATTTAAGTGTGGGGGTGAGAGTATCCTTGATTTTAACTTGCTTTGTCCTCAATTTTTTTTTCATTGCCACAATTGGGTTAATTTGAACATGAAAAGAAGTGAATTTGATTGGGAATTGATTCTATGTTCTTTGAATGTCAGTAAAGAGGTAAAGATTTGGTTTGGGGTACTTTACTTTAGAATGTCAAGGAACCTGTGAAAAATTTGAGCCCAAGTATTCATCCTTTTAAGAGAGAGTACACTTATTGTGATTTTATCTCTAGAACTTGTTCTGAATCTCTTTATTAAAAAAAAAATTCCTTTACATACATAAAGATGTGTAGACATTCTCTTTTTGGTTACTCTAGTGAGTGCTAAGTGAAAAAAAAAAAAAGAAGAAGAAGAAGATTGAAGGGGTTGAAAAAAAAAACAAGGAAAACACATGTACACACACACATACAACTCCAATGACTTCTCTAGACCTTACTTAGTAACCGGGGGCACTTCATCACCAATGTTGGCACTCGCGTCAAACGGTAAAGTCAAAGAGAGTTATGAGTTAGGCTAAAAGCCTCTTGAGGTTCCTGTTGGAATAACTGAGTAACCGGTGCTGCATCACCCATATGCAAGGTCACGTCAAAAGGGGACTTACAACGGCTCAAGGAAAAAAAAAGAAAAAAAAAGAAAAGAAAATCCCTTCATTCTTCATATTATGTATTGAGTTACTTGGCACTAACTAAAGCATTATTCTATTGTTAAAGTCATTCTGATTTGTGTATGTAAGGAAATAATTTAGTGGAGAATAAGATGAGGAACAAGCTTATGGTAGAGAAGTTGCAATAGGTGGAAATGAGTGGAAACACTTGACTTGTGAGGGACATTCTATTGTGATTTATCTTTGCCAAATTAATTACCTTGCTACTTGCATTTTTGGAAGATGGAAAAGATTTCTGAAAAAGTTTGTTTTAGTGCTTGCTGGGAAAATCTTGCTTCTAGGGTTTTCATGAATTGGTTGTTTTAGAATTTAAAAATCTTGAGGACAAGATTTGATGCAAGTGTAGGGGTGTGATGACTTCCTATTTTTAATTGAATTGTGATATATTTTGATATATTTAGGAAGTCATCAATGCTAAATTAAAGAGATTTTATGATGATTTTAAGAGAAATCAATTTGGATGCATTATTTAGGGGATTTCAACTTAAAATACAAGTTTTTGAATTTAGGAAATAAATCATAGTAATGAGAGGTTTGAAAATAAAAGCAGTTTTATCATCATTATTATTATTGATTCTTCCTTTTTGCTTCCACAGCCAAACATGCACGTTTTGGCAATTTCAGATGATTGATTCAATTGCATTTAAGGAGGCCCACGAATTGAATGAAAAAAAAAAGGAGACCTAAAAGCTACAAAAGGAGGTGGATAGAAAAGAAAGAAGACACGCATCAGAGAGAAGAAAAAAAAAGAAGGCGCTGGAAAAAAGAAAAAAAGAGAGAAGCACGGAGAAACAGGTGGAAATTTTAGCGTGAAATCTTGCTGAGCAGAGAACAACTTTTGGAGGCAGAGAACAAGACGCACGGCACAGGAAGAAAAGCAAGGACGTTGTACAAGGAGAAGGCTCCATAGTTTTGTGATCTTGTCTTTCTTTCTTCTTCTTCTTCTCTTTACGCTAGGATTTGAATTTGTTATTTTTTCAAAAACTTGATGCTACCAAAAATTTAACTAAGCACCGCAAGTGTATGGGTCATGAAAATAGTAAGTGGCAAATCAAGGTCATCCCACAGAGACTCAATCAAACTAGTGATTAGGTGTCAAATTTCCTTTTTTCATTTAAGTTGAGCAAATAAGAAGTGTTTTCAATAGTAGTAAAACAAAAGTATTTAATAAAAACAAGCACTTTCAAGGAGAGAGATTCAAATATCAAAGAAGACAACCTAGAGAAACTAATCCCTTGTTTGTTTCTTAGATTTCATTCCCACCACATTAATTCTAACTTAATTTCATCAGTTAATCTAGAGTATTAGTGTTTATAAGTGCCTGTCGGTCCACTTATATACCTACCTCAAATAATTATGCAATGTCTCACACAATTAATTAAGATGCAATTCAAATCGGGCTCACTCTAATATTATTATGCGGAGCTTCTAGGTATATGTCTATCCTAGACGCAAATTAGATTAAAACATAATTCCTTATTAGATTTAAAACTAATTCCACATTATTCAATCCCAAGGTCAATTTAGGATTCCCTCTTTCAAGTCCAACCCTAAATCCCCAAAACATGCTCAATGGTGATCAGTCAATAAGCAATCAATAATAAAAACATGATTAAATAAACTGATTAAAATTAAGCAAAACCAATGTGCGGGAATAATTTCTAAGTATCAAACAAGTTCATAGTACTCTAGGTTGAAAAGAAAAATTAGCCACACATGCCTATGAGAAAATCCATTACAATAATAAGGAGTTCAAATCCCAGCATAAAGAGAAGAAGAAGAAGAAGAAAAGAGATCTCAGAATACTCTGCTTCTTGAATTAATATCACGCTCTATTTCTTCTTTTCGTCTCCAACACAATTTTAAGCTCAGAATCCCACAATGTCGTGCGTCCTTTTTGCTTGCGTCGCTCTGCTGCCTCTCTGATTCTTCCTTTCTTTCCAATTCAGCTGCTAGCGTCAATCAATTCCCCCTTTTCTTCTTGCGTCTTCACTCAATTAAATAATGATGATCATGCCCGAAATAGGGAAAAAAAAATATATGCCGCCTCCCTTGAATCTTGAATTGCCTTTTTTTCTTGTAGCTTTTAGGTCCTTCCCTTTCTCATTCAATTCGTGGGCCTCATCAAAGGCAATTGAATCAATCATCTAAAATTGCCAAAATGTGCATGTGTGGCTGTGGAAGCAAAAAGGAAGAATCAATAATAATAATGATAATAAAACTGATTTTACTTTTAAACCTCTTATTATTGTGATTTATTTTCTAAACTCAAAAACTTTCATTTTAAATTGAAATCCCCTGAATCATGCATTAAAATTGATATCTCTTAAAATCTCAATCAAATCTCTTTAATTTAGCATTGATGACTTCCTAAATATATCAAATTACATCACAAATCAATTAAAAATAGGAAGTCATCAAATGGGTTTTCTTATAGCTATGTGTGGCTAATTTTCTCTTCAACCTAGAGTACTATGAACTTGTTTGAGACTTAGGAATTGTTCCCACTCATTAGTTTTGCTTAATTTTAATCAGTTTATTTAATCTTGTTTTTATTATTTATTGCTTAGTGATAGGCCACCGTTAAGCATGTTTTGGGGATTTAGGATTGAACTTGACGAAGGGAATCTTAAATTGACCTTGGGATTAAATAATGTGGAATTAGGTTTAAATCTAATATGAAATTAGGTTTTAATCTAATTTAAGTCTAGGATAGACATATACCTAGAAGCTCCGCATAATCAAATTAGAGTGAGCCCGATTTGAATTGCATCTTAATTAATTGTGCGAGACATTGCATAATTATTTGAGGTAGGTGGATAAGTGGACCGACAGACACTTATAAACACTAATACTCTAGATTAACTGATGAAATTAAGTTAGAATTAATGTAGTGGGAATAAAATCTAAAAAAACAAACAAGGGATTAGCATCTCTAGGTTGTCCTCCTTAATATTTGAATTCTCTCTCTAAAAGTGCTTGTTTTTGTTAAATCCTTTTGTTTTTCTATTACTGAAAACAATTCTTATTTGCTCAACTTAAATGAAAAAAGGAAATTTGACACCTAATCACCAGTTTGATTGAGTCTCTGTGGGATGACCTTGATTTGCCACTTACTATTTTCATGACCCATACACTTGCGGTGCTTAGTTTAAATTTTGGTAGCATCAGTCGGCTTCAATCTTTTCTTTAATGAAGTGTCTGTCTATCTCAACATGTTTGGTTCCATCATGATATACTAGATTCTGGACCATTTCAATGCTGGCCTTGTTATCACACCAAAGTTGTATTGGTCCCTCATGTTGAATTCCCAATTCCGTCAGTAATCTTACAATTCAGATTCCTTCACATACTCCTTTGTTGACAGCTCTTAGTTCTGCTTCGGCACTGCTTGTTGATACCACTATCTGTTTCTTGCTTCTCCATGTAACTAGATTTCCCCACACGTATGTGTTGGTTATGATTAGTTTTGATGATGTCTTATATAGATGTCATTATTAAAAGCAAAAAGATTGAGTAATATATTAAGTAATATAGTTATCTCTTACATTGACTAATTGTTGTATTTAATGTATGTAAGTTCCGGCTATCACCCAAGAGGGGGGGTGAATTGGGTGAAGTATAAAAATTTCCACTCTTTAAAACATTTTCGCAATTCAGTGTTTTCATCTTGAGTAACAAAAGTGAGTTTTCAAACAATTGATAATTGCTCAAATGTAAATGCTGGGAATGCAAAAGATAAGGAAGAAGAGCTTGCAAACAGATTTATACTGGTTCGGCCCTCTCTGACCTACGTCCAGTCCCCAAGCCTCACTTGGGATTTTCAATCCACTATCTCACTCAAGCTTTAATCGGGTACTTGAGAACCGCTACAATCCCACAAGTTTAGCCGGGCACTTGTGCAGCCTTTTACAAATCTCTTACTGAGATACTCCCCCTTACACACCGTAAGGATACACTGCTTGATCACACACTTCGTACTCGAAGTAATCCTCTCTCTCTAGGATTCACTCCCTCTTACAAGTTGTAATCAACACAATGTATAACCCACTCAAGATTACCCAATCTTGAGTTTCTCTCAGAAGGATAATGTGTTTACAATGAATTTCCTCTCAAAGGAATGGATAAATAAACACTGAAGTACAGACACAATTCATTTCACACTCTTAAGCTATTTAGATATGAAAAACAGAGTGAGAATGATGTAGAAGAAGAGCATCAGCATTTTGGCATGGTAATCATATGTCTCTCTGTTTTTCTGCTTCAATCCATGTCTTTTATAGGTAGAGAAGAGTCTGTGACCGTTTATGACCGTTGAAGAGTCAATCAGACCGTTGTAGCTGATTATCTTTAAGTTTGGTCAGCTTCTTTCTTTAATCTCCAACTAATCCAGTTGTATAATTGATCTGAGGTGGCTTTCTGTGGATTTGCCCGTTGGAGAAGACTTTGCTTGTTGTAGTAATCTTCCTTTTAGCCTTTTGCAGACGTGTACAAGTGGATTAACTAAAGGAAGCAACTATCTGGGCTGTGCATTTATTGTTCTGACAGTTTTTTTTGCTTTTTGCTCTAATCCTTCAATGAACCTTCGTTAATCTGTCTGAAACTCACTAGAAAGATGGTTAAACATATCTAGAATCAATATAGAATAATCATGTAAAGCATTGAGATCAAACAAGAAGGTATTGCAGATTTCCCAAATTTGAAATTGCACCAACGGTCACAAACCTTGAGGCCAACCTCGAGGTTAGCCTGAAGGTTTCAGGCAAATTCAGTTTCAGAAACTCACAACCTTGAGGTTGAAACAGTAACCTCGAGGTTGGAAACTTGGTTGAAAGAGCATTTTTCCTCTGGAGCCCGATAACCTCGAGGTTGGAAATCCATACTCGAGGTTTGCTTCTGAAATTGCAAAGTTCAGTTCTTGAAAACAAGCCTCAACCTCGAGGTTGCAAACTTGACCTCGAGGTTGTCATTACTTTGACAACCAATTTGCTCTCTGTAAGTCATAATACTCGAGGTTGAAACTCCATACTCGAGGTTCAGAGTATTTTCATGAAATCTCAAGTTTAAAACAGAATACCCAACCTCAAACTCAATTTTACATGTCCAAGCTCGATGTAAGAATCCAATGCAAGAAGAATCAGCTCCAAACTCATTGTATTATGTCCATTAAGATCGGATGAATGAAGGCTGTTCTTGATCAGCCCTTTTTGCATTGTCCTGAACTGATTGTCAACTTCCAAAAGCCATATCTCCCTGGTCTGAAATCCGTTTTGGTCCGTTCAAGTCTTGTTGGAAAGCTATGTGAGTCTACTTTCATATGCCACTGATTTCAGTCCAATCGGATTTGCCGTTTGTGAGATATACTCAAAATACTAAAGGCTGTTCCTGACTGTGACGCTGATATTTATGTCAACTTGTAAAATTCATCAATAATTCATCTGAACTCCTTTGGACTTGAATCTTTGTCAAAAGTACGTGTTGGGAGTCTAGTTTCCAATGCTTTTGGTTTCGTCGCAATCCGATCTCTTGTTTTGAAGATATCATCAAATTACCAAAGGTCGCCAGAAGCTGAACGTGGAACAGAGTGCACCAGAGTTGCTGATAGTGCTGAAACCTTGAGGTTATGACTACAACCTCGAGGTTTCACTTGCAACCTCGAGGTTGCACTTCCAACCTCGAGGTTGGCTAGTCCAGAGACACCAAAGATGCTGAAAACACTCAAACCTCGAGGTTCATACTCAAACCTCGAGTTGTCTCATCCTAAACCTCATATTTGCTCTGGTTTAACTCTGAAATGACCCATTCCAACTTCCATTTGATCATGGAGACTTCTAGGATCAATTTTAGAACTTGGATAGTGATATCTTCATTCCATTCAACAAGATCTTCCTTCTTCCATCTCCCAACTTGGTCATTCTTCATCAATTCTTTCTTTCTTCTCTTCTCTTGATCATTCTTGATAATGCAACTCTTTCTTCAGCCTTGAATGCTTCTTCTTTATTTGGTCTCTTTTCTTCTACTTGGTTATCACCAAAACCCATTGATAATATCTTGCTTTCTTGATAACCTTTGCAGATACTTCTTTCTTTCAACTCTTATCTTCTTCTTGATTAATCTTCTTTATAATTCAACTTGGATTGATCTACATTAAATACAATAGTTAGTCCAAGTAAGAGATAATTATATTACTCAATCTTTTTGCTTATAAGAATGACATCTATATAAGACATCATCAAAACTAATCATAACCAACATTCTCCCCCTTTTTGATGATGGCAAATACTTCAAGAAAAATATGTATGAATATAAGAATACATTAGATGCAACATATTTTTCTTGCCATTCTCTCCCCCTTATTTGTCATTAGCAAAAAGTTGAATTGTAAGTTAACAGAAAATGACCAATTTTGCATTTCAACACAAGTTAATTAGAGGATGGCAGCAGATAAGCATATTAGTATCATAAACAACTAGAAATGTATTCATTGAACAAACTTCATAAACGCAGAATTGATATCAGAAAGGATAAACACTCTGATAATCACTGATATCAGAAATAGTTACTACAAGATTAGCAAAATGCAATGAGATGCAATGAAATACAACACCCAGAGCCTATGCACCTTATGCATGTTAAAAAAAAATATATGAAACCAGATTAAAGGAGTCAAAGAAACTGATTTTCTCTCCCCGATTGAAAGTGCTGTCATTCTAAATATGAAGCAGCTTAGAATGTTTTTATGAAAACAAATTTGAGAAAATTTGGAGAGGTTTTCAAGACATCTTTCACATTTAAAACATATAGATACCAAACATGTGCAATATAAAAAGTAGAGATTAGAAATGCTCATGTTGGTTTTCCAAATTGATGAACGATCTGTGAAGTCCATTTGATAGCTTTCTTGTTAAAAGAGATCCGTGATGTGCTCTGAACATCCTTTGAGATGTGGAATGAGACCAAAGTACTGACTTCTTGAGTTGTATCTCATATGAATGAATAATATTAGCATTCAGATTCAATCCTTCGTCTTTTCTTCATATAGCTATTTTTCTAGCACATAACATAATCTCCTGCTACAAATTGAAAACATTCTTTCCAAAAGATTTGTTAGTGCAAGCCAAATATCAAAGTTTTCAAGAGCGAAATTAACTCATCATCAAAACTAACAGAAGATAATGAATGCATATGAGTATGCCCAAAAAAAAAAATCTTCAAGTAAAGGAAATGAGCTTTTAAAATATCAAACACATGTGAATATGAAGCTCCCCCTTAATGAATGCACGGCTAAAAAGTGAAGTTCCCTTTCATGATGCCAAATAATAATGAGACACCAAATGTTATGAGGTTTGAAAATATCTTTACTCACAACATGGTACCTTAGAATTGAAAGACTTTCAAACTCAGTTGGGTGGACTTGAAATTGGTATAATCAAATCACTTATGCCTTTTATGATGATAATAGAGTTTAAGGCATAAGGATCATTTTTTTTAAAAATGATTTGCTCAGGCTAAAGTTCATGAAAAATTTGAGTGAATAAAATCAAGTTAGCCTGAAGAGTGATATGAAACAGAGAAATGATTATCATATATGAATATTATTGCAGAATACAATACCTCACTCAAGTAATGTCGTAATTACTTGAGTCATAATGGTTTGTAGTCCATAGATGCATCACGGGCTAGCTTTTATCTGATAATGTGATCAATACTGAAGCTTTCCCAGATGTGACTAAGCTTCAAGATGAAGAGTCACATAACCATCAGATGTTCTGAATGCATCTTAGACGCTGAAATCCTCCAACCTCGAGTTTACCTCTAGAACCTCGAGGTTCCACTGTCTGTTTGGATGAGATGTCTTCTCTGTCTGCCACAAAACTCGAGGTTCCACTTCCATACTCGAGGTTCCATCCTTCAGGAACCTTGAGATTTTGTTTGACACCCCGTCAACCTCGAGGTTGGCTTCTCAACCTCGAGGTTCTGCCTTTGACAGCAAAACCAACACCTGCAATAAAATGAATGTTCTTTGGTACTCAATGATTCTTGAGTCCACACAAGATTAGACATGACAACTCTTACACTCTTATAGGATTAAATCATATGATTTTTGAGCAAAGAGTATAACAATCAAAGATCAAAACATAGTTTTACCCAACCAAATAAGTTCAAGCCAATGAATCGAATAGGGTAACAACTAACTGATTCCAAAAATGTTATTTCTCAATGACAATTTGTATATACACTTTATGCAGAAAAGATGTCATTGATAAAATACACATAAGTTTGATCAAATAGCATTGAAAATCTTATCTAAAGATAAGCATTTATCAATTTGAAGTTCAGATTTTTTTTTTTGAAAGATAATGAAATATGCAAAGTATTTCAAATCTTGATTGTTCTTTCAAAATGTGATAATGCAATATGAAATCAAGATTTTGATAGATGAAAGATTCATGTTTGAAACATGTTTGAAAACAATGCTCATTATAAACATATTGGAAGACAATAGGTTTAATGAATATATCAGTATGCTTCAGTTTTAGAAAACATGTTGAACATTGAAGTTAACATGTTGAAGAACTTTCTGAAAAGCCAAAGTCATGAAAGTAAAGCATTGTCAAGACATGCTTAGCACAACATATATAAGCTTAATGACTTTGTTATTGACCAAGAGATAATCTTGCCTTAGAGAGAAGAGTCTTGAAAATATAAGAACATTCAAGGCAAGAGTATGAATATGCAGAGATAGTTACTCAGAATGTAGATGAACACGAATGCTGATGTATTTGAGTAACACAAGAAGTACTAGGATTCATAGGCTATGAAACACAGATTCTTTAGTCCAAATGACTAAGGTTCCAAAGAATTATCCTAGAAAGTTAATCCATTTAATGATTAATGCACATGATGCATTAATGAACATTCATAATATTTGGAATAGCTTAATCAATAAGGTTTTATGCAACAAGTATAAGTTTTCACATACTGAATTCATTTCTGGAAATTAGCTTGAAACTCATATATGATTCACTTATTTGACATAAGGTCCTACCATTTAGAGAACGAAACATAACAGTTCAAGCAAAACATTGGAGTCTAAGGATCAATATGTGAAAGATAATGAAAACTCAATTAGAGAAGTCTGAAGCATATTCAACATTCAGTAACAATATTAACTTCCAATTTGAAACATCATTTGAATGTAATCAAAGTATAAATATGTTCTCAAAACATTTGTATGCATTTTCTTAAAACAATGTGAGTTGAAATCCAAACAGATTTTACATGCAATGGCATTTCAAGAATATAAAATTAACAAAGTTATGCACAAGCTCACTTGTTTGATCATCAAAAATTCACTAGCAAATTCATTTATGTCCATTTAGCAATCTGAAAACATTTTGAAAAATGTAAATGGTTGATTGCTAAAGGAATGCAATAATAGACAAGTATTCATTATCCAAATATGAATTTCACATAAGCACAGTATAGGATAAGGTTGGATATCACCATAATTCCTCTTGTCCTCATAGAAGCTTGCTTGGTTGAGATGGTTTGGTGTAGATAACTCCTTTTTCGGTTGTTCACCATCAACATCAAGCATAGCTTGTTGAGCTTTCTCAAGACTTGAATCATTTTTCTATGTTGCATTCTTGAGAAGCTTTCTTTCATCCTACAAAACTTTATAAATCTTTTTCTTTCTTGGTATCCAATCTTACTTGGATCCAATCATCGTTAGCTTGTAGGAACCAAAATTCACATGCTCTTATGAATATAATCAATTCAAAATAATTGAACACAATGAATTAATCATGAATTTATGCATAAAAGAAATAATTTCTTTTCAAATCATCATGTATGCATAAAGAGTTAAGCTCTTGAACATTGCAAAATATATATATAAATGAATCTATCAAGTAGATTTTCAATTTCAAAGATAATTTTCAATGTTCATTCCTACTATCCAATGTGTAAAACCTCAATAAATATTCTAGATAATAGAGTAGGAGGTTTTACCAACATGCACCCTTTCCTTAGGTACTTGGAGGATTGGCTTTGCATACCCATTGACTCTTTGGTGTCTGCAAAGTCTTCATATAAGGTACAGTCTTCAAGTATCTTCTCTTTGATACTAGAGATATTCTCTTCTTTTTGTTGTCCTCAAGGTAGTTGTACGGTACTCCTTGGTAGTTTGTTCTTGAGGGAGAATATACTCCTCTTGCTTGTAATTCTTGCTTCTTATGATTCAGCTTTGTAGTTTCAGCAATGGGTGCCATGGGAGTTCTCTTCCTTGATATGGATTCTATGATCTCCTTCTTTGGTGCATGAGGAACTCTTGGCTTCTTCTTCCTCTTCTTTGTACCTTGAAGTCCATTGATGTACAAATCATCCTGCACACATAGAGTACTAGATGGACATTTCGGTACCCACTTATACTTGGGTCCTTGACTGTTAGTATTGGACCTTGATTGTCCTTTAGGAACCCAAACCAACCTATTTCTTACATTGAAATTTCTTCTAATATAACATGTGTAAGAAATATGACCAGATTTCCCACAATAGTTGCAAATAAAAGAATGATGCATGTTATGAACAACTTTGCAAGAATTATGTGGTTCCAGTGGATGCAATTTCGAGTGATTCATGTTTGTGTATTCTTTCTTCCCATATGATTCTCCAGCATGATTGAAAACACTTTTGTTTTTCAAAATTGAATCAGTAATTGGTTGAAAAACAATTTTATGAAAACGTTCAAAAACACTTTTCTTAACTACACAAGAAGAATTGGAGTTGTTTACCACTTGTGTATCTTGAGCTTTAGATAATGGTTCATCATGATCTTCCATGAGCTTTCCTTGAGAATCCTCTTTCTCTTGTTCTTTTGTGTTGACTGGATTTTGGGAGTATTCAATGATTTCTCCTTCTTCATTCTCCACTTCCAATTGTTCATCAATTGCGGATATGTAGCTTGTAATTTCGGATGAACTGTCAACACTACCAACTTCAACACAATTGTTAGAAGCATAAAGAGAATCAAGAGTATCCCAAATATCTTTAGCACTAGAGCAACATTTGATTTTCACAAAATCATTTTCAGTTAAAGCACTATACAAAATTTTCATTGCTCTAATGTTCATTGAAAACAATTTCTTTTCTTTTTCTGTCCAATCCTTTCTTGGTTTGAAATCAAAATTATTTGTAAGAACATTCCACATATAGAAATCAGTTGCTTTGATAAAACTAGTCATTCTAGCTTTCCAAAACCAAAAATCAACATCTTTAAAAAGTGGTGGAATAGTAACATCAAAACCTTCAGAAAACGAGGAACACCCGAAACCAGCCATTGAAACTCTTGAGACGGTTAAGTCCTTTAAACAAGAGCCCCGCTCTGATACCAAATGTAAGTTCCGGCTATCACCCAAGAGGGGGGGTGAATTGGGTGAAGTATAAAAATTTCCACTCTTTAAAACATTTTCGCAATTCAGTGTTTTCATCTTGAGTAACAAAAGTGAGTTTTCAAACAATTGATAATTGCTCAAATGTAAATGCTGGGAATGCAAAAGATAAGGAAGAAGAGCTTGCAAACAGATTTATACTGGTTCGGCCCTCTCTGACCTACGTCCAGTCCCCAAGCCTCACTTGGGATTTTCAATCCACTATCTCACTCAAGCTTTAATCGGGTACTTGAGAACCGCTACAATCCCACAAGTTTAGCCGGGCACTTGTGCAGCCTTTTACAAATCTCTTACTGAGATACTCCCCCTTACACACCGTAAGGATACACTGCTTGATCACACACTTCGTACTCGAAGTAATCCTCTCTCTCTAGGATTCACTCCCTCTTACAAGTTGTAATCAACACAATGTATAACCCACTCAAGATTACCCAATCTTGAGTTTCTCTCAGAAGGATAATGTGTTTACAATGAATTTCCTCTCAAAGGAATGGATAAATAAACATTGAAGTACAGACACAATTCATTTCACACTCTTAAGCTATTTAGATATGAAAAACAGAGTGAGAATGATGTAGAAGAAGAGCATCAGCATTTTGGCATGGTAATCATATGTCTCTCTGTTTTTCTGCTTCAATCCATGTCTTTTATAGGTAGAGAAGAGTCTGTGACCGTTTATGACCGTTGAAGAGTCAATCAGACCGTTGTAGCTGATTATCTTTAAGTTTGGTCAGCTTCTTTCTTTAATCTCCAACTAATCCAGTTGTATAATTGATCTGAGGTGGCTTTCTGTGGATTTGCCCGTTGGAGAAGACTTTGCTTGTTGTAGTAATCTTCCTTTTAGCCTTTTGCAGACGTGTACAAGTGGATTAACTAAAGGAAGCAACTATCTGGGCTGTGCATTTATTGTTCTGACAGTTTTTTTTGCTTTTTGCTCTAATCCTTCAATGAACCTTCGTTAATCTGTCTGAAACTCACTAGAAAGATGGTTAAACATATCTAGAATCAATATAGAATAATCATGTAAAGCATTGAGATCAAACAAGAAGGTATTGCAGATTTCCCAAATTTGAAATTGCACCAACGGTCACAAACCTTGAGGCCAACCTCGAGGTTAGCCTGAAGGTTTCAGGCAAATTCAGTTTCAGAAACTCACAACCTTGAGGTTGAAACAGTAACCTCGAGGTTGGAAACTTGGTTGAAAGAGCATTTTTCCTCTGGAGCCCGATAACCTCGAGGTTGGAAATCCATACTCGAGGTTTGCTTCTGAAATTGCAAAGTTCAGTTCTTGAAAACAAGCCTCAACCTCGAGGTTGCAAACTTGACCTCGAGGTTGTCATTACTTTGACAACCAATTTGCTCTCTGTAAGTCATAATACTCGAGGTTGAAACTCCATACTCGAGGTTCAGAGTATTTTCATGAAATCTCAAGTTTAAAACAGAATACCCAACCTCAAACTCAATTTTACATGTCCAAGCTCGATGTAAGAATCCAATGCAAGAAGAATCAGCTCCAAACTCATTGTATTATGTCCATTAAGATCGGATGAATGAAGGCTGTTCTTGATCAGCCCTTTTTGCATTGTCCTGAACTGATTGTCAACTTCCAAAAGCCATATCTCCCTGGTCTGAAATCCGTTTTGGTCCGTTCAAGTCTTGTTGGAAAGCTATGTGAGTCTACTTTCATATGCCACTGATTTCAGTCCAATCGGATTTGCCGTTTGTGAGATATACTCAAAATACTAAAGGCTGTTCCTGACTGTGACGCTGATATTTATGTCAACTTGTAAAATTCATCAATAATTCATCTGAACTCCTTTGGACTTGAATCTTTGTCAAAAGTACGTGTTGGGAGTCTAGTTTCCAATGCTTTTGGTTTCGTCGCAATCCGATCTCTTGTTTTGAAGATATCATCAAATTACCAAAGGTCGCCAGAAGCTGAACGTGGAACAGAGTGCACCAGAGTTGCTGATAGTGCTGAAACCTTGAGGTTATGACTACAACCTCGAGGTTTCACTTGCAACCTCGAGGTTGCACTTCCAACCTCGAGGTTGGCTAGTCCAGAGACACCAAAGATGCTGAAAACACTCAAACCTCGAGGTTCATACTCAAACCTCGAGTTGTCTCATCCTAAACCTCATATTTGCTCTGGTTTAACTCTGAAATGACCCATTCCAACTTCCATTTGATCATGGAGACTTCTAGGATCAATTTTAGAACTTGGATAGTGATATCTTCATTCCATTCAACAAGATCTTCCTTCTTCCATCTCCCAACTTGGTCATTCTTCATCAATTCTTTCTTTCTTCTCTTCTCTTGATCATTCTTGATAATGCAACTCTTTCTTCAGCCTTGAATGCTTCTTCTTTATTTGGTCTCTTTTCTTCTACTTGGTTATCACCAAAACCCATTGATAATATCTTGCTTTCTTGATAACCTTTGCAGATACTTCTTTCTTTCAACTCTTATCTTCTTCTTGATTAATCTTCTTTATAATTCAACTTGGATTGATCTACATTAAATACAATAGTTAGTCCAAGTAAGAGATAATTATATTACTCAATCTTTTTGCTTATAAGAATGACATCTATATAAGACATCATCAAAACTAATCATAACCAACAATGTAGATTAATCCAAGTTGAATTATAGAGATTAATCAAGAAGGAGATAAGAGTTGAAAGAAAGAAGTATCTGCAGAGGTTATCAAGAAAGCAAGATGTTATCAATAGGTTTTGGTGATAACCAAGTAGAAGAGAAGAGACCAAATAAAGAAGAACATGCATATATATTCTTATATGTGATACTGGAAGTCTTTATAATCAAGCAGAAGTTGGAATGAAGCCTCATATGTTCTGGATGTTGAAGAAGGTAAAAGCTGTAGAGAATGATGAACCCAAGTTGAACTATGAAGAATGATCGGAGAAAAGAGAAGAGAAGAAAGAAAGAGTTGAATTATCAAGAATGATCAAGAGAAGAGAAGAAAGAAAGAAGAACTTGCTAAATGGAATGAAGATATAATTATTAAAGTTCTTATATTGAAGCTAGATGTCTCCAAGATCATATGGAAGTTTGAATGGCTCAATTTCGAGTTAAAGTCAGCAAAAATCAGCTTCAGGATGAGAAAACTCGAGTTTCCAAGTCAAAACTCGAGTTTCCTACTTCGCTACAATGATTTGCCTCTCGAATAGGAGAAAACTCGAGTTTGGAACACAAAACTCGAGTTTGGGACCCAAAACTCGAGTTTGCAACTCAAAACTCGAGTTTGTAGTGTCTTCAGCAACTCTGACATCTCTGAACAAGCAAAACTCGAGTTTCCAAGCACAAACTCGAGTTTAGGACTCAAAACTCGAGTTTTCAAGTGAAAACCCGAGTTTACAGCGTGATCAGCTCTTCAGCTCCACTCTACTTCACGTTCAGCTCGAGCGAGGTTTGGTAATTTGACGGTATCTCCCAAACCAGAGATCGGATTGAGGTGAAACCAGTGGCATATGAAACTAGACTCCCAATGCGTCATTGTGATATAAAATTCAAGCCCAAAGGAGTTCCGATCAAGGAGATATGAATTTTACAAGTTGCCACATGAATCAACGTCACAGTCCAGACCCACCTTCGGTATTTTGGGTGTATCTCACAAACAACAAATCCGATTGAGCGGAAATTGGTGGCATATGAAAGTAGACTCACAGAGATTTCCATCAATTGTTGAACGGACTAAAACGGATTTCAGACCAGGGAGATATGGTCTTCAAAATTTTATGGTTATTTCAAGAAAACTCAACAAAGTTCAAGAGAAAGCAAAACTCGAGTTTTGCAAGTGAAAACTCGAGTTTTCATCAGACAGAGAGCAGCAAACTTCAGAGCAACTTCCGAAACTCGAGTTTTGGACCAAAACTCGAGTTTCGCTCAAGCAGAGGCAAATCCAGCATTCGACAACAAAAGGAAAACTCGAGTTTTCAAGAGCAAACTCGAGTTTTCATCTCAGTTTCATAAAATCAGCGTTTCGAAAAGTCTGATTCTTTTGATAAACATCCAAATGATTACCCAAATGATTTATAACACTTCTTAACATTATTTATATCATTTGAGTACAAGTTTCAGGTGATTAAACGAAGGATTAGAAGCAAATCTCAAAAAGTCAGATTTGTGTCAGAACATCAAAAGCTATGCAAAAGCTCTAACGGCTATATTTCTTTATCCAACGGTCACTGAATCTTCTCAACGATCATTATTGATCTCTACCTATAAATAGAAGACAGATTCAAGCAAAAAAACATGGAGAAACAAGCTTACACTTCCAACATGCTAAAACTTTGTTTTCACATCATTTACACTCTGTTTTTCATGTCTAGATAGCTTAGAGAGTGAGATGATTTGTATTGTTCTTCAGTGATCATCTATTCACTTCTAAGAGAGAAGATTTATTGTAATCATTCTATTCTTCTGAGAGTTACTCAAGATTGGGTAATCTTGAGTGGGAAACACATTGTGTTGATTACAGTTTGTAAGGGGGAGTGAATCCTAGTGAGAGGGTTACTTCAGTTACAGAATGTGTAATCAAATTGAAAGAAGATAGTGAATTGAAAATCCCAAGTGAGGCTTGGGGACTGGACGTAGGTCAAGGATTGGGCTGAACCAGTATAAATCAGTTTGCACATTCTCTTCCCTTATCTCTTATATTTCCAGCATATACATCTGAATGTCTATACATGTTTGAATGATTGATTAATGATTTATCAATTGTTATTGTCATTCAAACTGCTTTCAATAAGTTTCGAAAAGATTTTCAAAGTTTCTAAAGTTTTATCAAACACCCAATTCACCCCCCCTTGTGTGATAGCCTGTTCTTTCAGTATGTACAATACCCTGTGATTGACCTCCTAGTCTCTCTATCTCTTGCATGGTCTACATCAGTGTAGATTTTGATGTTTCTGGTAGTACCTTTCTTAAAGAATATTCCTCTTCCAGGATTAAGCTTCAGGTAGCTCAAAATTCTGTATACAGCCTCCATGTGTTCTTCTTGGGGCTGATGCATAAATTGACTTACTATTCCAACTGCATAGCTAATGTCAGGACGTGCGTGGGTTAAGTATATCAATTTTCCCACAAGTCTTCTGTATCTCTCCGCATTAGCTAGAACACCTTGTGGCTTGATCTCTAAGTGGCATGCTTCTTCCAATGGTATCACTTCTAGTTGAGTGCCCAACATTCCTGTCTCGTGTAACAAGTCTAGTGTATACTTGTATTGAGATACATTGATGCCCTTCTTGGTTCTTGCCACCTCCATGCCTAAGAAATACCTCATTTGTCCAAGGTCTTTCACCTGGAATTCAGTGGACAAGTCCTGTTTTAGGTGAGCAATGGATTCTTCATCATCCCCTGTAATGATTATGTCATCAAAATAGACGATCAATATGGTGACTTTGCCATTAACACATTTGGTGAATGTGTCATCTACTCGCCCCTGAGTATACCCAAGTCCTTTCACTGCTTTGGTGAATCTACCGAACGATGCCCTCGGAGATTGTTTCAGGCCGTACAATGACTTGCTTAGCTTACACACAGAGTTATTAGGAGCTAGAACTCCATTTGGAATCTTCATGTAAACTTCTTCCTCCAGGTTGCCATTCAGTAATGCATTTTCACGTCCAGTTGATATAGTGACCAATCCAAGTTTGCTGCAAGTGATAACAGTACTTGAATGGTATTGAACTTGACCACTAGGGCAAATGTCTCTTGGTAGTCAATCTCGTACGTCTAGGTATATCCTTTTGCAACAAGTCTCACCTTGTATTTGTTGATACTGCAATTGGGATTGAATTTCGGAGTGAAGATCCACCCACCTGCAGCCCACTGGTTTCTTTCCTTTAGGAAGAGTCGTGATCTCCCACATTCTATTTTCTTTGAGTGCCCCCAGTTCCTCTTCTGCAGCTTGCTTCCAATTTGGATCAGTCATAGCTTGTTGAAATGTATTTGGAATGGTTATATGTGCACTGTTTACAACAAAACTTTGCATTTTTGCAGACAGATTACCATATGAGACAAACCATTGAATTGGATTATGAGTACACGATCTTACCCCTTTTCTCAAGACAATAGGCCAACCCGATTCTTCAGGATTTAATCCCGGATTGGATTTATGGTCGTTCCTTTGAATGGGAGAGATAGTTCTACCACTGCTTGGTTCAGCTTGAACTTGTGAGCTGGAGTCTATCTCTTGTCGTGATTCTGCATCCATCCCTAAATTGATCTCAACATTGTGTTTCTGGCTCATTGGGTTTAGGTTGGGGTGGAATGGGTGGAATATATGGATTAGGCTGGTTTGTGGGAGGAAGCGAGTCAAGAAAGGTTATAAGGTTAAGTGGCACAGATGATGTGTCAAGTGAGTTTGTGGTGTTGGAACTAGAGGCTTCCAAGATTAGCCATTCAATATCAGAAGACTCCCCTGAAATGGGTAATTTGGGATAATAAGCCTCGTCTTTCGAGAACACTATATTCCGAGAGATAATAAGTTTCTTGGAAGACGGGCAGTAGCATTTGTACCCTTTTTGAGTAGGGGAGTAACCAAGGAAGACACGCTTGTTTGCTCTATCACTGAATTTGTTGCCCTCCTTTTTGTGAACAAAGACAACACAACCAAACACCTTGAGAGGTAATGAATTGATGAGGGGGCAATTGGGGAAGAGTTTCAGAAGTTTTTGAATTGGAGTGTCATATTTGAGAACTTTAGAAGGCATGCGGTTAATTAGATAGGCCGCTGTGAGGATGGCATTGCCCCAAAATATGGTGGGAACATTTCGTTCCATTAGCAAGGCACGGGTTACTTCCAACAAGTGACGGTTTTTCCGTTCGGCTACCTCATTTTGTTGGGGGTGTAAGGGCAAGAAGTTTGGTGATGTATTCCTCAGTGATCAAGAAACTCCTTGAAGGTTGTGCTCATATATTCCTTAGCATTATCACTTCGAAGGACTTTAATGGACGTGTTGAATTGGGTTCAGACAAAGGTATAGAAGTTCTGAAAAACGTTGGCAACATCGGATTCGTCTTTCATTAGGTAAACCCATATAGTTCGAGTGTGTTCATCAATGAAAGTAACAAACCACCTAGTATGAGTAAGAGTAGTTATTCAGGTAGGGCCCCAAATATCGCTGTGAATCAGTGTGAATGGGGAGGAGGGAGTATAGGGCTGTTTGGGATATGAAGATCGTGTTTGTTTTGCAAATTGGCAAGTTTCACAATGAAAAGGAACATAACTTTTATTGAATAAACTGGAAAACACATGTTTCATATAATCAAAACTAGGGTAACCTGTTCAACAGTGCCACAACATTACATCATTATTCTATGAATTCGAGCTAACTAGTGCCCATCTTGTCTTCCACGTATCTTTATTCTTTGACTTTGATCCTTCAAGGTAGAACAATCCATCCCATTCTCTAGAAGTCCCAATCGTCCTCCTCGTTCTTAAATCCTGAAAAACACACACACCATCATCAAAAATCACTTAACATGTTTGACCTCTAGTCAACTTGCTTACAGATATCAAATTACAAGTAAGTTCTGATACAAACAGAACATTATGTATTGCCAAGTGATCAGATAATGTAACAGTGTCAATACCCTCAACCTGTGTGAATACACCATTAGCTACCTTTACTTTGAGATGTTCAGGACAAAGTTTAAGGTTGTGGAATAGTGTTTTGTTATTGGTAATATGATTCGTAGCTCCTAGGTCAGCTATCTAGGTATCGTCACTAGTCATCACAGCGTTGAGAGCAATAATAGAGTTACCTAATTAGACAAGGTTCACGTTGGGAACAGAACTAGACTTATTATGTTTATCGAGCATTTTGAGAAACATTTGTAATTCCTTTGAACTCAAGCGATCATCATTTCTATCTTTGGTTCAGCTGTGGTTAGGTGACTTTGGAAGTTCGATTTTCCCCCGGGGGGTTTGCCATGGAGTTTCCAACATTCTTCCCTATTATGACCCTTCTTACAATAGTTGCACCATTTACTAGCTTTTCATTCCCCGTGTGGTCCCTGAATTGCGAGTATGTAGCTTTCAACGTGATTTGGTCCACTTCGGTTCAAGAGCTTCGTACTTTCTTCAAATTGCACAAAGTTAAACACATCAAAGAGTTGTAGGAGTGGCTTCAGCCCCATAATTCTGCCCCTTATCTCTTCGAAAGCGTCATTTAGGCCTAACAAAAAATCATGTATCCTTCCTTCTTCCACAATTCACTTGTACAATTGTGCATATTTGAGACTTTCCCAAGGATGAACCTCAAACAAGTCTTGTTGCTGCCACAATTTTAGCAATGCATTATAATATTCAGTGACTGACAGATTACCTTGTCGTAAATCCTGGAGTTGTCTCTTCAGGTGAATCAACACAGCAGTGTTTTCAAGGGAGGAGTAGGTCCTCCTAGCGGCATCCTATATTTCCTTTGTCGTGTGTGCAAGCAGATATCCCTCACTAATCTCCAGGATCATTGAATTACACAACCACGTCATGACTTGGTTGTTTTCAGCGAACCATGTGTCAAAATTAGGGTCATCAGGGGCTGGTTGAGGGGCTGCCCCATTAATGTATTTCTTCTTTCTCTTGCCTTGAATATACCTCAGCACGCTTTGTGATCACTGGAGATAGTTCCTACCATTAAACTTATGGCTAATAGCCATAACGTGATGATCTGAAAATTTTGAAGTCATCCTAGAGGTTCAATTTGGTACTGGGATGCTGGTTATAGAGGAAGAAGATGAGGAATTTTGAGTTAAAAACCATGGGAGATGTTCCGATTGTTTTTCCGAGAATTGACCCAAATATAGGAGGGAACTAAGAGAAGTCCATGTTTCTGGAAGAAAAATCAGTCGCCAAAATCTGGAAAATCTCACCAGAGATCTTGCCGGAAAAATCCAAACACTCACTTGAGAGGCAAGAACCACCGGGGTAGGCCGGAAATCAGAGGAGGAGGCTGCCACAGGAAGTCGTCGTCAAAATGGGCCCCACACGTGCCTTCACGGGCCACCGTAGGTCCACTGCTTGTCAGGCGCGTGGACGCCATGCGCTGCCTTGGAGACGTTGGATAGCCACCGGATTCCTGGCGTTCGTTGATTGGAGCCTTCCGGTGCTTCAAGGCTAGGCTGTGTTGTCCTACTCGCCTCCTACTGAGAACCCTAGACTCACCGGAAACCTCCAAACATTGTTTCTCTCTGCCTTAAGGTCACTCACTGTTTCTCTCGCTTTCCCTGGCCTCGAACAAGTGTCCTTGACTATGATACCATATTAGAAATCAGAGGTATCATCACACTCTCTGTATTATCATATTATTTGATGAAGAAGATTAGAATGTACTTATAGGGAGAACATAAGAGATACATTAGAAAATACAATAAAGTATAATGAAGGCTAATAACGCAGTCATTAAGGTCCTATATATAATCAGATCCTATAATCAAGGACACTAATCATGGGATCCTAATAAATGGTTAATTTATTTCCTATTCTAACACTATGGCAGATAGTTTTTAGGGAGAACTTTGGAAATGATGAAGGTCATCGTGGTTATTTTGACCAGTATGGATACGTGTGGTTAAATTGCTTATGCTTGTCATTTTGAGCAAACTGTCAAATAACAAGTCTAATCAACATGCTTTGAGATCAAGTGAAATTTAAAAGTAAAAAAATAAAAGGTTTTTCTTTTCCATTTTTATGTTGTCCCTGTATTGTTAAGAAAAAGTTACATTTTGTATTGCAAAGTGGATTTTGCCTTATTTCATCGACTTAATTTGTTTTCAGGTCTTATTTTGATTGGGAACAGACAAGGTTTTGAAACCAGCCACAAAATCAGCTAGGGTATTGGGTCTGTAATACCCCAAAAATTATTAAATTATTACAAATACAATATTTTGAATGATGACACCTATTTAAAATAGGTGAATATGTGGTCTCAAATTTTGGAATGTATTTATTCTTTTTCCTAGAATATTTTCCTTTAGGATTAAGATAGCCAATGTTTTCTTTTCTATGTTATGTTAGGAATCATAAAATATCAACAAAAAAAAAATACAAAGAATTACCAAAAGTAAATTATGGTTCTTATGTGATCAAAAGAGAGCAAGGAAGTGTAATGAAAATACTTAAACAAATAGTAGAAATTAATAAGAATTAATGAACAACTAGATTTTCACTAAATTAAATAATTGTGCAAATTTTTATAATTAATCAATGGATTAATTAAAGAAGACCTAAGTCTCAAATTTTCATAATTTATTAAGAAACTAAATTTTCTAAAATACCCTATAATTAGCAAACTAATGCCTAAGTTCATATTTAATTCATAAAAGGCCATAAGGAGTTACCAAAACACTTGAATGATTAAAGGGCAATTACCAACCATTAATGAACTATTAAATTTACACTAATGAAATATTTAGATAATTATTTACTTTTAATATTAATAGTCAACAAATAGTGGTGTACTAAGCTAATTAAAACTCAAAGACCAATAAAGGGTTAAGATTAGTATAAAATAGGTTACCAATGATCATAAACTACTCTAAGATTCAATAATACAATAATCAAGGGACAATTAAGCTTTTGATTAAGATGTTAATTAAATGCTAATCAAGCTTTGGAAAGTCAACAATTTCAACTATGGTTTAAGAGCTATAATTAAGCTAGGAACCAATCATGATTTGACAAATTGCACTTAATCACCTTATTAGGAATGCTAATTAGGATTAAACATGGAGGGCTAGGATTAAGCCTCATAAAGTTAATCTAAGGGCTTTAGAATCAATTTCATGAAGTAGAATCCATGTGAACCAAGATTAACCAATGAAGAATTTTCTTCCAAATATTGTAGGAGCAAAAATTGTTTAATTAATTAAACCAACACATGCTAATATGAGTCATAACCCTAACATGAGTGAGTCATTAACCTATGCATGAATCACAACTCTAGTTGAAAACTTTGGTGGCATTTGGAAGAGGATAAGAGTCCTTTGTCATAAATATTGGAAGAGGATAATGAAAGAGAAAGATGAAGAGTTGTGCATGTGTGTGTGTGCTATTGTTGTGCATATGCGTGTGTGTAGTATGAAGGGAGAGAGAGAAGTCAAAGTGAGGGCCAATAGGAAATTAGATAATTAAATAATTAGGATAATCCAAGAAACTAATTCTAGACATAAACAAATGAAAATCCATACAAACTAAATTGTATCTTGAAATCCATTAATCATAATTCAAATGTAGCAAAAGATTATGAACAAGCATAATTCAAGCTTGAGAATGAACCCAACCAAAGCCATTTCCTTAATTTTTGAAAATTGGTACCAAATGAGAAAGTAAGTGATCATGGTCTCTAAATGAAGCTAAGACCTTCAAGATTTCAAAACCAATGAGAAAATATGCATAAAACTTCATTAAGATCCTCAAATAAATTCTTTTCTAGAGATATGCAAGGAGAGAGGAATTGATAGCATAATTGAGAAGCTAGAACACATGGAGAAATGGAATTCAAACTTGGAAGAGGATAGGGTGAGTCATAAAGTAATAGAAGAGGCTAGAAGGGGGTGTGTGTAAGGCTAGGATTAGTGCTCCCAATTACCCTAAATCTAAGGGCTAGAAATGAGCAAGAGTTGTTAGGAAGTTAACCTCCCAAAATGCTATAAATAGGGGGCTTGGCTTCATCATTTCCTCACACCAAAGCAAGCTTGAATAAGCTGATTCTAAAAGTGAGAGAGTGAGTGAGAGTCTTGAAGAAAGGAGGAGCAAAGTTCTTGGTAAGTTCCCTAGCTCTAGCTTTAAGTTCTTTAGTTTTTAGTTTTTAAATTCTTAGACAGAAGTAGATTAGATCTTAAATATTCTAGAATAATTTTATTTACATGTTTTTATGGTTAAAATCAGCTTTATTTCAAAAAATTGATGAAGTTTAGCAAAATTTTTGAGAGAGAATCAACAAAGTAACGAAGTTTTGGCGAAATTTCATCAGTTAAGTAATTTCTGAATCATTGTTAAAAATGCTCATATTTTATGTTGAAAACGTGGTTGGAAAATTTTGGGAAAATTCATGGTTAAAGTATACACATAGGGCTTTTTAAATATGTCAAGAACATGCCAAAATGATCTTTGTACAGTGAGATAAAAATCCTCAAAGTTAGGCTACGAATTTCTGGGAAAATGCTGGGCAGATGCTCAAAACTTAAAACCTGGGAGTGAACTGTGTAATCTGGGCAAAGGTTATTATTTTTTTCTTGAAAGTAGACATCCTGAGGATTCCATGGAATTTTACGGATCCTCATTTTGATTTTTCTAGAATAAGTTATGAGTTTTCAAAGTTAGGGGAAAATCAGCCCCAAATGTTGTGCATCAGCGTTTTTCCGAAATTTAAGGCAAAATAATTAAATAATAAATACACCAGGGCTAGAATAGTCATTTGAGGCTAGGATATCTATGGGGATATTGGTTGTGAATTAATGGATGCGATATTACCCTCATAGGAAATCTGTGATCGCCTCTCAACCGACAACGTACCGTGCTCGACAAGCAAAGGTACGGACACGTACTGTAACACTAACTCTAATGCTTATTGTACACTTGTATGTGATAGATATGTTCAGAAACTGTGACTCTGTTTTTAAAAGAATTATTCGTACAGCTTTATATGGGTTATAATCATGATAATGCCGTTGAGTTTTCCTAGCGCTGAGGACATGATAGGCCATCGTGGCACTGGTGAATAGTGCAGACTGGAATAATATGAATATGTGGTGACTGTGTTTATTGTTGAGCTGTGATTATGCTGTATTCTCATGAATATCTGTCATACATAACTGTTACATAAGCATAAAGTTAACCATTACCTAATTGAACCTCAACCCTTACTATAGCTTCAAGGCCTGGAGGACCGAGGATTGAAGATAAGAGACAAGGGTAAACAGCGCGCGTGAGGACTGGATAAAGTTTATTTTGAAGGTGTACTTATATTGCTACGTAGTTAGGTTTTTTTTTTTTTAACACTCAGATAAATGTACTGATATTATCAAGATACGCCACAGACAATATTGTACCATAGATGTATCAGTTACTCAGTATTTTAAATTTTTCCGATGCTCTACTCTGCTCAAACTATTTTGAAAATACTTTAGAAAATTGGGATGTTACAGGGTCAAGGGTCAGTGGGTCAGGTTGAAGTCAAACTGGAGTTAACTCGGACTAAACAAGTGAGAAATTGAAAATTTCAAGATAATTAATATGAAATTCTAAAGAAAAATTTAAAAAAAATTCAATTTTTTTAAAATACCGATCAAGTCGATGCCCAAGTTAGACCAGTTTACTGAATGGTTCATCGGTTTCTAGTCCAGATTTCAAAACAATGGGAGTATCAATGCATGAATTTAATATTTCTATTTGGCAGAACTAATCGAGATATTATTCAAAACCATCTGTTGTGGGTGAGTCCTTCATTTTAAACTAAAATAGATTTTCATAGTGTGAAAAAATAGTCATTGTAAGTCCTGTTGTAAGTTAATTACAACGACGATTTTATATAAAACTGATGTTGTATGTTCTTACTTATAACAATTGCTTTCTAAAAAAATTTGTTGAAAATAACTTACAACGACAGATTAAAAACAGACGTCTATTTTGAAACTTTCAATGACAGTCATATACATACATTACTCTATTAAAACAGTCGGCTTTAAACATGCCCAGTGAAATCTTGGTCCTTCATTGTCTCGAGTAGTACTTCCACTGGCTTGATTATTAACCTTGTTTCGATTCCCTTTAAAGTCAGCGGGGAATCCTATAAGGTGCCAGCAACGTTCTTTCACATGTCCCTTTCTGCCTCAGTGCCCACATTTTGGGCCCTTGCCTCCTTAAATTTGCCTCTGCCTCGACCCCTCCCTTTTCCTTGATTGCCATTGCAATGCCCTCAACTGAGGTCTCTTTCACTGAGTTGATTATGTCCTTTTGTGATTCATCCTAATAGAGCATGGGAAAACCTTGATTAACGCTTGGAAGGGGCGTATCTGACTTCTAGCAATAGTATAAGCCCTTTTGAATGAGCTTTAAAAAAAATGAAAAAAGTCTTTTTTTCTGAAAATAAAGTGTTTTTTCTTTATTAATTTATTTGTTTGGACGAGAGATTTTTTTTTTAAAAAAAAAGTAAAAGTAACAAAAAAAGCCAAAGTTTTCCTCTTTTTTTAAAGCTTCAATTTGTAGCTTCAAAAAAAAGCAAGTACAAAAGAAGAGAGAATAAAAAAACAAATGACCAGCTCTTCATAAGTAATTTGTTTTGACATTTATTACCGTTGATTTTCAACAAAATAACAACCCCTATCCCTAGACCTTTTTGTTCCAACGTCTCCTTCACGCCGTCTTTACTGTGTCCATCCCTCTCCTTCGCGCCATCTTCAACAATTTCGGCAATACTTCCTTTTCCTTCTCCTCTCTTACAGGTGAACAATCTCTTCTATCTCTAACCATTGTTCTGTATACTTTATAATGTCATTTTACTGATCCCATTCATTCACTGTGTCTTTCATTACTGCCAATTGAACTTTCAAATGAATTTTATTTGATGCAACTTGCTTCCTATGCGACTGTCTTGGTAGCCTACCATGCAACTGGAATAATTATAGAATATGATCGCAGTACACTTGATATAATAGAACAGCAACAAACCCATGTCCAATACCAGAAATCCCAAATAAATATTGTCTTAGTAAAAGGCCCCCCAAAAAATAAATGCGAGACAACATGAGATTGGAGAAAAAGAGAAGAACTGAAAGAGGTAGAGAGAGAGAGAGAGAGTGAAAAAAGAAAACCTGAATCATTAAAGGAGGAGTGAATGAAGAAATTCTGTGGTGTTCATACCTTTCTATTTAAAAATTGAAAATAATTATATGCGTACATGTATTCCATACGTTAATGGCAACAAAGTCATACTCCATAGTTCTCTTTTAATTACTCTATATAGCTCAAATGTCTTAACATTGGTGTTAATCAATATACAAATGGGACAATTGGGCATCGCCCCACCACATAGTACCTTCCTTTCAAATTTAATAAATATTATAATTATATTGCTATCCCACCAGAGGCCACAATTATATGTCTAAATTAATATAATGAGTACCTAAAGCTATTTGTTTTGTATATGCTATTTAATTTTAATAATTAACTTAAAGTGTACTATTATTTTTGGTTTCAATATATATGTTGATTTCAATTTCAATAATATTCATGCTAGTTTTAACTATTCCTTTATTTGAATTTAGAATGGCACCGAAACTAGCTTATAACATCCACACAAAAAAAAGAAAAAAAGAAAACATTTGTTCAATCTGAGAATGTTAGTGATAGTTCTGCAAAGATAAAATAGAATGATTCAAATACTAAACCTTTCTCAAAAATAGAATGATTCAAATACTGAAACTTTCTTGAAAGTTTGTGTTGAGGAGATTGAAGTTGATAATAGGCCTCATACACATTTTACTAAGGAGGGGTGAGCTAACCTAGTTAACAAGTTTAATAATAAGAAACAATTGAAAAATAGATGGGATGCACTGAAACAAGAATTTAGCATATGGGAAGGTTGGTTGAAAAGGAGATCGGTCTTGGACTCACTAAAGAAGCCACTACTATAATAGTACCTCCAGAGTAGTGGGCATCCAAGGGCAAAGTTTGTATTTAATTTCCAATTAATTTAATATTGCAAGTATTATACCTTTATAATTTACTTACTAATTTGGTTATTCATTTTCATTTTCATTAGACAAGGATCCGAAATATTGAGGTACCTCTGCATAAATTTTATAGATTAACAGTACGGAATTGGGATGAGGGCCAACTGTTCTTCCCATCATTCCTTCATTTTTGCATTGTAGCTTGCAACAGATAGTGAGCCTTAATGAAGAGAAGAGATTTCGAGGTGAAAAGAAATATTCGAGAACCACTTATTTTGTCATACTCGTACCTCTCAAGTATTTCCACACCTGATGCGCCTCCTGAAAGTAAACGACATTGTTCGCAATTTCTCTGGAAACCTAATTAAGCAACCGTGAGAGAACAATTGCAATGCAACGTTCCCATTGCTCCTGCAACCCTTGTTCTTGAGCGTCCTTCTTGCAGGTTCCATCTACATAGCGGAGTTTGTGCTTTCCTCTCAAAGCGATGGTGATGGTTCTACTTCAAAAAGCGTAATTTTCACCGCCGGTGAGAGTTTGTGAAACGATCGCAGCACCCGGAGTATCTGAGGGAAGGAGGTAGAGTGCGGATGAAAGGAAGGCCAATTGCGGTGGCATCGTCTCCTGTCTTCTTGTCTGCCATGGGAACTGATTCTTGAAGACGCTGGGGAGGACGAGATTACGATTGCTTAAGAATGACGACAACGAATCTTTTGAATCGACATCTTGGTCGCGACACAGGCGTAATGCGATGTGAGTGTGTCGTCGTTATAGGAATCGTGGCACGGAACAAATCTCCAGTCAACTTTGGAGCGATCAGGTCTAATAGAGCCTTGAGATCGTCTATGTCGTGAGATTTCAACGGCAAGTCCCTCTGGATTTGGACGGCGACATATCTAGATCAGGGAAACGCAAGATCATCTTTGATGGGGATTTCAGCTATCTACTCTAACCATAACCTGGTAGGGTTTCAAGATTGCAATAATCTTCTGTCTCAAAGCGGTTCACGAAATCTTCTGGGTTCGCGGATCTCTTGGAGTCGCCGTGTGTCATAACTGGTTCTTGACCGAGTTGAATTGTTGGCCCATGTCTTGATTATGGGCACTAATCATTTAAAATCCCTCTTCTAATATCTTCTAATATAAGGGTAAAATTGTTAATGTTTAAAAAAAAATTTCTCTTTTCTCCTTCTAAACCAAACAAGGTAACATTAAAATCTCTTCTTTCCGCTTCCTTTTGATCAATCCAAACAAGGTAATATTAAAATCCCTCATTTCCCCTCCCCTCCATTAAAATCCCCCTTCCCTTCTCTCCGTTGAACCAAACAGACCCTTAATAAATGTCTTCTTTGTTGGTCGGCGATTTATAAGTACCTCTGTAAGCGCTATTTGAATCTGGAGACATGGTCTAGCTCTGGTGAATTACCCGTACCTATCTCTACCTAAACTTTTCTTTATCAAAAAAAATAAAAATAAAATTGGGGCCCAGTATTATGTAAACAAATTCAGGAAAAATAGAGGAAAACAATGATATTGCATTCTTTCTTTTTTTTCTAATAAGAAACAAAAAATGATATTGCATTCATAACCAGAAGAATATAAACCATTGTTCTGTCACTAATAATCCAGTCTCACACATGTATATACATTACAAAATACTACAACTAGTACACAGACACCTACACACACGCACTTAGCAAAAAAGAAAAAAGAAAGATACTTCATCCAAAAAAATCTTTAAACAACAAAAAGTTTTTCGTATTAAAGAATCTTTTATAACAAAACAATTGAGATAAAAATAAGTGGGCTAGCTAACCACAACTTGTAAGGGTCTGGAAAATCTTGAGAAAATCTTGAAGGTAATAGAGCCTTCAAAGTGAACAATTTTGAGGACGAGCCATTGAGATGTTATATGTTGCCTTTTAGGGGTGGATTGAGATATAAGCCAGCAAGAAAGCTCGTTTCTTAGGAGTGGATTATGAAGTATCAGATCGGGAAAGGAACAACACCTTCTAAAACAAGACGCTGGGATGTTACACAAACCACGGACGAGACTTGAGACTGCCAAAATGGTTGGACGGGCTCTAATTCTTGTTGTAAGATATTAAAAAAGAAAAGGTTAAAAATAAAAAAACAAATTTCATTTCCAGTGACTACCGCTCCCATTTCGTTTCAGTCTTCAAAAAATGCTGGGTTGCTAATTCATCCATCAATTCCTTCAGAAGCACAAATTGTTTGAGGTGCGAATCGCGTCTTCCCAGCTTCCTTGCTACCTTCTTTTCAAAAAGTTTTCTCAAAGTCTCTCAAGTGTTGTTTCAACTTTCAGTTGTGTACGGTGATTTAATTTACCGCACATTTCAAACACCGCCACCTCGACTACGTTCAAAAAACCCGCCAATGATCTAGTCATGAACGCCACCATTCTTGCCCAAGACGAACCGCCTCTCTCTAATGTAGAGCTTATAAATTCAATCCCAGCGAGCCAAGGATCTAATATGTCTTTGCTTTTGGTGATCTTGAGAGCCAAGTTTCCTCCCCTCATTTCCGTTTCTAGCTCTGAACTCAATCCATTATTTGTGTTAGTCGCATTTCGTTTGGACGTCTGAATCTTGCTCTTGATGAATACCATCATGACTTTGACGAAAATCAACAAAAGAAATAACGTTAACTCGGGAGTTTTGTAGTGAGTAATGGCAGTTTTGAGATGACCCATCATCGTATTGATGGGGTTCGAAAGAAGACATTTCCATTTATTTCGCTGTTCCCCAATATTTTTGTTCTTGTGCATTTCAACTCTGTCAGCTACAATCTTCAAGATTGCATGTAGTTTAATGATGGCTTTGAGCTTGTTTGCATCGTAAGAATCCTGAAATTTTGTTTGGAAGGTGCTGATTACATCTTTGTCCAACGGAACTGCTATTTGTATGGAGCCATTGAATTGGTGAATAAATTTAGTAGATGATATGGGTTTTTTTAGAAGTGAGATTCGAACACGTTCAAGCTTTGGTATATTGATGGCATCGTTGTGGGATTGATGTCTCTTTTGGGAAAAAGAAGAAGAAAGAGATGTTTGTGGAATTTTGATTCGTAAAGACGACATGCTAATAATTTGGAAGATAGGCTTTCTCTTTAGTGTTACAATGTCGGTTGGAGGTTGAGATTTCGTATGAAATATGGAAAGGATGAGAGGTGATATATACATATAGAGAGAAAGGAAGTGATGAAGAGAAAAGTCGGACAAGAAAATGCTGATTCTTTAATATTTATCTTTTTTATACTAATTTATCTTTTTGATATAATTAATTAATTAATTTCAAATTTTTAATCTATATCTAAATTTATTAAGTATCTCTAATATTGATAAGTGTATTTTACCATTTAAATGAGCGTTGATTCTTACATATATTAGATCAAATATGTAAATAATTTATATCTATATTATATATTTTCCACCAAATCTATTGATGAGGATAAAACAGAATCTTTTTACGAAATCCACTTATATCACTTCTATTTTGTAGATATCTTTTATCTTTTCTTTTTTCGCTATTTGGAAGTAGCGTGTGCGCAGCCGTACTGCTCCCAATCCCTATGAGTTTTCACCCCGGCTAATTTGTTTAATTTTCAATTTATCTTATTAATTGGTTCTATTTATAAATTTATTTTGACTAAATCTCACATATCAAGGAGAGGTAGTTAACTCAATGATTATGGAGTAAATTTTCAACTTTGCCCTCATTTATGATTGGGTATTTTTCAACTGTTTTTTTCCCTCTATTTTCATGAATACAATTAATATGGGTAAAATTGCCACAATCTTATTTATTACATGAAATTGTACTTATAAATAGGACCAAATTTTTTGGTCAAAAGAGAGTTATAAATAGGATCAAAGTGGTACTTCTTATGTATTATTTAAATTTAAAATTTAACTTTTTAAAAAAAATTATATCTTGTAAAGATACAATGAATTTTTTTCTATTTATATTTATTCATTGAATTATTGAAATTCATTTTATATTTTAGATTTAGTAACAGCATTTTGAATTTTTGTAATTGTAAATTAGCCATACTTGTCGATGCAAAAATGCAAGCATAGAGTGCGTCAAGCTAATTATGTAATATTGTCTCACGTTGAGACAATATCTAGACATTATAAGAACACACAGGTAATTTTTTTTTTAAAAAAAAAAAGATTTAAATATTCTTTAAATAGGAAACATGTGACAGCGGGCCAACCCCGTGCTTGCTCTCGGACCCTTGGGATTTTTAATTTTTTTAATAATTATCGGAAAATCCCATAAAAATGCATGAAAACCGGAGGGTTGGAGGCATGGAATATTGCAAAATATCCATAGGCAATTCGATAAAAATTTACCCTTCTCTCAAACCAAACACACTGTAACTCTCCGCTTGTAATAATCTAATGTCAAGCTATTATTATTATCTTTTTGGGCAATTGAAAATTAATGAATTTATCTAATTTTTATCTTGAATAGTTTTTTTCAATTAAGTTGACCATTTAGCTATCTACAATATTCATATATGGTCATTCCCTTCTTTTTCAATTCCCCTTTTCCTCATAAACATACTTCATAGAAGATAATTGTTGTGTGTGAACCCTTTATCAAAATAATCTTGTAACAGTAACCTAATGATCTAAATCTTATTGGAGTTATATGTTATAGTATAAGATATGAAAGTAAACTGGATGGATGAATTATTATTATTAGGGAAAATTAATCTTTTAGTCCTTCAACTTTAAACTCACTTATAATTCAATCTATCAACTTTTAACTTTGTTTTAAACTTGCCCTTTTTCTTGTCAACTGTTTAAAAAATAAAAAAAAATTAATCTTATTAGCCCAACTTGCAACTCAGTCATTCCATGTGCTGAAAAAACGTTACTAACGCCGTTAATGAGTGTTGTTGTGGCTGCCAAGTCAGATACACAATCGTTGTCAAATTTGTTTTTCAGATGTGATCCAGAGCATTCTTTTGATGGTACCATATTTGTAAAGTTTTGGATATATTTGAAGCCCCTATTTTGCATAAAATATCAGTAATTTTTCGGTCATGCATTAGGGTCCACCTTTTTTTTTTTTTTTTTTGCCAAAAATCAGATTTTATTAAAACAAATCAAGTAATACAGACACCAATAGCCGAAGCCAAGAAACACTCACAAAAAAACTAACATTATAACCTAACTCACAGATCACCAAACTAAAGAAAAGAGCAACCTATAATGAAAACTAACAGTAAAAAAAAAACCAGCAACCCAACCAGCTAGCATTTACACGCTGAGGACTATGAATCAGCCAATACCTTCCCTCTCTTCCACTTCGTGAGCTCTACCCTTATTGCTCCTGCTTCCCTGGGACAGAATTGAATCATGGGTTAGAAAGTTGCATAGAGAGGATGGAACACAAACCAGCCAATCATGCTGGTGCATCCTCTTTGCGGCACACACTGCTAAATAGTCAGCAGCTTTGTTTCCCTGCCTTGCGACAAGGGAAAAAGAAACACCATCCAATGATTCAATCAGTTTAAAAATTTCAGTCAGCAAGTCCCTACTCTGCCATTCACAACCATCAAGAGACTGAATATTAACCATCCTGTACAGGTATTCACAATCCGTTTCCAAAACAACATCCACATCCTGAAAACGGGATCTGCATAATAAGGCCTCTTTAAGGGCCAAGCATTCAGACATAAAAGCAGACTCAGCCACTAACTCCTTACCCAGGCCACCAACAAACTCCCCCAATTCATTCCGACAGACCACACCAGCCCCTGCCAAACCAGATCCTGCTTGAAAAGAACCATCAAAATTGATCTTAATACAACCAGTAGGTGGCATCACCAAATGGGAATTCCTCACCAACACCTCCCTATATACCCGCTTCAAATTACCCCCCTGACGTCCCTTAGCCAACCAAAACTCCTCCACCTGAATATTAACCATCCTAACCACCTCCCTTGCATCTGGCCTAACCTCCTGAAACACCCAGCCACAGCGCTTTTTCCAAATCCACCAGCACATGGTGGCAAATAAAGACTTGCCATAATCATCCAACCTCTCCTTCCCATGAAGCATATCACAAAGCCAGTCTTCACACCTTTTCATGCCCCATTTGCTAAACTTAAGTCCCAGCGCACAACCAAACCAGCAATGTTTAGTCCAGGGGCACAGAAAAAGCAAGTGTTCAATAGTTTCAACATCAGACAAGCAAATCGGGCATAAGGGGTTATTAGAGCATTTTCGTTTAAACAATGCTTCTTTGGTAGCAATGGCACCAGCTCCTAATCTCCATAAGAAATGCTGGATTTTAGGAGGTACCAATACAGACCAGATGCATTTCCATAATTTCCTGGGGATAGAGAATGAAGTACCTGGGTCTTTGGGAGCCACACCATCACAGCAACCTTTTGCCACCATATATCCAGATTTGATCGTGTAGATCCCATCCTTACAAGCCCTCCAAATTAAACAATCAGCAGCTGCAGTGTATGCAATAGGGATTTCCAAAATTCTCCCCCTTTCCTCCTGGCTGATTCTTGAAAGGATTGGTTCTAAGTTCCAGTGGCCATTATTGATAAGATCGGCCACTTTGCGTCTGTCCTCAACCGCTGCAATTTCACCTCCTTGTAATTTGTAGTCCTTTAACCCTGGAATCCATGGGTCATGCCAGATGCTAATAGATCTCCCATCACCTACCTTCCAACATAACTCCTTCATCAACAAATCCTTTCCCGACAACAAGCTACTCCATCCCCAAGAAGCATGTCTGCCCTTTCTTGCCTCCAGAAAACTAGAATTAGGGAAATAGATCCCCTTTAGTGTTATGCACCACAAATCATCAGGGCTGTGCAGCAACCGCCAAGCTGTCTTAGCCAACAATGCTTTGTTGAAACAGAGTAAATCACGAAAACCCATTCCACCCTCATTTTTCCGCCTAGCCATATACTTCCAGCTTCTCCAATGAATAGCACTATCACTCTCTTTTTGCCCCCACCAGAATTTTGAGACTAACCGGTCAATCTCAGCGCAAGATTTTTTAGGGAATAAGAAGCAAGTCATGGGATAGGTAGGTATGTAATTAACCACCGCCTTAATCAATGTTTCTTTGCCCGCAAAGGTTAAGAGATTCCACTTCCATCCTTGCAACTTTAAACCGATCTTGTCTCTCACAAATGCCAATGAGCCAGCTTTTGATCTTCCCCAAATAGTGGGCAACCCCAAGTATTTCCCTGCATCATCAGTGAACTTAACCCCTAGACAAGCTGAGATGCGTTCCTTCACCCTTCTTGGCGTGTTGGCTGAAAAATAGACACTGGACTTTTCAAGATTAATTAATTGCCCAGACGCAGCACAATATACTTCAAGAATCATCTTCAGAACTTTGCAATTGAGTTCATCTGCCTTTAAGAATAAGATAGCATCGTCGGCAAAAAAGCAATGTGACAACACCGGCGCACCACGAGCTAATTTAATCCCTGTTAAATCTTTTTGGCCAACATGAAACTGCAACATTAAGGACAGAACTTCTGAAATCACAATGAACATATAGGGAGATAAAGGATCGCCTTGTCTTACTCCTCGCTTTGGTTTGAAGGAGTCTACGTTATGGCCATCTACTTTCAAATTAAATGCAACAATGGTTATGCAATCCATAATCCATTTAACCCAAACATCACAGAAGCCCATCTTTCTCAGAACAGCAGCCAAAAAATCCCATTCGACACGATCGTATGCTTTGTTCATGTCTATCTTTAGAGCAAACTCCCATTTATCTCCCTTTCGCTTGTACTTCAAATAGTGAAAGGCTTCATGGGTGAGGATTATGTTGTCTTGTATCATCCTACCAGCGATAAATGCTCTCTGATTTGGGGAGATAACTTTGCACATCAGCAAGCACGTTCTGTTAGTCAAAATTTTTGCAATGATCTTATAAGCAACGTTGCAAAGCCCAATCAGTCTGTAATGATGCACCTCCTCTGGTATATCAGTCTTAGGAATTAAAACAATATTGGTAGCATTTAATTCCCCTAAACCAGCCCTTCCTTCAAAAAATTCGCGCACCATGCCACACACTTCATGACTAATATTCGTCCAGGACGACTGGTAAAATAATGCAGAAAACCCATCTGGACCTGGGGCTTTGCTGGCCCCAAGTTGAAAGACCACGTCTTCTATTTCCAGGTCTGTCACTAGTCTAGTTAACTCTGCATTATTCTGCCGAGACACCACCTCCCTAACATAGGATAAAGCATGGTCCAAGGGTCTTGTGCCAACTGTAACATCCTAATTTTTTAATTTTAGGATTTAAGATTAATTACTTAAATTATAGGACTTTTTGTCCTTAAAAATTTTAGGAAAGACTAAATTCAAATAGGATTTATAAATTAAGAAATAATAAAAACAATAATAATAAAAAATCCATTATCCTCAATTCCTTAATTGAATTTCAACAGCCCAACACGTGAAAAGGGAATAGCAATATAGATATACACACACAATTATAACCCAACCATGTAACCATCTAAATGTTCAACAGACCAAGCAAACCACGGCCGCCCACGTACAAAAAACCCAATCATTTTCATTATCCTTCCAATAATCCTACATGTGGCAACAAGTGTATATATGGATTCATTGTCACAAACCATTTTTCTTGGATTTGCTTCTTTCGGCCCATATGAATATAACCCATTTAACCCACACTTCTTCATTTAACCTCAGCAAACGTCAAAACGCAGCAGTAGAATATCCTATTATCTATATCAGCAGCAGACCGTAACCTACGCGATGCTCAACCAAACCAAACTGAACCCTCTCCATTAGCTTTCAAGACGTTGTAACGCAGGGCTTATTCGGTTGAGATATAACTGGAACGCAGAAACCAAAGAACTAAGATTGACTCACACTCTTGCCTACTGCAATACGGAAACCTGTCGGTGGGAGGCAACACAGCTTTTCAAATGCATACGCCAACGCTGGAAGCACAGAAAAGGGAAACACGTTGCAGTTGCTTTCGGCCAAGTCTGCACACACGAAATCAAGAAGCAGGACCCCTTGAGATGTACGTTGGAGCCTCGTTCATTATTTAACCCAACGCTTTGCCTCACTCATCTGTGCGTCCAAGAGTAACAGAGAAGAAAAAGAGAGAGTGCCGGATTGGAACCTGTGTGAGAGAGCAAGGATACCGAAAGAGAGAACTTGAGAGGGAGAGAGGTGATCGAATCCATCTGTTCCCTGTTTCATATCAGCAAAACAGGGGTGTCGGTTCCCTCCTTGAAGGCCACGTCTTGCTAGAAGGTAGAGGGAGAGAGAGAGTTAGAGTGTGTGCTCGGTGCAACCCAGAAAAGAATAGAGGATTAACGTCAGAGTGCAGCCTCGAAACTGAACACCTAACCTTGTACACCGAAGGTAAGCCATGGACTATCCTCCTTCTTGTTTTCATGAAGTCCAGCGTGAGTTTTTGCCTTTACATATATGTGTATCGTTGCTGCATCACTTAGTATAGTAGGTAAGGGTTTGCATAGGCCTCGTGGCATGAAGGGAAAAGGCTGAAAACGTGATTGCATGAGAACCCTAGCTATCAAGAACTTTGCTACTGATCACAGCGGTTTCGAGCAATGAAAAACTAGGGCAAATGAACTTATTTAAAGCTGAAATTTTGTGGACATATAGTCCACATAACCATCTTCACATCAAGCTTTGAATCACCCGAAAAGGAGGTCTGTAGCTCAAGATATAATTTTTTAAAGTTAAGCTAAAAATCTGCAAATTTTCGGTAGGGTTCTGAGGCAGCAAAATGGCGAAGCATTTCAGACCCAGTAAAACTTTGAGTTTTGATCTGAAATTTTTACATAAGAAAGTACACTCCTTAAGCTTTAAAATAAGCTTTGGTTCACCTAAAACGGATGTCTGTAGCTCAAGTTATGATTTTTCAAAGTTGAGTCAAAAATCTGGGAAAATTCCTGGTATGTTTCTGGTGTCAGTGGATGGCGTTGGATTTCGAACTGACTAAACAAAATCATAAAATTGTGAGATTTTCCAGTTGAATAGTAGACACATAGAGGTTTAATTTGATAGGTAATTCGTCGAATTCCGATAAGAATCGAGGGAGATATGATTTTCCAAAGTTTAGCCAAAATCTGAAACAATTTTCTGCAACTTTCTGTGACCAGCGATTTTTTAAGCTTGATTTTGAAATGGCAACCGTTTGAGTCTGATCTTGAAATTTTTACAGTGGATAGTAGACATCTCAAGCTTTCCAAAAAGCCAAAGAACACCTAAAACAGAGGTCTACAACTTTAGTTATAATTTTTGGAAGTTAAGTTACAATCTTGGAGGGTAGTTTTAAGTATTTAGATCTTCTTAAGAGCAACTCTAGGGTAGTATGAAAAATATATACATACATACATACATATATATATATATATATATATATATATATATTAATAGATATTTATATGTGACTTTGCAGACTCTCATTGAGAGCTTTGGTGTGACACTTGTGTGATTGCCTATATACTAGGGAGTAACAGGTAACTCTGGATATTCTTCCATATACTTGTGAATTGTATGTGATTGTGAGTAACTATCTTTTATTTAAAAGTAAAGGACTGAATTATATGTATATGTGTATGTATTGTAAATTGATATTTATATGAATTGAAGCATGAATTATTGTACCTTGAAATTTAATTATCTTATTGGTGATTTAATATATGTATTGCATGGCGGATGCATATGTGATGGGTTGGAGTAAGGAGGGACTTGTATGTTGAGATCTTTTACCACGTGGTATGTCATCACTCGGTGCACAGTGGATGACACTTGTCAGGGCCCCTTCTTCCATGCTTTTCCTTTGGCCGAGAATTGCATTGGAGCTGTGGGACATGTATGGGACACCTCCTTAGTCGTATTCTTTTAAGGAGGGGAGCCATAGTCCATACTTAAGCTCTATACCTTTGGCCGGGTATATCTTAAGTTTTGGTGAGCTTGTGACAGTCCAGTCAAATGGATGAGTTGCTATTGGACTATGTGTTAGCCTATGGCTCCGGTCAGCAGTTGAGGATGGACGGTGATATAAGGGAGGCTGCATAATGCATATTGTATAATTGTACGGTTTACATTGACATAGTGATAATTAATATTGCATGAAAGTATGGTATATACAAATATATGTGTAATCAGCCCTTACTTTTTGTCATATGTGATTTGCTTGTGTACGGTAGAAACTTTCAGTAGTTACTGAGATGTCAAATCTCACTCTATATTACCAATTTTCAGGTGATGGTTTTAGTAGGGGGCAAGGGAAGGATCATATGGAGTGAGCCTTGAAGGCTCGGTTGTGCTCCTAGAGCCTATGTTATGATGTTTTATTTGCCATGACTTCAAAACTTCCGCTTCGTATTTTATTATGAAATATTTTGAGAGTTTATGATGACTCAAAAACATATTTTGGTTTGACTCAGTTATGTAATTTTAAGGATTTGAGATGTTGAACGTTTATGTTGGGAGATATTCTAAGTGTTTTGGCTAAGGTTTTAGGTGTTGGATTTTGGGTTGTTACACCAACCGAGCTGAAAAGTTTTGTGTAGAAATTGCTAAAGGCATTATTAATTGCCTTTCTATCCTCCATCCAGACTCCATCTTCACCCTTCAATCTCAACACTTTATTCCTCTGTCTTCTCTGAACAACACTGCTGTGAAAGAATTTAGTGTTCCTATCCCCACAGCTCAACCAAGAGATCCTAGAGCGTTGCCACCAATACACCTCTTCCTTATCCCATGCCTCCTCAATCTGCTTTACCAATGCCTCAGCTTCGATTAATTTCGCATCATTTAACTGTCCAGCATAGCACAAGCTCAGCTCCTTCCTTAAACCGTCAATAACTCTTCTGAAGTTTGGGAATTCCCTTTTATTCCATTCAATAAGACATCTCCTACATGCATCCAGCCTACTAATCAGGTCCAGCACTTTGTCAACAGCATGCCCACCGCCCTCACTCCAACCTCTCCCCACTATACTCAAAAAATCAACATGCTCCACCCAATAAGCCTCAAACCTGAATGGACGTGGCGCTTTGATCTCACTGAAACAACAATCAACCACCAAGGCATGATGGTTTGATCCCACTGGGTCTACATGAAAAACTATTGCATGATCAAATTCATCACGAAAATCCACATTCCCAAGCGCTCGGTCCAGTCTTTCCCTCACAATTGCTCCGCTTCGCTTGTTACACCAAGTGAATTGGGAACCCTTAAACTCCAAATCAATCAGACAGCAATCCGAAAGTAAGCTCTAAAAATTCATAATCTTCCTCATAGATCTTGGATTTCCCCCTTCCTTCTCGCTTTGTGACAGAAGGTCATTGAAGTCCCCAAGAACCAGCCATGAACCATTAACACTAGCAGCCAAGCCCCTCAATGTATCCCAAGCTACTCTTCTCTCGCCTTCCTTCGGTGGACCATAGACAAAGGAGAAAATCTAGGCAATACCAAGCTACTAGCCTCAACCACCACATGAACAATGTTCTTTGACTTATACAGTACAGTCAAGGACACATTGTCTCCCCACCAAACAGCAAGTCCTCCAGAAAGACCTTGCGGATTCACAGATAATTCCTGACTAAATCCACACTTCATCCTGATTTTTTTGCTTTTACTATGTTGCATCTTGGTTTCCATTAGGAAGATTACCAAAGGACGATATTTTTTCACCATGTCCTTTAGATTCTTGACTGTCAGTGCTCTCCCTAGGCCCTGACAGTTCCAAGATATAATACTCATGGTCCTCTGGTGGCTACTAGAGGCCAGCCACCAACACCTTCAGCTGATGCTTTCTTTTTCCTTCCACGTCTCGCCTTGAAGACAAACATATCACCTGCTTGACCAGAAATCAATGACTCATCCATCACCTCATCTGCATGCAACTCCTCCTCCAATAAATTCTCCTCCACCCCCTTGACCCTCCTCTTCCTATTGTATCTCATTTTTTTCATGCCCCTTCTCAAATTTCCTGCATAAGTAGATATTATAGGGAGGGGCAACTCAGCTTCCCGTGCACTGACTTTCCTTCGTTTAAGCATCTCCAGCACAAGATCCTCCTCTGCATTCCTCTTTAGACCCAAGCCATTCATCACACTAATAACTTCATTGAGGGAATGCCCATTGAAAGGAACAATTGCCAAAGAATTAGCCTCCTCAGAGACCACAGGACAGACCTCCTCTTTTTGTCCTCCTTTTGTCGCCGAAGCCAAGAAAGAATCAGAATCACTAATACAGCCAACAGCTGCCCAAGTCTTACCAGACACTGTAGCAGCCCGAACAGCACCTAGATCAGATTTTGAAACTTTGGAAATCCTGTCATCCTCCAAACTATTGGTGACCTCCTGCAAAATCTGCCTCCTGGCCTTGTGGTGACCATCAGCTACATCCTTATCAGTCGCATAGCCCTTAGCCACACCTACCTTCCTCTCCCCAGGCCTCCTACTGTCCCTGATAAAAAACAGATCCTCCTCGTCAGGAAGTGGCTCCTTGATTACAGCGTGTTTGGCTACCTCCATACTCCTCAGCTTAGCCAACTCCTTCTTCTTACGAACAAAGTCCGCCTCATCCCAATCATTGCATACCACCACCAAGACTTCATCTAGGTTACGACAGGAGGTCATGGTAATCCAAGGTCCATATCTCGGCTCAGCTGGAGAGACTACAGAGAATAGTCTTTCAGACCTACAATCCTTATTAGCATGACCTAATTTACCACAGGTATAACAGACATTCTATAATTTTTCATACCGGACTGATAACCAGACCTTACTACCATCCGGCTTTGGCATCCAAAAGCCATAGGCTAATGGTTTCCTCAAGTCCAGTAAAACTCTAGCTCTTAAGAAACTGCGCAAACATCTGCCATTATGATAAGGCTCCTCCGCAAGCAACACCTTACTGACGAGGCCTCCAATCATGATAACATTCTCCAAACACATAGCCTCCAAAGGAACGTTATGAATCTGAATCCAAATAGGACTTCGACTAAAATCGAACTCATCACACGATTTGTATCTCGAGCGCACCTGTAAATTCAGTAGACTGCCATTAATCGACCATGGACGGCCTCTTAGAATACGGCTAAATTCCTCCTCCTCCTCGAACTTGAACAGAAACGCATTTCCGTTAATCTCGATGACATCAAATCCAGTTTGTAGATTCCAGGCCTTTTGTAAGATCGACAATACTGCAGCACGCGTACTCGTCTTATTCGACACAATCTTACCAATTAGGATCTTATCAACATCCTCTTCCTTCCAAACAATCGGCGTAGAGATCTGAGCTTCAGCCATGGAAATGGCGTAACCTCTGTCTTCACAAACAGAACCCACCACCTCACAAAACTACTCTAAAACACCAAAATACAGCTCCAGAACAACGGACACCGTCACCGATCGCCCACCGCACCTTCCGATTACAGTGCGCCGTCGCCGATCACGCACCGTACCTCCCACCCAAACTTGCAACTCTCACACTACGGCGGAGAGACCGAGGCTCCCACACGTGGGGAGAACGACTATCTGTCACCTTAGGCAATAGGGTCCACCTTGAATGCTCTTCTCTTGCTCTATACATTAGACTGGCGGAGATTATCACCATATGCTAAGTAGCTTTAGAAAGTATGTCAATCATTTTGTTTTTTCAAAAAATCTGTAACTTGTATCGTAATATAGGGAAAAAATTACAACTTTAGCATGACTATATAAACAGAACTGTAAGTTTCTTGCTGATAAAGAATAAGTCTTGTCGAAGAATCTGAGAAGGAATATTGAGATCCATTTCCTCCATTCCTGCGTCATCAGTCGGTGGTCCGAACAAGACGATGAAGAGGGAGAAGGCGCAAGAAGACTATGCGTTTTTTAAGAATTGAGACCTGATATGGTTGGTGCTTACCTGAGGGGATAAAGGACTGAATCTGATTTCACACAACTTAAGTCCTCTGGCTCAAAGGACTGCCGGACTTAACGGAAAAGAGGAAGAAGGCCGTGGGTTCTTGAGATAGAATGGTAGAAGGATGAAGATGGTCCATCATAGCACAAGTTGTGAAGTAATTTGTATCTGAATAGTTTAACAAAGTTAAAATAATAAAATTGAATCAACGAATCAGTCTTCAAAAAATCTTGGTTGCTAATTCATCCATCAATTTCTTCAGAAGCACAAGTTGTTTGAGCTGCGAATCGCTTCTTCCCAGTCTCCTTGCTACCTTCTTTTCAAAAAGTTTTCTCATAGTCTCTCAAGTGCTGTTTCAACTTTCAGTTGTGTCTTTCAAGAAATCACCGGACATTTCAAACACCACACCACCTCGACTACTTTCAAAAAATCCGCCAATGATCCAGCCACGAACGCCACCATTCTTGCCCAAGATGAACCACCTCTCTCTAATGTAGTACTTATAACTTCAATCCCAGCGAGCCAAGGATCTAATATGTCTTTGCTTTTGGTAATCTTGAGAGCCAAGTTTCCTTCCCTCCTTTCCGTTTCTAGCTCTGAACTCCATCCATTATTTGTGTTAGTCGCATTTCGTTTGGACGTCTGAATCTTGCTCTTGATGAATACCATCATCACTTTGTCGAAAACCAACAAAAGAAATAACGTTAACTCGGGAGTTTTGTAGTGAGTAATGGCAGTTTTGAGATGACTCATCATCGTATTGATGGGGTTCGAAAGAAGGCATTTCCATTAATTTCGTTGCTCGCCAATATTTTTGTTCTTGTGCATTTCAACTCTGTCAGCTACAATCTTCAAGATTGCATGTAGTTGAATGATGGCTTTGAGCTTGTTTGGATCGTAAGAATCCTGAAATCTTGTTTGGGAGGTGGCAGTGGCGGAGCCAGACTTTTTTATTTATGTCTGCACAATTAGTGAAGGGTATTCGGGGGTCCTGATTTTTTTTTTAGGCAAAATTTTAAATGTATTAAAAAAGAAAAAAAACTTCAACGTAACATAAAAAAATGATAATTAAGAGTCAATTAAGTTATTACAACAGAAATATTACAAAAGAATTCTTCGATTCTTCAGTCCTTGAAAATATTGCATTATATCTTCATCATCAATCTTATTAAATATATCACGTTCAACATAAGTGTGTCAAGAGTTCTCTAATATCATGCAAGGTGAGTTTGAAATGTTTACAATAAAAGAATTAAATTTCTTCTTAAGACTTTGAATCAAACAAAAGAAGAATGAAATATTTATTTCCCAAATCAAATACTTTCAATAGCTTCTTAAGGAGAATTAAATTTTTTCTTATGACTTTAAATCAAGTAAAAGAAGAATGAAATATTTATTTTCTAAACCAAACACATGTAGGAGCTTTTTAAGAAATATGGAATGGAGTTGTCTAAGATCATATAAGGTGAGTTTGAAATGTCTAATTTTTAAAAATATATAAAAAAATGAAAATAGTGGGTATTTTGTTTTAATTTTTTAAAGAAAAAATAAAAAAGAATAACGCGCTAAAGTCTAAACCACTGGTGAGAGAATAATGACATACGAATTGCAATTAAAAGAACAATGCACCACCACCGAGAATCGAACTCGGGACATTAGCGTGTCAGGGAAAATATTTTACCACTAAGCCACTGGTGCTCCTTCATGAGAAATTCCTTCAAAATATATATGTATTCTAAAAAATTTTATGTCTGCACTTGCAGACACGTGCCCCAACGTGGCTCCGCCACTGGGAGGTGGTGATTACATCTTTATCCATCGGAACTGGTATTTGCATGGAGCCATTGAAATGGTGAATCAATTTAGTAGATGATATGGGTTTCTTTGGATGTGAGATTCGAACTCGTTCAAGCTTTGGCACATTAAACGTGTTTGGGTTAGCGGTTGAAAAATTAACTGAAATGAAAAATAATTAAAAAGGGTATGAATCTTATTAAATACTACATATATTAATATTAATTATATATATTGCAATAACTGAAAATAAAAATTTATATTTAAAATTGAAAAAAGGAAAATAAATAATTTTTATTGAAGGATTTAAATTTTGGAGGTATAATCCCAAATTATGTTTTTATAAGAAAGAGAAAATAAATAAATGTAAATATAGAAATTTTTAAGAACAAAAAAGGAAAATAAAATAAAAGAATTAAAGAAAAAAAAAAGGTACTGGAACTTTTTTTTGGAAGAGGCAATTGAAGGGGGGGGGGGGGGGGGGGGAGGCTAAAAGTCAATCACTGACTCATGGAGCTTTTTTTTTTTTCCCTCCTTTTGAAGTAGTTTTTGTTTAGATAAGGAGATAGGGGAGGGAGGATCGAACCTAAGACAGTTAAAACTTAAAAGTAACTTCAATTTTGATGGAGTTTTTCTTTATAAGCCCAATGGATTAATAGCTATTCAAACACCTCTCATTCAACTGTTTTTTTTTTTTTTACTCATGTTTCCATAGAGCTTTTTCTCACCAAAATCTCAACGCTCACAACATTTGGAAAAAAGCCACTTTTGTCTTCCTCAATTTAAATATAAATCACATTTATCATCAGAATTTTTTTTTAATCTTATGATAACTTCCCATTTTTGATATATTTGAGATATATTTTGATATATTTGGAGAGTCATCAATGTTAAATTAAAGAGATTTTCTTAAAATTTTAAGAAATATTAATTTAGATGCATCATTAGTGGAGTTTCAATTTAAAATAAAAGTTTGAGTTTAGAAAATAAATAATAGTAATAACAAGTTTTCTTTAAAAAAGAAAAAGAAATAAAAAAATTCTGTTTTATTATTATTATATAGTTTCCTTTTCATTTTGACAATTACAGTAAGGTGCATAAACGCAACGTTTGGGCTGAATCAGATTCGGAGACCTAAGTTGAAAGGAAATACAAGAAGAACATAGGGCGATTGCAGGAGGCGGGATTTGGATTGGACAGTCATTTTTCGCTGGAAGGGAGAACGACAGGACAGAGGAGAAAACCAGAGAACTTCAGCGCCGCGCAACCTTCAGACCTTCGACCTTCTTCTTCCTCTCTCGTCGGCGGCGTTATTCACCACCACAGGCCGCCGGCGAGCATCATCCCCAGCCAGCGCCATGGACTGAACGAGATTTAACTGCAGATCACTGAGCAGAAGGAGCCAGCTGGAAAGGAGACCACGACGGACAGAATCTGAACCAGAGGATCTGATTGAAGTTACACCGTGGCTGATTTGGTTGTTTGGTTAATAGTGTTTGGTTTTCCTTCCCATATGAATTTGAGTCTGGAATTTTCTGTGCCGTAATGTTTATTAAAATCGTGTGGGCTTAATAGGTGGGTTACACTTTGTTTTGATTGTATTTGATATTAATTTTAGTTATTTAATTATAGTTTTATCTTTTGTGGTTGGCTATGAATTTAAACATTAGGATATACATTGATGAAGGAAATTTTAATAAGGAATATGGGATTAGATTATAATTTAATTTATTATTAGGATAGATATATACCTAATGACCCAATATAATTATTATTATTTTTTTGTCGAAACCCAATATAATTGTTGAAGGGTGTGTTCAATTTTTGTTGCTTCCGTCTAATTATGTTAGACATAACAAGTTATACTTAAGAGATTGACAAAATTAATATTAAGACTAATTAAATTAGTGAAAACAATGTTTATAAAACTAATAAGAGATTAATGTCTATGGGTTGCTCGTTCAATTTTTAATAATATTTTTTTTTGGATACAAATAAGCAACCATACATTATTTAAACCTCATCCCTCGTGAGAATCCCTCGTTGGATTATTTCTAGTAGCTAGTTTATTTTGATTTTCTTTTCTCTTAATTAAATTTAATTTGATTTGCTCAACTTAAATAAATGTGTAAAATTAATGCTTAATTAAATTTTAGATACTAAGTCCTCATGAGAACAATATCTTACTTACTCTTTATTTTTTGATATGGCTCGTGCACTTGTAGAGTTTTAGGCAATAAAGTTTTGCCTATCATTTTACTTCTGCAAAAATTAGATAAAAAAATAAGTCATTTCTTTTTAATTGTTAACTCAAACAGGCTTATTTCCTAGACAAACAAAAATATAAATTATACTCCCTTCGTTCTTAATTATAGGAACACATTTTGAAGTTGGTTTTGATCCTAATTATAAGACCAAGTTTTAACTTTTGTCAATTTTTTTTCCTAAATTACCCTTATTGGTACTTTCTTAATAATAATTAAAGACAATAATAATTTAATAATACACCTATATATTCAATAAAGCAAATAATATTTGCAACTCATTGATCCCAATATACTTCAATTATATTGTTTTTTTAAATATGAAATCAAAAGACACAACCAAGAAATTTGAAATCAAATAAACATGATGTTAATATCAGATGAGGATAACAGATTGAATTTACTAAATATTATCAGATCTACATAATACACACACTAATCTCTCTCTCTCTATATATATATATATATATATTCATACTATTTTTTTTAATAAATATAATGAATTTAAACGTAATATAATATTCGACCTACATACTAAAGGCCTTGTAGCACAGTGGTATTGATACTCCCCAACTAGTGGGAGGTTGTGAGTTCGATCTCATTCGTTGTAATTCAGGTCATTAGTGACCACCACCTTATTATCAAAAAAAAATATTCAACCTACATTTTAGAACATAGAACCTTAGCAATCCTGTAAATTTTGCGGCATTTTTTCCTCTCTCTCTCTCTCTTTTTTTTTTTTTGATACAGGCATTTTCTCCTCTTCACCGAACTAATATTCCCAAACTCTTTTTTTTCAATTATGGCCCAACAAATGTTGGTTTTTTTTAATTTAATTAAAATACAATAAAAAAATTAGAAAAATGTATAGTTAAGCTTTAGCTTGACAAATGAAAAGACGTAGGCGTGTTAACACGTGTCTGTCTCAGCAGTCACCTGACCTCCTCCACCGTGCATCGGGTTTTGGGTTTTACCCATTAGTTTCTTTTTTATTTTTGCCATGATGTAATTTTTAATTTTTAGTAGGGGTATTTTTGAAAAATAATTATAATTAACTAATTTAACTTCTCTCTTTAATCTTTATAAATTTGGGTAAATAATTCTTATAATTAGGACTGAAGGGAGTATTTCCCTTTCAAGCTGATAAAAGATGACGCCTCTTTTTAATTTTCGTCGGTTTCAATGATGAAGTTGAGAGATTTCTAAGCAATGTCTTAGAAATTGTTCCAATTTGTAATAATGAAAAATATATTTCAATTATATATTATTTATTATAAAGGTAAATGAATTTTACATTAGTTCTCAGTAATAAAATAAAAAATGTTTAAAACTAGAATTCTGTAGCATACGTAATATAAAAAGTTGAGACAAAATAAGAAAAAAAAAATCTTAGCATTCCAAATATACTTGTATATGTGTAAATAATTTATTAACTAAGAATATAATAAAAGCATAACAGTAAAAAATTAAATTAGGAAAAAACCTAAAATATCCACAGCCTAAAACAGGTGTTGATGTTAGAGAAAATATTTTTGACTACTTAAATATGTGTAAATACAAAAAATGTCTTTAAAAAGCCTGCCTTCAATTAAACTCTACAACTTTGTCTTATCACCAAAACGCGTCTTTAATTTCAAGAGCTCTAAGCTTATTCCCTGTAAGGTTAAAATAGAATCCTATCATATGCGGCAGGTACAATTTCATCTTCTTCCCTACAGATATTTTCTCTCTCCTCATTCTTCTTTCTTCTTCATTTCCGTGGCTGCTATGTCTTTTTCTTTGGTCTTCATTCCAACATTTGAACAAATTTTTGGTCTCCAGTTTCATCAAAATTTTTACTGAATTTATTATACACATATAGTAACAACGATAAAACTTTAAAAGTTAAATTACATCTTCACTAGAAAAAATTTCTGAGTTTTTTTCTCCCCCTAACATAGCCAGGTAATTTTACTACCTCAAGTTCCTGTGCTTCATTCTTTTTTTTTTTTCATTGGGTTTTTTCTTATCAATCATTTTGACTTTTAAACTATAACATTGAAATTTAAGACTATATATTTACTTGCACCTAGGTTGTAAAATCTTACTACAATTTCCCATTATTAATTAGCTGAATCTTTTGGGGACACATCCTCCCCTCCTATGTAAAATATCACAAGCATACAAGAAGTTAAATGTTAAGCTACTCCCTCTAGTTACAAATATAAGATAAAGTTGACCTTTTTTTTTTAGAGATTAAAATAGCTAATTAAATTACTTTAGAATATTTATATTTATAATTTTTTCTCCAAACTAATTAGTTTGACTCACACCTTTCCCTTTTTTTTTGGGGGGGGGGTGGGGGACTCCCCTAATTTAATGAAACTCCGCCCACTTTCACACACACATATAATATATATAATATTACATAATAATATAAAGTTATTATTATTATATATTTTTAACTCTTAATTTTATACTTCTAGATCTTCTCTAAACCTCAGATTACTTAATAAATCATATCATAATAGTACATAATTACTATATATAAATAAAAAAATGTCACAAACTGAATTTGGGAATGTGTGATCATCTAACTTCGACACTAATACATTATAGGCGGTCGTCCTCAAGATATGGCCTGCGCAATTGAAGCGGAATTTAGTGAATGCCCAAAAGTGTTTGAGAGGATGAAGAGCAATGCAAAGAAGCCATTGCATAAGAATTGTCCTGGGTTTACATTATTTTCTACAGTGTTGTACTTGTGATAGGGAAAAAATTATAACCTAAAATTCTACAAATGCACGGGTTATATCAAATAGTAATAAATCAGTAAGAGTTTAACTTAATTCTTTCATAAGCAAAGAAAACAATATTTTGTGGACAAATGCAGTAACAACCTTAGCTTCTGTGTCAATATGTGTGTGTGTTGCCAGTATATGTGTGTATATTATTGGAGTATAATGTTGTTAGAATAACTAATTTAGTTAGGAAATAGCTATTTACACAGTGTTAGTTATTAGATACTTTCTTTGTATACTTTGTACAGCTGTCACTGATTATGCTTAAAAAAGCACATTTGTATCACATTATGGAGTAATAAGAATTTTCTAGATTTCAATTTCTTTTCTTCCTGAAACACAATATGGTATCAGAGCAAGAAAGTTTTTGTCTTCTTGTGTTCTTCTCAATTTTTTTTAGCTTCTGTATGCATCTTTTCTACAATTTCACGTGATGCCTGATCATTACTAACACATCACGCCTCATCAACTTTACTTCATCCGTGAGTCTAATTTTGACTCTTTCTTCTTGCATTTTGGCTTTTTCTTCCTCTGACCTTTACGCGTTTTTTGACATTTCCCTTTCGTCTCTCTCTGGTTGCATCCTCACGATGGCGACAATTTCTTCCTCCACCGAAAGAACGATCGGTGTAACTCTTTCAACTCAAATAAATCTGTCACAATCAATTGCAAATCCTTATTATTTGCATCCTAATGAAAATCCTTCCTTAGTTTTGGTTTCTCCGGTACTAATAGGCCCTAATTTTCACTCATGGGCACGGGCTATGAGGATGGCCTTGATGTCGAAGAACAAGATTCGGTTTATTGATCGATCCTTTCCAGTTCCGGCACCTTCTGATCCTCTGTACCCTGCCTGGGAGTGCTACAACATGATGGTGCTATCATGGCTTACTCGCTCGATTTCTACCTCACTTGCGCAAAGCATATTGTGGATTGACAAGGCAAGTGACGTCTGGAGGATCTCCATGCACGATTTTCTCATAACGATGTGTTTCGGCTGGATGACCTTGAAGAAGACATCCAAAATTTAAAACAAGGTGATCTCCATGTCATTGATTATTTTACGAAACTAAAAATTATTTGTGATGAATATCTTACATTAAGACCTCTGACCAGTTGCTCTTGCAATTCGAAATGTTGTTGTGGTGTTATTGAGGCTTATAAGAGGCATGTAGAACAAGATTACGTAATTCGTTTTTTGAAAGGCTCAAGTGACAGATTTTCATTGGTTAAATCCCAGATTATGTTAATAGATCCATTATCGTCTATTAACCGTGTTTTTGCTTTAGTTCAACAGCGAGAAAGAGAAATGGGATATCCCGTTACTAATATCACAGCTTTACTTGCTAAGTCTTCTGGTCCACAATCACCTGCTCCTACTCCAGGATTGCCTAAGCCAAATTACTATCACTACTAGAAAAATCCTAAAAAGCGACGGAATTTGCGACGGAAATACAATTCCATCGCAAAATTAAGGAATTAGCGACGGATTGTGAATCCGTCGCTAAATTTAGCGACGGATTCAACATCCGTCGCTTGGCCGCCAGTTCCGCGTCTTAGCGACGAATTCAGAATCCATTTAGCGACGGATTCTGGATCCGTCGCTAACTGGCGGCCAAAAAGGCCGCCAGTTCCGCCTTTTAGCGATGGATCTAGAATCCGTCGCTAATCTTAGCGACGGATTTTGAATTCGTCGCTAAAAGGTAGCCATAAAGCTGCCAGATTCAGCTTTTTAGCTGATCCGTCGCTAAAAAGCTGATTGCTTTTTACAATTTTGCGACGGAATGTTATTCAGTCGCAAAATCTATTAATTATTTCTTCCCACCCCACAGCTCACTCGACAGTTTGCCCCTCTCCACCCCTCAGCTCCAATCCACCGTCGCCAGCTCCCTGTCCATCGCCCCTAGCTCCCTGTCCACCGCTCCCCCGCCCCCAGCTCCCCTCCGACCCCAGCTCCCCCGCGTCCCACCCCCAGAGCTCTCCTAAGCCCCCAGCTCCTCCAGCCCCGCAACTCCCCTCCGCCGCCCCACAACTCCCCTCCGCCGCCCCATAGCTCCGCCACCCCCCACAGCTTCCCTCCCCCAATGCCCTCAGCCCCGCCCCCTAACTCCCCCACCCCCCACCCCCACAGCTCCTCCCCTCTCCAAACACCGACCGGTAAGCTCCTCTATTTTTTTAAATTTTTTTTATTTATTTCTTTATTATGAGAAATTAGTATAGATAAAAATTGAAAAAATTAGTCATATTTTTTGCTCATGAATAAATAGGTTTTGACACTCACCGTTCTCTAATCACCGGTGCTCTTCTCTGCCGTCCGACTACCGTCTCCTTCCGGTAAGCTCCCTTTCATTTTTTTTTTTCACCACATTATTTGGTATGAGAAATTAGTATAGATAAAAATTGAAAACATTAGTCATATTTATTGCTCATGAATAAATAGGTTATAATTTAACATTATTGTTTATTTAGGTTATAATTATCTTACAATTATAACTAAAAAAGTATACATGAAAAAAATACCAATTGCATTTTAAAATTTCAAATCAATGGTTGTTTTATTAAAATAATTTGTAAATTTTTAAATTTTATACTAAATACTTATTCTGTTGTAGGCCGTAAAAATGATTTAAGATTTTGAATTTTAAATGATATTTTATTTCTTTTTTAAATAAAAAGTATACATGAATGACATTAATGGTACATAAATGATATTGGTGTGATAATATTATGATTATTTATTAGTTGGTAATGATACATAAATCTATAAATATTATGGTGTTGAAATTAGAAAAGTGAAGTGTTGAGAAATAATATTTAGGGATAAGGCAATAATTTTTTTAAAAAATATTCCATTTCAATTTTTTATTTGAATCTATCTTTAACAAGTTATACAATAAAGATCGATAATTTAAAAAACAAAATTATAAATATTGTTTAGATAAATAGGTAATTATAAATACAAAAGATAAAGTTGATTTTGCAGATTATATAAATTTGATTAAGTCTTATATAATCTTTATATGTTAGAAACTCTAAAATACTTATAGTATTCTATTCTTTGTTTGCCCCCTCCACAAGCATGTCCCCATGTTCTGGTGTGCTATCCTTATTCTCTGGTTGCTTGCTAGGATATTTCTTTGTTCAATGCATGTGTTTGTTTTTCGCTTTCTTGTTTAAGTGGCAATTGGTTGGCATAAGTGGCTAGTTGTATTGGCTACTTATAGATATATTTGTGGCAAATTGAGATGTTAATTAGGTTAGTAACTGAACTAGCTAGGAAGTATGGAAGACAATCATGATAGGAGTTAGATGTACAATGGTCTAACTGGAAGAGAACTAAATCAAGCATTCTTGGCGGGTTTGAATGAGTTCATCAAATTTGCTTTGGCGCATTCAAATAATTCAAGTAGGGAGATCAGGTGTCAGTGTGCCAAATGTAAGTGTTTAAGGTTTAAAAATCAGAGCAAGGTCAAAATTCATTTGTGTCAAAATGGATTCATGAATGATTATGAGTGTTGGGAATGTCATGGCGAAGTCCGACAGACACTGAGTGGTTATTACGGGGACAGTAGTCATCGAGAAAACCTTAATGCGTATGAGCAGTTGGTTATGGATGCCGCGGGACCGTCCATCGGCAGATATTTTGATCCCGTTACTCATGCCGAATCGTCATACATGGGAGAGGAGACCGGTACACATACTCAACCATCATACATGGGAGAGGATCCTCATCCGGACGCCGATAGGTTCTATAAAATGCTTCAAGAAGTGCAACGTCCACTATGGGAAGGTTGCGAACACTTTGAAAGTAGTGAATATTCATCGCTTTCGGCTACCCTAGCAACACTAAGCTTGAAGACTGATCACCATATGAGTGAGAGGAATTACAACGAAATGATGCAAATCATAAGCAAAGTTGTTCCCACAGACAATAATTTGCCGAAAGATTTTTACCAAGCAAAAAAAAAGGTGAAAGAGCTTGGGCTTGGATGTGAAAAAATCCATTGATGCCCTAGAGGATGTAGTATTACAAGGATGATGCTAAGCTGATCAATTGTAAATTCTGTGGACATGACAGATATAAAGTTGTGAGAAAAGGAAGGAAAATGATCCGTCAAGTGTTAAGCAAGACGCACTACTTTCCTCTGGTGCCCAAACTTCAGAGATTGTATGCATCAGAACAAACAGCTGCTCATATGAGATGGCACCGGGAGCATCACAGGGATGAAAATTTTGTGACGCATCCATCCGATGCCGAAGCCTGGCGTAAATTTGACGAGGCGAATCCTTTCTTTGCTATGGATCCCCGTAATGTCCGTCTTGGTCTATGCTCGGATGGGTTCGCTCCTTTTGATAAATCGGGCAGAAATTATTCCTGTTGGCCTGTCATTGTGACACCGTACAACCTCCCACCTTCATTGTGGTTTCACCATTTGAGACGTCATCTTCACCATCGATTTATTTGTCCACTTCACCGTCGCTGTATATGTCATCATCTCCGTCTTCCTCCAGTAATCCACAGCAAGGGGGACACCAGGTTTACTTTACCATTTCTGATTGATTTACATATGTGTAGTTTTATTTAACCATCTATGTACAAACTCTTCAATAATTCACATTCCTTCATTCAGCACATTCCGTCGCCTCATAGCCAGGTCGACGAATGAGGTAGTTCCTCTAATACACCAATATGGGGAGAGAAAGATCCTGCGACAGGGAAGCTTTGGATCTGTCCTGACGGCATCGAGGAGTGAGTCATATAAAGTTACTAATAACGCTACGATTTTTAACCTTTAGTTTGTATGCTCATATTTGCATCATATCCTCTGTCTACAGATTTGTGCCTTATATTCAGGTGGCTAATGTCTTGTCAACCCAATTATTCCGTAATTTCAATGAGCCTTGGGGCAAGTGGACAGACATTCCTAAGCTGACTCGGAATAGATGGTTCGACGAGTTTTTGGTAAGTTAAGTGATTTATAGTTATTAATTTCTTATCCAAATACAAACTAATTAAGTATTTTTAACATTTGGAGCACTAATTGTTCATTATTGATTTTCAGGATAAGTTTATGACGTTGCCTGAACATCGTCAAAATCTGAAAAAAGCTTTTAACCATAAGGGAAGCCGGTGGTTGACTGAGATTTCATAAATTGAGAAAGGGTACAGGCAAGCAAGATTGGATTGACCCTAAGACTGCAAGCCTATTACTTCAAAATTGGGCCAACGATGAGAAATTTAATAATAGAAGTCAGAAAAGTAAGCAGAATAGGGCCAAACAGGTGGGACCTTCATATGCTGGCGGCTCCATTCCACTGAGTGAGCATAGTCGAAAAATTGTGAGTACACGTTATTTTCTATTAAAGTATTCAATGTTTTGTACTTTGAAACAATTTGTTAACAATTTTTCATGTGTTTGTAGGCACTGTCTGGGGATGTTCCTCCAGAAGATGTTGAGTGGCGTGCCTTTGAGCGGACCCATACCCGGCAGACTGAAGGGGGTGAGAAGACCTTGGATTAACGCCAGGTCGGAGCAACTGGCGGTGAGACATTTATATTGCATTGATTCTTTGTTTCGGACACCAACATGTTTATTTCATTTCACATGGCTTTTTTTGTGATGTATTTTTTTGTTTATAGGACACCTATCTGAGACTGACACAAGAGAGAGACTCGCAGAGTCGAACAGACCCCTCATCCTCTCAGTCCGATAACGAGACTCTATTCTTTGAGGCTACAGGTGGATTTAACAGCAAAGGTAGAGTCTTCGGGTTAGGTTCCTCTGCCAGCCGACTTAGGCAGACAAAGTGCTCCACATCTAGCAGTGGAGGTGTTTCTGCAAGTAAACGTAATACATTTGATTTTGATTGTTACATTTTCATTCTTTGGTCCATTTAAATCAAGTGCAAAAAAGATTATTATATTTCCTAATGTTTTGGTAGATGAGTTGAAGAAGATGAAGACGTTGGTGACATTGGTGGAGGAGCAAGCAGCTGAGCTGAACCAGACAAAGCAACAACAAATGGAGACAGCCAATGAGCTCCACGAGACACGCGAGATGGTTAGGCAGATGCAGCTTCAAATCATGTCCCTAATGAAAGACAAGGGTCCGATGCCGGCTCCTGATGGTGATCCTGCTGATGATGATGATGATGCTGATGATGACGATGACAATGCTGTTGTTTAGACAACTTTTTTAGTACATCTCTGTTGAAACACTATATTTATATTTTGTCTTTTCTATGTAAAACTCTGTGTTATGAAAATTCGGTTTCTATGTTATATAACTTTTTTTAAATATTTTATTATATAATTTTTAAACAAAATTTAAAAAATAAAATAAATAATTTTAAAAAATAATGGAAAAGAAAATTAAAACAAAAATAATAAATTAATTTAAATTAAAAATTCATAATTTTTTAAAAAAATTAATAAATTTTGCGACGGATATGAATTCGTCGCAAATTTGAGTTTTGCAACGGATATAAATCCGTCGCAAAATTCAAATTTGCGACGGATAGAAATCCGTTGCAACTGCGACGGATTTATATCCGTCGTAACTGCGACAGATTTTTTATCCATCGCAAAAAGTGGCATTTGCGACGGAATTTTAGATTCCGTCGTAATTGCCACCAGTTTTTTGCGACGGAATCCGTCGCAAATTGGTTTTGCGACGGATTTTCATGGTTTTGCGACGGATTTTTTCCATCGTAAAATCTGTTTTTTCCAGTAGTGTATGTTTCTAGAAAACAGTGTACGTATTGTGGGAAAGGGAAACACACAGAGGCAACGTGTTATAGGAAACATGGTTTCCCACTGGGTTTCAAGTTTTGAAACTCCACTATCAATGCTATATCGACTGATGATATTTGTGGTAAGAGTCTCACTGAACCTAATTGGGTGGCCAATCCAACATATAGTTTCACACTAGAACAATACCAAAAATTGTTGGCACTTGTTCAACCTGATGTGTCTTCACTGCCTTCAGTTTTTGTTAATAAGGTTTCTACCAATGGTAACCTTCTTCCTAACTCCTTTCATACATTTTCTAATTTTTGGATCATAGATTCTGGAGCTACTGGCCATATTTGTTCTAATCTTTCTCTATGTGCATCTTATAAGCAAATTCAACCCATTTCTGTTAACCTTCCTGATGGTACTCATGTACTAGCTGTCTACAGTGGCATTGTTCAATTCTCTAGTTCTTTTGTTATTCATGATGTTTTATATGTCCCAAATTTACATTTCAATCTTATTTCAGTTTCTAAAATTACCTTATCACTATCTTGTTTTGTTTCCTTTCAGAAATCCCAATGCCACATTCAATTCTAGTCTTCAGAGAAGATGATTGGTTCAGCTGAAGTCGTTAAGGGGCTGTACATCATGAAACATGCAGATATGATTCCCTCTCACTTAGTTCCATTTCCACTACTGAAAATTCTATTCCATTTGATTTGTGGCATTTTTGCTTAGGACATTTGTCTAAACAGACTTTGTTTTCCCTTCACAAGCAGTATCCAGATATTCCATATAATACTTCTTTTCACTGTTGTGATGTTTGTCATTTTGCTAAGCAACGAAAGTTGCATTTTCCTGTAAGCAACAATATTTCTAATAAATTTTTTGCTTTAGTTCATATGGATCTATGGGGTCCCTATCATTTACCTTCTATGCATGATCATAAATATTTTTTGACAATTGTTTATGATTATTCGAGATATACATGAATTTATTTGCTTAAAAATAAGTCTGAGCTTCGGACCTGCATTCAAAATTTTGTTAAATTGGTTTCTACACAATTTGGTACCACTTAACAGTTCATTAGGACAGACAATGGTATAGAATTTCAAATGAGAGATTTTTTTGATGAACATGGGATTATTCATCAAACTTCATGTGTTGAGACTCCTGAACAAAATAGTAGGGTTGAAAGAAAACATCAACATATTCTTAATGTTACTAGAGCACTTTTATTTCAAGCCCATATTCCCAAAGTTTTCTGGTCTTATGCTATTTCTCATGCAATATACCTCATCAATCGACTACCTACACCTATTTTGGGAAATAAGACTCCTTTTGAACTCTTATTTGATAAACCCCCTAATTTTAGCATGTTAAAAGTCTTTGGATGCCTTTGTTTTTCTTCTACCATTTTGCAGAACTGAACCAAACTTGATAAAAGGGCAAATAAATGCATTTTTCTTGGCTATAGACCAGGCACTAAAGGTTATGTCATTCTAAATTTGAAAAACATGCAGATTCTTATCTCTCGCCATGTTTATTTCTATGAATCCATATTTCCTTTTTGCAACAATGATTATGTTATTTCCCCTAATTATTTACCTTGTCCACAAGAGACACCTCCTCTTGATTTTGTTGATCATTTTGTGCCATCTGTTGCTTCAACACCTGCTGCATCTCATGCTTCCCCTATACTTTTACCTAAATGTTCCACTAGACCTCATCGGCTTCCTTCATATCTGCATGATTATCACTTTACCCTTCAATGTGCTTCGGTTTTACCAGATTCTTTGGAGGCAGGTATATATCATCCTCTTTCTAAAGTTTTTTCTTATCATCGTCTTTCCCCTATTCATCATCACTTTTCTTGTTCAATTTCCTCTGATGATATCCCTAAAACCTACTCTAAAGCTATTCAATTTGAAGGCTGGCAGAATGCTATTAAGGCTGAACTTGATGCTTTACAATTAAATAACACTTGAGTGATAACTGATTTACCTCATGGCAAGCACCCTATTAGGTGTAAGTGGATTTTTACAAAGGAATATAATTCAGATAGTACCCTTAATCGTTATAAAGGTCAACTTGTTGCTCAAGGTTTTACACAAGTTGAAGGTGTTGACTACAATGACACATTTTCCCCTGTTATTAGATTAACTATTGTACGGCTGTTTCTTGCCCTTGTTGCAGCTCACAATTGGTTTTTGAAGCAATTAGATGTTAATAATGCTTTCTTACATGGGGATTTGGATGAAGAAGTTTTATATGTTACCACCTCCAGGTATGAATGTTTCTTCTCCACATAAGGTTTGCAAGCTACAGAGATCTCTTTATGGTCTCAAACAGGCAAGTCGTTAGTGGTTTTTTAAATTGTCTCAAGTCCTTCTATCATGTGGCTATCATCAGTCCCAGGCTTATCACTCTCTATTTCTCAAGAATACTGAAACGTAACTTCTTTTATTGCCTTGCTTATTTATGTGGATGATATCATTGTGGGTGGTATTGATTTGAGTGAAATTGATCATATTAATGTTGTCCTGGATGATTGTTTTAAGATAAAGGATCTTGGTGGTGTTAAATATTTCATTGGTTTGGAAATAGCTCATAATTCTACTGGAATTTCTGTGTGTCAACGGAAATTTATTTTAGATCTTTTGTCTGATGCTAATTTCTTGGAATCTTAACCTGGTAGAACTCCTATGGCTCATAGTCTTAAACTTTCAGTTGATAGGGGTACTCCTCTAGATGATTCTTCTATGCATCGCACTCTTGTTGGTCGTTTACTTTACCTTACTAATACTTGTCCAGACCTCTCTTTTGTTGTTCAACAATTGAGCCAGTTCGTTGAGCAGCCCATTGATATACATCTCGGGGCACTTCATCGTGTCTTGCGATATCTTAAAGCTTCTCCAGGTTGAGGACTTTTCTTTCCTGTATCATCTACTGTCAAGCTTAATGCATTTAGTGATTCTGATTGGTCTGGTTGTGTTGATACTAGACGTTCTATTACTGGTTTTTGTGGCTTTCTTGATTAGGGTTTGATTACTTGGCGTTCTAAGAAACAACCAACTATTTCTACCTCTTCTTCTGAAGTCGAATATCGTGCTCTAGCTGCCACCACATGTGAATTGCAATGGTTATCTTATTTGTTGAGAGATTTTGGTCTACCTCTTTGTCATCCTGCTTCTTTGTTTTGTGATAACCAATCAGCTAAGCACATTGCTGCTAATCCCACATTTCATGAATGTACAAAACATTTGGATATTGATTGTCATATTGTACGTGAAAAGCTTCAACAGGGATTATTGCATCTTCTTCCTATTAAATCTAAGGACCAATTAGCTGATATTTTTACTAAGGCTTTACCTCCTTCTTTCTTTTGTACATTTGTTACCAAGCTGGGCATGCTTGATATATATTCCCCAGCTTGAGGGGGGTATTAGAGTATAATGTTGTTAGAATAACTAATTTAGTTAGGAAATAGCTAGTTGCACAGTGTTAGTTATTACATACTTTCTTTGTATTCTTTGTACAGCTGTCACTAATTATGCTTATAAAAGCACATTTGTATCACATTATGGAATAAAGAATTTTCCAGATTTCCATTTCTTTTCTTCCTGAAACACAATATATATATGTGTATCTGTGTGTGTGTGAGGGGAGACTTTACACAAAGATTAAAGAATAAACGAACGCTCCGATCCAAAATTAAAATAACAAAATTGAATCAACGATTTAGTCTTCAAAAGAGGAGGCTTGCAACTTAATCAAAGTCAGCACCTCCTAAATCATAGCCAGCAAATTTTGAGGCAAGTTGTCTAAGCTGGGAAACGCTTCTTCCCAATTTCCTTGCCTCCTTCTTTTCAAAAAGTTCACCATTCTCTCTTTTTTCATAGTTTTTTTCTTCAAGTGTTGCTTCAATTGTGTCTTGTATAAATCTACCGCAGTTTTTGTACATTTCAAACACTATTCCCTCCAATGCCTTGATAAAATCCGCCAATGACCCCGCCATGACTGCCACAATTCCTGCCCAAGACGAACCGTTTTTTTCAAATGCAGAGCCTAAAGCTGCAATCCCAGTGAGCACAGGACCTAATATGGTTAAGGTTTTGGTGATCTTGAGAGCCAAGTTTCCTCGCTTCTCATACTCCTCTATATCTTTTCTCTTCACCACTTCAAGAATCTCCCTCATTTCCTTTTCTAGCTCTGGACTCCATCCATTATTTGTCGTCTTCTGAGACTTCAAGACTTTCATTTGGAAGTCATCATTAGTTCTAGGCTCAAACTTTGAAGGGATTTTTTCAAATTTGGTTCCTGATGAGAGAGGAAGAGGATAAGCTTTGTCAAGTGCCAAAACCCTCTCCACTGTACTGTTGACATCTTCATCACTTGGATTTGTGCGAGTTAACGTGGCTTGGATATCAGTCTGAAGCTGATTGAACAATGTGACAGCTTTTTGTTGTGATGTCTGAATCTTGTTCTTGTTTCGTATCATCCCTTTGGCTGCGATCAACAGAAGAGTGGACGTTAATTTGAATGCAGTGTTGTGAATGGAAGTGTTGAGACGAACCGTCATTATATTGATGCAGTTCCAAAGAAGGGAATTCCAATTTTTGTGTTGCTCGCCAATATTTTTGTGCATTTCGACCCTGTCAACTACAGCTTTCAAGATTGAATGTAGCTGAATGATGGCCCTGCACTTATTTGGATTGCAAGAATCCAGCTGAAAAGTTTGTGATGGAACTATTGTTTGTAGGGAGCCATTGAATTCATAAACCAGTTTGGTCCATGATGTGAGGTTTTTTGGAAGTAAGATTCGAACTCGTTGGAGTTTAGGAACATTGATGGCAGCATAATCATGAACCCTCTTTTGAGAATAAGAAGAAGAAGATATGCTTAAGATTTGTAAAGCAGACATGGGAATAATTTGGGTGCTAGGTTTTATCTTTGGTGTGTTACAGTGTTGGAGGTGGAGATTTTGAATGAAAAAACGTGAAGACCAGAGGTTATATATATAGAGAATGGAAGAGAGGAAAGAAAAACGTCGGAAAAGAGAATATATTGACCCTATAATAGAATATTGAAAAATCTACCAGTAATTCCAGTCTTCTTGGTCTGCTTTGTTGCTCAAAATTGACTAAGGGGTCTCTGGTTCGATTACTGGTAGAGATGAGGAACATCATGAGAATATTGAAAAATCTTGACGCATTAAAATGTGGCGGAATTGTCTCTGTCTATTTTTTTCTTTTTAACTTACACTCTAATATATATTATATTTCCCAGTTGACAAAAAAGATAAATTATATTTCCCATTGACGCTCATCAAAGATGACGCCTCTTTCTAATTTTCCGCGGTTTCAAGGATAAAGTTGAGAGATTCTAAGCAATGTCTTATAAATTGGTCCAATTTGTAATAATGGAAAATATATTTCAATTCTAGATTACTTATTATAAATGAACATGAAATAAAAAATGCAATTTACAATAGTTCTTTTTTTTTTTGGGAACAATTAATTTACATTAGTTCGCAGTAATAAAATTAAAATTGAATAAAACTATAATTATGTAGCATATGTAATATAAAAATTTGAGAAAAATTTTTTTAAAAAAATCTTAGCATTCCAAATATACTTCTATATGTAGAAATAATCTACTAACAAAGAATATAATAAAACCATAACAGTAAAAAATATCAAATTAGAAAAAAAAAACCCTAAAATGTCTACAACCTAACAATAGGCGTTGATCTTAGTGAAAATATTTTTCTCCACTTAAGCATGTGTAAATACAGAAAATCCCATTAAGAAAGCTGCCTTCAATTGAAGCTGTGACAATAAAAGTAATAGAGGGATAGCCATATAAAAAAATCTCTACAACCTTCTCTTATCACCAAAATGCGTCTTTCAAGAGCTCTAACACATCATACGCGTATTCCCTGTAAGGTTAAAATAGAATCCTATCACGTGCCGGTACAATATTTTCTTTTCTATTTCTTCCTCTTCTCTTCAGATGTTTTCTCTCTCCTCATTCTTCTTTCTTCTTCATCTCCGTGGCTGCTATGTCTTTTTCTTTGGCCTTCATCTTTCTGTTTCTATGGGATCAAGGGATTGTGAATCAGCTGAAAATTTGAGATATCGAGGTAACGTTTCAACATTAAAAAAGATTTTCATATGTGGCCTTCTTCTCGGACTGTCCAGTCCCAAAATCACAAAGTATGGTTCATTCAAAATCTTGAAGATAGACTCATTCTATTACTTAATTAACTGTATAATATGTGCGAATCAATATATATATCAATATACAATGTAAAATCTACGTAAAATAAAGTATGGACCCATGATATAATTATTAATTAATTCACTCACTAAAATATCTGAAAAAAATAGTGATGTCATATAAGTAAAAGACTAAAGTATATGTCTGGTATTCCAATTTTACATTAATTCTTAGCTTAATCCCATGTATTTATGAAGTATATCATTTTCTTAGTTTCAACACTGTTTAACAAAAAAAAATGAAATTAACGATATTAAAATTAAGGGAATGAAAAAATGCTTTATGAAATTAACGAACTAAACTAAAATTTGATATAAAATTAGACACTACTACAAATTTGCATATAATTGACGCTTCATACTTAACAGTTTTAATGAAAATGTTAAATATAAAGAGGCGGAGTTATGTGAAAGATATTGGTAATGGTTATTTCAAACAATCGTTAAGTATATGAGAAAATATTTAATAGTTTTATGAGACAAGTGGGATATATTATTTTGTTTTTGTTTTGGAAAAAATGCAACCGTTGTTAAATATGTTTCAAATATTTGTTGGTTGTTAAAAATAACCATAAACTATTATATATTTAATGGTTTTTTAATTATATCTGTTAAGTATACTCTTTTAAAAACACCCTTCAGAGCCATTTTCATTCGACATTTGAAAGTTGCAAGTTACAGAGAGCTTTCTCCAAACACCTGTGATAACTCTATTCCAGGTTCTCTACCACCATTTCACTCTCCTTCATCACTCCCTTCATGGTTTTACTCCTGTCTCCTCTATCAGTCTCATCTGTTGTTCATCGTTTGTGGTTTCATCGGTTCTAGGGTTTTTCTAGGTTCATGGGTGCTCCTAATAGCGGCGTCTTGGCTAGTTTCTTCTTCTAGGACGGGTTCAAGGTTTTGGTGTTTGATCCATTCTCTTCTTCCTAAAGGTAAGTCCAGTTCAGTTTTTGCTGCTAGTGGTTTTTGAGCTCTTTTTTTAATATTAATTTTAGTAAAGATTGTTTTTTAAGTGATTTTGCATGTACATAAGGTTTTTCCATTGATTTTAAGTGTTTATAGTTACTAAATTTGTTATTTGTTAGTAAAGAATAGAATATGTAAAGATTGTTTTTCAGAGATTTTGTACGTGCACAAGTTTTCCCACTAATTTTAAGTGTTTTCTGTCATTAAAGTTGTTATTCTTTAGCAATGATTTGAATATAGTTTCTGGAAATATTGTTTTTTTTAAGTGATTTTGTTAAGTTATTGATAAGTAATATTTTGTTAAGTTGTTCTTCTTTAGAAATGGTGTGTGATCCTTAAACGACGTGCACAATCTCTCACCTTCATTTATCCTATTGTTTCATCCATCACTTGTCTCTTTTTGTTGGTTTAAAGACCTAATTTGCTACGGAAGTTTTGTTAAGGGATCGTCCAGCACCCGGAAGTATTTTGGGTATCATTTTTGCCCCGGAAGTTTACAAACATAGCAATTTTGCCCATCAGTTGATCGTGACCGTTGGATTAGTATCATTTTTGTCTAGGAAATTTAGGCAAATTTGCTTCTAAACAAAACTTTCAGGGCAAATTTGCTTCTAAAAAAAACCTTTCAGGGCATATTTGCTCCATTTTGTAAACTTCCGGGGTAAAAATGATACCCAAAATACTTCCGAATGCTAGACGCTCTCTTAGCAAAACTTCCATAACAAATTAGGTATTTAACCCCTTTTTGTTTTCAACCGGCGGCTTTTGAGGGGTTGAGAGCCTAATATATATATATATATATATATATTGATTGGTTTCTCACCCACTTATATCTCTTACACCTACACTAGGTTATAATTACCTTCTTTTCCCATCTCTCCACGCGACGGCTACAAACATGGGAAATGTGGGAAATATTGTGTTGAATTTTACCCTGTTTCACATGCTTACTACTTCTCTTCTTCATTAACGTGGAATTGTCTTGTCCAACATTTCCCATTTCCTCCCTGGTACGACTGTTTTAAAGGAGTAGGAATTATTATTTGTATATTTCATTCCCCTTTTGCTTCATCCACACATCCAAGGATTTCTGAAGGAGTATAATAATATATTATGTATTGTTTCCCTTACTCATACAACAGGTCCAACTTCTTCCATGCCTTATTTAATGTGCACAATTTTCCTCTTAATTAATTAAGTCTCATCTAATATTCACCTTTTAAAGGCAATTTAAACTTATATTAAAACTCCATTAATTTTTCATCAAAATCTTCCCCTCCTTTTATTGGACAAAAAATATAAGAATATTGAGGGAAAAATATATTTTTGTCTTCTTGACATTACCATCTCAATTTATTTATAACCAAATTTATTAGCCACCTTTTCGAATAATTCCATATTATTTTCCCCACTAATTAATTTATCTTGTTGGAAAATAAATACCACCGGCTGACTACTACTACTGGGTGAAAAATTCATATATTCCATTGACTGATTTACTTTTAAAAAAAAATTAGGGACCATAAGGAGTTATAGGTTTTCGCAATGATTAACAAAATTTTTGTTTTTCCACCTTATGAGCTTTTGTTTGAAAGTCATACAACAACCCAAAATTAACCAACATATTGACCTTCTGGTGTCTCGACATGAAGGAAGGACATTTGGACAAGGGTTGATAGGAAAAAAAAGGTTATCTCTATCTCAAACCAACAATGGGAGCAAGCGCACCTATACGTACTTGACAACTCTGAAGAAATTGACGAGTATGTAAGTATTCATAAGAATAAGCTTAGGAGGAAAAACCGCAAAAAAGTACAGAGTTGGTATGCCAAACATAATAAATAATTCACATCTTGGTTGGACCAACACTTGGATGATATGTACAATGTTGATCTTAGTTCAGTTCTAGAGAAAGTAATGTTGGTTCGAAGAGACATATGCTTTCTTTCTAAAGCTACGTCATCAATCGATATACTTTGTACACTAAAGAGTAGGATGCCTACATCAAAATGCAAAATAGTGAGGTAACTGTTATTGCTAACACCATGTATGTAGCAAGTGTAAAAGATAAAAATAATATCTATGCAAATATATTGTTAGTTCTCTGATGGTTTTGATGATTGCCAACAACTACAAACAATTAAAGAGGTTTTGCTCTTAAGTGTTAAAATTTTGTAGAAGAGCAAACCTCGAGGTTGGTTTTTCAACCTCGAGGTTGAGTCTTACAAATGGTTTTAAGGTTAAGTGTCAAAGCTTGGTTTCACAAAAGAAAAACGTGAAACCTCGAGGTTGGAAAGTTAACCTCGAGGTTCAGGCCTTATTAAAAACCCCAAGTTTTACACTTAGACTTATAACCTCGAGTATCAAGAGCTAACCTCGAGTTTTTGATCCATCCAGAGAAGTCATGGTTTTCATCAAACATGGAAACCTCGAGGTTCATGTTTCAACCTCGAGGTTGGACATTCTATTTTGAAGCTTAAGTTTGAAGAAAAACCTGTTGACCTCGAGTATGGTATTTCAACCTCGAGTACTGTGACATACAGAGAGCAAACTGGTTTTCAAAGCATTGAAAACCTCGAGGTTAAGATTGTAACCTCGAGGCTGGGCTTTATGCTTAACTTTGCTCTTTGCATTTTCAAAAGGTCAACCTCGAGTACAGATTCACAACCTCGAGGTTGTCGGGTTCCAGTGAAAAATGAAGTTTTGAAACAATCTTCAAACCTCGAGTTTACCTTTGGAACCTCAAGGTTTGCAAGTTAATGAGATTTTTCAGAAGGCCTCTTTTTAAGTGAAACCTCGAGGTTCACTTTACAACCTCGAGGTTGAAGGTTTTAAAACCTGAGTCTGGGTGAAGTTTACTGGTCAACCTCGAGGTTGGATGAACTAACCTCAAGGTTTGTGACCGTTGGTGCTTTTTCAAATTTGTGAAATCTGTTATATCTTGTTGTTTGACCTAATTGCTTTCATATATCATTCACTCATAATCCCAGATATGTTTAACAAGTTTGTTGAGTGTTTTTCAGTTAGCACAGATCAAGATTATTGAAGATTTATGAGAAAAAGCAAAAATGTGAACAGTGCATTTAATGCACCTGCACAATCTCATCTACTTTCGGCTAATCCATCTGAGCACGCCTTGTTAACGTTAAAGAATGTTTACTACATCAAGTAAAGTCAATTCCAACGGGCAGAAACTCAGAAATCCACATCAGATCACATAAACACTTAGATTAACAGAAGTTTAGAGAGAGAAGATGACCAGAACCCAAGCTAATCACTTCCAACGGTTGGAATCATCCTACAACGGTCATTTAATGTTCTCTACCTATAAATAGAGAGCATTAACTTCTTCACAAGCTGATACACCAACTGAGAGCGAAAATTTATTAAGTGTCATTTATTGTGTTCAGCTTTCATCTGTAATAGTATCAATTTGATACTTTGTACTTCAGTGTTTATTCTATCTACTCTTTGAGAGAGTTATCATCTTGTAAATCATCTACTGATTGTGAGAACTACAAGTCAGGGGACTTGGTAGTTAGGGTGTATTGATTGCAACTTGTAAGGGGGAGTGTGTTCTAGTGAGAGAACAACTCTTAGTACAGAGTGTGTAATCAATATTGTTGAGTTAGTGGATTGAAAATCCCAAGTGAGGCTTGGGGACTGGATGTAGGTCAGGAAAGGACCGAACCAGTATAAATTGCATCGTGTTTATCTTCTTCTCCTTATCCTCTCTGTTGTGCCCTGTTCTGAGTGACCAAAAACAGAACAAGTTTCGAAAATTTTTAAATATACCCAATTCACCCCCCCTCTTGGGTATAAAGCTCCTCTTTCATATATCATACTTTGGGGTGGTTGCGTACATTTAAGAAACAAATTGATTACTTAAGGCTTGCTCTCCAAGAATGAAACCTGGTTGAATGTTATTTATTATGCTTATGCACCATGCAAGTGGAGGGGTATTATAGTTTTATTATCTAGAATATAATTGACCAGTTCCATGTCTTTTTCAATCCCTAATAGTATTATTAGTTCATATTCTTATATTTTCTAGTTCTCTAAGATTACTATTAATTTATAGGTTTAGCATTTTTGCTTTTGCTGTAAAATTTTTTTTGTCACTCACATAAAAGTGAGTGGGTCCTATTATAAAAAAAAGATAGAGAAAATATTAGTGGGACCCATTCACTTTTATGTGACTGTGGCAGAAAAAATATTTCTGTAACAGAAGCATAAATATTAAAACTTTAATCTACACCCGTAAAATGAAGAATATTTGACGCTACTACACAAATTTAAACTAAACGTGCAATTACGTTCAAGGATACATATAGTCATTAATTTGTTGGGTTCATTCTTGGTTGCTAGGTTCTGGATTTGCCACAGTTGAAAACATTCTTTTTATTTCTTGGAATGATAAACTTTCTATTTCATATACAACAAAGGAAAATTTGGTTAAAACTATATAAGTTTGGAAAATTTTCAATTATAAGGATCTTATATGTTTTCAGTACTTAGATTTCAAGTATAGAAAGTACCGATACTCAAATTTAAGTCCTTATAATAAATTTTTAAATACTTTTTTTTAGTCCTTATAATAAATTTAATAAAAGAACTACTTTATTGACTCTTACATTCAGAACTCGACACCTTTTATGTCCAGAGACTATACATAAACAAGAAAAGAATCCTTAAGTACATGAGTCAGAAGAGCCTGTGTGCAATTCATCGACGGCAATTCCTTCAGAGTAACGGGCAGCAAATTTCGAGGCAAGTTGTCTGAGCTGCGAAACGCTTCTTCCCAATTTCCTTGCCACCTTCTTTTCAAAAAGCTCGCCGTTCTCTCTTTTCTCAAAGTCTTTCTCTTCAAGTGTTATTTCAATTGCGTCTTGTAAGAATTCACCACAGTTTTTGTATATTTCTAACACCATCCCCTCCAATGCATCCATAGAATCCGACAATGACGCCGCCACGACCGCCACAACACCGGCCCAAGACGAACCATGGCGGGCAAATGCAGAGCCTAAAGCTGCAATCCCAGCGAGCAAAGGACCTAATATGGCAAAGGTTTTGGTGATCTTGAGAGCCAAGTTTCCTCGCGTCCCATACTTCTCTATTTCTTTTCTCTTCACCACTTCAAGAATCTGTCTCATTTCGTTTTCTAGTTCAGGACTCCATCCATTATTCTTTTCCTTCTGGGATTTCAAGACTTTCATCTGGTTGTCATTATTTCTAGGCTCAAACTTTGACTTCTTCATTGCACTGTTGACATCTTCCCCATTAGTTGGATTTGCAACGGTGAACGTGGTTTGGATAACAGTTTGAAGCTTCTTGAACAACCTAGTCGCTTTTCTTTTTGATGTCTCAATCTTGTTCTTGATGAGTAGCATCCCTTTGGAAGCAATCAGCAAAAGAGTGGACGTTAATTTCAACAGAGTGTTGTGAATGGCGGTTTTGAGGTGAACCATCATCTTATCAAGGGAGTTCATCAAAAGAAGACGGTTCCGATTGTTTCGCTCACGAATATTTTTGTTCATTTCAACGCTTTGAGCTATAGTCTTCAAGGTTGCATATAGTTGAACGTTGGCCTTGGACTTGTTTGGATCGCAAAAATCCTGAAACGTTGTCTGTGAGGTGCTGGTTACATCTTTTTCTGATGGAACTGTTGTTTGCATGGAGCCATCGAATACCTGAACTAGTCTGATAGATGACGATGGTTTCGTTGGAAGTGAAATTCGAACTCGTGGGAGTCTTGGAGCATCGATAGCAGCATAAGCATGAACCCTCTTTTGAGAAGGAGGAGGTAAAATTGAGATTTGTAAAGAGGACATGAGAAAAAATTGGAAGCTTTTCTCTTTGTGTGTTACAGTAGTTGGAGGTGGAGATTTTGGATGAAAAATGGGAAGGACGAGAGCTGATATATATATATATATATATGGAGAAAAAGGAGAGGAGAAAATTCAAAGAAGAGGAAAATATTGAATCTTGACGCATTAAAAAGAGGGGGCTTATTGGCTGAGATTTTACATGTTTTAATATATTATATTTCCCTTGCACGATATTTTTTTTTGGTCAACCCCTTGCACGATATCAAAGATGTCACATCTTAATTTTTCCGCGCTTTCAATAAAGAAGCTCGAGGATTATAAGAAAATATTGTGAGAATAACCTTATAAAGAATACGACAAAAATTATAACAGTAAAAATACAATTGAAAGTGTCTAGAAAACTTATTGTGTCGCCAAAACAAGTTCTTATTTATAAGTCCATTTTGACCAAATCTCACATACTAAAAAAAGTTAGTTAACACAATAATTATGGGGTAAATTTTCAATTTTACCCTCATTTATGATTGGGTACTTTTTTATTGTTTCTTCTCTCTCTATCTTTATGGGTACAATTAATATAGGTAAAATTGTTACAATCTCATTTATTTCTGAAACTGGACTTATAAATAGGACTAAATTTTTTTAGTCAAACTGAACTTGTAAATAGGATATTTTTCTTTTTAAGGGTAAAAGGCGGAACAATATTTTTTTTTTTATTGTCACAGAAGGTTAAAAAAAAGTCTATCACGTGCGGGAAGAATATGTTAAAAAAAAGTCTCTCTCCTCCTTCTTTCTTCTTTATCTCCGTGTCTGCTATATTTCTTCTTATTTCGCCATCTTTCTCTCTCTTTATTATATTTGACGTGACCAGTGAGGGAACGCAGACATGCATGAGCGCGTGTGAATCACTTGGAAATTTCAGATATTAATTAAGCTCCAAGTGTTTTGGTCCTTAAGAAAAACGATTTTCATGTGGGGCTCAAGCTGCATCTTCCCTGCACGGCGGCTAGATCGATTGGTCGTCGGACTATGCAGTCCTATACTCCTATAAACACTAGTTATAAATTATAAATATGCTTCATTTAAAATTTTGAAGATAGACTCATTCTATTTAATTAACTATATAATTTGCAAATTGTTATATCAATATACGATTCAAAATATACATAAAATGGATCAATGATACAATTATTAATTCACTAAATAAGTAAAATATAATCCTGTTACACAGAGAGACATACAATCAATAAAAAATTGTTAGTTGCAGTGGTAAGTAGCCTCTCCCTGCAAGAAGAAGAACACAAGTTTAAATCTCATGAAACATACTTGTTGAGATAGATGAAAATCCTTTGCGTTCTAAGCCTCGAGAGGGCCCTTCATATTAGAGAGAGAGAGGTACACTTGTTTTATTTAGTTTTTTTTTCTATTAAATTTATTTGTAAGATTCTCTTTTCTAGTCATTTAAACATATGTAAGCACCATGCAGGTAGTTAATTAATTAATACATGAAAAATATTTGATTAAATAAAAATACGTATGCATATTCTTATTATAAGAGAAAATTAAAATAAAGGACCTAGAGAAAATAATATTTATGATATAGGACCATAAAAATTCTAATTACTTAGAAGTACCAAAGATCATAATATAAATTTAAAATTATTAACTTGCCCTTAATCAAGCTTCATGTATTATCTTTTGTATTAATAATTGAAAAATAACTAAAATTAAAACTAAAACTACCCATCTAATATGATCGTTCCTTTTTATTTTTTTTCAATATATTATTTAATAAACAATTGTTAAACTCATATTTTTCTTAATTTTTATTTTTCAACAATTTATATCAACAAGTTTCCCAATTTATGTTATCAAGGATGATATTAATTAAGTTCTTTTTATAAAATAAAAACTAAACTTATTTCATATTTTTCAAGATATAATAGTTAATATATTTTTTACTTTTATTAACATTACATGAATTTTTTTAACTCACATCAATTGCTTCTAAAACAAAAGTACATCATACAACATTTCTTAATTTAATATATATGATAAATTATAAAAGACCTTGACTTTTATTTAAAATTATATAATTCCATTTTTTATTAAAATTTTTGTTGATTTTAAAAAAATTATAATTTTTTACAAATTGAAGAATGTCTTTTTTCTTTTCTTAGGTATATATTCAAGTTGTGAAAAATGAAAATTGAGAAAACTATTGTTTAATTTAATGAAACATGAAATTTTATATTAGTTTTATAAATAGAATGGGGAAGAGAATGTAGGAGTGAATGCAGAAGATTTTGTTGGGAGCATTTTAGTACTTTTAATTTCATAGTTTTACATTAGCTCCTTCTAAATAATTACAATTTTTATGGTCCTTCTTCAAAAATATATTTTCCTCTTGGTCATTCATTTTAATTTTCCCTTATTATAAATGCAGTGGTCTTCATTGTCTTTTTCTTATTAAATGCCAAGTCTTAACACTCACTGAAAAAGGATATATACATATACTGATATACACATACATATATATATATATATATATATGAGGTTATCGTTTGTCATGTCACTTGACATAAGCTTATATCAAGTCACTCTAAAACTACATCATTTTGGGGTTAGAGGAGTTAATGAACTCTCAAAATGACGTAGTTTTGGGGTTAGGAGAATTAATGAAAGATCTTTTGATAAAAATTCATATAATAAATATAAAAACAAAAATATAAAAACACTTTTCATTAATTCCCTTAACTTCCAAAACGACGTAATTTTGGGGTGACTTAATATAATTTTATGTCAAATGACATAACAAATGATAAACTCATATATATATATGGACAAATGATTTGTCCAGTCATTGCACCTAACATTTTCTCTTGTCAACCCAAAACTACATCGTTTGGTTTATTGTGATGCCTGTTTCTTAACAAAATAACTTCTACCACGATTTGCAACTTCTCGCGTCACTTTCAACCGTTTGCACCATGCTAAGCATTACGCAGCACCTCTTGAAGAAACATTCTTCCTCGCCACAACGCAATCAACAAAAGCAGCAGCATATATGGAAAACCCAATTCCAGGACCACACCAAATATCTTGAAAATCAACGCAATTAGTAGAACCAGAACCATCAAGAACCCCAGGGCAGGTCTTGATGCTATTTCTTTTGTGCTTCTTCTTTCTAGCCTTCTTTCCTTGCTAGTCTGCCGACATCCAAATCACCGCCGGAACAAAAACCTGCTGCGGCGCACCGATGGTGCATCCGAGCCCTCTGAAGGTTGCAGTCGCTGAGAAATTGTTCTTCTTCTTGCCATAGCCACTGCCAGCGATGTTGTTGCCATTGCCCTGTATACTCTCTCATGCGTCAAGTTGTTAGAGAAAGTAGAGGGAAGAAGAAATGAGATGCAGCGAGTGAACTCAATTATTGATGGGATAGCCAGATTCGTATCTGCTTCTTGAATGAGCAGACCAAAATGGCTTCTTGGTCTTCTGTATTTCATGCGTTTTGAAGTTGCAGAAGCATCTGAAACAACAAGCATGATTCTAGAGAGAGAGAGAGTTTTTCGATCTGTGATTGCGATTGATTTTTTTTGTTTTTTTTAATGTTCACTAAACTAAACCAAACCAAACTACATTTTTTCCTATTCACAAACATTAGGTGCAGTGATAGGACATATCATTTACCCATATGATACTACTAACTACAACCTCCAATCATTAATAAAAGATCTAGTTGGTAGTATTGCACAGCAAAGGGGATCTCAGTAATGAGAATCACTCAACGCAAAGTGATGCGCCCCTAAAATGGAATCTCCTATTTATCTATGTTACTCACACATGCATATGGGATTGTTCTATGTTTGCTCGAAAATGCAGCAAGTCATTTGGGGAAAAAAAAAAACAGCATTTTTGTACTAGTAGAAAAAAGCTTCTAATGTTGGCCGTTTTATACTACTAGTTGTAAAAGAGATGATTTAAAAAATAATGACATTTTTCAAATAAATTGTAATTCATTTTTACTTTTTACCATTAGTTAAAATAATATTGGGTAAAGGTGCAAAAATACACATGTGTTTTACCTTGAAGAGCACCCAACACCAAATGATTTTTTTAGATGTAAAACTACACATGAACTTTCAAAATTGGGGTAAAAAGACCATGCCCGTCGGTTTAGCTTAGTGGACGTTACTTTTGCAATGGACCTCACATTATTAAAAATAAAAATGCCTATTTTTCTTAATTTACCTTACTACCCTCCCTTCTTCCCTTTCAATCGCTCACTCCTCACCATCTCAATCCCTAGACCACCATCCCAAGCCCAAAACAGGTATGCCGACGAAATCCTGGTCATCGATCTCTCACTCAGGAATGAATAGTTGGTCTCTCAGGTCGACAGTATGTTCGAGGTTTGGGGGTTCTTCCAAGTCATCAATCACAACGTTTGATTAAAAATCTTGGGTTTTGATTCATCAATCATCGCTGACGTTCTTCAAGTATGTGGATGTTGGTATTCGACTCTAATTTCTTCTTTCTTCAATCTTGGGTTTAGGGAAGGCAATATCCACAAAGTCAAACCCTAAGCCCTAAATATTCCTCCAACCAAAGTTGAACCCTAAGCCCCAAATGTTCCTCCAACCAAAGTCTGGGATATTTTGAACAAAAAGCTCAATTAAAATCCACAAATTAAAATCTAGGGAAGGCAACATCTCTTTGTGTTGCTCTATTCCTTCCTATATCAATCAGAAATTCAAAATCATCAAATTATGAGAATCCAAAACTTAGACTGATTATGGATATTTAAATAGGAGTCACTGATCAGGGTTTTTGTAAATGTTAGATGTATTTATTCGGAACTCTCTCACAATTCTATTTCACCATATCCCCTTGGGGTCTCGTACTTCAGAGTCTCCTCTACTAGTCTCTCCCAAAGAGCTCTAAACGTAAACGGAGGAGTAACCTTGAAAGAGCTTCTGAACAAACGCTAGTTTCCCAAGTGAGTTTCCATTACTGCCGTTCATCCCTCGCGTTTTGTCGAAATAAAATTGTTTTGAACTGTATGGTGATTATTGTTAATTCTCGATGTTGATTTCTTCTTGTTTACCCTTACAGCTCGCATGTATACTTCAAAAATATTTGCTATAGTTAGTTATTTTTTTCCTCAAAAAAATTAACCAGTGAAGCATCTATTCTCAAAACCGTTAGTGGTCATTGATAATAAAGAAACTCCAAGCTTTCTTTAACTGTTTTTCGCTGCTCTAACTTTGTATTTTAATAGGTTATTGCGATAATGGAGATGAGCATTGTTCTGTTGCTTAGATTGGCTTGGATTGCCGGGACTTTTCCCATAGTTATTGCTTCTAATTTGGGTTTTTTTTTTAATTTATTGAGTTAAGGGGTATTTTGGTATTTTCAAAGTGTAACTAACTACCGTTAAGCTAAATTGACGGTCATGATATTTTTGCCTCAATTTTGAAAGTTCATGTGTAGTTTTACATCTAAAAAAACATTTGGTGTTGAGCGCTCCTCAGGATAAAACACATGTATATTTTTGCACCTTTAGCCAATAATATTCATGGTGAGAACTGAAGAGGATACAAATTTAAATCCTGAGAAGCCTACTTATTGGAAGAAATGAAAAGCTTTTGCGCTCTAAGTTCTGAGAGGGTAAACTCTTGATCAAATAAAAAAATATCCATAGTAAAAAGTGTGGGTAGTGGAATTTGCTTTATAATTTATAGTGTTTAAAAAAAAAAAAAACTCTACACTGATTATTTGTTTAAGTAACGGGTGTAGAGTTTTTTGTTTTTTTATTTTTCCTTTCTAATTAGGTTAACATAATATAAGAGAGTAAAATCTCTTCCTGAAAAACATCGTAGCCCTTCTCCTCTTCTATCGCCTTACAAAAACTCTTTTTTGTATGATGCAATCTCCCATCTCTGCTGATGCCTTTACCTTCTTCATCTAAAATCTACAATAACGGTTTTCGACCAACTTCATTCATCTTATAAATTTATAGATCTATTTTTGTAATTTAATTCTTCTAAATTTTCAGATATATATATATATGTATATATGCACGCGCGCACGTTTGTGTCATGTCTATATATATGTATGTATGTATAACCCTTTGATCCTATTTAATTTATAGGGTAGAGATAATTTTTATATTTGAACGTACAATTTTACTCTTTATATAATATTGTGTAACTTTGTTCTCATGTAGTAATATGTATGTTAAGATAAAATTGGAAAGTTGATGAATTTTAAACCAAATAAAATTTAGGATTTTTCTTGATCTGTGTTAAACATGTAATAAATACCTTATAAATTAGATCAAACAAGTATGTTATTGGTTTTGTACATTAGTTTTTTAATTGTTATAAAAAGTCAAACTTTCTACATTGACTACGTAGAAAGCCGCCTAGAATTGTCTTAATTAAAGTGCTTTTTGCATTAATGTACATTCCTAGAAACACAACAATACAGTCACAAACCTCACAGGCCAAAGCTTCCTCAGGTACATAGTCCTTTCCAAAATAATGTCCTTCGGACACAGCTTAACCACTAAACCACATTCAAAGTTTCCAACAAATAAAAACCGTAACCCGTACGTTCGTTGGTTCATCACCCAACATGTCATTATTAATATATATATATATATATATATATATATATATATATATATAAATAGACACGCACACATATATACACACACAGGTGTCTGTATGTATTTCTTAAATGTCACACTTGCCATTTTCCAAATCTTGAGAATTGATTGAATATTCTTAAGGGTAAACCTTTCCCATGACCTAGTCCAGTATAGGCTGATTTGAACTTAAAACGAGACCGATTTAACTTATTAATAGGTGTTTAGAATTCATCCCAACCATCTGCTTGCAACTTGAAATTAATTAATTTGAAACCCTGCTTTTCCATTATTTAATTAAATGCTTAAAACGTGTTCTGCCCAAAATGATCCCAATCCGAGTTGCTTGAGCTGAATCAAATATACTCGGTCAAGCAGGTTGAGATATCCTCAAATTCATTGTTGAAAATTTTGAGTTTACTTTATGTACTACTCAAGTGTCTGACAGAATAAATGAATGCTCCTATCCAAAGTCAAAATAATTAAATTGAATCAACGAACTGAAAATGTTCGACTTCAAAAAGAGTTTGCTTGCATACTTCATCCTTCTGAGTCATAGGCAGAAATTTCCGAGGCAAGTTGTTTGAGCTGCAAATTTTGAGACTTTTCTCTTCAAGTGTTGTGTCTATGGTCTCTTGCGGCCTGTTGGAATATATTAGTCCAACTTTGATGGTTTAGGGTCCAAGTTTGATTCAAAAGGTGCTATAACTGAGAGATGAGATATGGGTTCGTACAGAGAAAGATCCATTTATGGTTTAATAGTTGTGTCTATTCTTATGTAACGGTACACTTAAGAGTTATACCTACTGTATATTCAAAAAATTGATATTGGTCCTAAATATAAAACATGATTTTTTATAATTGTCAATTTTTTTCTAATTTGCCCTTATTGATACTCCTACAACCATAATTAAGGAGAAGATGGAAGGAGGGAATTAAAGAAGATTACTAGAATGTTTTAGAAAATTTATGTCATATTAACTAACTTCATTAATCTAATTAAATTAAGTAAATATGTATTATATTAAGAACTGAAGGGAATACATCTATTCCTATGTGATTTCACCTATATATATATATATATATATATATATATATATATATATATATATATATAGGACGTGGGATTGAGAGTAGATAATTTAAATTATACATAGAATAATGTTCTTCTCACTCTAAAAAGATCTCTTGTAACAGTGTTCTTTTCTCTTCCTCTTTTTGGTGTATATGTTCTGTAACGTAATCGGAGTCTGCATCAGTACTTTGGGTTCATGTGGATACTTCAGCCAGTCAATTGGATTTCAGGTGCACCCGAAATTCTTACACCAACAATAAATAATTGTTTGATCCTACCCTAAATAACGATATTTTATTTTATGTGATTTATAAGTTTTTAAAGAAATTACTAAATATAATAATAGTTCAACTCCGTCTCAAGATACATTATCACAACTTAAGTTTTCAAATACAGCTTCTCTCAATTCAGTGATCTCCTAGTATATATTAACCAAAAAAAAAAAAGACGGCCTCTTAGTATATTAATAATGATGTCTCAGACATTCTACTTCAAAAGCCTAATGCATGGGTATATTTATATGCAGGATATAACCATGCATCAGGCCTTCCCCCCCCCCCCCCCCCCCCCCCCCTTTTTTTCTTTTTTGACTTGAAAGAATAAGGCTTTTCTATGCATTGGAAAAAGGATTAGATATTAATACATTTGATTTTGTGATGTTCAGGACCTAACTCTTGATATTCAAACTACCTGATTTTTGGCTGGCGAAAAAAAAAAACTACCTGATTTTGACTTTTATAAAATATCTTGTCTTATTCTGCACTCGCCATTCATGAAACTCACTGACTTATTAAGTGCAAGAAATTGATATGTGTGTGTAACCCCACACGCGCACAAAATGCATCAAGGATTCTAAATTTTTTCAAGCTCTCTATCAAGTTGCTCATATATTCATTTGTTTTTAAAACATAAATGATTTAGATTTCATTTTCATATTTTTTATCTTTAAGCTTAAAGAATTTTCTTTAGAACAATTGTTGTTGCATTAATATAGTTGGACTCATCAAAACGTGTGTGTTTAAATATAATTTTTAGCATGCGATCTTATTTTATGTTATAACTTTCTTAAACATCATTCTTTGTTCATAACCAAAAATATATCTTTTAATTGATCTCATTGACGCTTCTAGCCGATAGCATTCTTTACACACTAAAACTACCTTAATTAATCGATTTCTTTCTCTCTCTTTTTCACATAGTAAGGAATATGCCAACTTTTCTTCATATATAGGACAATTACGTTGGATCTAGACTTGTTTTGGCGTGAGTGTGACCATACATCCAATTTAACATTCTCATATATACTATTCTTTGTTTTAATTTTGTTCTTGTTATCTCTTTAAATTAAAGCCCAACATCAATTATTATATAGCATTGGTCTTCTAACATCAATAATGTAGTGAAACTTCCCTTTAAGATTGGCAAACTAAAATATACTCTGCAATCACGAATGGCTCTTGATAGTTTTCTTTTTATCACCCAACTTGTATTCAAAGCTTGGCATTTCCATCAATTTCACTATTGGAAAGATCAATCCCAAATATTAAACTTTGACATTTTTTATATGGTTATCCAACTTTACCTCAAAATCATTTTTAAAGTCTAATGGAATTAGATTGAGACTATACATAAAGAATAAGATAATCCTTATATTCAAAAACTGATTAGCATTAAATTGAATCGACAAATATAACAACAAAGCCTTAATCCCACTAGGTAAGGTCAGCTACATTGATGAAACGGCGCCATTGAGCTTAGTCCAAAAAAAAAATCAGGATAAATCGTTAACTAAGAGACCTCACTCAATAAACTTATTGATTGTTTTTCTATCTTTCTCTATCCCTTTTAACTAGGATACAAGCAAATTAATCTATCTACCCTCCTCATTGGCTCATCCACTTGCCTTCTTGGTACATGTTCAAACCATCTCAAATGATTTTCTATCATTTTTTCTTAATAGGTGCCACTCCAACTCTTCCTCATCTAGCTCATTATAAATATTATCTTTCCTTATATAATTACACATCCATCTCAACATACTTATCTCAACTGTCCCCACTTTGCACACATGAAGTCCCTTCAAAGCCCAACATTCGCTACTATAAAGTATTGTTGGCCGAATAGAAATATGATAAAATTTTCCTTTACTTTATCATGTACTTTTCTATCACAAAAATCCAATAGCTTTTCTCCATTTAAACCACCCAACTAAAATACTATGATTAAAATCTTCATCAATTTCACCATCTTAAGCTTCTTGCAAAATTGATTCCAAGTTTTTGAACTTCATAAGGGGGGGGGGGGGGGGGGGGGGACTTGGTCTGTCATTGCTCACATTATCCTCTAATATTCCTTTCCTTTTTTAATTCAAAGAGGGACAAAGACTAACATATATATATATATATATGAGACATGCAATTAAATAACTCCAGCTTTGTATGATCTCAAGTGAGCGTGTTCGCCTCATTAAGCTGATGTACTTCATTTGCAATGTGTATAGTATGAAAACTGAATATTCTGACGTAGTGCGTATTTGACTTCAAATGTCTCATTCCGAGAATATCGTATCCCTTACCTTATTCATCTCGATATAACCTCAACGGATTACCAATATTATTTGGAGAGCTTCCAAGAAATTAGTATAAGTCAAGACCCTGTTAAATTCATTTTGTTTACATAACTGAAGACCAGTCAAGAGGGCAACTAATTTTGATGAATTGTTGAGGGGCTGAATCCTAATTTTTTTTCTAAATGGGTTAAGGTGCAAAAATACTCATGCACCTTTCTTAGATGTGCATCTATCATCATATACATTACTTGGGTACAAACATGCCCATGAACATCTCTAAATGGGGCAAAAATGCTATTAGCTACATTAACCAAGTCAAATTTTCGTTAACTTTTGGTTTTATGGGCCCCACACTAATAATTTTTAAGGGTTAAGGTGGAAAAATGTCCATATACTTTTTTTAAAATGTGCATATGGCACCATATACATTTCTTGGGTATAAAAATATACACAAACTTCTTTAGACATGGCAAAATTGTCACATTGAAGGTACCACTTTAACTTTACATGCCGGTTAACACTAATCGATCCATTTTGCTATTCACTAATTGAGGGAAGAAACAAGGAAGATATTTTTTAGCCTGTTAACACTGTGCATGCCTAGATCATTACAATTAGCTTGCATTAAAGCTTCTAAATCCTCGTCGGGAGTCTATATTACCTTCAAACCATATTTTTTATTCTAAAGCCCAATGAGCTAGATGGTCCGCCACAATGTTAGCTTAAATAATGGTAATCACAGTCTCAACTTAAGAGATCCTTGGTTTCTAAGATTATTGACTTATCTATTTGAAGAGAGATGTCTCCCTCTTTTACCAACAAAATCAAATCATATATATAAGTCTGATTCAACAATAATCTTATGAGAACCAAAGCAAGAACCAAAACAATAACCCAGTAGCTTTAGGTAAGAGAGTGAGAGAGGGGGGGGGGGGGAAGGTAAGTAAGAGGAAAGAGAATTGGCATAGATGAGAGAACATGGAAGAATGAGGAATTGATATGTGTATAAGTGTTGGTGTGTATTTTTTGCACCGAAGAAATGAATATGGTGCAAGATGCACATTTGGTAAAAGTATATAGGCATTTTTGCACCTTACTCAATTGAAATTTATAAAACAATGTGGGGTCTACTAGTAAAAAGCAACGGTCATTAGGTCAAACAAATGGAGCTGGCATTTTTACAACTTTTTTTAATCTTCATACACATTTTTGCACCTAGAAAATGAATATAGTACCAGCTTGCCAGGTGCAAATTTGGGAAAAGTGAATGGGCATTTTTGCCCCCCTTTAACCCTTTTTGAATTGGAGTTTCTAGCCATGGCCATTTGTTAACCTTTGCCTTCTAGTTCCCCACATCATATTGTACCTATTTCTATGTGAATCGTGTTGGAGGTAATGTTAAGCACTAAATGTAAATACTTTTTTTAACATGAATTTTTGAATCTTAGTTCACCACGTTATAGGCGATTAGCCCTTTCCGCTTGTTGAATTTTTAGATATATGTGTAGGTTGAGGTTGTCTTGCTATCAAAATGATTTAAGCCAATTGATAAGACATACTAACTAACGTGGGACATATTCAAATATTTTTCCTACTTCCTTTTTTTTTTTCCTTTTTCTTTTTCATCTTTTTTTTTAATTCATCCTTTTTCTTTTTTGTCGGGACTTGTACTTCTCTTGAGTGTCATAGGCTTTAGGTCATATCTTCATTTTTCTTCTTCAATTGGGCTTACACTTTTTTTAGTCTCAGAGGCCTTAGGTCCATGGTATTATTTTATTCTTCTTCTTCTTGTTATTTTGTCCCATAGACTGAATGGCGCCGGTATACTATTAAGCTTTTAGATATATGTGTAGGTTGAAGTTATATTTCTATCAAAATGACTTATCCCATTGACATAGTGCATACATCACCTTTTTTATATACATTTAATTCAGTGTTTAATTCGGGCCAAAAAACAAAAATACAATGTCTAACTATTCAATGTGAGACATATTCTAATCCTACTCCATCCAACCCTATTGATTGCATCACGTGGGTGCCTTATCTAAACCTAAAACCACAAATCATAACAAAAATTGAAGACACAAGATGAGTTAACTGTTATAAAACTAAAATAACTATAAGATAAAAGAAGCAGGAGTTTAGAGAATTTAAGAACAACTTTCATTTCTTTCTCTTATACAACTGTGCATATATGTGTTGTGTGTGAGGCTATTTGTAGCCAAAAAAACCAAACACCTCATTTAATGCTTAGGAAGCAAAATGGATATGCCTAGCGCATGCAAGTTGTTCCTCCCATTTACCAACTATGGGCTAGTGGGCGGCACTTCTATAGCCCCCTACATGCCTATTTGAATATATAATATATTATATTTAAATGATTCTCATGAATTATGACAAATATAGAAAGTTAAGAATCAATGTACATCTACATAATTTAATATATTCTTAACATTAACAAGTTATATGCACGCATTTCTAGTTATCTCACAATCACGATCAATATGAATAATATGTGCGTTTCATGATAAATTGAAGCTGAGTATAAGCATTGTTTTTAGAAAAATGGGAACGATCATTGAGTACATCATGATATCTATTCATGGTTTACGGGTTGAATCGGTATCCAACCATGGTTGAACTGGTCAATAAAAATATAATTTAATTATATATTACATATTATAGGTAGAAATAAAAGAAGAAAATACATTTTGAATTTGTTTGTACTAATAAAATTAAATTGAAAATGGAATTTATAAAAATTATAGTTATAATAAAAACATAAAAGTATATAAAAAAAAATTAAATTAAAGAAGCCCATATAATGTTTACAACCTTCACATGTTCCCAAAATGCATCTTTCAACATTTTGGATCGTGATTGGCAAGTTAATTGTAATTAATCGTGAGTTTAATAGGATAACTGATGCATTAGCTAAGATGTGTATTTCTATTTCTGTTATTCTATATGATATGATTGTCCTTTTCGCTTAAGGTCTTGGGTCATCCAAGAGAGTTTGGGATTTAATTCCCCTTCCATGTAATGCTTTTTATTTGTACTTTGGACTCTTAGCCCTCCTCTTTATAGCCCAAAAAAAAAAAAAGCGTCCTTCAAGAGTTATATTTGACCAAACAAAGAAAGGCAGAATCTTATGTACTGGCCCCAAAATTTGAGAATTCTTAAAAAAAATCAACCAGAATTAAATAATTGAATAAAGCTAAGCAAGCTTTTGAGGTAAGGAATTGTTACTTTTAGAAAATAAAAAATATTCATGTAATGACCCCAAACTTTAATTAAGATAATTTTGTTATGAACGTGAATATATGAGACCAATGAGAGGTAAATAGGTTTCTTATCTTCTATATTAGATATAAAATTCTTGTCAGTGATCCAAGCAAGAAAGCTTGAAGACAAAATGAAAATTATATGTGTGAAATATGAGGTCTTGGGTTTATATTCTTTTTTTTTTTTTTTTGGTCTTATCATTGTTAAATTTCCACCGTGCCCTCCTCTTTGAAAATAAAAATAATAATAAATATTAAAACCTTAGAGACAACTGCACATTCCCCCCACCCCCAATGATCTACCTAAGAGTTTTGCTGATATTAAGTGTTTCACCCATACCCTGGACATCAACTATCCGAATGATAACACACTTCATAACTAGCATATCCTCTTGATCATATGATGTTAAATATAATTAGTTTTAATGATATGATGCCAAATATTAAGAGCAAAAAGTGTGCATAATATATTTATCTCTTATGTTGACTAATTCTTATATTTAATGTAAATACAAATATTAGAATATATAAAGTTCAATTATGGAGAATGATCAAGAAGAAGATCAATAAAGAAGTTATTGAATCAAATTGATTAAGAGGAATAAAAAGAAAGAGATTGGTTGGAACTCAAATTTCATAAATGATAGTTTGGTACCATGAATCTCAAAAATGTCAATTTAGCCCACACTCGAAGTGCGCACTCGAGGTGTGATATGCCAGTGGTACACTCATAACACTCGAGTGTGACACTATGCACTCAAGTATAATCATGTTTCCAGCTCCTCTATTTGCCCCTGTTTCACATTTAGCTTGTACAAAGTTTAGTAATTAGGTCATATCTCTCAAACTTCAAATTTGATCGAGGTGAAATTCATGTTATATGAAACTAGACTCACAATGCGTCACATAGACACCAAAATCAATCTCAAATGAGTTCATATGAAAGAGATATGTTATTTTGAATTTGACACTAGAATTCATGCTCTATATCAAACACATGTTCAATAATTGGGTTGTAACTCACAAAATACACATTTAATTGAATTGAAAATTGTAGCATATGAACTTAGACTCAAAACTCGTTGCAAAAATATCAAGATCATGGAAAAGAAAGAACAAATGAAACAGATATAAATTTTTGAAGTTCATAGTTAGAACAAGACATTACAAAACGCTGCTTTATAACAGTTGTTATTAATTTAATTGAAACTCTTAGCTTGCAATGAATTTGGAGCAAATTATTTTTTTCATTGGAAATAAGACTCAAACAGATTTATGGGAATAGGTCATTTACCAAATTTGAAGTATTGAAGACATTATGCTCACTGGAAGTTGACCTTTGTGCTACCAATGTACCTATGTTTTGAAAGTCACAAGTAACTCAAGTATTGAGATATTTATGTGAATTCAAAACTATAACAATGCAGGCACTCAGAGTGAAGAAAGTGACATTCGAGTGAAACACTCGAGTATAGCCTAGCAAGTACTTGAACTACAGAAACATCAGAACCTGAGAAATGAGTCAGATCATTATGCACTCAAAGTGTAGAAAAAGCATACTCGAGTGTGGCACTGGAGTGTGGAAGATTGGTACTTGAAGTGCTGAAGGAAACGTGGAAGAAAACCACAAAACAACAACGAAATTTGAATTGCAAAATGGGAACACTCAACTCGAGTGTGGAAATTTAGCATATGAAGTGCTGAAGAAAGAGCTGAGACAACTTCACATAACACAGTGATACACTTAGTGTATAAGTAAATACTCGAGTGTTGGTCTAACACTGGCAGAGATTTTGCATGACACTCATGCTCATTTTGGAAGTATCAAGGTAAACACTCAAGTGTAAACTCTGACACTCAAGTGCAAGATAAACACTTCAACATTCAGTGTGTGACACTCACTAATGAATCAAGAGTGCTACCTCTTTTGTAAGATGCACTCGAAGTGTCACTTTATGACACTTGAGTGTTAGGTAGAAATTGAAATATTTTGACAATACTCTATTTTGAATCATCTTCTACCAGACAATAATTCATCAGCACTCGAGTATGATAAAAGGCTCATTCGAGTGTATCAAGAACAATATTCGAGTGTCTGACATTCAAGCATTTGAACCTTCATCTTTGAGAATTCGAATTTATTGATTAATATTTGTTTACACTTGATTATACTCATAATACTTCTCAATGGTACTAAACATATTTGTTTAGAAGTTTTAGATTATTTGAAACATGGATTATGTGCAAAATTACAAAAGCAAGTTTCTGTGTCAAAGTATTAAATGTGGTGATAGAAAACAGAGCATATGGAAGCGATCTCAAAACAGGTTAAATGAATATCGTCTGAAGTGCCTTTTGTGGTGAAGATGATAGCGACCCAACCTTAAGCAATCCTAGAGTAGATCAAAGGGATGTCTTGTGGAGATACATTGCAGCGAAGCGAAAACGAACGAACCTCAAATTCTTCCAACGACTCCAATCTGTGTTGCAATGGAAAGCTTAATCAGTCTAACGGATAGTTTGAACATTCTAACAAAAAGCTTGAACACTCACAACGGTTATTTAACTTCGTTAAATAGTAGACAAAATAGAGGGAAAGCACAGATGCCCCAGCAGCTACTTCCAACAGTCATATTCCAAGAAACACAATGAGAAAATTGTGTTCAATGGTCATATGATCTCTATCGACTATAAATAGCGAAGTATTCAAGACAGCTAATCCATGAAGCCAATGACATGAGCTTGCACATTCACTATCAAAATGCTAAAACTCAGACGTTTATCTCATTTGATCTATGTTATCTCAGTGATTAAACAATTTATCATAAAGAGTGAGATTATTTGTAATGTACTTTAGTGTTCATCTTATTCACTTCTGAGAGAAGACTAATTGTAACCCTTCATCATAAAGGTCGTACCGTCATAGTGTATAAGGGGAAGTATCTCGATAAGAGATGAGTAAACAGCTTCACAAGTGACCGGCTAAACTTGTGGGATTGTAAAAGCTTCTCTTGTGCTAGATTAAACAAGAAGATAGTGAATTTAATACAAGAAACAAATACAATGGGAGGGGCTACAAGAAACTTCGTTATATGGCCTCGCCATCTACTTAGAGTATGGAGACCCACCACTCAAAAGAATTCAACTGCTCAAAAGAAGCTGCCTATCAAGTCCAAGCCTCGTACTGAACAATCAAAGCCCCCCACTTCTAAGACCTCAATCAGTCCAAGCCCCCTACTTATAAGCCCCCCACTCAGTTCAAGAAGATTAAGCATCCCACCATCAATGATCAATCCAAGGAAAAGTCTTCCACACAGAATAAGCCTATTGGTCAATTTGCCTAGAAGTCCCTCCAGGAAGTTCACTGACAAATGCTTTGCTTTAGACCAATTTCCAATGATCACGTTTGAGATAAAGGTTTTTGACCAAACAAACCAAGAGGAAACTATAAGCCAAAAGCTTGTTTCTAAGATCTTTAACAAGGACATGGCAAGTTTCAGCTTTGTCAACTTCTTTGTGAGGTATTTCTTCAATTGTGATTGAATAGTTATTTGCTTAAAACTTTGATTACATTTTCATATGTTGGTTTTGAAATTTCAGGTACTTATACCATAACTACCTCACTCCTTGAGGCCTCCAAGACAAAATCAAGTTCATCCACATTGAACAAATCAATAACTGATTACTTCCTATTTTTAATTGATTTGAGATATATTTTGATATATTTTGGAAGTCATCAATGCTAAATTAAAGAGATTTTATTCGAATTTTAAGAGATATCAATTTGGATGCATTATTTAGGGGATTTCAATTTAAAATACAAGTTTTTGAGTTTAAGAAATAAATCATAGTAATGAGAGGTTTTGAATAAATTTAGTTTTATTATTATTATGACTAACATATAATTTCCTTTTCTTTCTCATTGCCATAAGGATCAGGGAAGGTGATTTCTCAGAACAAATTGAATGCTGTGACCGTGGGAATTAAAGGCATTGGAATTAATGGCATTAGGTCCCAGGAAATTGAATAGAATTGAAGATGATAATGGGAAGGTCAATGATAGCTGCATGTCTGCACGTGGGGAGGAGTAATGAATTGAAGAAGATTGATTCCATTGAATAAAAGGGGGCCCATGAATTGAATGGAAATTGGAACCTAAAATCTATATATTAAACAGAGGCACAGAGACACAGAAAAAAGGAGGAGATGCATGCACAGTGAAGAAAAACTTGGAGCGTGAGATTTTGCTGGAGACGAAAAAGAAGAAGCAGAGCATGATATCAATTCAAGAAGCAGAATTGTTCTGGGATCTCTTCTTTCTTCTTCTTCTTCTCTTTATTTTGGAACCTGAATTTCTTATGTTTGTTATGGATTTTCTTATAGCCATGTGTGGCTAATTTTTCTTTTCAACCTAGAGAACCTATGAACTTGTTGAGTTTTAGATATTATTCCCACTTTTTAGTTTTGCTTAATTTTATTCAGTTTATTTAATCCTGTATTTATTGCTATTGCTTAGTGAATGGCCACCATTGAACGTGTTTTGGGGATTTAGGGTTGAACTGGAAAGAGGGAACCCTAAATTGACCTTGGGAATAAATAGTGTGGAATTAGATTTAAATTTAACAAGAAGTTAGGTTTTAATCTATTTTGCGTCTATGATAGGAATATACCTAGAAGCTCTGCATAATCAAATTAGAGTGACCCCGATTTAAAAAACATCTTATTTAGTTTTGTGAGGCATCACATAATTGATTAAGATAGGTAGATAAATGGACCGGAAGGCATTTATAGACATTAATACTCTAAATTATCTATTTAGGTTAAGTCGAAATTAATTTAGTGGGGATAAAATCTAAAAGAACCAAACAAGGGATTAGTGACTCTAGGTTGTACTTTTTGATATTGGAATTTTCTCTTTTGTGAAAAGTCTTTTGCTACTATTAGTTCTTATTCTTTTTCTCTTTGAAAACAATTCTGACTTGCTCAACTTAAACGAGACAAGGAGATTTAATATCTAATCACTAGTTAGATTGAGTCCTCGTGTGAACGATACTTTTCTCATCACTCTATTACTTGATACGGCCCGTACACTTCTGGAGTTTAAAGTTTTCCCTATCAATAACCAGGGTGATGGCATGAAGGAAGATGCCAAGCAATAGCACATGAGGTTTCTTGGGGATGAATTCATTAAAAGGGCGCCAAACAAAAGTGACACTTACTTCCTTGTGCCTTACGTTCAAGGGTGGGAACGTCATTAACTCTACTTGCATTAGATTTTATTTGTTTTGTAATTGTCCTAATGGTGTAATCTATTATTGTATTTAGGAACCAATGGATGCTCATAGTCATAAATCCAATCACATAAGGATTTAGTACTATGAGTCTATGAGTAGGGTTCCAACACAAGACCACACATGCAAGAGACATTCAATCAGTAAGTTATTCATTCATCATCTCTTATAATTTAGTTCAGTTTGAGAAGAATGCTACAACTGGGAAACGATATTCCAACTAAGACTTATGATGCAAAACAAGTTATCAGCACCACTGGGTTGACTTATGAAAAGATATATGTTTTCCTAACTATTGTATTTTGTTCTGAAAAGAATATGACTCGTTAACCAAGTGCCTTTTGTGTTTTGCCTCACACTACCAAGCGAATAGGAAGAGTCCAAAGAAAGCATTATGGTATTTTTTTCAATTATACCTAGATTTAGATGCTTGTGTTGCAATATAATTTATGCAAAAAATTTAAGGTGGCATGCAGATGAAAGGATTCAAGGTGGCATGCTTCAACATCCTATAGACAATGCAAAATAAAGTAAATTTGAATGAGCATCCTAAATTTGTTGAAGAACCAAGAAACCTCCACCTAGCATTGACTACTAATGGGATCAACCCCTTTAAGATGCAGAGCAGTACCCATATAAATGGTAGGTTATGTTGTTTATATATAACCTCCCTCTAAAGTAGTACCCATATAAATGAAAATATATGATTTTGTCATTTCTAATCTCATGTCCAAGGCAACTAAGGAATGAAATAGATATATACCTTGCGCCACTAATTGAAAACTTGAAGAAGTTTTGGGATAAAGGGAAGCCTGTATATAATGCTCAAAAGAAACAAACATTCAATATGAAGGTCATGTTATTTCGCACAATCAATAATTTTGCTGCGTGCAATAATTTGTCAAGATACAGCGTTAAAGGCCAATTTGGATTCCTGATTTGTGAAAAGGGTACATAGTTGATCAAGTTAAAGCATGGTATGAAGAATTCCTATTTAGGACATCACAAATGGCTGCAAAAGGGTCATGCATATTGTCGTATGAGAAAATGCTTTAATGGAGAATTAGATGAAAGGATGGCACTTGAACCTTTAACTAGTGAGGAGTTTTTTGAAAAAATGAAACATATAGACTATAAATTTGGGAAGTCATTTGGAAAATATGTTGGGAAAAGTGGGTAGAAGAAAATGTCTATTTTCTTTTATCTGTCATATTGGAGTTTCCTTAATGTTAGACGTTTTCTTGATGTCATGCACATTGAGAAAAATGTGTGTGAGGATCTTTTTGGAATGTTACTCCATATTCCTGGGAAGACGAAGGATGACATAAATGCAAGATTAGACATTGTTGAGATGGGAATAAGGAAGGAATTGAAACCGAAGGAAAGAATATCTTGTACATTCCTTCAGCGTGTGGCTTTCACAATATCTAAATAAAGAAAAAAAAAACTTTCGTTAGTTTCTTGCTGCAGTGAAAATTCCACAAGGTTACTCATCAAACATTAGCAACCTTGTGTCAATGAAGGACTTGAAGTTGAAGGGTTTTAAATCACATGATTGCCATGCATTGATTAAAAAATTTATTCTAGTAGCAATACAAAGTATTTTACCTAATAAGGTGCGAGCTAAGATCACGAAGTTATGTTTCTCCTTAAGTTACTATGCAATAGAGTGATTCACCCTAAGAATTTGCTGGTGTTACAAACTCGAATCATGACTACGTTGTGTGAGCTGGAAATGTTTTTCCTCCAACTTTCTTTGACACAATGGTGCATCTAACTGTTTACTTGGTTAGAGAGGTATAACTAAGAAGAGAAGGTTGAATTCTATACCGATTACTTGAAAGATACATGTGATATTGGACTTCTTGTGACTCGACATGAAAGAAGAACATTTGGACAAGGGTTTATGGGGAAAAAAGTTTTCTCTGTCTCAAACCAACAGTAAGAGTAAGCACACCTATACGTACTTGACAGCTCTGAAGAGATTGAGGAGTATATTGGCATTCATATGGAAGAGCTTAGGAGGAAAAACCGCAACAAAGTATAGATTTGATATGCCAAAGACCATAATAAATAATTCACAGCATGGTTGAACTAGCACGAGGAAGATAAGTATAATGTTGATCATGATTCAGTTCTGGAGAAAGTAATGCTGGTCCAAACAAGCATGTACTTTCTTTTCAAGCTACATCATCAATGGATATACCTTCTACACTAAAGAGAAGGATGCCCGAAGCAAAAGGCAAAATAATAAGGTAACTGTTATTGCTAACACCATCCATGTATCAAGTCTAAAAGATAAGAATCATGTCTATGCAAATATGCCATTCTTTAAGGTGGTTCTAAGCACATTTAGGAGTTGGATTATTTAGGATTTTAGGTTCCGATTTTCAAGTACAAGTGGGTTGACAATAATAATACTTTGAAAGTGGATGAGTTAGGGTTAATGGAATTGAATTTGAACAAGCAAGGGTATAAAGAGTGGCCTTTCATTTTGGCTTCTTTAGCTAAACAAGTGTTATATATTCCTAATCCTACTAATAAAGAATGTTCTATTGTGTTGCTACCAAACAAAACAAATGAGGATGCAAGAGGTGAATTCAATGAGGATGATCCTTTCTAAGGGTCATTCCTTGAAACACAATTCAATGAGGATGATGCTTTGTATGTTAGACATGACCAAAATGAAGGAATTTGGATATCAAAGAGAGGGAAGTCGCTTCGTAAATTAAAGAAAACAATTGTTACTAAAAGGAGCACTAAAATTATTATGACTAGGAAAGTAAAAAGGGGCACTTGATCATGTAAATTCCCTTACCTTTGATGCATTCATAATTGTATAGATAGTATTATATTGGATTATTTGTTTTAATTTGTTGGCATTTGTTGGTAGAAATTGGTTATTTTTTACATTGTGATACATCTAGCCAGAACTAGATCTGTTTGAATGTTTGGTAGGTATATGTTGTTTTTAGGTAATTTTGTAGGGGGCTAATGGAAATCATACTTAACAGTTATTTACTAATAATGCTTAGGTATTACACACATATCATGATTTTTCCAAATAACCGTCAAATAAACCCCTTTTTCTAATGATAAATATTTTATATTTTATCATTTTAACTGTTAAGTATTGTACAAAATATTTCATAGTTATTAGTAAACACTACTACAAAAACACATTTAACATTCTATTCATTTTTAGGCCCTTTTTACGTCCTTATACAAGGGACACCTATGTGAGCGACGTAGTGAAATTTGAGTTTTAACATCTATTAAAAAGGGATACCGTAAGAGACTTACGGCGTTCCTTTCTAAAACAAACGTTGTATAGTTTTTTTAAAAAAACAAAAAAAATCATCTTCATTCCAAGAAATTAGGTATGCTCCACCGATCCACCTCCACTTCCAGATTTGAATCTAAAGAAGCTTAGGAGAGGCGGACCGAGAGACAAACCGAGAGAGTAGGGAAGAGGTGTCCACAAACGATCTACAACTATGCAAGGTCATTGATCTTGACCTGTAAAGGCTTAGCGATGATCTGCAATCTATGCTCAATGTCAATCTGCAACTATGACAGGTTGTCGATCTTGACCTGCGAAGGAAGACCTGTAAAAAAACCATAACTCAGAAAAATTGAACGAAGTAGAAGCAAAGCTCACGACCTCTCTTGGCTTCTAGGTTTCAGTTTCGGCCAAATCATTCAAAGATGCAAGGGAAGAAGATCGAAGAAACAAAAACAAAATAGATCTAACAGTAGGTTCAGTTTCTTTAAGTCTAGGAAAGCACAAGGGTCAAAATCTTGCTAAACCGACATAAATCAAAGCAACAACTTCACAAATTTTGGCAAAAATCACAACAAAAAAGGAATGAAATCAAGATCAAAGCAGCTAACACAATCAACAATCCAAATTGCGATGCTTTTTTCTCAAGTATCCAGAACTTCATGAATTTTTTGAGTATTTAATCGTGGAACCCAAGTTAGGGTTTTGAAATAAATCAAACATTATAGAAGAGAGGCAATCGACAGGGGAGGAGAGAGAGTGGTAGAATGCTTCTCCATGAACGTCTGTAAACTGTGAAGAAGAAGAAGAAGATCAATAGATGAAAAGGAGAATGATGAAATCGGTGACCCGTTCTTCCTTGTCCTTGTTTGCCTTAACAAACTCAACCACCATCAAATCTGAGAAAAGGAAGAGCGGTGGTCGCGAAGACAACCTTGACAGGTGGGCGAAAGCCTCTTTCTCAATCTAGCGGGCGACGGAAGATAAGTGTGGAGGAGAAAGATTGGGGAATGAAAGGTGAAAGGTGAAAGGTGAAAGAGAAAGGATAGTGAAAAATAAATGGGATAATTAAGGTGTCCCAATTTATAATTGGGACATCTAAAGTGGAATCTTGGCGTCCCAATTATAAAAAGGACGCCAAAAGTCCCTTCTCTAAATTAGAACACCAAAAGTATACTTTTAGCATCCTTTTTGAAATTGGGACGCCAAAAAACTTTGCTTTTGGCATCCCTTTTCTAATTAAGACACCAAAAGTGTCTGTTTATGTAAAACGGTTGTCCAATATGTCAAAATTTTTGCACATAATTACAAAAATGTTACTGTCTTTATTTCTTACTTCCCTTTTTGAAAAACAAATGTTTCTTAGAGAAGCAAAATCTATTTTTTGTAGTAGTGAAAACAATAATTAAATATAGATTGCTATATTTAATAGTCATTATCTTACAACCATTAAACTTAGTGCCTTATGAATAACGGTTGTATTTGAAAACCGTGGAATGTATTACCCAATATTTAATGGTTAACAACCGTTAAATATAAATATTCAGTACTCAAATATTTAACAACTGAAAATCATTAAATATAGATAAAAATAACTATTGAATATAAACAAATCTGTAGTAATGAAAATACCAGACATAAACACACTGAGCTCTATGTCATCAATTTGCTTGCTATGTGATCAGCAAGCAATATTGATGAGATGTTCCCCCCGAACTAAAACATTTGAGATGCTTAAAATTATGCATATATGAGTTTGTTTTAAATAAATAAATAAATTGAGAATCACGATACATAAGTAAAGCCCAAGTAATGAGCATCACGCCACACAAGTTAAGCCCAAGTAATGCATGGAATCTCTTTCCCATGACGTCCTCCGGCTCCTTAATTAATTCTCTCTTAATGTCTCTCTTAATTCCCAAATCTTGAAGTACTCTTAAAAGTAAACCATGCCCTACACAGTAGGCTGGTTAGAATTCAAAAGGAGACCGATTTAATTTAGTAATAGGTGTTTAGAATTCAACTCAACCGTATGTTGGCAACTTATAATTTATTTTTAGTCGTGCTTTCCTTTATTTAGTTACACTTTTAGGTCTCATATTTTTATGTTATAACTTAAAATGTTTTGTTTATATAAATTAATAGCTAGCTAATCTGATTTGATAAATGATTTGTCGTTCCCAATAAGTGCATGTACCACTATTCGAACTTCTGTTTTTTTTCTTATAAAAGTTAATCTACTTACCACCTCTGCCAACAGTTACATTAACGGTTTAGCATTTTCTTATAAGATAATAATAACAAGGCTTCACTCAATCATAAGCATCAAGGTTGTGAAACTCACAAGTTTAAACAAATTAGTGATAGTGACATAAAATCATATCTTAAACTCGAATTGTAAACTCATAAAAGTTTAAAGGCGAGTTAACTTGATTTTGTACGTTAAAAACATAAAAATGATAAATTCGATGTATAAACTTCTGAGTATCACCAAATTTACAGTTAGCATGAATTTAATAGTAACTCGTTACGATTTTGTAACGTAAAAATAAAAAATAAAAATAAATAAATAAATAACTTTCAGAAACTTAACTCGTGAGTTTAATAAACATAACTATTCAAATACATATCATTTATCACAAAATCCCACGTAATAGTTTTCTTACATGTGATATTTAGTCTTGCACGTGATCATTTTAAAAGAAGTTATAATATTTATTTAAATTAAATGAGATTTGAAGTTAGGTTCACATTTAATCCACATGGTTTAGATTTCATATTTTTATTTTTTTAACTGAAGGTATTATTTCCCTATAAATAAATTAATAGTTGTTACATTAATATTTGACTTTATTCAAATATATCATTCAGGAGATCTCATTTGATATTCTTCTGTCTCCCTTTATATCTTTTTTATTGGATTAAAAGTCATCGAATCAACTCTTTTTATTAACATATCCAGTGTTATACTTCTCAAAAGTCAAAATTATTTTAATCCATTTTTTATTATTTTCTCCGATGTTAGGATTCATGTCAAATTTCCTAACATATAATCATTTTGAAAGCCTATTTAGTTTCTTGTTGAAAATTACAAACGCGTAGTTCATTATTTTTAATGTGAAACATACTATTGTATTTAAAAAAAACATGCATCTTTCTCAATATATTGATATCTACTGTGCTCAAAGTCAAATTTTCATTATCATGTACAGGCAGTCTTATGGTAATGCGTTAACTTTCCCATTAAGATTGGTAATGAGCATATTTTATAATCACAAATGATTTATGATGTCATTATTGTTTTAACCATTCAATTTGTATCCTATGCATGAAATATTTTGTAACAATAATCCAAATACTTAAATTTTGACACTTTGTTGAAAGAATATAGGGTTAAGGTGCGTCCAACACATTAAACTATGGTTCAGGAGCGTCCAACACAATTAACTATTAGGTAGACCGGCCAGCACAACAAATTTTTTAAAAGGAGCGCCTAACATAACAAACTTTTAAAAAGGGGCACCCAGCACAACGCCGTTAAAAAAAAGTTAACGCCGTTGGCTAAAAAGTTAATGTCCGTTATCTAAGGAGCACCCAGCACAACAAACTATTATTCCAAAAGCGCTCATAACAACAAACTATTATTCCAAGAGCGCCCAGCACAAAATTCTACATTTTACTAAATTAAATAATTTTTTTCTTAATTGTCATTATTCAAAACTACTTGTATAAATATCTATAGACAAAAATTACTCTTTCTTCAATTTTCTAAAAATTATAATTTGCTAAAATAAAAAAAAGTTTTGATTAAAAATATAATTATATGATTTAAATAAAACTCAAGATGTTTTTAGTTTATGATATATGTTAAACAAAAAAATATGTATGATTTATTTTTATTTTAGAAGGAATTTATATGAGTTAAAAAATTCATTTAATGTTAATAAAATTTAAAAAATCTAAAAAATCTAAAAATTTAATATAGATTTTTTTATATGTTTTAGAAATTTTATTAAATTCATTTAATGTTTAGATTTCTAAAAAAATCTATGTTAAATTTTTAGATTTTTTAAATTTTATTAACATTAAATGAATTTTTTAACTCACATAAATTTCTTCTAAAATAAAAATAAATCATTTTTTTTGCTTAACATATATCATAAACTATAAAACATCTTGAGTTTTATTTAAATCATATAATTATATTTTTAATCAAAAATTTTATTTATTTTAGCAAATTATAATTTGGAGAAAATTGAAGAATGAGTAATTTATGTTCATAAATATTTATACAAGTAGTTTTGAATAATGACAATTGAGGAAAAATTATTTAATTTAGTAAAATTTAGAATTTTGTGCTGGGCGCTCTTGGAATAATAGTTTGTTGTGCTGGGCACTCCTTAGATAACAGACGTTAACTTTTTGCTAACGGTGTTAACTTTTTTTTAACGGCGTTGTGCTGGATGCTCCTTTTTAAAAGTTTGTTGTTCTGGGCGGTCCACTTAATAGTTAATTGTGCTGGACGCTCCTGAGTCAATAGTTTATTGTGTTGGACGCACCCTAACCCAAGAATATATAAGCAAATGCTAAAATTGAACTCAAGCCCCTCTTGTATATATGAAAAGTAGACCAAAGAAAACAGTGTCTCATATCTTTAAATAAAGACCTTCGTGAGACGAGACGGAACCGAGACAGTCTCAACCCACTCCTACTCTGCTAAACAGGAATGAGACAGTCTCAAAGCACAAGTCTGCAATAAAAGGTTTGCAAGAAAGGTTTGTAATGAAAGAAACAAATTGATTACTTAAGGCTTGCTCTCCAAGAATGAAACCTGGTTCAACGTTATTTATTATGAGCATGCGCAATGCAAGCGAAGGGGTATTCTAGTTTTATTATCTAGAATATAATTGACTAGTTTCCATGTCTTTTTCAACCTCCAATAGTATTATTTCTAGATTAGTACTGTATTAATTTATATCCATAAAATGAAAACCTGCAATTACGTTCAAGGATACATATAGTCATTAATTTGTTGGGTTTATTCTTGGTTGCTAGCTTCTGGATTTGCCACAGTTGAAAACATTCTTTTCATTTCTTGGGATAATAAACTTTCTATTTCATATACAACAAATTAAGGAAAATTTGGTTAACAGTATGCGTTTGGAAAATTTTCAACTATAAGAATCTTATATGCCTTCATGTATAAAAAGTATCGATACTCAATTCAAATCTTATAATAAATAAAATTTTTAAACAGGTAATTTTAACTAATTTTCCCGATAATCATACAACAACATCAATTTGCCGCAAACAGACTCTTCTAACCGAGACAACAAAACTAAACCAACATCTGAAGGCCTACTACACATGCATGCCATAACCATTAATTAAAAAGATACTAACTGCAAATGCAAAGCTAATTCGTTCCCAGGAGGGTATACTTTTTTTTTTTTTTTTTGGAAAAAAATATATACGCAGTGACCCCGGGATAGGACCGAGTCACACCCTAGCCACAATTTGTTTCAATTTTGTTCTCTCTCGTCCGATCTTTTTTCAAGCCTAGACCGTCCCCTTTCAGGTTAGAACAGCCAAACCTGAATAGGCTTCAGGGACAGAAGTAAACACCCCTATTTTTAATTATACCTCAAAATTTAATTTAAGAAATTCAGTGTTTTATACTTAAAATTTTCCATATAAATACAAATTTTGTATATAACTTGTAAAAATAAGAATCTTTCATACTCACTGAATGTAGGAGCTTGTCTATTTATACCGACATGGTGACGATATTTTAGAAAGGTGGGATCATCATTCTCATTTATTAGAAAGGGTTTTGGAGCAATTTTACACATGTGTTTTACCCCCAGGAGCGCCCAACATCACATGATTTAAACTGGACCAAAAATACACATATGATTACATTTTGGGAGCGCTCAGCACCACGACCGTTAGTCAACGGTTAATTTAGATGGAAATGAACAGTAACTCGGGTGAAATTACACTTTTACCCCTAGTTTTAGGTGAAATTACACTTTTGCTCTTAGTTTTAAATATTAATTACACTTTTGCCCCTAGTTTTAAATATTAAAAAAAACTAAAATACCCCCCGCTGGTGGTGGTGGTGGCCAATGGTGGGGCCCACCAGCGGAGATATTTTAATTTTTTTTTAAATATTTAAAACTAGGGGCAAAAGTGTAGTTAATATTTAAAACTAAGGGCAAATGTATAATTTCACCTAAAACTAGGGATAAAAGTGTAATTTCACCAGAGTTACTGTTCATTTCCATCCAAGTTAACCGTTTACTAACGGCTGTGGTGCTAGGCGCTCCTAAAACGTAATCACATATGTATTTTTGGTCCAGTTTAAATTATGTGGTGCTGGGCGCTCTTGAGGGTAAAACACATGTATAAAATTACTCCTTAACCCTATTAGAAAATATCTCTTGCTTTGCCCTTCAATTCACTCAATGGATTAATCCGTCCGTATCAAAGGCACTCTATCCATATCTGAATCGTGGGGCCCGAAACAGTGTTGATATGGCCGGTCTCGTCTCGCAAGCACAATAAGCCCAACTCCAGTAAGCCGAAAAGCACTTCCACATACTGGAGTGGAGTGCTCACGCCCTTTATCCAATTTTTATGCCGACTGACAGATCACAGTAAGGATTACATAAAGTAGGAAGGCAGACGAAAAAGTTCCTTCACTAAAGGTTGCCAAAAAGAATTCCTTTTTTCTTTTTAATTCAATTAAAATTAAAATTATAAAATATTATTGAATACTTTAATAATATTAATTTATTATATATATTTATATTTCATTTTTCAATTTATTAGAATATTTAATTATCGTATTAATTTTTAATAAGAATAAGAATATAATATTATTTATTTAATATTTTATATATTTATATTAATATAGAATATATATTTCTATTAATTTATATATTATTAGTAGGGGAGTATCAGAATTTATAATTTTTTATTTTATTATAGAATTTAATATATATATATATATATATATAATGAATTGAATATAATATATATATATATATATATATAGACATAGGGAAAAGTATTTCTCCAGTCATTGGAGATGAGTTATCTCTAGTGACTCCTAAAACTACGTCATTTTGAATTAATGAAGGGTATGTTTGTATTTTAAGTGAATTAATGAATAGTGCAAAATTATAGAAACACCCTTCATTCATCTAAAATGACGTAATTTTGAGGGTCACTGGAGATAACTTATCTCCAATGACTGAAGAAATCTCTTATCAATATATATATATATAATATGAATTTCATATTTTAAATTTCTTTCTTTTTTATTTTAATTTAATAGGTAAGTTTCTCATTTTCTAATCAAATAGTACTGTTCATACAGTTTATCAAGGGCGGATCCAAACTCAAAGTTCAACGTGCAGAGATTAAAGAAAGTTAGTTATTAAAAAAAGGGTTTGTTTAATCTAAAGCACATATTTGAATCATTTTCATTGGAAACTACTTATTTGATAGAAAACCTTCTTAATATGTTTAAATACCAATTTACGAGACAATGAGTTGAAATAATAAATTTAGAACAAAAAAAAAATCCGTTTTTTTATATTATCATTCGGTTCAGAGTAGTTGTGGCTACACCTCCCAGTATAGTTGTCTCATCTGGGGTTTGGACTCAAAACTTAAAGTGATCTAGTTGAGTCTTACACCACTAAATCAACATTAGTAGGAAAAAACCAGTACTATTAGTAGTGCAGTGGTATTGAGATTAATTTCCCTCCTCCCGGTCCTAGGTTCAATCCCCCACCTTGTATCAAAAAAAAACATTAGTAGGAAAGAAACTAGGGGGAAAAAACTTCTTTATTAACTCTTACATTTGGAACTGTACACGTTTTAATGTTTTATGTCCAGAAACTATACATAAACAATAAAATAATCCTTAAATACAAGAGTCAGAAGAGCGTATATGCAATTCGTCGACGGCAATTCCTTCTGAGTAACAGACAGCAAATTTAGAGGCAAGTTGTCTGAGCTGCGAAACGCTTCTTCCCAATTTCCTGGCCACCTTCTTTTCAAAAAGCTCGCCGTTCTCTCTTTTCTCAAAGTCTTTCTCTTCAAGTGTTGCTTCAATTGCGTCTTGTAAGAATTCACCACAGTTTTTGTATATTTCTAACACCATCCCCTCCAATGCATTCATAGAATCCAACAATGACCCCGCCACGACCGCCACAATGCCGGCCCAAGACGAACCATGGCGCGCAAATGCTGAGCCTAAAGCTGCAATACCAGCGAGCAAAGGACGTAATATGGCAAAGGTTTTGGTGATCTTGAGAGCCAAGTTTCCTCGCCTCTCACCCTCCTCCACTTCTTTTCTCTTCACCACTTCAAGAATCTGCCTCATCTCCTTTTCTAGTTCAGGACTCCATCCATTATTCTTTTCCTTCTGGGATTTCAATACTTTCATCTGGTTGTCATTATTTCTAGGCTCAAACTTTGACTTCCTCATTGCACTGTTGACATCTTCCCCATTAGTTCGATTTGCAACAGTGAACGTGATTTGGATATAACTGTGAAGCTTTTTGAACAACCTAGTCGCTTTTCTTTTTAGTAGCATCCCTTTGGAAGCAATCAACAAAAGAGTGGACGTTAATTTCAACAGAGTGTTGTGAATGGCGGTTTTGAGGTGAACCATCATCTTATCAAGGGAGTTCATCAAAAGAAGACGGTTCCAATTGTTTGGTTGCTCACGAATATTTTTGTGCATTTCAATGCGTTGAGCTATAGCCTTCAAGGTTGCATATAGTTGAATGTTGGCCTTGGATTTGTTTGGATCGCAAGAATCCTGAAACGTTGTGTGTGAGGTGCTGGTTACATCTTTTTCTGATGGAACTATTGTTTGCATGGAGCCATTGAATACCTGAACTAGTCTGATAGATGATGATGGTTTCGTTGGAAGTGAGATTCGAACTCGTGGGAGTCTTGGAGCATCGATGGCAGCATAATCATGAACCCTCTTTTGAGAAGGAGGAGGTACAATCGAGATTTGTAAAGAGGACATGAGAAAAAATTGGAAGCTTCTCTCCTTGGGGTGTTGCAGTAGTTGGAGGTGGAGATTTTGAATGAAAAATGGGAAGGACGAGAGCTCATATATATATATATAGAGAGAGAGAGAGAGAGTTAAAGGAGAAGAAAATATTAAATCTTGACGCATTAAAAAGAGGGGGCTTATTGGCTGAGATTTTACATGTTTTAATATATTATATTTCCCTTGCACGATCATCAAAGATGTCACCTCTTCTTAATTTTTTCGCGCTTTCAATAATGAAGCTCGAGGATTATAAGCAAGATTGTAAGAATAACCTTATAAAGAATACAACAAAAATCATAACAGTAAAAAAACGCTTGAAAATGTCCCCAAAACGCATAATTTTTCAAGAGGGTTTCTTAAACGGCAGAACAATATTTTTTTTATTGTTACAGATAAGGTTAAAAAAAATGACTATCACATGCGGGAAGAATATTTTAATTCCTATGTCTTCCTCTTTCTCTTCAACGTACTATTTCTCTCTCCTCCTTATTCTTTCTTCTTCATCTCCGTGTCTGCTATATTTCTTCTTATTTCGTCATCTTTCTTTCTCTTTATTATCCTTGACGTTACCAGTGAGGGAGCGAAGACGTGCATGGGCGTGTGTGAAATATTGGATCAAGGGTTCTGTGAATCACTTGAAAATTTCAGATATTCATTAGGCTCCAAGTGTTTTGGTTCTTATCTTAACATTTCAAAAACTAGTTCACACCGATCCAAAACGGCTCAACATTAAAAAAACGATTTTCATCTGGAGCTCAAGCCGCATTCTACCCTGCACGGCGGCTAGATCGATTGGTCGTCGGACTGTGCAGTCGTATAAACACTACTTATAAATTATAAATATGCTTCATTTAAAATTTTGAAGATAGACTCATTCAATTTAATTCACTACATAATTTTCAAATTGATATATCAATATACGATTAAAATATGCATAAAGTAAAGTATGGATTAATTATATAATTATTAATTAATTAATTCACTAAATAAGTAAAATATAATCCTGTCACACACAAAGAGAGAGGAGGGAGGGAGATGTACAACCAACAAGCCATTAGTTGAGGTAATAAAGCGGCCTCGCCCTATAAGGAAGAGAACACAAGTTCAAATTCTGGGAAGTGTACTTGTTGAGAGAGGTGAAAACCCTTAACGCTCTAAGTATTGAAAGGGGAAACCTTTCATATTATCGTGCCAGCGACGTACACTATTTTTTATTTAGTTTTCTACTAAATTTATTTATAAGATTTTCTTGTCGAGTTATTTAAACATATGTAAGCACCATGCAGGCAGTTAATTAATTAATACATGAAAAATATTTTATTAAATTAAAATATACATGTTTGTGTGTGTGATACTACTAACTTCAACCTCCAATCTTTATCATAAGATCTAGTTTGTAGTATTACACTGCAGAGTGAATCTTAGTGAGCTTTTGGATAACTCTAAAACTTTGGTTTTAGAAGCCCTTTTCTGTAAACTGAGAGACAAAAATCATCACACATGCTTACTTGATATATCGTAAAAGCTATTCTCCAAAATGTAATCTCAAAAGGGAATCTCCTTTTTTCCCCTTCAAAATGGAATCTCCTACTTATCTATGTTTATTTTTTTTGGGTATAAGAAAAGTTTAAGTGGAGATAGACACCGGAACCCCACCAAGGCCAAAGCATACATCCAAGCTCAAAGAGCGCTTATAGAGGTTTCTACTTATCTATGTTACTCACACATGCATGTGGGATTGTTCTATGTTTGCTTCAAAATGCAGCAAGTCATTAAAAAAAATGGGAAAAAAAAAACATTTTTGTACTAGTAGAGAAAAGCTTCTAATATTGGCCGTTTTATACTACTAGTTACAAATTAGATGATTTCAAAAATAATGACATTTTTCAAATAAATTATTCATTTTTACTTTTTACCATGGTTAAAATAAATTTCGTGGTGAGGACCAAGGCAAACATATGCAAGTTCAAATCCTGATAAGCACACTTATTAGGAAAGATGAAAACCTTTTGCGCTCTAAGTTTCGAGAGGAAAAACTATTGATCAAATAAAAAAAAAAATATCCGCAGTAAAAAGTGTGGGCAGTGGTATTTTCTTAATAATTTATAGTTTTTTTTAAAAAAAATCTACACTGCTTATTATTTTAAGTAACGGGTGTAGGATTTTTTTTTTTTTTAAACGTTCTAAATAGGTTAATATAATAACGATAGTAAAATCTCTTCCTGAAAACCATCGTAGCCCTTCTCCTCTTCTATTGCCTTACAAAAACTCTTTTTTATCTGCTGCATTAATCTTCCATCTCTGGCGATGCCTTTACCTTCTTCATCTAAATTCACCATCTATCTTTTCAACAATTCCTAGAGCTCATTCTCTTATTGTACGCCGTGATTCTGTCGTCTTGGTCGTCACTTTCATGCACATTGTTCACCATTGCCCATCCCAAAGAAAGAAACTCACATAAGAAGAAGAAAGGCGTGAAGTTGTTGAAGAAACCTGTTGATAAGGGAATATTATATGGTAGGAGGTAGTTTTTATATAATTTATATAGTGAAAAGTATTCAAGAATAAATCTTGGTTTTCTCAACAGGAAGAGCTTTTAACGCCCGTCAAATAAACCTTTTGATGTCAGTGTTAAAAAGAACGTGTAAATCAACGACGTTGTTTTGTCCACCTTTCAACGTGAATGATGTAAAAAGTAACATTTTATGTCGATTGTTTTGATATAAATAACTCACGTAAAACTAAGCTTTAAAGCAAATTAAAATTCAAACCCAGATCTACGTCTCATAGAAATTGAGAAGAGAAAGGCAAAATAAGATCGAAACAAGTTTCAAAACACCAAAAAAAAAAAAAAAAAAAAAAAGAGTGATGGAGCAAAGTGGAGTTATAGTGACAAATTTGTGACCTAGATCTACATCTCACCTCACTATTGGTGAAATGGAAGATCTGCATCTTATATTCATCAATGAAAGGAGGAAGTGAGAGTCAACATATGAGAGAGAGAGTCAAATATTTTACATCTACTTCTCAACTTACGGTTGGTGAAATCAAAGATTCACCTCTCTTCTTCACTTTCAAAACCAAATCTATGAACATCATCATCAAACAATAACCCAGCATGATAGAATGCAAAAAAACTGAAAAAAAAAATTAAAAAAAAAATCTGCAATAACCGTTTTCGACCAACTTCATTCACCTTACAAACTTAGAGATCTGTTTTTGTTCTTTAAGATCTCTTCAAATATGAATAATATAATATATATATAACTTACCCTATGATCCTATTTACAGGGAAGAGAGAGAAGAAAAAATTTGATCATATTCATAGCGTAGAGAGAATTCTTTTATTCAAATTTACAATTTTACCCTTCATATATTGTTGTATAACTTTATTCTCATGTAATATAATATATATATTAAGGTAAAAATGGAAAGTTGATGAATTTTAAGAGAAATACAATCCAAGTTTTTTTTTAATCTATGTAAAACATATGAGAAATGTCTTATAAGTAGGATCAGAGAAGTATATTATTTTGTTTTTTACATTAATTGTTTAATCGATATAAAAAGTCATACTTTCTACATTGACTCCGTAGAAAGCCTCATAGAATGGTATTAATTAAAGTGCTTTTTGCATTAATGTACATTCCTACAAACACAAGAACACAGTGACAACCCTCACATGCCACAGCTAGCTTCCCCAGGTACATCGTCCTTTCCAAAATAACGTCCTTCGGACACAGCTTAACCACTAAACCACATTCAAAGTTTCGAACAAATATATATGTAGTCACACACACACACATTCAAACACATATGTGTATGCGTGTATTTCTTAAATGTCACTCTTGCCATTTTCCAAATCTTGAGAATTGATTGAATATTCTCTGAGCAAAAAAATAATTGATTGAATATTCTTAAAGGTAAACCTTGCCCATGACCTAGTCCAGTATAGGCTGATTTGAATTTAAAAGGAGACCGATTTAACTTATTAATAGATGTTTAGAATTCATCCCAACCATCTGCTTACAACTTGCAATTAATTAATTTGAAACCCTGCTTTTCCTTTATTTAATTAAATGCTTGAAACGAGTTCTCCCAAAATGATCCCAATCCGAGTTGCTTGAGCTGAATCAAATATACTCGGTCAAGCAGGTTGAGATATCCTCAAATTCATTGTTCAAAATGTTGAGTTTACTTTATGTACTACTTAAGTGACAGAGAGAATAAATGAATGCTCCTATTCAAAGTCAAAATAATTAAATTGAATGAACGAACTGAAAATGTTCGTCATTAAAAAACGTTTGCTTGCGAATTTCATCCTTCTGAGTCATAGGCAGAAAATTTCGAGGCAAGTTGTTTGAGCTGCAAATTTTGAGACTTTCTCTTCAAGTGTTGCTTCTATGGTCTCTTGCCAGCTGTTGGTGAATTAGGGCCCAAGTTTGATACGAGAGGGGCTATAACGAAGAGATATGGGTTTGTACAGAGAAAGATCTCTTTATGGTTGAATAGTTGTGCCTATTCTTATGTAGCCGTACGCTCAAGAGTTATTCCTAAGATCCTTAATATAAAATATATTTAGTAAGTTAATATTAGTCTCAAATATAAGACATAGTTTTTATATTTGTTAATGTTTTCCTAATTTGCTCTTATGGATACTACCTCAACGATAATTAAAGAGAAGATGGAAAGAGGGAATTAAGGAAGATGACTAGAGTGTTTCTGAACATACATGTGATATTAACTTGCTTAACTAACTTCCTTAATCTAATCAAATTAGGTAAATATATATTATATCAAGGAGCGGAGGGAGTACATCTATTCCTCTATGATTATACCTATATATAGGACGTGGGATTGGGAGAGCATAGATAATTTAAATTACACACAGACTAATGTTCTTCTCACTCTAAAAGGATCCCTTGTAAGAGTGTTCTTTTCTCTTCATCTTTTTGGTGTATATGGTCTGTAACGTAATCGAAGTTCACATCAGTACTTTGGGTTCAAGTGGATACATCAGCTAGTCAATGGATTTTAGGTACGCCCGAAATTCTTACACCAACAATAAATAATTGTTTGATCCTACCCTAATAATGATCTTTTATTTTATGTGATTTATGAGTTTTTTAAGAAATTATTGAATATAAAATAGTTTAAATCCGTCTCAAGATAAATTATCGTAAGTTTTCACATACAGCTTCTCACAGTTCAGGATCTCCTGATTAAAATAAATAAACAAATAAAAACGGCCTCTTAGTATATTAATAATGATGTCTCAAACATTCTACTTCAAAAGCCTAATGCATGGGTATTTATGTATGCAGTATATAACCATGCACAAGGCCTTTTTTTTTTTTTTTTTCCTTTTTGACTTGAAAGGATAAGGCTTTTCTATGCATTGGAAAAAGGATTAGATATTAATACATTTGATTTTCTGATGTTCATTACCAAACTCCTAATATTCAAACTACCTGATTTTGACTTTTATAAAATATCTTGTCTTATTCTTCACTCCCCTTTCATGAAACTAACTTATTAAGTGCAAGAACATTCATATATATATGTGTGTGTCCCCGCGCGCGCACAAAATGCATTAAGGATTCTAAATTTTTTCTAGCTCTCTATCAAGTTGCTCATATATTCATTAATTTTAAAACATAAATGATTTAGATTTCATTTTCATATTTTTTAAATTGATCTCATTGACGCTTCTAATAACCGGTAGCTTCTTTACACACTATAACTACCTTAATTAATCGATTTCTTTTTTTTTTTTCACACAGTAAGTAATATGCCAACTTTTCTTCATATATAAGACAATTATTACATCCAATTTAACATTCTCATAAATACTATTCTTTGTTTTTAATTTTGTTCTTGTTATCTCTTTAAATTGAAGCCCAACATCAATTATTATATAGCATTGGTCTTCTAATTTCTAACATCAATTTAGTGAAACTTCCCTTTAAGATTGGCAAATTAAAATATACTCTGCAATCACGAATAACTCTTGATAGTTTTCTTTTCGATCAGCCAACTTGCATTCAAAGCATGGCATTTCCATCAATTTCACTATTGGAAATATCAATCCCAAATATTAAACTTTGACATTTTTAATATGTTCTAAATCATTTTTAAAGTCTAATGGAATTAGATTGTCAAAAGAAGTGCAGCAAAAGCTAAAATTAAAGTCAAGCCCCTTCATGATGAAAGAAGCAGGGGATAACGGACAGTGTTTGTCAATTTTAGACCTCAATTTAAATAAAAATATTCTACTATCAAAGTAAAAAACTTTCCATATATTAATACACATATTTATAACGTTCAAATATAGGTAAATTTACTTTATTACACTCTCCTAATCTTCTCTATCATTTTTCCTCTTGAAAGAATTTAATTACTCTTTAATAACTTAGTCTTTAAATAAGTATGCATATATATTAACATTAATATATAATAAAATATAATATGATTCATTTAAATCAAAGGAGTTTTGTGTTTAGGAAGAATGATTTGAGTAAAAAAAAAACATATAACCGTTATTAATTAAATGCTTTTATTAAATATTTTAAATAAAAATTTATTTTGAAAGAACTCAAATTAGTTTTTGTCAATAAAAAAAAATTCAATCTTCATTAATCACGCAATTTTACTTATATGATATATAGATTGTTTTTTTACATTAATAAATATCTTTTCTTTTAAAAAATCATTAATGAAAATTTTTTATATGCAATTTGCTATATCAAACAAATTATTTTTTATATTAACATTTTTTTTCTCAATGAACAAAAAATCAAGTAAAAAATCATTATTTTTATTTTCTATGTTCAACTAGAAATCATTTAATTAATATTGGGGCAGATAATTTTTTTTTTTTTTTGAATTATTCCTGGTCATTCTTCCCCAAAACATAAAATTTCTTTGATCTAAGTTAATCATATTTTATTTTATTATACATTAATACTTATATATATTTACACTTATTGTAAAAATAAGTTAAAAAGTATTGAAACCTTTTAAAATGAGAGGGGAGAATATGAAAGAACAATAACATCATTTAATCTAAATTTTGAAATTATAAATTGGGTCAATAACTTAATTAGGAATTTATTGAATTTACAAACCTAATTTAAAATATCCCTATTTCAAGCAGCTTATATGAGATTTTCTCAAAATTTTACTGTGGCTAATTTTGCCATAGAAAAAATTTCGTCAAAAATTTGTCCTACGTAATTCACCATAATTCACCACAGAAAAATTTTCTGTAGAAAATTCTGTCAGAAATCGAGTACTTTTTAAAATGATAGTTAATCTTTAATTGTGGATTCTTTTATCGAAAAATCATTATGAAATCTTATAATGTATTTGGTTTGAGGGAAGAAGATAGGAGGGGAGGGGAGGGAGACTAAACTTAGATGCTAATATTAAACTCTAAGTTTAGTCTCTCATTCATCTCTTTCCCTCAAACTAAACATTAAGAGGAATGTAATCATTAAAAGCTTCACAAGAAGTGAGTAACATGTAGTGATAATTTGTTGTATAGAAAATGATAATAAATCTATGATACTTGTGAAATTGTTTTGTTATTGTATTCTTTCTTTATGATCTTGTAGTGATTTTTCTTTCTTTTATTTAATAAAATGCTTAAAGGCTCTCTTTGAACATATATAGATATTATTTATTTTTAAAAAAATTTGTAGTCGTTTTCAATTATGCAGTGTCATGTAAACATGAATTTTCTTATTCTACCAGATTCCTTTGTAATTAAAACTCAAGCTGGTCAAAAAATGTAATTTAAAACTATGTTTTTGTCTTTTTGGGCCTCTGCTCACAGATCAGCCCGCACTAAATTTTCTCTTTTTTCTAAGTCAACATATTTATTTAGTTGGGCCCAAAATGATCCCAATCGAAGTTGTTTAAGCTGGATCAAGTTTACTGATTGGACCTGGTTAAAATTTGTTCCTATCATTATATCAAAAATATTTGTTCCTATCAAACAAACTGACTGATCTACAAATCTTTAATTTGGTGAATGATATGTCTCTCACGGTTCCATTTTGATACGTTACAAATCTTTCAAACTAGACTTTGAAATTTTAAGCCCGCAGTTATGTTAGATAGGCAGCAGAATATTTATATCAAGTTTATGAGAAGATAAATAAATATAGGAATAGGATATTCTCACTCCTAATTTTATGTCGCTATCAAGTCACTACCATTTTTTTACCGTTAGATCAGAATCTCAATAGGAGAGAGAAATGATGAAGGTAGATGAGATTCTGATCTAACGGTGAAAAAAGTAACTACCACTTCTTCACCGTTAGATCAGAATCTCAATAGGAGGGAAAAATGATGAAGGTAGATGAGATTCTAATCTAACGGTGAAAAAGTGGTAGTGATATAAAATTAGTAGTAAAAATATCCTATCTCATAAATATATATTGCAGGAATTAAATAGTACAGGAGATATCAGAGTTATTAATATAAAAAAACCCCTAAACTCAAAAGTAAAAACCATAGGTAGTCTAAACTAAAAAAAAATCATATCCAATATAATCAAAATAGAGTGCAAGAGCATTTCAAACATATGTACAAACACATGTAATCATCCAACCAAACAACAAAGTTATAAGTTCACAACAAAAAACAAAGCAGTTGAAAATACAAGAAAAACGTCTCTAACCACAAATACATTTTCTCTCACACTAAGCCTCTAAACGATGATCCCACTGTTGAAAATAATAGACCATATATTTTGAACCAGCTAACCAACTTTCAGCTTGTTCCAATGGTTAACAAGTGTGTAAACTCTGATTTACCGATATTAACATGTGAAGCTGTGTTTCTCTCATATGACTGCAACATACATTAGATTTTTTTGACCTCTCCAGCCTCAACCTATCCCTCCTCAACAGGGACTCTTTGTCCAAAAATCTAATATGCCTCATCTCCACTTAAATAATTGAGACAACCTCAAACTAAGAAATTTCAAGAAAATAAATAACGAAACTTTCTTTTTTTCTATTCTCTCACGCTTTTCCTTCTTCCCTATTTTTTTCCTTTTCAAAAAATAGGAAATACATAAAATATAAAATTGAACAATTTAAACATGAGCTTTTCTCATATAAGGAGGGAGGCCAACTCCCAAAGATTTATTAAAAGTTGAAAGTATAATCTAATTCTTCCAAAAGTCTCAAGAAAAATTCTTGTGTACAAAAAATGCAATAGTTTTTTAGTTAATAGTATAAGAATATTTCTTATGTCTCCAAAGACTATACATAAAGAATAAATGAATCCTCCTATCCAAAGTTAAAATAAAAAATATAAAAAATGAATCCATCAACGAACTGAAAAAGTTAGTCTTCAAAAAAGTTTGCTGGCAAATTCATCCATGGGCATTCCTTCAGAGTCATAGGCAGCAAATTTTGAGGCAAGTCGTCTGAGTTGGGAAACGCTTCTTCCCAATTTCACTGCCACTTTCATTTCAAAAAGCTCGCCGTTTTCTCTCTTCTCACAGTCTTTCTCCTCAAGTGTTGCTTCTATGGTATCTTCCAGTAACTTGAAGAAACCTCCACAGTTTCTATACATTTCAAACACCATCCCCACTTGGCCTCCATGCTCCAATGCATTCACAGAAGCAGCCAATGACCCCGCCACAGCCGCCACAATGCCCGGCCAAGAAGAACCATGGCTCCCTAATGCAGAACCTAAAGCTGCAATGCCAGTGAGCAAAGGACCTGACATGGCCAAGGTTTTGTTGAACTGGAGAACCAAGTTTCCTAGCTTATCATAATCCTCCACGTCTTTACTCTTAGCCACTTCAAGAATCTGCCTCATCTCCATTTCAAGTTCTGGAGTCCATCCATTATTCATTTTCTTCTGTGATCTGAATAGTTGCTTTTGGAACTCATTAGTGTTAGTTTTGGGCCACCAAACAGCAGGCTCAAACTTTGAAGGGAACTTCTCAAGCATAGCTCCCAAGAGAGGAAGAGGGTAAGCCTTGTCAAGTGCCAAAACCTTCTCCATTGTACTCTTGACATCTTCCTCACTTGGATTTCCAAAAGCTAAAGTGGTCTGTATTTCCGTCTGAAGCTGCTTGAACAGCCTTGTCGCATTTCGCTGCTCCTCGGCGAGCTGTGATGGCTGAATCTTGTTCATGATGAGTAACATACCGGTGGCGGCAGTGAACAAAAGAGTGGACGATAATTTAAATGCAGCATTATCAATGGCAGTGTTGAGACCAACCATGGTTGTGGCAGAGAGGGTGATCATATTGAGAGAGTTCAAAAGAAGAGAGTTCCAGTTGTTTCGCTGCTCGCCCATGTTTTTGTGCATTTCGACTCTGTCAGCCACAGCCTCTAAGATTGCATACAGTTGAACGGTGGCCTTGGCGACATCTTTTTCTGGTGGAGCTATTACTGTGTGTAAGGATCCATCATGATTATTGGATTCAAGAACCAGCTTTGTAGTTGATGATGTGGGTATTTTTGGAAGTGAGATTGGAACTCGTGGGAGTCTAGGGACACTAATGGCAGCGTTAACTGTTCTTAAGGAAGAAGAAGAAGAAGGAAGAGTTGAGATGCGTAGAGAAGACATGAGAGTTGTAAAATTCAATATGCTATTGAAGGTTTTTGGATGAAAAATAATGGGAAGGATGAGAGATGTATATATAGATGTATGGAGAGAAGGAGAAAAGTCAGAAAAGATGACTTGGCCATCAAGTTCAGGCTGACATTTCAATTTTCAGCCTGTTAACTTGTTCCGCTTCAATGTAAGTGGCCCTCAAGCCTTGAACCAAAGTATGCGCTTTTGGAAAACTTCAAAGTAGACTTTTTCTATTCAGAATACTTGTTCCGCTTCACCTAAATGAATAACGATTTATTTATGTGTGTTGCTACTTGCTACTTACTACTAATATTCTCTCTTTCTTTTTTCCGGGGAAGCGGTCTAATGCTACTATTCTATAGATTGGGCCATCTTTGACTGTTTGTGTGAATGTCTGGATTGGGTTTGGCCCATTATCAATGAATTTAATAAAAATATAGAAACATAATTTCCTTTAACCTTTATATCAAAAAATAATTTCCTTTAACCAAAATTTATTCTTTTAATCAAATGTTTTTTTGATAATCTTTTAATCAAATGTGAAGTTGAAGGATTGAATCCATAACCCAATTAGTGAAGCAGTTAGCTCATAAGTATGGTTGTGAGTTTAAATTTTATCGGTATAAAGATTTTGTTGATAAGCAATATGTAATTATCTCTATAAGAACTTTCAGTTTAAAGACATGCCTTGACTCTAGCGCTCTTTGGGACTTAAATCACATAAACTTTTCATATATATAAATTTTTTTTTTAAAAAAAAAAAAGAAGTGGAAGGATTGAAATCTTAAAAGAAGCTATGCATAAATCATAAAGTAAATTAAAATTGTGGAGACTTAGATTTTCAACTCTTGCGTATGGATCAAACTTAACTAAGAGAAGTATATTCTTTTTTCTTTTCTTTCTTTTTTTTAAATAGCAGGAGAGAAGTTTATCCTTTACTCTTCTCAATCCAAGAGAGCTGCTAATAAATAAATTATTAATAATCATAATTAAAGTTATACTAATATTAATGTTAATTAATGTAGTTAATGTAGTAAGAGCTAGTTGAGAAATTTGTTTAATTTAACCCTAAAAGAAAGACTTTATTCGACTTTATCTTTGACATTTATACTTTTTTAAATTATGGTTATTAATTAGTAATTACACATCTTAATTGAAAAGAGTTTTACTAATAAAAATAAGGAAAAACTATTTCTCATGTTGCAGGAGAAATGTTTTCTCATGCCACACACACACATAAAATGGTGGGACCCGCATATATACTATATATATTTGCGGGTCCCACCATTTTATGTGTGTGTAGGAATCTTGTTTCTCTCATGCAACATAAAAAAAGTAAACCCCTAAAACTAATGATAAAAATATTTTCAAAAATCAACATACATTTAATTAAGTTAACTTTTTTTTAAAAAATACTACTCCTAGTGCTATTTATAAGTTACTTTCGTAAAGAAAAAAATACAAGTTCGAAACTCAGGAAACACACTTATTAAAATAAGTGAGAATCCTTTATTCTTTAAGTTTCACAGGGGAAACCTTTGATCTAATCAAAAAGCCTTAAATCTCTTTAATAACATTGTTCTAAAATTATCAATTTATCAACTTTATCCTTATTTAGCATACAATATATTATATAATTATAAAAAAATTAACATAATAATACATGAAGATAAAATTATGCATTTATAAATTTAATAATATATATGAATTATAAATAGGGTGAAGATAAATATTTTTTCTGCTTTAGGAATAAATTCTAATTATATAACATCAAAAAAAGTGCTCCATCCGTTCTTAAGTATAAGCTTCAAATTTAATAATATATTTATCTCAAAATATAAACTTTGTTTTATTTTTATCTCAACATTTATTGGTTTTTTCCAATTTTACTTTTGTTGATTTTGTGTGTTGCATTTTTTATTTTATTTTTTGACATTGCATTAATGAAGGCTAATGATATTTATATTTATAAGGGAAGCATAATTGGAAAAAAAAATATTACTTATATACTTATTGATGTTAACTACTTTTTTTTTATAAACAAAAAATAATTATTTAAACTTATACGTAGGGAGGGATGGAGTATAAGCTAACTAAGGTAAGGAGCATACTAGGGATAATTCCTAAAAAAGAACTTTAAAAATTCTAAAGGAGAAAAAGATGTTCCTAATATTCATAATGTTATAGTGTTGTGAGGGTTTGATTTGTACTTCTCAGAACTAAATAGAAATGACAATAATGTTAAAAAAACGTGCTTCCATTTTTTTATAAGGAATTAATAAGTTCAAATTAGGTTTTAATAAATTCTGATAAAATTTTCACAAATTCTAATTAAAAAATCACTATTTGCTATAATAATAAGGTATTGTTTCTCACTTTTAATAAAATTTTATCAAAACTTATTAAAAATTTATCTGAATTTGTGAAGCCCTTATCAAAAGTGGAAATCAATACCTTATCATTATAGTAAATGGTTATTTTTTAATTGAAATTTGTGAAAATCTTATTAGAACTTGTTAAAACCTTATCTAAACTTATAAAACACTTGTTAGTAGTGGGAATCAATGTCTTACCATTGCAGCAAGTACTAAAATTTGAATTGGAATTTGTAAAAATTTTCTCATAACCTTCTAAACTCTTAAGTGAGCTTGTAAAACCCTTATCGAAAGTAAAAATTAATACCTTACCAATATGTGGTTAATTAGAATTTGTAAAAATTTTATCATAACTTATTAAAACTTTATTTGAATATTTTAAACCCTTATAAGAATGGGAGCACACTCTTAAACTCTGAGGGATATTTCTGTTATTTTCATTGAATTTTGAAAAAAGATAAATCAAACACTAACACATATATAGTATTATGAATATTCAGAATACTTTTCCTTTTTTCCTTTAACAATTTTAAAATTGGTTTTTAGGGATTTTCCCCATAAACTAACTATCCGACCTTTTTTTTTTTTTTTGAAAAATCATTGTGAGGTACTAATGACCATAAAAAATTATTAAAAAGTCTCATATCAAATTCTTATATAAAAATGTCTCAAGGGACTACATTGTGATTAATTCAAAAAGTGAATTTACTTTATAGCTCCCATCGTGAAATTTCATAATTTCTACTTATAGGAAAATTTAATAGTCAAAGTAAGTTTATGTAGTTGTGAAATTAGGTATAAGAACTTGTCAAAATTCTTATATGCGAATGCGAATTTTGATAAGTTCTTATTCCTATTTTCATAGCTACAAAAGCTTACTTTGACAAACAGATTTTTCTACCTATAAAAATTATGAAATTTCACAAGTTAATGTCCCAATTTTTATGAGTTTATATGCAAATTTTGACACGTGTATATGCCTATTTTCACAACTAGACGAGCCCACTTTGACAACTAGATTTTTCTACTTAGAAAAGTTATAAAATTTCACAAATACAATTACAAATTTTATAAGTTCTTACATTTATTTTTACAATTGCATGAGCTTACTTTAATAATTAAATTTTTCTAGTTGGAGAAGTTATAAAATTTCATAATGGGGGCAACAAAGTAATTTCACATTCCAAATTAATCATGATGCAGTTCCTATAGACCTTTTTGATAGGAGAATTGAATATGGGACTTTTTTATAATTTTTTATGATCAATAATTTTTCCTTTATTTTTTGTCTGGGAGATGAGGAGTAATAACAAAAGAAAAATTAAATACTCTCTTTTATCTTTATTATAAGACACCAACTAATAATTTTATTTGGTCTTTTTTATAAGATACTTACTTGTTTTCAAATTATATTAATTATTTTTTCATGTATAGAGTACTAATTAATTAATATTACAGTTTACTGTTAATAAGAGTAATATTGTAGAACAATTTTATTTTATTAATTTTAACTATTTTTATTTTTATTGATTAGAATGGTTAGTTGCTGCTGACAAGAGGGAGTAGCACGCGCCACCTGATTTCCTCGTCACAACCCGCCGTGCACATGGACGTGGTTATGACTTATGAGCGGTGGCAAGAGAAAACACCGGCTATCGCCTTCATCATCTTCAATTCTCGTGCTTAGAAAGTCTCTACGGTATCTTTCTCAATCACCTCGTTGCCAATTTCTTTTTCCGAGCTCCCATTTGATTCTGTGTATATGACTTATTAGTCCTTACTTCCTTTTTGGGCCGTACAAAACAAAACCTCTCTCAATCGACCCTATTATCGCCACTTGTCAATCAGTCTCTCTGAATTTTGTTGCTCCAAGAGATGGTTCGTTTAATGTTCACGGCAATATTATCGGAGGCGGTGACGATAATGTTGCTTCTATTCAAAACCCCCTTGAGGAAGCTGGTGATCTTGAGTTTGGATCGGGTCAAGCGCGGTCGGGGACCCGTTGTGATGAAGACCCTTGGAGGGACGGTTCTTGTGATGCTATTTTCTACTGTCTACAGCATTCTGAAGATTCAGAAACGAAGAATCGAGGGCGGTGCAGTCAATCACACCGATCAGGTTCTTATGGCTAAGCACCTTCTTGAAGCTACTCTTATGGGTATTTCTTCCTCGATTTCTTCTACGTCAATTTCCACTGAATCATTCTTAAAGGAAGGTGTTAATATCAATGTGATGCTTGACATGACTTGTGCCACTCTACTTTCCAGAAGTACGATTTTACTTGAGCCCATAGAATGCTTACCCTTGAAATCTTGTATTAATCATTTTTAGTGCATTTGGAGAGATGAAAGTGGAAAAATAGAATCTTACTTTGGGATGATGATACAAATAATATTTAGGATATTAACTTGATATTGACTTTCATCTAAATGGGGTTTTGGGAGTAGACGTCATTGAGTGAAATGTGAGGCTTGAAGAGTGTAATATGATTCATTCCTAACATTATGTGCATTTGCTTCATTATTCGTTTATACAATGTGTTAAGTTTTAGCTGAGGTTTATTTTTTGTTATGGTTTTAACCATCAATTCGAAGTCATAAGTTGATGTTTTATTTTTGTTTATAATTATTAGTTGGTAAATATGGTAATGCTGGTGAAGTTTAGAATGATTTCACTTTGTCCTGCATGTAATAGAATGGACACTCTGCCTTTGAAAGGAAGTCAATAAAGGGAATAAAACAAGGAGGAAACTAAAAATGAGGTTCAACACGGCCAGTATATGTTGACAAACTAGACCTAACTTTCTGTTAATCCCTTCTCTGTTCAATCTTTGGGCAACTTAAGGTCTTCATGGTGTCACCTCTATATTAACTTTCCCACTTCTAGACCCTTCCACCTTATTTCTCTAATTTATTTTCCCACTTCAGTGGCCTGAATCGTACTGTTGTAATCATATATAAGTGCTTCAAGTAATATATGTCTATTTGAAAATATTAGGACTTATTTGATGAACATAATTTAGCACTTTTTAGCCCATATATTAATTTGGAAGTCATTGTTGCTTTAATTCAAAAGTCAATATTCATGGAAAAAGAGAACTAGAAAAACTCGTTTTGAAGCTTTTGGTCCTCAAATCCAAGCCCTCCAGCTCTTTTTCCACCTCCTTGGTACTCAAAACAATGCGCTCATATGTCCATATATCTCCCAACATCTTAAATAATATATATAGGTGCAAAGTTCTTATATATAGAACTCAAAGCACAGGAAAAGGTTTCTAAACAATAATATGGAGGCATATCTTTTTTTTTTTTTTTTTTGGGGGGGGGGGGGTGGAATTCCTAATTAAAACGAGGAAACTGATGTTTCAGTCAAGAATTTTCATGCAAGGCTTTGAATCTTCCGAAAATAAGCCATAGCTGTTAGTTTCAGAAAATTGAAGGTTAATGGTTGCTCTAGGTGGTCAATGGTTTATGTGCAAATGCTTAGAGCTCAATTTGGACCATGATGACTTTAGAATAAACTCGAAACATCAAAATTGTAGCTCCTGTCTTAATTTTCTAATACATGTTAAAATCACCTCAATTGGGCTCGAGATAAAAGTTATGGTCAAAATATTTATGGGTGTCATAATTGTCCAGACACTATTCATATCCTTCAATCTTCAAATGCTTCAATTTGATCTTCCTAAGACCCTGTAAACGTATTGTCACTTACATAAGGGCATAAATCTGCACAGATTCAGCACAATTGGACCAAAAATCACATATTTTTGCATTTTATTATCCTAAATCCCAGCAAACCTATTTTCCAAGTTAATTCACTACAAAACCCATAAAAAAAAAAAAACTGGAAAAGAGTGCATAAAAAGCATGAATATCTGATTAACATATGTATTTAAGTTAAAATACTAATTTTAGTTTGATCCTGTTGTTTCTTAGTAATTGATTATTTAGACAGTGTCTTGTTGGCATTTGAGCATCATTTTGCTTTGGTCTTTTATTTGCAGGTGGTGTCCTTTTCCATGCACTTATGGTAGACAGACTACATCATTACGTGAAAGAACTCCAAATCCAAAGAAAGAATACAGAGGCTGTGAAGAAAGAAGCCGAAGAATTTAAAGCTAAAAAAGTTGAAGAAATGAAAGCCTTGGAAAAAGAAAAGGCTAGATTGGGAGCAGAACTAGAGGGCCTGGAATCTGAACTTCAGGCAAATATTAAAAAGGTAAATGTTGCAAAAGTCGATGCAGTTGCTCTAAGGAAACAATCTGAAGGATTCTTTCTTGAATACGATCGCTTACTCAAGGAAAAACAAGAGCTGCGTGTCCAACTGCAATCCTTGGACTACGAGAAATTGTCACGCTCTCCTCGTAAGAAGAATATGTAAGAAACGTTTCAAGCAGGATTGGCCCCCATTTATGCTATTATGAAGGTGGTTTGCCAAATTGCCTGCTACAAATCCTTGTAAAGATGGTCCTTGAGAAATAGGTTTTCCAACTTTAGCTTCATTGATGAGGTATAGAGAATTAGGATCAATTTTGTCCTGGGAATTTGTGATTTTTTTTAATTGATGAGATAAAATATAGTGCTGTCTTGTACCGTCTGTCTGTCTGATTGTGTGTGTGTGTGTTTATTGGCCAGATGTATAGGTGATTTTTTTTAATCAAAGATGTATAGGTGATTTTATTACTTATGCTTCCCCACTTCATATTGAAGGAGGGAAGCGACTAGAAATAGTGCTTGGTGGTATGTATGTTATGCCAAAGATCAAACCAGGATTCTTAATAAGGATTCTCTGTAATAATGAAAAACGGATACAGGAATAGGTCTTGCCTCTGTCCATGAGTCCCATAGAGTTGGGGTCCACCTTGCCTTCTCTCTATCTTATCATTTTGGAGGCAAGTACTTAAAGGGATCCATTTTCCACTTAACTTATACTGCTATCATTGTCCCTTTTTGTTGGGCTCCCTTAGGAGGGTGCTTTCTTCTTGACAGTTCAACTTCCTGTGTTATACAGATGTATCCATCTTAATCTTTTTATCATTTGATTAAAGATAAATTCAAATACTCGCTTTTCTTTTTCTGCTTTTTTTCCCCTTGGTAGCTGAAGTATGCGTTTGTCTTAGTGAAACATTTGGTGCTGTTGATATCAGAGTGGTCCTGTATCCTTTTGCCACTCATTTATTTTAATTTAATGTAGTGTTTGGTTAACTCTGTTGTACTCGTCCACTTCCTTGTATTTTTTCCTTACGAGGAGAAGAAGAAAATTACAGCTTAATATAGGTCAATTTGAAAGGGCTCCTTAATTTATTATTATGCTCTTTTTAATTTTTTTAGGAGTAAGAAAGAAGATTAACCTTGAGATTTCTTACTTCTTTATTGTTATTACCAACCGATAGTTGAAGCATTTTCATATAGCAGCCTCTCAATTTTGAGTACAGTGATTATAATCAAGCCAATGAAAACCAACACCAAAGGCACCCATGTTGCCAACATTAACCCTGAAGCTGTGCTACCTTTTACTTCAACTTCAACAGCATATTTGACAGAGGCTAGACCAATGAAGGTTATAGGGAATGAGTAAACCCACCACGTAACAGTCAACATTCTCATTGATTTCTTGAAGAGAGCTGGTCCGCAAGTCTGTTTTGACTTTTGAAAAGAAAAATCACCATGTTACAAGCAAGATGAAGAATAAGCGAATCACTTTCATTTCAAATGTGGAATTTGAATCAGCTGGGAACCTACCAGAGACACAGACAGAAAAATTATCATCTTTGATGGGGTGGCAGAAAACCCTGGGATGGACTTCCAAGCTAGACTTACCATGCTTGTAGCCGCAAATAACAGAAAGTAAGATGGCCTCAGCGCTGTGGGAAACTGATTGCTACTCGTTAGATGCTGATATACTGTTACAAACAGAATCAGATTATGTGAAAACCCATCTCTGCCATGACTTGAGCAGCCACTTAGTTTCCTATCACTGATATCTGGCTTACCGGGTCTGCTACAACCTGCAGAAACCGTTTATCAGTTGTAAGCCATTCTTCGTAGGGTTTCATATCCAGCACCAATATTGGAACTGAAAGTGTCCGGCATAGAACTTGATAAAAAAATCTTGAAACAGTCATGGGTGCAGATTGAATAATGAGAAGCCAAGAAATCCAAGGAGCATACATGGAGTTCCCTCATACGTGATGTAAGAACTTGGTCTTCACCGCATCAAAGTAAAAGGAGCATCTGAGAATCTATAGAAAAGATAGAGAAGTTGCAATGAATACAGAGAGACCCCATAGCAGGAGAAAACCAACAGAACGTAGTGTATTAAATGCACGCCAGAGAGCTTGTGAGTCCATCTTGTGGTCACTCAAACTCTTCCGTAATAAAGCTTGTGCACCAATGGAAATGCATGTGGAGAAGTAACCTGCATGATGTTGCATTAAGAGTCGTGGCTTTGATGGCTTGCCATTATTTTTTTTTTTTTGGTTTGTCAGTGCATGGTGTTCACGACAGCACTTGTCACAACCTGAACTGACTGTTCGATTGCATTGTCACCCATCATATGATTTTTAATGTTAATAGGAGAGGTTTTGTCTATAAGATGACTGTGTACCTTAAATTGCCACTGCAGGGTATATATATACATTCAAAGTAGAGGATTGGTGGAGCATCTTAGTCACGAGACAAACTGATTTAGGTGGCGGCTAGAACCCTTTAAAGGACGGGTGAAAAGGTATCAAGTTGGTTCATGCTACGAAAGAAAATTCTTGTGCTTATATATCTGTCACAGTGTCCTCCCCACGTAGGATTAGGATGATAAAGATGGTACCTACTCAGAAATCTCATTGAGTTGTGAAGCTCTAAACGGGTCCTGAGAACTTTTGGTGACAATAACATTGAAGCATTTATTTCCCATTGTCAACTTCAGCCAATATAAACAACGATGAATTTGGAGCATTTGATGTAAGAAACTCGTGAAGTGACCCAGAAATAAGACACAGTGGAAAGAAAGTCAGTCTTGTACATATTCATGTTTTGCATCATTAGCTCCTATACGTCGGAGATACTTTAACTTTGGAATCTAAATTCTTTGTTGTTATGCTTTAGATTTCATGTTATACACAAGTCACATGTCACATTTGAGACTCGGGTTATGTATGTCACTTTATTTATTTGAACCCCTCTTCCACGTTATGTGGCTTCCATTATTGTATAATATAAGCTTCGCTGATCCATTCTCTGCCTTGAAGTACTTCAACCAATCATGTTTTACCTGTACTAGAACAAGCCAGAAAGGATGCTACCCCCATCAAGCGTGCAAGAACTTTGGTAGAGATTATCTCTTGATATTTTACCTCCTTGTCAGATCTAAAACTCTTTGGTCTAGTGGTATGAGGTCTCATTAGATCTCACTTGTATTAGGAAGAGCAGTCACAAACCCCATACTAAATAACGGATGAATAAAAAAAATATATATATCAAGAATCACTGTGGCTGGATGAATATTATAGATATAGGTGTGAAGTAACTGGACGTGGCTCACTGTATGGCACATGGTTGAAGTTTATTTGAGGATGTGCATCGATTCAGTGGTTGTAAGCAGTTCAGATGTGCCTTTTTTGTACGCTTCCATTTTTATCTTTCTAGCTCAAACATCAGAAGAAAATATGCAATGTGTTTGGCATACTGATATATATAATAGACTTCACTTATTTTATTAGGAAAAAATTGACAAATTATAATTGAAAACTCTCTTGTTTGAAAAATATTAACTTTTCAGTCTGAATATTCTCCAATGATTAGAAGAAAGGAAGAGAGGAGAGGAGAGTTGTACCTACAGTTGAGTTTTATTCCTTCTGACATGTTTATTTTTTTAAAACTTGAAGTTCTTTTGACCAAAACGAAATATCAGTACTATCATATTATGGAGGGAATCAGGGAAACATTTCATACCTATCCATAGGCACCAGCCTACTCTCATCTAAATCGTTTGTCTTGACGTTATCGATTTGATTTTTTAAACTAGTAATTTTAGAATTAAAAAAATTTAATAAAAATATTAATTAAGAGATTATCTTTATTTTAAATTTTTAAGTCATAAAATAATTTTTAAAAAACATAAAAAAAAAAAAAAAGCATTTAGACTGCCCAGCTAGGACAAACGTCTAGTGCCTATCCTTTGAAGAGGCACCGATACTAGTTCCGCAGTTAGAGTAACGTAGAACTAAAAGTGGTGAGAAAAATGGACAGTTGAAGAGGCTAGAGAGCAAAAGAAAAGAGCAGTGATATTCATTTTTTTCCCCATCTATGGTTTCATCCATTCATTCATAGGAAAATTCATGAAAAGTCTGTGTTTGGAAACTTTGTTTGTCAGACAAACCTGATATGTTTTTATACATAGAAAGTAAGTATCGATATTTGAATTTAAATCCTTCTAACTAATAAATTTTTTCCTAATTGATCACAGGTTTTTTGGTTGTGGATTCTACTTCATAAGTTAATACTACTAGGTATCACTGTATCTGATCTTTCATGTCCTTCAATGTTCAAAGTCTGCTAATCAGTTGCCATACCCTCTGATTCACGTATCAAAAGTCCAAAACTAACTCAGACTGCTTTTAAACATGCCAAACTCACACAGACATAACCAAAATATATCACTACGTATTTCTTTTGAACAAAATTAGCTGCACTCACCTGTATGAGAAAGCAACGACTCAGAAAGGAAATGTGTACATTGTCCATTTGTCTTCATTGTAAAAGCTGAAGTTAAGAAAGTTAGGTGATGGTTTTAGAAATGACTCAGAAGGTAAATGTGTTCATTGACTAAATTTTAAAAGCTAAAGTGAAGTTAGGTGATGATGGAATAACTGTCTTGTCATATTTTTTTAAAAATGAATAAAATTTATACACTCTTAAAATATTTACAAAAAATTTTAAAACTATGCATTATAAAAATATATATAAAGTTTAATTAACCAAAAAAATCGTTTGTTCCCACCCATCTAGACCATGCTTTAGGAAAGCAATTGAATTATAGTGTTCTCAAATAACACAATATTAAATATAATTCGATTCCTTTCAATTGAATTTAGGAAAAATTATAATGAAGGACCTAAGAAAAATAATATTTATTAAGAAGGATCATAAAAAGTAGTAATTATTTTAAAGGACCAAAAATTAAAATATTAAAATAAAAGGACTAAATTACCCTTAATCAGATTTCCTATCTTTTCATTAATTAAATCTGGAATGATTTTTTCTTGAGAATCTAGAGTAATTGATGGATAATAATAAAAAAATATCAATTCAAATAATTCTTTTTCTATTGTAAAATCACTCAAGATTATTATGTTAGAGAAAAGATAGGAAAGATGGAGCTTTTTATGGTTATAACGAAAGGAAAAAGGGATTTGGTTTCTTTAACCACGTTCTTCTCTTTTGATGGGGTTTTTCTGAGTTAAGAGCCTTTTACTTTATTTTCTGTTTATTTGGGAATAGAACAACTGGTAATATTGAATGAATATCAGGTACATTTGGTTGCCTCAGCACAAAAAATCTCAGGTCCAACACTGCAGATGGTTGCACAACGCACGAGGCTTCTTCTGCCACAACCATAAAAGCTCCATCTGTCCTATCTTTTCTCTAGCATAATAATCTGGAGTGATTCTACGATGAGAAAAGAATTATTTAAATTAATATCTATTTATTATCATATATTAATTACTTTAGATTTTCATGTAAGAAAAAATCATTCCATATTCAGTTAATAAGAAGATAGGAAGAAAAAATCATTCCAGATTTAATTAATGAGAAGATAGGAAATCTGATTAAGGGTAATTTAGTCCTTTTATTTTAATATTTTAATTTTTGGTCCTTTAAAATAATTACCACTTTTTATGGTCCTTCTTAATAAATATTATTTTTTTTAGGTCCTTCATTATAATTTTTCCTTGAATTTACCTAAAATGAGACATCTTTCTTTTTTTTAGGGTTAAGTAGTAAATTTGCTTCGAAAGTTTTCGCTCCTAAAAGTTTTTTTTTTCTTTTTTGAATCTCAATATTACCCTGAAAGTTTTAAAACGTATCACTATTACCTATTTCCGTTAAAAAATTAATAAGCAATGTCAAGTTTTTGACCGTCAACGTTATTTTTTTTAATGAAATATGACAACATTGCTATATTTAAAACTTTTAGAGAAACATTGAAAAAAGAAAAATTTTCAGAGTAACATTACTTCTAGACTTATATTTTTAGGACGGATTTACTACTTAACTCTTCTTTTTATTTTGGGTTAAATGTGATCTAGTTTCTGTGTGACCAAAAAAAATAACACACCTGCATGTGATTCTACAGAGAGCCTAGTTTTCTGAAGTAATCATGATAATGTCTATAGGATATATGGCCTCAAAATTTGACCTCCTTGGTTATTATGATTTGAGTTGGCCACATGTGAAACCATAATAACCCATAATGCCCCTATAGGGATGAACAGAGAGGCAAATCATGAACAATTATTTCCTTATTTTGTGATTCAATCTTCCTTTCCCGAACAATAATACTTATACATGACCAATCATAATAACCTAACAATAATCCTTTGTTACAACCATTAACCTTACAATTGACATTACAATTACATAGACCCATGACTGTTTTGGGTTCATAACAACGCACCAAACTAGTCTCATTTCCAAGGTCAATATTGTAATTCTCTTTTGTCACATTGCTCTTTCTCACAGTAATCCACTCTCCTTCCCATTCCCAGTTGGGCTCATTGCCGTCCAACGACGTCGTGGCTTCTGTGCACAACCTACGAATCCTGTCTCTGCCAGAATTGCAGGAGCGAATACGGGTCGGATCTTGGGTGGGTTCCCATGAATCCCAGATGGATCCATCCATTACACCCGTTGGAGTATCAGACTTCGAGCTTCCAAATTCTTTCATGGACGAAATTGATTCTTCCACAAACTCATGTCTGAGAAATTCGCTCACGGACCACCGCTCATTCGGGTCTATCTTCAGACACTTGCTCACAAAGTCCCTCCCTTGCTCCGACATAAACCCGGGAATCTCCGGCACATCGCCGGAAAACCCGATTCGATAAACCGCACTTAAAGGGTCAGATACGTCCGGCCAGGGAGCTCGCCCGGTGATCATCTCCAATACAGTACACCCCAGAGACCATACGTCTGCAGCGAACCCCTGTTGCTCTCCACGCGCCACCTCCGGCGCCATGAACACTGGTGTGCCGGCAATCCCTCCGCCGTAGCCCACGGCCTCAGACACCCTCCGAGCACAACCCAAGTCTGCAATTTTAGCCCCTTCCTCTGTCACCAAAACATTCTTACCTTTAATATCACCATGCACTATGCCGTTAGAATGAAGATGGTCAAGCCCCAGCAAGATTTGGCGCGCATAGGTTCGGACCACGGCCTCCTCTAGCCCGTCTCGCCGGCGAGCCAAGTCTGCGAGCGTACCGTAAGGTGCGTACTCCATGATCAGATTGTACCACTGTACATTACTCTCTAATGTAATATCATGACCTTGGTATGCTACTATGTGAGGAGATTTCAATGTGGACAGAATTTTCTGTTCCCTTTGAAGCAACTCCGACCGGTTGAGCTCGGCTGATTTGACCGCAAACAAGCGACCAGACTGACGATCATGGGCAATGGAGACGGTGGCGGTGGCACCCCGGCCAACGGTGGTACCCCTAGACCAGTCCATAGAAGAGAGCTCTAGTTTGAAGTTGGGAGCTCTAAAAAAGGGTTTGAAATGTAAAGGTATAGATTTGTTTTGTTAGGAACTACCATTTTGCATTGTCTATATTTATATATGTGCAAAGGTTAAATAAAGTTTGGTTTGGTATGGTTGGCTTGAAGCAAAGCGCGATAGACGTATAGTACAAAGCTGTGAGATTTAAGATTCTAGAGTCTTTTGTTTTTGGTTGTGTTCACATCGATCTTCTCGATCACACGGCTGTGCTGGGAGAGATCCACGTGTCAAAAGAAATGTGTGGGGCTAGCAACTTTTTTGTTAATTAGCCGGCGATGCACATATTGCGTAACAAGTTAGAGAAATTAATACATTCACAAGCTACGTATGCAGTATTAATAAGGGAAAATGAGGAAAATGAGTGCCAATTCCACGGAACATACAAAATATTAAAAAAGTCTCAACCTAAAATCACATATTAAAAAAGTCTCCATTATTTGTATTGAAACAAAATCCAGATGTTTAAAGTTTATTGTGAATATAATACTTCTAGTTGTAAATATAGTTTTTTCTGTTGTGAATGACTAGATTTTAATTTTTTTTGTGTGAATATAGTATTTCTTGTTGTGAATGTAGCTTTTTTTGTTGTAAATGACCTCTATACGCTTAGGGACCTGAGTTTGAAACAAAATTCAGGTGTTTAAATTTTGTTATAAATATAACACTTTTTATTGTAAATATAGCTCTTTCTGTTGTGAATAGCCTGTTGTGAATAGCCAGGTTTTTAAATTTTTTTTGTGAATATAGCATTTCATATCGTGAACATAGCACTTCCTGTTGTCATTACAAATAATATTTTTTAAAAAAAGTCCCTAGGAATTTTTTTGATATGTGATTTTGTGTTGAGATTTTTTGATATTTTGTATATTCCTTGGGACCTGACTGCAATTTTTCCTATTAACAATAGTACGTATTCCAATTCAAAATTTTAAAACGGTATACTATTATTTTCAACATTAAGAGACGCGCCAAGTTAATTTAAAGTATCCTTGAGAAAAACTAAAAAAATTATTATTTGACTTGTTTAAAATATATGGAATTAATTGATTAGTTATTGTTTAATATAGTGTTCATTTTTTAAAGTTGACTTTGGGTTTAAAAACTGGAGTCGTGTATAAATAAATAGAGAGGAGATGGTGCACATGGAGGCATGTGCTGGCGTGGGTTGGTGATCAGGGAATGGTTCATGAGGTGATAAAAGAGTAAAAGTACGAGTAAATGCAATGCACCTCAAGATTTAATTAACTGCGTATTCTACTTTGTGTGTGTGTGTGTAAGATTGGGAAATTTCTGTGGCTTTGGGGAGTCCAATATATATATATAAAGGGAAGATAAGATGATTCGTTTTAAAATATAATTTTTTACTATGCAAATATGGATTTTTTTTTAATTTTATTTTCAAATGGCTATCTAACTATATTAGTTTTGAGTATCGGCAAATCCAATTGAGAGTAACTCTCTAAAAGGAGATACTTAGCGGCCAAAGCTAGGATATCAACGCTTATTAGTTGCAAATATGTATTTCTTGTGCGAATGAGAGTTGGCATAGATGGTAAGGAATTCAGGACTAGGCTATTGGGTCGTAGGTTCGATCCTCTCTCTCATCGCTGAGACTCCTTTGGTAGGCGATCTCGTGAGGCCGTGCCCTGGCCTTAGTGGGGGACTGATGTCAAGCCTCTCCAAAACTTTTTTATAGCCAAAAAAAAATATATTTCTTGCTATGTCTTATACTAATACTAGCAACTTTTGTATTATGTTATGAGCACAATTAAATTCAAAGATTGAGCACAATACCAAAAGACTAACATATTATGAAAGAGTAGCCATTGAATTTATCAACTTATCACGCTTGTGAGAATCCCAAATGTGGGAGCCAAAACGATGCACCTCGTTCGAGAGCTGACATCCTCAGTAACTCTACATCATGATACTACATTTAACCTCAATCTTGTCATCATAAAGGCCTTTGAACTTATAAACCTCACTTCAATTATGAGAATTTTCTATGTGGGACCGTAACATGCCATCAAAATGAGACACAAGTCTTTGGGTTCGGAAAACCACATATTAAGAGCAAATTGTTGAAGTTGGAGAATCAAGTCTTATAAGGTCCATCATTCAAGATAAACCCCTAATGTAGGACTCATGACATATTAGTAGGTGCTCAAGTGTAATTGATAAAATAACAATGTTTGTATATATTTTTTAGGACCAGAAAGTGCCACGCAGCAGTGTGGTAGACATGCCTACCCAATAGAAGGCTTTGAAGTTAGATTACATGAAGTGAATGTGAAGGGGCCGGTTGGTTGACTTGGAGTAGCAAAAATGTGCTACTACTATTATAAGTCTTGTTTGTCTTGGAAAATTGGTGGTGTGTACTTGTACTTGTGATGGCCACAAGAAGAGAGAGTGATGTTTGTTGTTAGGAAGAAAAGCAATGCACATGTGATAAATATCATAACATTGATACGAGGAAAACGAGGGAAGATTCAATTCACTAGATCCAGAATTACTTTTATAATGTGATTGAGATGGATAGAATTTGGCAAAGAGTGATAATTAAACATCGTATTGTTTGACTTTTGACTGCCTAATTCTTTCTGTTCAATATGGATACAATGCAATGTACGTACACAATGATGTGCATATATTTTTAATCCACTTTAATAGCTCCTTTACCATTAAATGAATGCACTTCTAATAGGTCAAATAATGCTCAATTTTCAACGCTTCATGGCACATTGAAAGTTGGATATATATAGTTCTATGGGCCATTTTTATAAATCAAGTAAGAAATTTTACTTTTCAAGAATTTACGGAATTTTAAGGATGATTCGCATTGTATAATTGGATTGTATGAGAGGAAAAAATTGTTGAAGAAAGCCTTACTCCATCTATATATCCAATTAACCTGATCCACAACCTGATTGAGGATTATTGGTGAATACTAAAAAATACTACCTTCGGTCCTAATTATAAGAACACTTTTGTAGTATAATTTACACTACAAAAGTGTTCCTATAATTTGGACTGGAGGGAATATATTACTCACTCATATCTTTAATATTAGACATATTTACCTAATCAAATCATATCAAAGAAGTTAGTTAATATAACATGTATTTTCTAAATACCATAGTTATCTTCTTTAATTCCCCTATCTCCTCGCTTTTTTATTATTGTTGAGGAAGTATAAATAAAGGTAAATTAGAAAAATATTAATAAATATAAAAAATATGTTTCATATTTAGGACTAAAATCAATTCCTCAAATATATCGTATATTAAAAATTGATGGAATAATATTAATGCCATTAACTGATTAATCTAACTGAATAGTACCTTCATTAGTCTCACTTGTCTTCGATCTCATATTATATATACTCCCTCTAATCTTTGGTAGATGGTATTTTCAACTAATTTGCATAAACTAAAGAATGACAATTAATTTATTAAATATGTTCTAAATTAATAAAAATTTCAATTTTATCCTAATTAATGAGGTTTTAAAAGAGAGATAAACACGAAAATATGTATTTAAACATTAATTACATGAGCAATTATGAAATAGGGACAGATGGAGTATCTAATTGCATCAATTATCTCATGAATCTTTTTTCTATTCATTCACACACACTCTCTCTCTAAATAAAGATATTTTCAAAAAAGTTAAAATATATTACTTCTGGTCCTAATTATATATATATGACCAAGTTTATAGTACAATTTGCACTATAAACTTAGTCCTATAATTAAGACCAGAAAGAGTATTTTTTTCTTATATACTTATTATCTCTAATTAATGTTAACCGATTGTTATAAACATGATTTGATTATTTGTATCTCATACTTTTCCGGTTCTATATATAGGGCATTTTCCACATTTTTCACACATATCAAGGAAAATCTTAAATCTCATAAACTGTATCATAAAATTTAACAATTTTCTAATTGTATCTCTATTTAATATATATATACCATTATGTACTTTATTATAAATCACTTGTATCTCATTCTCGGAAACCCAAAAAATCAATAGATCAATTTATCCTTATTTGTGAAAAACGAGGAGTATAAATTCAACTAAAGAGAGTGTATGGCCGGTAGGCCTTGGCGAATCAGTGGAGCAATCAGCCGTTTGAATGTGAAAGCCCTGTTAGCGCATTTGAGGAAGGAAATGTTGAAGAAAGTGAAGGCAGAAATAGTGGGCGTGACAATGTGATGAGTGTGTGACAGTTGGAAGAAGCAAAGCTAAGCCAACTCATTAACCTCTTTCACATTAATTCCCCTTCAATTCCCCCATACTGTGTGTTCTACCCACTTTGTGTCGGCACCCAACTTCTTTCAATATATACTCCAAAAAATAACTCATTACATTTATTTTAAATTCAATTTTTAACTTTGCTCGTATTTGAACTTCTCTCACTTCTCAATATTTAATGTGGATGATCCAATGTTGTCAAAATCAATTTTTTACATAGAAACATAAAGGGTGGTAGAAACACAGATCATAGAAACGACACGAAATGTAAAATTTCTACTATTTAAAGTATGATACAAAATTATATGTGTGTGTTTGCACGTGAGTATGTAAAAAAAAAAAACATAAATCACTATTAAAAATTCAATAAACAATTTCATATTTTAAAATATAAGCCACATAACCATATAAAACATAAGTCTAAAAATACAAAAAGAGTTTAACAACTCCTACAATCAAGTTCTAAAATATCAAGAAACTAAAGTTTAACAATTTCTAAATTATATCAATTGATTCAAATCGAATACATCATCTTGGATCATTTGCATGTCCTCTTCTCTTACTCTTATAACTAATTCATTTGTAAAACTTGAAATGTCCTAATCATGATAATTCATAGGTTCTCTCACTTTAACTTCAATCATGCTTTTCTCATTATGGGCATCAACATCTAAGTTATCTACATCCTCTCAATTTTCTTCATTTTTTGTTATAAGTAAAAACAGTAAAATCATAAAGTTTTTACGGTTTTTATGTTTCTATGCGATGGTTTTACCCATTTTAACTAAGGATCATTTTTACTTACGTTTTAACACATATCTCTTCAGTAAAGATGTAAAAACATAAGTTTTTATGTTTTTATATTAGTTTTTGACAACAATGGTACCACTAATAAATTAAGGGTTAATATCCAATTTTACTTCTAAAGTTTTCATATAAAAACTGTGGATATTTGGAAATTTTGGTTGAATCATTTTGTCCTGAAAATATTAAAAAATGAACAATGTTGTCACCTCTAACCATTAAAAATGTTGATATTCAATGTTAATTTTTTAATAATCAGTATTAGCTTTTTAACGGTTAAGGCACATTTGCTCCTTTTTTTTAGTAGGCACATGTATCTTCCTAATGGAGCTAGGCAAGCATATCTAAGATACTATCAGGTATTAAATATGGACAAATTTTTCAATGGGGATTCGAATATTTGCTCCTAATTTTAGTAGGCACATGTATCTTCCTATTGGAGGCAACCATATTCAAGGTACTATCAGATATTAAATATGGACACATTTTTTAATGAGTTTCAAACCTTTACTCCTTTTTTTAATAATATTATGGTGAAGTTGACCAAACAAAAACTTCCAAATATCCATAGCTCATGCATGAAAACTTCCACAACAAAATGAGACCTTAAGCCATAAAATAATAAAACAAAAAAATAAAAAATGTAATTAAGAGTGGTAGGTGATCCTGCGTTTTTAACTTGGATCGTAGGGGTCCAGCGTTAATTCAAAACATCAACTTGAGAAGAAAAATAAAGAGTGGTAGGTGATCCTGCGTTTTTAACATGATTGTTATTTAAGGGTACAAAATGAGGAACCTATATGTCACAATCATCAGCATTTAATGTAAGCTAGTAAATAAACAAAACCTTATCAATTATGATTATGGATATTTGAACGTTAATATTTTTGTACTACTAATCTGTACCGTTCTTTTGTGCCAGATTGTGGACGTTGAAAATGGAATCCAAAGAAAATGCCATCACGTGCCGCCCACAAAACCAAAGCGCTCCTTTTTTTTTTTTTTTCTTTTTCTTTTTCCTTTGTTCTCGTGATTAAGCAATGTAATGAATCATTCATGATTCAATAACTACGGAAACATGCACGTCCTGGGTTGAATCTCACAGACTGGATTTAAACTCTTTCAATATCAAAAGTAAGGAAGCGTGCTGTGACATACAAGCCAAAGCAGAATCTACTTTATATATATATATATATATATATATAATTGGTTTTGAAAAGTAATTTATAATTTTATATATTGCTGTATCATCATTGGTCATCTGATTGTCCAGAAACACGAACTTGCTTTCCCTTTGGATGACTTATCCAGCAAGATTATGAAATACTATTCTTCAACATTTCTGCGCCTTTCCAACTATGTTCGGGGGAAAAACTTAACTTAGCTCCAGAAATTGTGTTTGAATGATGTCAAAATATTCTAAATGTTTCTCGATTTCAACAATAATGTAACTCTGTACTTTTCAGTCATATACTACTACCGATCTAATTACAATTTGTATTACAAACTTTGTCATAGATCTGAGATTAGAGGGAGTACTACAAATCCCTAATATTAGGCGTTTCCTAAAAAATTGAGTAGTTCTTGTCATAAGTCACGGAAGGTATTAATTACGTTCTTACAAATTACCCCCATTTTGATACAATTTTTGTCCTTTTTAAAATATAATTCATGATTTTATTTTGTAATTAGATGAGCATAAAATAAATGCTTAAAATTATAAACAGATCCAATCTACAACCTCCCACTTACATAAGAATTTTCATGTTATTGGGTTATAATTCCATTTGCAATTTATTTTCAAATAAACTTATTGACTTAATTACCTATCATTAATTAGTTTTGAACTTTTGATGAAATGGTTAGAAATCTCTTAAAAGATGGGAGGGGATACCATTATATTTAATGAATTTGTTTATTTTTGCTTTGATTTTCGTTCATCTGTTAAACATTGAACAAGCCATTTAAACTACACTTTATCACAACTCAAATTAACCTCAAATGATGCAAAAGCAAGAGTACAACTCTATCATCATAATTGGGCAGGGGAATTGATATTTCAGCCTCCCTTCTACGATGTAGCATGTGCTATTCTCTTGAATAATGCCACCACATTGGTTTAGGAGTGGGATTCCTCAGTTTCGGCCCCCTCTGTGATTTGGCCTAGTAGATAGTGATATTGATTCTCCCAATGCAGGAAATGATTGAGGGTAATCCTCATCACATGTTTCGTAACTACAAATCTACATGGCCCCTATTAGTTGTATTTGTAATTTTAACTGTATTAATTGTTCTGAAGGATATTTAAATGTTAATTGTTGTATAATGATGCTCATTTAGCTTCTTCGTGGGTTGATAGTTGTGCCTCCAAGTTTGGAATTGTTGTCATGCTGGTTTGCCCTTGAAGGCGTCTCTTCTTCAGTGGTGAGCTACCAATGTTGTTGTTCCAAGTGGGATTGGCTCCATGGTCCTATTATACATATTGCATGTCGGATTGGTTAGTACATTTTGCTGAGGGGCTTGATCTTTTATCCCTTGAAGGTTGTTTGGCTGATACATGGCCAATAGTATGATGGTCATGCAGGCTGCTATGAAAGTCATGTGGTCGCCCCCGCTCACTCATCAGAGAAATTTACAGAATTTGAAAAAAGGAATATGACTATTTGCATTCCTGAACTATAACTTTTAAAAAACTCAAGAGATGACAACTACTCTTCTATAAGGTGGCTTTTATTGGATTATTAGTTGGTAGTGAGTTCGTGGTTAGTGATGTGTCATTATTACAATAACTTATAACTTTAACTTTAATTGCAATGTTTATTAACACTATTAAATTGATGACCATTGATACGTTGTTATCCCAAACAATCTAAAGAAAATCTTGAAGAATTTGAATAATGAAGTACTCCCTTTGGTTCTTATTATAAGGCACGAACTAACAATTTTCACAAACCAATAAAAACAGTTAAAGTCAATAAAGTTGTCCTATAATTTAAGTAACTTCCAATATTACCCAATGGCACTAAACTCTAATATTATATTAATTATTATTCTCATCCACTATCCTTATTAATTATAGGTAAACATGGAAAAAATAATTAATGTGCTTTGGAAATAAGCAAGTGCTTTATAAAAAATGACCAAATATAAATGTTAGTTGGTATCTTATAATAAGGACTTAGTAACACTTTTGAAAAACTCAAGAGATGAGAATTATTCTTCTTTAAGGTATATTTTTTGGGTTATCAATCCTTAGAGATTTAGTGATTAGTAATGTGCTATTATTTCACAATGATTAGTGTTTTTGGGCCCTTCATTTGATTAGTGTTTTTGGGCCCTTCATTTCCTAATTGACTTCAATGTATATTAAAACTATTGATACTAACTTTATTGAAAGAAAGAATGGAGAACTCTGCAGCTCTGGTTCCAGCGTCGTCGGAAGAAGAGGACCTGTGTTTTAGGAACTCCAAGAAGGTTAAGAATGGCGGACTCTCAATTGTGGGGGAGGAATGGCCGAAGTTGGGGAAAGGAGGGTCTAATCCTTGGGGTGCTCATCAATCGTTTGCCGAGAAGCTTCAAGGTATTTCGAGAGCTGATGCTGAGATGTTAGTATCGGATGGGTGAAATGCTCTGTCAGATGATTCACTGTCTCTCAACGATTCTGACAAGGATTGTAGTGAACCCTTATGCAAGATTCAGGAGGTCCCAAGTAGGAATTTTCCCAGGTTCTCCTTTTCAGAAAAAATGAAAAAGAGATTGTACAAGGCTTGGGATTATGCGGTCATTGTGAAACTTTTGGGGAAGAGCATTGGCTATAAGATGCTTTTGTCAATCCTCCAACCCCTGTAGGCCAAAAAAGGTGTGATTAGTTTGATCAATATCGATAATGGATTTTTGTTGTGAAACTCACTAATAGGGATGATTATGTCAATGCTTTAACTGGAGGGCCTTGGATGATATTTGACCTTTACCTTACTGTGAGACCTTGGGAGCCCCTATTTCAACCTCTGAGGGCTACAATCAATAAGGTGGTGGTTTGGGTGCGTATGCCTAATTTAGCTCTAGAATATTATGACAAAGAAGCTCTTACTTGGATTGGGGATAGGATAGGAGAAACCATTAAAGTGGATTTTAATACCTCCTATCAGCTCCGTGGAAGATATGCTTGAGTGTGTGTTCTTGTGGATTTAGGGAAGCAACTAATGTCGGGTTTTACGCTGGATGGGGAGGACTTCATTATTGAGTATGAAGGCCTTCATGATTTGTGTACATGTTGCGGTGTATACGGGCACAAAGCTAGTGAGTGTAAAACAGGGGATGGCTCAAGTACGAGGGGTATAGTTGTGGTCGAAAATGGCAATTCAGTTATGAAGGAGGGTACGAGTCTTGAGTTAGGCATTTGGAAAGTGGTTCAACGACCACGTCGGTCTAAATAGGATGCTAAGGAGAAGACGACTGGTGCCTCTGTGCAGGCCGAAAAGGGATCCAGGTATGGAGTCTTAGCGATGGAAGAGAAGGAGGAGATCTAGTCAGCAGTGGAGTTACATCCGATTATGCCAATGCAGGCTGGGGTTGGTGATTGTGCAGGGGCTATAAAGTCGAGGGTTGGTGGAAGTGCAGTAGCAGTGGAGGCGCCGAGTGTAATTAATGGGGGTACGTCTGTCAAGAACAAAAAGGGAGGGTCTTCCAAGAAATTTTTTGAGAAGAAAAAGTTAAATAGGGAAAGTCTTTTGAAGGGGACAGCTAGAAAGGAAATCAGAAAGGAAAGACGTTCTAAGGTGTTGACTTTGGCAAATGTGGAGGATTCTAAGCTGCTAAGTTAGAAGTACCATGGGGTGTGTGCAGATGAGAAGAATAAAAAGGTTGATAAGGATATTTCGGAAGTCCCCATGGAGAACATGGTTTGGGCTTCTGATAGCCAACCCATTTTAAATCACAATCCAGGTGATGGCCATATGATCGTCAGGCCTTCTGGCCGGTTTTGGGCTGCTAATGAGGAAGGGGAGGGTACGGTGGTACTCGAGACTCCTAATAAGCCTTTGAGTGAGTCGAGTAAGCCTCAGGCCCATTTACAATAGTTTGGATCTAGGTAGTATTTCTGCTTGGTTTTAGCCCTAATGTCAAAAATTTATAGGCGCGAGATGTACCTTGTGGGGGGGGGGGCGGTCCACGGGACATAGTCCTTATTTTCTAGAATTGTAGAGGAGCTTGTGGTCGTAAGTTGCTTCTCAATCTCCGTGTTTTGGTCAGGTGTCATCACCCTTGCTTTCTGCTCCTTGCGGAAATGAAATGTGAAGATGACTCTCATCTTAAGTGTATTCAGTCCCTGGGTTTCGACAGCTTCTACTTCATCCCTAGTGTGGGCAAATCGGGCGGCTTGGTGGCTGTGTGGAGTTCCAATGTGATCAGAGTGTCCGACGTTGAGGGGAAACGTCAATTCATCCACTTTAGCTGCGTATTCCACCGAGGACTGAGTTTTGGAGGATTTGGCGTCGATAATGGATGAACCATGGGTTGCCTTGGGCGACTTTAATGACATAATTTCGGCGTCAGAAAGAACGAGTAGTGGAGGAGGTGACGAGAGGAGATGGCGTGAATTTTCAGATATGATCGCCAAATGTCGTCTTTCTGATCTTGGCTTCTCTAGACCCAGGTTCACCTGGAAAGGTCCCAAATTGCAAGGAGGTAGAAGACTATTTGAGAGGCTGGATCATGGACTAGCGAATAATGCTTTCTTCTCGGAGGTTGCTGTTGCCTCAATTAAGGTATTTCCTCGCTCCAATTTTTCTAATCATTGTCCAATTTGTCTATATTTTGGGGATACAGGGGTCTCTTCTGGGGGTTCTTGTCCTTTTTGTTTCAAGGCTATGTGGGTAAAACATGAGAGGTATGCAGAATTTCTCACTTCTTCCTGGTCAGTTGGGGTGGATCTGAATAGGGCCTTATTTAATTTTCGGTCTGAGTTGGGAGCTTGGAATAAGAATGTTTTTGGCTAGCTTGAGAAGGAGAAACAGATAATTTTGTCTAGATTGGAGGGGACTCAAAGGTCTTAGGACTATCCTTATTCCAATTTCTTATGTAACTTAGAAGTGGAGCTTCAGAATCGTTTTGAAAGGCTTTTGAAGTTGGAGGAGATTAAATGGTTCCAGAAATCTCGTTCAGTTTGGATCGCTAAGGGTGATCGTAATACTAGGTTCTACCATCTAAAGACTAAGATGCGTAGATAGAGAAATAAGGTCCTAATGTTGAAGAATCATCAGGGAGTCTAGATTGAGGATGAGTTGGAGTTGAAAAGTATGGAAACGAATTATTTTAAAAACCTGTATTGCCCTGACCAAGTAGGATCCAAAGTGTTCTCTACTAGAGCCAATTTCCTGGTTCTTGACCGTCATTTGTTTGAGAGATTGTCTAGAGATCCGAATGATGTAGAAATCAGGTCTATTCTATTTTCTATGGGTTGTTACAAAGCTCTAGGAATTGACGGATTTCCCCCTATCTTTTATAAATCCAACTGGAACATTGTGGGTCCTCCATTATGCAAGTTTGTGAAGGATATTTTTCAAGGATCCTTGGATGTATCTAAAGCCAATAAGACTCTCATTACCCTTATTCCAAAGAGGGACTTAGTTGAATTGGTATCTCATTTCCGCCCTATTTCCTTATGTATGGTGCATTACAAATGCGTCACTAAATTAAAAGTGTGGCGGATGAGAGGCCTAATTGATAAAATCATCTCGCCTTTTCAAGCAAGTTTTATTAAAGGAAGGAATATCCAAGATAATATTGTGGTAGGGCAGGAGATTCTACATACCATGAACAAGAATAAAAGTCGAAAAGGTCTTATGGCGTGGAAGATTGATCTTGAAAAAGCTTACGACAGGATCAACTGGAGTTTTCTAAAACAAGTCTTGCTAGATGCGGGGTTTGAACTAGCTTTTTTTAATTTGATTTTAAGTTGTGTTTCTTCTGCTTCTTATAATGTGTAGTGGAATGGCGCTCAGACAGATTTTTTCTATCCTAAGAGAGGTCTACGACAGGGTGACCCTATTTGCCCCTTTCTATTTGTTTTATGTATGGACAGGTTATCACACTTAATTTGCGACTACGTGGAAGATGGGGATTTGAAGCCAATTTTTCTCCCTAGAGGTAGCCCCAAGGTATCTTATCTTATATTTGCTGATGATCTGCTACTTTTTGGAGTGGCATCTGAAGCACAATCAGCATGTATGCTAAATTGTTTGGATAAATTTATGCTAGCGTCGAGTGGAAAGATCAACACAGCGAAGTCATCCCTTTTTTTTCTCTTCGAAAGTGCCTCTTCACACAAGGTTGAGAATAAGGGATATGACGCAGATGCAGATAACTTGCGAAATTGGGAGATATTTGGGGTTTCCACTCTCTAGAGGTAGGAGCAGAAAGGATGATTTTCAGTATATTATTGATCGGGTGAGGTTCAAATTGAGCAACTGGAAAGCAAATTGTCTTTCGATGGCAAGGAGGATAACTCTAGCAAAGGCAGCTGTGAGTGCTATTCCAATGTACCCAATGCAAGTGACCCATTTACCTTTAAGTGTTTGCTTGGAGGTGGAGAGATTACAAAGAAACTTCATTTGGGGCCATGATGAGAGCTCCAAGAAATTTCATGCCATAGGATGGAACCAAATAACGAGGCCTAAGGAGTTTTGGGGCCTTGGTTTTAGAAAACTTGCCTCGGTGAATAAAGCTTGTGGTGCGAAACTAGCATGGAAAATGACGATTGGGGTGAAGGCATTGTGGTCTGATATTTTGATTCATAAATATGTAATTAGGGAGGAAGAGTCCTTGCTGATTTATAGACCCGGAGACTCTAGACTCTAGAGATTTATTTGTGCGTAGAAGGACTTGATTGAACAGGGTATCAAGTGGCAAATTCGTGATGGTCAGTCTGTTAGTTTTTTCCATGATGTTTGGGTGGGAGCTAATATGCGTCTGGTGGATTTTTGTACAAGGCAGTTGATGGATGAGGAGGAATCTTCTTATGTTAAGGATTGGGTGAAGGATAATTGTTGGGATTGGGACAGCCTCGCTCGAGTGTTGAATGTGGACGGTATGAACAGACTTGCCCTAGTATTGCCCCCTAAGCAAAATGTTGGGGTTGATTTCTTAGTTTGGGGAGGTAGTAGTGATGGGTGTTTCTCAGTTAAAAGTGCTTACTTTTTAGTTGAGCCTAATTTAATTCAGTGGCATGATGTGCTTTTTTAAAAAGGTTTGGAGATGGGAGGGGGTGGAGAGGATTAGATTATTTATGTGGAAAGTGCTCCTAAACAAGCTGCCCACGAATCTGTGGAGGAGCTCTTGAGCGCAATCCTCTCCATTTTGTGGTTATTGTCATTCAGGGGGGGAAGACATTCTTCACATCCTTAGAGATTGTTCTTGTGCTAGAAGATTATGGAAAAAAATTGCTTCGGACAAGGTATGTTTCTTCATTCTATTCTGCTGATCTCAATGCTTGGATGAGTATGAATTTAAGGGAATCTATAGGGTATGCTTTTAATGGTTACTAGAATCTCTTTTTTGGTGTCACTATTTGGAAACTATAGGAGTGGCGAAATTGTAGCACTTTTGATGCAAATTTTTCAAGGCCTATTGATTCGGTTGCTGTATATTAGCCATAATAGGGAAATTTTGTGTTATGGCTGATCAGAGTTTTCTAGAGTCTGGTGTTTGTTATCTAAATGGGAATGGATGGATTACACCACCAGTGGGGTGGTTTAAGGCTAATATTGACGAGGTTGTAACGCTGAGGTCTTTACAGGCAGGGTGTGGTGGTCTGTTTAGAGATGCGATGGGTACTTGGCTGTTTAGCTTCACCAAATCCTTAGGAACTTGCAGCGCACAAATGGTAAAAGAATGAGCAGTGTTTGAAGCCTTCCAAATTGCTTAGGAGCTGGGAATAAGAAAGCTAATGCTAGAATCTGATGCCCGGGTAGTTTTGAAGCTAATTGCTGATCCTGCTTATAATAGTCGAAGTCTACTGATCATGCAGATTAGGGAGCTGCTAAACCGTGACTGGCAAGTGAAGTTGATGGGTATTAATCGTGTAATTAATAGGGTGGCCGGCGCTTTAGCAAAACTGCGGATTACAATCTCTTCCTATCTTGATGTTTGTCCTATTAGATTGCAGTCTTGGGTGACCCAAGAGAGTATGGGATTTATTCCCCCTTTATTGTAATGTTGCTTAGTTGTATGTTTGGCTTTTAGCCTCTTCTTATTATCCAAAAAAATATATATATATTGAAAGAGTTAAAGAGTCCAGAACAGTATAATACTATAATGTGTGCATTAAATATAATTTAATTAAGCAAATTATAAGTTAGTTGTGTTGTCTCCTTGCTTAGTGCCCTATTCACTTTAAGGTCACGTAATGATACGTACATATGCACATACATACATAGTTTTAGTTTGTGTATGTTAATAATTCACCTGGGTTTAAAATGTTTCACATTTATTATTCTTTTTGGACTCTAAGTTGCTTAACTATAACTTCAATGGATATTAAAACTATCAAAACTATCTTTATTGAAAGAGTAAAGGCATTTTGAAACATATTATGTGGGCCTTTAATTTTATTAGAATAGGAAAATGAAGAGTTAGTTTTAACCAACCCCCTGGGTCGCATATATCCAGTCTATAAATGGCTTCATTAAAAAAAAGTTATGAAATCCATAAAGGCAAAATATGTGCATTTGATTTAAGGGTTAAGGGACAATTTTGTCACATAAGTTGTCACCGAGAGCCAATATTACTATGAAAGTGTCACAAAGGTGTAAGTCATGCTGTTATCCAGTTAATTTTTACTGTTAATTGTGCAAATATACTAAGTTGACAGTCAAAGTGTAATCCACTTCATTTTTATAAAGCTGCAAATTTTACCCTAGAAGTCAATGTGACATATACTTCATTTTGTTGAATGTAAGTTGCGCACTTTCCAAACAACACCACCTTAATGCAGTCTCACTATTCAATGTATGAGTTACATATATATAAATTTGAAAATTTTAACATGTAAATTTGACATGTAACTAAGGGGAAATGTGCCTTTCCATTTCCCTTCTCTCCACTTATTTTCTTGCACTGTTAGATTAACTCTGATGATTGATATATAATATCCTATAAAAATGTTATCATAATATTAAATAAAAATAATAATAATAAATAAATTTAAATCATTAAAACTTATTCTCAATATTTCGTATCTTTATTCCTTTATATATATATATTATTTTTATAAGATATTAAATCTCAACCATCAAAGTTGATCTAATGATGTAAATAAGAAAGTGAAAGGAAGTGAGAAATGGAGAGACCCCTTTCCCGTAACTGAGACTAAGATCCTAGAAATAATTAATTTTTCATTTGAAATTCACATTTAATTCTTCCTTAATTAAGTAAAAAAGGAGCTGACAATGTAGCTTTGAAAAAGCTCATTGAATTATATTTAGGTCATAAAATAGTTTATAGTTGTAGAAGAATAAACTTGTTTTAAATAAAATGTTTTTAATCATAAGTATTATTATTAGAATGGAATTTTGAGACTTAATTATAATATGAAAAATAGTAGTAAATAGAGAATGATCTCTTTTTATATTCAAAATTGTTGCCAAATATGCTTGGCAGATTTGTATTCTTGGATAATTCAAGTACTTAAGGTATTTTTGCTTGGTTTCTAGGAAAAACAATAGGCCATAGGCTTGTCGTGGGACAAGTTATACTTTTTATCAGCAAGTGTGAGGTTCAATCTTTCACAAGTGTCAAAGTTTGTTTTATGGTCTCCCAACTCCCCTAAAGCTTGAAGAAATCCTATCACATATGTTTTATGTGAAATTGGTAAACAACTCAAAGCCAAGAAGGGAGATGCACAACATCTAATTTTCAATTGATACACAAAAATGAGTTATAAGTGTTGGGTATCAATCACTTCTTCATTTAGGATTGAGCGGATCGAAGCTGACTCACGTGGCGCTAACGTGAAGGTCCACGTCCAGTGGTATTACCAGCCGGAGGAGTCAATTGGCGGGTGGAGACAATTCCACCGTTCTAAGGAGGTTTTCCTTTCTGATCATTTTGATGTTCAGAGTGCCGATATGATAGAAGCCTAGTGTACGGTTCATAGTTTTAAGAGCTACATGAAACTTGATGTTGTTGGAAACGAGGATTTCTTCTATTGCTTCGATTACAATTCCTCCACCGGTGCTTTCAATCCTGACAGAGTGGCTGTGTATGCTGATTCATTCCTTTTCTATATGATTGTTATCGGGTATATATAGCTACAAGTTTCTATCTTTGTTTATCTTTTCTTTATCTTTATCTTTTTTATTCTTCTTTGGATGACTTTCCTTCCTTAACTTCGGAATGGATTGCTGAAAAATCCTAAATTTCCTTACTTGTCTTTGTAACCCAAGTTTAGTTTCCAAACGACTTCATGTTACTTATTGTTATTTTGTTTATTATTTTTGTGTACCTCCGTTTGGATTGCAAAGTGTAATGCAATGATTTTGCCTTGTGTCTGAATATGTTTATGCCATTGCTTATTTGGTTTTCTTCCAGTATAAGTTGTCCCTATGTGTGTACATATAACTGATCACTGAAAATGACATGATCTCGTTATAGTTTAACTATTTGATTATCTAATTAGAACATAACACACTGGAATAAGTATTTTGAAGTACCCAATCATATGTCAATGAACTGTAAAACATATTGGTATATTATAACCTAATCAGAGGTCAAATCAAACGCTTCAATATTTTTCTTAAGTTTCTGTTCTTACATGAAGTGTGTGTGGCTTCTGAAAGTTAACGTTTAACCTTGAGGTAATATATATATCTCATCAATCTGGCTCTTGATTTAAATAGAACTTTTGCAGCCACTTCACAATTGTCACAGCATGATAGTTTCCTACTGCAGTTAACAGGAAACAAAGTATGAACTTACTTCTTTAAGGCTTTCATATGTCCTGCACGTGGAAATTCTAGAAAGTCTTTTATGTTTATGTTATGCTATTTTATATGTTTATGTTATGCTACATATTAAATAATGCTCCTCCTATTTCTCCATTTTTTTCTCCCCTTGAATTAGTTACATGCACATATATGGTTGTGATATGCACCATTCCCTTCAAATTTGAACTTTTATCATTTTCTATGAACTGGGAGAAAACACTAGCAATTAGACATAAAACAAGTGTTTGCAATTCAATATTTTCACAGCCTCATATGTATACTGATTATTCTACTATACACGACTAATCTTGGGCAATGTCTTTGATATTGATTTTATTCAAATCTTAGTCCTCTTGTAGTCCCTCTAGTTCAGTTTTACAGCCTCATCTGTACACTTAGTAGGCTATTTGCATGGCACAGGCTTTGCAGAGGAATGAAATGGCAAAAAAGTTCCAACAAATAAATGATCAAATTGAAGTAGAAATTCATGTACTTCAATATGAAAAGTTTGAGATATCAAAGGAAGTTCGAGAACAGGTAATTTCATCAAACTTTGCTTGAAATTTGCCTTTATTATAAACAATTTGTTAACAATCAAAGCCCTAGTTTTTTAGACTATCAATTATAGCTTGATTGATGCTTATTTAATATGAAATCTGTCCTTTTCTTACCTTTTGTTGTTGTGCCTATGATTAGGAAAGAATGTCTACTCATTTATTCTAATTATAGTAATTGCTGATAATGCTCTCTCTGCCTCTATGTATTGTACTCTTCTCAGTAATAAGAAGAGAGTGAATTCATTCATAGAGTTCTCTCAATTTAATTGTGATTCATACTAATCATATTTCACTGGTGTACATTACAACTAAGACAATGATAAATTGATAATATTTGCCTAACAGAAATGGCTATATTGATTCTTAGAATGTTATTTACCATTATTTTGACAACTGTTTTAACTGGTCCAGATTGAATTAATTGGGGTGAGTATTATGATGTGTAAATATGATTGTGCCCAAAAGGCTTATATTATCTTATCTTCTCTCACAATTTGTTTAATTTTTTATACTCTTATTACTAATGAAAATAACAAGTTGTGATGGGAAAACCTGGCGGAAAAAGTGCATAATGTGCAGTTTTAAGTTGGTGATTATTATCCTTATGTCCAATGTGTAAGGGACTAGAAAAACTCTTATTTTGCGAGAGATACCTGAGGATGAAATGAAGAATTTTCTGTCAAATCAGGATTGTTTGGCAATGATACAGTAGTTGTAGAAGATTAGAGGATTTGAGAAGAGAAGAGAGGAGGAGAGGGAGAATACACAGAATCACATCACTTTGCATCTTCATTCATTCACATATTCATCATTCTTTTTTTTTTTTTGCCCAAAAATAGTCATTTTATTAATCACCAAAACAAGTAATACAAACACCAATAGCCGAAGCCAAGAAAGGAAAACACTCTAAAGTCCTACCATTACAATCTAACTCACTCCTTACCAAAATAAACCTATGCAACTAACAGCACCTACCGTAATGAGCAGATGCTAACCGTCAGCCCACTCCATTCCTGTTATGCACACCATCAGGATTAGCACAAGCATCCTTGGCTAACATAGAGTCCTGGGAGAAAATCTTGCTTAAGGAAGATGGGATATAGTTCAACCAATCCGGTTGATGCATTCTCCTTGCTGCTTTTGCTGCTATCCAATCTACAACTTTATTGCCATTACGGGAAACAAGTGACAATGACACACCCTCAACAGACTCCTGCAAGCCACGAATCTCCTGCACTAAGTCCTAACTCTGCCATTCACAACCACTTATGGACTTATCAATCAGTAACCTATACAATTATTCATCATTCAATACAATCAATCTGAACATCCCCTTCTATTAGCCTAGCCTTATCTATATATAGGATAGAGACTGACTCTCAAGGCAACTGTCTAATACAACTCATAACAGAATGACAACTAATCCTAACTGACTCTACGGCTAACTAAGTAATCCTTATTCAACTAACTAACAATTTCCCCTAATTATTCATTTATTTACTATTTACATATCAGGCAGCATCTGATGTTGCTGCTTTTGTATATGACGGGTATGGTGCTGTTCTTCCACCATATGTTCATATCCCCTAAATAAGTTTTATTTTTTTGATGTTTTCTCCCATCAAGTCTCTATATCTCTTTGACGCACTGTTTGGATTATTATATTAATGTATTTCATTGGTTGAACTCTCCAAATTTTCTGCTAGTTGATAAAGGTTATTTCCCCCGATATTTTGCATTATAAGGTTAAATAGAAGAATTGCTGTCACAGCACATTTTCCCAAGAGATTTTGAAATTAGATTTTTTTTTTTATGTGGTTAAAGGTGATGTGGATATTTGAGTTCGAAAAAATGCAGTTCTCTTCAACCTAATATTCTTTAATCCAGGTTTCATCCTGCTTGTATAGATATGACTATGGAGGAAGCCAAAGGGCTTGAACACTTTTTTTTGTGAAAACTGTTCTAGCAATGGTCATCAGAATGCATAAAATTCTCATACTTAAAGACACTCAAATACTAAGGTATTTCTTGATTGTCTATATTCTTACTTATCTCTAAATTCCTTTAGAATTTGCCTTACCATGCTTTAGGGTGATTACTTGATTACTTTTTGAACAACGATTACTTGATTACTTGATATTGAATATTTTCCAATATCGTCTGTTGGTATGTTCATTTAAATGATCATGCACCTTTGTAAATATGCTATATACAAATACTAATTTTCATGAAAAAGTGCTCATTTTTAATCATATATTCATATTCATGGTCAGCTTTGGGCCTCCTAAATACAATCCATATAATTGCATTTAGCCATGGATACCACAGTCCATCAGTTTACACCATAAAGCATTGTTGTATCAGTAGCATAATAGCATTCATGCTTTGCCTGGTAATGCAGGTGAATACAAAACAAACATGAAGGCAATCCACAGTTGTCTTTCTGTTCGTGTGGCAAAAGACTGATATGTAAATGTTTGTCAAGTCCGTTTGGTTTGAGTGATCATCCTGTTTCCTTTGAAAGTCGAGGATGTTTGCTTGTGTGTAATTATGTATGTAAGTAGATTCTCTTTCTCTTGTCTCTATCCTTGCTCTTGGGCTTTGTAAAGTATCTTAACTTGAGATCAAGTAGACAGCTTTTTATTTGGAAAATACATACCATCTTCATGATATACAAGTTTTTTTATTTTCTAATTTTTAATATTTTTTATGTAGTTATTTTTTATATATATTTTTTTAAACTAAAATTGAAGATTTTGTAAGGGAACAAGTTTTCCTTACAAATTTCAGAATTTGCGAGGGAACACACTTCCCTCACAAAATCCAAAATTTTGCGAGGAAAAAAAGCATTTCTGCAATGGAAAATTGGTTTGCGAGGGTAATTTTTGCAACGGACCTTATTCCGCCGCAAATCAGTTTTGCAACAAAAAATAGCTTTTTTGCGAGGGAATTTTTCCGCAACAAAAAACAGTTTTTTTTTTTTTTGGTAGTGATATATACTTGCTTATCCGCCAAAATCATGCCAACCTTCCAAGGAACGTGTGGGGGGTTCTTCTTACAGAAAACAATCTTTGTAAGAGTACATGCCGTAATAACACATGTGTCCTTCCGGTCATCAATTTAACAGAATTTTGCATGGCCAAAGTGGTCATATTGTACTTTGGAGGGTTCACGTGGCAATAAAAATGTGCAGTATGCATTGTTGTTTCAACTACAAATAAATAAATAAATGAGTAGGGAGGGTGCTTAGTTTTGGTCCCATTTGCAAATGAGACTACTTATAAAGAGTTGCTTATATAGTTATAACAAATTTAAATTTGAATTAATTAGTATTAAATGGAAACTTTTTCAAGGCGGACAAAAGATGTAACTCGAGGCATGTGAAAGGTATATGGGTTGCATAATGTTACATTGAAGAGGATGGGGGAAAGCATTTGAGTTGAAATAGTGTTTGTGATGAAAATAGATAAAGAGGGGGTTTCATTATCATTAAATGGATCTAAAAGCAATTAATGAACTCCATGCCAATTGTGCAATCATTGAGGAAATATATCAGTTGCTTAGAAGAGACTGGTCGGTTGAGGTATCTCACGTACGCTCTGCTGGAATAACAACGTAGCGGACCACTTGGCAAAATCTAGCTTATCTGCAGTGCCGGGCTTACACGTTCTTCGCTTTGCTGATACAAGCCTGGAACGGCTGCTCCTTTTGGATAAAACTTAGTGTTTTTTTTTGGGTACCACTTTGTATCAAAAAAAAAAAAAAGAGAAGTATCATGAATGATGTTAGCCATCAAAATCCAAAAGCAATTAACAACAAAAGAGGAGTATCATAAACGGTGTTAACCAATTATTCCTCCATCACTACGTGCTTTCAAGTAGGAAAGTAGATTAATGTTAATTTATATTTATAGCACAAAAGCAATAATTTTTCTTTCCAAAAAATTGGCTTGCCAACCTGATTTTGAAAGCAAAAGATGGACACAGTTCAAAGTGTATGGAATCAAACTCAGTCTTAAATTTAAATTATATGGAGTATTTGTCCTATTTTCAAGTATAGATCTTGTTCTTGTTAAATATTGGGAAAAAAGGTGTTCTTTAGTTACAACCATCACATGGAGCGTTTGTCCTATGTTCAGCCAGCATCGAAGGACGATTCAATGTTATTTAAACAATATTAATTTATTTCTTCGAACTGACTTATTTGCATCAGAATCTTCTCCTACACAGGGGAATATCCCAAAATTGCTCACATTTCAAACAATGTCATTAACTTCATTTACAAACAAACAAACAAACTATAGTAAAGGGCCTTTCAAGTAATCCCAACTCACACTGGATGTATTTTTCATTACCCCTTAATTTCATGATGTCCATTGTATTCAATGAATATTAATTACACATATATGGTCTAGATACACACATAAGACCAATATATATCATTAGTTACATTAGCACTATCACAAGACACTCCATAAACATAACATACATGTGTATAGATTAATATGGTTTATGCAGCTCTGGCAAATCCCACCCTCAAGTTACCATAATCAAACACTGTGTGATAGGGACCCATGAACACATCCCCAAGGATCCTGCATTATGCACACACCAATTTATCATGTCAGAATCTGATGAAATTCTTAATATCAGAATCATGTTCATGTGTTTTCATTAGAGAGTAATCCTGTCAGGATAAAATTTAACAGCACGTACAGAGGGAATAGTGATGGTGAGTGTACTTACCAGATAGGGCCACGAGGAGGAGGCACGTCCACAGGAGTGAAGCCACTGATGCATTGAACTTGAAAACCTTGTTCATCCTTGAGAATGTACTGAATAAACAACCAGAGAAACTTTAGTAAGAAGGCAAGAAATTCAAGGCAATGAGACCAGAAGCTTTGCCTCATTCTCTGTTTTATTTCAGTGATGATTCATTTTCTTATCAGAACAATAAATACGATGAGTTGCCTCCTTCTTGTAGTGATGACTTTGAATTGATGGTAAGGATTTTAGTTTATAATATATGTTCTATTTATATACATAAAAACACAATAGCATAAAGTAGGGGTAGCTGAGATGATGATGTTGGGATAGATGTGTGGTCATATAAGAAAACATAAAATTCTTAATGAACATGTACAAGGAGTTGAAGTGGCGTCTATTGAAGAAAAAATAATAGAAATTTTTTTAAGGTGGTTAGGATAATCGATGCGAAAAGTAGATTGAGCAGTATGAAGTCATTTAAAAAAGATAGAGAAAAACCAAAGAAAACACTCAACAAAGTTATTGAGTGGGACCTCTTGGTCAATAAGTTATCCAAATATTTGTTCATTAATTGATATAGTACAATGATATCGTGTGATCTATGTAGCCGACCCCACTTTATGGGTAAGATTTTGTTATTGTTGTTTATATATGTCAAAAAAAGAAAAGGCGCTATGATAGGGTTGAGGACATATTACATCATTGGGAGAAAGGTCAAAAGTTTTTCCACCAATAGTGAAGGAAACAATTGGCATTGAAGGGATCTGTCCACAGTCAACAAGTACTTGTCCCAGTTTAACACAAGCCTGCAATATCACCACAAGGTATAAAAAACCGAGTTCAAATTTAAATTCATTCAATTTTCCAAGAAATCTAACTGCACCAACTTCAAAAAGAAACTGAACACATAATCACATGATGTAATAAGTCTAAGTACTTGGGAGAATCACACCCTAAAAGCTAATTGTTAGAGTTTGAGAACTCAAAACTTTATAAGGCCCTTACTTCAATGTAACCTTTTCGATATGGGACTTGTGACTTGATCCTACACCTATTATAGGATTTATCACTAAAGTAGAATTCACCTTATTGACATTGCTTAGTATCTGATCCTTTGTCTGATTCTGCTTCAGCTGGTTTTGCATCCAAACAACAGCCATCTCACAAGCAGAACAAGTAGCAGAAGATTTTATTTCATTCTTATCCATCACGCTCTCAATCCCCATGCTGAAAACAATATAGACACTCTACGTTATAATGTCAAGCATATTAAAAATTAAATGATACAACTTCCCTAAAGTGACCTATCTTTTGAGTTTTGAACTTTACCTAACTCCACGAGTTCCATCAAACGCACACAATCCAATTTGGGAACATATCTTCTTTGGTTGAGCCTACATGAGTAAACATAAAATTCATAATAAAATTCAGCCTCCGCAAGATGATAAGATCTTTGTTTTTGATAAATCGGCGAAATTTATATAAAGTTCTAATAAGCTAAAGAAGGTTATGAATGAATGAACCGGAATTAGAACCCACTTTAGCTAAAAGCAAGTCCAGGATTGTTGGTCCATGGTGATTAACAACAGTCTTGCATTCTTGGCTGGCAACTTTATTTCCAGAACCTCCAATGGCTTCATTGATCGCATCAATTGCATCCTAAGATAACAAAACCATCTCTTTGACAAATGATCATAGAAACCAGATATTCATAAGCATTTTCCATTGAAGTTCACTTTAAGGTATTTGAGTTTCAGACGACTGCAAGACTTGAATGACTTTTTCTGAAACATCTACACTTCATATGGAATAGTGTTTGTTTGGATTGGATGCCGAAAACACCTCTTTAAAAAAAAATCTGGACCATGGTCTCACAGCAAATTAGCCAAGGACCCATTAAAGCCCAAAACCTATTCTCAAGCCCAAAACCATGGTTTCATGCACACCAATGTAGCTTTTGGCAAAATCTATTTTCCAAAAGTTCAACCCAAACATATCCTTAAGTTCTAAAATAAAGCGACGGAAACGAACAATTATATAAGCAATTTGGTCGTACCGTGGGACCTGCGATTAAAGAAGTCCCTGAATCTGCAATTGCTGCACAGCCATTAGTACAAACTCCTGATTCACAACATAGACAAAGTCAGAACCATCAATTATAATACCACAAGCCATGCATGGAAGCATTCTTTTGTCCTGCGCATATATATATATATATATAGAGAGAGAGAGAGAGAGAGATTCACTTCCTATACATACCCATTGGTTTACCAGCAACAAGCACATCACCCATGTCAAACTGTGAACAAGAGAGAAAATTGCAATAAACAAGAACAAGAAAAAATATACAAACACATGACAAGCAAGATAACAACAAAAAAGAGAAAAAGCTAATGAATAACCTGCCAATAGCCTTTTCGTGTCACAGGAACATAAGTGTGCTCACCATTAAAGTGAGCAGGATCAACACCACCAAAAACAATCTCACCCCCACTCTCGTCCGATGGCTTTCGATTGAGCCAGAATGAAAATACTGGTTCCTTAATCAAACCTTGACCGAGCATATTGTACCTGAGACGAAAACAAGTGTTTCATAAGTAGACTTTTTTCCAAAATACACTTATTGATTGCACATATTAAGAGGTTTCTGTCAAAGAGTAGTTCCTATATGCATTATTAAGATGCTATTTTAGAAAAACCAACACATTTATTATAAATAACTAACATAACTAAGTTTTTTAATATCTACAAATTAATTATTCAACTCTTATATAAAGGATTAGAGGCGTTGGGACATACCACAGAGGAAGCACATTTCCAACAGATATCTCTTGGAAACCAAGTCCTACTAAACCATCAAACTTGGCGGCCACAAATGTAAAGCCAGGCTCACTAGTTGCTTCAATGAATTCCTGATTGACAGCAATAGGTCTACATTATCAGTGTAAAAATTAATTTATAATGAAAAATCATATTAAAGCAGAGAGAAAATAAGAGAAAAGGCACTGATATAGCCATTACATGGTTCTTGACAACTAAGTCACCAACTTGGACATTGTCATAACTGAAGAAACCAGAAATGGCTCCACTGCCATATCGAATTGACGCAGAAGTCCCTACAGTGGAGACAGACAAAATTCTTGTGTCAAATGGGAAGAGGAAAATCCCCAACAAAGCCCTTATGAAAGTTTCAAAATGTCCAGAGGTCCAAATCACAAAATCCAAATAAAGTCAAATCAAGTTGCTACTATGTCAAAGTACAAGGGATTGTTCATAAATTCTTTTTGGCTAAACGAGAAGACCCACACCCCGTATCTAGCGCCTTTTCTGGATCCTGTCTTTCTCAACTCGGTCAGGTATCAAGTAACCGACTAGTCCAGGCTAGAGGAGCGAGAAAGCATCATTTAAATGGTTATCTCCTCTCCGGGAACAAATGCAATTACCCAGCAGGATTGTTTACAATTTATTAGCAGTGTAATTCCTACAGACCCTCACTATTCAGTATCTGTGTGTTTTGTTTCAGCTTTTTAGAAGTTCTACGATACAAGTATGCGAGAGAAGTTTTATGTCGAAGGCTTAGGACAAAGTGCTTAAAAAAGAAATTTTTAGAAAGTTCCCAAACCAAGGGTCAGTCTATATATACACAATATCAATATACCCAGAAATTCTTAAAACAGAGTACCAGGGAAATTCAGGATTTGGAGACAAACCATTTGGCCTGAAAGTTGTTGATTGGCTTGAACTGTACTTGGCATGGACGTAGCATGCAATCTGCACCCAAATTCAAAAGTGCTAGAATCAGCCAAGTCATATAGTTCATACAACATATCATTAATTATGTTTATGAGTGAGAGAGAATACATATACTATATATATATATATAGAGAGAGAGAGAGAGACTGACAGAGGTAGAACATTTATCGGATGGGACCCAGGAATTGGAGCTTCCGGTATCAAAAAGAACAGAGAACTTTTGAGGAGGGGTACCAATGGCGATATCTCCATAATACTGAGCGTCTAAGAAATTCTTCAGTCCTACAATTTCTTCAGCACCTCCTTCATTGTTATTATAACTAGTGAGACCGTACTTTGTGAGGAAAGCCTGACCCACTTTCATCTTCTTCAGCCCAATCCTCGGAAGCTCATTATCAACTGAACCCCACGTACCCACAAAAAATGACGCAAACAAACACAGCGCAACAACACACGCATTTCTATTTCTTCCTCTCATCTCCATTCACCTGCCCAACATCATCACCTCCTTAAACACGTCTCACATGTACGCCGGTAAATTACATACCATTAATCCAAATAGGCACACATATCACAACAATAATATTCTTCTTTTACAGCACAAGCATAAAGAGAGAGATGCATTCATAGGAATCAATACAATTCTTATTGATATGAGTACTATTTAAAGAAGCACAAAGAACATGTGTTGAGAAACTATTTGTATGTGTCAACCAACATTCTAGAATCTAAAATAAAAATTAAACTCAAGCAAATATAACACTATATACGCATTTCTATTGTTAAAACAACAAACTAGCTCTAGAATTCCATTGCTAAACTGATCTGGCGACGAAATTCTGCTCTTCATCACATTAATGATAGTCTGTTTTACAATAAAATCATCAAATTTCATCACTAATATATTATTGTGAAGTGAGTTTCATTTCTCACATAATTATGAAGAATCCAAGTTAAACTAAAGCATGCATGCATGTAACATACTAACATATTCTTCAACTTGGTGATTAATTCATGATCATATTAGAAAGAGAAGCACGATCATGGAATCAAGTAAGAAATTAAAAAAGAAAAACTAAAATAGAAATTCACTGACCAATAGTATAAAAAATTGAAAAGAGAGAACGAATCGCAGTGCAAGTTGAAGTGGCAGGGAAAGTGAGAAAATGGTGAGAATTTAAAGAACGGGAAAAGCCCATCGACGTTTTCATTCATGCACAGGGTCGGGGACGATGGGACCCACTCAAAGGTCGCTTACGGGGTCATCTTTACATGTCCGCCGTTCACTTGCTTAAACGGACGGTGAGGATTGGGCATGAAGGTGACGTGGAATATAGCACACTAAAATTAATTGGATTAACTGAAAGCTTACGTTGCTTTCGCCAACACGACACTCCTTCACACAGTTCTCATGTTTGTCTCGTCAGCTTCAATTATACTCAGATCTTTTTCCATTTACGATGTTTCTTTTTGATTCTATATTTAATTATTTATAGAAAACTTATTCTACCGTATTTATACGTGTAACATAGTCATTGTTTGTAAGCATACTCTAAAATATATATTCCCGATACGTCATCTACTATTATAAAGTATTTTGCAGCACCTTGAAGTATTTGTTCAATTTATTCTGATATCTTAAAAGTGTTTTATGATATAATCTCGAGGTATTTTACGAGTTAATTTGTTTTATCACTCTTTTTCTCATATTTTCAATACTACTCATCTTCCATATTTTTAGTACTCATTTTTAGTACTTTTAATTATCAGTTTTGCAATTTTTTGATAGTATCTTCACTAAATGGACTTTTTAGGAGTTAATGTGGGGTTATAGTGAAAAGTACTTTAAAAGCAAAATCGAACGATAAAATTTTTTAGGATACTAAATGTAGATGAAAAATACTAAAATACTCCAAGATGTTATATGTATTTGGAAAAATAATTATTCAAGGTACTGGATGAAATACAAAATACTTTAAGATATTAGACGCACTAATTAAAAAAATATTTTAAGGTGTTGAATAAACATTAACCCTAAAATATTTACAAAAACATATTGTGCATTTCATGGTTTATTTCTAAGGGATAAGATGCTCCCATACTGTGAAATAGTTTTTTTTTTTTATTTACGTAATTCGTTATCCTAAAATATGTTGTGGTTTATCTATCACCTTAAAATATTTTTTAAGTGTTTCCAACACCCTAAAGTATTTGGTTGTGTAATTTTATCTTTAAAGTGTTAATTTTTTTAGGAGAAATTTTGACCATAAAATGTTTTTTAGGAGCAATTTTAACTTGTCATTACCTCTCTAAAGTTCTTTAAGTGAAGGCACATCCAATGCTTTCAATAGCAACTTTACGATATTCGACCCGTTTAAAAAAATAATTAAAATAATATTTTAGGGTACTAGGTGAATCACAAATTACTTTAAGGTGTTTGGATATACTTGGAAACTTACTTCATAGTGCTGGTGATTTTCAGAGTAATTCATTACGTTTCTCATGTGTATAAACAACTTAATATTTGGAAAAAATATATATATATATAGATTACCAACTAAACTAACCTCATTAGCCTCTTAATATTACTAGTCTATTATATAATATAATTATATTCCGTGGTAATTTTTTATTATTTAAAATGTTATTATTTTGTCGTGTTCTCTAGCTGCAAGCAATTGATCCCAATAAGGTTGGCAAAGAGGGAATCAAGCAACCCTTTATTCGTCTCAAATCATCATATACAAAACACCATTATCCATTATGCTCAATCATTCACAATAACAAGCTCACAACCACACTCTTAATAAAAAAATATTATAATTTTTAACGAAATAATGTTTTATATCCATTTTAATTTTTTCAGCAACAAATTAATGTTTTATAGCGAACTAATAATTCAGTAATTTGTGTTATTTGATCTTAAAATTATGTTATAACGCTTTAGTTTTATAAATTCTTGAATTTTGATCATGTAATTTTCTTCCCCAAAAAAGAAAAAAAAAATCGTTGTCTACTTACATTCTATTATACTCTTGTCCAAATTTAATCAAGTTTTTTTTTTTATTGCTGAGTTGAAATTAAGAAAATAAAAAATGATAATTGAAGGTGTGTTTAGTCCGTATACGCTAACATAGGGAGATCAATACCATATCCAATCAATTGGGTTATATATATATGTGGGCCTAAATGATAATTCAAATTTGGGAAAAAGAACAAATAATGAAAAAGCAATTTATGGGCCAAGTTAGCATATTGTTACATCAAAGCCCAAGCCCAACTCAAAATTTTCGAAACACAATAATACCAAACTGTGTCACACAAGGAAAAGACTATAAATTATCCAACTCCAATTTGAATAGTACAAATATTATTAAAAATTTATATCTATTTTTTTTTAATCTACATCCTACTTATTTTGTATAAAAATATTAAATTTAAAAATTATATCTATTTTTTTAATCTTTTTTGAATTAATAATAGATGGTCCTAACCTGCTAAATTCAGTGGTGTGGCAGCAAAGTGATTCTTTTGCTGAAAATGCAAAGAATCCAAAATTAAATCTGCTGCATTTTTTTAATCTATAAATAGACCCCCCCCCCAAAAAAAAAAAAAAAAAACTCCAAGATCTATGTTCTTTTTTATTGTATGTTCTGAAAGAGGAGTACATAAGCATACTGGCGATAGCACCTATATATTTATGTCCTCTGAATTGAATGTAGAGAGCCATCTACTACGGAACTAGCTTCCCTGTTGGAAGAGCTCGGCCTATATGGGCCATTCAGATAGGATTTGTATGGTCTAGAACCTTTTTTTTAAAAAAAAAAATATTTTAATAGGTATATAATCTAAAATAAAAATAAAATGTTAACTAACATTTTTTTTAAAAAAAATAATTTTTTTATTTAAAAACCAGCAGTTAAAAAAAATCAAATCTAAATGACCTAAATAGGCAGAGCTCTCCCTCCTCATCCATAGCAGAAAATTGGTTACGTGATATGTTAGCTGATGTGCGATCTCCTCACTTACTTAGGGTAAGTTTGGTTTGAGGGGAGGGGAAGAGAAAATTGTACCAAAATGTAGTCTAGTGGGGCCTACAAAATTTTCTTCTCTATCACATTTTTTCCCTTCCTTCCTCTCCCCTCCCCTCCCCTTAAACCAAACATACCCTTAGGGGGAGCCGGGAAGAATCCGCATGAGGTGCGACTAAGAATTCAAACCCTCCATAGAACTGTTATGCTATGAAAGAAGTAAAGTGAAAAAACAAGGCTGGGCGGGAAATGTTATAGCCGAGATGGTTTGCTAATGAGTTCTTATTTCTATTAAAAGTGAATAAAAGGATGAACAAAAAAACTGGTTCCTTCTACTCCAGTCATATAAACGTCATATATACATAAGAATCCACATTCATTTAGGGGCGGAGCCAGGAATTTTAGTGATGGGGGACGAAAATTAAAAAAATATTATATCATAAATAAAAATATTTAAAATACAATACAAATATAATATGCAAAAAATTGAAAGAAATATATTAAATTAAAGCCTATGACATTCATCTCACATATTGCTAGAAATTAAAGCTTGTTTTTATATTGTTAAACTCATTTATAATTCATTCCATGCTAAAATTAAAGCATGTGACATTCACCTCTCATATTGCTAGCGCAAATTAAAGCCTACAACAATTCATTTTATTCACCTCGCTTCTAGCTCCATTATAGTCTTGTGCTTGAATATTTTGAACATCAATATTATGGTGACGAAGAGTGTTAAATATTTCTTATTTCAAAGTCTTAGTACTTATATCTTCCACATATACAAGACTAAAAAACTTTTTCCCTATAAAACCATCTTTAGCAATGTATCTCAAAACAAAAGCCATATGCTCTTTTGAGGGAAAACATAAAGAATTTCCTTTTGAATTTGATAGGAACTATATGATATATTTTTAGGAGCTTTTTCTAAAACAACATGAAGAATTTCCTTTTGACAAGTATATATTTTTTTAAATGAAGTAAAAGGGATGCAGTGATTAAAAATGGAAGCCCATATTTGTGAACCAAGAAAACAATAAGGTCCAAAAGCATAGAGACCCATACAGATAGTCCAGAAGTCTTAAGATCCAAAGGTCCCAAAATTGCAATGGAGAGAGAGACACACATATAATTTCTCACGTAATAAAAAAAATTATTAGGGGGGGGCGGGGGCCCACCCTAGCCCCCTGATTCCGCCTATGCATTCATTCCCTCCTCATCATTTGGATGAGCAGGGAATCCTCATCCCAAGATAAAAAGTTTTTTAAAAGGGTAAAGGGGCAAAGATACACATGTGCTTTACCTTCGGAAGCGCTCAGCACCATATGCTTTTTTTAAGAGCAAAAATATCCATGTGGTTGCAAAATAGGTATAAAAGTCACACATAACGGTAACTGAAAGAGACATCCGTTAGTTGGTTCCTACTTCTCATAATCACCTTCGTTCTGATTCCTTTCTTGCTCTGCTTCACTCCCTGGCACACATTAGTGTAGCATTCTTTTGTGGCCCACAGTAAAAACTAGATAAGCATGTTTCTGTCCAAATCATACACAAAACTTCGATAAGGATGGCAAATGAGGCGCCATGACAAAACTACCTACGTTGACCGCACCCATGGCATAACTCGTAAGCTCATCATGCCCATCCACATGTCCTCATGTCCAATTCAACGCTCAAGATCTCCGGTAGATTTTATTGGATAGTGATAGTAAGCTTCAGTGTCCCTCCTAGGGGATTATTTATAAGTTTGAGATGATTGCGAGTTGCAGAGAAAAGGAACAGAGCGTGTGAGTGTGTGTGTTTTTTCTGTGTTATGGCGACAATGCAAGAGATGAGTCCAAGGAGCCCTGAGGCAAAATTGGGATTGAGAGTGGAAGATCTATGGGACGTTCAGAGCCACAGCTCAGTGCCACTAAAAAGCTTACTGCTTGCTTCGAAAACATCCCTATTTCTGCTTTCCCTCTTGCTTCTTCTAACCAAGGTATCTCATAATCTACCTATGAATGCTAGTCATGTTCTAATCATGTTTTGATTTAATGATTTTGATTAAACCAGATAGATAATTAATCTACTTTTGATGAGGCCGCTAACACTAAAACAAACTTGATCACAATTCATGCCTGGTGTTTTTGGTATCTTGTGTATGTTCTCTCTGTTTTGGCCTCAACATGTATAAGTGTATAACTCCCTATTTTTGTTTTTTCAGTGATTGAGATCAAATTAGATATGACCCTGTCGAAGGCTGTTAAAATATTGACACAACACAATATTCTGAGTGCACCTGTTGTTGATGTGGAGGCCAGTGAAGATGCTACTTGGATGGATAGATATATCGGAATTGTTGAGTTTGCTGGAATTGTTGTTTGGATTTTGCAACAGGTATAAGTGCTAATTTGTCTACATGATATTAGGGGCATAAAAGGATTCAAAACGAAGGTGATTATGAGAAGCAGGAACCAACTAACAAACATCTCCTTCAGTTGCCGTTATGTGTGACTTTTGTACCTATTTTGTAACTACATGGGTATTTTTGCTCCTAAAAAAACATATGGTGCTAACCGCTCCCGAGAGTAAAGGACATGTGTATTTTTGCTCCTTTACCCTTTTTAAAAATTAATTCATGCAGTGTCATGTAGTATTTTTCTGAATTAATTACTTTTTAGTTTAGATAGCACTATGAGTGCTACTCAAACTATTTCAGGATATTGGATACTATTGAAAAAATATTTTAAGATATTGGGTAGTATAAGAAAACTATTTTTGAATGCGGGATATATTAGAAACTAATTAATTTGAGATTTAAGACACCAAGAGCCAAAAATATTTCAGGATAAATAATACATTTAACCCAAATAAATAAAAATTAAAAAATTGTTTCTCTTACCCCTAAATTGGGAGATGAGCATGCCCTACTTATAGATGCAATGAGCAGGGCATACAAAAGTCCATATTATAGGAGTGTAGTTGTTTCTTCTATATATGTAAAGGATTGACAAGACCATGATGAGTTGGAGATGCATGGCATTAAAGTTGTCTCTAGGTAAAGGCTGTTGTTTGCACCGCAAGTGTATAGATCGTACCAAGTAAAAAAGTGATAAATAGATTATTATTTTTATGAAGATTTGATTCTAAAGCATAGTTAAGTATCAATTATCGATGAGACTTTCGCCTAATTTACACTACTACAAAAAAACATTTTTAACGACCTAAATTTGACCCAATTAACGTCCTTTTTTCTAGGGATGTCTATCCAGGGGACGTTATACTTATAGCGTCCTCACAAAAAAAAAGGATGTCATAAGTGGTACTTACGGCGTCCTAAATTTTAATTTAGGACATCGTATGTACCAGTTAGGACATCCTAGGTATAAAATAAGGGTGCCATAAGTTATACTTACGGCGTTCTAAATTAAAATTTAGGATGTCATAAGTACCACTTATGGCTTCCTTATTTTATATTTAGGACGCCGTAAGTGCCTATATATATATATATATATATATATATATATATATATAGCATCTCTTATATGGCTAATAATGATGCAAGACGGTGAAGAACAACGATGAAAAGAAGTTCTTCAAGAAAACTTAGACCATAAACAAAAAAAACATACAGAAATATGAACATAATCAACAAACCAGTTTTAGTTAAGTTTTAAAAAAACAAACAAACCAGAACAAACTGAAACATAACCAATAAAAATTAATTCAATAAACAAGCATCTTAATTCAAACTCTAGAAATCATAAACTCCCAAACATCCACACAAGGCCCCAATACACCAAAAATTATTAACAAAATTTAGCACAGACAAGCCCACACCCCACCCACGGCAACCACAACAATTCAAGAAAAGAGAGAAACTTGCGTACATACCACCACACCCACCAGCAATAGCTTAATTAATCATTTGAACTAAATGTACAGAGTCAATATTACTTTTAATGCTAGCTATTTGCCCAACTCTTTGTTCTTTTTTTTTTTTTTTTTTTTTTGAGATTCTATTGTGCATCCCTCTATCAATGATATGATAAATCCCACCCACGGTGAATAAATTAAATCAGCCACTTTCATATATTTCAAAGTTTCAAAAAGGCAAGATGAGAATAGTTTCTTACCTAGAATCCATTCCATTGTCAATACTACAAGACCATATCCGTGAAGCTTGGTTTCTTCCCTTTGTTGCATGCATCAAATCTCCATCTAGAGACTGTCTCACCTTCAAAATCTGCACGCACATCTAATGGTTAGGATTTTGCAATATTCTCCACTTAAGCATTTCATGAAAATTGTGCCTTTATGAAGTAACAATCATATACACATATTTCCCACTTCATTCACCAAAAAATAAAATACAGGTACTAATAAAAAAGAAAGGTATCAATAAAAAATAAAAAATTAGGTGTTGAACTAGAAAGCATATGAAGCTTGCTTGATAATTAGGTGTTGGATAATTTGAGGAAATAAGTTTCCAGCCCTTCAATGAATCTGCCTTCCATAGCCATATGGAATTAATGACAAATTTTTCTCCAGAATTAAAATTTAAGTACCTTTATGCCATCCATAGTTTGAGCACATCAAAAAAGCAATGCATCCATCCAAATCCCACTAAACCCCACATGCTAAGTAAGTTAAGATTCCATATGCTGTGAGGGTCGAGGGCTTGTACATGTCTTATGAGGTCCTGCGATGCGATTTACACGAAGGTATACGTATTGAGTACTGAGTACGAACTATAAGGAACTCGTGCTAAGGAAAATCAACAATAAATTTCATGGTGAAACACAGAAAATTTTATGGAGCAAAGGTATGACCATTCAATAGGTTTGGCTCAAAAACAGAAAGGCAAGGGACCAAGGCAAATACAAGGCAGGCATCCTTAAAAGTCCGTACAAAGATAACCCAGAATCATTAGCAAACTGAATAACGAGAAGCACATACCACAAACCCCACGGATTTCCACTTCTCTCCATTCTTGGACAAGGGCACAGTACATTAAATGAGATAGAAATTCATCAACGTAGCCACCCTGCACAGGCATGTTGGTAAGAAGCAAAATATTTGGAGAGACCAGAGAATGCCAGAGCCAAGCAGCTAGCGATAGTACCCCCTCCAATCCTTAGTGTCCGTTTGGCCTAACTTATTTTCAGCTTATCTTATGCTTATAAGTAAAAGTTAGGCCAAACAGAATTTAAAATAAGTTCTTATATTATAAGAGCTTATTTTACAATGAAGAAAAAAAACTCTTAAAAAAAAAGCTGATGAGAGAAGCTTATTTTAAGCCCTATTTTTTCAAGGGAAAATTCCAGATAAATACCTTTTGAATTTGTAAAACCCCTAGAAGTCCGTTGAATTTGTAAAACGACTGAGAAGTACAAAGAACCTATGATAATCAAATTCGGTTCAAATTACCTTTTTACCCTTAGTTTTAAATGAATAAATAAATAAAAGAAAAAACCCACCCCCCACTGCCAGCCAACCACCATGGCCGGCCACCACCGCCCACCGGCCGATCGCCACCACCACCGCCAGCCGGCCACCCACCACCGCCACCAGCCGGCCACCACCACCACAGCCAGCCAACTACCATGGTCGGCCACCACCGCCCGCCGACCGACCACCACCACCGCCGCCGGCCGGCCGGCCACCATCACCACCACCACCGGCCGGCCACCACCGCCTGCCAGCCGACTGCCACCACCACCGCTGGCCGACCACCACCACCCTCCGGCTGACCGCTACCACCACCACCGGTCAGCCGAGCGCCACCACCGATGGCCGGCCGGGTGCCACCACCGCCGCCGGCCGGCCACCCACCACCACCGGCCAACCGCCATAGCCGGCCACCCACCACCACCGACCAACCGCCACGGCCGGCCACCACCGCCCGCCGGTCGGCTGGGTGCCACCATCGCCGCCGGCCGGCCAACCGCCACGGCCGGCCGGCCACCCACCACCACCGCCGGTCGGCCATCCACCACAGCCACTGGTCGGTCACCACCACCGTCAGCCCGCCACCACCACCTCGGCCATGACGGTATATTTTATAATATACCTTTTAAATTAAGTTTTATTAGAAAAAGTGCTTATGACAAAAATTTTGCCAAACAACTTATTTTTTATTTCAACTTTTAAGTAACTTTTAAGCTGAAAAATTTATATAAGCACCAAACAGCTTTTAGCTTTTTAAAAAAAGCTCATTTTTTTAGCTTTTGCTTAAAAGTAGCTTAAAAGCTAAAAATAAGTTAGGTCAAACGGGCTCTTAATATAAGATCCATGTAGCTCAATTTCTTTATCAAAGCGGATCTCATATCAAGGACTGGAGATGGTAATAAATTTTAATGCTTAGTTAAAACTCAACAATAGATAATCTATTCTTTAAATCAGATTATTCATTGGATGATCAGGGTCTACACAAAAATTAAGTTGGTAATAGTTACAAAAGAAAATGTACTTGCTTGGTGATATGACAGCCAGCCAACTGATATTAGGAGGTTACAAAAAAAGGTGCAGAGTGTAGTCCTCACAATAACATGACCACATTGTTCATTGCAAAAAAACCAGTGTTTCAGAGCCATCAATTTTATAATAAAAAGCATGACCGTGCACATCTTAGAAGAAGCTAAACGCATGGGTTTTGAGGAGATGGGTTCGTTCCTCAAATGGTGTGCTTATGAGAGGCGATCATATTCATACACAAGGAAATTAGTCTTACAGTGATGTTCCATAACTCAACATCATGCTACCATATGACAAAGTTAAAGCACCATATGACAAAAATATCTTAATTAAAGCAAAGAAGTATAACACCATATGACAAAGTCAATTTTTAGTCTACATTCCATAACCCAACAAAACCTTTGATTTTGTTTACATAGCGTAGAAGTATAACACCATATGACAAAGTCAAGTTATCCCTTCACTACAAGCATCATGCTACCTAAAAAGTAAGATGTGATGACTTCACCATAGGTCATAAGGGCAATTGGCATGTGGCACAGCACCTTAGTGTTCAACCATGCAATACTTGTGATGCAGCAAAATGTGCAAATATAAGTGGTGCTTCATATGCACCATGTGACAAAATGTGAGGGAGGGAAAAATAGAAAACGTGGTTTCAGTCCGGCATCTACACCTTTGAGAAAGGAGAACAACAAACGTCAGATTATGGTTTCGGTAGTTCGGTCAGTTGTTTTCTGTTTTACTTCCTTCTTATCTCTCTTCATACTTCCTTCTAATCCTATTTCCTGTTTTTTAATCCGAAAAATTAGCTACTTTCTTCATACTGCCAGTGAAACACATCAGCGCCTTCCATATTATCAGTGCAGATGTAACAATCAAGCCTGACCCAAAACGAGTATAAATAACAAAATAACTAGTATCATAGATAGGTCAGAACAGAACTAGGATAACAGCAAAAATCAACACAAAAAATGAGGGATCTAGGGAAATTCTTCAGCCAATAAATATAATGTAGCGAGTTGGTAAAGAATGTCATACATACTCGACCACCACAACCTCTTTAAATCGAAAATGCACAGAACAGGCAAAAACTAAAGAACGAGCATAACATGATGACGAAATAAAAACATTCAGAAGGCTCCTCAGATAAAGCAAAAGTCTAATTTTGGTTAAATTTTTAGGGTTATTTCCTGGTTCTGTTTATTGGTACAAAAGAAGTCAATTCGAAGTAAAAATAGAGGTTAAAAAAAAATCGCTTTTTCCCCATTCATTGCTTCAATCATGTTAACTTTCCAGTTTAACCGGATCATTGAAGATCTTGATCTTTTCGAGTATGGTCAGACATACACACTCAGAGAAAGTGAAAAGAGGAACTAACCGAGACTAACACCCTGGATAAGGACCTGGCAAATCTGAAGAGATTTAATGGATTCCACAGTCTCGCCGATCCAACCCATTTGTGCGTCGCTTCTGATTCAGCCCTTCAACTTGTGCCTCTTGCCAACCTCGCGATTGCTTCTTCCACTTCGCCCTATGAAACTTTCAAGAGGCAGAACGCGGTGAGCGAGCGCCGTGACCGACACGGTGAGCGACCGCGGGAAGGTTTGGAGACACGGGTGTATGTTGGCTTGGGTGAAAAATGAGAAGCTGGTTTATTTTATTCATATCGCGCGTTTTTTTCTTTTGGACGTCCTAAATGTATTTAAAAAGAATTGTTTGGCGTCCTGATTCAGGATGTCATGATTCAGGACGTCAAAAAGAACTGTTTAGCGTCCTAAACCTAATTCAGGATATTAAAAGAATTGTTTGGTGTTCTAATTCTAATTTAGGATGTCAAAAATATTATTTTTAGCATCTTGCATTTCATTTAGGATGTGGAAAAAAATACGCCAAATATTAAATTTTAGATGTCCTAAAATATATTTCGAACGTTAAAAAAATTTTAGGCATCCTAAATTAATATTTATAACGCCTAAAATCTGAAAATCAAGTAAATAATTATGGCAATGCCACCTCTCACATTTTTTACTTCAGTTTTTTTTTTAAAGAGACGTTTTTTAAGATAGCAGTATCCATATTTTATAGTAGTGAATTAAGCAATACAAATATCAATATAGAAGAGAAAATAATTTTAAATTAAAACAAAAAAAAAACAAGTAATTCATATACTTGAAGAATCAAATGGAGCTTATATTACTTATCCCTTGTATTTCTTAGCTGGTATTTTCGTGAATAAAATACTAGACTATTAACTCTTTTTTTGGGGTAAAAATTGAGGTTTAAACACCATTATTCCATAATTATCATCCAATGTCTATCTATGGGTAAACAACTCCCACAATGTCGTTGTACAAAAAATTTATCATCCTATTGGAGGAGGTTCAAAAATTGTAAAGTCCTCATTACAATGTCGGTCCCTAGTTTTTTATTAGATTCAAGCATCTTGAACCATATGTAGAGTTAAAGTTAAGCCTCCTCTATTGAAACTCAAATCTTTTGCCATTTAACTTTCTATACCAACGTGAGCAACTGGAGCATACTAAGGTATCAGCTGATAGAGATTAATTATTGTTTAGATTATCCAATTTGTTAAAAAAAAATTATACTTCATATATCTCCAAGGAAAAAGGTAAAGGACACTAAGATCTGAATAAAGGAAAATAATATCAGAAAAGTCTCATAATTTATTAATAGTAGCTCTTTCACTTGTTAATAAATGCTCTTACTTGTTATTGACAAGCTATAAGACTTTTCTAATATTATTTTTCTTATTTGGAACCTCGATATCATTATCCCCAAAAAAAAAATCATAGAATAATTATTTTTAAGAAGAAAAATTTATTTTTAAATTTTAAAAATAAAATGGGAAATTTTTTGTGGAAGCCTAGAATCTCCTCAATTTTGCAGTATACCGTACGTGTGCTTTTCTCTCTTGACTGATTATTTTAATTATGTTTTATCAACACCGTTTACCCATATAACTTTGCTCTATTAAAACAGTTAGCCTCTATGCTGATAAAGCAAAATTATTTAAAGTGTTTAATCAGGAGAGAAAAACATAAATATAAAATCGAAAGAAATCAAATTCCGGGAAAATGGTTTTCCCAAATAAAATTAGATATTACTCCCTCTGCTTGTAGTAATACTATATACTCTCTTCGATTATTTTTATATGCAATTTTTTTCTTTTTTAGGTTGATCTTTTTTATAAGTAATTTTCTTCTTATGTCTCAAAATTTAAACTACCTTTCCTTTTTTTTACCCCTATTAAATACACATATTTATATTAATTATCGCCTATTTATCACTAATGCTCTTTCATTTAATCATTTATTACACATTCTTTCTCATATTCTATACTCATACTTTCTCATATTTGTTACATATTCTCTCTCCTATGTTCTTTTTATAAATAGAGATATATTTAAAAGAAACGTGACATTTTGGACACATTTATTATTTTTAACTAATTTGAATCACAAATTTAATTTACACAATACAAATAAAAAGTTACTTATACAAAGATTCGTAGGAGTATTGTCGTCTTTTTTTAAGTACCACTCTGGTTTTATTTATAAGTCCAGTTTGACCAAAAATTTGGTCCTTTTTTATAAGTCCATTTTGACCAAATAAATATAATGAGATTGTGACAATTTTACCCATAGTAATGATGATGAGAGAGATTGGTTAGCCATGTTGGAAAGAGAAAAAGATGAGAGATATTTGACAATAAATTTTAAAAGGTACCCATTCATAAATGAAGGTAACGTTGGAAATTTATTCCGTAATCATTTAGATACTTACCTTTTCTTAATATGTAAGATTTGGTCAAACTAAATTTATAAATAAAATCAGAGTGATAGATATATACATCATTCTATTTTAGGTAATGCCGATCATGTCTCCTATTGAGAAGTCAAATTTGATTGGAGGGACTAATTAATAAACCCCTACTGGCCGGGACACCTAACCCGTGGGTAAATGGTCAACTTTTAAACATCCCTCACATGGTTGATTTATTGGAAATAAAGGTTGTACTAACATGTGGGAAACCGCACTCAAAGTCAACAACATGTCTTTCTTTGACCAATCAATGGCCTCCACCTCAAACCCAAACCCGTATCCAGTATCCACTGCTCATCTCGGAAGTCAAACGTGGTAGTTGTTAGGAAAGTGATCTCCTCCTTCCCTTCCCTCACCTTCATCATTCATTTCCCGTGTAATAGTAATCGCCGTTTTTCTTGACCAATCAGAATAATTCAAATATCCATCTCTACTACTTTCCTAAATAATTAAATTATTGCTCTTGCTAAAACGTGTTCATCTCGATCAACATCAAAACACAAGAAAATAAATGTTAATAACATTTGACTGAATAATAGTTGAGCTGTTCTCTGAGTTGAAGTATCAAAGTTGCTAAATATTTTTTTTCTTTTTTAAAAAAAAAAGATAATACATTATAGCGACAGTTTATTTTTTTTTTTCTTCTATCCCTTTACTAATAAGAAACTTTGGAACCCGAACTGTTTCAAATAAAACAATGAAAGAAAGAATACAATCAACCATGTTTTCGTTCCTCACATCTTAATCTCCTCCCTATGATGAAAAAAGTGAAATTAAATTTGTTACAAAAAAATTTAAAAAAAAAGAAAAAGCTACAACTTAATTAATTCCCAGAAAAGCTGCTGATTGAAGTACTGTTGAGGATATGTGGATTGCTGCTGCTAGCACTGTTGTTGTTCTGATTATTATTACCACGGATGATGGAAGAGATAGCAGCTGCAAGAACCGCCGTGAAGTTTGGGTCCGTGGTGATGGCTTTGGCGGCGTCACCGACGTTGTCAGCTGGAGTAGAAGACTGCTGATGAACTGGCCTATCCTGTGACAACTGAAGGCCAGAAAACTTGGACTGGTTATACAATGGTTGAGCAAGCTGATGAAACGGCGTAGTATTAGGGCGGTGAACTTGAAACTGATGCAGCATTGCGTTGTTGATATTATTGTCGTTGTTGACGTTGTGAGTTAGGTCCAATGTGACAGTAGGGAAAGGAGCTGAAGCAGAGAGTGTAGCCATGGTGGAAGAACAAGATGGGTTAAGAATGGCTCTTGCTAACATAGGGTTCATCTTCATCAACCCTTCCGGACTTGACATTGAACCAGACAGTAACATTCCCGCTGCTGCACTTGTCGTTGAAGCCATCGCCATGGCCGCCGGAGGCAATGGATGGTTATGATTTCCTTCGTACGTTGTTACCAATATGGTTTTGTCTTCTGCACAACGCTGAACCTGTCAACAACAACAGACCATATCCCACATATATAAATTTTCATTCAGATCATGATCAATATGCAACACTATATATAGATATATCCCATAACACAACAAAATATATATAATATGGAATGTCCTATTGTTGATAGATTCAAAACATATAAAATCTAGAGTCATGCGTCATTGTGAAGGAGCTATGGATATTTGTTTTTTCGGTTAATATCGAAGTAGAAGTATTAAAAAAATTAGTCCATAACTCCTTTAATTTGTGAATAATTCCTGGGCAAAAGTAACGCTTAATCCCAGTATATATTACATCTAATCTTAAATATAAGACTCAGTTAATTTTTTCAAAAAGATTAAAGAAACTAATTAAATTACACTAAAATGTTTTTATTTTTATTTTTTTCTCTAAATCAATTTGTTAAATTTACAAACAAATATATAATCTAATGTTTTTATATCTAGACATGATCGAGTACATGATTTTCTATCAAGAGATGTTGAATTGAAAAACTTACTTGTTTACGAACAGGACAACCAACAGCCATGGTGCATCTGTAATAAGCGCGAGGACATGGGTTTCCTTTAGCCATTTTTTGTCCATATTTTCTCCATTGACAGCCATCACTGATCTGTAATATCATTCAATCGGATAACCAAAGCAGATTAGAATTTTCCCACTGTAAACTGATGTCATATATATATATATATATAGATTAATTAATGTTTGATATATAATACACACATACCATGGGGGCTTCTGATCTAGCACGGACTGAGACACGAGCTTTTCTCATGGTGGCTTCTGTTGTTGCAGTAGTAGTGGATTGATCTATTATGGAATTCGAAGAAGAAGGATTCAGTTTCTGAAGCTTATAAGCCTTTTGTGATTCTGATTCTGGACTCTCACTTTTACCATTATTAGGTGAAGCAGATTGAGTTCTTTCATCTGAACTAGAATTGGACACTTCATCATCACCTGATCCAAGCTCAATAAACTGCCTCGCCGTCACCTGTTTTTTCTCCTCACTTTTTCCAACAACCTATATCAACACAATCAATTTAATAATAATACGACGTTAAATTAATATGTTGTGTCTACTAGCTAGCCAGCTAGCATTATTCATATTCATATATATAATAATATATGTAACTGGAGACACAGATTCTTTTGAATTATAATAATGACCTGAAGATCATGATGATCATGTTGGTTGTGTTGTTGTCGCTGTTGGATTAATCCAGCAAGATGCAGTTGCAGGGCGGTGTAGTTATTGCTCATGTGGCTCAGCATCTCTTTCAGGTTCTGATTTTCTGTGTTCATTCTCTGAACCTCTTCTTGCAGTTGTTTCAACTATATTTTTATGCAAACATAAATCCATATTCATTTCTTACCCTATATATATATATGTATGTATGTATTCATTTTATCTGCAGGTAATTAAAATTAAATTTATTTACCTCGTTGCTTTTGGCTCGCTTATCGTCAGCGTCTGACGAGACGCCATGATCATCCAACGTAGATTGATCACTCCTGGTATTACCAGTATGCAGTTGTAAACCATTCTACAGCACACAAGTACTATTAATTAATGAATTTTCTTTTGATTTCTATGGATCTCCTCGTAAAAATCAATAATCTCAGAGCTAAATAAATTGCAAGAAATTAAAACTGAGAAATAATATGAAAGTAAGAGAGAGAGAGAGAGAGATTACATTCATATCCAAGTTACACCTAGAAACTGGTTGAGTCTGAGGAATTTCCTTCTTGACAGAGATATTACTGGAAAGGGTTTTAACATCTTGATGATGATGATGAATTTCTTGAGCTGACGGCTTGCTTGTTGGGTTAGAGAAGAAATCAATCTCACTGAGGACCTTCCGATTACTATCAGAAGATTCCATTACACGGCCAAGATTCACTGGGAATCCCAAACCAGGAAGCATAATCCTATATCTCAGGTAAGCTAACTAGCTTCGAGGAAGAATTCACAAGGCTTTGTTAGGAAGCTGAGAAAATGAAGATTTTAAACAAGGTGCAATGGCGAAGGGTATAAGAAGGGGGGGGCTTGGGGAGGAAGGTGGACCAGATGGGAAAGGGATATTTTTTGTTGATAAGTAAAAATTATTGCGTCAGATGGTTCGTCACTCTCTGAAATTTCCTCACAAGAGTGCAAGACAACCTCTTCACTTTTAATTTCTCTTTCGTCTTTGTGGGCTAAGAAACGTTATTTGGGTTCCCACTAATTGATATGAATCACCGATTCATTAAGAAAGGTTTTATTATTATTATTATTATGATTCATTTTCTAATATAATATTGATGAATTGCATATGAAATCGGTGGTAATAGATATATTATTTTTTAATTAAATTTTTATTTTGAACATCTTATTAACATGCAAATATAAGGAAAAAATAAAAATTCATGTGATGTGGGAGTGGGCTGTTGAAGAAACTTTGCACTTTTTATTACTTTTAAAACGTGACTCACATTTATCACATTATAATTTTTTTATTGAGATATAAATTAAAAGTTTTTTTTTTTGCTCAAAATATAAATTAAAAGTTTATTGCATGAAAAAGGACAATTATTTTATATAAAACAACAATGTATCGAAATAATTTATAGGAGTGCAAATCCTTCTCCGTAAATAATTTATTACGTATCTAGTGATTTAAAAGAGAGGCTAGCTGTAGGTAGCCAACAAAGAGTAACACAGTTGACTAAAGTATTAGTCTTTACTTTAAAAAGAGGAGGTTCGATACTGTTGGTAAGCGATCTATAAATACTTCTGTAAGCATTTTTTATGTGAGTAACTTTTTTTTTTTTTTCCAAAGAAAGAGCCTCATGTATTCTCTCTATTTTTTCTCATTTCCTTTAATTTCGTGCAACGCGTAGCACTTATTAATGTAGAGGATTTGAATCATTAACAAAAATGGGAGAATTGCTTTTATCTATAAGAAAAATATTGAAAGTTGAGAGCTTATTTAAAGGGATGTTTACTTAATTCAACCCATGTCATTAGGCTTAATAATATTTGGATATTACTATTTAAATTTTAATTTGGAATTTTTTTTTTTTTTTTTTGGTTGGGTGAAAAGGGTATGGGGCCTGGTAGTGGTAATGAAAGAACGTGAAGAAAGGGTTTTGACAGCGTCATGAATGAGAGGAAAGAAAATAAAGCCACCGCCCCGAATCGTGCGGCGCGTCCCACGTGACCCAATTCAACTCTCTTTCTCTCTCTCCCCCCCTTCCCCTGTGAGTAAATATCACAAGTCAACCATTTTGACCGACATTCCATCCCCCCCCCCCCCTCTCTTTCTCATGTGGGGTGACTGATTACCGGGGGAGCAAGTAACCCTGTCTCTTTGTTGGCCCCACATCCCTTGACTGACTTTTCCCTCCATCACAAACCACGTTTCATATTGCGTTGACCTATAGGCCCCCACCCCTTCTACCTCAACTTAATTACTGGTATATCCCATTCTGGTCGTATTTATTTATAAGTTTTTTTTTGTTTTCTAATTAAATCAAAGATATTAAATGGAGGTAATTAACTCATCAATAATTATGAGGTAACTTTTTAACTTTGTCATCATTTACGAATGAATATTTTTCAACTCTTTTCTCTTTTTCCATTTTTATTTGTATAATTAATATGGATAAAATGATTACAATATCTCATATACCACCCTCAATTATAAATAAGACTAATTTTTTTTAGTAAAAAAAGACTTATAAATAAGATTATAATAATACCCTATTTATAAAAGTACATATAATAATCGAATTACTCCTTACAATCTATAATACATACATAACACTTTTAGAAAGTATGCATGATTTATAATATTAGTCACCTCCAGTATAATTAATTCTTTTTCATGTTTTGCCCTTGTGATTAAAACTCACTTTCTAATTTTGTTTACTCATTATATCCCTTCTCTCTGAAATAACATTACCAATGCAATTAAACACATTTCTCAAAAGTAAAAGTGTTACATTTTAAGATATATTATATGACTTAACTGTCATTTTTATATTTTATGCGATATAGTTGAAGTGTTATGTATTGTGGATTGGAGGGAGTATGTGGTTTAAGAAAGAGATAAAAGTAATAAGTATATTTTGAAATAAACTATTTTTTCTAAATATGCCCTAATTTATAAGTGCAAGTAAAAAAAAGAAATAGATCCAGTGACTATAAGTATTAGCAAGCCTTTAGTTAATGCAAAAAAAAAAAAAAACTCATTAAATATTGAGACAAGTATGTATTGAAATAAACTCTTTTTTTTAAATAAAAAATGCCCTTATTTTAAGGGCAGGTGAAAGAGAGAAATAGAGTAACCATAATTATTACCAACCTTTTAAATAATGCAATATGTACATTTAATGAAGGGCACACAATTTTTTTAAAAATATTGAGACAACTCTTAACAAACTTTTATAAAAAGGATAAAAACAATTCAAATTTTGGATTTTCATAAAAAGAACATAAGCGAATACCAACTCAAGCCCTCCATTCATCCCATCTAATTAACCAATGAAAATTATGAAAGTTGGTTATTGATTACTATCTTCCCTTAGGTCTTTTTTTATAAGTTAGTACAAAGCAGATTAATAAGTCAGTTGAAAACTTGAAATTGATTAAAAACAGTAAATGCATAAGAAATCTTATTTAATTTACAGTGAGGGTGGGTGTGAAAAGGATTGAAAGAGATAAGTAATTGATGCATAGACATATAATTTATTGGGGTAAAAATGAAAAAAAATATAACTGTATTAAAATTTTAGACACTTCCAAAGGGTGACTTATACAAAGAATCAAACATATTCAAAAAAAAATGTAATTTATCCAAACGACCAGAGGAAATATTATGGTATTAAAATTATGCATCATTTCCTTTGAAATATACCCCTTTATTGAATGTGAGTGATAAAGATAATTAGAAAAAATTATCAAATTAATTAGGATAAATTTAGAAAAAAAATATTAAATAAAGGGAGATGAAGAAGATTATATTGTTATTCTACTTTTCGAACCAAAACAAATACTCTATCTTATCTAGGTTTCCCATTTTGGATGGGAATAAGTGCGGCCACACGCTCTCTACTCTCCCACACACATTACTTCTTTTATAAATTATATATATGATGCTCTATTTGTTTATTATGGATTTGAATAATTTTCCTATTTTACATAAAGGAGACAGATGGAGTTCATTCTTCTTTAATCAAATGTCAATATGCTATATGTGAATATGATTAGTGTTATCTTTATCATATACAAAACAACTAATTTTTAAGTCACTTGAGACTTGAGAGTGGCGTTAGCATGTGTGAATTCTAAGACTAATCAAATTTTTAATTTTCAACATTAAATAATCACTATAATTAGCATGTGTGATATATTTTTAATTTCTCTGATCTCTATAATTGGGTTCACACGGGCGCTTTTTTTTTTTAAAAAAAAAAAATAGACATCTTTATTTGTGTATTCTAAAATTTGAAATGCGATGAGTTCAATTATTTACAATTTTGGTAAGTTCTTAAATCTAATGAGTCAATAGTCTAAAGGTGACTTAGTATAAATTTGATATATGTTAGTAATAATACAAATGAGCCGTATGAGAGTTATGCCTGTTGCCCATTTTAAGAAGCACGCAAAAATTAATTTGAATAAATAAAAGGAATGAATTAATTAGTGGCAAGTGATTATTTAATGTTGAAAACATAAAAATGTTTTTATGTCCTCTAGGTACTCGGATTAATTATAGCGGTGTGAAATGATATTTTATCTTTTTCAAAAAATACCCATGAGCTTTTCTCTAATTTATTTACTTCTGACACTATAAAATTTACTTAGATGCAAAACTTCTCATGAAGTTTATTTATACTAAAAATAAATCTTCTCTTTCTGTCTTATAATAAGAACCATAATAAGAGTACATGTTTTATACAGAAGACTCAAAAGGAAAACAAATTGAATCAATTGTCAAAATGGTATTTATGAGGGTGAAAGTGAAGCATAACATGCCCTAGTGCCATCGGTCTAATGGCGAAAACAATTAAATTAAATAGACAGTCTCTTCAGCCAGCTGCTCCTAGCTAGAGCCGGGAAATCGAGTCGGGCCCGTCGGGCCGGCCCTTTTAAGCCCTAACCCTGTAGGGCTTGGACTTAAAAAATATGCCTGAAATTTGAATTTGGCCCTGCAGGGCCGGCCTTGTAGGGCCTCGGGCTTTATTGGGCCGGCCCTGCAGGCCCTGTTACTGTAGCATTTTCATTTTTTAAGAAAAAAGTTAGTCAAAGAGTGCCAGGAGGAAGAGGCTAGGAGGCACATATATAAATATATAATAACTATACTCTGATTTTATGATTTGGTATATTATTTGTTGCAGATAATGATTATTATGCATGTGTTCATGATGCGGGAGAAGAAATTCATAACATTTTAACTCCTGAAGCACAGCCTTTTACTCAGAGTGAAGTATAATCAAATATCTATGAAATTGATGAGAGTGATGAAGAAGGTGACAATTGACAATGATAGTGATATGCTTTTATATTTTATGTGAGTTATCTAATGTTGTTTAGTTTAATACTTCTTAAGTTTTATGTGAGTCAATTGTGGACAATAGTTTGTTTTTTATTACGAATTAATGAATGTGTTTATTTGTTGGATGATTTGTATTGTTTAGATATTAATGTTGATAATATTTATTTGATAGATTATAACTTTAATGGTTGCAATTTACTAATTATATTTCTTTGGAAAAAACCTAGAAAAAAAATAATTAAAATTTCGAATAGTAATTTCCAGGCCCTGTAGGGCCGGCCCTGGCCCTGGTACTATCGGGCCGGGCTTTGAAAAACAGATATTTTCTTTATCTCAGGCCCTGTAGGGCCGGCCCTGCAGGGCCCAAGCCCTGAAGGGCTAGGCCCTGATTCCCAGCTCTACTCCTAGCTCAGCAATAAATATAAAGCATTTATTAAAAGGAACTTTATTATTCTATATTTAAAAATAAGTATAACACAAACAAAAATTATATTGTACTATTTATCTAGTGTATAAAAAAGTAGTATTTGTATTATTATTATTTTTGCTAGAAAAAAGTAGTATTTGTATAAGAAAATGCCAAAAATACAGTAAAAATTTAATAATTAATAATTATTTGATAATATGATAGAGGTCCGCATAATTGTGTAATAAATTAGTGGAGGAAGTTCGGTTCTACGTACCTACGTTGATTTTTGACACAATCTAACAACTTGAGTAACAAACACACACGCACATTCATTAACGTCCACCGAATTATCTAGGGAAACTTCCCTAGATATCACCCATATAAATAAGGGAATAACATTTCTGCATTTCCTGCAGAAAAATCAACCCAAAACGACGCAGTTTCATTTGTTTTTTTTTTCTCCTTTTTATATCTGATTTACCCCACTTTTAATTTCCCTGCAAGTACCCGTCGTCGAAGCCTGCGTCCGCTTCGAACTGAAACCCCTAGTTCAAACCCGGCTCCGCCGTTAAGGTAAGCTCCGACGATGAAGGATTTCACGGATCTTGGTTTGTTGGCACCATTATTCGCTGCTGCACTTCCAAGAAAAACCAGAACAAATTCTTGGTGGAGTATAAAACCATCATGGTCGACGAGAAGGGTTCCAAACCCCTGAGAGAGATGCTGGACATTCACCAGCTTCGACCCCTCGCCCTGAGGAAGACTGACCGCCAATTCAAGCTCGGCGAGGAGGTCGATGCTTACCAGAACGATGGCTGGTGGGAAGGCTCCATAACCGAAGAACTGGGTAACGGGAGGTTCGCGGTGTATTTCAGGGCTTCAAAGGAGCAAATTGAGTTTGAAAAAGAGGACCTTAGGCTCCATCGCGAGTGGATCAATGAGAATTGGGTCGACGCTGTTTCATTTACTCCGTCGGGGTTACTGTACCCGTAGGAAGATTAAAAGTAGGGAAATCAAGTATATAAAGAGGGGAAAAAAAAAAACAAATGAAACTGCGTCGTTTTGGAACTGCTGCGGATAGATTTTTCTGCAGTAAATGTAGAAATGTTATTCTCTATAAATAATGTAGGGTACGTAAATTAAATTCTAGCATTGTATATCGTGTTTCTCTTTGGATTATATAACCCGATTTCATATCCTAAATTATTTAAATATTACTACATAAAAACAGTATTCTTTTTAAAATTGTGTTTAACCTTGGAACTTCAATACTTCAATGCAAGTTGCAATAATTATGGGACATGCTACACACTTATAGGAAGAATAAAGGGAAAATGACAGAAAAATACTATCAAAATATGTAAAAGATAAATAAGGGTGGTGAATTTCAATAATTCCAAATTTCGTAATATTGACAAATGTGTGAGATCAGATAAGTGCCCTTATTTTTTTTAAAAAAAAAAATCCCTAAAATCCCTTGCCAGTTGCTGAAGCTTCGATGCTAGCGATTAGAACTCTAGTTGCATAATTTTTTTTTATTAATTTCTCAAGAAAAAGTTGTCAATATTGAGACTTAAGTTACTAATAGTGATATTAAAGTTGTAAATTGATTATTTGTCGAATATTTCCTAATAACTTTCAGTCTTTCACTAAACCTCCGAAGGTCTCCATTTTTTTTTTTTTTGGGTTTCATTTCTTAAGCAAAAGTTGTCTATATTGATACTAAAGTTGTTAATGTACTATTTGTTGAATATTTCCTAATAACTTTCACCAGAGCTCTACGGTCTAGTGTTTTTTTTAAAAAAAAAAAAATCTCTGACAAAAGTTGTTAATATGAATGCCTGAGTTGTTAATAACAATACTAAAATTGTCAATGAGATATTTGCTGAACATTCACTAAATACCAATTTAAAAATTTAGTATCGATATTAACAACTCATGTATCTATATTAATAACTTTTTTCTGAGGAATTCAAAAAAGAAAATATTAGGTCACCATTTATAACTTTATAGTATCACTATTAAGAATTTAAGTATTTATATTGACAACTTTTGTTTGAGAAATTCCAACAAAATATATTAAGCTGCCAAAGCTTTGGTGACGGGCCGCCACCTTGGCAGCTGGCAAAAGATTTTAGGGTTTTTTAAGAGAAATAAAAATAAAAAGTAAGAGCACTTATATAATTACACACATCTATAAACATTTCAAAATTTTAAATTAGTCAATTTAGAATTATTGAAATTCACTCCTCTTATTATTATTTTTTTTTTACATATTTTGACTGTAATTTTTCTATCATTTTCCTAAGAATCAAACTCCCATAATTGATGATGATGATGATGATGATGATAATAAGGGTTAAGATGCAAAAATACACATGTGCTTTTATCCAAGGAGCGCCCAGTAGCAAATGTTTTTTTTTGTTGCAAAAGTATACATGTGGTTACAAATTAGGTGCAAAAATACCGTTTGACCGTTAAGTTTGACTTTGACCGATGAAGTAACATTTCAAAAGTGCAAAAACAAACATGTGATTTGTCAAGAAGAGCGCCCAACAACAATTTTTTTTAAAAAAAAATTTAATAATTTTATTTCAAAATCCTAAAATAATTTTTCAAGATTATGAAGTATTTTTTCAGTATCAGTCAGTATCCTTTTATTACCGGTCAATACTTGAAATATTTTTTCGAGATCCTAAAATAATTTTTCAAGATTATGAAGTATTTTTTCTGTATCAGTCAGTATCCTGAAAGTACTTTTTAGTACCAGTCAGTACCCTGAAATATTTTTTTCAGTATCAGTTAGTATCCTTTTAATACTGGTTAATACTTGAAATATTTTTTCAAGATCCTAAAATAATTTTTTAAGATTATGAAATATTTTTTCTGTGCCAGTCAGTATCTTGAAAGTACTTTTTAGTACCAGTCAGTACCCTAAAATATTTTTTCCAGTATCAGTCCATATCCTTTTAGTACCGGTCAATACTTTAAATATTTTTTCAAGATCCTAAAATAATTTTTCAAGATTATGAAGTATTTTTTCTGTACCAGTCAGTATCCTGAAAGTACTTTTTAGTACTAGTCAGTACCATGAAATATTTTTTTTCGGATACTGACTAGTTCAAAAAAAATACTTCATAATCTTGATAAATTATTTTAGGATCTTGAAAAAATATTTTGAGTATTGACCGGTACTAAAAGGATACTGACTGATACTGAAAAAATACTTCATAATCTTGAAAAATTATTTTAGGATCTTGAAAAATTATTTCAAGTGTTTACCAGTACTAAAAGGATACTGAAAAAAATATTTCAGGGTACTGACTGGTACTAAAAAATACTTTCAAGATACTGACTGGTACAGAAAAAATATTTCAAAGTATCTTTTTAGTATCAGTTAGTACCCTCAAATGTTTTTTTCAAATCTAAAAATAATTTTTCAAGATTATGAAGTATTTTTTCAGTACAGGACAGTATTCTAAATATCTTTTTAGCACCGGTTAGTAATTAAAATAAAATTATTAAATTAAAAAAAATTGTTGTGGGGTGCTCTTCTTGACAAATTACATGTGTATTTTTGTACCTTTGAAATGTCACGCCATTGGTCAAAGTTAAACTTAACGGTCAAAGTCAAACTTAACGGTCAAACGGTATTTTTGCACCTAATTTGTAACCACGTGTGCACTTTTGCACCCAAAAAAAGCATTTGCTACTGGGCGCTCCTCAGAGAAAAGCACACGTGTATTTTTGCACCATAATCCTAATAATAATAATAATAATCTTGCCTACATTCACATTGATCATAAACTTATCATTAATTGGCATTGGCTTACGAAGTTATGGGAAAAGTATTCAAACTATCACCGACAAGTTGTTGTTAGTTGAGGTGGTAAGTGGATTCACTTGTCATAAATAAGAAAACATAATTTTAAATTCCGAGAAGTGCACTTGTTAGAAGAAGCGAAAATTCTTTGCGCTCTAATTTTAAAAAAGGAAACCTTAATCAAATAATAATAATAAAAAGAATTCAATCCAAAGGAATCTGACATGGTTTTTAGAAAGTCTATTTCAAACGTAGCATACATATATATGTGTGTGTTTTTCTTCTTCTTCCGGTCTAAAATATATAAAGTCGCATTCAACCACTTCATCAAAATTTGAAAAGAAGAGAGTGGTTAACTCGTAAATTAAGAAGAAAATTTTTTACCTTAATTTGTTCCTATTCAAATCTATCTCACACACACTCTCTCATCTTTTCTCGATGTCTAATATGTATCATCAATAAATAAAGATAAAATTGAAAAATGATTGCTAATTAACAACTCTCTGGGTGATAGATTATATTATGGGCCAATAATTTCTTCTAGACACTCTGGACCGGATGGGTTATATATATATATATATATATAGGGGTTTACTTTTCTCATGTTGCATGAGAGAAATAAGATTCCTACACACACATAAAATGATGGGACCCACATATATATATAGTGCTAATTATATATATATGCGGGTCCCACCATTTTATGTGTGTATGGTATGAGAAAACATTTCTCCTACAACATGAGAAATGCTTTTCCCATATATATATATATATATATATATATATATATATATATATATATATATCAATGTAATCAATGTATTGTGTATTTACCGATGACAGCAGTGCAGTGGCACAGCTGGTGGTATTGAGATGCCTTATATCTCCCCTTAGGTCCCGTGTTCGAATCCCCCCTTCTCTCGCCTTGTACAAAAAAAAAAAAAAAGTATTGTGTATTTAAAAAATTTGTTGATATCACATTATAAGGTAGTATATCTATGTCAACTAGTGTGAAAACAACTCTTTATAATTTAAAAAGATGTCCATTTTGAGACGATTTCACAAGAAAACTGTTAAATTATCTATTACATATCCAGATATAACTTAATAAAATATACACTGCGTATATTATAAATAATGTTTTCGATCAATGAAGTCAGATTTTCCGGTCGTAATGATCAAACGTCGTTGTCTCTCCTGTGCTAATTAAGCTCGGGGACGCGCTTAGTTAATTAAGGTCGACGTGATTCACTATTATTATTATTAACTTCGATTAAACTTATGATTCCACATGGATTAATGATGAGAGGAAACGAGTGTTTTTTGGACCAATGTACAATAATTTAAAATGTTTCAGAACAATTTCTCATTAAACATTAGTACTAATTTTTAATTAATTAATGAACATATCTTAATCAGTTGTAAGATCAAAATGCCACATGATTTATCTTTCAACTTTCAGTGTCACAAGCTACATATAATTAAACTGGCACGTTTAGAATTGGTCCATGCATAGACTTGATTAATATAAAATATTTTTCATTAGTGTAATAAATATTTAATTTGATTTATATTGAATTTAACATAAAATAGAAACTCTTCTATATCAGACCTCTTGGATTAGATGGAGGATCGCTTAACCGTAATTGAGTGTTTCTTATATATCACAGCCTTTTTTTGAAGTAGAAGTATTTAGCGGTTCGCTGGGGAAATATGTTGGTCTAGCAGAAACAATTAGAAGGTTTAAATTGATTATTTTTGTAGAGAATTAGATGGTCTTCCCAAACAGGCCTTATTTGATAGGTAATATCGATGAAGCTACTGCAAAGACAAGCTTACAAACCAAACCATACATGCTTTGGACCGAACACAAAAATAAAATAAAAATAAATAAATAATAAAAATAAATAAATAAATAATAATAATAATAAACAAAAGGTTTGGATCCATATTGTCTTACTTTTTCTGCATTCCCATGCACGGTAGGCAGAATTTCAATTTCTTGCGACATTGCTATTTACCTTTTGTCTCACTTACGTCTTTTCATATAAGGAAGAAAATGACATCTAACGAATATAATATATAATTTTTATTTTCTTCCTGGTATTATTCTTTTTTTTTTTTGAAATCATAGATTGACAATTTTTAATATGATGATAATATTTCAAACTTGTAAGCATTTTTCAAAGAATAAAAACTAATATTTGAAAGATCATGTTATAACATTCAGAAATATAAATGAGACTTAAAAAAAAAAAGTATAAATCACATTGTCTTTCTGTACTTATTTCTTTGAGAGATCTCTTAGCGAGTTAAATAGTTGTGATTGGATAAAAATATATATGCAATTTAAATTTGGGAAACAAACTAATGGTGTTGGCGCTCTTATTAATAGGATAATATATTCATATAGGAATGCCTCATTTATTGTGTGTGGGTGTGTGTTTGTCTAAGGAATAATCGTAACAAATTAGGGAAGCAAATATAAGTTATTTTATCTATATATATATATATATATATATATATATATATATTAAATACAATTTTGGAAGGTCTTTTGGTATCATTTTTGCCCTATAAGTTTACAAACATAGCAATTTTGCCCATCGGTTGATCTTGACCATTGATCATTGTTGCTCTTCTTTATAAAATTTTAGGGCAAATTTGCTTCTAAAAAAATTTTCAGGACAAATTTGCTTATAAAAAAAACTTCTAGGGAAAAAATGATACCAAAAAAACTTTCGGGTGCTAAATGCTCCTTAGCCAATACTTCTATAGCAAAAATGATATTTTATCCGGTGTGTGTGTGAGAATCATCATTAGCTTTTAATTATTTTCTCAAAATTGTTGTGCTAAGTTATATATATATATTATTATATGAATATATGGGTGAGAGTGTGAGAGGAGGATCGACCTTACGAAACAAAGAAAAGATATACAATGGATAGCGTCCTTTGGATTACCTTGACTGGGAAAAAGAAGACCATATCTGTGAAATCAAAAAGTTGACAATGAAATAGATGGATCAATGAACACACCAGGAGCGGAGTCAGGATTTGAAATTAGGGGGGCGAGAATTACATAATAGGATATAGTGGAGTTAGCATTTGAAATCAGAGGGCGAAAATTATAGAAGTGGACGCAAAATTGTAGGAAATTATATTTTAGCCTCATAAATATTTCAATTTAGTCCCTCTGTAAAACTGTCAATAGGGACTAAAATGCAAACATTAAAACTTTTATGAGACTAAAATATAATTACTTGATTTTTTGGGTCAAATTTTGTATTTTTAGGGGGCGGGGGCCACCCCTAGCCTCCCCCTGATTCCGCCTATGGAACACACACATATATATGTACTCCTATTCAACAAAGGAAAAGACAGCTAGCTTGGGTGAACATTGACTATATATTAAGATACATTCACACACTTCCAAATTAAATCCAACAAATTGACATATATGTGCTAATAATGGATGTCTCTGTGAGTGTGTACGTTATGTACATCTTTGTGGTGATGTGTTCATCAAGCACGTTATGTACATCTTTGTGGTGATGTGTTTATTTAAGATTTTTTAATAATCACCTATATGGATTTCCCTTCCAAAATCATGTTTTAATAAGTACTATTTTCTCAAATGAATAATTATGATGACAATAGGGAAAACTTTGTGTAATTTAAGCACGTGTAACAATCTTCAAGCTTGTAAAAGGATAGATAGACACACACACACATACATACCACCTCCTTTCATTAATATAAAATTTGATTTGTAGTGTAAATTACATACTTCGAATGAGATCTTGTATTAAGAATTAGAAGTAGTATATTCCAAATTAATTATTGTCCCAGAAACATGATTATTATTTTGTTTTTCTTGTCCGTACCTAACAAAATAATAGCTCCACTGTATAAAGCATCCTTTTTCTAATCTTTGACTAGGAAAATGAAGAACACACACACACACACATCTCCGAAGCCCAAAAAAAAAAAAAGTGAAATAAAATAAAGATGAAACTATGTACATATATACAGTACAGTATTCAATACATATTCATGTCACTGATCAAGGAATAAAACAACGTGCTTGATGAACATATTATTGAGTATTCATAGTTGCTATCTATAGACAGACACGTTATTGAAAATTCTTGATTTCACACGTACAACCCCAAACTCAACAACCATTATATGTATATTATACATATATCGATCTCTCTACACACGCACACACATATATATGCCCCATCTAACCAAACTCATTATTGATTGGACTTTGAATAAATTGATTCATTGTATTTTACTACCAAACCGATTTGGTCCCCCCAATTCCCCCAATACTTCCCTACTAAACATATGATGTTTAATTGATGTGTGTGTGTGCGTGTATATACTAAATAAAAAGTGTATGTTTAAAATTGAAACATGTAAACTATTACATGAATAAGTGAGAGACAAATGAGCTTCGAATAGGAGGCCTTTCTCTGAATAGGAATGGATCTCAAACCTAGCTAACATATATTGCACTTTATTCATTTTCAATGCTGAACCAAAGTTAAGAAAACAAAGACAGTGCACCTTTTTTTTAAAAGAAAAAAAAAATTACAAAGAAAATATGTTAGCCAGATGCCTAGAAGGACCAGTGAGGGATCCATATGTACAAGAGCGCAATTCCTATGATTCAAAGCTAAAGTGAATCTCTTCTCATTGAACTGATGATAATTGAGATGTGAAATGTTTATTATATATTAATATAATTATATATAAAAACCACCGTGCTTTGCCATTATTTATTTTTATCTGGGAACAACATACATGACATTTTGCGTCTAAAAAACTGACTTTTCTATGTACATTCCATTTCATCAACCAAACGAGGCCTAACAAATTTATTTGACCGGGGTCGGGGGGTTTGATTTCTTCTTGTATATATTTGAATACTAATAACCTAGTATCTCTTTTACCTGTCTAACTGAATTCATTTACTATAGGATATTTATTATGATCAACTGACCAAATGAGGTTATAAAATTAATTCAAAAAATGAATATATTGTGACATTATATATTAGTTAAATCAAACATATTATCATATGATGATTGAAAGAAATTATAAAGATGTTTATAATTGATATTTTACTCAGCAATTTCACCGGGGAACGAAGAGTGTCTTTTTCTTTTTTATTACTAAGAAGGAAGGAAGGAAGGAAGAGAGTTTCTCTAGGGACAGGAGGAAAGTTTTTCACCATGCAAGTTATTTCCCATATCTAATTATATTTAAGTAAAACTCAATATCATATAGGTATAAATTAATCAGTTGCTATATGATTATTACAAATTTAGATATATTTTTGTTTGACTTTGAACATGTTTGATTTCAGGTTGGATGATCACTTCACAATTAAGTTTATGTAAGTTTTGAAAGTTTAAAATATGCAATTTCAATAAAGGCAAGAAAGATTCAAACAAATTTATATTTTTTTTTTAAAAAAACTTGATTGTGATCTTCCTTCTTCCCAATTTACTTTTGTTATAATAATGGGCTTTTTTTTTCAGTCAATGATGTTTCAGATTAAATATTCAATCATCAAAACATACACACACATATGTATATGTATACACATATCTATATATATACACACACATGTACACACACATATAGACACACAAATATATACACACACATGTGTGTGTAACTCAGATTTCCAACAGCTAAATCACATCATCAAGATGAGAAAATTGGGATTGCTTGAATAATTTTTTTTTTAAATTATTGTCAAAATAATTGGCATATTTATAATTTAGTCAAACATGAAGGGTCAACAATTGCAGGGACACCAACGTAAGGTTAAAAACACTAACAAGATTACGCTGATGGGGAAAAAAAATCCAAATATTTAAATTGAACACCCAAACTACTGATAAGTGGAATTCAATAATTTTCAACATGAATTGGGCTATATTTTGACTGAAGTAATATAATTTTTTACATGTACTGAGTGTAGAATTTAAATATTTATTTTCTTAATTATTACAATTCATTCTTTGAAAGATATAGATAGATTTGTATTTTCAATTATTTGGTTTTCTTATTTTTATTTGAAAACACTGCGATTCTATCTTTGAAAATTTTGACACGTGATAAGAATCAAATGGTTAAATCATATATTTTTCAAGATTAAAATTTTATATTTGTAAAATATTTAGGTACTGTTCTAAATAATTACAATTTGTCTTCTTTCTCAAGGGTAAAGTTTATAAGAAATTATTAAGCGACTAAGTTAATTAAAATGAACAATAATAAACTATTTTTTCCTTGTAATACTATTTAATTACACAAAAAATGAATTTAGAATAGAAAACGTGACTTAGAGCAAGACTAATTAAATTTAAAATAAATACAAGGTAGAATTCCAGTTAAATCCAGCTGAAATATTAAAATCCAAATTTAAGCCTACACTTTCAATAGATCCCTAATAAAATATTAAAATCCCTGAAATATTAAAATAATAGGCCTAATTAGGGATTTTCAAATGTTGTTAAAAGACTAAAATTCCTCTATATAGTTAAAAAGTAAAAGTCCCATCTTGATTTTGAATTCTCTTGTATCTATGAAAGGAATTCCCTAAGTATAACCAAGATCAATCAGTTTGCCCCCTTGTGATTGGAATTGCAGTTGATCGCAGCTTAAATGCAAAACCCAGTTGATCAAGAGCTCACCAGCCATTCGTGAAGACATTAAGAATTGCTGACCCTACGTACTGCTTGAATTTTCTCCAATCTCTCAAAACCAAAGCATTAATACCCTTCCAGCAAAAAAACTAGCTACAACTCATAATATCACCAAACATTTACACCAATAATTAATCAGGAAGAATGTGAACGGGGTGTTCCACGAATCCAAGAATGTCTATATAGCTTCGTGTTGCGGCATTGGATAGAGTTCTATATGTTCTATGTATTTCTGCAATTTTTCTTTGGATATATATAGTTATTTGGTTCTCTCCCATCTTTGGCCTATTCTCATCAATCCCTCACTGGTACAATGAAGTTTGATAGGTCGTAGCACTGGATATAGTCACAACTCAGCAATTTGATTAAGTAGTATTTTCAAGAATTTGATTATGAAATACTTGGCAAACAAACATATATGGCAAACAAAACACAAACTAAAAATAAAGAAAATTTCAATTAAATTTAGCTTGTTATAAATAAAAGGGAAAGAAGAAAGATGACAAGAGAAATAGAGAATATGAGAGCAAGAAAGAAGATTCTTATTCACTATCAAGGTGTAACCAATACATGATACATGCCATTTATTTATAAGCATAGCTTTACGATCTCAATAGAATCGATATCTACAAATTTGATAACAATAAGAGATAATTGTGGGCTATTGGAGATAATGGAGATATATGGATATCCACACAAATATTATATTCATAAGACTCCCCTTGGATGTCCATTATATACATATATGCCTGATTAAAAAACTTTAACTAGGAAAAATCTGGTGGGACAAAAGCCTAGGAAAAGAAAAAGAGTACTTAATTAGTTGATACGCTATCCAGTGATACCTCATTAAAAACCTTGCCAGGAAAATCCAGTGGAGTAAAATCATAGACAAAGGAAAAAGAGTGCAGTGCGTATAAGCTTCGATCCCTTTCTTGGCAATGTGAGTTGATATGTTTGAATTTGCGAAGTCTAATATCACGAACAATAATAATATTCTTTCCAAATAATGTCGCAGGAAGTGATTTGGTGAACAAATATACTAAATTTCATTGGAATGAATTTGCTGGATACAAATTTCATTCTCTTCTATTGATAGATTACAAAAGTAAGTTAATGTTGTAAAGAAATTGTTAGAAAATAAATCGGAGTTAATAGAAATCTCTACTCATATACTTTCTCACAAAGCTTATTGATCTCCCAAAAAGATGGAAGTCAAATTAAGGTTTTACATGGAAATTGAAAAGCTTAGTGTTGGTTAATAAACATGTTACAATACACCCGAAGTTTACTGATCCGAATAAACTAATTGTTGGTATAACTTGTTTGATCATCCAAATCATATATATGATGTGACAAATTATAAAGATTATGTATTGACATCTATTGAAGAACTAAAAGATTCTTCATAAATAACCAATATATTATATAATTCAATAATTGATATGTGATACTTGTTCTCAAATAAAATTGATTATGAGAATATCATTAGTCATGATTAGCAATGGATCTCTACATTTTTAGAAATATATCAAAAAATATATATATATATATATGAGCTCATTGAAATAGCATGTGGACTATGCAAGTATTCAATAAATTTGATAGATGCATTTATAAGATGGTTACGTATGAGATTATTATTAGTTTGCAACATGAAGTTTGTAAAAATATTTGAATAAGTTATTATGTTAAGTGGGCAATTTCCATATTAAAAGATCTAGAGATCATTCATTGAAGCCTCAATAAATACCTAGATCAATATTTATGAGAACAAATTTTCTATTTCAGCATTGGCATATTTGATCTTGCATATTGCATCCACATTTCAACTTTTTCTAAACAAAATGATATCATATTATATGATCTTATATATTGTAGCATTTATACTAGTCAACAAAAATCTCCTAGTAAAATTGGCTTACAGTCAAGACATTTTCCATCTTAAATAATTTAATGTGCAATATTTATTTCTATTAATCCATGACAATGTACATAGATGGATATTTAAAGAAACTTAGAATAAATTTATTGCGTAAGAACCTCCTTCTTGTTTGTCTATAAATGAAACAAAATCGTATTTCTAAAAGAAACAAATGGATTTAAGAAATTTATATACTGGGTGATTGGTCATCTGACAAAGTTTTCTTAATATGAGGGGAGTGTTATAAATATTGTCATATTTAGTTGAATGTCCATAGCCTTCCAAGGGTGTCTTTTGAGGTTTTCCAATTAAATCAATATAACCTTTAAATGAATAGCCTCTTGCGAGTTTCTTATGATTAATACACATAATCTCCCAGTGTAACATATTTCACAATTATGTTGATTTATTCTGTTGTGTAACTCTTGAAATATAATATAATTGAAGCTTGAAGGACTTGTGGCCTATAAATAATATATACATACCAAGTGATTGTAAGCTTTAAGATGAATGAGAATCACTCCCATTTCTCCTCCTACTTTCACTTGTCTTCTCCACATCTCTCACCTTCAATCTCTTGTATATTTATCATTTTTATATATAACAGATAAATTGTTTTTTAATTTTAAGGAATCAATTATAATACACAGACATTCAAACACGCCTCCACACAAAAGCAAATGTTAGCACGAACATATATGTGACCCCCATCGCCGCGCCGTATGAATTGTTTGAAAAAGGAATAAAAATTGTTTCATTGACTGGGTTAAGGTGAAAAAAAGAATTCTTTTGTGCACCCAACACAACGTTTTTTTGGGAGGGAAAAGTAACTGAATTTTTTAAATAAGTGCAAAAGTATACATTGACCGTTTGTTTGAATTTTAAGGGTTAAGGTGCACAAATATATATAAAATTTTCCCTAAAGTGCACCCAATACAAATGCTATTTTTAGGGGTAAAAGTAACTATGAACTTCCAAAATATGTGTAAAAATACACATTGACCATTAGTTGAACGTTTGTTTGATTTTTGACTAAAAATAGTGACATGGTGGATAATGCAGGTGATTAAGAAATAACTTGGAGAAAAATAATTACATACTCTAGGAGTGTCATGCCATCTGAATTAATGAAAACATAATAACTCAGATCATTTTAATCCTAGTTGGCTGATGATTCTTTTGAAAAAATTTAAATTTTATCTTTTTATAAGAAAAATATAAGTTGATGATTTTGTTTTAGTTTTTTTAAACTAATATATATATTTTCCTTAAAAACAAGATAAAATTTGAATTTTTTTAGATGAGTCATAAGCCAATCTAAGATTAAATGATATGAGTTATTATATTTCCTAGAGTATATAAATATTTCTCCATTTGGAATAATAATTTGTTGTCTTTGGCAATGGTTATTAAGTTTCACCTAATTCTTGATCTCGAGTTCATCACTTCTTTCACAAGAGTGAGGGAGAAGAGATGAAGGGTTAGGTGGAGATAAAAAAAAGTTAGGCGAAAATAATTTTCCTTATCCAATCAGCAAATTGTTATTCTATGTTGTTTTCAAATCATCTATGTCATCCTCCACGTCTATATTTTCAACCAAAAAATTTAAACAAATGATCAACTAACCGTTAATGTATATTCTTACACATATTTTGGAAGTTTATAGTTACTTTTGCATCTCAAAAAAGTATTTGTGTTGAGTGCATTTTTAGAAAAATTTTATGTGTATTTTTGTATCTTAACCCTTAAAAAATTTAAATAAATGATCAACTAACCGTTAATGTATATTCTTACACATATTTTGGAAGTTTATAGTTACTTTTGTATCTCAAAAAAGCATTTGTGTCGAGTGCATTTTTAGAAAAATTTTATATGTATTTTTGTATTTTAGCCCTTAAAAAATTTGAATAAATAATCAACTAATGGTCAATGTGTATTTTTATACCTATTTTGCAAGTTCATAGTTACTCTTCCCCCTAAAAACACACATTTGGTGCTGGACCCACTTTAAAAAAAAAAAATCTTATATGTATTTTCGTACCTTAACTCTTCATTGATTTATGCCAGTTGTAAGAATCAAACACCCCCATCACTTAAAATTAAAATTTAGGAAAGATTTTCTTTTAATGGTTATGCACATTATCCAATTAATCCAACGTCCTTGCTCCTTGGACTTTCAACCACGTGAGATGTACTAAGCTTTTCTTGATCAACAACCTTATTAATTAGTTCAATTCAAAACAGAATTTTCATCTAAAGTCCGGCTTCAAAGTTGTACCAAAAAAACTGCGTAGTATTTTCTTTTGGTAAACAAAAAAAAAAAAAAAGGGGTATTAGAATTCAAGGACGGTTCCATGATTCAATGCCGGGCTGCCATAGACTCAGAGGGCTCCAGCGAAGGTCCCAAATCCAAAAGCCCTACTAGTCAAAAGGCTTATTCCTTTTTTTGCCATTAGTCAAAAGACTTATTCACCCACACACACTGGCAGATATAAACGTCATGAAGAAAGGGTTTGATGCACATTTTGTAATTAGTTGGATTATTAAGTTAGACAAAGAAATTTCTGCGACGCTGCTTCTGGCCGTGGGAACTTTGACTTATTATATATATATATATATATATATATATATATGCTAAAGTATACATTTGGTCATTTATGTTTACCTCTAGTATCATTTATGTCCCTTAAGTTTGTAAAGTGCACGTTTGGTCCCTTAATGCCAACACCATTAATTTGATTTAACGGAAAATATTGACTCAACACTTTTAAGTGATAACTATACAATTAAATACTGACTAAGCATGCTTATATGTTAGTATTTTAATAAATTAATATTTTAAATCCTATTAATTGAAAAATATTTAATTTTCTTCGATAAAAAAATATATTTAATCTTGACAAATTGTGAAAAATCACAAAACAGTCTGTAAAGATTATTTTTTTTTCAATTAATAGGATTTAAAATATTAATTTATTAAAATACTAACATATAAACATGCTTGGTCACCATTTATGGGGGCATAATTTATATATATATATATATATATATATATGTAATTGCACCGATAGCTGATAGGCCAACTTGAACGAGAGCGACCCACATACCCAGCTCTATCCTTCAATATAATTTTTCTTTCAATGATAGTGACAAACAATTGGCTGATGCATTTAAACCAATTATTTGATTATTTCAACCTGCATTGAAATTGTGGGGTCGAAGCACAATTTTGTGGTTTTTTTGCTTTTTTTCTTTTTTTCTTTGGGGGGGGGGGGGGAGGGGGATTCTAAATTACAAAAATATTATGGGGCCATAATTTATTGCATCCTTTTTTACAAGAAAAAAATTATGCCACCACCTTCAATTACAAAAAATAATAGACGGTTGTTTTTTTTTTAATCCTAAATATGAAATCTCTATCTACATTGTCCCATAACTTTTCTATTATTTTTTTATAAGCTATTTTTATTGATAATACATGTTAATTAAAGAGTTTTCGTTAAAGGGTATGCCCAATGCTAATGATTAAATATGGTATTTTAGAAAAATAAACGCACATTTTTTCCTTCAAATAACTAACTTAAAATAATTTCTTAATTTTTGTATATTAATCATCTAGCTCATTCATCAAACTACTACATTTAATCCTTATTCCTTAATATAAAACTCAATCTATTAATTTGAGGAGATTAAGGAAACTAAATAAATTACTTAAAACCATTTATATTTATTATTTTTCTTTAAACTACTTTTCTTGAATTATAAATTGATATATAATTTAGGGAAAATTATAATGAAGGACCTAAGAAAAATAATATTTATTAAGAAGGACCATAAAAAGTAGTAATTATTTTAAAGGACCAAAAATTAAAATATTAAAATAAAAGGACTAAATTACCCTTAATCAAATTTCCTATCTTCTCATTAACTAAATCTGGAATGATTTTTTCTTCTTATCTTCTCATTAACTGAATATGGAATGATTTTTTCTTACATGAGAATCTAAAGTAATTAATATATAACAATAAATAGATATTAATTCAAATAATTCTTTTCCCATCGCATAATCACTCCAGATTATTATGTTAGAGAAAAGATAGGAAAGATGAAGCTTTTTATAGTTGTGGCAGAAGAAGCCTCGTGCGTTGTGCAACCGTCTGTGGTGTTAGACCTGAGATTTTTTGTGCTGAGATAACCAAAAGTACCTGATATTCATTCAATATTACCCGTTGTTTCATTCCAAGAAACAGAAAATAAAGCAAAAGACTTTTAACTCTAAAAAACCCCATTAAAAGAGAAGAACGTGGTTAAAGAAACCAAATTCCTCTTTCCTTTTGCTATAACTATAAAAAGCTCAATCTTTCCTATCTTTTCTCCAACATATCTACAATGGAAAAAGAATTATTTGAATTGATATCTATTTATTATTATCCATCAATTACTCTAGATTCTCATGTAAGAAAAAATCATTCCAGATTTAGTTAATGAGAAGTTAGGAAATCTGACTAAGGGTAATTTAGTCTTTTTATTTTAATATTTTAATTTTTGGTCCTTTAGAATAATTATCACTTTTTATGGTCCTTCTTAATAAATATTATTTTTCTTAGGTCCTTCATTATAATTTTCCCTATAATTTAATGATACATATAAGTATTTCAGAGATACCATATAACATATGTTAAAATTAAATTATTCAGTTTCCTTAATCTCCAAATTGATCAATTGAGTATTATATTGAAGACCAACAGTAATATCAAAGAGATGAGGGACTACTTCTACAAAAAGCTAATTATGCTTCTTCGCTTTAAAAGTCAAGTACCCTACTGCAATTTAAAATCATTTACTGCTATGTCCGGTTGGCTAGTTTTTAATATAAGATATTGTTTGTTGTATATTTTAGAGTACGAAGGAGACCACCAATTAGAATTTTAAAATTGTGTTTGAAATTAATTTTGTAGGAGAAACATTAATATTATTTGAAATATATAAAAATAATAATATAATTTTTTAAAACAATTGCATTTTATTTAATCTTGACTGGTTTTTAATTAATATATTTCAAATGGGACCAAGATTCAGTTTAGTTACTTACTCGCGGTTAGCCAATGGAGCCACCCGTTTCATATTTATTTTCACGACATTGCAAAAATGAACTATTGCTTCTCACACTCTCACACACACAATTAAATTAAATACTTTGGAGCCCACTTTGTTCAGCCCCGTTGCAGCCCACAATAATAATCATGATTATATTACCAGGAAAATGGTGTTTAGTTGCTTTTTAACATAGTAATAGGTTTACCCTAGTAATAATGATTATTTAAAAATAAAATAGTAATTCTTATTCATACCTTCTCATAAATATCCATTATCACCCTATTTCAGGATTGAAAATGTCTAATTTATCTTTATTTAACTTGTCTTATTTCACACACCATGCCACAATCGCTGTCACTATTACCTCCTCCTTCTCCATGGTTGTTGCCACCACCTTCATCATTGCCGCCATCACTGCCATGACAGCTACTGCCACTATCTAGATCTCCCCTCCTTCACCATTGTTGTTATATATCACAACTTGCCATCACCACCACCCGCTCCTCCCCCACCGCTGCCAACCCCCGCCACCTCTACTGCGGCCGTTGCAACCACCATGACAGTTGCTACCACCGCCACTACCTCTTCCTCCCCTATTATCTTTGTCACCAGCCACCTGCCATTGTCATCATTACCTTCTTCTCCTCCACCATTGTCACTGCGCCCCCCCCCCAGGCGCAAGTGCACGCGCAGGCGTCATTCCCTCCTTCTCAATTGTTGTCGCTTTCACCAATATTGCTACCTTCTCCTCCTCCATTGTCACCAGCAACTCTGCCGTTGCCGCAACCATCACCACTACCACCTCCTCTACACCCATTGCCGCCACCCTACCATTGCCATCACCACGCCTACCACATCCTCCTCCTCCATTGTTGTTGCTTTCACTATCTATCATTGCCATTGTCTCCACCACCACCTACCACAACCATTATTATCGGATAATCCTCAGCAAGACAGTATGACAGTTATGATGAGGCAACGTGATGACTCTTAACTATTTTTTCTATAAAGATTATATTAAGGATAAAATAGATTTTATGTGATAGTTTAATTTTAAATAATTATTTTTAAAAAATAGCGTATTGCACCTTGCTTAAAAATCAAACAAAACACTAACTTTATAATTAATATCACATTACATTATCATTGCACCGCATGGCATTACATTTCAAGGTGCAATAGGATTGAAGCAAACGGGCCCTTAGCTTATTAATTTAAATCATATAGTTGGGAATTCTACTTATAACCATCTGTGCGGACTTAGTAATCGAGAATAGCAAATTAAACATGAAAATGTCAGCTATCTGACTTTTGCTGGCTTTTCATCAAACCAAATACAATTAGCTTGCTTGTCTGTTTCTTCTTTGTTTCTTTCCTTTTTTTTTTTTTTTCGTTAGTTGATCCCGAAATCCAGAACAGATAATTATACATAATCTCCCTTTTTCCATTTTCAATTTCTAGTATGACAACAAAAATTGCATAGAAATAGGATTAAACCATCCACTCACACACACACATATATATATATAGCTTATGGATAAGATCACAGGTGTATTCATCACATCCTATTCATCAGTATTTTGCACCGAACTTTTAGACTCTTATCCATCTAGCTTGAAGCTTCAATTGTCTAAAGTAGATAGTGACACACTAGTGTCACACAAATGTTAGATGTATTTATACATGCAATTAATATATAAAATTTACTCCCTCATGTCCTAAATATGGAGCGCTTTTTAGCAGAATTGAAGTCTAATGTGGTGTTTCTCTGTGCTTTTGAAAATGGCCAAAGTTTTCGGTATTAAAATGGTCAAAGTATTAAAAATGTTTTATTTTCACATAAAGTTAGAGAGCTAATTAATCATCTCTCTTTGGTTCCAATGAAATAATTAGAAGTACAACTTATAATAATATGGGCAGAGGGAGTATACCCTTATTTTAATTTTGTTTGATTCATGAGTTTTGGTTGATACTATCTCATATAATATAATTGACTGAAATTGATTGTATAGATTAATTTGCATATATTCTGAAAGAGTAGATAAGACAAGTTTCTCTTTTTGGGGTGAAAGATACGACAAATTATATTTAACCTCAATGTTACCTTTTGCTTCTCTAAAGTCAAGTTGTTATCACATGGATTATAATAAAAGTTTTAAATTTTATCTTAATATTTACACCATCTGTTTCCAGTACGTTAATTTGACTTTGTTTGTTTGGGTGCTTTTTTTTCCCCGGGCTATCTTTCAACACATTCAGACATTACACTGCGTACTCTAGCCACCAGCACTAACAGCTTGATCGATAAAGGAAGTAAACATAATATAGCTTTGGAAACTAACAATTCTAAGTTGAAACATGTTTTGACTTATTGATTAGCTTTAATTTCCACATCCTCTTGAGAACGCTGAATTATTGAGGTGTCCATCAAAATCATTAATATATAACAAGTTGTATTTGATCTTCATAACAAGTTATCATATAAGATATGTTTCGGAAGTTGATCTTGGTTCTAAGTATAATTAAGACATACTTTTCATGTATAATCTATCAATTTTTTCTAATTTACCCTTATTGATGCTCACTCAACATTATTTAGGGAAGAAAAAGAATGAGAGAATTAAGGTATTTTAGAAAACATGTATGTTTTATTAACTAACTTCCTTAATTTAATTAAATTAGAGAAATATATCTTATATTAATTAAGAACCAAAGGAGTACTACAGATTACATAAGAGTAGTCTAATTCCAACGGCCAAATATGTGGTGAAGTATCGAAGTTAGGCATGCCTGAAGACTTTATTTAATTACTGGTTTCAATTCTACGACACGTGTGGAAAACTTGGACAAGTGAGGAACAAAATGGTTGTATTTGGAATTATTGTTTTCCTTGTTCAAAACTTGAAACAACAAATGTTTGTTTTTTTTAAAAAAATTAAATAAATAAATAAACATTTAAGTCCTTATATTATACTTCACTTCAATTTTTCCTTTAGTTTTGAAGTATCTGCAAGCCAATCCCTACACTTTGCAACCGTTTAAGGTGCGCGTGAGCCCCTGTGATCAACACAACGGGGCACATGGAGCTCACATGCATGGATGCCATGTGGACAGACACGTGGGCTGACATGTGTACGTGGAGGCAGCTTATTTTACCAACAAATCACACACGACAATATTATAATAATTACTTTAATTGAGACACAACAATTAACTAGATCTAACTGAAGCTGACAGCTGTTGGGAATCCTGGAGGAAGCCTCATATGAACTTCTTCATGAAGGCCAGAGTCTAAGAAAAGCATTTTTAACGTCCAGTTGGTATAGAAAGTTGAAACCAACGTTTGGCAGCAGTAAGAAATAGTAATATACAAAAGGTAGTAACTTTAGCAACTAGAGCGAAAGTGTCAAAATAGTCATCAAAATGAGGGATTACTGATAGAATTTCATTGGTAATTACCCTTTTTTTTTTGTTAGTGGTCGATCTTTGGTTTGAGAAAATCCTTAAACATTAAAGCATGGACAACGTTCAAAATATGAAGCTTTCTCTTAACAATATAAGCCGTTTTATTGAGGACTTTCCGAGCAAGAGGTTTCATGGATAATACCTTTAGATGCATAAAATGGAGTCTTTGAAAATTTTAAACTATTATCAGAGATCAACAACCTTTTTTTGGTATAGCATGTTAGTTCCCTGTGTGTTTTGATGATTACTAACAATTGTAAACAATATTGATAAGGTTTGACAAAGTTTAGAATAATTTAAACTTGTATTTTTCAATCTGTCAAAACCAAACTCGAGCCTGTTAGTGTTGAACTCGAGCCTGGATTTGACAGAGAGCACAAACTTGTCCAGTTGATTTCCAAACTCGAGACTGAACCTGAAGTTTAAAATTAAACTTTTAAAAAGTTCACATGAACTCGAGCCTACTAAGGTCAAACTCGAGTTCATTCTTTCCAGAGAGTTTTTGAACTTTGAAAAACATGTTAAACCTTACACTTGCTTTCTTCAAACCTCAAGTTTGAAAGAATCCAAAGAAAGTTTTAAGAGCATGAACTCGAGCCTGTCATGGCAAACTCGAGTTCATCTCTGGCGGGACAAGTTGTTTGAAACTTAAAGATATTTTCAAACTCTGCACTGTTCCATTGAAAGAAAAGTTTTTCGGTTTGAAAAGTTCACCAATGCTCAAACTCGAGCCTAGCATATTCAAACTCGAGCCTAGTTTGGCCGAGAGCAAAGAACTGTTTTTAAGCTATTTAAACTCGAGCCTGAGACTTTCAAACTCGAGCCTAAAAGTTCCAGAGAGCAAAGAACTTTTGGATATGTTTTAAACTCGAGAGTTTGTTTTGCAAACCTCAGGTTTGTTCATTTTGAACTTACATGTTTTTAATCACAGAAGCCTCGAACTCGAGCCTGACATTAATGAACTCGAGTTCATTTTTACCCGAGAGCATTTTAGTTTTTCAATGATCTGCAAACCTCAGGTTTATAAAGCAAACCTCATGTTTACACTTTTTGAACTTGCACAGTTTTAAACACTAAAGCCTCGAACTCGAGCCTGTAAGAACTGAACTCGAGTTCGTGACGTTGATTCAGAATTTTTGAATTTGGGGATTTCAGAAATCAATGTTATTTGATCCTATCTTCTTCCAATATTATTCTCTGATATTCCCTGCTATGTTTAACGTATTTATTAGTGGATTTCAGAGCATTAAAGAATGTTTGGTGAGAGGTTAGAGTATAAAGCAAAAAGCAACTCAGAGCATTTATTGCAAGGCACAAAAGTTACTCCTTCTACCCAAATCCTTCTGCACACGCTTACAAAGTATTTAAGGATGTTAGCTGAAACAAGAAAACTCCTCTCCAACGGATTAATTCGCAGAAAGTCAGCCCTGATGTCTTGACCAACTAGATTAAGGGAAAACAAGAGAGAGAAGACCCCAAAACCACTTCAGAACACTTGGGCAACTTCTCCAACGGTCTGATTCAAGCTACAACGGTCATTTAATGTTCTCTAGCTATAAATAGAGTTCATTAACATCTTCACAAGCAGATACACCTACTCTGAGCGAAATTCTACTAAGTTCATTTATTGTGTATTAGCTTTCACTTGTAAAGTATCATACGTGATACAAGCACTTCAGTGTTCATCATATCTACTCTGTAAGAGAGTCAAATACTTGTAAATCATTTATTGATTGAGATAACTACAAGTCAGGGGACTTGGTAGTTGAGGTGTATTGATTACAACTTGTAAGGGGGAGTGTGTTCTAGTGAGAGAACAACTCTTAGTGCAGAGTGTGTAATCAATATTGTTGAGTTAGTGAATTGAAAATCCCAAGTGAGGCTTGGGGACTGGATGTAGGTTAGAAAAGGACCGAACCAGTATAAATTGCATTGTGTTTAGCTTCTTCTCCTTGTCCTCTCTGTTGTGCCCTGTTCTAAGTGATCGAAAACAGAACAAGTTTCGAATTTTTTTTAAAGATACCCAATTCACCCCCCCTCTTGGGTATAAAGCTCCTGCTTTCATTTGGTATCAGAGCTAGGTCTTCTCAGAAGAGTCTAACAGCTCGAGAAGGATCACTATGGAAGGGATTCTTCCAGATGGAGCTTCAATCAACAGACCTCCCGGTTTCGATGGCGAACACTATTCTTTCTGGAAGGCAAAATTTCGTGTATTTGTCATGACTATCGAATATGGCTTGTGGAGAGTCTTCGAGACAGGAGATTATGTTCCGGTTAAAGTCGAAGAGGGGATCACTGTTCCAAAGACCCAAGCTGAGTTCAACGATGACGATAAAAAGAATATCACTCTCAACAGCAAGGCCATCCTAATGCTTCAGAGTGCTCTTAGCCAAAAGGAGTACTTTCGTGTCTGCAATCTGTCATCAGCAAAAGAAATGTGGAAGGCACTGGAGATCGCATACAAAGGAACTTCTGGGATCAAGGAAAATCGGATTAATATTCTGACCACTGAATATGATTTGTTGAGGATGAAACAAGGAGAAAGTATTGGAGAGTTTCAGCTTAGATATACTCACCTCACAAATCAGCTAGCTGCATTGGGAAAGATCTTTGACCAACGATCTCAAGTGAGAAAAATTCTTAACATTCTCACGAAAGATTGGGAAGCAAAGGTCACTGCTATTGAAGAGGCTCGTGGTGAGTCTATGACGTCTGTTGTTGCGTTATTTGGAAGCTTGTCTGAGAATGAGAGCAAGCTGAAATTTAAGAAAGACCTGGAGGATGTTAATGGAAGCAACAATCGAAATAAAGGGATAGCTCTGAATGTGGAAAAAGATGATGAAGATGAAGATGAGGATGAAGAAATTAGCATGATGGTCCGGAGGTTCAAAAAGTTTTACAAGAAGGATCAAGGCTTCAAGAAGTTTCAGAAGGGAAGCTCAAGTTATGAATCGAAAAAACCTATCATCTGCTATGAATGTGAGAAGCCTGGACACATCAAGGCAGATTGCCCTCAGCTGAAGAATCAAGAGAAAGAAAAGAAGAAGTTCAAGAAATTCAAAAAGAAGGCATATGTGTCAGCAATATGGGGAGACAGCTCATCGAATGAGGATGAAGCTGACGAAGACGAAAGCGAAAAAGCCAACATATGCCTAGTCGCTGAGGAAGAAGAGCAACACAATGAAAGAAATGAGGTATATGAATCTCCTCCTTCCTATGATGAATTGTTTGCTGAATACAATGTTGTTCAAAAGGAGTTTGAAAAACTTGTAGACAAGTATATGTCATTGAAAAAGAAAAATTCCTTTCTTGAGCTGCAAATTGAAAACCTCTCTTCTCCTCAATCTCTGATTTGTGATGAATGCTCTATCCTAGAGAAAAAGAACTCACAACTTACAAAAGCACTTGAGAAATTTACTAAGGGAAGTGAAATGCTCAATGTGATTTTGAAACAACAACGTTTTACAAACGATAGATCGGGCATTGGTTATAGACCAGATTTTGATAAGAAGAAAGGAAAGAAAAAGAATGGACAAAAATCCTATATGAATTATTTTACTAAATCTGTTCATTCCTCAAACCCTTTTGCACATTGTACATATTGCAATAGGAAGGGTCATTCTACTTCATCTTGTTTTCATCGAAAAGAAAGAAAAGCTAAACCTGTAGGAAATTATGTCTGGGTACCAAAAGGAACATATGTTCCCAAGGTACATGCTAACCCCAAAGGACCCAAGAAAAGATGGGTACCTAAAACTTGATCTCTTGTGATCTGCAGGTATGTCTTAGAGCATCAAGGCCAAACAAGTGGTACATCGATAGTGGATGCTCAAGACACATGACTGGAGACAAATCAAAGTTTTTATCAATAAAGCCAAAAGATGGAGGTAAAGTCACATTTGGAGGTGATCAATCCGGGAAAATCGCTGGCATTGGTGAGATAGGCAACAATGAAGGCCCACTCATCAAAGACGTCTACCTTGTAGAAGGATTGTGTCACAATCTCCTAAGTGTGAGCTAAAGCACCGATAAGGGTAATTTGGTAATATTTGACTCTGATGAATGCTTTATTGTTAAAAAGGATTTGATCTCTATGAATAATTTGAAAAACAAAGCCTTATTTAGAGCACCTAGAGATGGAAACTGTTATACTTTGAACCTCTCTAGCAGTGCTTCTGTTTCTGAAAATTGTTTTGTCAGTAACCTGAATGAGAGTTGGCTATGGCATAAGCGATTAGCTCATGTCAATATGTATCAACTTGACAAGCTATTGAAAAAGGATTTGGTTATTGGCATTCCCAAATTAAATTTCAAAAATAATATGATTTGTGATGCTTGTCAAAAGGGAAAACAGACCAAATCTTCTTTTAAAGCTAAAAATGAGTTTTCAACAAACAGGCCTCTTCAACTTCTTCACATGGATCTAGTTGGACCAGCTAGAGTGAAAGTCTTGGTGGAAACTTATACACTTTGGTCATTGTTAATGATTTTTCTAGATTTACTTGGACAATATTCTTATCATCAAAAGATGAAACATATGATCAGTTTGTTGCTTTTGCCAAGAAGGTCCAGAACGAGAAAGGTTTTTCAATTTCAGGTATAAGGACCGATCATGGTGGAGAATTTGAAAACAATGCCTTTGCTGAGTTTTGTGATAGTATGGGGATCAACCATAATTTCTCGGCACCAAGAACACCACAACAGAATGGTGTTGTGGAGAGAAAGAATCGAGTACTCATGGAAATGGCCCGGGCAATGCTGAACGAATATAACACTTCACAAGTGTTTTGGGCTGATGCGATGAGTACGGCATGTTACATCTCCAACCGAGCCTACATGAGAAAGAAGATGAACAAAACACCATACGAAATCTACAAAGAAAGAAAGCCGAATCTCAGTCATCTGCATGTCTTCGGATGCAAGTGCTATGTGCACAATAATGGTAAAGATAATCTTGGTAAATTCGATCCTAAATCTGATCTAGCTATTTTTATCGGTTACTCAAATAGAAGTAAGGCATATAGGGTGTTTAATACTAGGACTAAGATTGTTGAAGAATCTATACATGTTGTATTCTGTGAATCTGAATCTGATAAACCCTTGGATGATGAAGAGGAGACTATTTTCAAAAACAAATTCTTTTCGAAAAATGCTCCTACTCCTTCTGAAAATTCTGAAAATGTTTTTGAGGCTGATCCTGAAAATAACTTAGAAAATCCTGATCAGTCTCAACCTAGAGCTTGGAGATTTATAAGGAATCATCCTTTAGACCAAGTCATAGGTGATGTGAATCAAGGAGTTAGGACCAGAAATAGTACTTTGAATGAAATTACATTTTCTGCATTTATTTCACATATAGAGCCCTCTAAGATAGAAGAAGCTCTTTCAGACAATGATTGGGTGATTGCTATGCAAGAGGAGTTACATCAATTTGATAGAAATCAAGTTTGGGACTTGGTGCCTAGACCCAAAGACCATCCGGTAATTGGGTCAAAATGGGTATTCAAGAACAAACGTGATGAGTCAGCCATCATTGTGCGTAACAAGGCTAGATTAGTGGCCAAAGGTTACAATCAAGAAGAAGGAATAGACTATGAAGAGATTTATGCTCCAGTAGCTAGATTGGAAGCAATAAGAGTTCTTCTAGCATTTGCATGCACAAAAGGTTTTAAACTCTATCAAATGGATGTCAAAAGTGCTTTTCTAAATGGTTTCATTCAAGAGGAGGTGTATGTTGAACAACCTCCAGGCTTTGAAAATGAACATTTTCCAGATCACGTTTTCAAATTAAAGAAAGCACTTTATAGCCTTAAGCAAGCTCCTAGAGCTTGGTATGAAAGATTGAGTCAATTTTTACTCAATCAAGGATTTATCAGAGGCAAAGCTGATACAACACTTTTCATAAAGAAAAACAAATTGAATGAAATCTTAATTGTTCAAATTTATGTTGATGACATCATATTCGGTGCTACTAATGACTCCTTGTGTGAGGAATTTTCCAAGACTATGCAGGGTGAATTTGAAATGTCAATGATGGGTGAGCTCAACTACTTCCTTGGACTGCAAATCAAGCAACGAAAAGATGGGATATTCATATCCCAAACCAAGTATTTAAATGATTTGCTGAAGAAGTTTGGGATGGACAAGTGCAATGAAGCTAACACACCAATGAGCACAACCACTTCCTTGGATGCTGATGAAGAGGGCAAGGATTTCAACATCACCAAGTATAGAGGAATGATTGGATCATTGCTCTATCTAACTGCAAGCCGCCCAGACATCCAATTCAGTGTAGGGATGTGTGCACGATTTCAATCCGCTCCTAAAGAGTCTCACGCTGAACATGTAAAGAGGATATTCAGATATCTCTCAGATACAAAAACTCTTGGACTATGGTTTCCCAAAGGTCATCCGGAGAACTTGGTAGCATATTCAGATTCGGACCATGCTGGCTACAAGACGGATAGAAAGAGCACAAGTGGCCAATGCGAGTTCTTTGGCAACTCACTTGTGTCTTGGTTCAGCAAGAAACAAACAACTGTGGCCGTGTCATCAACCGAAGCTGAATATGTGGCCGCCTCAAGTTGCTGTGCTCAAGTGCTGTGGTTGAAGCAACAACTTGCTGATTTAGGAGTGTACTTGAAGGAGATCCCGATATTGTGCGATAATACAAGCACAATAAGCTTGGCCAAAAATCCCGTGCAACATACAAGAACCAAGCATATTGATGTGAGGCACCACTTCATTCGGGACCATGTTCAGAAGCGAGATGTCAAAGTGATGTTTATTCCAACTCATTTTCAACTTGCTGACATCTTCACCAAGCCTCTAGCCAAGGAACAATTCACTTTCATAAGGAGAGAATTGGGAATGATAAATCCCAATGAGTTGTAAGAAATCTTCTCTTAATCTAATGTTAGTTATGTTTTTGATGATTAACCAATACTAACTTAAGCATCGGAGTTTCTAGATAGGTCGTTTGCAGGATGTTTTTGTCTAAAACTTGCTGAAATTGGGGACAAACTCGAGCCTACACTTGGTGAACTCGAGCACAAAAGAGACAGAGAAGAAATGAGAGTTTAAGGCTGGACAAACTGGAGCCTAAAAAAGGTGAACTCGAGCTCGAGAGAGGCAAATAGGAGTTGAAAGGCAAATGGTGAATGAACTCAAGTTCATTAGTGAATGAACCTCAGGTTCATTTCTGACAGAGAACAACGATGGAACTCAGACAAGGTGAACTCAAGCCCATCAATAACGAACTCGAGTTCGAAAGTCACAGAGAGAAACCCTGCTGAGAAATCATTCTGAACTCGAGCCCATAAGTGAGAACCTCAGGTTCACGAGGAAGTTCAAGAGTTCACAGTACACTCTTGAAGTCCAGGTAAGTGGATTTTTATGACAAACTCGAGCCCACAAGTTGTGAACTCGAGTTCATCGTGTGCCCTATATATATACAGTAGTGAACTTTCCACTACACTTCACTCAAACCTCCGGTTTGCCCTACTCTTCTACATCTTCTTCACTCTCTGTTCTGTGCGATAATGGCTTCCCAAGCTTCAAACCCCAAAATATCAAACCCTAATCCTTCCCAAACCTCCTCTCAAGCACAATCTAACCGTCCTGTGCGAACAAAGACTCGCTCTACTCGCCTACGCCACGGGATAGACAAATCCATTAGAGGAGTTCAAGGAGAAAACACTCATTCTTCTCCTCCCAGACCTAAAGGCGTCGTAATCAGAGAGGAACGAACCAAGAAAAGACATGATCCTGAGCCAGAGGTTCAAGGAAAAGGAAAGGCTCCTCAAGCGACAGCACCGTTAAGAGAAAAGCAACCGTTCAAGAAGAAAAAGTCAGCCGGTGTTCACTCTGTACCCACTCACGGTCAAGCAAGTTCCCAAGCTCAGCAAATTCCTCAACAACAGGAGCAACCTGCTCCTCAAGTATCACCAACTCTACCTGCTCTCTACGAGATTTACAACCATAGGAGGTGTCCTCAAGGTTTTAGTGAGGAACCGTGTAGGATGAGTCCCGAAGAAGGAAATTTATACAAGAAAAAGTTTGATGAAAAGAGAGCATTTTGCCCGATTGTCTCTGTTGACTTGGCTAAGATCAAAGAAGAATGTGGCCTTGACTTGAGCCCTTGGCTGGGTCAATTTGAACCTTTGATTTCAATCAAAGCCCCTTATAGCCCAAAGCTTGTGAAAGTCTTCTATTTTCACATGAAATCCGACAATATATTGGACTCTGAGGGTAACTTAGTGGAAGAAAGAATAATCACTAAGGTACGAGGCCAAAAAATCACTATTACCCCAGCCTATCTCAACTCAATCCTCCAAATTACCAATCCTCCAACTCCAAAAACACATCACTATGGCCAACAGACCATTTTTGAGCTACTTAGACCCAATGAACCTGTTCCTAAGGGATTAGAGATCTTAAACTTCACACCTGCTGCCATGCTTCCTAGGAACAGAGCAATTTGGTATATATATACAAGGGATCTTCTGCAAAAGGGTGGGAATTTCACATACTTTGCCAAGAAGGATTTCCCCATATTTGCTTCAATCATTGACAAGTAGCCACACAATGTGGGACATTGGATGTTTCAGGAGATGGCCAAATTTGCTTTTCATTCTCGGCAAACTTCTTAGATTCCCTTTCCCAGCCTGGTCTCGGTGATCCTCTTCCACGAGAAGATATGGTATTTAGCAGCCAATGATCCTCCAGCCTACCCAGCTGAGTTTGGCCAACATATAATGAATCTTATGAGGGTTGATAGGCCAGAGAGGTCCGACCAGTCCAGAGCTCCAAGGAAATCTAAGCAAGCAAGGTCAAGAGCTACACAGTCCAGAGCTGAGGAAGCTCAGAGTGCTCCTCCTCCCTCTGATTTTGATGCACGGGTTCAGGAAATTGTAGATAAGGCTGTTTCTGGGTTGATTGAAGGGATTGAGTTGGCTGTAGGAAAACTGGTTACTGAGGTGAACAAGGGCCACAGTGATCTAGTGGATATTCAAGAAGGCTTCAGAGTAGAGCAAGAAGCCTTGAAGAATCAAGTTAATGATCAAGCTTCTACTCTGTCTACCCTACTTGTCACCATGATGAGCCTCGGTGATAAAATGGATCAAATATTGAAGAATCAGTCCCTGCAAGCCTCTACATCTGTCCCTGCATCTTCTGAACTTTATCCTGAACCTCACACTGAACCTCAAGTTCTTGAATCTGTCCCTGACCCTAAGCCTGACACCCAGCCTACCTCCTCTTTCCCACATTTTGCTGATGACAAAGGGGGAGAGAGTGTTGAGTGATTTTGTGGATGTTCATAGTGTTGAGTGATTTTGTGGATGTTCATATGGATTCTATGTATTAATGACTGTTTTTTTTGTGGAAATTTCATGATGTTATTTGATTTTTGTATCTTTGTATCTTGTATATGAAATGTCAGTTGCTTATGGGTTGATTGTGCTTCTGTTATCGTTTTAATTCTAACTCTGATAACTTGCTCAGCTTCTCTGGTAATCCTTAAAACTTTCACAAACTGAATTTCAAAGAGAGATTCCAAACTAGATTTCAAAATCAACTGTTTACAAGTGTTGTCATCATCAAAAAGGGGGAGAATGTTAGTTCCCTGTGTGTTTTGATGATTACTAACAATTGTAAACAATATTGATAAGGTTTGACAAAGTTTAGAATAATTTAAACTTGTATTTTTCAATCTGTCAAAACCAAACTCGAGCCTGTTAGTGTTGAACTCGAGCCTGGATTTGACAGAGAGCACAAACTTGTCCAGTTGATTTCCAAACTCGAGACTGAACCTGAAGTTTAAAATTAAACTTTTAAAAAGTTCACATGAACTCGAGCCTACTAAGGTCAAACTCGAGTTCATTCTTTCCAGAGAGTTTTTGAACTTTGAAAAACATGTTAAACCTTACACTTGCTTTCTTCAAACCTCAAGTTTGAAAGAATCCAAAGAAAGTTTTAAGAGCATGAACTCGAGCCTGTCATGGCAAACTCGAGTTCATCTCTGGCGGGACAAGTTGTTTGAAACTTAAAGATATTTTCAAACTCTGCACTGTTCCATTGAAAGAAAAGTTTTTCGGTTTGAAAAGTTCACCAATGCTCAAACTCGAGCCTAGCATATTCAAACTCGAGCCTAGTTTGGCCGAGAGCAAAGAACTGTTTTTAAGCTATTTAAACTCGAGCCTGAGACTTTCAAACTCGAGCCTAAAAGTTCCAGAGAGCAAAGAACTTTTGGATATGTTTTAAACTCGAGAGTTTGTTTTGCAAACCTCAGGTTTGTTCATTTTGAACTTACATGTTTTTAATCACAGAAGCCTCGAACTCGAGCCTGACATTAATGAACTCGAGTTCATTTTTACCCGAGAGCATTTTAGTTTTTCAATGATCTGCAAACCTCAGGTTTATAAAGCAAACCTCATGTTTACACTTTTTGAACTTGCACAGTTTTAAACACTAAAGCCTCGAACTCGAGCCTGTAAGAACTGAACTCGAGTTCGTGACGTTGATTCAGAATTTTTGAATTTGGGGATTTCAGAAATCAATGTTATTTGATCCTATCTTCTTCCAATATTATTCTCTGATATTCCCTGCTATGTTTAACGTATTTATTAGTGGATTTCAAAGCATTAAAGAATGTTTGGTGAGAGGTTAGAGTATAAAGCAAAAAGCAACTCAGAGCATTTATTGCAAGGCACAAAAGTTACTCCTTCTACCCAAATCCTTCTGCACACGCTTACAAAGTATTTAAGGATGTTAGCTGAAACAAGAAAACTCCTCTCCAACGGATTAATTCGCAGAAAGTCAGCCCTGATGTCTTGACCAACTAGATTAAGGGAAAACAAGAGAGAGAAGACCCCAAAACCACTTCAGAACACTTGGGCAACTTCTCCAACGGTCTGATTCAAGCTACAACGGTCATTTAATGTTCTCTAGCTATAAATAGAGTTCATTAACATCTTCACAAGCAGATACACCTACTCTGAGCGAAATTCTACTAAGTTCATTTATTGTGTATTAGCTTTCACTTGTAAAGTATCATACGTGATACAAGCACTTCAGTGTTCATCATATCTACTCTGTAAGAGAGTCAAATACTTGTAAATCATTTATTGATTGAGATAACTACAAGTCAGGGGACTTGGTAGTTGAGGTGTATTGATTACAACTTGTAAGGGGGAGTGTGTTCTAGTGAGAGAACAACTCTTAGTGTAGAGTGTGTAATCAATATTGTTGAGTTAGTGAATTGAAAATCCCAAGTGAGGCTTGGGGACTGGATGTAGGTTAGAAAAGGACCGAACCAGTATAAATTGCATTGTGTTTAGCTTCTTCTCCTTGTCCTCTCTGTTGTGCCTGTTTTGAGTGATCGAAAACAGAACAAGTTTCGAATTTTTTTTAAAGATACCCAATTCACCCCCCCTCTTGGATATAAAGCTCCTGCTTTCATAGCAGAGATCAACATCTTTAATTTATAATTTTTGAACAAAACTCAGTTCCAACAAAGGAAATATAGTGCTGTAAGAATGGGCGAGTTTCTGATTTACCCTTATGATTTGTTTGCCCAAATAAACTTGAACACAATTCTGCATAGGCCGTACAACAAGGAAAGATCAATATATAATCGGTAGGTTTCATAATGAACAAGTAAAATCCATGACTATATAGTAGTACCAGGCCACATATATATAAGCATTTTTATTAGAGAAAATAAGGGAAAAGTCCCCCATTAAAAATTTTACTGGTAAGATTGATCTAAATCAAAGAACCGGTACTCTATGTATACAAAATGTAATTTGCATAATACCGTTACTTCTTGTGTATAAAAATTTATCATATTCTTCTCACCAATAAATTTTTTTGAGTGACTTTTCATGCACAAGCACAATCATTATCACTGAATTTTTTTTTTTTTAAAAAAAAACAAGAACAACACAAGCTCCTTGCCAAAGGCAAGCTCCCACCAAGAAATAGGAGGATTTGGGATAGATTCCGTTTGTAACCTTAGCCTCAGGCCATTAAGGCTTGTCTGTAGTAGATAAAAATTTAAAAGGAGAAAAAAAAAAAAAGAACAACAACACCAGCTAAATATGAATATGAGTAAAGAATTAGTAATATAGAATAGAGTTTATGAAAGATGTGATCTTTAACAATAATTACGCGCACTTGCACATTCCATAAACGCATAACTCTCCTTTGTTGCCCTTGTTATTGCATCCTTCACAGTTTCTTGTGTCGAACGAAGCATTCACACACTGTCCCTCACAACAAATCTCAGTGTAATTACATTTATACCCACAATTGCCACAGTTCATCTTATCACTCTTCACATTCACACACTTGTTCTTGCAGCAATCTGGTCCTCCACTATTGCTCTTTAAACGACAAAATCCGGGAAGGTACTTGTCGCAGGCCATGTTATAATAGTAATTAGAAAGCAATCGCCTCATCACTCCGACCACTTTGTCCAAAGCTGCTTCTTCATCTTGAGTTTTGAACCCTGCAATATAATATCGTTTTCAGATGATAAAGAATAAGAACCATCTGAAATGGATAGGATTAGTGCTACACTGAGGGAGATGATTAGCGTTTTGTAAGATATTGTTCATCATGTGGCTATAGATGGAATGAATTGTTGAAGGAGAAATAAATCATGATTTGTGTGTGTTGGGATTGTTATAGAGAGGAGTGTGAGGCTTTTTTTATATACAAGAGAGATGGATCGATCGTTGAAAAGAGGAAACTGGATTTGATCTCAAGGATCGCTTTTTTCTGGGAAAGTGATATAGGTTCATGATACTGATAATCCTTTAAGAGCAAAATCGTTTGATTGGACACAAAGAAAAGTCAATCTTCCTAGCTAGTTCATTGATATAGATTTTGTAACGCCATTTTAAAGTCATCAACTAATAGACATGCAATGAACTGCACCACATGCATATATAATGCTCGGCAATGAAACCTCATTTTTTTAAATTTAAATTTCAAAGTAAATTTTGCAAAACTTGTTTAGATAATCTTCAGTGTGAGTGTAGGTTGTGTAAGCGTAGGGGAATGCCAAAAAAAAAGAGATGCCAAACTCTTTTTGTTTTGTACGGCTATAGACCTGAAGTTGAGACCTCGATCGTGTATAAGTAATCAAAGCTCTTTCTACTACGAACAACCCCTGTTGGTGAGATGTTTGTTTCTTATGCAGTATTTATTATATAACTTCTTACCACCAGATAATTAAAAAAAATAACGAAAATAAAATATAATGCCAAGTTTATAAGATAAAAATGAAAATAATTGATTGAGAGAAGCTGGGCCAGCTGTCAGGCCTTGCGTTGTTTCTAAGTGATCCTGTTTGAATATAAGCCCATTATTACTTAGCCATGGGCCCAAAATAAACATCAATTTTGTTGGAAGGAGATTGTTTAATCGTTTATACAAACAAGAAAAACAGAGAGAGAGATTGTTACCAACATAGAGTTGGTCTAGCGGTGTAAAGCACTGCTAGATTCTTTTATGTCTTAAATTTGAGTCCTATAAAAATAATTTGTGTTGGAAGAAGCAGCCACAAATTTCAAACCAGATACCAGATAATAATATTAAAAAGAGAGAGAGATTGTTTAATCCCCTTGTTAGAGTAACATTTAAAGACCTCCTAATTGGGACCAAATGGCACGATTAAAATTGTCACTGCTTGAGGGTTTGTTTTCATTCCCTATAATTAAATACGATCTTTTGATTCAAAGAATCATAGTGAATGTAATATAATTAATAGAATGATGAGCATAAAAAGCATGGAATGAAATTTATAATTTATCTAGAAAAAAATAATAAAAAAATGTGTAATTATCTTTTTAATTCTATCAAATCAAAAAATGAAGGGTATAAACTATTTGATCATTGGTGCCAAAGCTCTGCTAGCCGGTGATGGATTTTTTTAATAAACCAGAGTAGTAAAGTCATTTAAAAAACACTTAATTTCAAAAAAGACCCTAAGAAACTCATTACCTTGAGATTATTTTGTATAATCATTTAATCATCATTTGCTTATATATTTCATGATATACTTATATGTTATTCATTAATCTTTATAAGGCTTGCGTAGTTGCATTAGCCTCGGGAGTGAAGAAAAAAGGGAAAATTATGTATAGGCCTTAAAGACCAGAAATAATTACAAAAAAAGTCCTTTAAAATCACCAAATTATACAGAAGTCTCAAGCGATTTTTTTGATATTATTTTTATAGAAAAAAATCCAGGTTTTTAAATTTTGTTGTAAATATGTCTTTTTCTGTTGTAAATATAGTTTTTTCTGTTTACTACAAGAAAAATCAATTTTTGCTACAGAAAAATTCTGTAGCAAAACAGACTTTTTCCGTAGTAAAATGGATTTGCTATGGAATTTGCTACGGAATTTGTGGATAACAAAAAACCGCGTAGCAATTGCGACAGAAAAGGAAAAATTCCTCGCAAATTAACAAATTTGCGACGGAAAATATTTCCGTCACAAATTTTGCGACGGAAAATATTCCCGTCGCAAATTTTGCAACGGAAATCCCTATCCGTTGCAATTTGCTACAGAAAATTTTCCGTCACATTTTGCTACGGAAAGTTTTCTATTACAATTTGCTACAGAATTTGTTTCCGTAGCAAATTTTCGCAAATTTGAGAATTTGCTACAGAAAATAATTTTGTAGCAAATTGTGACGGAAATCAATCTGTAGCAAATTCGCAAATTTGCTACGGAAAATAATTCCGTAGCAAAACTAATAAATTAAAAAAAGAATATTTTTTTTAATTTTTTTTTTTAGAAAAGTGAATACAAAAAGTAAAAAGTAGTGTACCATGAATAACAATTATAAAGAGTTTACATAGAGAAAACAAAATATATATAATAATGTTGCAAAGAGCAAATACTAAAAAGTAGTCTAAACAGCAGTATTGTGATCATCATCATCACCAGCATGGTCATTATCACCAGGAGCCGACCCCAAACCCTTGTCTTTCATTAGGGACCTGATTTGAAGCTGCAACTGCCTCATCCATTTTATGTATCATTACCAACTAATAAATAATAATAATTTTATCAAACCAAAATCAGAATTGGAATTTCTAAATTCCTAACAAATTCATGCCATTAATGTTATTCGTATATATATTTTTTTATTAAAACAAGAAATAAAACACATATCATACAGTTAATTGAACAATACTAATAAAGAGAAAGTGGTGGTGCTAAAACTACCTTGGTGAGCTTATCAACCGATGTGCAACTTAACAATGAGTAGTGTATCATCTTCAGAGCACAAAATTAAATATCGTATGAACTAAATATTGTAAATTAAAGCCCACAATAACAGTTATGTACCTGAACAAAACTACACATAATTTACAATCACCAAACATATACAGGATTTTCCATAACAATTTCCCCTGTGGCATTCACCGAATGAATTAGTTCCCAAAATTGATTTGAAAAATCAAAATTAATCATCTATACATTGCAATAATATTTATACTGCTCCTCTAAATAATTAATAGACTTTAATTATTAACCAATTATAACCTAAATAAACAATAATGTTAAATTATAACCTATTTATTCATGAGTAATAAATATGACTAATTTTTTCAATTTTTATCTATATTAATTTATCATAATAAATAATGTGGTGGAAAAAAAAAGAAAGGGAGCTTACTGGAAGGGGAGGGTAGCCGGACGGCGGAGAAGAGCACCGGTGACTGGAGAACGGTGACTGTGGAGAGGAAAAAAACAGCTAAATTATAACCTATTTATTCTTGAGTAATAAATATGACTAATTTTTTCAATTTTTATCTATACTAATTTCTCATAATAAATAATGTGGTGAAAAAAAATAAAAAAAGAAAGGGAGCTTACCAGAAGGGGAGGGTAGCTGGACGGCGGAGAAGAGCACCGGTAATTGCAGAACGACGACTGTAGATAGGAAAAAAGTAGCTGAGGGCGCCGCGGGGGGAGGGTGGGAGCTGGGGGGTGGGGGTGGGGAGAGCTGGGGCCTGAGGTCGTGGGGAGCTGGGGGGTGGGGAGCTGAGGGGGGAAACGAGTTGGGGGAGGCGGCGTGGAGCTAAGGGCGGCGGACGGAGCTGAGGGCCGGCAAGGAGGAGCTGAAGACGCGGGTGGGAGAGCTGAGGGAGACAAGCTGGGGGGGGTCGGGTGTGAGCTGAAGGAAATTAAAGGATTTTGCAACGGAACCAAAAAGCTGATGCTGTTAGCAATGGATTTTCGATTCGTCGCTAACGGAGGAAAACTGGCGGCTTTTCTGGCCACTAGTTAGCGACGGATGGGATATCCATCGCTAGATTTTGCGACGGATTGACCATCCGTCGCAAAAAAGCAGAAAATGGCGGCCTAAAAGGCCGTCATTTAGCAACGGATGGTAAATCTGTCGCTATGTGTTGCGACGGATTTACGATCCGTCGCAAACAGGGCAAAACTGGCGGCCTTTTTGGCCGCCAGTTAGCGACGGATGGATAGTCCGTCGCTAATTTTGCGACGGATTGTCCATCCGTCGCAAAATATTAGCGACGGAGATTTATTCTGTCATTGGTTTTTGTGACAGAATAAGTTTCCGTTGCTATTTTGCGACGGATTTTTTAATCCATCGCAATTTTCTTAGGTTTGCGACGGAATATTAATTCCGTCACGAAATTACATGAATTTGCGACGGAAAATTTTCCGTCGCAAATTCCGTCACTGTTTTCTGTTTTTCTAATAGTGGTTGTAAATGGCAAATTTTAAATTTTGTTGTAAATATAGCACTTCCTATTATAAATCTAGCCATTTTCTGCTGTAAATGACTTCTCTACGTTCAAAATCCAGATGTTTAAATATTGTTGTAAATATAGCACTTCCTATTGTAAATATGATTTTTTCTATTGTTAATAACTAGATTTTAAATTTTGTTGTAAATATAACACTTCCTGTTGTAAATTTAGCATTGGTCTATTGTAAATGACCTCTCCACGTTCAAAATCCATGTATTTAAATATTGTTGTAAATATGACACTATCTGTTGTAAATGGTCAAGTGTTCAAATGTTATTATAAATATGACACTTTCTGTTGTAAATATGACATTTCCTGTTGTTAATACAAATAATATCAAAAAAGTTTTTTAGGACTTTTGTGTAATTTGGTGATTTTAAGAGGCTTTTTTGTAATTATATTTTGTCTTTGGGACCTGCACGTAATTTTCCTAAGTTTGGGGCTCAATCAAGTCGTAATTATGAACGAATCTAATGCTTCCATTGCAAGTTGTCCTGCATGTACATGCACGCACACACAGGCCTATTTTGCTTTATATTATTGTACTTAGGAAAAAAATCTAAAACTGTTATAAATACTCTCTTAGATCTTTATTATAAGGTACTAACTAATAATTATATTTAGTCTTTTTATAAAGACTTATTTGTTTTTAAAAGCGCATTAATTATTTTTTTCCATGTAAACCCATAATTAATAAGAATAATGGTTGAAAGTAATAATTGATATAATATTTGAGTTTAATACAATTAGTAGGGGTAATATTGGAAATTACTTAAATTGTTTAACAACTTTATTAATTTTTTATTGATTTGTGAAAATTGTTAATTGGTGTTTTATAGAGTAGCTAGACTTCACATTGATTGATAGCATAAATTTTATCAACAGTTTCCAGAATTTGTTTTACAGTAGAGATGATCAAGAAAAGATAAAATATTAGTTAAAGACAAAAAGCATGTCAGAATTATTCCCCAGTTCCATAAGCAAGGCACAAATGCTTAACAGGCAAAAAGCATCCCACCAAAAGAAAAATTGCAGATCATGGCATGATTATATATCATGATTTAAAATCTGTATTAATGTTAACTAATAATAATATGCTTAAGCCTTGCTTTTTGTTCTTTTGAGCAAGGGAAGCAAAGAACAATATCTCTAAAATTATGCATAAGGCAGATTAATTAAGGGATCATCTATATATAATTTCAACAGTGCTCCTCAATTTTCGTGAATTGATCAGATTCTTGTTTTTGTTTTCTGAAAGTTGTGAAAGTGACATATAAGTGATCATGTTTAATTAACAGATATACCATATATGGCATGTTATCGCCTTATTTTTGTTGCGAGTTCATTTGTTGTCTTCTTCTTAGGCGTCTGTACTGCTCAAACTTCATCATCCTCTGGGAAACATGTTCATCATCATCATCTTCTTCTTCAAAATGAAACGAAAATTCTCAAGAAAGCTGAGTCTCAAGGCAGTGACATGGAGGTGAATGTGACTGTTGTTCAGAGCCCAGAAACTCCAAAAACTACAGATTCAATCTCACAAAAACCTCATCCTCCTCTCTTCCCTCACCACCAACGCCACCTTCAAAATGTAAGTTCACAACATTCCAACACATTACTCTTTTGTCATTTTTTCTCTGAATGGCTCCACAACTAAATAGAAAATTCGTATTTTCCCTCAATTATTTATTCATTTCCTGAATTTTGATTCAAAACAATTAATTCTGTCCTTGTATCTTTGTATTTGAAATAATTCGATACTCATATAGTTTCATAACTCGGAAATAACTCGGTCCTCATAATTTTTTGACTTGAAAGTTGAAACAAGCCGATCTTTATCATTTATTAATTCCATAAACTACAAAGAATGAACTGGAATAAGTCAAATTAAAGTTCATAGACTAAATTGATAATCAAGAGAGAGTTCAAAAACTAAGAGTTCTCGTTTTTTAAAAGTAAAAATTATTGTATTTTTCTCATTGACAAGAAGATTCAAATATGAGAACTAGAAACTACTATACCCCAACTTAATAAACTAGTTTTCCAAATGGGCAAACACTTCCTTACATTTTATATCGTTAAATTTGCAATGTCAATGAACTATAGTCTTCAGACGAGAGATGGTGTAACAGTCATCACATTAGATTCTAAAATTTGACATGTTAACAGAGAGGAGCATGATGAGAAAAGAAAGTGAGTAATAAAAGGTTAACAAAACTATGTCTCTTGATTACACATCCCTCTTTTTATTTAGTTTAGCATATAATCCATCTTGAGATTTGTAATGCTCCCAATAAGTATGCTTCTTAAAATTCAAACTTGTATTCTTTTCCCTACGGGTGAAGCTAATTACCACCTCAACCAACAACTTATTGGTATTACACATCACTTTTAAAACCAACTAGAAAAGCTCTTCTTGACTGACGTTAATTAAAAGCTTTTCTCTTGAAGTAGTGATTGATTCATAAACTGATGATCATCTATCAGTAAATATTATGAGGTTTGTAATTTTCAGGTTCAATGGACTCTAAGCTTCATAGGTTGGGGAAGTTTGATAGTGATTGGGGTGATAGTTGCCAGATACTTCAGAAGATTCCCAATGGAATGTGATGAATGGTACCCAGTTCACACACTGTGTCAGACTTCAGGATACCTTGTGGGCATTGTAGGCTGGTGCCTTTCCTTGTTGCTTGGCCCTTCCTCTAAGCATTATTCCTCCAAATCTCAACGTATTCTCAATATCATTGCTTTCATTTTCCTAAGCCTTCAAGTGAGTATTAATATTACCAACAAATTTATTTAATTATAATCAATTATATGTTAATTTGTACAAACGATGAATAGATTTAATCCCACATATATTGTCTGGTTGTTCTAACAAATATTTAATATTATGAGACAGATGCTTTCCATTTTTGTGAGAACAAAGAAAGAGGGATACATCAAGTGGTGGAGCATATGCCACAAAAGTCTAGGGTATGCCATAGTTGCAATAATAATAGCAAATAACATATTGGAAGGCATCAACTATGAGAGTGAAAGTGGTGGCAAATTGAATTTGGTGTCTGTGGCCATTCTTGCACTTCTCCTTCTCATTGCTTTTTCATTGGAAATTTTCAGATGTATCAAGTCTAGGCTTTTCATTCTTTGATTTATATATATCATATGCAATTCGCTGTCTTCTTATGGTTGTTTCGTCGATTTTAATCAAAATGTGAGTGTCTGATTGATTGTCTCACAATATATTTAATCAAGGTTTTGATAGAAAATTGATTGTTCACCTAGAGCTAGCTTCCAAACTAGCACTTCTTGTCTACTACGCAATCGAATTGCTGGTTAAATCTCTATGCTTCATATAGTTTCTTCCTTTTTGAAGAAAACGACCGGAGAAAACCAAGCTGAATCGGACCACAATTTTGTTTTTTGTTTTAACAAAAAAAAAAAATCTGAAGGAGGGTCGAAGGCAACAATACTGCTGTTAGAATTGCATAGCATATTATAATTAATCAATTTTCATATAATTTTCTATCTTTCTAAATTGCGAAATCAACTATCAAAATTTTATAATCAAGTATTTCTAATACCATGCATAGATACAAAAAAAACATAAAGTTGTGGTTTGTGAAATTGAAAACTGGCAAGTGTTTGCTTCAAACTAATCATGATTATGTTAATTTGAAATAAATGACAAACGACACTTGATCCCATGGAGGCATAATCCCCCAATGGGACTATGAGTATTAGGACTGCAAGAATGGTACTATATGAATAAGTAATCAGAGGAAAGTGTCGCTTTTTATTTATATACAAGGCTACAACAGAAAACTGCTAAAGCTGTTGTACTTACTTACTTTAGATTGGCTACCATCCTCTGTTTTTATTGTTTTTTCCTCCCCACTACTCATTTCACATTTTACATTGAAATTTTATAATCAAGTGTTTCCTCTCCAATTCAGATTTAATGTTTTTAATAATTTAATATTTTCTTAATATTTTATAGCCACTCTATGCCTGCTTGTAACTGGTAGAATTGGACCAACATGAACCCTCTTAAAAAGGAACTAAATGGGTTGATACTTTGAAATCAAAGTCTGCTAAGGGATAGCATGTTTAATCCCTTCTAATATTAATTTTTAGAAAAATTAGGGAGAAGGACTAAGAAAAAGAAATATTTACTACTAAATACCTTAAAAATTGTAATTATTTTAAATGACCAAAAATTAAAATATAAATATTTAATTACGAAATTAACCTTACCAAATTCCATACATTTTCTTTAGCCTCATCTCAACTGTTTAATGGTTACCACTCTGATCCTATTTATAAGTCCACTTTGACAAAAAAATTTGGTCCTATTTATAAGTCCAATTTCATGTAATAAATGAAATTGTGACAATTTTACCCATATTAATTGTACTTATGAAGATAGAGAGAGAAGAAACAGTTTAAAAACACTCAATCATAAATGAGAGCAAAATTGAAAATTTACCTCCATAATCATTGAGTTAACTACATCTCCTTGATACATGAGATTTGGTCAAAATGGATTTAAAAATAGAACAGAGTGTAGTCATTAATTGATGTTTCCTCCAAAAGAGGTAAGAGCCTTCTTAAATTGAATTGGCTTTTATTTAGATATTAAGATTCCTATGATACTAACATTTTATTTAACAATTTATTGTTTACAAATTTTAAATTTAGTATTCTTCATTTTTATAACCTTCTTTTTATGTGCATCCGGTTTGTTTAAGCTTTCTTTTCCAAACAAAAATCACATATTTTTGAAAGAAATATGTTATAAGATTTTTTTTTTGTGATCATTAATTTTTTTTAAAAAAATAAAAATCTAGAAAGAAATAGATCTCTAATTATTTATAGATTTTAGAAGCTATTTTAATTTAGGTAACTTTTAAGATAATATAATATGTAGAGGGATAATAACATAAACATATTGAGCTGCATATCTTTTTTAATCAAAATATTATATATATATATATATATATATATATATATATATATATATATATATATATATATATATATATGGAGATATCATCAAATTTGATAATTAAGAATTAATTTTATAATAAAAAATTTATATTTTTAATCATTAACAATAATTACAAATTTTTAAAATCTTTATTAATAAATTTTTTATTTTTCCCTTCTCCCTTGGGGATTTTAACCAAAATAATACCAAAAAAAAAATATTTACCAGATTAATGCACAGTCAAAACTATTTACCAAAATAAGGCTCACGCCACTGGTGGCGTAGGTGGGTCCTGCGCCACATCAGTGGCGTGAAACAGGTCCACGCCACCAGTGGCGTGGAGCTGTTTCACGCCACTGACGTGGCCTGCGCGGGGTCCACGCCACCAGATGGTGTGGACCAATCACAGTCTGATGATTCAATATTTAAAAAAAAAAAATTACACGGTGGCGTTAGAAAGTACGACGCCACTAGTCGTGGCAGAAGGTACGACGCCACTAGTGGCGTCGTACTTTCTGACGCCATTGTCACATCAGCCTTATTTTAGTAAATAGTTTGAACAGTGCTTCAGATTGGTAAATATTTTTTTTTTGTTATTATTTTGGTTAAAATCCCTCTCCCTTGTCCCCCCCTTAATTATTTTCCCCTTTCAAGCTTGATTCCGTTGTTTTTTTCTCGGTAATGTTTACTTCCGCAGTTCCGGGTCCACCCTCGACCGTCGACTCTGCCACTCTTCGACGAGCGCCTCTGCTTCATACTTCACTACTGTTCTCGAATTTGAACTCTGCGCCTCTGCCTGTCGCTGCCGTTGCCGTCTTCCGGCTCCAGTTCTCTGTCAAGCATCTCAGGTCTCAACCTGAGCTTGGGGGACGCGAGGCCCTCTCAAGCCGAATTCTTGATTTCGTGTGCTTTTGGGCTTAACTCCAGGTTTGTCTTTGTACTGGAAGGATTTTGATTATGTGAATCCAGCAGTAAAAGATGTTACCCTCAACATCACAGCACACCTTATATCACCGCAAATAAATGTTCAATTGTTGAGAATTTAATCTTAAGCGTTCATTATTGGCATTTCTACTTGTCATCGCACCAAAGGTTGGGCTTTCTTGGCATTTTCATTCTTTCTCCATTTCCCTGACTCATTCATAAATGCAACTTGAGGGCAGAAAGAAGATTGTCGCACAATTTTTGATAACCCAACAAAATCTCCGCTTGTATTAGTATGATTCTGGGCAAAAAATTGGAATCCCCTCTGATTGATTCATTCTATTTATTTTTGGTCAGTTTCAAAGAAATTCATTAAGTTGGCCACTGATTGAGGTGTTCGATTTCTATGCATTTTATGCCGTTAACAATAACAGGCTGATCAAGGTTTATGTTATTTCTCTTAAGCTCGTGCGTTTTAAATGAGGAGAGAAGTCATGCAATAGGAACAGGACACTGCTGAAGGATTTGAGAGATTTAAAATCTAAGGATTTTTTTTTTTTTTTTAGTTCTCTGTTGAGGATTATAGCAAATATACTGCATTTTTTTCCATTTACAGTTTCTGTTATCCACCTGTATAACTAAAGAGTAGATGATGATGAGTAATATGACATGAACAAGCTCAAACCTCCATTATCATCAGCTTCATCCGTCACCAAATCTTTCAATGCCTCTATCAACCGCCTTTCATCCCAAGGTGCTCACAGTGATGTTCTTCTCACATATGCCTCTATGCTTAGGAACCATGTCCCTTCAGATGCGTACACCTTCCCAAGTCTGCTCAAAGCGTGCACCTTTCTGAACCTTTTCTCCCTTGGGCGTTCCCTCCATCAATGCATTGTCGTTAACTGTTTATCTTCTGATGCCTACATTGCTTCATCGTTGATTAATTTCTATGTGAAATTTGGATGTGCTAATGCTGCTCACAAAGTTTTTGACTTTATGCCTGAGAGGAATGTTGTTCCTTGGACCACCGTTATTGGATGCTATTCTCGGGAGGGTAATCTTGAAATGGCTTATTCTTTGTTTATTGACATGCGTCAACAAGGAATTCAACCCAGTTCTGTTACTCTGTTGAGTATTCTGTCTGGAGTTTCAGCCCTTGCCCATTTGCGGTGTTGGCATGGTTGTGCAATTTTGTATGGATTTATGTCTGATATAACCCTGTCAAATTCTTTTCTAAATGTATATGGAAGATGTGGAAGCATTGAAGACTCTAGGAAAATATTTGAGTGTATGGATGAAAAGGACCTTGTTTCATGGAATTCCTTGATATCAATTTATGCTCAGATAGGAAATCTATGTGAAGTATTACAACTTCTAAAGACAATGTGGGAAGTAGGTATGAAACCTGATCAGCAAACTTTTGGGTCGGTGTTGTCTGTGGCTGCATCAATGGGTGAGTTGAAACTGGGCAGGTCTGTGCATTGCCAGATTCTAAGAGCTGGATTTAACTTTGATGCTCATGTAGAAACAGCCTTGATTGTTATGTACTTAAAAGGTAGGAACATTGATGCTGCATTTCGAATTTTTGAAAGGAGCTCCGATAAGGATGTAGTTTTATGGACAGCGATGATCTCTGGTCTTGTGCAGAATGAGTCTGCAGATAAGGCACTGGCTATCTTCCGCCAAATGCTAAAATTCAGGGTCAAGCCATCCACTGCTACTATAGCAAGTGTAATTACAGCTTGTGCACAATTGGGATCTTTTAATCTGGGAACCTCAATCCATGGTTATGTATTAAAGCAAGAATTGACTTTAGATGTTACTGCTGAGAACTCCCTTGTGACCATGTATGCCAAGTGTGGTAAATTGAATCAGAGTTTTATTATGTTTGATAATGTGAGCAAAAGGGATTTGGTTTCCTGGAATGCTATAATTGCTGGTTGCACTCAAAACGGCTATATATGTAAGGCTTTGCTTCTTTTCAATGAAATGAGGACTCATTGTCAAACACCAGATTCTATAACTATTGTCTCTCTTCTCCAAGGATGTGCTTCCATAGGAGCTCTTCATTTTGGTAAATGGATGCACAGTTTCATTATAAGAAATAGTCCAAGTCCATGTATTTTGGTTGACACAGCTTTGGTAGACATGTACTCCAAATGTGGTCACTTGGATGCTGCACAAAGGTGTTTCAATGCGATGCCGAGTCAGGATTTAGTCTCATGGGGTGCCATAATTGCAGGGAATGGTTATCATGGCGAAGGAGAAACAGCATTGAGGTTATACTCTGAATTCCTGAAAAGTGGCATGAAACCAAACAATGTCATTTTCCTCTCTGTTTTATCATCTTGTAGCCATAATGGATTTGTTGACCAGGGTTTGAAGATATACCAATCAATGACTGAAGACTTTGGGATTGCGCCTAATCTTGAACACCATGCTTGTGTGGTTGATCTCCTTAGTCGAGCTGGGCGAGTGGAAGAGGCATATGACTTGTACCAGAGGACATTCCCTGAACCTGCGGTCAATGTTTTAGGCATAATCCTTGATGCTTGTCGGGTAACTGGAAACGACAAACTTGCCGAGACTATTGCCAAGGATGTTCTCATGTTAAGGCCCATGAACGCAGGAAATTATGTGCAGCTAGCACATTGCTATGCTTCAACAGACAACTGGGAAGGTGTAGGAGAGGCATGGAGCCATATGCGATCTCTTGGCCTGAGAAAAATTCCTGGCTGGAGTTTCATTGACATACATGGGACCATCACAACATTTTTCACCGAGCACAACTCTCATCTACAATTTCAAGAAATTGCCTCAGCACTGCATATTTTGAGAAAGGAATCAGGGAAAAAGGAGGAATTGGGCATCGACCTTGAGATCAGCCAATATTCGGGAGTTTTATAGAAGTCTATATTATACAACCGGCTTAACTAATTCAATTTTGTATTAGCTTGCTTCTTTCCAGATCGAGCAACAAGCTTTTATCATTAATTTTTTATATACTGAAGTTAAGGGTGGATTGGTGGAAGATGGATCGTTGACTCGAAGGGTGTCATGTTCTTGAATTGTTATGTATAGAAGATTCTGATGTTAGACGTATACGTAGTCACTTGGTAGGGGATGTATGGAAAAGAGGTAGGAATCTGCATAATCGTGTGAAAAACACAACCAATTCATTAATGTCATGAAAATAATTCTACTATATGATTGAGGTGTATTGATAAAATACTCTCTTATAAAGAAGGAAATGTCGCTTGTATCCAAGTCTTCTTTTGTATGTACTAGAGATGTCTGTACCTTTGTAGTATCTATAATAATCAATCTTATTAACTTTTTAGCTGAGTTAGCCACCTATTCAATGAGTTCACATTTGGTGCACATAATTATGTGCCCAATTATGTGCTCATACCTCTATTAGAGGTATGAGCATATTTTTTTTAAATTTTTTTAATTTTTTTATATATTGTATTTATTTAGATTTAAATTATATGCTGCTTTCTGGAATTTTTTTTGCATCCAGTATCTCAAATTAATTAGTTTCCATGACACTAGTGTTACAAATGAATGCAGGATTGGAAACTAATTAATTTGAGATACTGGATGCAAAAAAAATTCCAGAAAGCAGCATATAATTTAAATCTAAATAAATACAATATATAAAAAATTAAAAAAAATTAAAAAAAATATGCTCATACCTCTAATAGAGGTATGAGCACATAATTGGGCACCTAATTATGTGCACCAAATGAGAACCCCTATTCAATGTGACCCTTTTTCTTACAATGATCACAAAATGGTCAACCATTAGAATCTTTTGATTTTGTGGATCGAATGGAAGGAGCCGAGGCCTCAGGAGGTGCAGGAATAGGAGGGAAATTATTTTGAAGCATTGATTTTTGCCTATCTTCTTCATTGCGGAGAGTGAAGTAGACTTCACCCGTAGGAGGAAGGGTTCTTGACTGAGAATCCAAGCTTGAACACCATCATATGTCACATTAAGATCAGCCAGCAGCTCATATACTCTCTCCTATTCTTTCTCTTTGCAATCCTTTGAAGCATCATCCTGACTAATATTGTCAAAATCGAATTTCTACATAGACACGGAAGAGGGTAGTAAAAACGTAAATCGTAGAAACGACACGAAACGTAAAGTTTCTACTTTCTACTACTTAAGGTCAAAACCTAAAATTTTATATTATATTATATTATATATCACTACTCAAAATTCAATGAACAGCTTTATATTTAAAATATATAAGTCATATAACTATATAAAACATAAGTCTAAAAACGTTAAAAGAATAAAGTTTGAGGGTGATTTCTTTGCATAGAATTATCAAGTTTCATGAATCCTATCTGTTTTCCCCCGTTCTTTTATTTAACTTTATTCTGTAATCAACTTCTTAAAATGCCAGCAAAGATTCTAATAAAAAGGAGATACAACAGAAAATATAAATAAGAAAAAAATTGCTGGAACATAAATTCTTAGGGCAAAGCAATGGGCAAGTTGGGTAGCCCCTGCCGAAACCTATAGTTCGCCTATTTAATTTTAAATGGGTATGAGTTAGCCTATATCCATACCTCAACCCATTTAAACCCATATTAAATGGGCTAGCATATAAATGGGTAGACTAACCAGGTTTTGGGTAACCCATTTACATTTGATAAGCTTATTTTTTTCGGAGAAAAACATATATAAGCATTAAATATCCACTTAAATTTATCATTCTAAATTCTGAAATATGAATCTTCAAAATTCAATAATCATAATTCACATAAAAGAACTTAAATTTAGACAAATGTCATCATAACATAATTTTGATGTTCAAATCCCAAATGGAGAAATGGTCAAATGGGGAATGGATATTTCATGGCAATGTAGCATATTATTGTCTAAATGTCCATATAGTTAATAATATATATATATATATGGGTAAATGGGCGAATTGACCAACAAACTATTACCCCAGGAGCGCCCAACACAAACAACTATTAAGTGGGCCTTAAATACCAACCAACTTTTTAAAAGGTGTACTTAGTACAAAATCATTAATTCCCATCGACATCCATATTGGAGTTTCACTATATTTCTTTTTTCATCAGGCTACACTCTAATTAGAAAGTACCATATTTCCCCGCTTGCTTCTTCCTCTTCGCATCTTTCTGCACAAGTCTAATATCACTAAGGGATACAAATTACTTTCTTGAGAGGCAAAATGGTACGACGTCTCTCAAAAAGAATGCAAGAGAACTAGGTCCAGGTTGTTCTTTCTCTTCCTCCTCTCCCTCCTTTCCTGTTGCTTTGTCTTAGCACCTTCTTTCATCGGCTTCTCTTTCAATCTCAATCTCCCCCACTTTTGTAAGGGCCTGTTTGGTATGCTGATTTAAACTGAGGGAAAGGGAAAATGAGAGGCTTCCCACGGATGAAAACTATTTGGCGCGCTGCTTCCATGAAAATTGATTTCCCGCCAGCATCCATCTTCCCACAATGGTGGGAAAGTTCAATCCCTCCAAAACTGGCGGGATAGCATTTTCGTTCCCGGGAGAGTGAATTTTATGGACAAAAATGCCTTGTATACAGTGGAGTTATTTATTTAAAAAGAGCATCGACCCTACAGCTCGACGAAGCTAAAATCGAAGACAGGAGCTGAACGAAGGACTCTCACCTGAAATCAATGACGGGGTAGTTGGAGACGCAGCACAAGTTCAACACAGGTGCAAATACAAGTGAGTTCCGACGGGGTATTAGTGATATGTTTGCTATTTCATCCGTTGGCTGATGCCCTGTGTTCATTGTTTGGTGGCATAATATGTATGCTTGTTGGTTAATGTGAGTGAGGAAATAAATGAGAGAGTCAGCTAGACAATAAATGTGAGTGAGGAAAAAAGAGGACATTAGATTATTCCTGTACATGCGTCTCATCTAGACAATAAATGTGGCCATTAATGTGTTCTATGTTGTAAATGAAATTGTATTGTGGGTGGGTATGCACATTTATGGCAACTGGTATGACATTCTGTATAGCTAACAATGAAACCATGTCTGCTAACCCCTGAAATACAAAGTTAACATATGTGAATTATAGGATTAATGTGACTTTATTTTAGTCATAGTGTGATGTCTATTATTGGGTCAGCTCTAAAGTTACTGGGTTTGTTGAAAAGTTTATATCTTTGAATGTAAATAGCGGTTGTTTGTAAATAGGAGTAGTAGATTATAATGAAAAGGAAATGGGTGTGCAAAAAAATTGTGTAGGTATAGAGCCACACTCTCAAGAAACGGTTGCAATGTTGGCGGGGTGCCTAGCTTTACTTCTAGCAGTGAGGAGGTTGATTGTCATTATGATAGTGGCAGTGGGAAGAGGTAGACCAAGGCACTTACCAGATAGGTCATTCAGATTAGATTTTCATGCGAAGAGAGCGAATTTGAGGGCTATGATATATAGTAGCGACACGACTTGCTTCAACCAAATTAGGATGTACCGAGCCACGTTTGATAAATTGTGTTACATGTTAGACACTAACACAATTGGTGGGTTAAAAGCAACGAAACATATGCTAGTTGATGAGGAAGTAGCAATGTTCCTTCACATCTTGGGGCATCATGTGAAGAATAGAGTAATTTAGTTTGAATTTGGAAGGTCAGGTGAAACCATTAGTAGATACTTTAAATTGGTGCTTAATGCCACGATTAGATTGCAATCATTGCTTCTGAAGAAACCAAAGCCCATTCAAGAAGACTCAAATGATCATCGCTGGAAGTGGTTCAAGGTATGTATAGTGTGTTATTGTGTGACTCACTTACTTGAGGATAATTAAAGAAATTGTGGTTTAACCAGTGACAATATGGTTGTGTTTTCAGGGGTGCCTTGGTGCATTAGATGGTACTTACATATGCGTACAAGTACCTGCAGCACACAAAGGTAGATACCAAAATAGGAAAGGAGAGATAACAACCAATGTGCTTGGTGTATGCTCACCGAATGGCCAATTCATTTATGTCTTGCCTGGGTGGGAAGGGTCAGCTGCGGATGGGAGGGTGTTGAAGGATGCAATAAGGAGACCGCATGGCTTACAAGTACCGCAAGGTATGGGTTTACAACGCTGTAGGAAATGTTGAAATGGTTTTCTTCATGTGTACTTCACAGGAAAAAACAATTATCTGTATTGCTTTTTTTTTCACAGGAAACTACTACTTGGTTGATGCGGGATACACGAATTGCCAGGGTATTGGCGCCATACAAAGGGCAACAGTACCACCTAAATGAGTGGAGACAAGGATACCAACCCCAATCTGCACGTGAGTGCTTCAATATGCGACATTCAGCTGCTCGGAATGTTATTGAAAGGTGCTTTGGCATACTAAAGTTGTGTTGGGCTATCCTGAGGAGCGCGTCCTATTACCCTGTGAAGATCCAGAATAGATACATCGTGGCATGTTGTTTGCTACACAACCTCATTCCTCAAGACAATGTTGATGATCCTCTCGATCAGCAGCTTCATACATTTGAACCTGGAACAGATACAAATCTCAACACTCCCATACTACCTATGGAAACCAACGATTTATGGAATAATTTTAGGGAGCATGTTGCAAATGACATGTTTGCTGCTTTTGTGGCGCATAGGGATAATTGATGAAGTAGTAATTTAAATATTGCTTGTTTGTAGACAATGGCCTTCCAGTAGTATGAGGCAAAAACAATGCTTTGTTATGTTAATTTTAAATCCATTCAGTGAATTGGTTTGTGTGTTTCTTCACTTGTAATAGTTGTTGCTTTAATGGTTCATTATCTGTTGTTTCTTATTTTGTCCAACATATTGTGCCTTAACTTGTTTTTTGTGCATGAGTTTTGTTTTAGATGGAGTCGTTTGATCAGGCATCTAGGGGCAGGATGAAAATGTGGCTTGCCAAGGAGGACAAAGTGCTGATTGACTGCTTAGTCACTCTGAGGGTTGAGCAAAAATACATGGCTGATAGCGGCTTCAAGAATGGGTTTGCCAATGCCTTCCAATTGATGATGGAAGCAAAGCTTCCAGGTTGTGGCATAAAAGTCACTCCACATATTACCTCTAGGATAAAGACATTGAAACAACTATGGCAAATGGCTTATGACATGGTATATGGTCCCAACACTTCTGGCTTTGGTTGGGACCCCGACACCAAATTTGTCATTGCAGAGCCAGCGGTTTGGGAAGAGTATCTGAAGGTATGTCAAACCATTGTTGTGTTCAACTTAGCTTAATTTACAATTTAATGTCTAATAACATGAGCTGTTTTTTTGTAGGCTCATCCAAGGGCTTCTCATTTTCACACCAAGACCTTACCCAACTTTGACGGTCTGTGCTTCGTGTGGGGAAAGGACAGGGTTGCTGGTGACGAAGGTAGATCCCCTGGTGGGATGGAGGAGGATGTGAATCTTGAAGATGATGATCTCCCGGAAACACCCACTACTGTTGCTGCTGATTCTGAGTTCTCACCCACATTGCCCAACACTAGTTTCACACAAATCCCTCCAACTGAAACAACTGCGTGTCCAAGGAAGAAGCGCCGGTTGAACCACTCAGAAGTGATAGCTAAGGCTCTACTAGAGACAGCAACATCACTTGACAAGACCATAGAGAAAGGCAAGCCAAACTTGATGCGAAGGGGGATGATCTATTCATGGACTTGCTTCAGCTTGAGGACCTGACATTTAATGAAAGAAACTTGGCTCATATGAAGATACTGGCGTGTGACAAACTCCTAAGGTCATTTTCCAAGATGCCTCTTGGGTACAAGACATCATGGATCCGGACCTTGCTGCAGCAGTAGATATTGTATACTACATATATAGTATAGAATGGCCTTAAAACTTTATTTTTTGGTGTAGTCGTATATAATGTAGAATGGCCAAACTGCCTTCTTTTGTATAGCCATATATCTTGCAGTAGTCTTTTGTATGTTTAGGATAGCAAAGTGTAGACCATGTTGACTTAGAGGAAAATTGGAGTTTGACATGGGATACAGTTTGTGTCTTTGATACATGTGATTTAATAGGTTTAGTGCTGTTGTGGTCATTCAAATATGGTTGCTCAATCCTACATGTCGTACATGTTATGTAAATGTGGACAAAGTTTATGTTAAATGATTAAGGCCTTTTTACCATGCTTTGTTGTATGTTGGAAACAATTTACAATCGTCTTATGCCTTTTGCTGCTATGGTTTGATTTGCACAGGATGCGTTGTGATTGATCTGATAAATACCTGAGTATATTAAACAATACTCGAGTAGTGTTATAAATGTTGAGTACATTTCAGGTGACAATACTCGAGAATGCCACTTACATACTCGAGTAATATCAGGATTTTTCATATCACAGTGTGAATTGGTGAAGTTCAAATAGGCCAGTTGCATTCCTGAAGCAATACTCGAGTACCACAATGTAATACTCGAGTATGGTACTTAATCAGCTCTTATTTAGGCAAAAATCTCGTCAATACTCGATTATTAAACTTCAATACTTGAGTATGGGACCAATACTTGAGTATGGAACTTCAAATACTCGAGTAATGTCGTGATTCCAGCACACTCTGTTCAGCTCTATTTCTGGCGACGTCTGGTAATTTGATGATGTCTCTCCAACTAGAAGTCCGATTGAGGTAAAACCAATTTTGTATGAAACTAGACTCCAAATGAGTACGTTTGATAAAACTTCAAGTCTAAAGGAGTCTAGATGAGAGAGCTATGATTTTTACAAGTTGTCACAAGAATCAACGTCATAGTCCAGACCAACCTTTGGTAATTTGAGTGTATCTTACAAACAACAAATCCAATTGATCTGAAACTAGTACCATTGGAAACTAGACTCAAATACCTTTTCAAAAACATCAAGAACACAGAAAAATAAGATCAATTGAAGAAGTTATGATGTTTTGAAGTTGACAGTCTGTTCTGGATGCTGTAAAAACGCTGGATAAGAACAACCTCCATTTATCTGATGTTAATGGAAAAAATACAACTAGTTTGGAGCTGATTCTTATTGAATTGGAAAGAAGACTTGAAGAGCTTTCTGAGATGGGGTGGTTTGCCAAATTTGAAGCTATACAGAAGACGCTATGCTCACCAGAAATTGCCCGTTGTAAAAAACAGTCCTTAAAAGTTTTTAAAAAAGTCATCAAAAGTTTTTTACGACTATTTTTGTAAAAAACAGTCCTTAAAAATGGAACTTTTAATGACTGTTTTCTCAATAACAGTCATCAAAAGTTTTTTACAACTGTTTTTGTAAAAAACAGTCCTTAAAAGTTCCAAAAAAAAAATCATCAAAAGTTTTTTACGACTGCTTTTGTCAAACAGTAAAAGTTCAAAAAAAAAAGTCATCAAAAACAGCACTTTTAATGACTGTTTTCTCAATAACAGTCATCAAAAGTTTTTTACAACTGCTTTTTGTAAAAAAACAGTCCTTAAAAGTTCAAAAGTTAAAAGTCATCAAAAACAGTACTTTTAAAGATTGTTTTCTCAAAAACAGTCATCATATTTACAGTTCACTTTCTTCCTCAAATGCATTTACTGTTCATTAATGGTTTTTTTAGCCTCCTGAGCTCGTTTTACTATTCACCTTTTTCTTTAGCTCTCCTTTCACCTTCCAATAATGGAGCCTAACCCCAACAACCACCACATCCCAAACAATTAAAATTTTAGAAAATCAAACTTGATTTTTCTTAAGGGATTCATGGTGTCGCGAGGAAGACGATGAATAGCCACCTCTACTTCAGTTTTCCAGCTGACACATTCAATTTGGTTTTAGGTTTCGTTGATCTGCCACTGCGACAAAACAAAATTCAGTTGCAGGAATGGTTTTTTTTGTTTTTCTAAATTTAGGGACATTTTTGGTATTTCACCTCATATTCCCACTTAACTGATATCCAATTCTTCATACCAAACCATTTATTTTCCCTCAACTTAAGTTCTCTTCCCATGTCTACCAAACAGTTTCACTCTTTTATTTTCCTCACAATCTTCCCTTCCATTCCTTTCCCTCCTTTGAATTCCTTTCCCTCTTTAAATCTTCCTCGTACCAAACGGGCCCTAAGTTTCTCCCCTCCCTCCTTCCTCTGTTTCTCTTTTCCTTTTTCTTATTTTGTACAGGTCCAGGTCTAAATTTTGTTTACCTTTCTTTTTTGCTTTTTAGACCCTCTTGGGACGGAAAATGGTCCGGCCGACCTCGGGTTCTGCTCTTCAGTTTCTGTTGGTAGGTTCTGTTTTTTTTCCTGCCTATTCATCTTTGTGGTGTCTATTTTAGATGCTCACTCATGTTCAAAGGGAATTGGCCTCTAGGATTATACTTGCTTCCCTTACTAATTACAATATGAAGAAGACTAAGTAATGAAAGTCATGCCCTCTATCTTAGAAATTCCTACTTTTCATTTGGACTCTGGACAGAGACAAGTCTTGGAAGCCCTCTGCTTTTAAAAGATAGATGGATCAATCTTTGATACATTTGTAACTTTCGCATGCGTACATATCTTCTATAATTGGCTTGCTCTAACTATTCAAAAGTGACTCCTAGTTTAGACTTTAGATCGTCACTCCACCAAGTGGTTTTTTTTTTTTGGATATCTTATGTACTTCCATTGGTGATGCAGGAACTATATGTTGTGATAGGACTGGTTACCATTCTGATGAGAAAATGGCAAGTAATTGTGAGAGAGGGGAGTGAAAATAAAGCATGGGGGAGAGGATGAGTTTTTGGGAAATGGACAGAGAGAAGAGACTGGCTGAAGCGTGGCGTTTCAACGGATGCAAAGTGATAATTGAATATTTTATACACTTCTTTTTATCTCTTGATTAATAATTTAGGACTATTTAGTTAATAAATAATAGCTTTTATACTTATTTGGGTTTTGGGCCTTTGATTTTATTTTAGCCATTTTTAATAGTAAAATTCCAGTTTTACATTGCTTTGCTATTTTTACCATAACTCTTGAACCAGACATCGGATTTGCCTCATTTTTGTCTCATATTTCAGATGATTCAGAGAGCTACAATTGTTATGAAGACATGAAGGGCAAATTCAGATAAGAGGGCAGTCGATTTTGGAGCCGAAGTCAGATGTTTATTTCTGGATTTTATTTGGGCTCGAATTTTGTAATTAAAGCCCACTTTTATTTTATTTTCGTTTTAGGCTGAACCATTAGAACCCATTTCCATTTTAGGTTAACTTTAAGTTAGATGGCAACCACAAACATTAGCCATTCACGTTTTTAGGTTTTTGTGGATCAAAAGAGGAGTTTTCAAATTATCTCAAATGTTCTTCGCGTTCTTCGTGTTCTTCATCTGTTCTTCGTTTTTCCCAACCATGTTCAACTAAACTTCTGAGATTAACCCAACGTTGATGATTCCATGATTCGTCCAGAGAGCTTGTGCTTAATCGGTAACTTCACTCGTTTCTGTTTTCATCTTATCGGATTCGATTTCTGGAAATAATTTGAATATTAGATTTAATATTCAGTTTGGTTTATCCCAAGGACTGAGTTCGAACTAGGTTTCAGTGTTGCTATGCGATCACACAGTGAGACGCCACTGTTCGGACAGATGTTAGGTGATCGTCTAGTAGAGGGATTCTCTGGATGAACGCAGAGATTTCGGTTCGTCCAGAACCAAACGCGAGTTCGTTCATTTTTCATTCAATGATGGAAGTTTTTGGAATATAAATGTTGGATTGATCGTTTTTAATCTGTTTCTGTTTAATCCATTCTGTTTTTGCATTTCGTTCTGTTTTTGTTTACTTTTGTTTTTAATCTTTTTGAATCAACAAAACCCCCCATTTTTACTATTTCTGTTTCGCTGTTGCTGTCAATCAAACCCGCTGTGAATTCATCGGGGAAACGACCTAGGTTCCCTATGTCTGCAAAATCATTTTTGAATTTGGTTATTTTGGGAGATACGGAAAATCTCTGTCACAAAGCTGGAAAAAGCCAACTAACGGACGTTGACGGAGAATAAACGATTTTGTGCTAAGTGCATCTTTTAAAAAGTTTATTGGTATTTAAGATCCACTTAATAGTTGTTTGTGTTGGGCGCTCCTAGGATAATAGTTTGTTGGTCATTTCGCTCCTTAACCAAATATATATATATATATATATATATATATATATATATATATATATATATATATATATATATAAAACTAAATGGGCGGGTATGGACAGCCTAAAGGTATGCTCATAGCCCGCCTGTTTGAGTCTTAAATGAGTAGGTTTTAACCCAACCCACCATGGGCTTTTTTGGGTGGACTTCAAATGGTTCAATTGCATTGGGTTTTAAGCAGGCTCACCGGGTTGCGGGTTACATGCTCAGCCTAAAATTCTCTATTCTATCTATTTATTTATTTTGAATCTTTCTTTCTTTTATTTAAATTTAATTTATCTTTGTACTTAGCTTCTTAAAAGCTAGATGAGAACAGATCTATACTAAAAATAAAATAATAAACTTGACGAAAAGGAAAGTAAGGAGTAGTAAATTAATAGACTATTTTGGTTTAAGTAGATCAAAGATTATACATATAAATGATTGTAAGAATTAACCAAGAAAAAATATAAGGTTTTATATAATCTTTTTATTCTTTTTTTTTTCCTAGAAAGTGGAAAGGGGTCTCTTTCCTCTTCTAAATCATATAGAAAAGAAAAGGATTGTAGTTTTTTTTTTTAGCAAATTGAAGTAGATCTTTTTTGGCTAAAACAAAAACTTTTCATCTTTTTTTTTTTTAAAAAAAAAGTAAAAACGGTAAAAACTTAGGTTTTGTTATGAATATATTAAAAATGTGGATGTCCATTGACTCTTAACTATCCACAATTCATGAAAATCATTTGGAGGCAATATATTATATATTGCATATTTTAATAGATTATAGGCATATAGACTGTACTTAGCCACCATTAGCCCATGTAAGAGATGCAATTTGTATTCATTGTCTTTCTGTACGTGTAGGCTATTAAAATTCAATTTGTCTTGTAAAGTTCATTAAATGTGGTGCTTGTTTCCTTTGGCTATAAATAGCCACTCCCACAACGCACAGATGAGGTTTTTTCAGTGTAAGAGAAGGGAATCAATACTACTCTCAAAGTTCCTCTCAAATCCCTGTTTCTTTTATGTTTATTGTTATCTTAAGTTTACAACAGGTTTCTACTGTTTTTATGTGTTTACACGGCATTTCCACCAGTTTCTGGTCAGGATATTTTCTATGTTTCAGCAAGTATGACCCTAGTAAAAACGTAAAAGCATATGTTTTTACATTTTTACATTAGTTTTTTACCACAATTATCCGAATAATGATGAATATTGTTTTTTCAGGCATCAAAGTCTTGTCAAAAAGTGGACTTCTTGAGGTAATAATCAAGTGACATTGATACCAATGCATTCTCAACCTTCCATATTTGAAAGGCCATGGTTTCTCATTCAGGGGCTTCTTTGCTTCACCAGTGATATATTTGAGCAAAGATCATGGATTGAAACTATCTCTGATAATTGTCACTAATAAGTTTCTCAATGACAAAAAAGGATGGTAGAGATATCATTAGATCCTAAAACGAAGGAAGATTCTTTTGATGACATACTGATGGGGTTAAAAGGAGCAATCTGACCTGTGGGTCACTTTTTTTTTTTTTGCTCGAAGACCTGTGGGTTATTGAAGAACCGGAAAAGACAGACTAACGCAAAAAACAAAAAAAAAGGAAAAAGGAAAATGCACGCTCGCTGAGATCAGAGACGGGCTTGACGATGCTGGGAAAGATCAGTGCAGCGAGACGGTTGTCGGCGATTGATCTTTCTGGGCTAGGGTAGATAGTTAATTGGCACTCTGACAATCACAGAGCTGACGTGACGAGTTCGATTATCGAAAGATGGTGAGTCTCAGACACGTCAACGATAGCAGCGTCGAAGCAAGCGGAGGTCGATGATGTGGCGCTGGAAGGGTGAGGTCAGGGCGTCAACGATCACGGACGACAATCGCAGGGAGTAGCAAGGGGCGAATGGTGATAGCCGCTCGACAGGATGGGGCTTTTGAGCGGAAGCGAGATTTCTAGTGAGGTTTGATGATCACTGACGAGAGTTCCCGACTGGGAAAAAATGCTCTGATTATTTTCAAAGATACTCTGATGCCGTGAAAAAAATTAAAAGAGAATAATTCTTGTGTGTTATTCAGAGAAGGAACTATTACATTTATACTGAATCAGATCATTTAATGAGATCCATATTTGATACTGTACTATATTATCGCTATATAATCAGGAAATAATAATCTGCTATAATCTTCACGTACGTCCCTTAGAAGAACAAGTGGGAAATAACAGTTTCTGGGATAAGTTAAAGCATAAACCAATTTCCATTGCCTCGGCCACGAGACAGTGAGCATTCAGCAACATGGCTCCTCTGCTGCACAATAACGGGGAGTAGTCAGTCTAGGTAGGATAATCAATCCAATCAGGAAACAAGAGATGAGTTTTGGAAATTTCTTTGGCCAATTTCACTTCCTATGGGAATTGTTATTCAAGGTTGTTTCTGATTGTCATGTGCTCAATAATCTTCACCTAAAATTTTAAGGTAAGTGCCTATTTGGTTGTGATTGTGAGGAAACTACGCTACATATATGTATCCTGCTCTTGTCCTTTCTCCAGGGTAGTATGATATGAATGTCTATCAATTTCCATTCATATGTCCAAGTTTCTCCGAATTTGTTTCATGGAATAAAAGATTATTAATGCAGTAAGGCAAGATGGACATGAGGGGAACTTTTATAAATAAAATAAAAATGGCTGGTTAGCCCTTTTTTTTTTCCCTAAGACTTAAGTTACAAATGATTTTTACCTCTCCTAATAAGTGAATATCAAATTTTGGATTTGTGTTCTCGTTCTTATGTGGAAGTAGCCGTTTACCATTTTAGCTAATAGCTTATTTTTTTTTTTTTTGGTCGAAACTAATAGCTTATTGATGGATAGTTATTTTCTTATATTTAGGACTAACAAAAGAAAAAAATCTCTAAATTCTCTTATATATAAGAAGTAATAATTTCTAGGGAAAATTTCATTTAAATACCAAATGAATTTGTGAAACCCCTCTAGAAGTTCGTTGAATTTGCAAAAAGACTGAGAAGTGACAAGGATATTTTAGGGATATGCAAATTTGAGCCAAATTACCCTTTTACCCTTAGGGTTAAATAAATTTTTTTTTTAAAAAAAGAAAATACCCCTCACGGTAAGCCCCACTGCTGGCGGCCACCACCCCCGCCGGCGGCCACCAGCGACCACCGTCGGCCGCCAGCAACCCCCGCCGGAGGTGGTCGCCAGTCGCCGGCGGTGGTCGCCGGTGGTGGTGGTGGTGGCCGCCGGCGATGGGGCCCACCGTGGGGGGTATTTTCTTTTTTTAAAAAAAAATTATTTAACCCTAAAGACAAAGGGTAATTTGGCTTGAATTTGCATATCCCTAAAAGGTCCTTGTCACCTCTCAGTCTTTTTGTAAATTCGACGGATTTTTGGGGGTTTCACAAATTCATTTGGTATTTAAATGGTCTTTTCCCTAATTTCTAAGACTAGTTTAAAAATACATATTTGTTTTAATGATAATATTTAAATTAATCAATAATTGAAATGGAACCAATATATCAAACTTTAAATCAATAATTTAAGTGGGTCGGTTTTCTCTCAATAATTATCCTTTAGGAAAGAGTTGCCTAGCCCACTTGGTCCATCAATTCGTATTATAGTGAGTGGTTCGTAGTTTAAAAACGAGTTATTTGCAAATGGTTCTAATTTGATGGAAGGTTCTAATTTATTAGGAAGTCAAACGGTTCTGACTAACTGGTGGAAGGTTTTCATCATGATACTGCTGGGATTATAACTTCAAGAAATTAAATTGGTACTCCTCGAGTCTTTAATAAGACATATTTAAGGAGTTGTTCTTAATCCTAAATATAAAATAAAGTTTTCATATTTGTCAATCTTTTCCTAATTTGCCCTATTGATGCTTGCACAACAATAATAAAAAAGTAGAGGGAATGAATGAATTGATGAAAATGATTAGGGCATTTTAGAAAATACATATCATATTAACTAATTCAACTAACTTCCTTAATTTAATCAAATTAAATTAATATATTTTATATTAAGGACCAGAGGGAGTATACTAAAAGAAAAAAAAAATAAGTGGACCTGTTTATATCTTAAGAGTAATAGACAAAAGATAAGAAGAATGACCAATATCTATCATATTGATAAAAAAATTATAAACAGTATTCAAATGTTACATATTGTAATTCCTCTGTAATTGTGATACAAATTAATAAAAAAATGTTTCTTAAGAAGCTACCCTGCTACTGAACACAAACTGATATAGTAACACAAAAATGAGGGAAAACTTTGATCTTCCAAAGGTGGTGACGACAATATCAACTTAATGCTCCATAGACATATATGCACATCATTCTGGTACCGAAGGAGTATGATTTTGTTTTATTTCCACAAACTCTTCTAACCTTAAATGTGGCATCATTTAGTACCCAAGAAGAGTAAAACAAGACGAAATCATACTCTGACACTAACTGATACTGAAACCTTTAGAATATCAAATTAATAATAAAGCTAACTTCTGGTTTATATGTTGCTAGAAGCACCTGTACATTGTTGAGTTCATTATATCTGCAAAGCCATCTTTATCTGCTGAATGATGATGATGATGAAGTTAGTATCTATACAATATGATGATCATCTTTTTATCTATCCCACTGATTTCAAGGTGATGGAAGATCTGGAACGCCTGCAGAACCAGTTTTGCTTGGCACCGGAGTATTCCTTCGGGATTGGCGTTTTGTGGGCACAGGAACACAGTCAGTTTCCCACTTTTCAACAGTTATTTCTTCTTCTTCATCACCTTCCATGCTGGCCTTGAAAACTGGATGCTCATAGGCATGCTTAAGGTAGCCTTCCAAATTCATGTTTGGCTCTGTTGCTTTCTCTAATGTATCTTTCATTGTTGCTTCCTGTGTCATTATTTTAAACTCAAACATTAACAAACCAGACATGTTTGTGTAAAGACACTTTTTAAGATTATAGTTGAGGACATGTAATGTAAGATAGGCAAAAATGATGAATTTGACATACCTGCAAGGGAAATTTGACAAAGGCAGACTCAAAACGGCCTTTGCAGTAATAATGGAATGAAATAGTTAGTACTGGGAGAGCAATGAGAAATGGAGTTGCTGTATCAGCTCCCTTGGTGCTTAGTATTCCCATCAGAACTATTTGTGAGACTATCAGTGCAACTATGACACGTAAATGGACATAAGGCCAGAATGCTGCACCACTCTCATACTCTTGATTATAAACGTTAATAATCTGCAATAACAATGTAGGAGCAATCTCCATGTTATACATACATGCATATATATATATAGAGAGAGAGAGAGATCCTTTGCAGAATGATATATATAATTGCTAGAATTATGCATATTTTAGGTAACAGAGAGCTTTAGAGCACTGATAAGCTTGCTGCAATGAGACCTGGAAGTCACAGGTTCAGATCTTAGAAACAGTTTCTCAGATTGTGCTCCAGGCTTTAGGCCGCCCTTTTTTATGCATATTTTAAGTTACAATGTAGAACCAACTATGTTCTGCTGCAGTAGTTAAAAGCTACACAATCCTAGAAAATTCATAACAGTAACCCCTTTGCAGGTTATTACTATTCAAGGTATTAGGAAATCATACTCTTAACAACACAAGATTATTTTGGTTAAAATGAACAAAAGAACTAACTTAAAGGAACTAATAATAAGATCATGGTCATTTCCAGTAAATTATATTTAATTTTAACCAGATTTTACCTGATGACGGAACACAACATAGGCCAGTGCAAAGAAAACTATGATGAAAGGAAGAACAAGAGGTGTGACAGCAGCATAAACCAGACCAAGCAGGAAGTAGAGTTGAATACGAGGTTCTCTGGCGTAGAAGCCGATGCTCCCGGGATCCATGGCTTCTTCCCTGTCCTTCTCAGTCTTCACCAGAAAGAAGTTCTTCAAGTGATAAAATACGAGTGTGTTCAACCTCAGAATCTCTGCAGCTATACCAGCCCATCCATCAACCATTATGAAGCTAATGAAGAAAGTTGCTTTTATTGGAATTGCATCTCCAATTATCTCAGGATATCTGCCAACAATCACAACAAAAAGTTTAAATTTTATTTTAAAAGGCACCACCATTGATCGTAAAGAGCTAAAGAACATCTAGTAAAACATTTTTTTCCCCACGTATACATAAAATTTGGTAATCTAATATACTGATTGCGTATTCAAATTATACAAACTTAGATAAACTCGTAAACTTAATCGCACAGCAAACATGAATCTGATATAGAATTTGATTATGATTCAAAACAAAATGTGAGTAAATTGGGAAACAAAATACTGAATGGAATCTAAAATGACTTACTTATTGGCTGGTTGGCGCAAAAAAACACTCAATTGCTGAAATGCTGCTCCGGTGAGTAAGCTCACAAAAAATACGTTAACTAAGTTAAAAATATAATATCTGGAAGCTGCCCTTCTCTCAAGAGATGATAGAGATACAAAGCCTTCAAGCTTTGACATTATCAACAATATTGTTGGCACAAAGATCAGAAAAAGCTTCAATATAATACCAGGCAAGTAGCCTTGGATGAATGACTTGATGAAGGGGCTGCACAATAAAGTACACTCAGGTAAGTAAATGATAACTAGATTAAGCTCTTGATTAGTCAAAAATTAGTTTGGTCAGTCAAAACTGGTTTGAAAGATCATATTGAACAAAAGCAGGTCTTCTTTTAAAGAAGACCAAACTTGAGTTTAAGAGTAACTAGTTAGACTAGTTTAACTACCGGTTGATATTGTTTGTTTTGGGGCCATCACCCTGATTTTTAAAACTCATTGAAAAGGGGAGGTATTCAGGCCCTTATAAGGCCTCTTTTGTTCTACTCCTCAACTGATGTGGGACTTCACACATCGAACTTCAGAAACTTTAGAAATTTCAATTTTAAGAGATTTGGATTGTCCAACCTAACCCTGGTTGCTAGAGCTTCAAAGATGAAAATAGACTGCGCCACTGTCAAGCTTGAGCCAACTTCTAAGCTTAGAAGCACAAAAAAAGAGAAGAGACTTACATTTCTACAAGTGGTAACAACCAACGTGCAGATTTTTCTATGCCTTCAATACTTGCAATGGATTGAACAATTGCGATGGGGATCATAAAGAAGAAAGTGAGAAAGAAGAATGCAACAGCTATGATGAGCCTCCTGACTGTGAGGGAAACGTAAGGGATTGCCAAGTTTGGCCAATACACGTCTCGCGGCTCCGGGGCCCACTCGGTGAGCCACATTGTTGGGTTTCTGGTTTGTTGTGTTTGTGCACAAACAGCAGCACCCCATCTGGTTTTGAAAGAAACAAATGAAGCTGGCATGATGGATTTGGGATCATTTTTAACTTTGTCCCTCTCTATTGGTATCTGCAACAAGTAATCCACTTCAGTCACTCTAACCATTATCAGAAAAATAAGTTATAAAGTTGGTCTGGTAACAAAGTTTCATACTTTCATGAATTATGACTAATTTTTCTCAACACACTGTTTTATTTGATTATTAATGGATGCATTACATTGATTTCTGGTTCATTGTTCATAATATTGATGTATAGAACCCTAAGAGATGTTGTGTTTAAGAAATTCTTTCAGATTTATCAATATCTGTTCCAAAGTAGACAACACAGAACAAGCCCAAGGAAGGATGATCCTGCTTATGTAAGATGGAAATAACAAAAAATGCTTATAACTATGTCAAGTACCAAACTATGCTATCATATGAACTCTCTAAAATCAATACTTTATTTGTATATACTAATAGTTTTCATGTTATTTCACGTGTTATTGTCAGGGACAGTGTGATAAAACTTCCAAACAAGTAGGTGGAGAAATAAGGTACTTACCCTTTTCAAGAGTTCTTCAATTTTAGTGGTGTGATAATCAATGGCATCCACTTTATTTCCCCAAAGACCAAGAAAACCAGTCTGATCAGAACATGAGAGAGAGGGGGGTTTCTGAATTAGCACCAAGTAGTAGCCTTAAGGTGGTTCTAAGTAATCCAAGTTTGAAGGCAATTAGATCAAGTAAAAATACCTTCATAGTGGGTCTTTCAGAAGTTCTTTCAAGTTTATATTTATAATAGACAAGCCAATTCTGTAACTTTTTCTTCTTGTTCACCATCTTTGCCAGTTTGTTTGCATCATAAACAACCTGCACAAAAGTTTCAATAAAAATGTTTTGACTCATCCGCATTCCCTCAACAATCTCAAGGAAAAATAAAATACCAAAAGTTTATTTTTATAATATGAAAATGAATACACAATAAAGCAGAAACGAACCTGGTGAATGAGATAGTGATCAGGATGATTGACCAGAAAAAAGTGTTCCACAAGCTCACTGACAGATTCATCAGGATCTGGTGGTATATTTCTAACAAGCACCTGGGAGAAATTATGAATTTGTCTCATTATGAACATGAAGAGAGAGCAGAGAGCTCTTTTGATCTTTATGTGTCTGTGTGAGGATGATAGAAGAGATGATTTTGATTTGAATCGAACTTACGGTAAATTGATCGGGGCGGCGTTTTTCTGCAGCGACAAACTGCAACCTCATGGAGGCAACTTTCTCATACTCCTTGCACAAAACATAGCATGTCCAAAAGGTAAAGCCATAAGCCATAACTATGTGTGCCCAAAACCTGAGATATAGAACACAAAACTTCAATAAATAAATTCACTAGCAATTGAAACCCTGTTAGGAAGTGAAGTTGAATAACAAGAAATTAGGTTTGATGGACCTTTCTGAGCGGTCTTCAACGTTTGAAATTGAGAGCTTATCAATATCGCTTGAAGTGACATTGGTTACACTGGGTGACTCTAGGCCATTACTAGTCCCATTTATAGGCACAAGAACTGCCCATGCTAGAAAAGCTATAGGAACGAATATTTTAAGCCTGCAAAATGCACAATAACAACAATATCATCTAACTAGTACAGATATGTTCTCTTTCATAGAATCCCATAAAGCATCCGTATTTTTTTTAAAAAAATACATATTTATAATCTACTGTGGCTGTGGCAAACTTTTCGCTTCCAAGAAATATGTAACTGATAAACTCCTTTGTGCAAACTCTTCCCCAAAGGCTAGCTATTGAAATGAGACTTAGGCGTCTGAAACTACCTGACCGTCCTTAGAAAGTCAATATATTGATTCCTAATAGCTATAATCTACTAATATTGGCGCACCCAACATTCAATACTACTTATTCTTCTTTCAGACTTTTATTGAAGCATGTACAAAAGACTTCAACTTTCCTTAAAAGATTGTTCTTTGATATATTTTGAGAGCTTCATTAGACTTAGAACCAAGCTACCATTCACTACATCTGATACCCATATCAGATAAGGCTCAATCGTTTTGTTTTTGTTTTTGTTTTTGTTTTTGTTTTTGTTTTTGTTTTTTTTTTTAATACTAGTACAGATATGAGAATCCTTTTCTAGGCACGGTCGGACATTAATGTGGGATCAATTTGATATACACATATATTGCAATGATGAATGATGATGATACTTACCCGATCAAATAAATGCGCAAGTAAACAGCGGAGTCCAAACCGGCATGCTCAATGAGTTCAAGTTCAGGCATTTTAAGAGCCTCAGGCATCCAATTGAGAAACTTGAGATAAGATTTCCAGTCTAAATTCACGAACTTGCGAACAAATGCTCCTCCAACTGCAGGATCTGATCTTAAACCTCTGATATACCATTTTGGGAAGTATACTCTGTCATTCAAAGGTTGAACTCTCAAAATAGCAAATAACACAAAGAACACAAATGCGCTCAGAATATTTATTCCAGCTGCAAGACCAATATCACCCAGTGTCCCCATTTTTCTCTTCTACCAACCAAAGTCACCTTTTCTTCCTGCAAGCCAACACAAACAAAATTAAAAAAAACAGAGCCCACTCACAATCAGAGACTAATTTATTATGATTCTCCTATACCTATAGTTTCCACTCTGGTTATGGTAAGAACTTGAATGAAATGCTTTGGTTTTTAAGGGAAAGAATCATGCCTGATGAACAGAGAAGCAACAGGTCACGTGAAAGAAGCAAGAGGAAAAGGAAAAGTGGATGATAAAGGAAAGGATAAAAAAGGGATCGTACTTTGTGCTTGACGATCACAGGTCGGCAAGGGAAATAAATCCAGATTAGAAGATGAAAAGTTCAAAGAAGTTAGTTAATTAAGGCTGTATAGTTAATGTATGTGTTTGTATATATCTTCAAAACCAAAATAAGGAAGACAATGATTCGACTTCTGCCTTGTCATCGAGCGACACCAACGTAGGACACACGACAGACTCTCACAGACACATTAAAGTTGAAAAGAAAGAAACAAATAAAAGAACAAAAACCACATAAACTCACAGATATTCGATAGCTTGGAATAGAAGAAGAAAGAGGTGGCAATGTTGGTTGTTGCAGCCGGTGAACTGTATGATCATTATTCCCTGCATTTTACTTATAAGCCCGCGTCTGATTTTGTCAACAAAAATTAAAGTTTAATTAATAAAGAAACAATTAACGTTAAAAATGGGATTATGAAGGTCTCTTAGAGATTCAAAAAACGATGTTATTTAAGCTACGTAAGTATATAATATTCAAGGAAGTAGACAGACTCATCGTAGTTATAATAGTCACAGCGCTGGCAAAATATATATATAATAGTCATAGCTAGCATACATTTCTGCGTCGGCACAGGCGCCAAGTGGTTATCAACGGTTACTTTTCTCGTCGGCTTGTGGATTACAAGGAAGTAGGACGATCTGTGCCGCCGGAACGGAGTGAGGCGTACGCGCGGAATCAGAGAGCGTGGACGCCACGGGCGAATGATATATGGGTAAGTGGTCCACGTCAGGAGGATGAACTGGCGAGAGCTACTCATGCAACGGGTAAGAAAAATACTTATATATTTCAAGAGTAATAAATATTTACAAAATTTGAATTTTTCGAGTGACTTATATGTCTTATATGATTAAAATAAGATAAGTTGTTGTATTTTATCAGTCATAAGGTAGAGCTCCTGACTAATTAAAATGTAACCACTCATCTTATTTTAATTTTTCATGATAGATGAGTCATAGAAAAATATCTGTCATGAAATTTTAAAAAGGGAAAAAGATTTCTCCAGTCACTGGAGATAGAGTAATGAAGGGTTTGTTAGTAATTTCAGGTAAATTAATCAAGGGTGTTTTGGTAAAATGTATATGATTAAAAAATAAACAGAATTACAGAAACACCCTTCATTAATCCAAAACGACGTAGTTTTGATGTCACTGGAGATAACTCTATCTCCAGTGATAGGAGAAATCTTTTTCCCTTTTAAAAAATATAAAGTTCTTAATTTAAAAAAATAAAAAATTCATGTCTCTCTTGTCATCCCTGAAATCATAACATTTGAATTCTCCTCATAGCGCATCATGTAGGATTAAAAAAAATAAATGGGTTTACCCAAAATAAATAAATGTTACATTTTAATTAATCAGGACGTTGATGTAGGTAAGTATTTTTCGGGAAGTCCGCGTTGGAGGAGCGTGGGATTGAGACAGGTGGACTACTGCCCCACTTGAGAAAAAAAAACATACAAATCCGCGTGAGAAGAGCGTAGAGAGAGTGGGCTTGAGACACGTGGACAACTGCCCCACTTGAGAAAAAACGAAACATGTCCATTCACGGTTTTCTGGTCTAGGAAAATGATAAGTCAGGTGCCAAGACACATACAAAATAGTAAAAAAAAAATATTAACCAAAATCGTATAATTATTTATATTAAAATAAAATCTAAATATTTAAATTTTATTGTGAATATAACACTTTTTGTTGTAAATATAATTTTTTCTATTATGAATAGCCAGGTTTTAAATTTTGTTGTGAATATAGCACTTACTATTGTAAATCTAATTTTTTCTATTATGAATAACCTCTATACGCTTAGCGATCTAAGTTTGAAACAAAATCCAAGTGTTTAAATTTTGTTGTGAATATAACACTTTTTCTTATGAATATAGCTTTTTTTTTTTTGGTTGTGAACGGCTAGAGTTTTAAATTTTGTTGTGAATATAGCACTTCCTATTATCAATATAAATAAGAACTTTTTTATATGTGATTTTGGACTGGAACTTTTTTGAAATTTTGTATGTTTCTTAGGACCTAACTGTCATTTTTCCTTCTGATTTTAGGGTGTCAGGTGCCCTCTTTAAGTTTCTAAATGTTTTTTTGTGTTTTTTTAATTTAAATATAAAATAAATGACATTTTAATATTTTATGGATAAAGAAATAGAATTATTTTTAATTTTTATAATTTTTCAAAGGTTTAATGCTCTAAATGAAAAAGAAAGTTGCAGAACAATCTTTAAAAAATCATAAAAACTTGAAAATAATTTCATTTTTTTATCCATAAGATATCAAAACATCACTCATTTTACTTAGAATCAAATGGTAAAAAGAAATATGGAAAAAATATTTAGGAAGTGTCCCAAAATTAAGGCGAAGCTGAGAGGGGATTCCTGACACCCCAGCCCCGATTTCCTAGTATTCCTTGACCGAGATTTCACCTGATGAAAACTAAAACCTGAACCATTCAAATCTTTTTTTAAAAAAAAAATTTATTATGTATATGATCTAAATTAAAGATAATATCTTTTTTTAATTGTCATTTATTTAAAAATTTTCAGTTAAAAATTAAACCATTAAAACTGTATTCAGAAAATATAGATCTCATCATAAAAATAAACAAATAAACACTATGAGTATATAAAACCCCGAAACATTTCATTCTTTCTTCTCTGGCCATGCCTTTCCCATTAATCTTATCAATTCTCAACATTCTCTTTTCTTCATAAATAAAATGGTTTTGTTCTTTTATATGGATTCAAAGTCAGCCATGTATGCTCTCTATTTACACGTCTAATTTCAGCCTAAATTATTAATTTCTATTAATTATTGCCTCAATAGAAATATAAAAACTTGTAAAAAAAATGGCTAGTTATAAATAGAATGGAGATAGCATATTCTATAATGGCTATAAAGAATAGAGTTTCTCAAGAGCCAAGACATCCAATGGATAGAATTTGGGAAGAAATTTTCTAGACAAGATTGATAATCTCTCTCCAAGTCACGAGCCAATCTATAAAGGATCCCCATAGTCAATGTCGGCACTGTCGACAGCTAGTTCCCACACTAAAAATTTTATTGAGACAAGGAATTAAATCATGAAGACGAGTGATCTTTAAAAACAAAGAGGCCGTTGAGGAGACTGATTTCAACCCACGATGGTGGCATTTGATTTTGACCTTTTCTCTCATGGATTTATTGACCTCAACAGCACACCAAAATCAATAGGGAAAATCCCCCTCAGGGACCAAGTAATCAATATATTGTCAAAAAAGACTTCAAAAAAAAGTCACACATCAGAAAATGTCCTAAAGCCTTTTTTGGATATTATTTCAGAAAACGTTTAACAACTATAGTAGTACAACATTAATAATTAAATTAGTATACATTAACAACTATATCAGTAAAACAACGTAATTTCATTTTTTGAAATGATAGCCAAAAAAGCCCTTGGGCATTTTTTGACAATATCTTGGTTATTTGGGTTATGAGGAGGATTTTCCCAAATCAATATCTAATTAAATAGACATGAAAAGGGAATTAATGTACAAGCTAGTAGAGAAAGATTTGAATCTTGTGCTAGTAGTTGGTGGGTGGAATGTGCTTATAGAGTAATTGGTTTTCAAACAAGAGGTGTTTGACTTGAAACGTGAAGAAGCATTGCAGGTCGCTTAAGCCTTAAGGTGAGTGTGTACGTCCTAGATCATCAGTTCATTTAAGCCATTTAAGTGGGTTGAAGACCTAAACTTGAGTTATTAAATACGTTAGATGAATTAACTCATCTACCTAGAAAAATACTTTTTTTTAAAAAACACACACACACAAAATTGACATTTGATATTTTATTGCTTTATCATTTTAAAAAAAAACTGAATAAATAACATAATCCGTTACGACCCTAAAAAGGGATAAATGACAACATCCAACAATTAAAAAAAGGGATTACGACCCTCAAGACTAATTTAGATTATTAGAGTAGAACATCTACACCCAAACAGAGGAGGATCCTAAGCTCAACCTTTGTCCGGATATGCTAAGCTAACAGTTGACATGTTATCTATGTTATTTTTATTAAGAAACAAATTTGCCCCCTGAAAGGTTTAAATATAACTATGAAAAAAGATGGAGTCATAACACATAGACTTTAGGTGTAAATTTGCACTTTAATAAAAATGGCGTAGATTATATGTGTATTGTCAACTTAATATATTTGATTAAGTAATTGACAAAATTAATTAGGATAACAGTTAGAGTAAAATTGCTTTCTTTTGTACACTTCCGAAATAAATTGCCCCAGGAAAAACTTTCGGGACAAAATTGACCCTTAGTGAAAACTTTCGATGTAAAATTGTCCCTTAACCCAAATTTATAATCTCTTTCATAGTTTTTTCCTATTTAATATCCAATTAACGTGTCAATACTGAATACAATAAATCTTTCTCTTGGTAAATTAAAGAGGAATGCGACCTTACATGGAATCAAAATTAGAAATATCTACTAATATGGGGTTATTTCAAAACGGAAAAAATTAGGCCTTTTTAAATTTTATTCTTTGTTTTTTGTTCTCAATAAAAGTTTTATAAAGCTGTTTTTAAAAACAAGTTTTGGAAACAAAATACAGGAAATCTTGTTTGGATAATTATTTTTTAAAACAAGCTGTTTCTGTTTTTTTTTTGTTTATATAATTACTTAATATGTTATTATATTCTTAAACTAGTTTAATTAAGAACATTTTGACCATTTATAAGATAAAAAAGACATTTACACCAACAAGTGTTATATTTACAAGACACATGAGAAAATTTATAAGATAAATAAATGAAAAGAAAAGAACTCTAAAGCCATTTACTAGAGGAAAAAAAAAACTAAAAAAGGGCCTTCACAATAATACGGGTGTTATTTACAAGATATATAAAAAAATTTATAAGATAAATAAACGCGTTTACAAAATAAATAAATGAAACGACCCGAACACTTGAACCATTTACAATAAAAAGGGAATTTATAATAACACATGTTTTACAAAACACATGAAGACATTTACAACATACACATGAAAATTTACAAGAGAAAGACCATTATTTTGCCTATATGTGACATGTGAAAGTGAGGTGCAATGGACACTTTCATTAATGCCATCTTCTTTTGCAATTCGACCAAAAAAAATATCTTCTTTTGCAATTCTAAAATCTTATATAACTTTCCATTCCAACGTCTTAGCAAACCTTCTCAAGCTATTATATATGTAAAATAAAGGACCTCATTATATTTAAAATACTTTGATGAGAGCAAAAAAATAATTGCTTAGAAGAATAAACAATATTATTTGAGCTGGTAAAAAAGGTCAGCTCAGCTCTGCAAGCCTAACCTTTTACGGGCCAGGGCCGCCTGTTTAAGTCTACCCAAAGAAAAATAGTCATTTCGAGGCTTAGCCTTGCAAGGCCTGAAACCCTTTTAACAACATTTTGACTATTTTTGTAGCTTTTTCTTAAAGAAATAAAATTAGTAAATTATAATAATGAAATTTCTAATTTAATAAAAATCAATAATAATATTTATCACTCTAGTCCTATATATAAGTCCACTTTTACTATAATTAGGACTGGAGTGGTATGAAATAAGAAATGTCTTTTGTAAATTTTTATTGTTTAGGGTTTTTATTACAATTTTTTTTATAAAATTTAATTTTAAAAAGACAATAATAAATAAATATTTGTAACATTATTAACAAAGTATAAAAAATAAATAATATTAGCATCATATAAATAAGGGAAAATTCCACTAAAATACCAAATGAATTTGCAAAACCCCCAGAAGTCCGTCGAATTTGCAAAAAAACTTAGAAGTGATAAAAACCTTTGAGGGATATGCAAATTCGAGCGAAATGACCATTTAAGTGATTCCAAACAAGTAGTTGAGATAAAACGATATTTTTCAAGGGCAATAAAAATGAAAATGACCCAAAATATATAATATTCTCAATATTTTAAGGGTAAAGGATTTCTCCTATCACTGGAGATAGAGTTATCTCCAGTAACCCTAAAACTACGTCGTTTTGAATTAATGAAGGGTGTATTTGTAATTTCAGGTGAATTAATGAATGGTACAAAATTACGGAAACACCCTTCATTAATTCACCTGAAATTACAAATACACCCTTCATTAATTCAAAACGACGTAATTTTAGAGTCACTGGAGATAACTCTATCTCTAGTGACAGGAGAAATACTTTTCTCATATTTTAATAATCATAAAGCCAGGTATCAAGAAAATAAAATCCGTTAATGACCTAAATTAGTTGAGATGAAATTTGGTCTTCGTAAATCAGTTAGTATGTTTAAAAATAAAAACGGAAGTTTTAACAATCAGCTGAAATTAAAGACAGAACTTCTTCATCTGTGTCATCAACAACATATCATGTGTCGGCATCAAAGTTGCCATGAGATAGTCCAGGTTTTAAATTTTAATCTGTAGTAATTATTCAAAAAAATAAATTTATTTCTAAAAAACATAGAAGTTCAATTTCATTTTAGTTTCTGCATATATTAAAATAGAAAAATCCTTAAAAAATAAAAAATAAGTTTAAATTTCCTATTTTCAATCTAGAGGGGGCCCATGATTGAAGAACACTGCCTTTTTTCCCTCATTACTCATATGAGCTTGGAATCTAGAATCACAGTCCATGCTACGTATATTCGAAGAAGCCATTATAAGTTTGCTGATCATTGAATGAAGAGCCATATATACAAATAGGAGAAGCAAAAGAAAATGTATTGGAGAAAACAAGACTAATAAATGCCACTGATGAATAAGGAAAACATATATATATATATATATATATATATATATATATATATATATATATATATATATATAATAAGGCAATACTTATTTATTTATTTACAAATTCAGAGATGATAGAATCATACTAGTAATTGAAAATTTCAGACCCTATCATCATCAAGAAATTCCCTATATAATTAAGTTCAGTGTTAACATTATGACTTAAACATATATAATAAAATCTTGGAACTTTGAAGACATCTAAAACTCATATACACACACACACATGTATACATAACTACCTTCCAGAAATGAGATGCATAGCTTGGGATTCATAAAAGGAGCCAACATCCCAATCCTCAGTTGAAGAAGAGAGTGTCATGAGTGCAACTACAATGGATCTCATGCTTGGCCTTATTTGTGCGTTCTCTTGTGTGCAAGCTTTTGCAAGTTGAATCATCTGCAATTCATTCACACTTAACTTGGTGAGTCCTTGTGCTTTGTACTGAGTTTGAGAAATAGGATATGTTATTCATGATTTGTAAATAGCACACTTTAGTACAATACTTATTTAACTTTATACTACTACTCCACCTTTGATTCTAAACACAGCACCATTTTTCAAGGTACAATACAGTATTTATTAGCTAGACCTTGCCAAATATACTCTTGTTAGTTTTATGTAAAAGTATATGTAGAAAGATGGAGGTCAGTCAATTTTTCACTTTTTAAATAAAAGTATATAATTCTGATTCTTATAATAAACCACTTGTAGGGTATTTAATGATTCTTTTCTAATTTAACTCTTATTAATTCTTATTAGAGAGATAGGGTGAGAAAGATTTATAAGTGCACGAAGAGGAGAAAAAAAATTAATAAGGGTAAATTTAGAAAATTTTATCAATTTAATACATTCCTTAATATATGATAATAATTTCCAAATGACTTATAATTAGGGTCAGAGACTCAGAGTGGTATTTAGAAAGACATAATGGCTTTTTAAAAGATCAAGGTTGGTTACTTTTAACTATATATCTTTCTTAATTAATTTATAAGATTGGAATAAAAGGGTTAGAGCTGAGGGTAGTATTTTATCCCATCAAGTCCTTCTTTACAAGATACAACTTTCTGAATATGTTTAGTCCTTTTGATAAGTTACACATGGGATATATCTAAAATTTTAATACGTTTTTCCTATTTTTACCCTTAATTAATTATATGGTATGCATTAATTAGAACTAGTACTTTTTAATACTATATTTGATCATTCGCAATTCATAACAAAGACCGGATGGAGTATACATTAAATGTAATATAGAGTCGTGATGGATAAGAAAACAGTATTACCTTATATACCGATTCAAAAGGGTAGTTATCACCAAGCCTAGGATCAACAAGCTTACGAAGATGTTCTTCCTCGTTTGGCTGCCCTAAAACCTCTTCAAACTGCAACATTAATTTCACCAAGCAAGCTGGAAATAGTTAGAGAGAGGGAAAAAAAACTGATTTGAGAGTATTGGTAGTGAGCTAATAAAGTAAGAGAGAACAAAGGAAAACAACCAAGGCAACAAGTCCTTTTGATTCGTTCTCAGGCTCTTTTATCTTTACGATGGCTTCCTTGGCAGATATGAGTTCATATAGCACTACTCCGAAAGCATATACGTCTACTTTAGCTGAAACGTCACCGTATTGCGCATATCTGCATGTACACCAATTCTGCATTTTGTCAAACTTCATACACATGCATTCTCTGCCTGCCTTATGATTCACAGTATAAAAAAATCTTACTCTGGGGGCATGTAGCCAAATGTACCCACAAGTCGTGTATGAAGTGAAGAACTTCCATATTCAGTAAGTCTTGTCAGACCAAAATCTGCAACCTGCAAAGAAGTTTATGCTCAGACATTCAAACTTGTACTAATCAGAAGCTATGAAGAACATTAGAGAGACTTCAAAATTCAGTACTTGGTAACAGATATGCGACCAAAGTGTGTTGTAACCTACATATATATACACATATATAGGTTCATGTTTCTTAGATCAACAATTCAGGAGAAACACTAATTTGCAAACCTTTGCACGAAAGTTCTTATCAATCAAAATGTTGGCTGATTTAATGTCGCGATGAATGTAGACAGGAACTGTATGCTCGTGGATGTATTCGAGTCCCCTCGCTGCGTCCAGGGCGATTTGAACTCTGGTTGGCCATGAAAGTGGTTCTCTTCCTGAAAGTGACCTCAAAACATTATCAGGAGTCTTGAATCAAAATCATGAATCAAATGAATAATGTCTGCTTGATCTGTTTTTTACCTGAACCACGTAAATGTTGGCCTAAATTTCCATTCTCAATGTACTCATAAACCAAAAATAAACAGCTCTCAATACAATACCCTATTAAGCGTACCTGCACAAAAAATAGAGCATACATGCAAGGAATCATAATTTTGGCTTGTGATTGAGAGTACAATAATACTAATTGAATGCTACTTGTTCATCATGGAACCCCAGTAATAGGGTGAAAATGTCATGGACATAATGTCTAAGTCTAATGTTGCGTATACCGGTTATACTAATAAACTAATAAACTAACCCCTGACCAGTCTAGTCAAGAGTTTTGGACGAACTAACTGGTAATTTAGATTTTATATCTCTTTTCTTCCTTTATTGAGTCTGAAATCACATCATTTTGAGTTTTTTTTTTTTAAACAATAACAATCCATCAGATTGTGCTTTGGTAATTCTATTTTGTTGAATTATATGTAGTTTACGCATGAATCACAAACCCTGAAACTACTGCCTTGACCAGTCCATTAATCGATCCTGTTTTCATTACCTTGGTAAATATGGTCTAAGTTACTCAGGTCTACCTCCTCTATATCTGTTAGTGCCATAAATAATGTAATAAGCAATGATGATCACTCGTTCTTGGAGTATACACAATATTTTGGGAAAATAATTCATTCAGCATGAGGTTCATGAATCATTCATCATGTCTGAATTATTCTGCATTAATTTCTAGCAAATTAAACAGGAGGGGAAAAGAAAAATATCATACCAAGTTCAAGTGGTGAACATGTGTCAGAAACTTGAGTTCAGCAAGGAATTCTTTTGAAGCTTGCATATCCATCTTCTTAACTGCAGCTTTCTACATAAAAATTCAACTGAGTTTCCTTAACAAGAAGAAAAATTAAGAGGAGACATGAAGAGAAGCAATTAAGGATTGTATTCACTTATTATTCTTTGATTATACACAATATTTTGGGATTATCATCATTTAAGAGATCGGTGTGTACCTCATCTCGAAGCTCTGCGTAGTAAACAGTTCCAAAGCCACCTTGACCGATCTTATTGGAAATAGAAAAGCCATTGGTGGCTTTCGCAAGCTCCTCAAATGAGAACTCTACTGACTTCTCTACTGTGATTCCTGTCATCCTTGGAGAAGCCACATCAATAGATTCTAAAGCCTTCTCCAAGTTGCTTGCTGAACCTAAATCCAGAAACTAATCCTTAGTTTCAAAGATATTACCTTAAAGTCATCACACTTCACTTATTATATACCTTTTCTTGAAATGAAACAGTATTCACATTATATCAGAATCCTTAGACCAAGGTGGGACTTTTCCAAAAACATTAATAAACCTAATGTTTGACTTTCAATCTCAATATCAAGAAACCGCATCATCTAACAAGTTCAATACTTTATATCTAATGGTATATCTAACATTGCTTCCACCCAAAAGTATTTTGAGGTTGAAGCAAAGCAAAAAACTGTCATGCATTGTTGAAATTTAAGGTTGACTTGATCATGAAGAGAGCATCTTCAAAATTTCAAACTTTGAACTTAATCTTTTAAATTAGGAAAAACAGGTTCTTCAGTGTTCTATGATCAAGTTCATTAGAAGAAAGATTAGACCTAGATAAAGCTTCATAAGTACTCCCCCGATCCTAAATATAAGACAAAGTTGACATTTTGACAAGATTAAGGAAGTTAATTAAATTATTTAGAATATTTTTATTTTTATTTTTTTCTTCAAATTAATTAGTTTAACTAATAAATTGATATATAATATAAGGAAACACAATATATAATATAATTAAGTACTAACTTATTTAACTTCCTTAATCTCTTTAAAAAAAGTCAACTCAATAATATATATTTTCTATCGTATTTTCAAATACCCAGATGACAAACATCTAAAAACTGTAACTAAGTCTTCTCCTTAAAGGAAGAATGACTTGAGCAAGTATTGAACTCCTTACGGTTTATCCTGAAAGGCTCTGAAAAAACATAAGAGAATCAAATCATCTAAGCAATCCCAAAAACTTGAACTTGACACAGACTGAGGAGTAGCCTTTACTAGTATCCCAAACAAACACAGTATTCTCTCCGCTTATAGGACATTTACTTAATTTGAATATTTCATTAGATTAAGGAAAAGCTAGTTAAGTTAGTTAATGTGATATGTATTTTTTAAAACACGCTAATCATCTTCATTTAATTCTTTTATTCCCCCTCCTCTTTCATTATTGTTAAAAGAGCATCATTAGGAGGGTAACTTAGGAAAATATTGACTAATATTAAAAATATGTCTTATATTTAGAAGTAATATCAACTCTTCAAATATATCTCATGTTAAAGACCGGGAGGAAGCATTACATTAAGGTTTGTCTGATTCTATTATCTGTTTTTATGTTCTTATAAAAATTCTGAATCTTTGAAGCATTATTAAGAAAAACATATCTAAACTGGTGAAGGGAAGGATGAAAGAATAGTTTGGTTTAATAGCACGACATTCATTAATGAAAATACAATGTTGTATGTCTCATGTATGAAATCAAAGAGGCTCTTACCTCGTCCAATCCGAAGATACTGATCATGAGATCGTGGAGGAGGAAGAGAAGCCTCAGCCACTTTTTTCTTGCTTCTATAAACAATAACATACACAGCAAGTGCCAATACTAAAACCCCAAAAACTGCTCCAATACTTATTCCAGCAACGGCTCCCCCAGATATCCCTATTTCAAAAAAAAAACCACAAAGTCAGTTTCTCATTCTCATCTCATAATTAATTAACTTGCCACCATTGTTTTTTTTCCCCAATGTTGAAACTGAAACTTTCATGAGGCAGCAGTGAAACGGTGCGCATTATCCACTTGCCTGATCTGCAAGAACGAAAGGGTTCAATAACTGTTCCTTTCTTTTTTTTGTTTTTCTCTGAATGAGATGAAAATTTCAACTTACTCAATCTGTAGAGGTAAAAAACTTCCATTTTCATCTGCAAATGCAAATCAGGACGACATGAGACGTCAGTTGTAATTTAAGGCAGTCGACATTCCAATGGGGAATACAGCTGGAGTAAAATATATATTTAAATATAATCATTTTATTCTATTTATATTTTTACTGTTTGGGTTGGCGGTAGAAAACGGTGGCTTAAAAGCTATCTAACTTTTTAAAAGCCCGGTAGGAAAAAAGCTAGTAATTTGTGTTTGGATTGTCCATTTGACTTTTACAAAAGTGGCTTTTTTCCAAACTGATGAGCGTTTAGGTTAGCGGTTGAAAAGTCAGTTGAGATGGAAAATGACTAAAAAGGGTATGAATCATGTTGAATATGATTTGTATTTGGATTGTTTATTTAACTTTTGTAGAAGTAGCTTATTAAAGAAAATTATAAGTATTTGAATTATTATTTCAAAAGTCAATTAAAATAGAAAATCACATGAATTTAATTGAATTATATATATATATATATGATATAAAAAGTCATAAAAAATTAAAAAACTGAATTTTTTATTTTGTTTTAAAGAAAAACTAGAGGTAGTGGGAAGATCAATAAAAAACATAAGGAACCCCCACGTTCTTTTTTTTTTTTGGTCGAAAGCCCCCACGTTCAGATTTTTTTCTTTTTTAGAGAACCATGTTTTACTCTACAGTGGGCCCCACAATTTGAGGAAGATAACGCTGAAGCAGAAGATAACGCTCTAGGAGGGAGAGTTTAGGTTAACGCAGAAGATGACGCTGACGCAAAAGAAGTCCAGTACAATTCAAACACCTTTTTCTGACTTTTTTCTTACTGTACGTTTTCTCCATCGCAGCGTTTAATTTTTTTGTCTATAACGCTTAGATAAAAGTGTGACCAAACAGACCCAATAAAGGTAAGCCGAAGTTTGATAAAGGTGTCAAGGATCTAGACTCTGAAAACCTAACCCTCAACACATCTAACCAGAAAAACTATTAGTGGCAAAATCATTGTTCCTTCTTAAAAAAAAGTTGAGTAGCAAATCCACTCTGGAAATATAAACTCATGAGCGATATTGCCCTAAAAGTTTTTCTTATCTCAATGTTTTTCAAAAAGTTTCAAAATGTAGCAATGTTGTTCTATTCCATTAAAAAACTAACATTGATCGTTAACTTTTTAACGGAAATGAGCAACATTACTCCATTTTAACACTTCTAGGAAACCATTGAACTTAAAAAAAACTTCCGAGCAACATTGCTACTTTCAGAGCAAATTTGCTATTTAACTCTTTTTTTTTTTTTATACAAGGTCATAGGAGAGGGAGGGATCGAACCCAGGACCGGGAGGGGGAAAATTAATCTCAATACCACTGCACTACTAGTAGTACCAGTTATTTAACTCTTTTTTAAACTCACTAATAATAAGTTTCAACATCAATTCTCGGGCCCAGCCCATGGGATACAATTAAGAGGCCTAACCATTGGGTCGGTGGCCCAAAATCTGGTCTTGGTGTTAAATAAAAAGGTGACTCTCTATTTGAGTCTTATAACTTATTATATATATTGCCAGCGTCTTAGTAGCGCAATAGCATAGGAACTTGGCTCCCTTCCCTATATTCAGAGTTTGAACCTTACTCTCCTCCCCTACTATGTGTATAAAAAAAAAAAACTTATTACATATATTTACTAAAACCATTAATCGATTCCAAAAGAATGATGTATGCCCCAAAAGTGAAGTAAATTGAACTAAACAATATAATTGTGTAAGGGATTGCCTAGTATGCCCTTATTATATGCATATAAAAGCTTTTTTTCAATATATATATATATATATATATATATATGTTTTTATTCTCTTAATTCTTTTAATGTTTCCATTTTCCATTTTTTTGTTATATTCATCATTCCTTCTTCCAAGTACATGCTCATATACTTCAATTATGGGCACCAAGGGAAGCCCATTAAGTACCTTATACTCTCTTTGGTCCTTATTATAAGGCACCAACTAACAAGTTTATTTGATCCTTTTTATAAGGCACTTGCTTGTTCCAAATGAGCATTAATTATTTATTTCCATGTCTACCTCTAATTAATGAGAGTAGTGGGTGAATGTAATAATTAATATAATATTAGAGTTTAATGCAATTAGTAGGGATAATATTTGAAGTTACTTAAATTGTAGGGCAACTTTATTGACTTTAACTACTTTTTATTGGTTTGTGAGAAAAGTTAGTAGGTGCTTTATAATAAGGACCGGAGGGAGTACCTGACCTATTGCCTATTTGTGCGGACTTCTTACCTGCTGAAATTATCTTCAATTAAATATTACCGTTTTCTAAAAAAAAATGAAAAATGTAATCAGTAACATGGTAGTAAAAACGTAGATTTTAGCTGAAAACGAAGGAGAATAAAAAATCATAAAATGTAAAATCGTAACGTAACAAAATCGTAAAAACATAAAAGCTTTTGAAAATTAGTAAAATCGTTTTAATGGAAAAAAAATATAAAAAATGATAAATCGAGATTTTAAATATCATGACTCAATAATGACCAAATCCTAATTTTAAATCATCCATTGATGATAATCCAAAAGAAAATGACAAAAATGGACCCACACTGACGTCTGCCGTTTTGTTTCATTGCCACATGTTTGTCTTCCATTCAAGTATTTATTTAATTTTTGGCACTATTTAATGCTAATGTCAACTTTCTCTGAGGGAATATGCTATAGCAGAGTCCCTATCTCCCTCTTGGGGGCAAAAATTAATCATAATTGTAAAAAAATGCCCCATTACTCAAAAGATGACGCCAGAGGAAAAAGTGTATGAAAACGCCCCTTTGTCTGCATTCATCATATTTTTATTTTAAAAATATAAATAATCAATGGAATATTATTTAATAAAAATCTGCACAATTCAACACCCATAGTTTAAAGAATCAAAATTAAAATGAGAATAAATTTGAAATATCAACGGTCCTAATTATAAGAGCTAGTTGACTTTTTTTGGAGAGATTAAGGAAGATAAATAAGTTACTTAATCATTTCATATGTTAAATATTCTTAGATTATATATTAGTTTATTAGTTAAACTAATAAGTTTGAAGAAAAAAATAAAAATAAAAATACTTTAAAGTAATTTAATTAACTTCCTTAATCTTTCTAAAAAAGTCAACTAACTCTTATAATTAGGACCGGGGAGTATTAACTTTAAAATATTTTTTGATTATATAGAATTCAATTTATAATTAATAAATAAATATTACAAGTACAATTAAAAAATATTTACAGTTAGCGCTGACCTTTCGCCGGCACAAACACCAGTCCATTTCCCGCGTTGAAATCAGAGGCTGGATTATACCTCTGTATGATCTCCGCTGGTACACCGGAAGCCGCCGCTAGCTCCGACAAGCTGTCGCCGCTCCGGAGTGGGTACGTCAAAAACAATCCATAATCCCTCGACACATGCCTATCGCCGCACGAGCAATTGACGGTGACGTTAATCTCAACGTTTTCCGGTATATCAATATCTCCATACCGATTCACCCTCTCCAACCAATCCACGGTCGTCAGGCTAGAAAAAGCCTGCTCAGCGATGATATGGTACGTATCACCGCGCTGGGTTTTGTAAATGAAAGTGTGCCCTAAGAAGTCGCCGTTCAAGCAATCGCACGTGAACGGAACGTTGATTCGGCTTGTGCTCCGAACAAAATCCGGATTGGGGATTGTTGGATTGTATTTGAGAATCTCAGAAAATTCCTGGTCGAATATTTCGCTTATGTATGTGAGATTTGCGCCTTCCCAGACGTAGTACGAAGCTAAAGCAAGCTTGCAACCAGTGATACAAGCTTCGACTCTGAGAATCAGAATTAGAAACAAAAGACAGACTAATAATTTGGTGCTTTCTTTTATGGTCATTTTGAGTGGCAAAGGAACGATGATGAAAATTTTTTGGGAGAATTTGAAGTTGTAGCTTATTTGCAGAATGAGGTAATTAAAAGGAGGGAAGAATCTGGTGAGAGTTTGAACCATTCTCCCATTGTTTTATTTTCTTGTTTGATACTTTCTGGCTTTTTGTTACTCATTGAAGCATTGTTACGCTGGATTATTTTATTGCCAGAGAAGTTGAATGATAGAGTTTCCCTGCTTAGCATAAGACCACTTGGATGGTGACTTGAAGTGGAAAACCTCAAATTTTATATGTTTCAAAGAACACAGTGAGAACTACATAAGGAAAGAATAATGTCACTGTCTATCATCCTATGAAAATTTATTAATTTGTGACGTCAAGGTTGCCGGAATTTTATATTTGAGGGATAATTGTTAACATATCAGCAGAAATTTTATGCGTATGTTTAAGCATTTTTCCTTGAAGCTTCCAAATATGTCCTGGGACCAGCCTTTGATCAATTTTCTTTCTGACCCCGTTTTATTGAGTAATTTGGAAAGAAAGTTGTAGAGGAAATGAAGATTAGTACAGTTGAACCAAGCCTATGTCTGGGATTTCATTGTTGAGTATTTGAATAAGGAAAAGAGATGAAGGAGAAGCTATGAGCACCATAAAAATGCGGATAAAAATGGTATTTGTAGCAAATCACAAAATATCTCCAATGCCAGGAAGGAATGGTGGGTTCCACCATGAAATGAACTCTCATTTAAAAGGGCCTACCTTTCCACATAGGCTCAAAGATATTTTCTGTTACGGATTGAAGCTTGGAGATATTTTAAGTTTTGGAGAGACCACAACCCATCGTGATAATTGGGATTTCAGCTTCGTCTTCCCATTAATCATAACATTTTCTTTAACTCTTCAAGGGTATTCTGTGATCAATGGAAACTTCTGCAACTCTTGCTCTTTCTCAAGTTCCCTGTCTTTATCCCTCAAAACCCCATCACAGTAGAGTTTATCCTTTTTCTTCTCCATTGAAGCGAAGGATCTCTCAAACCACCCACTTACGCTGCCAGAAGATGTATGTACCTGGTGGGTCACTACTCTGTTTCTCTTCTTGTTTTCTCTTTCTCTTTCTTCTTGTTTTTTTTTTCCCTGTGTTGTGAAGAGTGTAAAATTATAATATGCTATGGTGAGAAGATACAGGATTTGGAGCATCACCAGAAGCAAAGGCTGCCAAGAACCTCCACAATTTCTTCACCTACATTGCAGTTAATATTGTTTCTGCACAACTTGAGGTTCCAACTCTATTGACCCTATTACAAATCATTAGGCTTTTTTTTTTTCCAAAAAAAAAAAAAAAGTTGTGTTCTTATTTCATGTAGCTGCACATATTTGTCATGGCTGACAACTTTACGTATTTGACCTTTCAATACTATCTCTTGGTAATTACTTGGATACATAAAATTCACTGTGAAACTACTATATATGCTTACATGAGTGCGTGTGTTGGCCATGCGATGTTAAATTTGCAAGCGGATTTAATGTTTTTTGCACTTTAAACTGGTGAGTTAGCCTTTGTGTTTCTTTTCTTGGGGGCAAAATGCTTTTTCATGCCATAGTAGTACAATAATACTGATAAGAGTGAAAGTTAATCGAGTAACTTTATGGATTACTTTTAGATCCGGCTCGTTAAAAGTTTGAAATTAGACTTGATTAAATGAACTAGCTTAATCAGTATTTTTAATTTTGATTAATTAAATTATCCAAACTTGAAAATATCATATTTGACTCGTGAAAAATATGTGAAAAACTCATCTAGTAGTAAAATGTTATATCATATCGTACATATTATAACATTTTTTTTTAAGAGTGTGTTTGTATACATATATACGCATTTTATATATTCATACATACATATAAATATCATATCATATAAATTTTTTTTTAATAATATCACAATCATTGAAACATTGTAATATATATATATATATATATATATTATATACAAACACATCCTAAGGTAAAAGTTATGATTTCTTTATGTAGGCATGGCTCACCTATTGAACGAGCTGAGTTCATCACACTTTTTCTTTGGAAAAAATAAAGCTTCCATTTTAAAGAAGAATAGTGTATAAAGAAGTAAGGTGGGAAAACAAAAGTAATTATATTTAATTCAAGCACAGAGCTACTTGAAAACTCTAAAGCCAGAGGTTTTTACTAGAACATAAAATCACATGCTTGTTGTTAAAAAAGACGTGCCCATGAAGATTATTCAATTTAAAACCAATTTATGGCATAATGTATAAATAATCAACCCTACCATTGTTGACCATTGTAGTAAGTTAATATCCTTATTTCATTGTCCAAGCAGGGCCTGTATTTATATCATGTATTTTTTTAATATGTTGTACGTTTATGATATGCAATCAAGTTCCAGTAATAAATTATTCCAAATTTTTGAACTCGAATATAATATAATTTCTAAGTTACTACATACAATTGCAGATTTTTATTTTTTTTATTATAAAAATTGGATTCTCGTTTCAACATATCAAAGATGGTCAGATGTGAATGGTTTAGCAGATTAGAATGGATTAGATGTCATTTTGTTTCATTTATAATTTTGATTTGAATTATAGTTCTTTTATAATTTTTATAAGAGAGAGTTTTGAATCACTATCTTATGATACTCTGATCAGCTCGAACTGTTATTGTAGTATATTGTATTTTGTGAACCATACCTTCTGTCAAATCTTATTTCCTCGAGCAGAGCTACAATCATGAAGCATACGAAGAATTGATGGAATTCTTGAGTAGACATTCTTTGAATGATGGTGACAAGTTCTGTGCCAGCATGATGCGAGAATCATCTAGACACAAGAACTTAGGTGAGTCCAACGTTGAAATAAACTAGTTACTCTACAATCTGTATCTTCCCCCTTGCATTCTAAATGGAAGTTATTCAGTTTGATCCCAAAAAAAAAAGATCTGGTTTTTGTCTTAGTATTTGGATTAATAATCTTCTGCTGATTGAAATCTATGGGAAATTAATGCTGGGAAACTATGGCTTGTACCTGAATAGCTCTACGCATACTCGAGGTTAGTAGATTTCTTGGTTATTACGTTGTTTTCTATATTCCCACTTGCTAAACCTGTGATTAAGACTTTGATGTATAATTTTTAGGTGAGATCAGCATACTGCAAACAGGACTTTGAATGGGACAACCTAAAGCGCGTTGCTGTTAAGGTAATTAATCCTCCAATATTTACATGTTATTTAGAAAGTTGATATTGTTGAAATAAAATTTCTTGCCGATAAGTGAAGTCATAATGTAAGTATGATGAAGAAAAACCCCACGCGTGTCTGTGATGGAATCAGGGGTTGAAATGTTTTGAACGTTAGGTCTTTTTATATTGATGGAATTGTTCAAATCTAATTGAACTAGACTGAAGGGTTTTTTTTTCTTTTTTCTTTTTTTTTCCATTTTGTAAGACAAAAGAATGTGAAATACTTTTTTTTTTTTTGGCGACAAATATTTTTATTGTTAAGCTTAAGAAAGTGGTGATATATAATAAAAAATAAAGAAGATAATTTTTAAATCATTCAAATGAAATTTAGAAGTACTGGAATAATACAGAAGATGGCTATGGTTTTAGATTTTGTTAGCATTGAATATGAATTGTCCAAATTAAAATTGAACGTTTCAGATTTAATATTATTTTATTTTAATATATGTAGAATTTAAAATAAGGATAATTTTTCAACTATCACTCTATAAAAATAAATTTATTGTTTAATCTATAAAATCACTACAATAAGCATCGAGGTGGGTTACTGTGCAATCATACTAAAACAATTTAATAACTAAAGTCTTTTGAAATGTCATTGCACACTGATCACTTCTTGTGAGACTTTTCAGTGATTAAATAAATTACTTATGTTTTACTGCACAGTAATTCTCCCGATATATATTAAGGGGAATCTGTTTAGTTGATAGTTATGAATGCATGGTAATGTTGGCTGTGCTTGGGTGTTGCAGATGGTGAATGAATCAAACACGAGGCTTATGAGAGAATTCATCTCGGAAACAAGTCCTGCTGATGTATAACCTGAAATGTGATGCCTACAGTTGTTCTCTCTTCCTGCTGCATACAGAGCATCTTTTTGATATATCTACTTTTGCTGCAGAAATATTTTTTTCGTTACATTCACATAAAAGTGAGTAGATCCCACTAATATTTTCTCTCTCTTCGCTTTATACCACTCATTTTTATGAGTATGGCGGAAACAAATTTTTTGCAGCAAAAGCAGAAATATTAAACCCATATAGATATATGCACAGGAGGGAACTCATTTATATGTCTCTATATTATTCATATAGCCCTGTAGAAGCAGCCAATTGTGATCAGACACAATAATTATATGGTCGGGCTTGATATTTGTAGAGACCAAGTTCTGTATATATAACACATAGCAAGAACAGTTCATGACTGTTACAAACTGAATTGATATGACATAGTACTCTTTCTCTAAGAACCTCAATAGTGTTGTTGGTTCAAAAATGCTAATATGGGAATATGTCGCATATTTACATTATTTGATGTGGACATAACCCTCTTATTCCAAGTCCAATACAACGACTTTCAAGGCGCTATTCTTTACAGAGCCAACGCCCAACCAGGCATCAATCACGTGGCTTTCATAAAAACAGATCAGTTCTTCGGTATCGAATGTAGTTTCCCTTCATGTTAAAAATGGGGTTGCATAATAATAATGAGCTGCCGATTATTCTCTAGGCACAAATGTTGCTACCAACAGGCTTCTTCATAATCTAGACATGTATGCAATTAAACCATGCTTGAAATGAAACGTTCCCGTCATACTCTGTTCAAGCAGACATCAAAATTTCTCGTCACTCCACCACTCTCATGGCTGCAAATAACACCCAAGAGACTTAACCAAGACAGAACAAGGGTTGGGAAAAAGGTCGAGCTTAGTAGTAGTAAGCTTTCTCTCCACACATATGCACACATTGTTTAAACGAACAATGGAACTTGCATAAAAATGAATAGACATTCAACAAAAGCTATTACCTCAACGGTACAACGGAGATCACTTGAAGCATGAATATCACCCGTGCTGAGATATGAATAAGCGAATTCATCTATGTGCTCCAGACTGAAATTAGTGTCAAATGACCAATGAATTAATATCTTTGGGATATATCTGATGGAGTGAAATTTACACGTTGATTTATATGATTTGAATACATAAACTACAAAAATTACGCCGCATAAAACTTTCATGATCAAGAATGTTACATGGTTTAGTGCGCATTTTAAATAAAATGTTGACTGGGGTCTTGATTACCTATAGACATAGTTCACCATGATGCCTCCACTTTGAGATAGGCCTTTGTCCGATCGATCAGCCATCCAGTTTATTCTCTCAATCATCTATTCCAAATTTTCAAGGAAAAAATTATTCATTCTGGTGGAAACTACGATAAAACTATTCTTGGGCATTTATAATAACTTAAGTGATATGTAAAGCATAGAAAATATTAGAGTTAGTTAATTAGTTAGGGAGGTAGTTAGCTAGTAGTTAGTTGTTATGAGTATTATTTCTGTTATGACTTTGTTAATTACCGTTGGGAAATTGGCTTATGGAGTCTGTATTCAATGGCCTGTATATAACAAGGCTTAGACTACTGGAGGTGTGTGTTGAATATTGATGTAAGTTAAATGAAAAGGCACAGTGATGTGATTCTATGTTTCTCTCCTCCCTTCTTTCCCCCAATTCTTCTAAATTTCTACAACCTATCTATCATTAAGCTTTCAAGCTAAAATAGTTCTTCACATGGTATCAAGGTTTCCATCATTGAGTAATCCAAAGTTCAATCCCCCACCCCCCAAACCCCCCAAAAAAGCAAAATATCTTAATTAAAATCAAGTACAGTGGGTCTGCACTCTGTCTATATGCAAGTCTAAAGGATTTTCGCCTCAGAAGATGTATTAAGAAATTATACTAAAATTATTCGTGATCCCTCACTAAGAGCTTAAACTTTAAAATTGAAAATACTTTGATTAGGGCCACATGTAACTTTGGCTAGAACATTGATTTCCTTCATGAAAAGGTCGCCTATTTTAGCAAAAATGTCAATAAACGAATTATCACATGACAGGTTGGAGTGAAAAGACCATGAAGAATGTGAAAACACATAATAGTAAATCGTGTTTTAACAAAACAACTGGTTTCACTAAGGCTATGTTTGGTTGGAGGTGAGGGAGGGAGGGGAGGTGCCTATCCCTAGTGTAAAAAGTCAAATATGATCATGATGTGACATGCTTCCAAAGTTAATGTATGGAAAATGATACAAAAAGCTGTGTAATTTTTAAAATTCCCCGTGGGGACAATTTGGTCAAAATTTTATCTCCCCTCCCCTCCCTCCTTTACCCTCCAACCAAATAAAGCCTAAGGGAATTGCAAAGAACTGACTATTCAATAAGGTTGCATGACATACCGCTCCATTTTGCAAGTGAAAATTTGCAACTGAATCTAACGCTTTTCCTCTTTTCTTCTCTTGAAGAAGGTATCTGCAATATAAGAAGGATATATTACTTGCCACTTGATGAACTCAATTCAAGTTATCCAACACTCTTGTTTCATTATTTAGAAAACGTGAACAAATAAATGATGAACACAGAATACTGTAACATTTCCAGATTTTTTGTCTCTCTAAACTGTTTGTAATACCTGGCACATAATCGCATCAGAAGGGGTTCTAATACAGACAGAAGTTCTGGTGATTTGGTCCACTTGTGGTATGTAGAAGTAAGCAAGTTGAACATCACTTCCATTCCATTTTTTCCGCTTGTAATATCTCTGTAACACACACGGATGTTAGGAACATACAATAAAACCAAGTATATGGCTGTCCCAAACACTAAAAGCTATTATTCAAACGATGATAATAGCTAAAGCACCCATGGAAGAATTTTGAATGCCTCACAGCTAGAAATATAACTCTTCAACAGAAAAAGTTCAAAACCCAGTATCCCCAACGGATAAACCATAATGAGTATTAATTGACTAAGAATTGGGGAAATATGAACCTCTAGATTTTGCTAGTAGCACATACATGGCGTGCAATCAGAGAATGACTGAGAGTTTGGGGCCAATATTGAAAGCAATTTCTAAGATTAGAAGCTCTTTCATCTTTTGTAAGGATCTGTTTTAGAGTTGGGCACCTTTTCAATGTAGTCACCATATTAATATGACTTTTCCTTTCCACTTTAAATAAAGGGTAATCCATCTATTTATATTAGCACACTTCACTGTTTCCTTATAAGCATGCTTCACATTGGGGTTTGTTCTGATTTTTTTTTCCCTCTCACTGCGAAAAGTTGAATTTAAACTGTACACAGCACAACTGGCTATGTACTACTTACGTCCCAGTAAAGACAATCAGACCAGATACAGAATGTTCTCCAAGGATAGTAAAATATTGATCGTCGGCTAAATTTTGGAAGGAAATGTAGGGCGGTATGACGGTTACTTTGATATACTCATAAGTGCTTTTTCTTCTTCTGGCTTGAGTATGTTCTCCCAAAAGGTGGAACTGGATCCCTCAGCCAGTGACTGAGACATGTCTGATTCAGCAAGTTTTGTTTGAGATGCCAGCTTGGATAGAAGCCATTGCATGAATCCTGGGATGGGACTGAGAGTTGCAAATGTCTGCAAGCCATAATTAAGAATTGATTGGTAAGGCGAGATGCACAGTGATTTAGTATATAAGATATAACAAGGAAAGAGACATGATATTTGTCAAGGAATGTCACATGTTCAAACGATTGCTGGACTTGAGCACACACATCAATAGTAGACTTTACTCTTCTATAATGAGGAAAGCAATATATTAATTTAAAAGTCACTAAAAAAATATTGTCATATACGTGTGTTTATGGTACTCCCTCAAGTAATACTACAAAATTCAGTTTGGATGAAAAAATAAATATGAGGCAAGAAATTAAAGGATGCAACCAAATACGTCATACACATCTATAATAGATTTCTCCATCAAAGTCCAGTGGCCAATTTATTCTATAATTTCTTCAAGTTTTAGCCATTTTCAGTGAATCAACTATCATAATCTCATTACGTAATATAATGGATTTCCTCAGCTGACTGAAGCCCTGAATAATATTTTCTAAGTCAGAATGAAAGGGGCTTTACTCCTAGATGTGAACTTTATGCTAAAAAAATAATGAAAATACTATTACTCTCAAAGAAGAACATTAAAGACAGAAATTGCTCCCCAAAAACAAAGAGAAAAGAGAAGAAATAAAGACAATCAACACACAAAGTGTTCAACACAATGCTATTATTAAGTCAAAACCAAGAAAATGAATGGAACTTCAAGTTAAAACTAAGAAGTTTATATTCAAAAAGTCCACAAAGCAAGAAACTTTATTCGATCACAACCTTCAGAGTCAGAGCTCCAAGAATGTGTTAAAATACTTACAGAGATATGTGGCATCTCTCGTATCACCAGTGTTATAACACGCTTGATGAGAAACTTACCTAAGTTGATCCCTGATAAGCCAGGCTGCAAAATCTCAGGATTAGTCCATTCAGGTATGTGAAAGCAAATTGTCAATATCTGGACAACTATCTCCAGTATTTCTATTCTCTTTTAGGAGAGTAAAGGCCATGGGTAGGATAATTAGAAAAGCAAACAGATTTCATCTACCAAATCAAGCAAGCATACAGGTATTGGCACAAGCATGCAAAAAATGAATCAGAAAACATGAAGAAAGGGAAAATTAAATCAAAAAAGAAACAGATCAGTAAGATGAAACCCCAAGAAACATGGTACGGCTCACATTTCTCTCAGAATGATCCAACTAAACTTTGCCGTAATATACAGTTTAGCTTCTACCGTATTTATTCCTTATGTGCTCCTTATGGGATACGCCATACCTGAGTTGATGAAATGGAGTAGAATAATGCACATGTTGCCTCATTTTCAGGTATGGGAGGACTATCCCACAAAACTTCCTGAGAGGGAAAAATAATTTACATGATATAGAAAGAAGGAAAGAAAATGTACTGCCCAAGGTTACATAAAGTTCAAAGAAAATCAACCTGTATAGTCTGAGCTATATTCTTAAGCAGTGCAACTTCAATGAAAATTAAGGGTTCTCCTGAGGGGGAAAAATCAAAAATATCAGATAATGTAATACATTAAAAGTTCATTTTTACATTATATGACAAACCACTCAAACTCATTCAGGAAAACAGTATTTATATGCAAGAACAGTGTCACCGAATTCAATTTCCATGTTACCTCACATGAGAAATGAATCAAAGAACAAATGAACATGCTGACCATAAGAAACTATTGGGTGTATAGCAATTAATAATTATTATTTGGCCAGTGACTAATTTACTTTAGATAAAAATGTCACCTGATTCCTGAGTGAATATTAGTCCATTGGTTTTTTCTTAACAAAACAATGGCCATGCATGTAGTAAATCCGTTTTAAAAGGAATAATCACATTACATTAATGAAATTTCAACTACTTAACAGTACAAATAGCATAAATTGCAGAGGCTCCAAACAGAACTACATTAAATGGATCTGGCAGTATTGCCAAGAAGAAGAGAACTATCTTTAAGTAACCAAAAGATAAGAGAATCACAGACCAGGAATTGCTGGATGTAAATATCCAAAACAACGACGGCCAACTCCCAGCCTTCTCTTAAGATCCAAAAGGTTGCTAATAGGGTGAACAGCCTAAAAATGATGTTGAAGATTATGCATAGCAATATAGACAAGCGTTTCCAAGAAACCTAGATGGAGACGTACCTCATAAGCAACAATTTTCTCCAACAGAGAAGCTGGATCATCCCAAGTAATTTGATGAAGCTCTAAGGCAGCAGGACTAAGCCACGTACTTAGTTTTTCCTTTAAATATGAATCCAGCGCTCTCAGAGATGAAATATTTTCCTCTCTGTACCATTTGAAAATGTGAAGTCTCAAATTCAAACTTTCAGTAAAGAAAAGCTAAAATTTTGTCTTGTCTTTTTCTTAATTTTCTCCAAATGAAGCAAGTTACAACCTGTATGCACAATTTAAGACATCTCAAAATTTATTTTAAGGATGTCAAACAAGAACCACAATAAAAAGGCTTGTAGAACAATCAAGATAAATTCTCTGAAATTGAATCTACTGAAAGTTAAAGGAAGTAATAAGTAAGTGAAGATTTCTATATCTGCTGCTGCTTTCGTTGCAAGATATATATAGATCAAACAAACATGCACAACTTTCAATAAGAGTGTGGCTAAAAAACACTTGTAATCTCTAATTTAATGCTTGTGTACGTGCGCACGCATGTGCAATCATCCAACACAACTCGCTCGAAAGGGAAGTGTCCCAAAATTAACTAAATCCCACAGAAATGCAATTTGTTATTTGTCCTATTTTTCCAATTCAATGCTTACCAATCCAGCCAGATAAAATGTTACCAGTAAAATATGGCACATGGGTCATAACCTTACGTGAGAAAGGATAAGATATCAGAACGAAGAATGGATAAAAATCTCAGCCCTCCAGGGTGAGTGTTGAGACGGTCAAAGAGAACTTCATAAAGTGGCCTGAGCGTATGCCTCAAATTCCGCTCAATGCGGTAGAAAGAAGAAAACAAACCCTCTTCAGAGAAACTCCCTTGAGCTTTATCCACTGTGACTACAATAGAAAAATCAATGTCTATAAACATTCATGAATAAAATGCAAATAGTTTGCTAAATAAATTCACTAAAATCTCACCACCAGGAAGTTCAAGTCCAAGATACTGTTTTATTAGCTCACGAACATGTACTCTGTTGAGATCATATTCTCTGGCAAGCACAAGCAGCAGCTTCCGGCGGTTTTCAATGGAAAGATTAGAATAACCCTACATTGTTATCAGCTCATCAGAGTAAATAAAAATCAAAAAGCTGATAACAAGAGAATCAAATTACATTTTTTCATTGATTTACTAAAATATAACGCTACCTCTGAGAAATTATGAAGTATACTATCTAGATCTTCTGTTTTGCTCATAGAAATCGCGGAATGCATTGACGTGCGCACAAGTTCAAACTCTCTAAAATGAAAAAATCAAGAAAGAAATCAGCTGCAAAAGCATAGCATTAAAAATGTTCTCATCTTATGAAAATTCTGAGTGTTTCAAACTGTGAACCTCTCACAATTGCCAGCGTCATTAGTACGCATTTCACTTGGTTCTTCTGAATCACATCGAATAGCATGACCAGTGGATTGGCTATCCGGGGAATTCTGGTTCACTTGGTTCATCTCTTTCTGTTGCGCATCAAATGAAAGGAAAATGGAATTCGAAAGCAAATCATAAAAAATGAAATAGAAATCATGAGCCGAAACGATTCGAAAATCATTCTATTTCACTTTGAATCAGAATTCAGAAAACGAAAATTTAACTCTAATCAGCGTAATTATGGGAAGTAGGAGGGGGAACTTACAGCGAGAGGGGAGAGAGCAGGGTTGATGGAATTGTTAGGTCTCATTCTGGCGCGCATGAGAATAGCCAGAGCTTTCTTGTTCATATTTATGAACAAGATCAAAATGACGGGTAGAATCGAGCTTTCGATTCCAGTGTTCTTGCGTAGTTCGTACATCCCTTGAACGCAATCATGCTGTCCTCATTTCCTTTTGTGAAAATGACATTTCATGACGCTATAAAAGCATTAATTATATAAAAGGACTATAAAATATAAAAATATCACAAAATAACCCAAGCTTTTTGGAGGCCTAATGCTAGTTAAAAATTCGATTTATCACTGTGCTTTTACGTTTTTATGATTTTTTTTAATTAAAACGATTTTACTAATTTTCCAAACGCTTTTAAGTTTTTATGATTTTTTTATGTTACAATTTTACGTTTTACAATTTTTCATTCTCCTTCCGTTTTCAGGTAAAATCTACGTTTTCACTATCATGGTCCTAAGTGTAACTTCAGCCTTGAAAATAGATTGAATCATCTGATTATCGACAGAGAACTCATCTAGAATCAGAATCGCGTTTGGAATATATGCGGTAGAGGTTACGTATTCTTAATATGAATTTTATAATTCTAAAATGAGATAAAAATCATATTATAAATGTAATGTGTACTTGACTGAAGTGAATTTTTTTTTCAAATGAACTCTTATTTAAATTATTATTTAAAAAGTCAGTTAAAATAAAAAATAACTGAAAATTTTATAAATATTAGTTGTAGATTGTGATAATTGAAAATAAAAATTAAAATTTGATAAAAAAATTTAAATTACATTAAAAATAAAAAACACTAAAGGGGACCAGCTTAATTTGGTTTATGTAAGGATGGGACCACGGTTTTATTTGTTCTCACCAACGTCACAAATTGTTGTTTAGCCTTGGCCCTTACATTTTTGTATTGTTGTGACCTCATTTTAATATTGGTGTGGGCACCTTATCATTTAGATTAAGTTTGGAAGTCAGCAACTACAAATTTTTACTAGATTCACATTGCATGCTTTTCCTTTACATACTTCTTAAATGTTTGTCCGTCTAATTAAAGGGTTGAAACATTTTTTTTAATTTTTTTATATATTCTATTTATTTAGATTAAACTATATGTTGCATCCTGAAATTTTTTTTACACTCAATATCTCAAATTAATTAATTTTTAATCTTGTATTCAAAAATATTTTCCTTGTAGCACCAGTATCATGAAAATTAATTAATTTAAAATATTGTGTGCAAAAAAAATTTTGAAAATACAACATATAGTTTAATCTAAATAAATAAAATATATATATATATATAATTTAAAAAAATGTTTCAACCCTCTAATTAGAGGAACAAGCACCTAAGAAGCATGTAATATGAATCTCTCGTAAGTTTTTTTTCCTTTAGAAAAGCCCGCTTTTTTATGCTACAATAAATACAAAAAATAGATAATTTCCTCTTGGCTACTGGGCTTCTAAGGCATTTAGAAGCCATGTCAAATAGGCACTAAAATGAATAAATATAAATTAATTTTTTCTTAATTGTTAATATATATTTTATTTTTGTTTTGGTAGAAATACAATTTTAACGTGAACTATATAAATAAAGGAGTCAACTGTTTTTGTAAATATCTTCTTATGATATGTTATCATATTTGAGACTCTCTTTTCTTTTCTTTTTTTTTTGCTCGAAATATTTGAGACATTGATGTGAAGGGAAAATTTCAACCTTGTTTCCCTAGGATGTGGGCCCAATTGATATATATCAAAAAAATTATTCCTGAAAGATTATAAAAAAAATTTAGAAGTAAAGGTAACAGTGGCAATGAAGGAAAGCAGAGCAATAAAAAATGATGCCCATTTTTGCTAGATATGTATATATAAAGGTCTGGCTTATGGCTGGAGAACCCTGAAATTAAACAGTATGGGCTTGGTTTGAGTGCTACATTGTTACTCCCTCTGTTTCATACAAGGTTTTTGATATGGAAAGGGTAACATTCTCATAATATGATTAATCAAGATTCGAATTCTCATTGAAAGATGCCTATATTTAGTTCTTGATAGTGCTTCGAACGAGATTGTCTCTAATAGGAGGATACTTGTGCCTAGCATAAAAAAAACACTTAGAAGTTATCTCAAATTTTTGTTATTAAGTTCTCATTTTATCCCCATTTAATTATTCATAATTTTAGAGCCAGTAATATGGTTCGGAGCATGTGGGTTGAAACCACAACTAGTAAAAATTAGGTGGGTTGGGTTGTGAAAAATTGAGCCCATTTTAATGTGGATCTTTTTCGCCCGAACCTGTGATTAGCTAGCCCATAAGTTTTTTTTGGAATCTATGTTTAGTTTGCAATGTGTTTAATTTTATGGGATAGGATATTGTTACAACCTTTTTTTGTTATAACCAATGTTACTATTACTTTTCCACCGTTAGATCAAAATCTTAATGGGAGAGAGAAATTATATAGGTAAATGAGATTCTGATCTAATGGTGGAAAAGTAGTAGTAACATTGGTTGTAACAAAAAAAAGGTTGTAACAATATCTTATCCCTAATTTTATAACGTTGACAACTTTGAATTTAACGTTTTATGATCACTATATGATGTTGTAATGTATTTTTATAATTTAAGTTTGTGAAAAAAATATTTCATTATATTGTTTTAAAAATTGAAAAAAATATATAAAAATAAATTAAAAAATAAACAAAAACAGGTTAGCAGGGTTTTTTTTTTTTTTGATACAAGGTGATAAGAGAGGGGGATCGAACCTAAGACCGGGAGGGGAGAAATTAATCTCAATACCACTATACTACTAATAGTGTTGGTTATTAGCAGTTTTTTGGTTACAAGTTGTTTTGATTAAATGTCAACCCATTTTGACATAGGTTGACCCAACCAAACGATTTGACCAAAAAAAAAAAGACCCAACCAAACGAGCCCTCAACTATCGGTGGGCTAGCCCAAACCTAACGGGTTAGGTCTTATTACTAGCTCTAGCTCATATTACTATCATGTTGCATTTATTGCCCCCAATCACACCATCCCCAAAAGACTAAAGTATACTTTTAGTCCTTTAAATTTACATGAAGTATACTTTTAGTCCCATAACTTTATAAAGTATACTTTTAGTCCTATAATTCTAACACTGTTAATTTTACTAACGGAAAATGCAAACTCAAGTTATAACAGTATAAATTTAAGTGACAATTTTGTAATTAAATGCTATAAAGCTTAAAGTTAAAATATGGTAGATTGAAAAATATATAAAATTTGTGTAATTAAATGCTATTAGTCATTACTTTAGTTCGCCGCGTCAACATTTTCCGTTAACAATATTAACGGTGTTAGAATTTTAGGACCAAAAGTATACTTTATGAAGTTAAGGGACCAAAAGTATACCTTATGTAAAACTCGAAGGACTAAAAGTATACTTTAGCCTTAAAAAAAAAAAAGAGACAAGAAAATTAGGAATTAGCACCATAGGGTAAAATCTTGATCACTATCTTTGGATTGAGAATTCACAGTCCAATGACTTTGTTCGGATCCCAGAAAAATTGTCATGTCTACCTTGTTTGTTTCTCTCTCTTTTTTCTACTATTTTTATTCTTTCTCTCTTATGTTCTCTCTCCTTGTAAATAAAAGTTTTATATATTTATTATCTTTAACTAATTTTAATTAACTCTTTGAAGGATGTGATTCAATTGATTGTATATTATACTTCCTCCGGTCCTAATTATAGGACAAAGTTTTAATGTTTGTCAATTTCTTCCTAAAATACCCATATTTTATTCTTTTATGTGTATTTGATTTTTGGTGAATATATGTATATAAGTGCATAGACTCTTCCAGTTAGTAAAAATTTTAAATTGTTGGATTTTAATTTATTTATCGATCAACGACGTTAATTTGCCCCCCCCACATTGGGGCTGTGTCTCCACACAAATACATAGACATACACACATATATGTATATCTGTGTATATAAGTGTGTGTATACATGTGTATATTCAGTGGCGGAGCCACGTTGATGCAGATGTCTGCAAGTGCAGACAAAAGATTTTAAGATATGTATATTCTTTATCGGAAACCTGTTAGTATGAATGGGTCCATAGCTCAGTGGTAGAACAATTGTCAAAAGATAAAGAGATTGCCAATTCGAATTCGTGTGTGCCCGTTTTCATTTCTTCCCCCCCCCCCCCAAAAAAAAAACTCCTTATGAGAAACATATGGAGCTTATTTCTTTTTTTTCCCCAACATTTCTTTTTTAACTCCAAGTTTTTCCTCCTTATGAAAACTCATTTCTTTTTTCTCTCCAACATTTCTTTTTTTCCTCCTTATGAAAACTCATTTCTTTTTTTTTCCTCCAAGTTTTTCCTTCTTATGCTCCTTTGTTGATATTTGACTTTTTAATATCCTATCACATATGTCAAACTATAATAATTTTTCCTTGCATGTTGCTTTGGAATTTGATTGTGTAACATCTAGGTATCTATATGCCATGGGATTAAAGTATATTATTCTATTTAAATTAATTTCCTCAGAAATACTTTTCAATTGAACCTCATTTCTGGTCCTAAACTTTATAAAGGAGTAGGTTGCCTTTTAAGTTGAAGTTTTTTTTTTCTTTTATTGTTTAATGCATTTAAAATTTTCCTTTAAAAAAACTTTCGGGGGCGCTAGCCCGAACCCCCAAACCCATCACTAATTGTGCACCCACAAACATTAAATGCTGGCTCAGCCACTGTGTATATCTATGTGTGTGTTAATATATATGTGTGAATAATAAACACATATACATACATACATACATACATACATATTTGTGTTTGGGTGTGTTTATATGTCTGTGTCTATATGCGTGTGTGCGCGTGCATATATATGTGTGTAGATATTTGTGTATATATATCTATATGTATACATATATATATATATACAATATATATGTATATATAGCAAGACCATTATTTCAATTAGAAAGTGTATGGAAAAGAAAATTCTAGATTTGAGAGATATATAGCAAAGGTTGTTGATTCAATTTTTCTTATATCAATTTAAATTTATATAATGACATTTTAGGAAAATTAGTGAAATTAACTAATTTAACTTTTCTTCTTAATCTCTCTAAAATCGATTAAATATATCCTATAATTAGGATCGGAGAGAGTAATAGGTAAAAAGGGAGTGTTTTTCTACTATAGAGTCAATGCATAGTGGCCTCTTTATTCAAATCCTTCTTTTGTGACCTTGCAAATGTAAGGAAAATCAACAATGACCTCGTTGTTCTCATCCCCAAGAATGGTACATGAGCGACTTTTGAAGACTTGCGGTCCGTTAGCTTGTGTAACATTGTTCTCAAGATGCTTACAAAAAAGCATGAATAAATTAAAATGCAATTTCATTAACTGTTATGCCTTTAGCCAACTATTATACGACAATATATATAATAACCAGGGGCAAAAATAGAGAAAACTTATTAAATATTCAGATAATTCTTGTTGGACTCTTATAAAAAAGATCAAGACAATTTAATTTTTTGGCTCTTATAAAAAAGGACAAGAAGAAGTACTCTTTGTCCTTGTAATGAAAGTAATTTTCTTTGGTAATATTTATCTCTTTTGTTGTTTCCCCATACAATTCGTTCTGTCTAAAATGTTATATTGGACTCCAACTAATCTGAATTCAAACCGAATTTGACCTTATGTAGGGAATATTCTCCTAAAAATATTTTTCTCTTAAATAAATATGCTGTGCAAATCTTGTTTCAATTTTATAAATCAATAATTTTTCAATTTTACTCCTCTAAAATTTAAAATTAAATTTTGATGTTGTTCACTATCAAATATCTTTTAAGATTTAGAACATAGATCAATGACTTTTTATATGGTTTTGGGTTTGTCCATAGACTACCAAAATTATGATGGCCATAGTGAAAATACCATCATTATTAAACCAGGTAAATGTATTGATTTTGTCTGCAAACATGTCTAAAATTTGTATATATACGCATCAAATTATGGAATGAACAAAACATTTGAAATCATCTAGTTTTTGATTTGTTTCTTGTCTTTGTTTTTTTTTTCTTTTGATTAAGACTGAATTCAGAGTTACCAGCTTCAACCTTCACATCATTTGCAACTATTGTCTTTATCTTTCTTGTCTTTTGATGGATGTTGAGGATATTTAATTTTGTCTATTTAATTTCCAAGTGTTAAATTAATTCTTTGAGTCGTCTTCCTTATTTTTTATTGTGATGAGAAATTAATGGTTTGTAATTTTTTTAAAGAAAAAATTATTAAAAAATAGCAAGGATTATAAATTGTATGAGGGCATTGTAGATGTATTAGGTATATTTTGGAAGAACAAAACATGCTAAATATCTGTGTTACTTCTTTCTTTCTTTCTTTCTTTTTTTTTAAAAAAATTCTTATGTGTTATCACCAAAAATAAATAAATAAATAAATTCTGCATAAACATACCTTAATGATCATGCTGGCCAATCAAAAGAGGGAATTTACAATTAAGCTGTTCAAAATATTTTGTCCCCTTATATTGCTGGTGAATATAGATTAGGCCTTGATTCCTCTTTTTTTCAAGCTCTAGTGGAAAATAGAGATCTATATATAGTTAAAAAGAATTATGTTTTAATTCATACAATTAAAAATGTATGTACTACCAGCGTCTTAGTAGTGCAGTGGCATGGGAGTCAGTATTAACTGGCCTCCCTCCCCTATGTCCAAGGTTCGATTTCTGTCCCCCTCCCCCACCTTGATGTATTAAAAAAAAAATAAAATGCATGTACATGTACAGAAACAAGAAAATGCATACAAAAGAATTGATATATGTAAACTCAATATATTAAGACAAAGTTTATAGGTCCTTCATCTTCTTAATTACATATCAAGTCAGATCCACTCATCATATTGAACATATCAACCATCTCTTCTACACACACACACAATTATTATTATCCACACAAACATGTTCTCATTTTCCGTGATACAAACAGTCAATTTGTATGACGTGTTTTTGATCAGACTCTCTCATTTACTCTTTCTATCTCCTCCCATTCTTTACCTCCAAATGACACAGTTCTAAAGTAAAAATAAGCCAGTAAAGCCTCTCTCTTTTTTCCTCCTTTTACAGAAAAAGTCATCCACCGTGGAAATACAAATATAATCAAATAAAATTTGTTGTTTAAAAAATTATATATTTATTTATTTATTGAATACTGACAAATATTCAATAAGGAAAGAAAGAAGAACCTTCGACCAAGGTTGGCTTCCTTTTACTAAACTTGGTAGTGGTGGTGATGAGAGAGAAGAGGGTCAGATGGTGTATTTAAGTCTTTTCACGTATTTTTCACATGTTTGGAGTTGTTTGGAAGTTCAGAGCCATTTACCAATTACTATTTATTTCACTTTCTCGCACTCATAATTCATCGTTGAAAAAATGAAAAGGGGATATTCACATATTCATTATATTTCATGCAAGGCAAAGGATGTATCTATCTATCAGGAATAAGCACCAAACAAATTTTTCCTTTAAGTGGAAGACGCGGATGATGGATGAGAAGTTATTGGGGAAAAATTAAGGAAGAAAAGTCTCAACACAATTAGGATGGTAAGGATGCTTGTTTAGGAATGCGACATTGTTTTTAAAACATTTGAAGATATATGCTCTTCTTTACTTTGGGGTGTGGTGTGTGTGAACTCATCATGGCATTGAAAACACGTCAGACATCCAGCAATTATAATAAAGGGTTAAGGTGCAAATTAACCAACAAACTTTTACCCCAAGAACGTCCAACACAATAAACTATCAATTGGATCTTAAATACCAACAAATTATTTAAAATGTTAACTTAGCACAGAACCGTTAATTGTAAAGCAACGTCCGTTATTTCAAATAAAGTGGGGGAAAAAGGTCAACTTCTTCACCTTTTCTTCTTCTTCTTCTTCTTCCTCACTCTTCCTTCTCTGTCTTCTTCTTCCGACCTCCCTCCTCAAGCTTAAGCAGTCATTCAACAATATTGCTTCTCTTTCTTCATGGGTCCCTAATTCTCCCCCTTGTCGATGGGCCGGAATCATGTGCGACAACAACACCATCATCGGTCTTCATCTTTCCAACATGGGTCTTTCCAGCAACATTGACATTGACGCTGTGTTGGAGATTAAAGGCCTTCTCACCGTCATCTTTGTGAACATTTCCTTTTCAAGTTCCATCCCAGAGTTCAACAGAGTCGATGCTCTCAAGGCTTTATAATAATAAGCAAGAACCAATTCCTGTCATTTGCACCAAACAACCCCAGAAAAATCAGCAAAATTCAAGATATTTTTACATGTTATAATCAAAATTCCTTGTTGCTGACCTCAATTCTTTTACGCTCTTCGAACCTCTTGGTCTCTGATTTTGGCTTTTAAAAATTTACTAGTCTTGAAGAAGGATTGAAACTTTTTTTTCGTAGAGTGGGACAGATTTTTCATCCCGTGTCCTATCCCCGCGAATGGGACAGGATGAGATCGACACCTCGTCCACAAGAAAAAATCAGTAACGAGAGGAAAAGAGGAAAAATTGTGCTTTATACCCATGACCAAATAATCGCTTGGATTGAAGGTTGAGTACTCGAATTCCTAAAGCAATGCTGAATATTCCTCACAATTAATCATATGATATAGTTTAAAGACATTCCAAGAGAATCACAAGAAAAACTAGAAAATAAAATCAGATCTTTCGTTATTCTGCATTTCACTCCTTGTTGCTGACCTTCGACTTGGTTGTTGCCATGACCTGAACCAATTTTCCAGTAACTCTAAAAAATTTGAGACATTGGTCGGCATGGGGGGCCTTGCTGTCCACCGTGGGAATGAACAGTGTGACCATCGTTTCGGGCCTTGGGACATTCGCAAGGGCTGCGTGGCTTGCATTTTTCTGTATTTGACTTCGCCGGAGATATGCAATTTGGCACGCCTGAATCGAGCTTTTCGTGGTGCCTCATTTGCTGATTCAGTGTGGGAAGCAAAGTTGCCCTCTAATTGTCAAGATCTGCTTGATTTAATGCCTCTCGAAAGGTACCAGAATTTCTGCGAATAAATGGTTCAGCTGCTGCAACTGAAACGATGGAAGTAGGAGTGAATAGTGGACCATTTTGCTGCCACGTTTACACCATATCAAAACTCAGTCTTATTTCCTCGCCACGTCAACATTCAAGGTCAACACATCTCCCCCACTTTCCAACGGACGTTAAATTGGTGTAACAGATTTGTGCTAAGTTAACATTTTAAATAGTTTGTTGGTATTTAAGGTCCAATTGATAGTTTTTTTGTGCTGGACGCTCCTAGGGTAAAAGTTTGTTGGTTAATTTGCACCTTAACCCTATAATAAACTTCAAAAACAAAAACAACAACAACTTACAAATGCCCAATTATCTCTCCAAAAGCCCCCTCTTTCTTCTTTCTCCTCCATCCATATTGACGTTGTCGTTGATGACCACCGTCCCCACAACCAAACTCTTATCACAAATTCCTGGCTCCCCATTACCCAGTCAACTCGTGGTAATTCCTACTACCAGAAAATGCAAAAATTGCGATAAAATTTGTGAAGGAAACGTATTTTCCCTCGTAAATCCAATAATTTTGTGAGTGAACCTATTTTCCCTCACAAAATGACTTAATTTTGTGAAGGAATCCTATTTTCCCTCTCGCAAAACCAAATAATTTGCGTGGGAAACCATTAATTTTGTTCCACCGCAAAAGTCATCATTTCTAAACCCTAGTTCGTGCGTCAGATCTGCTTCAAGTCCACCACTCTCTCCCTCGGTCCGCCAGATCCGTACGCCTATTTCCCTCCCTCAGTGCGTCTCAGATCCGCCGTCGATCATGCGCTTCTTCTCCCTCAGGCTGCCGCGAGTCCGGGCGACTGCGTGCTTATGCGGCCGTCCGCTTCGTCTCCCTCTTTCTTCCCGATGTCTTACGACTACCTCTTCAAGTATATCATTATCGGCGATACAGGTCTTCCTCCTCTCCTCTTCCTCTTCAAATCCCTAGCCCTCTTTTCTCTCTTCTCTTTGGGCTCGTAATTTGAATTAGTGTTTTCAGCTGTCTTATTTGGCCTGACTCAGGTGTTGGCAAATCATGCCTACTCCTGCAATTCACTGACAAGAGGTTCCAGTCGGTTGATGATCTCACTATTGGTGTCGAAGGTGGGTAGGATCAAGCTAGGTTCACAGGGCTTGGAGGTATCTGCCCAAGGACTTGGCTGCTATAACATGTCTGGTGGCTATGGCAGTCCTAAACCTGAACCCGACAATATCGCTCTTATCCACCATGCCATCCACAGCGGCGTCACTTTTCTCGACACCTCCGACATCTACGGCCCACACACTAATGAAATTCTTCTCGGAAAGGTATGCTTGATTTCAATTTCCAAGTCCGTTTGATTTTGTTTCTTTTTCGGCGTTTATTCACTCTCTGTGTAGGTTTTTGTCGGATTGGGGGTGAATTTCTTTGGCCAGACTTTGAAGGGAGGGGTGAGGGATAAGGTTGTGAATTGGCCTCCAAATTCGGAATCAGCTTTGTCGAATTGACTCAATGGTTAATGCAAAGGAATTATTCAGAATTCCTCTCGTCTCTCTACTTCTCTCTCTAATCCTCTCTTTCTCTCTCTCTCATTCAAGTTTGAATACCATAACTCATTGCATTAGAGTATTTGGCTTCATTGCAAACTTAATTACAATAGGATGATGCTTGAATGCAGTATTAGGCTATTAGAACTATTAGACGCTTGTTATGCTAAGTTTCCTTCCTTTTCTGATGATATCAGGATGTGTATAATCTTGACTGGCTTGAGGGGCTTTAGATTCTTGTTGGTGTGCCTGTAAATTTGGCACTGAATTTTTCTGTTTATCTGGAAAGAGCCTACACTTAGCCCTTGATTTTATTTTAATGTTTTTTTTTTCCAGATTTGCATTTGACATTGATCTCGAGGCTCCAAAAGTTAGAGTTCCTCTCAGATTTAATGGTTCCCAGAAATGTGATAGTCACTTATTTTGGATTTTGGTCATTTCACACTGCACACAGTGGTATGCTCCTGAAACATGAGGCTGAGTTGTGTTATTTTAGCTTGGCTTTGTCTCTAATGGTTTTATGTTGTCACAGGAAAGTCAGTCTGATGAGCAGGGGAAAAATCCTTATTATCAGTTTTTGATCACTGGACGAGATATTGCTGCATTTTTTACGGACTATGGCTCTGACTATGGGAATTGCAGTTTGGTAAAACCAAGTTATGGTAATCAGCAACTGTTTTCATCTGTTGCAGAACCAGTTCAAAATCAATGCTCTCTTATTGATTGGTGCGGAATGGCAGTGCTTGTAGATCAGGTACATTCTTCATGTGCTTTTCATGTGCACGCACAAACACACATTTGTAGATTACTCAAGAATAAAATGCCTCATTCCGTTACTAAACATTTTCTTTATTTCGTTTTCAACTTCTGGATGATATTTTTGTATTCATATGTTGTTCTTGCCTGATATTATCCATTGAATTATTCAAGATCAAAGTGCCTCATCCAAGTTATCCATCAACTCGTATCTCTGTTCAAGTGCCAAACCTGGGGATTCACTTTTCTCCGGAGAGATATTTTAAAATTATGGAACTGCTGACCATATTTTATGGGACGATTGAAAGCTGTAGTCAGCCTACTGCTGATAACTTTCAATGCGAGAGAGATAATTGTCTGTAGTTGATTTCACTCGGTTGTTGTTGTTGTTTTTTTTTTACTTGACTTAGGAATATTCCTAATGTATTTCGTTTTACAGGGAATTGGCAACTCAATTGCTACATGGCAGCCTTGTTTTCTGTTGCTGTCAGGATCATATCTTTATGTATTTGAATCTGCATAGTCTCAAAGTTACCAGAGATACCTAAGGTGCTACACATTGCCATTTCAAATTTTTCAGTTGATGTTAATTTGATTCATTTGATAACAATCTTCTCAAATTCTTTTTCAAAGTTATTTTTCTTTCCTCATTTTTTGGATAAACGAATCTATAATGGATTGGGGAGGTATGTGGACAAAGAACAAGAAGTCATTCTAAAGCAAGAGAAAAATTTCTAAACAGGTGATATTGAAAAGGAAAAACTATAACTTGAAAAGGATTCCCCAATGACAACAAACCTTATCCTACTAAGGTGAATAAGATTCCATTCATTGTAAATCTGCAAGCAGAACCAAAATGAAAAGAACTGAGCTTAAATGATGTGGTGTCAATAAGACAACTCCATTTTGATGCAAAGGAACAATTTTTTGTAAGGAATTGTGTGTGTGTGTCATTGTGTGCAAGAGTCCAAATAGACGAAGCCACCAGAAGAACAGAGAGAAGCAATCCTAAGCAACCCAGAACAACATTAACGCACCACACAATGCCTCCTTTTGGAGGCTTCTTGATGGCTAGCCACATGAAACATGGGTACACATACGTAACGGGCACTAAAGTAATCCCTCCCAGCAAAGCAGCCAGCTTTGTCGAGAACAGAAATGTCATTGCTGTAAACCACGTTGTCGCTCCGAACATTAATCTCAAGATGAACCTTACTTGTTCAGAGCATCTCTTCTTCTTGGCCTTTAAGTACATCAGCTCCAGGTTGTCGAATGCAGGCATGGCATAGACTTGGAAGCTACTCAAATAATGTATTATTACTAGCAGGTACAAGAACCGCGCCGTGAACTTCTTCACTTGATGCCCGTGGAACTATTGAAACGCGCTCATCACGCCTCCGTCTGCCGGAATCTGCAAATTAAATTAAAAACCTCTCCTTTATTAACAGAGGAAACCACTGAGTTAATGACTTAATTGAACTTTACACAAGGTTAGTTGGAACCAGTTTTAGTCCTTATAGTAACAATGATGAGCATCAAGAGCTCATCTCCATTGCAAAGCGGTTTAGATCTAATCTTAAAGTTTCATATTAATTTTTTTAAAAAAAATTATTTTAATGTATACAGAATTTAAAATAAAAATCATATATTAACTATCAACTTTAAAAAAAAAAGATTTTTCATTTAAAAAACATTATTTAGAAGTATTAAATTTAGATAATTCTATTTTAAAAGTGTAGATTCTACCGCAACAATGGGTTTGCGGTTGTGCTATTATTGCTTACCTGGTTTCCAAATGTCCATAATCCTGCAATTGCGAGAGGAAACACGCACATGACTATCACTACATACGACATGATCACTCCTTTTTGTTTGACTGAGGAAAAGGCAAGTGTGAAGGAAGAAAGGAACACCAGCAAGAGTGGCGAAGGCAAAGGGAAGCATGAGAGCTTGGTAAGTGAGGTTGGAACTAATGATGTGAAGAGCGGCAACGAAGGAATTACCACGAGTTGACTAGGTAATGGGGAGCCATGAATCTGTGATATGAGTTTGGTAATGGGGAGCCATGAATCTGTGATAAGAGTTTGGTTGTGGGGACGGTGGTCATTGCCGACGACGTCAATAAGGATGGAGGAGAAAGAAGAAAGAGGGGGATTGAGGCCGGCATCGGATTGACGCAATAGAATTTGTTCGTGTTTTTGAGCTACTTTTTCCATATTCATTCAATTTATGTAGCAGAGATGGCCGCAGGGTAAACGGGAAAAAGATGGAATTATGGATTGAAGAGAAGGGGCAATTTGGAGGAATGGAATGGAGTGAAGACAACTTGAAATGATGATGGAAAGAGTCATACACTCGGTGAAACAAACGCATATACAAGTTTGGTTCGGAGTCTCTGAATTGAAATGTGAAAAAACAAGTGCCCCAACTCACGCATGGATTTGTAAGTTGGAGTACTTAATTAAATATATTATAATGAATAAATTTGAATGCATGTAAATATATATTTAATAGTAAATTGTTTAATAGATTATTCATCCCCAATGTTTTTCTTCGAAAGCTGAAAAAATTCAAGGCAGAAGTTGAAAAAATTGACTTTTGAAAAGCACTACCAACTAAGTTAAGAAGTAGGGTCATAATTCATAAAATAAATGTGAATTCAAATTTTACTAATGATATGAGAACTTTGTTAGAGGGCGATTTGTAAATACATCTGTAAATACTATTAAGTCCCTAGATAATCTAGCCCACCAAGAATTTTAGTATTAAAAAAAAAAAAAACACTGGCAGCTAGGGGGGAAAAAAAGCTACTGCAATCATTTTAGACTATTCAAATTATTTAGTAAGGATCTACAATATATACACACTAACACAGACACACATCCTTGCCTAGTCATACATTATTGTACCTAATGTTTGTGGACTTACAAAAAGAGAAAAATACAATGCTATGAATATGGGGATCGGCGCTTTCAAACTGCTTTTTCAAGCAACTCAAGAGTCAAACCCTTGTATCGTATCGTGTATCCATTTCATTAATTATTGACACAAATCTTGAGCTCCGTCACTATCATCACACACAATATGCAAATGTGTCCAATTCCATCTCATTTTTTAATTAGGTTATTATATTCTTTTTGACTGGATACTTAGACTTATATTTTCTTCAATTATAAGTATTGATATACTTAAATTTATTATTTTATAAGAGAAGCAGTGTTGGTAGCTAATGACATAGGTTTTGTTGGTTAATTTTGCCTATTACATAACTTTCTTACAAAGTTTCATATGATTGAAAAGAAAAAAATTTGTTTAATCGTTGGAGAAACCCGTAACTCCTTACGGTCTTCATGAATTATTAATCTTAACTCATTACGTTAATTAGTTATTAATTATTAATCTATAATTATTTACGGTATTTATGATAATTCATAACAATTTATAATATTCATAAGTTTTAAGATTACTCGTTAAAACAACTATTAGGGTTTACAATAATTTGATAAAATGATTATTGGAGATTATGATTACCTTAGATCACTCAAAGACTTCAAGGTTGTGGATGTCCTCTAACGTTGATCCATATGACTATCCCCTGATTGCAATGAGAACTCCTTTTCTTGAAACCTCCCACCTCTTGGATGCTTGCTAGGTGAAGAAAAGGTTGAGTTTTAGTTTTCTTAGGTTTTTATCTTTTTAAGAAGGTGGTGGTTTCTTGGAATTAAGTTAAAGATAGTATAAATAAGGTTGGAACCTTACCCTTTTATGAAATGGATGGTGCCTTTTCCTCTCTAAACCTTTGGTAAAGACCAAAATTAGAGAGCATAAGGATGGTTAAAAAACATCAAAACCTTCCCCTTTTATAGCTTTGGTGGACCGAAAATTCCTAACCCTAATTGCCTTAGGAATTTTCAGCTTATGCACTAAAAAAGAGGTTTTAGGTAATAAGTTCAATACTTGTCAACCAAGACACATTAAATTCATATCTTGATTGATTGATTGAATTTAATATAATAAATCATATTAATATATTGATTGTTAGATTATATTTAAAATGATGGATCACACTTATTTCCTTTTTTTCTTCAAAAAACGTCCATAAAAAGGGCACATAAAAAATTAGCACTTTATAAGAGTTTAACCCTAATTTAAGTGTTCACAAGAAAGACTCAATCCAAACTTAATTTGGAAAATCCAAATCATAATGAATTAAATTCATATCTTGATTGAATAATAATTTAAGATGATGAATCACATTCATCTCTTAAACTAAAATTCAAAATCATTTTAAATCAATCCTCATTTATTATTTCTCCTATCTTCATCCAATCATTATTGGATCTTTATATATATATATATATATATATATATATATATATATATATTAGATAATTCAGAATTATCTTTTATAGCCTAACCTTTTGAATAAAAATTCAAATTTAAATTTTAAACTTAAATTCAAAATTCAAATTCCAAATTCAACTTGGCCTAAAACTCTACTAAGTCTTCCAACACATTTGGGCCCTTTTGTGGAGAAACTAATTTCCCATGAGGGACACCATATATGATGCCATTTTTTTCTCTTATTGGGTTTGGAGTTTCACTCCAACCCAATTACACATTTACTCTTGATAAGCCTAATAACAATTATTGGCACAAGTTTGCTAATTTTAAACAATCGGGAATAACCTTTGTGTGTGACCCATTAGACCCAATTAGCCACTGACATAAATAAACTTGGATCAATTAAAAACCTTTTTAACGATCCGAATTTATTTAATGACCTCATAAGACACTACCACTAGCAATGCTCTGCAGTCCCAGAACTAATTGAGTTGATCAAGTGATCTACCTTTCATGTTTGGATACCGTACAGGCATCATCCCTCACATCGTTATTCACATTTAGTCGAGAGCAAAGATATATCATCTCTTTTAATTGACTAAATGTAGCTAATTCACAGAATTAGGAATCTTCTTATATTAGGTTTATAATGGATCATGACTCTTCATGATCATTTGTTGTGCACAAAAACTCTCGAGTTAATTAGAAGCTATCCAAGCTCTATCGGTCTTGTGAATGACTAACCCCTTGTAGGGGACTGTGAGTCCTCTCAGCATATCCATCTATACTCATGTATTCGAGTTACATCCAAGAGTACACTGTTCTTCTCATTTTCAGACGGATAAAGTTGTACAGTCAAAGTATAACCTTAAGACATAGTGTTCGATGACATCTTTAAGTCTAGGATGATCCGCACTACCAAATGATGAGAGACTTTACATATCCAATGAGACTCTCTACAATGAATCTTTGTGGAGTCCCTCGGCGAGTCTGTTTGGTACTATCTATTCTCTAATAGATCTACCCATGACATTAGCTAAGGCATTTCCATGTCTGTATTCCATGAGGTCCCTACCTTGTATCTTTATACAAGTAGATGATGTCGTACTAGTCTTATTAAGATCATCAATACCCTTTTTTGGTGATTCAAGACTAGGAACAAGTTTTAGGTAATAGATGTACAGTGTTCTCGAGTCCTCATGATCTTGATCTCTATCATTGATCCTCAAGATTAACACATATTTTAGTCCTAGGGCTTTTATCTTCAAACACATATTTACATTAAAATAAAAGTGAGACATAAATATGATAAAGATAAAATAAGCTCATTTATTAATAATAAAATACTACAACGTAGAAAAAGATGCTGATCTGTCTTTACAAATTGTCTCTAGAACACCTAAATACTAACAGCTTTCACCCAACGACGTACACATGGATAGAAGGGTTAATGGGTAAATTAACCAACAAACTTTTACCTCAGGAGCGTCTAGCACAAATAACTTTTAAGTGGATCAAAAATACTAAAAAACTTTTAAAAATATGCAATCAACACAACACCATTAGAAAAAGATAACGTTCGTTATCTAAGGTGCAGATTGGCCAACGAACTTTTACTCCAAGAGTGCCCAACACAAAAAAGTTTTATTTTGGAGCACCTAACACAAAATTCTAAATTTCACTAAATTAAATAAATTTTTTTTCTCAATTGTCATTATTCAAAAATACTTGTATAGATATCCATAGAAAAAAATTACTCATTCTTCAATTTTGTCAAAATTATAATTTGCTAAAATAAACAAAAGTTTTAATTAAAAATATAATTATATGATTTAAATAAAACTCAAAATGTTTTATAATTTATTATATATGTCAAACAAAAAAAATGATTTATTTTTATTTTAGAAAAAATTTATGTGAGTTAAAAAATTCATTTAATCTTAATAAAATTTTTTTAAAAAAATCTATTATATCCTGAAAGAAATGAAAATATTAATAACGTTGATGCTTAATAATATAAATTTGACAACTTGATGATTTTTTTTTAAAAAAAGGGTGCCGGATTAACAAATATATCATCAAGTTGACGGATTTATAATTTTTTTTTAAAAAATTATAATTGTCATTAACAAATATATTATCAAGTTGTCAGATTTACATTATTAAGTATCAACATTGTTGATATTCATTAAGTTTTTTTTATAAAAGAAAAATTAAACTCATTTCATTTCTTTTAGGATATAATATATTTTTTAAATTTTATTAATATTAAATGAATTTTTTAACTTACATAAATTTCTTCTAAAATAAAAATAAATCATATAATTTTTTGTTTAACATATATAATAAATTATAAAACACATTGAGTTTTATTTAAATCATATAATTATATTTTTAATTAAAACTTTTGTTTATTTTAGAAAATTATAATTTTGACAAAATTGAAGAATGAGTAATTTTTGTCAAATAGTTTTGAATAATGACAATTGAGAAATTTTTTTATTTAATTTAGTGAAATGTAGAATTTTGTGCTGGACACTTCTAAGTAAAACTTTTTTGTGCTAGGCACTCCTGGAGTAAAAGTTTGTTGGCCAATCTACACCTTAGATAATGAACATTATCTTTTTCTAACGGTATTGTACTGACTGCACATTTTTAAAAGTTTTTTGTGCTGATTGCACATTTTTAAAAATTGTTTTGTATTTTTAGTTCACTTAAAAGTTATTTGTGCTAGACGCTCCCGAGGTAAAAGTTTGTTGGCCAATTTACTCCTTAACCCTAGATAGAATGAGTGGTTATGAGCATGCATAACAATAGTTTTTAATTAATTTTCATGTTGATAATAAATAAATTGATTCCATAATTTTATTTAAGAAAATTCCTTTTCATTTTATATTTGGTTGCAACCTACGTACATGTCTGATGTCTCTTGGTTAATCAGCATCCAAATTAGCTGGCTCTAATGATGACCAGATTATAAGCATTAGACTACTTAAGGGTAAGGGCCCGTTTGGTTCAATTGCAGGCCCTCTTGATAACGCAATGCACTACAATGTAACGGAATGCAGTGTAATGCTTTTCACCACTAAAATGTTTGGTTTGTTATTAACAAACTAATGGGGTTGACATAAGTGGTAAGCGACTTATATCGCTTAAGTAAGGTCTCGAGTTCGAGAAAGCTCTGGATATCGGATGAGCAAACAAAAAAAAAAAAAGGAGAGAAAGTTTTTTTTAAAAAAAAGTTTAATTGGAATTTAAAATGGTCCAAAATGTCCTCCGAACAAAAACATCTCCAATCATCTTCTTCCTCAGTCAAAACAATCAGAATCGCTACAATCTCCTTCTTGGCAAGATCCCTGCGTCTTCGACAAAACAAAACTTAGAACGAGCATAACAGCAAAAAAGGAACATGTGAAAATTAAAAAGAATGACTGAGGAATCGCAGCTTGTTAAATTAAAATCAATATAATTTTTTCTCCTAATTTTTAGCTGGTTGTTAAATCACGATCTACTTGAACATTCATCATTTCACATTCCTAAACTCTAGCAGATATATTGAAATCATATTCGAGATTTGCTCAAGTTTTAATATTTGCCAATTTCTACTTTATATATTTTGATTTTCATATTTATATTATCCTTTTGTTGGAACTCTCGAGTATTGATATTGACAATTTATAACAAATGCATTGGAAAATATTGTAGAATTTTTTAATAGATTTTCTTTTAAGATTCAAAAAATTATAAGATAATGTTTTAGAGTGTTTAAGTGATTAATTTCTTTTAAATTATATGACGTTTATCTACAATGTATTAATTTTTGAGAAAATTATAATAAAGAACCTAAGAAAAATAATATTTATTAAAAAAGACCATAAAAATGGTAATTATTTTGAAGGACAAAAAATTAAAACATTAAAATAGAAAGACTAAATTGCCCTTAGATGGCTTTGTATTCCTTTCGATTTTTAATAAGCCTTCCTGTGGTAAATATAGCAGCATTTTGTACCGCCTAGAGAGTTTACTCGGATTAGGACTCTTACCTCTACTTTCACACTACCTTTTTCTCTTTTTCTAGAGGATTTTATTTGCAACCTTAGAGACTAGCCCGCGAAAGCTAACTATATATATTATTCCTCCGATTCTAAATATAGGACAAAATTTATATTACAAATTGTACTACAAATTATATCATATATTTAAGGCCGGAGGTAGTAATACACATTCATGCCGACACACATGGAAAGAGATTCACTTTGAGCCCTTGCCATCCTATAAAATTCTTTCCTTATCCTACTTAAAGGCCTGCACAGTTTTCTCACCTATGTATCGAACATATTCGATCGCTTCCATCACAGTGAACTAGCACTGAAAAGAAAGCCTTGCTCTCTAGATTGTTCACTTGCTTGCGTAATCATGAGAAGAAATGAAAGTAGCAACATATATATACCATTCCAATATTGGTAGGAGAATTCTTATCTAAAAGTCGTCTTTTAGGGGCATTAACAGATAAGAGAGCAAACTCTATAGGTTGGCTATTAAGGTACGGGAAATGTCCTGACACGAAGAAAGGATACTGAAACGGTGATTTCCTACAAATAAGTACTAATGAATTAATTAATATGTCCACTTAATGCTAACAAAAAAAAAAAATCATACGTACACTTACATAATTCAAAATAAAAAAATGAGGATAAAAAATTTTCAAAGGGATTATTAATAATTAAAAATATCAGCACCAGTATCCGGATCAGATGCTTAACTTCAATTTAAAAAAAAAAGGATTAATTTTAATAACATTAAACTTAAGATTTGATTGAATCTAACTTTTGTAATCCCACATGCATGTGACACGCCAATAATAATATTAAAATAAAAGCATCAAGCTTCAGTCTTTATATAGTGTAACAAAGGCTCTCAACCCTTCATATGTTGCTTGCTTGCACCGTAATCTATGATTCAGTATTTTTATGGTTTGCTTTGAGTTGTGTAAAGATCTCCAACAATATCCACCATCACACAGTAACGTCTTCAAGGATCTTTATAATTAACACTTTTTTACGCAAATCCAAAACTCACAGTCACGTCTAGGTCTTCGCAGTACTCATTTGTTTATGAAATATTGTAAGAACTTGCTGATTGGCTTCATTTGATAGCTTCGTCGTAGAGTCCATGTGGGAGCAAAACAAACAATGTAGTTTTTAATTTACAACCGTAGGTTTGATAACCTTGATTTATTTTTTACTTTTATGTTTATGTAGATTGCATATGTAGTGAATATAGTCCACAATGTAGGTTTTTTTTTTTGGTCAAGTACAGTTATTTAATACTCCTTCTAGTCCTAATTATAGGAAATTTTTATCTAACTTTGGAGAAATTAAGAATAATAGTTAAATTAGTTAATTATATTTTTTTCAGGATTCCTTTGACGCATGTTTTTTAAAACAAAAAAAAAAGCATTATTACAAGTCCAAAAGCGCGATTTACAAGTCCAAAAGTGCGAATTATCAGTCCAAAAGCACAAATTACCAGTGCTTTCTTCAGGATTCCTTTGATGCATGTTTTGTAAAACAAAAAAAAAAATACATTATTAAAAGTCTAAAAGCGCGATTTACAAGTCCAAAAGCGCGAATTACCAGTCCAAAAGCGCAAATTACCAATGCTTTCTTCAGGATTCCTTTAATGCATGTTTTGTAAAACAAAAAAAATAATGCATTATTACAAGTCCAAAAGCACGATTTACCAGTCCAAAAGCGCGATTTACCAGTCCAAAAGCGCGATTTACCAATCCAAAAATAATTTAAAACGTGCTTTTGGACTGGTAAATCGCGCTTTTGGACTGGTAATTCATGCTTTTAGACTTGTAAATCGTGCTTTTGGACTTGTAATAATGCATTTTTTTTTTGTTTTACAAAACATGTATCAAAGGAATCCTGAAGAAAGCACTGGTAATTTGAGCTTTTGGACTTGTAATTCGCGCTTTCGGACTTGTAAATCGCGCTTTAGACTTGTAAATACCATTGAAAAAATATTAAGAAGAATATATATATATTATTGTATATATATAATACTCCCTCTGGTTTTAATTATAAGAACTATTTACCAGAATTTTGAAAGATTAAGGAGAGAAGTTAAATTATGTAATTGTAATTATTTTCCAAAATTACCCTTGCTTAATTTTGGGTTACATGTCTTATCATAGTATCTATATACAAGCAAACACTACTGTGGAACTATGGGCTTTTTGTGAAACACTGGGTCCGTTTGGGTTGGCGGTAGGAGCGGTGGCTTAAAAGCTATCTGACTTTTTTTTAAGCCTGGTAGGAAAAAAGTCAAGTTGTAAATGGTGAGTTGTGTTTGGATTGTCAGTGTGGCTTTTTGCAGAAGTAGCTTTTTTCTTAATTGATGAGTGTTTGGATTGTTATTTGAAAAGTCAGTTAAGATAGAAAATGACTGAAAATGACATGAATCATATTGAGTACTACTATACTTATTAGTTGTATATATTAAAATAATAATAATTTTAATTTGGAAAAAAGTTAAATGATTATTAAATGAATCATATTGAGTACTACTATACCATCCTTGAAGATGACCTCTAATTCTCTGGAGAACTTTATGCCGTTGTACCTATACTTTGCATACTGTGGATTCTCCTGAAACAAAAAAAAAAAACCTCTTATTGTAATGTAAAAAAATAAGTAATAACAATAATATAAATACAAACTTAAGAGTTTTATACCTGAATTTTCCTTTCCCACCACTCATCTTCTGCAATCACTTTATGGTGGACGCTGTCATATGTGTTAGTTCTCATGTTTTTGATGTTTTGATGATAACAATTATAATGTAATTGAATCTTAATTTTAGATGAAAATTTGGAGTTTCTGGTTTGCCTTTAGTCATTCAATATTTTATCTCAAAGTATATGTTTCGGAAAATCCATTTAAAATGGCAAAACCGTAGTTATGGTGAAAATTCACTCTAATGGCAAAACCGTAATTACGCCTAACTTCCTCTTTTGCCTCAAGTCATCTAATTTGTTTACGCAAGTTATTCCCGCATATGTTTGGAAAATTCACTTCTAATGGCAAAACTATCATTACGATGACTTCCTCCTTTGCCTCAAGTCATGGAAGTAACTCTTGCAAGTCATTCCCGCAAGTTTTGGAAAAATACACATATAATGGTAATTACTTTGAAATTCACTTCAAATGGCAAAACTGTAATTACGATGACTTCCTCCTTTACCTCAAGTCATGGAAGTCACTTTGCAAGTCATTCCGTGCAATAGCCTCCAGTGCGTTAACTCAAAAGCTTGGGGTCGGGGCGTTCATTAAGCACGGTAGCGACAGATAAAATGGAAACAGCCCAGCTAACGCAACGCCCAGTCCAAACATACAATCTTGGGCTTTTTTTATATTGGGTCCAGTAACTTTTCAGCCACTGGGTTTTTTGTTCATAAACGCTGGAAAAAAAGCTTTGCCAAACGGAGCCACTGAAACCTGCGGTTAAATCAGGGGCATCGCAGAGCCTTGTCCCCTTGAACATCTATTTATGTTCATACAAAAAATTTTGTTATGTAAATAATAATATTTAATATTCTTTTTTTTTGGCAAAAGAATATAACCAAAACTCAATATAACACGGCTCGTAACTCAAAAAAATACGTGATAGCTTAATTGTATAGAAACAAATAAAAAGAAAATCTGCTGTTACTTATTTTTAATAGAGAACAAATTGCTTAAGTAATTGATCAAATATTTACAGGTCAACAATAAAACATTAACATTATAATACGATAAATATTAGCTAAATTTTCTTAACATTATATATATCTGCAGCCGCTAGGTATCGTATCAGGTAGCAATATTGAGATTTAAAAATAAAAAATAGAATAGAATCTCTCTCACTTGATAGAATATAAGCATGTTGTTAAATTAATTATTGTGGAAGAAGTATTAGTAGAGGTCATATGGAAAAAAATATGACAAAATTTGCTCAAAATTATTTTATAAAAAAAAAGTATAATTGAGGTGTATATTGCATTAATGAGTTGCAACCATTATTTACTTTATAAAATATGTAGGTGTATTATTAAATTATTATTGTCTTTAATTATTACTGAGAAAGTATAAATAAGGGTATTATAGGAAAAAATTGACAAAAAGTTAAAACTTGTTCTTATAATTAGGACCAAAACCAACTCCAAAATGTATTCCTATAATTAGGACCGGAGGGAGTACTTGGTTTTGAGTGGGGGGTGGGGGGTTCGAACCCCACCCCCGACATTTGCAAAAAAACTGTTTTGATTTTTGACAAAACACCCCACCCGCCCAAGGGGGAAAAAAAAAACCCTCCCACGGTGGCCGGCGGTGGGGCCCACCAGGGGTCATTTCCTTTTTTAAAAAAATTATTTAACCCTAAGGGCAAAAGGGTAATTTGGCTCGAATTTGCAAATCTCTTAAAAGTCTTTGTCACCTCTGACTCTTTTTGTAAATTCAATGGACTCCTAGGGTTTCACAAATTTATTTAGTATTTAAATGGAATTTTCCTGAATATTTATCATCTTAATGGATCAACTACAATTTCAAATTTAAATCAAGTTTATTAATATTGTGTATGTAGAAAATCTATTTAGAAGAGATATTCAAAATTTAGAACCTACCTGAAAGAAAATCATGCTCAAATTAGTTATGGGTGAGGAATCTAATTTTATATATATATATATTCGTGTTTTGCAAATACCAAGCTGCCAAGCCATCATGCACCAATTAAATGAAAAAAAAATTATTAATTAACTATTAAATATATAATGTGTTATATTGAATTTGATAAATAATTTGTATGGTTTACATATCATTACGTGTTAAGTTTGTTATATATGGATGGCACATGCAAACCTAGAAACATCCTCACATAAAATAGAATTGGATGTATTTTCTTAAAAATATTTAGGTCAAGTTTATATCAATTATGTCAAATTCTCCAATTTTATATAGTCACATGTCTTTGTTTTTCATATAGGTTTATAATCAAATGATAGTATTTCAAAAAATATGACGCGGATTTTAAGATAAATATTTAGAAGGCTAAATATATACTTATTAAATAATTCAAAAATCTTATGAAATATTTTTTTTGGGGGGCCATAACCTTGGAATAAATATTTTATTGTGCAAAAATATATTAAATTTTACATTATATTAATTTTTTTTAAAAAAATTTCTAAATCAAAAATTTTTTTTTTTTGGCCATGGCCCCCCTTGTATACATTAAGATCCGCCACTCATAACACATGACTATAAGTGATTAGAGAACTTAACATAATCCCTATAAGAAACTTGACCTAATTAAGTATTATCCTGTTTTGTATATATTGTATACATGTTGAGAAATTAATCACACTATTTATAGTTTGTAAATAGTAAAATGTATTACTTTCTTTGATATTTAATATAAGATATATTTATATAAGTTGACTTGATTAAGGAAGTTAGTTAATTAATATTACATACATTTTCTAAAACACCTTAATCATTTACCTTAATTTCCTCATTCTCTCTCCTCCTTTGATTATTGTTGAGGGAGTATCAATATAAATAAATAAAGAAAATAATGACAAATATGAAAAAATATGTCTTCAATTTAGGACTAAGAACAACTTTCAAAATATGTTCTATATTAAAAACCAAATGGAGTATAAATTTGTGAATTATGCCCCAAACCTGTGAAACAAACCTAGTAGTATTAAACACTCCCTCTGGTCCTAATTATAGGATAAAATTTGGAAGTGAATTTTGTTCCTAATTATAGAACAAAGTTCTAATCTTTTTTCAATTTCTTCTTAAAATAACCTTATTGATACTTTCTCAATAATAATTAAACAAAATAATAACTTAATAATGCACCTATATATATATATATATATATATATATATATATATATATATATTTTGCATAACAAAGGCAAGCCGAAGCTTGAAATGATAAGACAGGAGGTAGACCATGAAAGTCTACTCCCAAATACATCACAAAAGGTACAATACTAAGATCGGCAGACCAATTGGTCCCTCAAAACCATATCATGGCACCCCGCGGGAACAGTTGGGATAAGAATCGCATCTGCATCAGCTGGAGCATTATGTCCTTCCCTAGCCAAATAATCCGCACATGCAATGTTGTTCCTTGAGGTATGGAATAGTTTCACGTCCCAATCCCGGAAGAGGAGGTCTCTGATGTTACCAATGATGTCCCTCAGTGGGTGGTCAGCATACGCACCGTCTCTCATGAGCATATTAATCGCGTCCATGGAATCCGAATATAGAAGTATCTGCTGAAACCCCAAACTGTGAGCCATTTTTAGCCCTAACTCAATGGCATAAAGTTCCGCCTCGATAACCGTCTGGAGGCCTAGGGCCTTGTAGAATCCCATCAGCCAATTTCCTCGGGAATCTCTGATTACTCCCCCGCATGCCGCTTGAGATTGCTGTCGAACCGATCCGTCAACGTCTATACGGACCACGTTCCCCATAGGAGAAGTCCAAGACTCTTCCTCATTCCTGTGAAGTTGGAAGATTTGATGATTTAAATTATCATTAACACTACTTTCCAACAGTAAATAATCGCATAAGTGAATCAACTCCCTGGTATGCATGGTTTCGCCTTGGAATAGGGCTTTGCATCTAGAACTCCAGAGGATCCAGCATCCCAAGCCAAAGATTCTCGACCAAGGGAAATTTTGATACTTTCCCCTTCCTGGCTTGTGCTTGATGTTCCAATTAAGCCAACCCTGCAAGTTACCTGCAAAAAACTGGGAAACATAGTTAGGTTTTAAAATTTCTTTCCAAAAATTTCTCGCCCTATCGCAATCCCCGATCACATGAAGCACACTCTCTTCTCTATTACACTGGAAAGGACAAAGATTGTCATTAATAAATCCAATCCTGGCTCTTAGTGAATTAGTGGCAAGTCTTTCATGGCCAACCTGCAGCATAAAAAACTTAACTTTTTCTGGAACTTGCCATTTCCACATAAGAGACCAGAACTGGTTACTATTATCTCCTCCCCGGTCTGATAGATATTGATAAGCCGATTTAACCGAGAATCCTCCATCCTTCATAGGTCTCCAAGTAAAGCAGTCAAGGGAATTATTCCTTGCTGGTTGCATTCTGGAAATAGTACGAATGACATCAAAAGGAAGAATTCCATGCCACCTACTAGTGTTCCATCGCCCATTCATCAACATCTAATCCCTCACAGATTCATCTTCATCAATTATGGCAGGATTATTGACAAAAGTTATAAGAGGCCGTTGCAAAGGGAGCCAAAGATCACGCCAAAACTTAGTGTCAACCCCATTGTTAACTTTTCTCCCAACTCCACTTATGAACTTGTCCTACACCTCCACAATGGCTTTCCAAGCCGAAGACGAGCTCCTTTTCTTTGAAACTTTAGGCACAGATGAGCTTCCACAATTATACTTGGCCCTTATACATTGAACCCACAACACCTGAGTTTTAGTCAGGAGGCTCCAACAGAGTTTCATAATGAACGCCCTGTTCTGGCATCTAAGGTTTTTAAATCCAATGCCCCCCTGCTTCCTTGCTTGAACAATCTTATCCCAAGCAATAAGGAATGCACCTATATATATTTAATAAAGTGAGTAATGCTTGCAACTTATTAATGTCACATATACCTTAATTCTATTGCTTTTTATTTTTTAATAAAATAATTTTGAGCAATTTTTTTTTTCGTATTTAATAATGAAATCACTATTAAATTACACTTCCAACTTCCAAAAGTAGGCAGGAAGTTGTTGAGGTAGAGTGATGAGCCGATGACGTTGGACTGTATGAAAGCTCGAAAAAGTTGTGTGTGAGTTAGTCGTAGAGGTTCAATAAAGAATAGAGAATCAGAGTAACTTAATGCCATTTTAAATTTTAATTAAGGATATTTTGGGTTAATTCGCGCTTTTGGACTTGTAAATCGCGCTTTTAGACTTGTAAATACCATTGAAAAAATGTTAAGAAAAATATATATTTATTAGTGTATATATATAGTAAGATAACCTTGGGCTACTTGGTTTTGAGTGGGGGGTGGGGACCCCACCCCCCACATTTGCAAAAAACTGTTTTTATTTTTGACAAAACACCCCACCCGCCCAAAAAAAAAAAAACCCTCCCACGGTGGCCAACGGTGGGGCCCACCAGGGGTATTTTCTTTTTTCTTTTTAATTATTTAACCCTAAGGGTAAAAGGGTAATTTGGCTCGAATTTACAAATCCCTTAAAAGTCCTTGTCACCTCTAAGTCTTTTTGTAAATTCGACGGACTTCTGGGGGTTTTACAAATTCATTTGATATTTAAATGGAATTTTCCCTAAATATTTTTAAGGATGGCTTGCAAAAATTCAAAGTACACACCTATAGAGCCCGAAAGAATTGTTTGTAATGGCTATTGGGGCATCTAAACCAACTTCGAATGGTTTAGGTGAAAAATATATATGTGGATTTTTAAAAAGGTATTGTTTTTTTGGGTATAAAAGTGCCTATGTGATTATAAAAATAGAACAAAATTCACATATTCAGTTAAAGTGACTATGGGTACAAGTAACGAGACTATATGACTTTCGCTTCATTTTTATAGCTATATAGTCACTTTTATACTTAAAAAAAGCATGTGATGGTACACACGCTTTAAAAAAAAAACTAGATTTATATTTTTACACCTTAATCCTTTTAAAAATCTATTTTATGCTTAAAATTAGGTTTGATATGGCTTTTGGGATAAATGATTTCTAGACTGAAAGTGGAAGTAAATTTTGCAGGTAATTTACAGGTTTGGCTTAATTGGAACACCCATCACAGGCTAGGAAAAGGAAAATTTCAGAACTTTCCTTGGTCGAGAATATTTTGCTTCAGCTGTTGGATCCTTTGGACATCAAGATGCAAATCCTTGTTCCAAGGAAAAAATATTGAGATCAGGGAGATGCTTCACTTGTGTAATTACTTGTTATTTGAGAATACTGTCAATCATAATTTATCTCACCAAATCTTTCAACTTGGTAGGAATGAGGAAAAGTCTTGGACTCCACCCCCTGCAAATGTGGTTTGCATCGATGTTGATGGATCAGTTAAACAACAGTTCCAGGCAGCGTGCGGAGGAGTGATCAGGGATTCCCAAGGATAATGGCTAATGGGGTTCTGTAAATCCCTTGGTCTTCATACGGTCATTGAGGCGGAGTTATATGCCATTATGCTAGGACTGAGAATGGCTCAGAAGTTGGGATTACAACAGATTATGCTCTATTCTGATTCTTTGGATGCTATCAATATAATCATGAGGGACTGCTGTTATGATGATCATCCACTAAGAGACATCATCGGTGATATCAGAGATCTTCTCTTCCAGGATTGGGACGTCAAGCTTTACTACACTCCAAGAGATAACATTGCATGTGCGGACTAATTGGCTAAGGAAGTCCATGATGCTCCTCCTCATGAGGACGTGATCATTATCACTACAGTTCCTGTGGGGTGCCTTGACTTGGTGACAAGAGACCAAATGGCCTGCCGATCTTAGTATTGTAGTTAGTTTGTTTACTTAGGGCTAGATTTTATAATCTAGTTCCTATTTTATCTTTTCAAGCTCCGATTTACCTGTATTTTGCAAAAAAAAAAAAAAAATTGCCGGCTTTCTACTTTTTACTTCAGATTTAAAAATTCTAAAGCCGACTTTTTAGTATATTATTTAAATAATAAGTTTCTATATATACAAACATAAATCATACTATATTAGTTGATTTTTATTCCAATTTTAATTAGTAAAAGTCAGTTGTAATAAAAATCAATTTTTATAAGACTAAAACTACTATTCATTTTTTTTTCAGCCCATGCATTCAAGTACGTATAAATGCCACAAATCTGAAGAAATCGCTTGATGAAAAGGGCATTCCCTTTCCTTTTGAGTCAGAAAATCCCAAGCGGCAGTGTTTACTCTTATCGTTAGGTCATATATGGTCTGAGTTCACGGGCACACGTTACCCCAAAAATTAATTATTTAAAGGGAAAAACTCTTTTTATGAGGGGCCCATTTTGTTTCTTTAATCTATAATCTAATTATTGCTTGCATTATCCAATGACCGACGCTTTAGGATGTGCTTCGATTCTAACGTATATTTTATACATGCATATATATATATATATAGTTTCATGGAGCCCACGTCTCATAATTATTTAGTAGTACTATTTTTTTCCTCTACCTTGCTGTGAAAGTGCGTTCAGTGTAGTGTTCAAAAAAAAAAAGAAAAAAAAGTGCGTTCTATAAATGTAAAGTAATTAAATAGCCCCGCAAAAGTAAAGGATGAAATAGTTGAATTACACGTGAAATACGTTTATGATGTTGGTCGAGTTCACCTCGCATGGATTAAAGAAGTTAAATAAATAAATTATTTAATCATATAATATATTATATATTATTAAATTATACTCCCTCTAATTCTAATTATAAGAACACATTTTAGAGTTAGTTTTGGTCCTAATTATAAGAGCAAGTTTTAACTTTTGAATTTTTTTCCCTATAGTACCCCTGTTTATACTTTCTCAATAATAATTAAAGATAATAATAATTTAATAATATACTTATATATTTTATAAAGTAAATAATATTTACAACTCATTAATGTTATATACACCTCAATTATACTTTTTTTTTATAAAATAATTTTGAGCAATTTTTGTTATATTTTTCCCGTAACACCCCTATTAATACTTCTTCTACAATAATTAATTTAATAACATGCTTATATTTTATCAAATGAGAGATTCTACTTTAACTTTTATTTTTAAATAAAATAATTTTAATATTTCTTTAAAAATATTTTTTTGTAACTATCAGATTCTGCTGAGGCCACATAATTAAGACGACTTTGTATATACTCCTCCGTATAGCATCTACATGAGGCATTATTCCACGTTAATTATACTTGGGTTATGTGTAAATTGCAATTAATTAATTAGATTCTCTACGTATGAATCAACGACATAAGGATTCAGTTTTATATGGCACTGTTTTATTATACTCCTTATATATATATGTTCTAATTTTGCCTTGAAGTAATTTTCAATTTTAATCAAGGGTATTTTTGAAAAATAATTATAATTAACTAATTTAACTTCTCTCATTAATCTCTTCAAATTCTGGTAAATAGTTCCTATAATTAGGACCGGAGGGAGTATATCGATTTATAAGTTAAGCAAAATGGTTTAGTGAAAAAACGATAAATATTAATATTTTAAAGTAATTTAATTAGTTTTCTTAATATTTTTAAAGAAAAGTCAACTATATCTTATATTTATGATTGAATGAAGTAATAGCTAGTGGAGTAGTAGTGGTTTGTATTGGTCTTAAGTTATCTTGCCCGTTTGGATGGGTTTTTTTTGAGAAAAAAGTACTTTTTAATTGAAAAAAAAATCTTTTTTAATTAATTTATGTGTTTAAATGATATTTTTTTAAAATAAAAAAGTAAAAGTCACAAAAAAAGCTAAAATGCTCCTTTTTTTAAAAGCTCCAATTTGGAGTTTAAAAAAATAAGCATTTAAAAAATGCACTTTTTTAAAAGCTCATCCAAACGGGCCATCTGACCTCAATCTATTTTATTTCTCAAATTTATAATTTATAATTAAACTCTTCTAATTAACTACATACACATATATGCTAAGGGGGTATTTTTAATTTCTGTCCGTTGATTGATATATTTAGGCCAAAAGGAGCATTAACTAAAGAATATATTTATTATATATAGGGTAAAACATACTTTTCATCTTTATAGTTTACTTTGATTTGGGTTTGGTTCCTTGAAAACTTGAAAAATTTACTCCATCTAACACCATTATCCCTCTATTAGTTTTGCAGTCATGACTTGATTACTGGACAAGATAACATGGGAATAATGCATTAATATGGGCTGATGAGCTGGATAAATGATTTTAAAATTTTTTAAAAAAAATTGAAAGAAACGGATCGTTAATTAATCCAAATATCGAGGGCACCGTCAAATTTGAAACATAAGCTAGTGAGAAAGTTGAATGTCACCTTCCATCTAAGAAGAATCCGAGATTACCGATCTGCCTTATCCAAGAATCTTATAGCAATGGGTGGCATGTGCGGTTTCCACACTCCTTTGTCTCAGTTTCAATATATAACCCTTCCATGGCGCGTGAGAAGACGATTCCGACAACAGTGATTTTTCCCTATAAATATATAATTATGTATATAATAATTAGTAGAGATTATTAGGCATATATTGAGGGGTGATATTGGGTAGATTATATAATTTGTGTGAGTGGGATAACGGTTGGAAAAATGACTTATTTACAATCTGACTTATGAAAAAATAAAATTAGGTAAAAGTCAAGTTGTGAAACATGATTTATGTTTGGATTGGTGGTAACATAAGTAGCTTTTTGTGAAATTGAAACTTGTTAAGTCTTCCACCCCGGTGCCGCTAACAATGAGATCAACACAGAAAACTCACCAGCAACAGCTAGTTCTGGCCTCGACAGTAAATTCTTAACGGGTTTGACGACATTCAGATACAGCAATCTAAGAGTGATAAGAAAACCACTCTTTAACAAAACATGCCTTTCTCAAAACATGTGCTTTGTAATAGTCGGCCACATCGGGTAATATCATATTATCTAAATTTATAGTATATAGTAAATTCTTATCCACTTTCGTTTCTAAAGTTCTAGTTTATAGTATTTTTTCCTACTTCATGGATTAGTTTGTTGATTTAAATTGGAACTTAAGAAGAGGATGCAAATTAAAACGATCAGAAGAGCCAAGGGAGAAAATGAAAGTGATCTTTCAGCGTCCGGATCCTCTCATTGTCTCTCTCCCTCATTTTCTCTCACAGTCCCATCTAGACCGTCCAAATCTTGATCCAACGGTCCAGATTCCAAAAAAAATTAACTTTTGTCTTTTTCGAAAAAGACAAAAATCTAATTTTTTTTATAAAAAAATCTGGACCGTTGGATTAAGATTTGGACGGCCCAGATGGGACTGTGTGAGAAAATGAGGGAGAGAGACAATGAGGGAATCTGATTCCGATCTTTCATCAGAAATCAGTAACTCTCTATATACAAAAACATCAACTTTGGTTGCAACTTGGAAGATTGATGGGCTTAGATCTTCTTCCAGATGCTCAATCCTCTCCTTCTTCTTCATCATCATGTATATCCATGTATGCTCAAATTGTTGGATTCAAACTTAGTCCCCCTTTGACTGCACACCTCCCTTCTTTATTTTCTAAACTTTTTTTTTTTTTGGGGGCCATGGCCCCCCCTTGCATCCATTAAGATCCGTCTATGGTTAGTAGGGTAGACACGGCTCCTAGTGCAAGGCAGTAGATACCAACAACTGAAGGTTCTAAACCTATTCAAATAGTGACATTGGTTATCTGTAATTTATAAAAGAATTTTGATATTTGTAAATATTATGTACGAGTCTTGTGGGGATTCCTGTTATGTAATCAAGTACTTTATATCAGTCAGTGTGTGTGTCATTTTTATTTTGCCCACTGAGCTATGTATTAATACTCTAATAAATGTCATAATATTAAGGGGTTTAACATATATTATTATGGTTATTATTGGAGTCTGTTTGTTGCTTGCCACTACATCAAAGTCATCTTTTAGTTTGATTCCTTGGGTTGCAAGTTAGACGAAAAGATAAAAGCCATTTTCAACATGTAAGTTAACTTGTTTGTAAAAAATTGGTTTTTTCCTTGAATAAATTGTTTTAATGTTTTTTGATTTTCAGTTTAATGATGGTGCACTCAAGACATATTATTTAATGGTTGGGAAGTGCGAAGGTAAAAGTGGTTCAACGAAGTGGTTCCAGCTGAAAGTAAGTTGTTTGAATTCAAATTCTTTAATTGACAATCACTTTATATATGTCGTTATTCATTTTTACCATTTTCTTTTGATGTATAGTGACCTCAGCAACTAGGGAGAACTAAATGCAGATATTATATTTTACTTTATATGTATAACATCATTTTTATTGAACTTACTATAAATTTTGAACACGTGATCATTTCTTGATTCTCAAATGATTTTCATTTTTGTTATTATAATTGAATTGTTAGTTATTTCATTTAATTGATTGATTTATATTAACTTAGTCTTCAATTTGAGTGCAGACTTTAGGTAATAAGGACACTGCCTGCACAGTCAAAGACATTAATTTGATTCGAAACCTTTTGGTAGGATATCTTATACAATAGCTAGATGATGTGTAGACATAAAATGTTTATTTTACATAATGTAGTGGTTTAGAGAATTTTTGAACACTTGATTATATTTGTTTAAGTTGATCCATGTTTAGTCTTGGAGCACTTGAATATATTTTAGAACTATTGTATGTATATATACTTACTTAGTAGTGTTTTGTTTTGGGTATATGTATATTTTCTGAGAATTGGTTGTTTTTTACAGGATGAGTAAAAAATACGGATTACATATATAAAAAATTTGACTCTCAATGTATGTTTTCTATAAAACAGACGTTGCAAGTCTGCCACATACAATGTCAATTTTCATGAAAACAAACGTCGTAAGTAACTTAAAACATCTATTTTCCTGAAAATCAACGTTATATGCATTAGACTTACAACCACTTATAACGACTGCTTTGAAATGGATGTCTATTTTGAAACTTTCAACGACACTAGCATACACATCCCCCTAAAAACGGACATCTAAGGATCTTAAAAACAGACGTTAAAAATGTCTTATGTAATAATGTTACGACAACATGGGCATGCCTATCATTGTCAACACAGCTATGTGGTTCAACAAGAATACGTTAACCATCGTTAGCAGTAGTATGCTACATATCCTTATAAACATGCCTATCACTGTCACCACAGCTATATGGTTCAACAAGAATATGTCGACCACCGTGAACAAAAAGTTTGCCACATGTCCTCAATTTGAGGAAGATGATCATCATCGAAAAAAAGATCCTAACCTTAGTTAGGATGAGAACTTTAACTTCTTTCTATCTAAAGTCGAAGAAGATTATAGGAGGGTTGAAAGATGCCACAAGGAGAAGGAAGAGTACAAGGCTTCTTGGGAACGTTAGAGAGCTGAAGATAAATGTCTCAAGGCACAACTGGAACGCTTGAATGCCGAAGCTAAGCACTAACATGCCTATATGTAACAGGACATGAAGATTATGTGTCAACATCTTCATGAGTTACACAATGTAAATAGGAGTATAACGATCCAGATAAGTGAGTTGAGAGAAGTCGAAACTCTTTCTTCAACGCAAATGATGAGATTGTAACCAAACTAAAGAACTATTGCCAGCTATTGTGGAACCCAATCATCACGTTGATGTCTTAAATTGCCTTGTCCTACATGTTCCAAGGAAAACTCATCTGATTGATACTACCAATAAGAATAATCTTGTTGATCATGTCATCCACGTGACAACGATTAAGATTAGTAAGGTTCACGTTCAAAGGACAACAACCTCACCTCCTTAACACACTACAGTACTTAAGGTCACTCCATTGCTAAATGGTTCACTCTAACAATATCTTGTCTGTTAGAAAGCTTTTTCAGACACTCTTCAAGATTCAACTAGTTATTCCTACTAAGGTTTACTCTTTCAGTATCTCACTTGTTGGAAAGGGTTTCTAGATGAAAGTGATATGTTGAAGAATTAGCCAACCCTTCCTCTCAGATTTGTGCGTCACTTTTAACCCATCAGGAGCCGAGTCTTTCAAGTAGGGGAGAAATGGTGTGATGGGAGATAAGGAAATCTAAGTTTTAGTTAAGAGATATGAGGTTATCCATTATAAGTATTAAATAAGGATATTTATCCATTTTTTAATTTGAATTTTGAATTTAGGATTATTTGAATTTTAAATTGTTATTTTATTATTTCTATGGCGTTATAAGTAGAGCTTAGGGTTCTCTGTTGTATGCACATTTGATTAATTGGTTAATAAGAATTACTTTTCCCTCTGAATATTCTCTCTCCTCCATCTCTCTTCATCTAATTTCTCCCTCCTTCTTCGTGTGTGTGTGTGATCCACCACATGGAATGCTTGCTTATGGCTTCAATAACTCACTTCCAAATCCCAAAAAGTCAATTAAATAGTAAAAACTATTTTATATAGGGTGAAGGTGAGAATAAGAACTAGTGTCAGCAGCGGAAGATCTTGAGATAAATTTTTTTTTTGGGGGGGGGGGCAAATCTTTATCCCAAGATCGTAATATTTGGTGTAGATCTACCGGCAAATACAGGGGAATGACAAATCCAGTTTGAGTTGTGAAGACAACAAAGATATCTATTACTATCATTTCTCATCGACAACAAACAAAATCAAAGAATGAAAGCAAAGAAGGAAATAAAGAAAGAAACAAGGAAATAATTTATCAAACTCGACGATTTCAACGAGATTTACCGATTAGGAAATTTCTTATATTAGAAAAGAATCAAGACCAAACAAAGTAAATATGGAGTTGAATCAAAACAAAGAAATAAGATGGGAGAATTTACCTGTAGGCTGTAGCGAGCAAGAGCCGAAAAATCACAAATGAGTTATCAAAGGAGATTGGGATAAAAACATGCGCGTTCCTCGTTCATGTTATTCAGTTATCAAGGGAGAATAATAGAAGCGTGCCCTAATGTCTAACGTCTATGAGCGGGACTATGTGAGGGAATGAATGAAAGAGGGGGAAATTGTTTTAAAAAAAATTTGGGGGCTAAAGGAGCATGATTATCCAGCTTGCATGTTGAAATTTATGCCAAAGGGTGACGTTGATGAATTTTTGACATAATTGGAATAATCAATCAATCAATCACATTTAATTTCTCATTGTCCATTAAATTTAATTAATTGGTTGAAAAATTCCCACATTCACTAGCTTAGACCAAAAGATCTCACATTCCCATATTCAATTTGCATGATTAATTTTTTTAGGGGGTCATCATCAAAGATCCGTCACTGGCTTAAACCAAAAGATCCTACATTCCCACATTCAATTTACATGATTATATTTTAGGGGGGGCCATGGCCCCCTCTGGCCTCATCAAAGATCCGCCACTGAGTGTCAGGGTCCTTGTTTAATTGATTTTTTTTTTTTGGGGGGGGGGGGATGGCTTCAATAACTCACTTCCAAATCCCAAAAATTCAATTAAGTAGTAACAACTATTTTATACAGGTGAAGGTGAGAATAATAACTAGTGTCCGAGTCCTTGTTTAGTTGTTGTTGTTGTTGTTTTTTTTTTTTTTGAGGGGGGTTTGCCCGTAAACAAACATCGAGAAACTCTAAATATTCATACGGTTAAGGTGGCAAAAATGCACATATGTTTTACTTTGGGGAGCGCCAAACAGTAAGTGCTTTTTTAAGGTGTAAAAGTGATAAAGTAGTTACAAATTAGGTACAAGAATACTATTTGACCGTTAAGTTCTGACTGGACAATGACAAGGCTTTCAAAAGTACAAAAATACTGGTGATTTCGCAAAAAAGCCCCCAACACTAAGTTCTTTTTTTTTAATTTAATAATTTTATTTTAATTAAAGGAAAATTATTATTCCTCTAAGTATAATTCCTGACACGCCAAATTTTTTCTTTCCATAACTTATTTTTTTAAAAAAATCCTTATTAAATTTTCTAATTAATAATTAAAAAATGAGTATTTATGCATTTGAAATTTGATATTATAAATACTCTATTTAAATAAAAATAATTTTAATTTTTTGATCTAACAAATTGAACAAGAAATTATTTAAATAATTTTTCAATCAAAACCAAACAATATTATTTAATTTTTATTGTATTAAGAAATATGCAATATAAGCGTTTGCACCTTTAAATGAGTTATTTCTATTTATATGATGAATGAAAATAAATCAAAGAATGTTATAGATTTATAATTATAAAGTTGACTTTTTCAAAGTAAATTAATTATTTTTTTTTGAAAGAATAAATCAATTATTTCTTTAACTATTTATTTTTCAAAAAAGTAAAATTATTTGTAAGTAAATCTATTATTTATAATATCAAATTTCAAATGCTTAAATACTCATTTATCAATTATTAATTAGAAAATTTGATTAAAAAATAAATTATGGAAATAAAATATTTACCATTTTTACCCATGGAATAAATACTCCTTCCCAAAATAATAAATCAAAAGAAAAAATTTGGCCTCCCAGGAATTATTCCTAAAGAAATAATAATTTTCCTTTAATTGAAATAAAACTATTAAATTAAAAGAAAAAAACACTTGGTGTTGGACGCTCTTTTGATCAAACCACATATATATTTTTTCACATTTAAAAGCCACGTCATCGTCCAGTAAAAAAAAAAAGTCAAACTTCACAGTCAAAGTCAAATTTAACGGTCAAACGGTATTTTTACACATAATTTATAACCACGTAATCATTTTTGCACCTAAAAAAAGCACTTGGTGTTGAACACTCCTCAGAGTAAAATACATATACATTTTTGCACCTTAGCCCATATTCATATGTTAAGGAATAGTAATTACTGATTAATTGGCCTTTAGAATATAGTTGTTGGAGTGAATATATTGTTGGAATTTGGGTCAAGGTACAGATTTACCAATCAACTATTACCCGAGGAGCGTCTGGAACAAATAACTATTGAGGAGACCAAAATTGCCAATCAACAATTAAAAAGTGAAAAAAAATACAATTTGGAGCAGATTCGCCAACGAACTATTACCTCGTCACTGTTTTGGTGTCTCCGTCTTCCATTGACTGTCACAGTATCGATGACGTCAGCATTTCCAAAGCTTCTATTGTTGCTGGGTGTTCCACTCACCCTCTTGAACTCATCCAGTAGTCTACAGCGTTCGACTAGCACACACCTTGCACCCTAGTTCCATCCCTCTGATGTCATAAGCAGCAACCGCTGCTACCACAATGCCTGCTCCCATGGGTCTCATCTCTGTTGGTGTTTTCCTTTTCCAACAAGAAGGCTTAACCGCTCTTTTCTCCAGCATTTCCGCCACCGTCCTACACCAGTGCCTCATATTTTAACTTTGTTACGGACCGGCCCAATAGGCCCAAGTCCGGACCTCGGCCCAGTAGCGCCTATAAGGGAATCCGCGCTATATTAGGAAGGGATCCGAGATCCCCTATTTTTAGGATCTCATTAATGAAGATTCTCCTATGATCATGGGACCAACCAATCAGCACCTGAGGGCTCAATCATAGATATCGCCCATTAATAGGGAGATACGAGCACCAAGCTCCTGGATAAATAGAAGGAAACCCTAAACAGGTGCACACGTTCTATCTTATGCTCTTGTTACTTTCTGTCACACAGAGCACACACCCCACTCCCCTGGCTGCGTGCCTTCCAGTTTACTACGAACTACGTGGACTTTGATCCCTTCAGAGGGTACATAGGCTCTAGGCTTGACAACCTAGTCAAGTCCAATTTCTGTGTTCTTCATACAGAACAAACTTAATTGTGATAGTTATTTTTTTAAAATAGTTATTTGGTGTTTTTTTTTCACTTTTAATAGTTATTTGGTGTTTTTTTTTCACTTTTAATAGTTATTTGGTGTTTTTTTCACTTTTAATAGTTGATTGGCAATTTTGGTCCCCTCAATAGTTATTTGTGCCAGACGCTCTTCGGGTAATAGTTGGTTGGCAAATCTGCATCTTTACCCTTTGAATTTTGAATCTAATCTCATAGGTTATGAATAAGAAGAAGGTTGGAGGAGGAAAAAGGAAGAAGGAATGTGTGTGTGCCCTCCTGGTCCAGTTCGCGCGTGTGTGAAATTAAAATATAATTTTTTATTAAATTATTTTTTAGTCCCTAAACTTTTGATAATTCCTTTTTTGCCCCTTCAAGATTTTCCCAACTAGCAGCTGCGAATTGCAATCCATTTTGGTCGTTCACTCCATTCGGTGTATCTATTCATATGACGCACCAGTTCACCAGCAAGGGTCACTGTTCGCTCCGTTCTGCTGCGTCTGTTTGTAGGATGAACTAGTTTGCTGCAAAGGTCGAGTCCATCTGATCAATTTTCTGTCGTCTATAAATAGGGCATGCTAGTAAAAGACCTATATCTTAACAAATCTAAAACACTCCTCTCTACATATTGCATTTTGCAAACATAGTCTGTGCGATTCTAAAAGTAGACTCGTTGTGTTTGCTTGGGCTTCAGAATTAGAGTGCTATAATTCTGAAGACAAAAAGTCTGCTCTATCCTAGAAGACAATTGCTCAACAACCTTGGGCATCCATATTGAGGGAGCAAAATTGTCCTAGGTAAACAACTTATGTTGGGCCCAGATTTTTTCAAAATTCATTACCATGATCAACAGTCTTATGAGTTTGTTTATGGTTTTCATATTATACAGAACTATTGTATGCTTACTGTATATGCAATATTAGTTGTACAGATTTGTGTTATTTTTATAGTAAACGCAATCTTGGTAGTACAGATTCTTGTTATTGTTCAATTTCTACATGTTTATTATATTTTCTACAACAATTTGAAGACAATTTTTCTGATTGAAATCAGCGTAGATTAATTTCTAATAAACAAAGCTGATTTCATGTGTTGGTAGTAATATTGGATTGAATTTGTGTTTAGTATCTGTAATTTTGATTATTATATTGTTCGTAGATTAATCTGTATGATTAATTAGAGTTTCTGTTTTAATAACAAAAATGGCAAGTACAAGTACGATTTGATAAACCTAAGTGGTTCTGTTCCAATGCATGGTGAAAAACCAGAAAAGTTCAATGGGAATGATTTTAAAAGATGGCAATAGAAAATATTTTTCTATTTAACTACCTTGAACTTGGCATGGTTTTTCATTGAAGATGCTCTGAAATTGGAAGAAGGACAATCGTTGGACAAGGAAAAGCTTGCTGCGATATATGCTTGAAAGCATTCTGATTTATTCTCAATGGTCTAGACAATACAATGTATACTGTAGATAGTACTTTGGATACAACCAAAGCATTACGGGAGAGTCTGGACAAAAAGTATAAAACTGAGGATGCTGGCTTGAAGGAAAAAAACAATATAGTTGGCATATTTTTTGACTTTAAAATGCTTGACTCGAAATCTGTGGTAAATCAAGTTGAAGAACTTCAATTGATTGTACATGACATTCATGTCGAAGGGACGTCTCTTAGCAAGTCTTTCCAAGTGGCTGCTTTTATAGAAAAATTGTCATCATCTTGGAAGGATTTCAAGAGTTATCTCAAGCATAAGCGCAAGGAGATGTTACTTGAAGATTTGATTGTAAGATTGAGAGTAGAAGAAGACAACAAGATTTCTGAAAAGAAATTTGACAGCAATCCTATAGTTTCAAAGGCTAACATTGTTGAGGATGGTCTGAAATTCAAGAAACGGAAATGCTTTAATGAGGGATTATCTAAGCAAGGCCATAGCAAAGGTCAGAAATTCAAAGGCAATTGTTATAATTGCTGGACGCCTGGCCACCATGTTAAGGATTGTAAGAAGCCAAAGAATCTCAAGAAGAAGAACACTCAAGCCAATATGGTTGAAATTGCTACTGATATGATTGAAAACATGAATCTTTCAGTAGTTGTAATGCAATAAAGCTTGGTTGAAAATATCAAGGAGTGATGGGTGGACACTGGTGTCACCAGGCATGTATTTTCCAATAAATGGATGTTCTCTTCTTACACCCCTGCGAAGCAAGATGAACAGCTATATATGAGAAATTCTTCTACTTTAAGGTTGAAAGTTTTGGGAAGTGGCCTTAAAGATTACTTCTGAAAAAGTCGTGACACTTATTGACGTGCTTCATGTACCCAACATTTGCAAGAATTTAGAGTCTGGATCCCTCTTAAGTAAGAGTGGTTTTAAGCTTGTATTTGTTTATGATAAGTTTGTACTTTCTAAGAATGATATGTATGTAGAAAAAGACTACCTTATTGAGGGCCTTTTCAAAATTAATGTAACGACTATCACCAATGATGGTGCTATCAATAATAATATTGTTTTTATTTATATGCTTGAGTCCTCTAATTTATAGCATCAAAGATTAGGACAAGTTAATTTTAAATCAATTAAAAATTTAATTTATTTAGATTTGTTGTATAAAGTTAATTGTTCCAAAAATGATAAATGTCAAGTATACATTGAATCAAATTTTCTAAGTCATCGTTTCCTCATGTTGAAAGATCAACAGAGTTAATAGATTCAATACAAATTGATATATGTGATATGAAATTTGTACCATCTAAGAGTAATAAGAAATATTTTATTACATTTATTGATGATTATAGTAGATATTGTTATGTGTGTTTGCTTAATAGTAAAGATGAGACTATTATTGTTTTTAGACAATATAAAAATGAAGTTGAAAATCAATTTAACAAGAAAATTAAAGTAGTGAGGAGTAATCATAAGGGAGAATATGATGGTCCCTTTGAGGAATTTTGTATAGAATCTGGTATTATACACTAGACGACTACTCCTTACACTCCACAATCAAATTGGATTACAGAGAGAGAAAAAAATCGAACATTGAAAGAAATGATGAATACATTATTAATTGCTTCCTGTTTACCACAAATTTTTCTTTGGGGGGGGGGGGAAGCCATTATAAAAGCGAACTTTCTAATTAACAAAGTGTCTAATAAAACGATACAAAGCATACCATACAAAATATGGAAAGGGAAAAAAATCTTCCTTAAAATATTTGAAAGTGTACGGGTGCTTGGTAAAGGTTGAGATTCCTAAACCTAAAAGGTTAAGAATCGGTCCTATGACAGTAGACTGTGTGTTTATTGGTTATTTATTTAATAATAGTGCTTATCGTTTGCTGGTTTATAAGTCTGATGTATCAAATATCCATGTGAATACAATTATTGAGTCAAGGAACACTACGTTCTTTGATAATATATTTTTGTACAATAAGAGTAATGATGATAACAACATTGTGATATCTCAGGATACTATGATTAATGATGATCTTAGAGAGAAGGAACCTAGACGTACTACCAGGCAAAGGACCTCAACATCCTTTGGACCTACTTTTCTAACTTATCTATTGGAAAATGAGCCTCAAACATATGGAGAGGCTATGAATTCTCCTGAATCACCATTTTGAGAAGAGGCTATAAATAGTGAAGTTGAATCGATCCTGTCAAACCACACCTAGGAATTGGTTGACCTTCCTTCTAGTAATAAGCCTCTAAGAACTAAGTGGGTCTTCAAAAAGAAGATGAAAGTAGATGGCACTATTGATAAGTACAAAGTTAGGTTGGTAGTAAAAAGCTACAGACAACGTGAAGGCCTTGATTACTTTGATACCAATTCACCTGTTACAAGAATTACATCCATTTGATGTTAATCACGTTAGTATCATTGAATGGGTTGGAGTTACATCAAATGAATGTAAAGACAGCCTGTTTGGATGGTGAATTAGAGGAAGAAATTTATCTAAAACAACATGAGGGATTTATCATCTCAGGATAAGAACGGAAAGTTTTTCACTTGATAAAGTCCCTTTATTGACTTAAGCAAGCCCCAAAACAATGGCATGCGAAATTCAATGAAGTTATGTTGTCAAATGGCTTTAGTATTAATGAATATGACTGATAGGGCAAAACTTAAAGCCTAAAAACTCCGCAAGTGCACGGGTCGTATCAAATAATAAAGAGTAAGTAAGATATTGTTCCCACGAGGACTTGGTATCACAACTTTAGTTAAGCATTAATTTTCACAATTTCGTTTAAGTTGAGGAAAACAAAAATTGAATTTAATTAAGAAAAGAAATTAAAACTAAAATAAAAATAAGAAAATTACCACAATAATCAAATGAGCAACCTAGAGTCACTAATCCCTTATTTGATTCTTAGATTTTATCCCTACTAAATTAACTTTGACTTAATCTAATCAGCTAATCTAGAGTATTAATGTCTATAATTGCCTTCCGGTCCATTTATATACCTATCTTAAATAATTATGTAATGCCTCACACAATTAAATAAGACGCGTTTTAAATCGAGCTCACTCTAATTTGATTATGCGGAGCTTCTAGGTATATTCCTATCCTAGACGCAAATTAGATTAAAACCTAACTTCACGTTAAATTTAAACCTAATTCCACATTATTTATTTCCAAGGTTAATTTAGGATTCCCTCTTCCAAGTCCAACCCTAAATCCCCAAAACATGCTCAATGGTGGCCAATCAATAAGCAATAACAATGAACACAGGATTAAATAAACTGAAATAAAATTAAACAAAACTAATTAGTGGGAATAATCTCTAAAACCCAAACAAGTTCATAATACTCTAGGTTGCAAAACCAACTAGCCACACATGGCTTTATTCAAATCCATAAAAAAGATGAAAATTCAGGTTCAAAGAAGAAGAAGGAGAGAGAGGAAAGAAAGATTCTTCGTCGCCTCCACAGTCCTTCCGTCCTTCCGTGGAGATGATGAAGAGAATTGAAACGCTCGGCCTCTACTCCTCTGCTTCTTCGTTCCTTCTCGTTCTGTGTCTCTCTGATCTTTCTGCTCCGTCTTCCTCTTTCTTGTCTCTGCCTCCCTATTTATAATAATTTAGGTCTTGGGTCATTGATTCTCCTTTTCTTATTACAAAGATATCTCATATCTTGTAATTTACTCCATCAGATCACACAATTGATTTTGTTTCTATTTTTCTTGCGAGGGACCATCAAGTTTGGCTGGTTGCATATCCTCTTATTGCCTTTTCTACTTCATTCCAAATCAGCTAATATTTCCTGCACAATAAAAATAGGATATGAGTAGATTTTATGTCGATTTATTCTTTGATCCCAAGTTTCATGCAATTATGGAAACGATCATAAAAGATAATTAAATAGGTATATAATATCAATAATTCCAATTAAATCTCATAAAATATACACCTATTTAATCATAAAATATATACTCATCAGTGACAAATGTGTCTATATTCGAAATAATGAAAACGAGTTTTCTATAGTTTGTCTTTATGAAGATGACATGTTGATAACGAGTACTAATAATCAAATGATTAAAGCTACTAAGCGATTGCTTACCAGTAAGTTTGACATGAAAGATATGGGTCTAGCAGATGTTATTTTGGCAATTAAAATCCAAAGAACATCTGATAGGTTGGCTTTATCACAAGCACACTATATTGCTAAAATTCTTGAGAAATTCAAGAGTTTAAACATAGCTCCTGTGTCGAACCCTTTAGATTCTAGTCTTCGACTGTTGAGAAATACTGGCGAAGCTGAAAAACAAAAGGAGTATGCTTGAGTGCAAGGCAATCTTATGTATGTTACGAACTGCACTAGACTTGATATTGCCTATGCAGTAAGCATGTTGAGTCGCTTTACAAGTACTCTAAACAGACTTCATTTGAGAGCTATGATAAGAGTTTTGGGTTACTTAAAGCAAACTTAAAACTTTGCTTTGCATTATTAGAAGTACCTTGCAGTGCTAGAAGGGTATTGTGATGCTGTGTCTTGGAAGTCATCCAAAGAGACTTGCATTGCAAGATCAACAATGGAAGCAAAATTAATTGCTTTAAATAAAGCTAGTGAGGAAGCCAAGTTGCTTTTTAATCTTCTTGAAGACGTTCCTAGTTGGCTAAAGCCGGTACCGGTAGTATGTACACTCTGTGATAATCAATTAGCTATTGGTAGGGCTAAGAATGTCATGTATAACGACAAGTCTAGCCATATACGTCGTAGACATGATACCGTTAGACATCTACTCTCAAATGGAATCATCTTAATTGATTATATGAAATTAAAAGAGAATATAGTAGATCCATTGACTAAAGGGATTCTTAGAGAGTTGGTTAGAAATTTGTCAAAAAGAATAGGTTTAAGGCTGATCCATTGTTACTTATTGCGGTAACTCTACCTAGAAAAGTGGAAATCCCACAAACTAAGTACAAAGAGACAACTAAGTGATGATCGACTGTAAACACTATGGAGTTTTAAATTCATACCCATTCCTAGACAAGACGATGCATATATATAAGGGTAAGCTTTTGGGCTTTTAATGGTTTCTTAATCTAACGTGTTTAGATGATGTATGTTAACTTATATCACAAGGAATCATCCATGTGATTGTGAAGTGTGGGTCACTTTATGAGAATTTAAAACGACCGATTTTCTAGAATACTCACAGAACCAGGCAGGTATCCAGAGCCAAAATGGACATATCATGAGAACCAATGATACTAGAGATGCAACTATGTGACTCATATTGTCTTGGTATACACTAAATGGTCAACGGTTCAAGACAATGCGTCCACTGATTGATCAGTATATCTGATAGGTTTTTACTAGAGAAGGTTCAAAGGTAACCCCTACCTTTCTTTATGCAATTGTTTCTTGTAGAGGAATCGCACTTTGTGTACATATTCATTTGCACTTGGTCACGATGAACTGACTTCTTATCCATGTGGGAGATTGTTGGATTTTGTGTCTAAATCCAATGGGTTATGAATAAGAAGTCGCGTCAGTTCGCCACCGCCAGTCGTGCCGTTTCGCCGATGGGACTCCATCTGATCATTTCATCGTCTATAAATAGACGTGCATGTGATAGAAAAATTAACTTGTATTTTTAACGTTATGCTCCCATATATATAGTTTAATATGTTTTGCTATAAATATCATTCGTGCGATTTTGAAAGCAGACTCGTTATATTCGCTTGGGCTTCTTATTGAGATTGTCATCATTCCGAAGACAAAAAATCTGTTTTATCCTAGGAGACAATTGTTCATTAACCTTGGGCATTCGTATAGAGAAAGCAAATTGTCTTAAAGAGACAACATATTTATCTTCTTGTGAAGAAATATTCTATGTTTACAGATTATGCATATTAATTATATAGATTCTGACCCTTATGAAAAACTTACTTCTAAAATATTTTCAACAACATATATATGATGAGATCCATAGAAGTAGCCGTTTGAAGGCTGACTCATTGGGATTAATCTTCTTTAGCAGGTTGAAGTGAGACTTTTGAAATTCATGCAGACGGGGAAAAAAAAAGAGAAAAATGAATAGAAGAGAAGATCATAAGTGATATTTCAAAATTTGAAAAATTAAGAATTAGGACAGATTCCCCCCCCCCCCAATTGATATATAAAAAACATGTTACAAGTATCTTGCACATCGAACATCTTTGTTTGAGCGCAGAAACCTCAAAACTCCAATCAGAGAATATCAGTGATCTCATATAAGCAATCTCAAAAGGCGATTACATCAATATCAACAAGCAATAAATGGGAGTGGCTTCCAAAGAACCAGGATAGAGCTTGACTTTCATAAAGCCATATTGTTTATACACTTTTTGTAGTCCTACTTTGAATAGCTTGAATTTCTACTGAAGTTGATGATTAGGGATCTTATATATGCAAGATATGTTTAGGGAACTTTAGTAAATGATTATAGGGATCTTCCTCTTCTTGTTTTTTTTTTTTGGCGATACATTGGAGAATTAAAACTAAAAAATAAGAACAAAACTAGAGATTACTTGGAATTTTTATCTTTGTAAGAGCTCTCTGTATTTTTATCTCAGATATTATATTGGGAAAATCCATATGGAGATCCTTTTTGGAGAAAAAATCTCAAAAAGGGCCACAAGATTTTGAAAATTTAACAACAAAATCAATACATGTTAACAACTAAATCAGTTGTATTAACAACAATATTTTAACAACTAAATCAGTCACATTAACAACAACAATATCAATCCCGGTTAACAACTATATCAGCCCCATTAATAATTCACTAGATTCTGAAAATCCCATAAAAGAATTTTGAGCCTTTTTTGGGACTTTCAGAATCTTAGAACTCTTTTTGAGATTTTTTCTCCAAAGGGCCCTTAAATGCATTTTTTTCCTATTATATTTCAGTCTTTGTACATTTGTGCATGTCGTGATTTAGTAGGTGGATGGCTTCGAAAAAGTCGCTTCTTAAAATTATGCATACATGCATAAAATGATAGGGATCTCGTATGTCACTTGTGTTGGTTTATCGGGGTGGGTTGTTTTTTTTAATTCGAATGATTTAAAACTCCACTCCCCCTTTAAAGGAAGGACCCCCAGACACACCTACTCCTATTTAGCAATATGAGATATAGAACTCATAATAACCTCTTTTGCATTAGCTTTTGCCATAAGTTGGTCTTTTTTAAGGGAGTGAGGGGGCAGTTGTTATGGGAAGATTCCAAAAAAAGAAAGAAAACTTTAAAATACCAAAATCATAAATTAATTTTGTTACCTATAATAGATTAGATATTCATTATGCTTAATTAGTAATTTACCACTAATTTTAGTAGAGAAAATAGCTGATTTGAGATTTTAAAACTTTAAAGATATTTTCTCAAATTTTCCCCAAAGTTTGTTTGGTGAAAATAATTGAAACATGGGAGGCAAAATTCAGATTTGGATTCTTTCAGTATCTCTTCTCTCTTTTTCTTCTCAATATCTCATTTCTATCCTCAGATTTAAGAAAATAAATGGCCTAGATTTAATATTTTATAAAACTATTATTTTGAATATGAATAAATAAACTTAAAGTATTAAATCATTATCTACACAATTTATACCTTTAATACAAACAAAAATAATTTATAAAACACTATCATAGTTGTTTTAGAAAATATTTAATCTGAACCGTCCATTTTTTCATCTAAAGATAGAAATAAGATTCTGAGAAGAAAAGGAAAAAAGAGATTCTAAGGAAATCTGCTCCTGACAAAATTCCTCTCTCCATTTATATTTTTTGACCTGATCTCTCTCATAATTTTACACCCCTTAATTTTGGGATTTTTTAAGGGTGACAAATTTTATGACTCAAGTATCCCTATTAGAATTGCTATATTTCAAAATGGGCCAGTTTCAACTAAATAAAAAATATGACTGAATTCGTGTTTATTTGAATTAGTTTATTTTAATTAATTTTAAGTTGTATTAAGTATTCATCTCGTCCTTAATATGAACTATATTCACCTAATTTGATTAGATTAAAGAGGATAATAATTAAATTAGTTAATATAACAACTATTGTCTAGAACATTCTACTCATCTTTATTAATTCTCTCATTTCTTCTTTTCCTTGATTATTGTTGAGAAATCATTAATGAGGCAAATTAGAAAAATATTGAAGAATATATCCTATATTTATGATTAAGATAAACTCCATAAATATGTCTCATATTAAGGACATTAGGAGTAATATACTCTTTTCGGTCCTAATTATAGGAACATTTTTGTAGTGTAAATTGTTCGAAAAAGTGTTCTTATAATTGAGACAAAAAATAGTAATAAATAGGGGAAAAGATAGAAAAGGGATTTTAAAATTACAAATTTGAAATCAAGCTTATTACCGGGAGTTAATAACAAAATTATGAAACTTGATAAGTAATTAATAATTCTTTTTTTTTTTGAGAAAATACCTAATTTAGAATTCTACAATTTCAAACTTTTTCTGTCCCTTTTTTTTTCCTGAGAAATTTTTTATCTCTTAAAATCGGAGCCATGAAATTTTCATGATGAAAACAGTTCTCCCACATGTAGTCTTAAGTAGCATCCAAAAGTCTAGAATTACAGAGGAGCCCGGGTTCCCCGAACAGCGTGGTGTCAGAACAAAAGGACATGATTGTCATTTTCATAAATGCTCGTTTCCCCGTTTAGTACCTGCTTCGGACGGAGTACTTCGCTAGTGGGACTCAACCCAATAATTAATTCGGATAACGACGGCCACAAATACTATTTATTTATCATTTATTATATTAGATAGAATGACGCATTACTTTAGGAGCATTTCAAGGAAGATAATTAAAATAGAGAAGAATATGTCATTGAGAAAATCCCATATAAAGTTATTTAAAATAGAAAAATTTTAAATTGAGTTGGTAAATTTAATAAATCTTTAATTGAGTCATTAGCTTAATTTATAATTTTAAAATATAGATAAAATAACTATAATATCCTCCCCTCTCCCCTCATTAATGAGTTTTATTATTCCCTAACTTATGTTTTTCTGTTATAAAAATAAAGATATAGAAGAAGTAGAAAATAGAAGACAAGAGCAGGAGAGATTCAAGAGAGAGAGATTCTCATTCAGTTTGTTCAGTATACATTTGTGAGGGGGTAAGGGGCTATTTATAATGGTTGGAGAGAGAGGTGTAGCTTCTACCCACTCACTACCATGAATGTAGTGGGTGACTACCCATTCCCCACCATAACAGTAGTGGGAACATTAATGCCCATACTGGGTCATCCACTAATATATTCATAACACTCCCCTTTGGATGTCCATTATGAATGTGTCTCATTAAAAACTTTAACTAGGAAAAACCCAGTGGGATAAGAACCTAGCCAAAGAAAAGAGTACATCATCCACTAATACACTTTCTAATGCTGCCTCATTAAAAACCTTTCCAGGAAAACCCAGTGGGACAAAACCTAGATAAGGAAAAAAGAGTACATCGTGTATTGACTCCCCCTTTTGACAACATCAGTTGAGATCTTTAAGTCTTCGAAGGCCGATTCCATTGACAAGCTTTTCAAAGGTTGCTTCTGGAAGTGATTTGGTAAATAAATCTGCTAAATTTTCACTTGAACTGATTTGCTGGATATTTATTTCACCATCCTTTAGAAGATCACGAGTGAAGAAGAATTTTGGTGAAATATGCTTCGTTCTATCACCTTTGATATAACCTTCTTTAAGTTGAGTAATATATGCAGTATTATCTTCATGTAGAACTGTTGGGACCAATTTACCTGAAGATAAATGACAGATTGTTCGTATGTGATGTATTACTGATCTCAACCATACACATTCTCGACTTGCTTCATGCATTGCTAGAATTTCTGCATGGTTAGATGATGTGGCTGATATAGTTTGTTTCATAGATTGCCATGAAATAGCTGTACCTCCACATGTAAACAAATAGCCTGTTTGTGATTTACCATCGTGAGGATTAGACAAAAATCCAGCATTTGCATAACCAACCAGTTCATGCTTTGATACATTTGAGTAATATAGCCCCATGTCCATAGTGCCTCTGAGGTAACGAAGAATGTGTTTTATTCCATTCCAATGCCTTCGTGTTGGTGAAGAACTATATCTTGCTAATAAATTACCAGCAAATGATATATCAGGCCTGTGTGATTGGCAAGATACATTAATGCTCCAATAGCACTGAGGTATGGTACTTCTGGACCAAGTAGTCCTTCTTTACCTTTGTCATTAATTACTCTAGGTCGAAATGGATCTTTATCCACTTGTAAAGACCTTACAATCATTGGAGTACATAATGGATGTGACTTATCCATATAAAATTGCTCCAGGACCTTCTTTGTATAAATTTCTTGATATACAAAGATCTCATCCTTTAGGTACTCGATCTGTAGTCCAAGACAAAATTTTGTTATACTCAAGTCTTTCATTTCAAATTCCTTCTTCAAACAATTAATTGCCTTTTGAAGCTCTTCAGGAGTTCCAATGATGTTAATATCATCAACATAAACAGTAATTATAGCAAATTCGTTTCTAGATCTTTTAATAAAAATGCATGGGCATATTGCGTCATTTTTGTACCATTCTTTCAACAAATATTCTTTAAGACAATTATACCACATGCGCCCTGATTGCTTCAAGCCATACAGAGACTTATTTAACTTAATTGAGTATTGTTCTCGAGAATTTGAATTAGATGCTTCTGGCAACTTGAGTCCTTCAGGGACTTTCATATAAATATCGTTGTCAAGTGAGCCATACAAATAGGCAGTCACAACGTCCATTAAATGCAAATCAAGTCCTTCATTTACTGCCAAGCTAATCAAATAACGAAAAGTAGTTGCATCCACTACTGGTGAATACGTTTCTTCAAAATCAATGCCAGGTCTTTGTGTAAAGCCTTGGGCTACAAGACGTGCCTTATATCTTGTAATTTCACCCTTTTCATTTCTTTTTCTTACAAAGACCCATCTGTATCCAACTGGCTTTACATCTTCAGGTGTATGGACTACAGGTCCAAATACTTTCCGTTTTTCTAGTGATTTCAATTCTGCATTAATAGCATCTTTCCATAAAGGCCAATCCTTTCGTTGTTGGCACTCGCTAATGGATTTTGGCTCTTGATCCTCATTATCATTCATTACATCATATGCTATATGATAAGCAAAGATGTCGTCAACGTTGACTTCATTTCGATCCCATCGGATACCATTCATAACATAGTTTATTGAGATTTCATTGTTTTCACATATTTCAGGTACCTGTGTCTCTTCTGGGACTATAACATTCTCTTCTGGAGACATCTCTACTAGAGATAGTAACTCTTCAGGAGATGGCTCTTCTAGAGCTACTAACTTTTCTCGATTACCCTCGACTTGACCATCTATATTTTTAGCTCCTTTTCTCATTCGAGGATTTTTATCTTTGGAACCGATGGGCCTGCCACGCTTCAGGCGTGCTTTAGATTCATTTATAATATATTGTCCTTCAGGGACATCAATTCGAATAGGAGTATTGGCAGCTGGGACATGTGACTTTGTCACTTTCTTTGGGTCAGTAAATGCTTCTGGCATTCGATTAGCTAAATTCTGTAAATGAATTATCTTTTGAACTTCTTGTTCACATTGCTTTGTACGAGGATCAAAATGAGCCAATGATAATTCATTCCAGCTAATCTCTTTACCTAACCGCTTATTTTCTCCCCCTAATGTTGGGAAAATTGATTCATCAAAGTGACAATCGGCAAATCGTGCCGTAAATAAATCTCCTGTAGATAGTTCTAAATATTGTATAATTGAAGGAGATTCATACCCAATATATATTCCCCTTCTTCTTTGTGGACCCATTTTAGTACGTTGAGGTGGTGTTATTGGCACATATATTGCACACCCAAAAATTCTTATATGGATATTAGGTTCTTGACCAAAAACCATCTGCAAGGGGGAAATCTTTAAGTAACTAGTTGGCCTGATACGAATTAACATTGCTGCATGCAAAATGGCATGACCCCAAGCAGAAATTGGGAGATTAGATCTCATAAGTAAAGGTCTTGCAATGAGTTGCAATCGTTTAATTAATGATTCTGCTAGTCCATTTTGCGTATGAACATGAGCTACAGGATGTTCAACATCAATTCCAAGGGACATACAATATTCATTAAAAGCTTGTGAAGTAAATTCACCAGCATTATCAAGACGTATTTTCTTGATAGGATAATCAGGGTGATGTGCTCTTAATCTAATCAATTGAGCAAGTAATCTCGCGAACGCCAGGTTGCGAGAAGATAATAAGCAAACATGTGACCATTTGGTTGATGCATCAATCAAAACCATATAGTATCTAAATGGTATGCATGGTGGATGTATTGGCCCACAAATATCTCCCTGTATTCGTTCTAGAAATGTGAGGGACTCACTTTCCACTTTGCTTGGTGAGGGCCGAATAATTAACTTTCCCTTGGAACATGCAGCACATGAGAAATCATGGGATTGTGGTATTTGTTTACACTTCATGGTATGTCCAGATGAATTCTCAATTATTTGTCGCATCATGGTTGACCCTGGATGGCCTAACCGGTCATGCCAAACATTAAATTCATTAGTAAACTTCTGGTTTACATTGGCGAACTTCTGGTCTGTATTGGTAAACTTCTGGTTTACAATAGCATGCGTTTCAATTGTGCTTATAAATGTATAATACAAACCAGAAGAAAAGGCAGGAAAACTTTCTAATATGCATTTTCTACCAGAAACTATATTTGTGATAGCAAGACATTCCTGATTCCTTTTAGTTGTTGTTTCTATATGGTATCCATTTCTGCGGATATCTTTGAAACTCAATAAGTTTCTCTTAGATTTGGTAGAATAAAATGCATTACCAATACATAATTTTGTTCCTCCAGGTAACAAAATATTAGCTCTTCCGGAGCCTTCAATCAAATTTATATTACCAGATATAGTTTGAATATTGGCTTTTTGCATTACCAAGGAAGAAAAATATTTATCACTTTTTAGTATGGTGTGGGTTGTTGCGCTATCAACGAGACACAAATCTTCAGGATTGATAAGATTCATTCTTCATTAAAGGATACATGAAAGTAAATAAAACATAATTAAAAGGAATACATATGATGGAAGAAAGCTTAAACATACTGAATGTAACACCACAATTTTTAATACCCAAAAACTCGGTCAAAATATTGAAAATACCTTCAAAAGAGTTCAACAATATCCAAATCCTTTTACAATGTTACTATTTCGAATAAAACCCGTAATACATAATCAGAATAAATTCCAGAAAATATTTCAGAGTTTAATACAAAACGGAAGTCTTAGGTTCATGGCAAATATAATAACATAACATAATCTATTGGAGATCAAAAGAGCTTCCAGAGCTCACTCCATAGGTGCCTTCCCTTGCTCTCTACTAGAATAATCACCTGAAAAATGTTAATATGGGATGAGATTCCACGTCTCAGTAACTACTGAATATTTCTACCGTACACGAGCAAATAATATATGACAAAAAGATATGGGCTGATTTCAAATATATATGTAGATTCCATAATTTCTCATACAAAATAATCTATACTAATAGTCATCAATATAGAAGGTAATAAAACATATATATCTCAAAAGTTCTCTTCTCATGTCTTTACAGATTATTCATCATTATATCAAATTCTTGAACTGTTCAGAAATGCATTATGCAGTATGCACCCTCCCTTATATCACCTTCCAACCATATACCGCTGACTGGAGCCATAGGCTAACACATAGTCCAATAGAAACTCATTCATTTGACTGAATTGTTCCAAGCTCACCAAAACTTAAGATACACCCGGCCAAAGGTATAGAGCTTAAATCTGGACTATGGCTCCCCTCCTTTAAAATAACAACTAAGGAGGTGTCACATGTCCCACATCTCCAATGAAATCCCGGCCAGAGGAAAACATGGAAGATGGGGCCCTGAAAAGTACCATCCACTGTGCACCGAGTGGTGGCATAAACAATTCTTATCATTCAATTCCCTCCTTACTTCACCCATCACATTACAACCGCCATGATGAATGTAATTACTCAAAAATAATGCATTATTATACCATTATATACATTGATATGCGTATTTATGAATAGTAAAATACTATGCGTATCTGTGAATAGTAAAATACGGTATATACATGAATAGTAAAATGAGTAGTAAATACGGTATACGTGAATAGTAACATGAATAGTAAATACAGTATACGTGAATAGTAACATGAATAGTAAATATGGTATACGTGAATAGTAACATGAATAGTAAATACAGTATACGTGAATAGTAACGTACGTATAAATAGTACCTCTACAGATTTGCAAGTCAAAGTTCCCACACCAGATCTTAAAACCATAAATATTTTCTAAATATTCTTGCCAAAATAGTAAACAAACAAATTTATAATCATACATCATTCACAAGTATAAGGAAGAATATTCAGAGTTACCTGTTACTTGCTAATACCCGAATCACCAACCAGCTATTATAACTCTCAAGCAAATATCTCTCTACTCTCTCTCTCTCTCTCTACCTCTCTCTATGGCTCTTAGAAGTTGTGAAGAATGAAATGAAATGGAAGGTCTATTTATAGTTGGAAAATGGGTCTTTAAGTGTAATTTTCGTCTCTGGGTCGTTTTACGTAATTTTCCCAAAATTATAAAATGAAACTTTCCCGTGACTTCTTCAGCCGCCCCGTGAACTTCTTTTTTTAAAAATTTTAATAATATTTTAATATATATTATTTTATTATTATAATATAATATTATTTAAATAATAAATTATTATTGAGTGGGTCCCGCGGCCATTATTTTCAAACTTCACGAGAAAGTTTGCAGAGAATTATTTTTGGCCGTGGGTCCCGCAAAATACTGATTTCAAATTTATCACTTTCTGAAAATAGAGCCTACTAGTCTTTCCAAAATAGGTTTATGTTCAAGATATCAGATTTAAAAATTCAAGATGTTACATTTCTCCTCTCCTAAAAGAAAATTTTGTCCTCAAAATTTTGCTATAATAAGAATTCTAACCTATTTAAATAAATGAGGATAGGTTTGTCGCATGCTCTCCTCCGTTTCCCAAGTAGCATCTCCGGGAACCATTCCTTTCCACTCGACCTTTACAAGTCTAATGGTCTTGTTTCGTAATCTCTTGTCTCTTGCATCAACAATCCGCTCCGGCTCGGCTTTATACGTCATGTTATCCTTGAGTTCTACCTCTTCTACTTCTATAATGTGGGAAGGATCCGGTTGGTATTTCTTCAGTTGCGATACATGAAAGACATTGTGAAGATTCGCAAGCTGTGGAGGTAATGCAATTCTGTAAGCTACCGGTCCAACTTTCTCCAAAATCTCATAAGGACCCATAAAACGAGGTGAAAGCTTCTTTGCTCGTATTGCTCTACCAATGCCAGTCATTGGTGTGACTCTTAAGAATACATGTTCGCCCACCATGAACTCCAACGGTCGTCTTCTCTTGTCAGCATAACTCTTCTGTCGACTCTGAGCAGTGAGAAGTTTCTGTTGAATCACCTTAATCTTTTGAGTCGTCTCGTCCACAAGTTCTGGACCTATTAAAATTCGCTCATTCAATTCCGTCCAGCAAATAGGAGATCTACATTTTCTTCCATACAAAGCCTCATAAGGTGCCATCTCAATGCTGGAGTGATAACTATTGTTATATGCAAACTCCGCAAGATGAAGATGATCGTCCCAACTTCCTTTTAGTTCGATTGTACAAGCCCGCAACATGTCTTCCAGAGTTTGAATAGTCCTCTCAGTCTGCCCGTCAGTTTGAGGATGATAAGCGGTACTATAACTCATCCGAGTTCCCATAGCATTCTGCAATGCTTTCCAAAATCGTGAAGTGAATCGTGGATCACGATCAGATACGATGCTATTCGGTATCCCATGCAATCTGACAATCTCCTTCATGTAGATCTTTGCTAGTCTCTCCAATGAGTATTCTGCTGCAATTGCTAGAAAATGAGCTGACTTAGTTAACCTATCGACAATTACCCAAATGGCATTATGTCCGGATGTCGTTAGAGGAAGCCCCATGATGAAATCCATAGAGATGCTGTCCCATTTCCACTCTGGGATATCCAAATTCTTTAATAATCCAGGAGGTTTCCGATGTTCGATCTTGACTTTCTGACAAGTCAAACAACAAGTGACAAAGTCAGTCACATCTTTCTTCATGCCCCGCCACCACCAATTCCGCTTGAGATCATGATACATCTTGGTTGCTCCGGGATGGATAGTGTATTTACTCCGATGTGCCTCTTCTAGTATGAGCTTTTTTATTTCTCCATCATTAGGTATGCACACTTTTCCTTTATACCTTAATATCCCATCTCTATCGATCCCAAATTTCGATTCTTTTCCTTCTTCAATATCTTCCCTCACGTTTAATAGATACTCATCTTCGAGCTGAGCGAATTTAATCTCTTTCCAAATTGTGCTTTTAATTGTTAATGCTTCCATGGTAGCGACCAAACCTGACATTACATCAATAGATGTACTTGGTATCTCCTCGAGCAATTTATGTTCTCTGATCATCATCTGGGCTACATGGATTGTCTTTCTACTTAAGGCATCTGCTACAACGTTCGCCTTTCCTGGATGATACTTCAATTCGAAGTCGTAGTCCTTGATAAACTCCATCCATCTCCTCTGTCGCATGTTGAGCTCCTTTTGGTCGAACAGGTACTTTAGACTTTTGTGGTCACTATAAACCTCGAACTTTGAACCGTAGAGGTGATGCCTCCAAATCTTCAGAGCAAACACTACTGCTGCCAGTTCTAAGTCGTGAGTAGGATAATTCCCTTCATGTGGCCTTAACTGTCGAGAGGCATAAGCTACTACCCTACCATTTTGCATTAATACACACCCAAGACCTTTCTTGGAAGCATCTGTGTACAAAGTAAAGGTCTGAGCAGGATCTGGAATTATAAGTACTGGTGCCGTAGTCAACTTAGTCTTCAAATTTTGAAAAGCTGCTTCACACTTTTCGTCCCATACATATGGTTGTCCCTTCCTTGTTAACTTAGTCAAAGGCATAGCTATTTGCGAAAAGCCCTTGATAAATCTCCTATAATAGCCAGCTAGACCTAGAAAACTCCTGATCTCAGTCACGGACTTTGGTCGTTCCCATTGGAGAACTGCTTCAACTTTAGTATGGTCCACTGCAACACCTTCAGCCGATACGACATGGCCTAGGAATTTTACTTCCTTCAACCAAAATTCGCACTTAGACAGTTTCGCATAGAGCTTGTGCTCCTTCAACACTTGTAGCACGATTCTAAGGTGCTCTTTATGCTCTTCTTCATCCTTAGAGTAGATAAGGATGTCGTCAATGAAAACCACTACAAATTTATCTAGATATGGTCGGAAAATCCTATTCATGTAATCCATGAATACTGCTGGAGCATTTGTTAGCCCAAATGGCATAACAAGAAATTCATAATGGCCATATCTAGTTCTGAATGCAGTTTTTGAGACATCTTCAGCTTTGACTCTCAGTTGGTGATAACCTGATCTGAGGTCGATCTTGGAGAATATGGATGCTCCCTTCAACTGATCAAGTAGATCGTCGATCCTGGGTAAAGGATATTTATTCTTTATAGTCACTTTATTCAACTGGCGATAGTCAATGCATAGTCTCAGGCTCCCATCTTTCTTCTTCACAAAGAGTACGGGCGATCCCCAAGGAGATACACTGGGTCTGATAAAACCCTTTTCTAACAATTCTTCGATCTGCTTCTTCAATTCTGCTAGTTCCGATGGAGACATTCGGTAAGGAGCTTTAGATATAGGTTCTGTTCCAGGTACGAGATCAATAGAAAATTCTACTTCTCTCTCTGGGGGTAAACCTGTCATTTCTTTCGGAAATACTTCCGGAAATTCTTTCACCACTTCAATGTTCTCTATCCCTTCCTCCACTTCTGCTTGAATGGAGAAAAACACCATGTACGCAAGACAACCATGATGAACAGGCTTTTCATCTTGTACTATAGACAACAATTGTGGTCTACTATGACTCATAGAGTCATCCGCAAGAGAGATAGTCTTCCTCTTGCAGTCAAGGATGATGTCATTAGCTGACAACCAATCCATTCCTATTATTACATCGATACCCTTCGTGGGTAAACAAACAAGGTCTATATTTGAGATCCTATTATCAATCTCAATCGTACAATTTAAGCAAGCCCTAGAAGTTTTTACTGAAGCTCCCGCCGGTGTAGAAATAATCATATAATAAGGCAATTCACTCACTCTTAAATTCAATCGAGGCACACAGTCGTATGATATAAAAGAGTGTGTGGCACCAGAATCAAATAAGGCTTCTACTTCAAGACCTTGGAGTTTGAGGATACCTTTAATCAGATTTGGTGAAGCACTTGCCTCCTGATGTGATAGTGCAAACACTTTCCCTGGCACTGCAGTTCTAGCATCCTTGGCCCCTCGAGGCTCCTCCTCACAAAATCTGGAGATGTGTCCTGGCTTTCCACAGTTGAAACACGTCACACATGGTCCTTGGTGTATTCTTCCACACTTGGCACACATCTGATTGTTGGCGGTGCTTGCAGCAGGAGCTGTGGATCCCCTATATGAACTCTGACCTCCACTGAAGTGACTCCTTTGAGGTCCTTTGAATTGACTCCTCGGTGGTCTGCTGAAATGACTTCTTTGGGGTCCAGTAAAATAACTCCTCGATGGTCCACCAAAGTGATTTCTGGATGGTTGGCTAAACCGCGTATTCACATTACTGAAGTTGTGACTCTGCTTCTTAGTAACTCCTCCCGTTGGTCTCATGAGGTGTGTAGATCTGGCCTGAAAACCCTTCATCTTCTCAGCTTCCTCTTCTCGTTTGTTCCTTGCTATCGTGCGCAGTTTGTAACGCCTCATTTTCAATACCAAAATCTTGGCCAAAATAATAGTAACACCTCCAAATATAGGATATTCAACACTCAAACACATATTTACAATATGGCCAAAGGTAGAAATCCATTTATACAGGGCCAAAATAAATCCAATAAATAAGAGTTATTCTAAAATGCGGAAGTCTTTTAGGTTCATGGCAAATAAAATAACACAACATAAACTAAAGGAGTACAGAAGAGCCTACAAAGCTCACTCCATGGGTGCATTCCCTTGATCTCTACTAAGTTATTCACCTGAAAAATGTTAATATGGGGTGAGATTACACATCTCAGTAACTACTAAATATTTCTACCGTACACGAGCAAATAATATATGACAAAAAGATATGGGCTGATTTCAAATATATATATATAGATTCCATAATTTATCATACAAAATGATTTATACTAATAGTCATCAATATAGAAGGTATTAAAACATATATATCTCAAAAGTTCTCATCTCATGTCTTTACAGAATATTCTTCATCATATCAAATTCTTGAACTGTTCAGAAATGCACTATGCAGTATGCAGCCTCCCTTATATCACCACCTCCCTTATACCGCAGACTGGAGCCATAGGCTAACACATAGTCCAATAGAAACTTATTCATTTGACTGAATTGTTCCAAGCTCACCAAAACTTAAGATACACCCGGCCAAAGGTATATAGCTTAAATCTGGACTATGGCTCCCCTCCTTTAAAATAACTAAGGAGGTGTCACATGTCCCACAACTCCAATGAAATCCCGGCCAGAGGAAAACATGGAAGATGGGGCCCTGAAACAAGTACCATCCACTGTGCACCGAGTGGTGGAATAAATCATTCTTATCATTCAAATCCCTCCTTACTCCACCCATCATAATACAACCGCCATGATGAATATGTTCACTCAAAATAATGCATTATTATACCATAAAGTTTTATACATCAATATGTGTATTTATGAATAGTAAATACTATGCGTATCTGTGAATAGTAAAATACTATGTGTATATGTGAATAGTAAAATACGGTATATATACATGAATAGTACATACGGTATGTATACGTGAATAGTAAATACGGTATGTATACGTGAATAGTATTATGAATAGTAAATACAGTATACGTGAATAGTAAATGTGAATAGTAAAATGAATAGTAAATACGGTATACGTGAATAGTAAAATGAATAGTAAATACGGTATACGTGAATAGTAACGTACGTATAAATAGTACCTCTGCAGATTTGGAAATCAAAGTTCCCACACCAGATCTTAAAACCATAAATATTTTCTAAATATTCTTGCCAAAATAGTAAACAAACAAATTTATAATCATACATAATTCACAAGTATAAGGAAGAATATTCAGAGTTACCTGTTACTTGCTAATACCCGAATCACCATCCAGCTATTATAACTCTTAAGCAAATATCTCTCTACTCTCTCTCTCTCTCTACCTCTCTCTATGGCTCTTAGAAGTTGTGAAGAATGAAATGAAATGGAAGGTCTATTTATAGTTGGAAAATGGGTCTTTAAGTGTAATTTTTGTCTCTGGGTCGTTTTACGTAATTTTCCTAAAAATTAAAAAAGAAAACCCTCCCGTGACTAACTTAGCCGCCCCGTGCGATTTTATAAAAATTTTAATAATATTTTAATATTTTAAATAATATAATATTATAAATCAAATAGTAAATTACTATTACGTAGGTCCCGCGTGAAATATTTTCAAAACTCACGAGAGTTTCTGTCGGGAGGAAGAATTATTTTGGTCGTGGGTCCCACATGAATAGTAAATACGTATTTAGGAATAGTAAATACCGTATTTTTAAATAGTAAATACGTATTTGTGAATAGTGAACACTATTCATATTTCACAAATTTCAAGTATTAAATACGTATTTGCGAATAACATATATATATATATATATTTTTTAAATACGTATTTGTAAATAGTAAAAACGTATACGTGAATAGTAAATACTATTCACGGGGCCCACAAAATACTGATTTCAAATTTATCACTTTCCAAAAATAGAGCCTACTAGTCTTCCCAAAATAGGTTTATGTTCAAGATATTAGATTCAAAATTCAGGATGTTACATTTCTCCCCTCCTAAAAGAAAATTTTGTCCTCAAAATTTCGCTATAATAAGAATTCTAACCTATAAATGAGGATAGGTTTGTCGCATGCTCTCCTCCGTTTCCCAAGTAGCATCTCCGGGAGCCATTCCTTTACACACAACCTTTACAAGCTAATAGCCTTGTTCCTCAATTGCTTATTCCCCGCATCAACAATCCGCTCCGACTCAGCTTTATATATCATATTATCCCTAAGTCCTATCTCTTCCCCAAACATGCTCACCAAGCACACAACACAATTTTCGTTCATCCTGTACCCAAAGTAATATTCAGACAGGATCCACTAGTTCCTTATTTGAGCGCTTGGTTACACTGGCCTCACAGGCCAGTTCATTCTTCCTTTCTGCTTATTTCATTGTATTACCACGACACTGGATATTCAGATCTTACAGCTTAAGAAGTTACCCTCAGGCCATAATAACCACAACATGATATAATCTGATTATTCTGCCAACCTTAAGATAAACTTTAGACATACAGGTCTAATGTTACCATGATAGGCAACAAACACAATACTAGGCACATAAGTCTTATAGCCTAGAGATACCACCATATGCAAACTAGCTCAACGGGTCTTACCGCTTCAAGCCTCTGCTCGTCTATCCTATACCCGTGCTTCCTCAATTCAAGTTTAAGAAAACACTTACTTACTAAATCTAGCTTTCACCAATGGCAAGTAATTCAAAAACAAGTACATTTGGCAAGATTCCGCAAACTAAGTATATCCACAACAGTTTCCAACCTCTTCTAGCTTGTACACCTTCCACCACAATCATAATGTAAAAGTCAATTCTTGTTCGAATTTCGCAAGGATTCATTCCATGAGACATCATAGTTTATAAATGTCGATTACAAACTGGTCTTAAATCCTGTTGTAAATATTGCGTAAAAATTTCCAAACACAGCAAGTGCATTGGTAAGTTCAAAATTCAAATACTCAGGGACCTAGCAACTATTTTAAATAGTCACCAACTCCGAATACATTCCAGGTTCCAACTTATTCTACTCAACTCATCCATGAAACACTCAATTCATTATTTCTAAAGAAAGATTCTATTATCAAGATCATTTCCTATGCTAGATAAACAGTTGGCAATCTCTGAACACCTTATACATGTTGGTATCACATTTTGTTCCCTATTTCTCTCAAATCAATTAATACCATATTCTAATATCTCAATTTATTCAATCAATTCAGTCTCCTAAAGAATCAATACAACTGTTAAGTTGAACTGTTATATTACATTTATACTAGATTCATCATACTCCATAGCTTATATCATTTAAGAACTATCCTCAAACTTTCCCCAAAAATGATAATTGTCAAATTACAAATCAACTCTTAGAACTTCAATATCAGCAAGACAGAGATATCATGTGTCCTCAATAATATCCATAGAACATTCATGTTTCACAATTCCTAGACTAAGATTTAAAACATTCAAATATTATTCTCACAATCTCAGCATTGTTCATATGATTCGAATTCAATCCTTAGTATCTCAAAGACATATACTAAATATCATCTGTTCCTCTCATAGTTATCTATTAATCACACCCAAATAACATACTAATATTGTAACATAAATCACCGGATTTCATACTTTCATAATTAGACATACTATCTTAACTCAGATTGAATTCAAGTCTATTCTCAAATATTCCCAGACATTAATAGTCAAGTTTACAATTTGATTCTTATAACCTCAACATCAACTGATAATTCATGTTTCCCCAAAAATACCCATTATACATACTAAGATCATGATTCACAATTCCTAATCTAATTCTTGGATTATATGAAGACTATCTACAACCTCAGCAGTATTCACAAGGTTCTAATTCTACCTCAACCTGCAATATCACAAAGGCTCATTTCGTTCTTGAGTTCTATTTCAGCTTAGATTAAATTAAAGCCTATCCTCAACATTTACTATATTCATTCTAACATCTTACTGGCATTCCTAAGGATCACTATTTCATACCTTTCCATCGATCTTCCAACATGTTTATCCAAAAACCTTAGTCTTTGAATTATCTGTGACAAATTCATAGAGTTCTTCGGATACTCAGAGAGTGAAGAATGCTCTCGGGTTAATTGGCACAAATCATCATTTCAAATCTTCGGATTCTCTCCGGTTCATCTAATATTATTAGGAAGTCACCCTTCCCAAGATTACTATCACCTTAGCACGCTTACGCTTAAAATCCTATTTTCAAATGTCAATTCCGACATCTTGAGTCAGCTGCACATCCAAGACAGATTTCTTAGATAAATGCGCGTATAAACGTCCAAACTTAATTTCTTGAAAACACAGCTAGCAATAAATGCCATAGCGATTTCTGTCTGCAAAGGTCTAGGAAACTGCGACCCCTAACGGTGGCTAGGGTGCACTAGGGTGCGGTGCCATAAAATTTTCCGCATAACAACAAAATCTACATGATTCTGAGCTAACGACAGATGAGAATCCGATGCTGCTTAACAAAATATAGACGTTGCTAGCCCAGCTATAAATAGAGTAAAGAAAGAGTAAATGTTTCACGTTCTCTCAAACTTCACAAAACCTCCACATATTCATTTCCTCTCCGATCGTAACCTTCACTATAACCTTCCACATTATCCTTAAACATGGCCGGTTCAAGTAACTCTATTCCAGTCTCCGATTCATTCAACCCTTTCTTTCTTGAAGCCTTACTTCATGACTATCAGACTAACATGTTGTCTGATTTGTCAAACAATGCATCATACCCTTATTCTTCTTTACTTCCCCAAAATCCCGTAAGTATGAACGTTCATTCATCTGCCTCAACGATTAACATTCCTACTCCTCCTCCAAGGATACAAGATTCTATTTTTACCACTACTAACAGAAAGGAATCTGAAGCAGGTCCATCAAGGCGACCTGTCCAAAGGTGTCGTAATGTGGCAGAACTTATGGAGTCTACGATACCTTCTCAACCAAGGAATCCTGCTTCTACCTTGACTGAGACTACTAATCCATTTTCATGTGGTTGCTGCCATGTTCTACGAGAGATTATTCATACCAATGGACTTCAATACCATAAACTTGAAGTTCATGGGAGGATTGGTATGATATGCCACGCTGTCTTTCACCAGGACGTACAAGGAGGTTTTTCCAGTCCTCAAGTATTTGACTTTGGTAAGAAAAATTTAGAAGATGTCAAACATTTTCTAGAAAATTATTGTTTGAATCAAAATTCTTTAGGGTATGTCCTGGTGTCAGATCCCCTATCAGCCTACTATGAGGCCCTTTGTGTTGGTTTGGAATGGACTAAAAATCAAAATGAACTCCCTAATAGTTCATTTCCAACCAATACAGAGAATATATCCAATAAAGGAAAAGAGCTCATGGTTGTAAATAATAATCCTTCAGTCCCCATACCTAGTAATCCATACCGATCAAGAGCTGAACAAAATATTAGAGCTGCATCAATGTCAATTAATGATCTTAGAGACTTATTCCATTTACCTCAACAAGAAGCGGCTCAACAAGTTCGTCTATGCAAAAATGTTCTAATGAAAATATGCCATAGGGGAGGAATAAAGCATTGGCCTTATGTAAAAATTCGAAGCACTATGAAGCAAATAGCTAGATTGAGAAGAACAATGTCTCCTGATGGTCCTCTCTCAAGAGCAGCCGCTCAGGAAGAAATTAATAGACTTAAACTTGAGATAGTCGAAGCTTGCGGTGGGATTGTACCAACTGTTGTTCTTGATGCTTGAATTAATATAGTCTACTCTTCTTAGCCTTCTTGCTAATGTTTGTAATCTCTATTCTAGGATTCATAAGGATTTTCGAGTTTTCCTGCCAAACTCAACTTTATCTTATTAAATTCAAACTTAAGCCAGTTATTCTGTATAATCAAGACTACGCCCGTATTCTGTTATGGTATTGTCATCTGTTACTCATATAAATTAGCTAGGTAAGTGAAAATCTAGCGAACATCTCTTCATACTTTTTTTTACAACGGCAACTAATTGAATAAACATCAAATAGGGGCTTAGTCTTTCAATCACTTTCCTAGACACCAATAAAAATATTCATCCTAGAAAGTAATTTTGGGCCTACAGAATCCAATATTCAATAAATTTTCTACTTACCAACTTCCGCTACGCAGCTCTGAAATTTAATCTCAATCACATCCTCAAATCATAAATCCTCATTATCAATCACTTGAATATTTTGATTAACCCATTCTTCTCCTATCATGAATGTCACAAGAAAATTGGTAAAAAGAATCCAAAGCTATAAAGGAAAATGCACATGTTATGATATTTAATTTGCCATGACCTCAAAATTTTTATTTAGAAAACTGATAGGAAATTTACAGATTGGCCAGAACCTTTGCTCTGATACCAAAAATGTAACGCCTCATTTTCAATACCAAAATCTTGGCCAAAATAATAGTAACACCTCCAAATATAGGATATTCAACACTCAAACACATATTTACAATATGGCCAAAGGTAGAAATCCATTTATACAGGGCCAAAATAAATCCAATAAATAAGAGTTATTCTAAAATGCGGAAGTCTTTTAGGTTCATGGCAAATAAAATAACACAACATAAACTAAAGGAGTACAGAAGAGCCTACAAAGCTCACTCCATGGGTGCATTCCCTTGATCTCTACTAAGTTATTCACCTGAAAAATGTTAATATGGGGTGAGATTACACATCTCAGTAACTACTAAATATTTCTACCGTACACGAGCAAATAATATATGACAAAAAGATATGGGCTGATTTCAAATATATATATATAGATTCCATAATTTATCATACAAAATGATTTATACTAATAGTCATCAATATAGAAGGTATTAAAACATATATATCTCAAAAGTTCTCATCTCATGTCTTTACAGAATATTCTTCATCATATCAAATTCTTGAACTGTTCAGAAATGCACTATGCAGTATGCAGCCTCCCTTATATCACCACCTCCCTTATACCGCAGACTGGAGCCATAGGCTAACACATAGTCCAATAGAAACTTATTCATTTGACTGAATTGTTCCAAGCTCACCAAAACTTAAGATACACCCGGCCAAAGGTATATAGCTTAAATCTGGACTATGGCTCCCCTCCTTTAAAATAACTAAGGAGGTGTCACATGTCCCACAACTCCAATGAAATCCCGGCCAGAGGAAAACATGGAAGATGGGGCCCTGAAACAAGTACCATCCACTGTGCACCGAGTGGTGGAATAAATCATTCTTATCATTCAAATCCCTCCTTACTCCACCCATCATAATACAACCGCCATGATGAATATGTTCACTCAAAATAATGCATTATTATACCATAAAGTTTTATACATCAATATGTGTATTTATGAATAGTAAATACTATGCGTATCTGTGAATAGTAAAATACTATGTGTATATGTGAATAGTAAAATACGGTATATATACATGAATAGTACATACGGTATGTATACGTGAATAGTAAATACGGTATGTATACGTGAATAGTATTATGAATAGTAAATACAGTATACGTGAATAGTAAATGTGAATAGTAAAATGAATAGTAAATACGGTATACGTGAATAGTAAAATGAATAGTAAATACGGTATACGTGAATAGTAACGTACGTATAAATAGTACCTCTGCAGATTTGGAAATCAAAGTTCCCACACCAGATCTTAAAACCATAAATATTTTCTAAATATTCTTGCCAAAATAGTAAACAAACAAATTTATAATCATACATAATTCACAAGTATAAGGAAGAATATTCAGAGTTACCTGTTACTTGCTAATACCCGAATCACCATCCAGCTATTATAACTCTTAAGCAAATATCTCTCTACTCTCTCTCTCTCTCTACCTCTCTCTATGGCTCTTAGAAGTTGTGAAGAATGAAATGAAATGGAAGGTCTATTTATAGTTGGAAAATGGGTCTTTAAGTGTAATTTTTGTCTCTGGGTCGTTTTACGTAATTTTCCTAAAAATTAAAAAAGAAAACCCTCCCGTGACTAACTTAGCCGCCCCGTGCGATTTTATAAAAATTTTAATAATATTTTAATATTTTAAATAATATAATATTATAAATCAAATAGTAAATTACTATTACGTAGGTCCCGCGTGAAATATTTTCAAAACTCACGAGAGTTTCTGTCGGGAGGAAGAATTATTTTGGTCGTGGGTCCCACATGAATAGTAAATACGTATTTAGGAATAGTAAATACCGTATTTTTAAATAGTAAATACGTATTTGTGAATAGTGAACACTATTCATATTTCACAAATTTCAAGTATTAAATACGTATTTGCGAATAACATATATATATATATATATTTTTTAAATACGTATTTGTAAATAGTAAAAACGTATACGTGAATAGTAAATACTATTCACGGGGCCCACAAAATACTGATTTCAAATTTATCACTTTCCAAAAATAGAGCCTACTAGTCTTCCCAAAATAGGTTTATGTTCAAGATATTAGATTCAAAATTCAGGATGTTACACAGTTTGTCGCATATTTCTTCAAAATCCCTTGTTTCATCAAGGAACGGTGATAGAGCTGTTTTTAGGTCTGGTCTAGCTTTTTCAACCAATCGAGCACTCAACCATTTAGAGTTGTTCTGTGAATATCCGCAGAATTTAGACAACTCTAAAAAGCGAGTAATAAATTCGTCTTCATGTAATTCCCCTTGCCTGAATGTGAGGAATTCAGTTTCTTTCTCTATTCTGATTGAAGGGGAAAAGTAATAATTTTCGAACTTTTCCTTAAACTCTTCCCACGTCATCTCAGCATTTCCTTTTGTTTTGGTGCTTTCCCACCATTCTTCAGCTGCTTTCTGCAACAATTGTTCAGCAACCATCACCTTTTGTTGTGAGCTAATCTCGATAACTCTGAAAATCTTTTCTACACGCTTCAGCCACTCCAGTGCTGCAATCGGATCTAGCTTCCCCTCGAACATCGGTGGAGTAAACTTCCGAAATTTTTCCCAAACCTCAGTAATAGGTAAGGGATGATACTGAGAATGAGAACCGCTACTACCTCCATCTTCAGTGCGAGAATGACTTCCTCCCCTTGATTGATGGTCAGAAGGTGTGACTTCCAGAGCCTTCTCCTTTCCTTCCTTACCACCTTGGCCTCTTCCTTTTGCTAATTCATCCTCGTGTCTATTCACTTTCTCCCTCATCTCCAAGATGACGTCTCGTAATTCTGCCAAAAGGGCATTGTTATCCTGAGGATGGGGACCATCTTGATGCGGAGGGAGACCTCTTTGGGATGGAGCAGGGGTTGAATTAGTTCTTCGAGTTCTTGCCATTATCTCCTCCTATGATTAATACTATAAGGACACTAAACAAATAAAAATAGCTAAATAAATTCTAAATCTAACAAAGGGAAGTGCTCATGTTATGATATTTAATTTGCCACGAACTTTTAAAATTTTTTTTTTAAGAAATCACTTTAGAAAATAAACAAAATTGCCATGGAACCTTTAGCTCTGATACCAAAAATGTAACACCACAATTTTTAATACCCAAAAACTCGGTCAAAATATTGAAAATACCTTCAAAAGAGTTCAACAATATCCAAATCCTTTTACAATGTTACTATTTCGAATAAAACCCGTAATACATAATCAGAATAAATTCCAGAAAATATTTCAGAGTTTAATACAAAACGGAAGTCTTAGGTTCATGGCAAATATAATAACATAACATAATCTATTGGAGATCAAAAGAGCTTCCAGAGCTCACTCCATAGGTGCCTTCCCTTGCTCTCTACTAGAATAATCACCTGAAAAATGTTAATATGGGATGAGATTCCACGTCTCAGTAACTACTGAATATTTCTACCGTACACGAGCAAATAATATATGACAAAAAGATATGGGCTGATTTCAAATATATATGTAGATTCCATAATTTCTCATACAAAATAATCTATACTAATAGTCATCAATATAGAAGGTAATAAAACATATATATCTCAAAAGTTCTCTTCTCATGTCTTTACAGATTATTCATCATTATATCAAATTCTTGAACTGTTCAGAAATGCATTATGCAGTATGCACCCTCCCTTATATCACCTTCCAACCATATACCGCTGACTGGAGCCATAGGCTAACACATAGTCCAATAGAAACTCATTCATTTGACTGAATTGTTCCAAGCTCACCAAAACTTAAGATACACCCGGCCAAAGGTATAGAGCTTAAATCTGGACTATGGCTCCCCTCCTTTAAAATAACAACTAAGGAGGTGTCACATGTCCCACATCTCCAATGAAATCCCGGCCAGAGGAAAACATGGAAGATGGGGCCCTGAAAAGTACCATCCACTGTGCACCGAGTGGTGGCATAAACAATTCTTATCATTCAATTCCCTCCTTACTTCACCCATCACATTACAACCGCCATGATGAATGTAATTACTCAAAAATAATGCATTATTATACCATTATATACATTGATATGCGTATTTATGAATAGTAAAATACTATGCGTATCTGTGAATAGTAAAATACGGTATATACATGAATAGTAAAATGAGTAGTAAATACGGTATACGTGAATAGTAACATGAATAGTAAATACAGTATACGTGAATAGTAACATGAATAGTAAATATGGTATACGTGAATAGTAACATGAATAGTAAATACAGTATACGTGAATAGTAACGTACGTATAAATAGTACCTCTACAGATTTGCAAGTCAAAGTTCCCACACCAGATCTTAAAACCATAAATATTTTCTAAATATTCTTGCCAAAATAGTAAACAAACAAATTTATAATCATACATCATTCACAAGTATAAGGAAGAATATTCAGAGTTACCTGTTACTTGCTAATACCCGAATCACCAACCAGCTATTATAACTCTCAAGCAAATATCTCTCTACTCTCTCTCTCTCTCTCTACCTCTCTCTATGGCTCTTAGAAGTTGTGAAGAATGAAATGAAATGGAAGGTCTATTTATAGTTGGAAAATGGGTCTTTAAGTGTAATTTTCGTCTCTGGGTCGTTTTACGTAATTTTCCCAAAATTATAAAATGAAACTTTCCCGTGACTTCTTCAGCCGCCCCGTGAACTTCTTTTTTAAAAATTTTAATAATATTTTAATATATATTATTTTATTATTATAATATAATATTATTTAAATAATAAATTATTATTGAGTGGGTCCCGCGGCCATTATTTTCAAACTTCACGAGAAAGTTTGCAGAGAATTATTTTTGGCCGTGGGTCCCGCAAAATACTGATTTCAAATTTATCACTTTCTGAAAATAGAGCCTACTAGTCTTTCCAAAATAGGTTTATGTTCAAGATATCAGATTTAAAAATTCAAGATGTTACACTGAAACATAACAATTTCAAATGGAAAAAGATAATCTATGCTAAGAAATCTGCAACATCCAAATGAGTAAAATCAAGATCATCAAACTCAAAATTCTCAGCCTTATCAATATTCAAATGAGTAAAATCAACATCTTCAAACTTGGAATTCTCAACATGATTTACTTCAATCTTTGACCCTTTGCCCTTACTTTTTAGTGATTCTTGGTAAAGTTCAACTAAGTGTCTTGGCGTACGACAAGTACGAGACCAATGACCTTTGCCACCACAACGATAACATGCATTTTCAGCATGTTTGTTATGCCCACTAGTTCCACTAGTTTCCCTTTTGTGGTGCTTATCAGTCTTTCCCCACTTTGGGTTTCAGAAATTTGATCCACCACGATTTGGACCACGCCCACGCCCACGGTTGTAGCCACCTTTACGTCCACGTCCTCGCTTATTAAAGGATTCATTAGTTACTACATTTGCTTCTGGGAATAGAATTGAGCCTGTTGGACGAGATTCACGATTTTTCAATAAAAGCTCATTGTTTTGTTCAGCTACAAGGAGACAAGAAATTAATTCAGCATATTTCCTGAAACCCTTTTCACGATATTGCTGCTGCAGGAGCAAATTAGATGCATGAAATGTGGAGAATGTTATTTCTAACATATCTTCATCAGTAACATTCTCTCCACACAATTTTAACTGAGAAGTAATTCTGAACATGGCTAAGTTGTACTCGCTCACAGTTTTAAAATCTTGCAAACGCAAATGAATCCATTCATAACGAGCTTTTGGGAGGATGACCATATTCTGGTGGTCATATCTATCTTTTAAATTGTTCCAAAGAACAAGTGGGTCTTTCACTGTCAAATATTCAATTTTCAGACCTTCATGCAAATGACGGCGTAGAAAAATCATGGATTTGGCTTTATCTTGATTAGATGCCTCATTCCCTACTTTAATTGTGTCTTCCAGACCATGGGCATTCAGATGGATTTCCGCATCCAACATCCAAGATAAATAGTTCTTCCCGGTAATATCAAGAGCCACAAATTCAAGTTTTGTAAGGTTTGACATGTTTGACATGGTTCGGACTAATTAAAGAAATAAATGAAAATTATTAGAATATTGAATATAAAAATCACTAATGATAATAATAGGAAACTCACAAAAAATAATTCATAAAGTATTGCAACAAAATTAAAATTTTATGGCTTCAGGCCATTTATCTTCAAGATAAATAAAAGTTGAATATTATAGCTTCCGGCCATTCAATAAGAAATAAGATAAAAGTTATATGGCTTCTGGCCATATAATGTCAAAATCAGAATCAAGGAAATATGACTTCTGGTCATATAATAAGATGGCTTCTGGCCATACTATCATCACAATACTAATAATATAAAAGAACTCATAAAGGGATTCAAAGTAACATATAAAAGCAACAATAATCTCAAATTTTAGTCATTTATCTTCGGGATAAATATTATGGCTTCCAGCCATAAGATATAAGTTGAAATCTATATGGCTTCTGAGTATATAGTATCAAAATTTTATGACTTCTGGCCATTTATCTTCAGGATAAATAAAAGTTAAATACTATGGCTTCCAGCCATAAAATAATAAGATAAAGTTATATGACTTCGGATCATATAATTTCATAATAAAAAAAAATCAAAGGATATGGCTTCTGGCCATATAATATTAAAATAAGAATTAAATAAATATGACTTCTAGTCATATAATTTCATAATAAGAAATTAAGGGACGTATGACTTCTGGCCATACTATAATAATAATATAAATAATAGAAAAGAACTTAGATAAATAAATGTATATTGTTAAAGAAAGTAGATGAAATCATCATACCTTCGTTAGAGCTCTCGTGCTGATAACGTGTTATAAAAATAAAGATATAGAAGAAGTAGAAAATAGAAGACAAGAGCAGGAGAGATTCAAGAGAGAGAGATTCTCATTCAGTTTATTCAGTATACATTTGTGAGGGGGTAGGGGGCTATTTATAATGGTTGGAGAGAGAGGTGTAGCTTCTACCCACTCACTACCATGAATGTAGTGGGTGACTATCCACTCCCCACCATAACAGTAGTGGGAACATTAATGCCCATAATGGGTCATCCACTAATATATTCATAACATTTTTATAATTTTAATACAACAAAATATGATTCATTCAAATATATTAAGTATATCATCATAAGAATAAAAACCTACAATATTTTCAGCCAAGAACTCATTTTTTTTTTGGTTAACAATATTTATTATTATTATAATAAAATAAATAGAAATAGAATATAATTATATAATTATTATTATTTATTTCTTTTTCATTTTTGAAATATTGAAAATAGAATATAAATATTGATTTCTAATTGATTTATATTTCATTTTGATTTCTAATTTTTATAATTAATATATTTCTATATTGAATTTAATAAATTTAGAAATCTATTTTATAAATAGATTTCTTTGGTAGGCGATCTCGTAAGTCCCCAGTAAGTGCTCATAGAGCTCGGGGCCGTACCCTGGCCTTGGTGGGGGACTGATGCCGAACCCCTCCAAAACTTTTATCACCAAGAACTCATTTTATTAACATGAACAATTTTTTTTAAGAAAACTTATAATATATGTCACTACAAAAAGGACATATTTTGATAAATATATTAATTAAATATGATTTTTTCTATATTTTTCACACACATATATATAGTTTTTTTTTTGTTGAAATTTTTATATTGATGTAAACCGTTTTATAAAATTTTAAGTGCATTTTACATCTTTTTTTTTCTGAAATGTTTATAGAAGTATTTGAAATTTAAACGCCGCTTTATAAAAAAGATAAATAATATTACTAATTTATATTAAAGAATTAAAAAATTGAAATTAAAATATTAACTAAATTACTATCTAAAAACTCAAGGAAAATTATTCTGATTTAAGTTCTTGTTTTGCTTTTATCTCACCTAATAAAAATAACAACTTTCTTTCTTTCAAAAAAAAAACCTCACATTTTTTTTTATCATTAATACAATTAATTGACTTTCAATTGAAATATATTTAATTGATATAAATGATGCTATTATGGCATAGCATACTTGTAACATCCCGTCTTTTAATATGTGATTTTCAAAAGAGATTATCAGAGTTTTGAATAATTTAAACAGTGTGGCATCGGAAAAGAGTTTTCATTTTAAAACAAAACGAGTATCTGATATTTAACCAACATTGGTGTGTTGATACTAATACAGTCATCCAAATATTCAAGTACTCAAAGTACATAAGAAAACAGCAACAGATAAACAATCCTCCGTCCGAGTCCTTATACAGCCTGCTTACCCTTGTCAGCAACCCTGTCTCCGCCAGAACCTGAGGCTATGGCAAGAGCTGAGGTTCAATTTCCATTGAACCTCAGGTAACAGTTAACCTCATGCTTATGTAACAATTTTATATATAATAGATATTCATGATAGTTTCAGCATAATCACATTTTAACAGCACAACCACCTCATATTTTAATCCAGTCTGCACTACCCAGTGCCACGGTGTACATCCGTGTCCTCAGCGCTAGGAAAACTCAACGGCATTATCATGACTATAACCCGTATATAGCTGAATGTGTATGCACAATTTTATAAAAACAGAATCTCAGACTATCCATCACATACAAATTTACAATAAGCATCAGAGTTAAGGTTACAGTACGCGTCCGTACCTTCGTTGATGATGTTTTGGTACGTTTGACTAAAACGGTACTTCTAACAGAAAACAGCGGTACAAGTTCACAGATACCCTATAGGAACAATATCACATTTATTAGTAGCCATCAACTTTGCAATACTTGTGGAATTCTACGTTGAAGATTTACTATTCATGTGAATAGTATTCACTATTCATGTGAATAGTACCAGTAAAAATATTTTTACCGTGACGGTAAATAATTTTTTACTGTTTGGTAAATAGTATTTACTGTATTGGTAAATAACATTACTGCCCAAGAATAATTCTTTTCTGATGTGACAGATCAGACTAAGCTGCAGCCACAGAGCATACTCAGAAAAACTCTATCAGGCTTTTCTACTATAATTACCGAAAGAAACTACCAAATCTTAAGACTAGGGACCAAAGAACTTACCCTTGAAGTTCTTACTCCTTCTCTCCAGCTCCGAGAACTTTACTCTAAATTCTCACTCTAAACTCTAAGAATTCTCTCTCTTCTATTAAACTCGACCGTTGTGATCTGAGTTTGGTGTGAAGAAAATGAAGAAGTGAGGCCTCTATTTATAGTGTTGGAAAATGGGTCCTTAAGTGTAATTTCTTGTTTTTGGGTCATTTTTCGTAATTTCCAAAAAAACTAAAAAGGAAACCCGTGAACAATTTTTAAAATTTTTAATAATATTTTAATATTTATTATAATATAATATTATTATTTAAATAATAAATTATTATTGAGTGGGTCCCGCTGACAAAATTTTCAAACTCACGAGAGTTTCTGTCGGGAGAGGAGAAAATTTTGTCAGTGGGTCCCACACCTTTAAATATTATATTATTTTTTTACTAATAAAGTTCCCTATTCGGTGTTCTGATCGCGTGATCTTTTGCAAATTCTCAAAAATCCAGAAGCACAGCCTTGAAGCTCTATTCTTCCTCTTTAGAAATATCTGGGTCAACTGAATTTTTGACCTCATTCAGGATATTTCGTAATCTGTCAAAAATTTTAAGTCGGACACTGCCGGAAACAGAAATTACTTCGGGTGACACCAACTTCGAGACAAAAATTCACTGATTCATAATATGCCCTTACCCAAGAAACCTAGTTCACGGTTTACAAGATATAATTTTATTTCTATTATTTCCCAAAATATAAGATATTACATTTCTCCCCCCGTTAAATAAAATTTCGCCCTCGAAATTTACTCCATACTAACTAAACATTGAGCCATGAACTCCGGATATCTTTCCCTCATATCTCCCTCTGTTTCCCAAGTCGCCTCATTAGGAGATAAACCCTTCCAGACCACTTTCACAACAGGAATATTTTTGTGTCGAAGCCGTTTCTCCTGGTAATCGAGAATTCGCTCCGGCTCGACCTCAAAAGTGTTATCATGTCGTACCTCGACATCCTCATACTGAATAACATGGTCATGGTCAGGTTGGTATTTCTTTAGTTGAGAAACATGGAAAACATCGTGGAGTTTACTCAAATTCGGGGGTAACTGGTATGCGACCGGTCCACGTTTTGCCAAGATTTCGAATGGCCCAATGTAACGAGGACTTAGCTTTCGCCGTTTAAGCGTTCTACCAACACCGGTTACCGGGGATATCTTGAGAAACACATGGTCTCCAACCTCGAATTCTAGTGGTCTTCTCCTCTTATCAGCGTAACTCTTCTGTCTGCTTTGTGCTGTTAGGAGTCTCTGTTTGATCAATGCAATTTGCTTGGAGGTCTTATCAACTAAATCTGTCCCGATGAATTCTCGCTCCGACAATTCTGTCCAGCATATAGGTGATCGACACTTCCGCCCGTACAATGCCTCAAACGGAGCCATCTGTATGCTCGAATGGTAACTATTGTTGTAAGCGAATTCGACCAGCGGTAAATGTTCATCCCAATGGCCTTTGAAATCCAATACACACGCTCTAAGCATATCTTCTAGAGTCTGTATTGTCCTTTCAGATTGACCATCGGTCTGCGGGTGATAAGCCGTACTAGGCCTTAGTTTAGTTCCCATCTCTGCATGCAAAGCCTCCCAGAATCGGGATGTAAATCGCGGGTCCCGATCAGAAACGATGCTCTTAGGTACACCATGAAGTCTTACGATCTCTTTGATATAAATCCTCGCCAATTGTTCTGGTGAGTAATTAATACTAATGGGGAGAAAGTGTGCTGACTTAGTCAATCGGTCAACAATTACCCAAATCGCGTCGTGATGTCTAATCTTGGGTAAACCTACCACTAAATCCATGGTGATATTCTCCCATTTCCACTCCGGAATTTCCAGTCCTTGAAGAAGACCAGGGGGTCGTTGGTGTTCAGTTTTAACTTTCTGACAGGTTAAGCATCTACCCACGTACTCGGTTACGTCTTTCTTCAGCCTGGGCCACCAAAACTCGGATTTCAGGTTCTGGTACATCTTCACCATTCCTGGATGTAGAGTATATTTACTCTTATGAGCCTCGTCTAGAATCTTCGTTCGTAATTCACCATCCTTTGGAATGTAGATCCGCTTCTTGTACCTGACTAAACCGCTAGGCGATAAGTCATGGTCTTGAGTCTCTCCCCGTGAGATCATCTCCCGAGCTGCTATAGCCCATTCGTCGTGCTTTTGAGCTTCCTCGACCGCATCTCTTAGATCGTACTTTCCTTGACTAACAAGGAGACTTGCAAGATACACGTCATCGGGCGCGTAGTGTCTCATGCAAATCTGATTGGACAGGTTCAGGTCTCTGAAATCTTCAAGTAGTCTCCGCTCTTGAATCATCATGTATGCTGCGTGCACCGTCTTTCTACTAAGTGCATCTGCTACGACGTTTGCTTTTCCGGGATGATACTTGATCTCCAGGTCGTAATCTTTCAGTAAGTCCATCCAGCGACGTTGTCTCATGTTGAGCTCTTTTTGATCAAACAGGTATTTCAGGCTCTTGTGGTCGCAATATAACTCCACGGTTGCTCCATAGAGATAATGTCTCCATATCTTCAAAGCAAACACGATAGCCGCAAGTTCTAAATCGTGAGTAGGGTAGTTCAACTCGTGAGGTTTCAACTGGCGAGAAGCATATGCCACAACTCTGCCCTGCTGCATGAGAACACACCCTAATCCTTGCCCACTAGCATCACTATAGACAATGTACGTTTCGTCTGGATCTGGAATTATTAATACTGGAGCTGTAGTCAACTTCTCCCTCAAAGTTTGAAAACTCGCCTCACAATCATCGTCCCATATGAATGGTTGTTTCTTCCTTGTGAGCTTCGTTAATGGTAAGGCAATACGTGAGAAATTTTGTATGAATCTGCGGTAATATCCTGCTAATCCCAGGAAACTACGTATCTCTGCCACCGTTTCCGGCCTCTTCCAGTTCAGAACCGCTTCCACTTTACTAGGATCAACAGCTACACCATCGCGAGATACGACATGACCCAGAAATTTTACCTCTGGTAGCCAGAATTCACACTTGCTCAATTTAGCAAAAAGTTGTTCGTCTCGGAGTATTCCCAACACGAGTCGCAGATGTTCTTCGTGTTCTTCCCTGCTTTTAGAATAGATCAGGATGTCATCGATGAACACCACTACAAACTTGTCTAGGTATAGACGAAAGATTCTATTCATGTAATCCATGAATACGGCAGGCGCATTTGTCAATCCGAAAGGCATCACAAGGAATTCGTAATGCCCGTATCTGGTTCTAAAGGCTGTTTTTGGAACATCACTGGTTTTCACTCGCAGCTGGTGGTATCCTGAGCGCAAGTCAATTTTAGAGAATACACAGGAACCAGATAGTTGATCGAGTAGATCGTCAATGCGAGGAAGTGGGTACTTGTTTTTGATAGTCACCTTGTTTAACTCGCGGTAATCGATACAAAGTCGTAAACTTCCATCTTTCTTCTTTACAAACAGTACTGGGGCTCCCCATGGCGACACACTAGGTCGAATAAATCCTTTCTCCAGTAGCTCCTCAAGCTGTTTCTTCAATTCCAGCATCTCGTTTGGTGCCATACGATATGGTGCTTTTGATATTGGTCCAGTGCCTGGCATCAAGTCGATGGCGAATTCAACCTCTCTCTCAGGGGGTAACTTGGTGAGATCTTTGGGAAACACATCAGGGAATTCATTCACAATGGGAATGTCTTTGAGTGATGGTTCGTCGTCTATCTTGATTGAGAAGAACACCATATACGCTTGGCAACCTTGCTTCATGCATTTTTCTGCTTCTGCACTAGAGAGGAAATTCAGACTCACATTGATCTTGCTCTGGTCGTGTGGTGGTGAGAATCGTATTTCTTTATTACCACAATCAATGACCGCGTTGTTTGCCGTTAGCCAATCAAGACCAAGAATGACATCAATGCCATGAAGCGGTAATCGGATAAGATCTATGTTAGATTCTCGACCGTTCACACTCGCAATGCAATTAAGACATGCATCAGACGCTAAAGATTTCGCGCCAAGTGGGGTAGCTACTATCAAATCATATGGTAGTCTATAGGCTTGCATTCCTAGTCGTTTTGCACAATCGTAAGAAATAAACGAGTGACTAGCACCCGAATCATACAATGCCTGTAGTAGATTTCCATTAAGAGAAATAGTACCTTTGATCATCTCAGGAGATTTCTTGGCTTCCTCATTAGTCAGAGCAAAAACTCGTCCTGCGTTCTGCGGTCTCGCCTCCAAAGCTTTTTGAGGACAGTTTAAGCTAATATGCCCCGGTTTCTGACACCTGAAGCACACTGGCTTTCCCTCACAGTTAGCTCCCGGATGGAACCTTCTGCATTGCGGACAGGCTTGGGATGTCTGCATTCTTGGAAAGTTTTGCTGTCTCGGTTGAAATGGCCTCTTATTCCCTTGTTGGGAATTATTCCAAGGTGCCTTCCTCTTCTGTGCTGGGTTGTTGCGATTGAAACCACTACGGTTGGGGCCGCTACTGCTGAAGTCTCTGGTCTTGCGAAGCTCCTTCAAGTTTCGTTCGATGAGTCGGCAGGCTTCTACAGCTTGATTTAGTTCCAGAAATTTGTGCGATACCAACCTTTCCCTTATCTCATACTTTAGTCCATACACAAGTATATTTGCAATGCTGCTCTCGTCATTATCTCGCCTCAGAAGTGATGAGTACCGAGATAAGTTGGTGAAACGAGCGAAGTAATCATCGAAAGATTCTTCCCGACCCTGACGGATGTGCAGGAACTCTGTCTCCTTCATCATCTGTACTGAGGGTGGAAAGTACTGCTCGTTAAACTTTTCTTGGAACGTTTCCCATGTGACGGGACAGTTTCGGCTTCGGAGGGTTGCCGCGGTGTTTCGCCACCAACGATCGGCGTCTCCTGCTAGCTTGTAAATTGCCAATTGAGCCTTCCTGTTATCCGGACATTCTAAGACCTCAAAGATCTTTTCAAGATGCAATAGCCAATCCTCAGCTGAATCAAGTTTTCCTCGGAATACTGGTGGCTTGTGTTTGCAGAATTGTGTCACCCAGTATTGTGTATCCTTAGCTTCTCTGACAGGTTGATGTTGTTCCACCAGTACTCTCTCCTGTCGAGGAGATGACTGAGATCGTTCTGGTCTCTCAAATGCGTTGCTGCGCTCGTCTTCTTGTTCATCGTAATTTTCTCCTCCCTCTCGTTGTTGTTGCTGTTGCTCTCCGTCAGCCTGTTGTTCTTCATCCCCTTGTCCTCCCTGCCTGTTAGCGAGAAGCGCATCGATGAGAGCTCTCTGTTCTTGTATTATTCTCCTCATTTCTTGAAGTTCATCTTGTACTGGTGGTGGAGGTTCATGTTGTTCGAGTTCAGGGTTTGGTACTACTCGCAGTTGCCTACCCCTACCTCTGCCTCGACCTCGGCCTCGGCCTCTAGGAGTTCCGGCGCCTCCCAAAGTTGCCATATTCTAAATTCCAAAGGTTAATAGATATAAACACTAGAAAACAAAAAGATTACACATAACATAAGATCACAAATTTCATATGAATCACACCAAAGCGTATATAGTACACCCCTTTTATTCATTAATGGTGATTACACAAACTACTATTATACTTAGTCCTACTGTTACAAAACTATTGCTACTACTACTTCCATGGTTCATTGAACTGTTGTAGGGTTGTCTTTGTCTTTCTACATGACCAGGTGAACTAAATGCTGGAGGCAGAAAATGCACGAGCACACATCCTCGATGTGGCCCTTATTCAGAATTTCATTGATTTTTGTTTTCCAGAAATGGGTGCGAGGAAAGTGATGAAGGGTGGATTTAACCCAGTCTCTAGAAGGATACGGAAAATGGTAGCGAGAGTTTGCCTGGTAAAATTCTCTGACTCGGGTCAGATACAGTAGGTATTTATCTTTCTCGGTCTTAGTAGTGAGAGCGGCATGGAGAAATTCCAAGTGTAAGGCTAAAGTTAAGATGGAGTTTTCATCTAAGACGTACTCCAGGTTGCCAGAGTTGGCGTCAGAGTCATAGTCGAGATCTTGTATCTGAGGATAGTCAAAGTTATCACCTATTGAGGAGTGATGTGAAATGCTGGGATTTCCGGGTTCCGGTGAGTAGGGCTCTGCAAGAATGGGTATTGAGTCATATAGATGGTCGGGATACTCAGGTCCAGGATGGTATTCTGGTTCTGGATCATTATCAAGTGCAAGAGCGGGGTAGAGTGGTTCTGGTACCGGCACAGGTTCAGGCATTGGTACAGAGAGTGGATTTATCGGCTCAGGGTTCAATCTCCTACTTACTGGTTCGGGGACTATCGACCGACGTGCAATACGTCTTCTTTTCCCAAAGTAATTGATATACGGAAATTCCTCTTTGTCCATTTCTACAACAACACCAGGGTCATATCAGTACTTATACTTTTTTTTTTTGAAATATTTTTTTTTTAAGAAAACCATGGCTTAGAGCCTAACTTAGTTAATCAACCGATTGGCCAGGTAGGCGTCTATCATGGGAGCCTCACCGTGCTAGGGTGACTGATTGGCTGATCCACATAGACTCGGCCCTACCTTCGGCACCAATGGTTTGTTGTAACTAAGTCGGGTTCATGCCAGATAAAATACTTTTTAAGGCTAGAACTTAACTCTGCTACTTAAACAACCTTACAAGACTGTTTAAAGTAACCTAGTTAACTTCGTGCCAGGATGCAAGCTCTGATACCAAAATGTAACATCCCGTCTTTTAATATGTGATTTTCAAAAGAGATTATCAGAGTTTTGAATAATTTAAACAGTGTGGCATCGGAAAAGAGTTTTCATTTTAAAACAAAACGAGTATCTGATATTTAACCAACATTGGTGTGTTGATACTAATACAGTCATCCAAATATTCAAGTACTCAAAGTACATAAGAAAACAGCAACAGATAAACAATCCTCCGTCCGAGTCCTTATACAGCCTGCTTACCCTTGTCAGCAACCCTGTCTCCGCCAGAACCTGAGGCTATGGCAAGAGCTGAGGTTCAATTTCCATTGAACCTCAGGTAACAGTTAACCTCATGCTTATGTAACAATTTTATATATAATAGATATTCATGATAGTTTCAGCATAATCACATTTTAACAGCACAACCACCTCATATTTTAATCCAGTCTGCACTACCCAGTGCCACGGTGTACATCCGTGTCCTCAGCGCTAGGAAAACTCAACGGCATTATCATGACTATAACCCGTATATAGCTGAATGTGTATGCACAATTTTATAAAAACAGAATCTCAGACTATCCATCACATACAAATTTACAATAAGCATCAGAGTTAAGGTTACAGTACGCGTCCGTACCTTCGTTGATGATGTTTTGGTACGTTTGACTAAAACGGTACTTCTAACAGAAAACAGCGGTACAAGTTCACAGATACCCTATAGGAACAATATCACATTTATTAGTAGCCATCAACTTTGCAATACTTGTGGAATTCTACGTTGAAGATTTACTATTCATGTGAATAGTATTCACTATTCATGTGAATAGTACCAGTAAAAATATTTTTACCGTGACGGTAAATAATTTTTTACTGTTTGGTAAATAGTATTTACTGTATTGGTAAATAACATTACTGCCCAAGAATAATTCTTTTCTGATGTGACAGATCAGACTAAGCTGCAGCCACAGAGCATACTCAGAAAAACTCTATCAGGCTTTTCTACTATAATTACCGAAAGAAACTACCAAATCTTAAGACTAGGGACCAAAGAACTTACCCTTGAAGTTCTTACTCCTTCTCTCCAGCTCCGAGAACTTTACTCTAAATTCTCACTCTAAACTCTAAGAATTCTCTCTCTTCTATTAAACTCGACCGTTGTGATCTGAGTTTGGTGTGAAGAAAATGAAGAAGTGAGGCCTCTATTTATAGTGTTGGAAAATGGGTCCTTAAGTGTAATTTCTTGTTTTTGGGTCATTTTTCGTAATTTCCAAAAAAACTAAAAAGGAAACCCGTGAACAATTTTTAAAATTTTTAATAATATTTTAATATTTATTATAATATAATATTATTATTTAAATAATAAATTATTATTGAGTGGGTCCCGCTGACAAAATTTTCAAACTCACGAGAGTTTCTGTCGGGAGAGGAGAAAATTTTGTCAGTGGGTCCCACACCTTTAAATATTATATTATTTTTTTACTAATAAAGTTCCCTATTCGGTGTTCTGATCGCGTGATCTTTTGCAAATTCTCAAAAATCCAGAAGCACAGCCTTGAAGCTCTATTCTTCCTCTTTAGAAATATCTGGGTCAACTGAATTTTTGACCTCATTCAGGATATTTCGTAATCTGTCAAAAATTTTAAGTCGGACACTGCCGGAAACAGAAATTACTTCGGGTGACACCAACTTCGAGACAAAAATTCACTGATTCATAATATGCCCTTACCCAAGAAACCTAGTTCACGGTTTACAAGATATAATTTTATTTCTATTATTTCCCAAAATATAAGATATTACAATACTTGAATTATTCTTGATAATCCTTTTATATAAAGTCATAAAAACAATAATACTCTTTTAAGAGGGGAGAGAAGAAAGGCGGACAGAAAAGAAAAAAGAGACATTAAAGTCATTTTATACAGATTTTGAAATTCTAAATTGAGTTAATCAATTAATTACTGATTTGTTGAATTTACCAACCTGATTTAGATTTTTTCTATTTTAAGTAGTTTTATATGGGATTTTCCCAATTTTAAAGATTAAGGCCCTTAGGTGATTTTTTTTCAAGAAATTATTGTGAGCTGAAATTTCCTTAGTGATCTATAATTAATAATTTTTACTTAAATTAACTCCTATTTAATTTTCATTAAAAAGAGATAAAGAGGAGAGAGAAGTGTAAAGACATTTGTAAAGTATAAGGAAACAAAAATTTTAATAAAAACAAATTTAGAAAATTTTATTAATTTAATGCATTCTTGCTAAACCAAATAGGAATGACTTACATTTAGATACAAAGTGGTATTTATTCTTATAATTTTAAGTTTAAGGTATAAAAATACACATGTGCTTTATCCCGAGGAGCGTCCAAAACCATGTACTTTTTTTTAGGTGTAAAAGTGCATACGTGGTTACGAATTAGATGCAAAAATACTATTTAACAATTAAGTTTGACTTACTTTTTTTTTTCTAACTGAATGATGACAAGACTTTTAAATGTGTAAAAATACACCTGTGGTTAAGCCAAAAGAGCGTCCAGTACCAAGTATTTATTTGAATTTTGATATAATAAATAATATATTTACTTTAAAATAATTTTAATTTTTTGAAAAATAAATAGTTAAAGAAATAATTCATTTACTTTGAAAAAGTCAAATTTATAACTATAAGTCTATAATATTCCTGGGTTTACTTTCATTCATCATATAAATAGAAATAACTCATTGAGAGGTAGAAACGTTTATATTGCTTATTTCTTAATGCAATAAAAATTAAATAGTATTGTTTAGTTTTGATTGAAAAATTATTTAAATAATTTGTGTTTCAATTTTTTAGATAAAAAAAATTAAAATTATTTTTAATTAAATATATGATTTATAATATCAAATTTCAATTGCATAAATACTCATTTATTAATTAGAAAATTTAATAAGGATTTAAAAAGGAAAATAAATTATGGAAATAAAAAATTTGGCATTCTAGGAATTATACATAGAGAAATAACAATTTTTCTTTAATTGAAATAGAATTATTAAATTTTTTTTAAAAAAAGAACTTGGTGTTGAAGCTCTTTTTGCCAAACCAGTGAACCATATGTGTGTGTGTGTGTGTTTTTTTTTTTTTTTTTTTGCATCTTTGAAAGCCATGTCATCGTCGAGTTAACAAAAAAAAGTTAAATTTAATTGTTAAACGATATTTTACACATAATTTATAGCCATGAATGCATTTTTACACCTAAAAAAAGCACTTAGTATTGAGCCCTTCTCAGGGTAAAGCATATGTGCATTTTTACACCTTTGACCCTTAATTTTAAGGAAAATTTCATTTTAATCCATTAACTTTGTAAGGTATTTTTTTTTAGTCTTTTAAATCAAACATTGTTAACAAAAAAAATGCTATATTGAAATTTTAAATATTAAAAAAACATTTTCAAATACTGGCATGCTAAGTTTACTTTTTAAAATAAAAATGATCGTTGCAAAAATTATTATTTAAGACTAACAATATTAAGGTTTAAGGATTGAAAACATGTTTTTTAAAATTAAAAGACTAAACAAAAACTTTGAAAAAGATTAAATGATGGAAAATGTATGTTTACATTTCTGAACTGGTTCACAGTTATAAATTTTTTTTTTTCAATTAGAATTTAGAAGTTTAGAACCAGCATTCTTAGTGATCATGATAGGTTTGAATAGCATAAAAGTGAAATTGAAAACTATTTCTGGCAAAAGAATAAAGTTAAAAAAGATCGCTTTAATTTCTTTCAAGGACTAAAAATTAAAATATACTTTTCAATTACAAAATTAACCTTTCCTAATCCCACCTCAACCATTTGACTGTTAGATTATTAAATTTGATGATATCTCTCTATATATTTTGATTTTTTTTAAAAAAACATCTATTGCATCTCAATATTTTTATGATATCTTTTCCGACACATACCCGATTATCTTAGAAGTTACCTAAATTAAAACAACCTCTAAAATATATAAATATTAGAAATCAACCTCTTTCTAGGCTTTTATTTCTTCAAACAAATATGCGATTTTTCATGGGGAAAAAACTTAAACGGCATGCACCCTCAAAAGAATCTTATAAAAATGAAAAATATTAAAATTTAAAATTCTTAAACAATAAATTCAGAAATAAATTGACATATCACGGGAATATCAATATAAAAATATAAGTCAATTCAATTTAAGAACACATTTGAGGAGAGAATATCAATTGATAACTACCCGTCCAATAATTGAGATAGTTTAGAGAAGATTTAGGGAGTTTATTTGGTCAATGTTAATTCCAAATTAAATATTTATATTTTAATTTTTAGTCCTTTAAAAATTACAATTTTAAGGTCCTTATTAATAAATATTTTTTCTTGGTCATTCTCCATAATTTTCCCTTATTTTTATAGTACTGGCATAATAATAAATCAAGTATGGGTTAAAGGAAATTACAGATAAAGTGGTAGGGAAATGACTTTTTTCCCCCTTGTATATAATAAAAAAATCACATAAAATTTGAATTTTTTTTGTATGAAATTAAATTTAAATTATATCGATTATTTTTAATCTGTGTCATCTATTAAAAAGATAGCAGTAAATTATTTTTTAAAATGAACAATTAATGCAGAATAAATGAACTATTTATTTAATTTAAATTTAAATAGGAGAAAAAAATGAGGTCATATATATATAATTTAAACCATTCAAATTAAATACTTATTTGGGGCAATCTCTTTAATATTGAATACTAATAATATGCTTACATTTAACACTTAAGCACCAAAATTTGGCTTGTTATTAAGGATAATGATAGTATAGGATCATAAGAAGAGTAAGTGATCGATAATGACAGTCGAATTTTTGTTTATAAACATTAAGAAAATGTAATTTGATTTCACTATTTCATTTTTTGGGTATACTAGCTAATGCATGTGTTTCATTGACTGCTACAACTCATAAGGAGTCGGGGCCATCCTAGTTATGCAACAATCATATTCATAGGATTAGATTTTGTCTAGTATACACATGGGAATGTTGACTAATAAGGACATCTTACAACCTCACAATTAAAGAGGAAAAAAGCTGAAACTTTTAGGGTCGGTTTGGTTGGTACGGGTAAGATTTAAGAAGGGATATGAACTTAAAAAAGAAAGAAAGAAAGCAAAGGGAAGATTTTGTGGGATGAAGGAGGATTAATTGTTTGGTAGGAAAAAAAATAAAGGGATGATAATTGGTAAAAAATTGGGAATACTTATTTTACTCTTAAAAGTAATTAATTCAAAATCAAAAGGAAAAATATATTTTTTAAAGAATATTCTCTTATCAAGTTTGAATTTGTCTAAAATATTTTTTCGTCAAGTTCAAATTTGTTTAAAATATTCTTCTGCCTAGTTTGAACTTATCGAATGAGTTTGAATTTATCACATAAATTTGAATTTAATTATATTTTCTTACATTAAAGAAAAAATATTTTATAAGCGGTAAATATAATGTCTGAAAGTGCCACTGTTTAGGTAAAAACTTGGGTTTCCACCAATTTTAGTGGGTTTTTATCTTTCCGATTTTAAAGGAAAATTGGTGAGCCCAGGAACTTGAGTTTTTGAGAAGTTTAGACACAAAAAGTGTATCAAATAAGAGAACTGAATTTCATAATTTCAATAGTGTTATTAGAAAAAGGAAGACTAGTTAAAGTAAATTTCAAAGGTTATATAAAGACTTGAATTTGGGTACGATATTTTCTAATGTAAAAAAACATATAAGATCTTTATGATAAGTACATCTTTACTCATTTACTTACTTATAAATAAGAGCATATTAAAAAAAGTACATCTTTTACGTATTAGTAATTTTTCACTAATTCTAACAATTATTTTATTAAGCCACATAATTTGGTTACTTAAATCTTCTAATAAAGCACTGAAAGAGTATATAATTGATTTTGGGATAAAAAATTGAAAGCTCATTCATTTATGCAAAAGACAATAAGAAAAAGGGGAAAAACTGAGCTGACACGCATTGGGTTGGTGGTGAAAGGAGGACAAGAAGAACGTGAAATGGAAAGTGGAAAATCCAAAAACCCCACAAAAAGAAAAGGAAGAGAGACACATGAAAAGCTTCAAGCTTGTGTTTTTGGCCAAAGCTCCATTAAAAGCTTCAAGCTTTTTTTTTTTTGGCCAAAGCTTGAGAAGCTTTGTCTGCTTCTCTGCTTCAATCAAAACTTCATTTTTTTTTCCACGTTTGACAATTATTTGGATCTCTTGAGTTTTCTCAATCAAACTCCACTCATTAAAATAAAATTTTCTAACTTTGTTAATTTATTTTAATTGATGTTTAATCAATGGAACAAGTATGGATTACTCATCTGCTCTTATTTATATTTAGGCTAAAGTATACTTTTAATCCTTTAAGTTTACATGAAGTATACTTTTGGTTCCTTAACTTTATAAAATATACTTTTGGTCTTAAAATTCTAAAACCGTTAATGTTGCTAACGAAAAACGCTGATGCAGCGAACTCAAGTGATGATTAATAACACTTAATTACATAAATTTTACATATTTTAAATTTAAATTTAATAGTATTTAATTACAAAATCATCACTTAAATTTACACTGTTATCATTTGAATTTGCATTTTCCGTTAGCAAAATTAACGGTGTTAAAATCTTAGGACCAAAAGTATACTTTATGAAGTTAAGAGACCAAAAGTATACTTCATGTAAACTTAAAAGACTAAAAGTATACTTTAACCTTATATTTATAGGCAACTTTTAACATTATTCAATAGATTAAGAAAAATCTTAAATATCATCAACTCCACTATAAAATTCAAAAACTTTCAAACTTTATCTTTATTTGATTAATACTCGCTCCATCCTTAAATATAAGTTTCAATTTTAATAATGAATTTGTTTCAAAATATAAACTTCATTTTAGTTTTGTTTAAGTATTTGTTGCTTTTTTTTTTTCAATTTTACCCCCTTATTATATTTATTGTACCTCTCACTTATTTTCTTTATAAATAAAGCTATAGTTTGAAAAAAAAATTATATATTTAATAGTTTTAAATAATTATAATGATTTTCTTAATAACATCAAATCAATAATTTAAAGTTTATATTTAAGAAAGAATAGATTACTACATAAGAATAAAATCAATATAATAAATAAAAGGTTAAATTATATAGTCATTTTAAAAATTTAAGAAGGTATCTTTAAATAGGGGAAAAAAATCTCTTTGCCCTGTAAAATAATACAGTCCCTTTTTTTTTGGGATTTTTGTTTTCGCCGACACATACACTCTCCCCTACTCGTACTCATTACTTCCTTTTTCTCTCCTTCATCTTTTTTTACCATTTTTATTTCTCTCTCTCTTCATTACTCTAAGCTTCGAATCTCCATCTCACTGGGCGTCCCTTTCTTTAATGGCGATGCCTGGTACAACTGGTCACGATCTCAAAACTACCTACTACTCCAACCCCTTCTTCTTCTTCCTCTTCTTGTTGTTCCTTTCCACTGTGTCTTAACTGCTCTTGCATGTTCTTCCCCGCACCTGAACCCCGCCTGAAACGACTTTCAGGTCCGTCTATAGTGGCTGGAAACAACAATGGCGGCCACTCGTGTGGCTTCTTCTCTGTTTCTTCCGATCGCTTTGATCTTTGCTGCTCTTCATCTTTCTTTAGCCAACACTGACGCTACTGATGGTATTTTACTTCTGCTCATTGTTCTCTTAAGTTTGATCATTCCTGTGGCTGAGTGGCACAAGGTTTGTTTTTTGTATGATACTGATGTGGAAAATGCTTTCAAGTTCAGAAAAGTTTGGATTTTGAATTGCAATTGAGTCGAGTGGAACCAAAGTTGGCGCCTTGACTTGTGGGACTTTGATTTTATAATTTCTGTTTGATAAGCGATGGCTTTTTTATGCTTTTTAATGGCAAAGCAAGAGATTTTTATATTGAACTGGAGTTGACGCATTGACATTTGTAGGGGCTTTGATCTTGTTTGTCTATTCTGATTGCTGGCGGAATGCAATAAACGATGTTATGCCTTCATTCATTTCCGCATCAAAACATTTTTAGTTGAATTTATTTGTATGTTATACCTTATTTCTTAGTTTTGGGTTCTTAATGCTGTTCTTCTTGCTTCAGTTCAAGCGCTTCAAGTTTTGTACAACGCTTTAAACAGCCCATCTTGGCTAACTGGCTGGAAAATTGGTGGTGGTGATCCTTGTGGAGAGGCTTGGAAAGGGGTAACATGTGAGGGCTCAGCTGTTGTCTCCATGTATGAGATGATATTGCACAACTGTAACTTTTATTTTCTTCAGTTGTGTTTTGTTTTTTGAGAAAACTCACACTGATCTCATTGCTGGAATGTAAATTAGAGAATTGTCAGGTTTGGGACTTAATGGAACTCTGGGATACCTGCTTTCAGACCTTATGTCACTGAGACAACTGTGAGATAATCAAATTTGTTGTTTTTGTGGCACTTATATTCTTTTTACCTATTTTGACATGTTAATGCTTATGTTCTTTTGCTAATATATATATATATATATTTTCCCTTTTTAGTGACTTAAGTGACAACAAGATCCACGACACGGTCCCTTACCAGTTGCCGCCCAATCTGACAAGCCTGTAATGCTAGCTTCCCATATGTGATTTTCTTTTCATTCTTGGCCAGCTTGACTCTCCTGTTTAAGTTAAAATGCTATTGCTCTCTGATTCTGATATTCAGGAACCTTGCAAGAAATAACATGAGTGGAAATCTTCCTTATTCTATTTCTGCCATGACTTCCCTCAATTATCTGTAAGTTGCTTTTCTTTTCATACATAACATTATTTCACATCATTCAATTTAGTTATATTTTGTAGACTTGTAGCTACCGTCCAATTGCATTTCTATGTGATTTTTAGGAATGTGAGCCACAATGCACTCTCCGTTTCAATTGGAGACATATTTGCTAACCTCGCTGATCTTAGTACCCTGTAAGATATATTGAATAGTGCATTGATTTCTTTTAACTCCTTTTTATAGTGTCATTCAATCTCATTTCCACTAAATTTTTAGCTAATAGGGCTGAGATTAATGATTTAAGGCCCTTCCATAATGCAGGGATCTATCGTTCAACGACTTTTCTGGAGATCTCCCTCCCTCATTTGGTTCATTGTCCAATCTTTCTTCTGTGTATGTTGGATATTTTAGTAGATGACCTAGTTGAGGTTTCACGGTGCATGTTTATTTAACTCATCTTAATGTGTTGCAGCTTTTTGCAGAACAATCAGTTGACTGGTTCACTTAGTGTTCTTGTTGGCTTGCCTTTAGATACTTTGTAAGTTTTCCTCACTTTTGGGCTCAAATTGTCTGCATATGATCATCTAATTCTGCTCCCATATTTTTCCAGAAATGTCGCGAACAACAACTTCTCAGGATGGATACCTCATGAACTTAGTTCAATTCGTAATTTCATGTACGTGTTAATGCAATGAAATTAATGTCTTCCTGTTTTGCAATGCCTAATTTCTTCATTATGATTAATGCGGCTCTTTAAATATGGACTAGATCTGATGGGAACTCCTTTGACAATGGGCCTGCTCCTCCTCCTCCTCCACATACAGCCCCTCCTCCCAAAAGATCTAGCCATCACCGTTCTGGATCTGGCTCTAATAAAGCGCATGCTTCTGAATCTGACAAGGAAGGAGCTGATAGCCATAATGGCTTATCATCTGGGGCTATTATAGGCATTATTTTGGGTTCAATTTTTCTAGCTGTTGTTGTGCTACTTGCTCTTGCCTTATGTATCCGAAAGCGTAAAAGGAAGGAAAAAGGTGTCAGAACATCCAATGGGAATCCTCCTCTTGGAACCAATAATGGTGAATTCCCTCCCAGTGGCTCTCTCTCTCTCTCTATATATATATATATACATTCATTCTGCTAATGTTTTTAAAAACCAACAGTAATGTGGGATATGCATTAATCCACTATATTATCTCTTGAATGTTAATATTTCAATGTACAATAAGTTAATGATGGGCTTCAATACTGCTTCTCTGGGTAACTTAGGATTTAGAGCTCCTTACTTTGCTAAGCATATCTGTGTTTCGTTCATTTAGGCAGCTTCCTCTGTGTAGTTGTTCATTTTATTCTGTTCATCAAGATCATCTGTCTTCCATTACAAAGTCATAGCCGCAGTTTTCCCCCGCCTAGATTTTAATTTGCAGTGTCTTTAGACATTATTTTCTTTTGTAGAATTCTCACACAGATTACTTCCATTCTTGTATCTTGACATGCTCCGGGGTTCATCTGGCCTTATACTTGCAGTGACTCTTCCGATGCAAGAACAGAGGGTGAAAAGTGCTGCTGCTGCTGCTGCTGCTGCTGTTGTAACAGATCTGAAGCCGCCTCCTGCGGAAAAAGTGATAGCTGAGAGGGTTCCTTCGAAAAATGGATCTGTTAAGCGGATAAAATCCCCTATAACTGCTACATCATACACAATTGCTACTCTCCAAAGTGCAACAAATAGCTTCAGTCAAGAATTTATTATCGGTGAAGGTTCTCTTGGTCGAGTTTACAGGGCTGAATTCCCTAATGGGAGGGTAATCCTTCTATGTTGTGATTTTTACCACCTTCCTATTGTTTTTGGAAATTATATTTGCTATATATATATATGGAATACATTTTAGATGTCAAGCCCGATCCTTTTTATTTAAATTACTATAGTTGTACCTAAACTTTAGATTAGCTGCATTATAATGTTGTAGATCTTTTACTTCACGATAGGTTTGGCTATGCTGTATCTTCTACCTGAGGCTGCTTCATGCTTCTGCCTTGTTAACTTTTCGACATTTGAAATCATAATTTCCATTACTGAATTCCCTTTCTCTTTTGATGATTTGACTCATTTTTTGTGATATTCAAACTTCAGAAATGGATAAATACTATATATTCTATAACATGTATGTATCTCTTATCTCTGATGGTTAAAGTTCTGTTTTTGTTAGATCATGGCCATTAAAAAGATCGACAATGCAGCGCTGTCATTACAGGAGGAAGACAACTTTCTTGAAGCTGTATCATACATGTCACGCTTGCGGCATCCAAACATTGTTACACTAGCTGGATACTGTGCAGAGCATGGGCAGCGACTTCTAGTTTATGAGTATATTGGTAATGGAAATCTACATGATATGCTCCACTTTGCTGAAGATAGTAGCAAGGCTTTATCTTGGAATGCTCGTGTTCGAATAGCACTGGGCACCGCTCGAGCTTTAGAGTATGTTGGTTTTCTTATTATGCATAAAGCCTATTTCATCATTTCCACTGCCGTGATTCATGATAGTATATCGCATTTTAAGTTTTATTTTTATTGGACAGGTACTTGCATGAAGTATGTTTGCCTTCTGTTGTACATAGAAACTTTAAATCGGCAAACATATTACTTGATGAGGATTTGAATCCTCACTTGTCTGATTGTGGTTTAGCTGCTTTAACGCCAAACACAGAACGGCAGGTTGGTGAAGACGATACTTCTATTTCCTGCATGCATGTGTGGCTGCACATGATATCTATCATCCTTTTTGCTGCATTCTCCATTGGTAAATTTCTTACTTTGTCTTGAACAGGTTTCAACTCAGATGGTTGGCTCATTTGGTTATAGTGCTCCTGAGTTTGCACTATCAGGAATATACACAGTAAAAAGTGATGTTTACAGTTTTGGAGTGGTGATGTTAGAGCTATTGACGGGTCGGAAGCCACTTGACTGGTAAATTTGGATTATGAGACAAAACTCCTTAGATTTACCTCGTACAATGCAAAATCATTTAAAATAAAATATACTAAACCGAACACCCTTTTACATGTTCTAAAGAACATTCGTGCTCATCATTTTAATGTTTTGCTACAATTCTTGACTTTTAAACTTTTCATCTTCACAATATCTTCCATTACTTTGTAACTTCTATTTGTGTAGTTCACGAGCAAGATCAGAGCAATCACTTGTGAGATGGGCTACTCCCCAACTTCATGATATAGATGCCTTGGCCAAAATGGTTGATCCTGCCTTGAATGGCATGTATCCTGCGAAGTCACTGTCACGCTTTGCCGATATCATTGCGCTCTGTGTTCAGGTAATGTTTTTGGATTTTTTGAATGGTTCATTCATTAACCTCAATCCTGGGATTCTGGACATTCTTTTCTTACATGACAAAATGTGCATGCCGCTGGTCATTTTATAAGGTTCTTCCATTATATTTCACCGAAATCAGGAAAAACCTTACACCTCATTAACCATACCTTGAAATTTAATATATTTCCAATTTTATCCCTATTAGATATACATACTGTAATGAAAAGGGCAAGAAAATAACAGTCTATAGAACAATAAATTAAGAGTAAAATTGTACATTCGTATAATAAATTTAACGAGGTGACTATAATAAGGGGAAAAAACTCTCTCTGCCTATAAATAAAGACCAGATGAGTAATTTTACCATGTTGCATTATGACTTTCTGAACATATTAGACAGACACAACTCATTTTTCTTATTTTGCTTGTGTACAGCCGGAGCCTGAATTTCGACCTCCCATGTCTGAGGTTGTGCAAGCATTGGTTCGGCTAGTGCAAAGAGCGAGCGTGGTCAAACGCCGCCCCAGCGACGAATCTGGGTTTGCTCACAGGACCCCAGATCATGAAGCCTTTGACATGTCATTTTAAATTAAAGGTTTCAAACTCAAACCATTTTGATATGATCTTATTTCAATTTTGTTTAAAGTGATATGCAGTTGTCAGACAGAAACACAGGAAAGGAATAGAGAAATTGTGAAGATGTGTCTCAAACAGATCAAGATATTTGTAATTACTTGCATTGGGAATTTTATTACTTGGGATAAAAAAGGTACTACATCCGGACTACAAACTATGTCCTATATATAGGAGCGGAGAAGTATCATGGAAATAATGTATATTTAACTTGACTTGATGATGTATATTATAATCTATTCCTTTTGTTTTTTGTTTTTTTTGCGGGGATTTTTTTTTGCTTTGATTAAGTGGCTGTCTAATTTATTCTCTCTTTAAAGGTGGCTAGCTAGGAGTTTGATTGTGCATGCAAATTGAAGGGTCCTGCTTGTCCTTTTATTCCCCTTCCACTATCATAGTCATGATTTTTTTTGGGGTCAAAATCATAGTCATGATTAGAAGACGTTATTTTGAGCAAATCATTTCTTTTGTATGTAGCCGTTTTCTATCGGGTAGAAAAAGTAGCCCTTTATTAACTATTATTCCAATTTTGACTTGTATGATTTAAAACCAGATTGTGGGGCCCATGAAAAGCATGAAATTGATATGTGGAAGGGTTCATATCTTATTTATGTTATGCATATCATAGGATTAAAATAAATTTAAGATAAGCTTTATTGTTTAATGTTTAAAAATGTAATTTATTATAAAAATAGATTTTATATAGTAAAAGGGCCATTGATAGTAAAGCCAGCCTCTCATGTTTCAAAATCTAAGACACAAGAATATTGCAATAAATATGTATAAGAGCCAATATCTAGAGGCGTGGGGAGATTCAATGTCCTCATAGAGTTGTTTTCATAATATTGTATATTATAAAAGGGGATAATTTTAATTGTTGTAAGTAAGATTGAATATATGATTGCTGCGTTTTTTTTTTCCAAAAAAAATAAAAATAAAGAAAGAGTTGATTTCCTAGAATTGTTAGGAGAAGGGTAGAAAGCAAGAAAGAAAAATTCTCATTTAGTCTTCATTGTTGTTTGAAGTATATATCATATGCCTTCTATTTATAAATATTACTCTCCAATATGCAATTGATATAATTTCATAATCATAGGAGATAATGGGTGAGAATAGGAAACAATGAGAGAATAGAAAATAATGTGGGATATAAACATCTACAAATATTATATTCATATCACTCCCTTTTGGACATTCATGGCTAAACATGTGCCTCATTAAAAAACATCAACTAAGAAAAACCAAGTGGAACGAAAACTTAGTAGAAGAAAAGGAGTATATTGTTTATTGATACACTTGATAGAGTTGCCTTATTAAAAAAAGTCTTGAGGAAAACCTAGTGGGAAAAACCATAGTTGAGGGAAAAAGAGTACAACATGTATAAACTCTCCCTCTTGACAATATTAGTTGATATCTTTGAGCCTGTGAAGTTTGATGCCTTGAACGAGCTTTTCAAAGATTATACTAGTAAGTGATTTAGTAAATAAATATGCTAGATTTTCAATATAAAGGCTTTGCTGAATATCAGTTTCACCAACCTTTTGAAGGTCACAAATGAAGAAGAATTTTGGTGAAATATGCTTTATTCGATCTCCCTTGATGCACCTTCCTTTAATTGGGCAATACATGTATTATCATCCTCATATAGGATTGTTGGGGCATTTTACTAGGAGATAAACCACAAGTGGTTTGTATGTGATGTACTATTGATCTAAATCATGCACATTTCGACTTGCTTCATGCATTGTTAGAATTTCTACATGATTAGATGATGTAGCTAATATAGTTTACTTCATAGATCTCCATGAAATAAATGCATCTCAACATGTAAAGTGATTTTACATCACATGGATTAGACAAAAATTAAGCATCTACATAACCAATTAGTTAATGCTTGGATACATTTGAGTAAGAATAACCCTATATTCATAGTGCTTCTGAGATAACGAAGAATGTGCTTCACTCCATTCCAATGTTTTCGTGTTTGTGAAGAACTATATCTTGCTAATAAATTAACAAAAAATGATATATCAGAATATGTGTAATTAACAAGATACATTAGTGTTCTAATAGCACTAAGGTATGATACTTCTGGACTAAGTAGTTTTTCATCACCTTCTTTGCTAATTGCCCAAGGTCAAAATTGGTCTTTATCTTCTTGTACCTTACAACCATTGTGGTACATAATGGATGTGATTTATCCATGTAAAAACACCCTAGGACCTGTGTTGGTACATTGTGGTGGTACTACTGGCACATATATTGCACACAGTGGCGGAGCCAAGATTTTGAATGACGGGGGGCGAGAATATAACATATTATATCAGAATTAAGAGTATTTGAAATACAATACAGACCTAATGTACAAAAAAAAAAAACTAAGAAAAATATATTAAAGAAATTAAGATAACTTCACTTGACTTATTTTACATGTTTTTATATTGTTAAACTCATAAATAATTGAATCCATGATAAAATCTAGAACAAATTTTTTTTTTTAATGTATGTAATCAAAGATTTACTATTCTTTCTCTTAAAAAAAGTATCAATGGTAGCACTCTTCCTCATAATAATCACCTACAAAGAGCATAAATTAATTCACAAAATTTTATATCACACATTCCATTTCGTAAATTCCATATCACAAATTGCATATCACAAACTCCATATCATAAATGATAAATCACATATTTTTAAGTAAACCTTAATTTTATTTTCCTCAAATCAACTATTCAAGTAAAAATATAAACCATAAAACTTTTACTTAAGCCTCATTAACTCCATTAAAAGCAAAATGATCATCTAGAAGCCTCAAAATTTCAAAATCTAACAAATTCCCAAGTTTTTTATAAACAAATTCTATTCAACTAAAAGATAAGAGACTGAAAAATAAATTATATCACTTACCTAAACCCTAATCTTCTGTATTGTGTGAGGAGTAGTAGAATGAATTTAAAAACGGAGTTAGTCTGTGCTACGACTTTTGTTTTCATAAATATATATTTTTTTTAATAAAAAATTTTAGGAAAGTAGTGGACTCACCCACAGTTCAAGGGCAAGACATTTGGAACCCAGTCCATAGGGCATACTAGCCAAAGAGTACACATACCTCCACCTCCACCAACTTTTGAATATGAGTGTGTGACTTTTAGATAATTGGTAGGCTCCCCCTCCCCCCAATTTCTTTTACTCGTGGCTTCACTGCATTGGCTTGGACGCTTGGTGTTGTACTGTTGGTGTTGGGCCATTCACCATCTTTACTTGAATAACCAAAATGCATCGCTGTTGTCACGCTGATTCTTTTTTTTGGTGAACATTGTCCTATTCACATTATTTGATTTTTTTTTTGGGGGGAGGGCCCACCCTAAACCCCCCTTGTATCCGCCCCTGATTACACACCCACAAATCCCCCCCTTATATCCGCCCCTGATTACACACCCACAAATTCTTAGATGGGAAACTTATGTTCCTGACCAAAAATAAGGGGAAACTTTTAAATAACTTATTAGCCCAATGCAAATTAACATTGCTGACATGCAAAATGGCATGGCCCTAAATAGAAATTGATAAATTAGATCTCATAAGTAAAAGTTTTGTAATTAATTGCAACCTTTTAACTATGGTTATCAGACCCGGACTGGACCGGCCGGTTTGGACCAGAAACCGCCGAACCGACTGTGAGACCGGTCTAGTCTGACGTAGAAAAAAAAAAAAAAACTTCAACTGAAGAGGAAGACGTTTACACAAGGAGAGATGGGAAGATGAGGATATTATGGTGGCCAAAGACTTGCTTTTTCACCGGCTCGGGTGATGGCATCAAAGACTTTGAAAATGAAGACAGCTTGCAGAGACATGGAAATATCAGAGACGACTCCAATTGTATGGTGGAGATGAAGCTTCCTTTGTCCTCTTACACTTGCCTTGTATGTGGTTGCTTGAGCTTGTATGATTCACGGTGAGGTCAGAGTTGGATTTCAACAAGGAGCCAAGGAAGGAGTTATGGCGAAAGAGAAGATAAAGCCCACAGGTATGGCGTATGGGTTTGGGACTTTGGTAGATGATGAAGATAAGGGAGGATTCATGTGCTTCATCAAAATTGTTATAAAAAGAAGTGAAATAGCAGAGTCATAAATGAGAAGCAGATGGCACGCCTTTTCTTTTTCTTTTTTTTTTCCCCCCCAACTTTATGGGACCCAATTCGCATTAATAAATATTATATATTAAGTCTTTCAGATTTAGTTATCCCGGTTTGACCTCGGTTTGACTCCAGTTTAACTCCGGTCTGATCTATTAACCCTTTACCCAGTACTTGGACCTGTTCAATGACCGGTCTAGTTTTAATAACTTTGCTTTTAACCAATAATTATGCAAGTCCATTTTAAATATCAACATGGACTACCGGATGTTCAACATCTATTTCAAAGATATATAATATTCATTAAAAGCTTGCATAGTAAATTTATCAGCATTATCAAGATATATTTTCTTGTTGTGATAATCAGTACAATGTGCCCTTAATTTAATTAATTGAGCAAGTAATCTCACAAACAAAAAGTTGCAGGAAGATAATAAGCAAACATGTAATCATTTAGTTGATGCATCAATTAAAAAGCATATAGTACATAAATGACCTGTAAATATCTCCTTGTATCTGTTCTATAAAAGTGAGAGACTCACTTTTTATTCTTCTTGGTAAGGGCCAAATAATCAACTTTCCCTTGAAACATGCAGCACGCCAGCACATGAGAAAACAAGGAATTGTGGTATTTGTTTGCAATTTAGGGTATACCCACATGAATTTTCAATTAGTTTTTGCATCATAATTGACCTAGGATGGCTTAACCAGTCATACCAAACATTAAATGTATTAGTAAATTTCTAGTTTAGATTGGCAAACTACTGATTTATATTGGTAAACTTCTAATTTGCATTGTTTCAATTGTGCTAATAAATGCAAAGTACAAGTCAGAAAAAAAAAACAAGAAACCTTCCTAATATGCTTTTTCTACCTTCGTGATATAAAAATATTCTTGATTATATTTAGCTGCTGTTTTTATATTGAATAATATGGTGCTCATAAAATCTTGTTTATTCAAGTAATGATAGGCGGTACATATAGGTCAGTGTCTAGGTTAGTTGGTAACCCTAGAATCATCTAGATTACATCCGCTAGAATCAAGGAAATAATTCAAAACTTTATAATTTAAATATGCCGAGATTTTAGGATCTTTTGGCATCTACCAAACAAGCCCAATTATTTAATTACGGCTAGGTTGAGCCCAAGGTCCTTTGGAACACCAACATATATGATATCATTTTTGTAGTTATCCTTAAAACTCAACAAGTTTCTTTTAGACTTAGCAGAATAAAGTGCATTCCAATATATATTTTTGTTCTTTTAGGTAACAGATATAAGCTCTTCTAGAGCCTCCAATTAGATCTATACTTTCAAATATAGTTTGAACATTGGCTTCTTATATTATTAAGGAAGAAAAATATTTCGCATTTTTTAGTATAGTATGGATTATTCACTATCAACGAGACATAAATCTTTAATATTGATATCAATAAGACTTATGTTTCATTTAAAGAAACATGAAAATAAAGGAAAATACATGTGATAGTAGCAACTTTAAACACAATAAAATATAATAGTTCAAATACATGAAGATAATTTATGCTAAAAAATTAGCAACATAAAATGGATAGAATCCATGTCGCCATACACAGAATTTTCATCCTTATAACCATAATTTATTTCAATAATCTTTCTCTACTTTGGGTGGGAATTTGAACCACCATGATTACGATCACAACTGTAGCCATTTCTACATCCACGACTACAATTTGATTCATTCGTTACTACATTCACTTTTAGGAAAGTAATCAAGTCTGTTGGATGAGATTCATGTGATATGTAAGCTGTAAATGTATTAGTTAGTTAGTTAGGAGATTAGTTAGTTATTAGTAGCCGTTAGTAGTTAGTTTGGATTAATAGGTCTTGAGGTGTTGCCTATATAAATGTATATCTATTCATTGTATCTCTATGCTTTTATGATGAATGAATAACTAGCATCACCTGATTCTCTCTTCTCTTCTCCCTCTCTTCTACTCTACTCCTTTAATTCTATTCTATTCCTCCCTTCTCTTCCTCTTCCCAAATCCTCTACACTTATATAACATCGTAATTTTTCAACAAAAGCTCATTATTTTATTTGGACACATAAAGGTAAGAAATTAATTTAGCATATTTTGTAAACCTTTTTTTGTGGTATTGCGAATGCAGGAGTAAATTAGAGGCATCCATCCATAATGAACCTTTAGAAGGATAACCATCTTTTGGTAGTTATAACTTTCTTTTAAATTGTTACAAAGACCAAGTGGCTCTTGTATGGTCGTATATTCAGTTCTGAGACCCTCAAACAAGTGGTAGCATAAGAAAATCATAGATCAATCAAGATAAATAATTCATTCTAATAATGATAAGAGCCACAAATCCATGTTTATTTCTTTACAACTTGGTTCAGACTAATACAATGGATTAAAATTATTAAAATATGAATTATAGAAACACAATATAATAACATTAATAATAATAACAAGAAATTCGTAAAGAAAAGAAATAATTCATAAAGAAAAATATTACAACAGATTTAAAAACCCCCGACTTTGAGCCATTTAGTTCTGATGGCTTTAGCCAATTAATCTCAAGATAAAAAATTAGAATCATATGGCTTTCTACCTTTTATCCTCAGGATAAATAAAATTATATGGCTTATGGCCTTTTATCTTCATAATAAATAAAATTATATGGCTTATGGCCTTTTATCTTTAGGATAAATAAAAGTTTATATGGCTTCCAGCTATACAGTAAGATAGAAGATGAAAAGGTATATATGATAAGATAGAAGATGAAAATGTATATGCCTTCTGGCCATATTATAAAAGAAACCAAAGTGATATAACTTCTGGTTATATAATTTCAAAATATGAAATTAAAGCAATACGGCTTCTGCTCATATAATCTTAAAATATGAAATCAAGGGTATATAGCTTTTAGCCATACTAAAATAATAATATTAATAATAAATAAGAACTCGTAAAGGAGATTAAAAATAAGATAAAAAAACATAACAATATCTAATCTAAAATATGGAACCTAGTGTTCAAAACAATCGATAAAAGAGTCTCTTCGATTACATATAAGGGCTCATATTATCCAATGAAATAAAATAAGGTACAAAAAGGTGGAGGCAATCGTTAAAATAAGTAGAGAAAATTATATCTTGGGCAGAGTTTTCGTGCTCATAATGTGTTATAAAATGAAAAGCAAAGATGAGAAGAGTAGAGAGCAAGAAAAAGAAATTCTAATTCACTATTCAATGTTGTATTTATCGTTTATTTATAAGCACAGCTCTCTAATATACAATTAATATGATACCAAAATCATAGGAAATAAGGAGAGAGAATAGGAAATGATAGAATTTTTCAAAGTGCAATTTATATAAGGGTTGAATGTAAAAGAAATACTCCCTTTAGTCTTTAATATAAAATATATTTTTCTAATTTGATTGGTCAAGAAAGTAAGTTAAGTTAGTTAATTTGATATGTATTTTTTAAAACACTCTAGTCATCTTCTTTAATTTCCTCATTTCTTCTTCTCTTTGATTATTGTTAAATGAGTATCAATAAAGATAAATTAGAAAAATATTGACAAATATTAAAAAATGCCTTATTTTTAGAATAAATATTAACTCTTCAAATATGTCCTATTTTAAAGACCAAGGGGGGTATATAAAACGAAATGAGATTCCTCGTGAGTTATTTTAAAAAACAAAGCTACTATCATTATATTGATTTAATATCAAGCCAAAACAGCTAAATGAATGTTGACTTATTCTAAAGCAAGAAATGGTATATGTAGCAGCAAAAACAATAACAAGTCTTATATTAGGTAGAATTAGGTATATTGTTAACCAAGAAAATCTAAACCTGTACAATTTTGTTCTGTTAAAACCGCTAGCCCTGCATAGTAGTTGACAGTACTAACAAAACTCAATTGAAGTATTTAATTATGATATAAAAACACATAAGTACTACATTAAAAATTAAAGTATGGGTAAAGGTACAGGTGCACCAGCACCATAAACTAATTTTTGAGATGCACCTAACATCCTAAAATTTTTAAAAATGAAGGAATCATCATCCCAACTAATAGAAACTAGATGTGGCCGATAAGTCGTTGAGGAGAACATGGCTCACTTTAGTAAAGATGATCAACTTATCGGCCACGTTAAGTTTCTGTTAGTTGGGGTAATAATTGTTCAATTTTTAGTACTAGCTTCCAAAATTTTGTCTTTAAATATTTTAGGTTATTAGATGTACCTTCAAAAAATAATTTGAGGTGCTAGTGCAGCTTTAGCCTAAAATATATTTTATACAGTAGAAAGGCCATGGATATTAAAGCCAGTCTCTCATATTTCAAAATCTAAGACGCAAGAATTTTACAATAATTTTTACAAGATGAATATACCATCAGTTTTTTCTGGAGATAGATTTTTGAAAGTGCAACTTATACATGGGTTGAATGTAAAATACAAAAAATGAAAGGTATTATTATTTAATTTAATATTAAGCCAAATGAGCTAAATAAATGTCGAGGTATAAGATTTGTTGTTGTAGCATTAGCAGCAACAGCAAATCTTATATGATTAGGTAGAGTCAGCTATATAGATCTAGCACGTTACTACCGTTGTATTTTATCAATCACTAAATCTCTAAATAAATTGTTAATCAAGAGATCTAGCTAAGAAGAATAATGGGGAAAATTCATTTAAAAAAGAAAAAGAAAAGAAAAAGTTAGCTCGGAGATGGACTATAAATAAATAATCGGAGCTTCAATCCTTCTAACATGCAATTCTGTGACTGAAATTATACATCAATTTCTTTAAACGTTAAGGGTATGTTGGAATAGCCGTAGTAAGAGTGTTTTTTTTTTTTTTCCAATTTAATTTTTGCAAACATAAGATAAGGTAAAAGTTGGATTGTAAAAAGTGATTTATATTTGGATTAATTTTTAAGAAAATCAGTTTGATCAACTAAAACTTGTTTGAATGATTAATGTAAAAGTAAGTCTAGATATAAAATGACTGAAAATAATATGAATTTAATTTTAAAAAAACAAAATAGTCACTATATTATTGAGAAAAATTTGAAAAATGCTAAATTAGTTGAATTTTAGGGAAAATTGGAGAAAAATCCCCCTTTTCAACCTCAATTAAAGTTTTGTCATCCTTCGTATATATAAATTTATCAAGTTATTCACGTCAATTAAATTTCTAATGGGGGAATTTTTTTTTTTTGGTTTCCTTAAATTTTATTATTTATTTTTTCTTTGGATGCTTTCATAAATAAGGATGGAATAGAAAAACAATCACTATTAACCTTTAGGCAGATTTATATAACTAACCAAAATTTTCAACTACAAGTAACCGTATAATAAGAACTAGAATGTTATTTTAGTAAAAGAAAATGGGACCTAGTATCCTTTCTTCACGAGGTAATAATTTTTTTTTTCTCTTTTTATGATAAAATCTTTTTTTTTCCTACTGCACCCGATTCACCAGAGTTTTGCCCTACCTAATCCGGATCGAGGTAAAATTATTTTTTCTTTGGATGCTTTCATAAATAAGGATGGAATAGAAAAACAATCATTATTAACATTTAGGTAGATTTATATAACTAACCAAAATTTTCAACTACAAGTAACCGTATAATAAGAACTAGAATGTTATTTTAGTAAAAGAAAATGGGACCTAGTATCCTTTCTTCACGAGGTAATAATTTTTTTTCCTCTTTTTATGATAAAATCTTTTTTTTTTTCCCTACTGCACCCGATTCACCAGAGCTTTGCCCTATCTAGTCCGGATCGAGGTTCTGTCGGGCGCATATGCGGGGACCTCTCAGGGGAGTTTTCTGCATCAACAAGGACTCGAACTCGAGACCCCTGCTTAAGCGCCCAAGTCCTTTCTTCTTGAGCCAACTCCCGCTGGTTTTTATGATAAAATCTTCTTCTCTCTCCATGGTGGAAAAGCCAAAAGTAGGCTTATGGCTTAGAACAACTTTTTTTCAAAAGCCCAACTGAGAAAATGAGGATTCAAACATCACTAAAGAGCTTGGTCGTTAAGATGCATGCTTGGGCCTCCAAATATGATTCCAAACTCACTCTAAATTATATTGATTCGTTTTTTTGTGACATATTTTGATTTAATTTTAAATTGCTTACTGTTTAACATTACTGCATTATCATATAATAATTTTGATTTGTAGTTTTATTAGATTTAATAAATAGAAACTTTATTCTTTTTAGTTTTATGTGTACATGTTTGATTTTTTTTTTTAAAAAAAATTATTCTTGTATATTGTTACTTGTTACTGCTTTTTTTAAAAAATAAAATCTAAGTTAGTATAATATTTCAAGTTTTTTCTTATTTAGTTTTGGTTTCTGAGGTTTCAAACAATAAGATTTAATCCCTCAAATTCATTTAAAACATAAGTTCCTATATTATAATTTTTTTTAAAAAAAAAACCGTCATTTTACCCATTGAAAGACCAAAACTTATGGTCTGACGAAATGGGTGTAGACTTAAGACAGAACTTTGAAATCTATTTTTACTGTTAGTCAAAGACATACTTCAATGTTATCCACTTATACTTAAGTAGATTTTCCTCATGTCCTAAATATAAAACCAATTGACTATTTTTAGAGAGATTAATTAAATTTAAAAAGTTACTTAATCATATCATATGTTATGTTTTACTCCCTCCGGTCTTAATTATAAGACCTAGTTGACTTTCTTAGGGAAATTAATGAAGCTAATTAAATTACTTTATAATATTTTTATTTTTATTTCTTTCTTCAAACTAATTAGTTTAACTAATAATCTAATATATAATCTAAGGATACATAACATATGAAATGATTAAATAACTTATTTAGCTTCCTTAACTCTCCAAAGAAAGTCAACTAGGTCTTATAATTAGGACCAGAGCTAGTACTCCCTCCCTGGTCCTAATAATAAGAACACATTTAGAGTTGGTCTTAGTCCTAATTATAGGACCAAGTTTTAACTTTTGTTAATTTCTTCCTAAAATACCCTTATTGATATTTTTTTTATAATAATTAAATATAATAATAATTTAATAATATACGTATATATTAAGTAATATTTGCAACTCATTAACGTCATATACATCTCAATTATACTTTTTTTTTTTAAGTAAAATAATTTTGAGCAATTTTTGTTATATTTTTTTCATATCACTCTCACTAATACGCCCTTATGATTATTGTTGTTAATTAATTTGAATTTGAATAAGACAAATTAGAGAGATTAAAGAAGTCCATATATCATGTATCCTGAGATTATATATCAAATTATATATACATCCTTATGATTATTGTTGTTAATTAATTTAAGGGAAAATCTCATATAAATACTATCTAAATTTGTAAAATCCCCAGAAGCCCACCGAATTTATAAAAAGACTAAGAAGTGACATGAACCTATGAGAGATTGGGGGGAAAAGACCACACTACCCTTTAAGTAACAAAATGTATTATATCCCTCCCTCTTTTCAGTCAGACATATACGCATAAATTCTGGCGACTAGCGTGGTGGATTGAAATCACAAGGTGAATTGAGGCTTTCGTTGTTGTGCTTCAAGTGGATCTGGGTCTTGCCGCTGTCATGCAAGCGTTGATCGGCAACAGGGAAGAATAACCTTGTTTCATTTTTTCAATTGTGCTATTCTTACCTTCAGCCCCGCGCCGTTTACTATTCCGTTACTCCCTTGTCAGTCTCTTCCTCTTAGATCTGTCTCCCTCACCTCTTTCCTTCCCTTCTCTCCTTCAATCCCTACTCTGGTTTTATGCCTTTTTGTATCCCCTTTTTTTCTTGATCTCTTTATTTTGTTTAAAATGAAAATTTATACCCATCGATCGGTCCTCTGACAACTTTTATAAGTTTGCCCTATCGTCCTTCTTTTTCCCTGTGAATTACTGCCCTTTCTTTCTTCATATTGTTCTAGACGGACTTTTTTTTTCCCCTGGTTAATGTAGTTGCTTATGAATAGAATATCCAAACTCACCGATGATATCATCTGAGAAGTTAATTTTTCAAATTGGTTCTCGCGCACGAACTCCAGATGGCATTCTATGTGTGAAATAGACCATTAAATGGTCTGGGTATGTTGATGATCTAAATGTTGTTCAGAAAGACAATAAAAAAAAAAAAAAAAAACCTTCAGAAACTTAAGCACCACGCTGGTCATCGGAATTGATGCGTGAATGTCTGACTGAAAAGAGGGAGGGATATAATACATTTTGTTGCTTAAAGGGCAGTGTGGTTTTTTGCCTTCCATTTGTATATCTCTCATAGGTCCATGTCATTTCTCAGTCTTTTTACAAATTTAAAGAATTTATGAGGGTTTTACAAATTCAGATGGTATTTATATGAGATTTTTCTTTAATTTAACAACACACTTATTTTGCAAATCTCGTCCATATGACGGAGTCCACACAGTACGTGGCTAGGTTCATCTCTACTCTTCCAGTGTGGCTATCGAAATTGAATACTCACGCATCTCTCCTTTTATATGGGCCCGTCCACACTCCACTACCCTCCCAGTAAATTCGATTCAAGAAAACAAAAAGATCCATTGAAGCTCATACTTATCACTTTCCCATTGGAAATTTGAAACAGTCATTTCTAAATTAAGCAAGGGTATTTTCAGAAAATAATTATAATTAACTAATTTAACTTCTCTCCTTAATCTTTCCAAATTCTGATAAAGTGTTCCTATAATTAAGACTGGAGAGAGTATTAGTTTATACATCAATTTATAAGTTAGACATAATAGTTATATATATATATATACACACACACTTCAAAATAATTTAGTAGACTTTCTTAATATCTTCAAAAAAATCGAGTATTTTGTATATTGTTTCCATCTATATAATGTTTCCTATCCATTTTGCATGTAAAAATAAGCTCATGTTGACTAGCTTTTTGTCATGGCCAAGTTCACTGGAAGGTTCTTTTTTCTGTTCTAAGTTCATTACTGGCTCCAAGATCGAAATGTGCAAGAGTGATCAAGAAGAAACGCCGTCGTTTAGAAGAGAAGCCAAATGCACTTGCAGTATGACCCATGCATGGCATCAGGAATTGGTTTCAGGGCGAGATGGGGAGTATTCTTGCATGAGTTTGGTCAGTTCTTCATCAAACTTCTTCTCCATCTCAACCTCCTCCTCCCAATGCCGCCGCCTCATCGCCGCAAGATTGTCCTCGTGAGCTTTCAACAATTTCTCCTTTTTCGCCACAAAGCTTTCCATTTCTTTGTCTTGGATTTCCACAAATTTCAGATATTCGTCAGCCCTACATCCAAACAAACCAAATTTCTAGTTGGATTAAAAAAAAAAAAAAAAACAACAACAACAACAGAACCTTGCTCCTCAAAATATCAGTTCCTCTCTAGGTACCACTATCAGATGCACAAAAGCGCTTCATGAGCTTGTACTCAAACACCTCATACCTGCGTCTCCGCTCTTCCGCATTTATAGAACTTGCACTGGACTCCTTTGCCTTCTCACGTTCTTCTTGCTGCATCCTCTCAAAGTCTTCTTCCTTAGCGTTCCTTGATTCATGAATGACTTTCATCTGGTCCTTGAAAAATTGTTCTTGCAGGTTCATCTTTCAATGACAAAGGATACAATAGTCAGACAAAAATAACCACAATCACAACAATTTTTCTATGGCAACAGAGCAATAGAAAGAAATAACTATGTGAACCGTAGATATGGGGGGTACGGAAAATTTCTTGGTCAAGACAAATTGAGCTAGAAAACTGGGTTTATTGGCGGCCATAGCATGTGTCAGAGCTCCGCAACATTTTTTTCTTAAAAAAATATTTAACCTGGCTAAAATGCAGATCCAGAATTTTCCATGGATATAAGTTTCATTGGAAGATATTAAGATTGATCCTGGAAAATACTCCGGGTTCACGGCCAGTAAAACCCAGTTTTAGGATCTTGATTTTTCCTTCAAGGATCACATACAGCTTCTTAAGCGACAATAAAAGCATGCATCTCTCTTTGATAATTAGAAATTTTTAGAGATGATAATTTCAAACAAGACAGGTCATACAGAAATCCACATACTAAGTTCAGATTAATTGTCCTAGAAGAAATAATCAAACAGTAAAAGTTCATGGCACGAACAAAACAAACAGACAACAAGCAACGGTTCCCCTGGAATTCAACATGAAGTTTGTCTCATTTTTTACCTCCTCCTTGTTTTCCTGGTGTTGTTTTTTGGTTCTCAATCTCACAATGCGATTTTCCTCCATAGTCTTCCGCAGCCTCTCAGTCACTCTGCCAAAAGATTCTTCAAGAGCCTTTGCATGCCTTTGTTCTTTGACAACCTTGTTCTTCAAATACACAAGCTGCTGGTTATCCTCACTCATTTGTCGAATTTGGTTTGTGACCATCTCATGGTATGATCTCATCTCATATTTCAGTTTTGACTTACCTATATGATTTCAGAGAAAGAAGACAAGGAAACAAAGTCAGCACATTTGAGTCTCATGGAAACATGGTGAATCTGCAACAAGTAGACAGGAAACAATCTGCATAACGTGTCAAGGAGAGTGCAAATGAAAAGAGGAAGGAAAGGAACCTTGGGAGTGCTTGTTGAAAACGTCCAGGTCATCTTTAATAGCCATGTAACCATAAAGCTGGCGATCCCCTCCCGGAAGAAATAAAATACGGTGATTTTTAAACCAAGCATCTCTGTTAGTCCCATTATCTATAAAATGCTTGTGCAGACACTCCGCCTCAAAATAACCCCCAGCTGAGGCTTCAAAAATCAAAACACTCATCCCACGATGACCTTGTGGACCATAAGAGTGCCGAGCTTTCACAGCATTATATGAGCTAAAATAATCAAGAAGCTCCTGGTTACCCATGCCTATCCACTAAACACAAAAATAGAAAGGTTAGAAATTTGTTGCAACATAAATATGAGACATCACAATATCAATTATATTATCAAATGAGAGCCAATATTTGATGCAAGTAAGAAAATATAGCTATACCTTCTCATTATCATCTTGTTCAAGCCTTGTATTTTGAATGATAACCATCGGAGGCCAAACTATCTCATGATCTTTCTCCTCATCTTTTAAACCTTTCCATTTGCCAAAAGCTTCACCAGGCGGAACTACTGTAGTACCTCTTCTGCGCAACTCTTCATCCAAAAGTGACACAAGTTCCCTATGGACCTTAACCCTTTTAGACCCCTTTGTTTTGGCATGGGTCATCAGCGGTTGAAGTCCTTTGTACCAATCAATAGAACCAGGGCCACCTTGACAAGCTGGACAATGCCATTGCCTTTCAGGTTCATTGATCTCTTCAACAGTCAAGCTATCCAACATGTCGAAAAATTTCTTAAACCATTTGCTCTTCTTCCTAGTGTCATGGCTCTTTTGACTGCTATCCGATTCATAGTCATCACTCATTAGATCATCATCAGTATCTTCCATACCATCAGAATCATCCTCCCCCTCATCATCAACATCATTATTCATCTTAGGGGACTCTTGAGTTATTTCATTTTCTCCCTGGAGAGTAGTTTTGGGCTGCATTGAACCTGCTCTAGATTTCCAATTCCAGCCATGCTCCAATGGAGGGCGAATCCAAGGATTTGGAGTCGCATTTGCACTTTCAGAACCACTGGCGGATATGTGGGGTCTTGCATTTCCTCTGCCAACAGGTCTCCTAGAGTTAGCATTATGTGCCTGCCAGGGATTCCCAGAAGCCCGTCTGGCTCCTGCATGATTCCGAAAGCCAGGCTTTTGCGCCACATCTGTATTTCCCCATTCTCTAGGGTTAGAATTATGAATTGGAGGACCCCGTGGTTTTGCAGCACTGCTTCCAATTCTGTTCTTGGACTTCCTTTCATATACCTCCCATCCCCCATCTTGTCCTGAGCCTAGGTTAATATCAGCAACATCTTGAGACAACTGATTAGTATTCAGGTTAGATTCAGATATGCTTTTCCCTTTGGACAAGGAATCATTATCATTTGCCGCAGTAAAAGGTCTTCCACTGCCTTGTTTTGAACTCATCTTTCCAATCACTTGCTGCTGAACCACGATAATGATTGTTGTCATTCAAGCATAAAGACAGAGCAGATCCATTACATAAAGAATCAAAAAACAGAAGAAACTATGATATAATATCAATTAACTCAATTCATCATTCACAATAAGAAGATGAAATGCCCCGTTAGTCATGAATATCAATTAACATAATTAATCATTCATAATGGAAGCGGTGAAATAATTAAAGAAAAGAAACTCACAAAGCCAACAAGCACAATCGGATACAACAAGCACCACAGGAACGATGACTAGATTGCACTGTCCAAAACAAAAGTACACTTAGACAATACATTAACTCAGCAGTAAGAAGTCAAGAAATAGTCCAAGAGGGAGGACTAGTAATGAAACATTACAAAGTCTCTAAGTTAGATCATGCTTTGCAAATGAATCCCTCTCTAAGTACAAAACACCATCAAAAATTTTCTGCATAATGAATGAAACATTTCATGATTTAATAAATTATCTTGTGTTAGTCCTAGTAAGAAAAGATCATTTCCTGAAATCAAAACATGTCATAATTCCTTCAGAGGTCGAAAAGAAACAAGTAATAGAGGGTTTTTTTACTGGTTGTAATGTCAGGAAAAAAAGAAGATCTAAAACTTACTACAAGTCAAGTTGACATACTTAAAGCCTTCAATGAAACTTCATTGAAAACTACTAATACCAAAAATAATAAAATTAGTTCTGCTATATTTGAAGCATGACTCTCCAGTCACTAGTGAACTCAGATATAGGAAAGAACATCCAAGCACGAAAGGAACAGAAAATCCAGAGGCTAAGGTATGTTGCTTTCTTTTCGCAGCTCCAGGAGTACCAAGTAATCACTATTACGGTAACTCAACAGGAGTGACTAATATTTCCGATTAACATCCGAAACTAACCGGTGAACCGCTAATTCTTGAAACAATCGACGACAAAAGCTCTGCCCCAGGGAGAGGGGCAAGGGGCCTTATCAATGTTCAGAGAAAACAAACAGCTATAGAAGAAAACCTCCATAACATCGACGAGGACAGTGAAAAAAATAAATAAAGAATTCGTGTTTTCAATATATTTTATCCAATATCCATACATTACATAAGCATACAAACGAACGATAGCTTCTACGACAAGTGCTCCTAGTAATCCTCCAATAACCAATACAGATAATAAAAACGACGGTTCTACTCCGATTATTCCAATTTTATTATGACTATACACAAATAAAAGGCGAACATCAGACCAGCACAAAGACGCAATGGATGGAAACTTGCATGGAGACGAATGATGCATAAGCAAGAAATAAACTAAGTTCAAAGTAAGAATCTGGGAACCTAAGACGATCGCCGGTAGGACTCGGAAGAATCCACCGGCAGCATGGAGCACGTGCCACTTCAGAAGCAAGGAGTGAAGTGAGGGAGAGCAGAACGAGGAAATGGGGACCGAGGCAGTTAAGCCCTGTTTGGTCGAGTAATATATTTGGTTGGGAAACACAAGGGTCTTTCTCCCTAATTTTTCCGAAATTTCTTTGGGCACATTGCAGAATGGTCCTCAGCAATAGAAAAAATATAAAAATGCCTCTATATGTGATTTTCACTATCCAAAAACTCCCACAAATACCTCAATGATATAGTTTTGAATTGTGAAATTAATTGCTTGTCCCATTGATAAATCATAGTGTTATCATTAATAAGTCTATCTGCTAACAATTGTATGTACTATATTGATAATTTATAGTGTTATTGTTAACAAATGTATGTACAATATTGATAAATTATAATAGTATCTGTGACATCCAAATTTTGGATTTTAGGAATTAAAGAAAAATATGATATGAGATTAATTATAGAAAATTGGGCCTTACTTATTATAAAACTAATAATTGGAAATTTAAGGCATATTCTCCTAAAAATTAAGTAAAATAGGAATTGTTATTGGAGGGCTAGGAATGTAAAGAAGTATATAGAAAGAAAAATGATGATGACAATTGATATTCTCTCCCTCATGGTCGACATGTGCTTCTTGGTCAATAAAGTTGGAGTTTTTTTGATACAGCCAGTGGGGAGAGGGGGAGGTACGGCTCGAACCCTGAACAAAGGGGAATGCCAGCTCTTAAGGCTGGCCCTGAACAAAGTTGGAGTTTTTTTTTTTTGGGTAATAAAGGAGGCCTCAGCCTTTAATTAATTAAAATAAAGGAAGGGATCGAGTCTCAGACAATCGTTTGATAACAAGTTCCTCAATGTATGAGGAACAATATTTGAAACAAAAGATCTTGATAGACCTTCTTTTGCCATAGCATCTGCTAGCGCATTCTGCACACAGGGAACATGCTGCAAGATCACATCCCATTCTCTATTCAGTAAGCGTCTGATTTGAATGCCAACTAAGCTTCTTGAGTCTTCATTCCCTGCCTTGAAAATCCTGTCCACGGTGCATTTAGAGTCTAATTCCACCACTACTTTCTTAATGCCTTCATCCCACGCCAGCTTTAATCCAGTTAATATAGCCCACTCTTCAGCCTCTTCTATACCGCAGATTCCCAACTCCTGAGCAAAACCCTGCACCCACCCACCTTTGGAGTCTCTAATTACACCTCCACATCCAGCCTTCCCGCTATTAGGAATATTAGGAATCACCGCTCCATCTACATTCAACTTAAGCCACCCATTAGGTGGTGGTACCCAGAATCTAAGATGAGTAACATCAGTTGTACCCTCAAAATAATCAACCTCCAGCATATCCTTCAAACAGAATTTTTCCCATACGCTTCTGATCACTTGGGCTGGAAAGGTTGGCTTATGAAAACCTTCTTGAAATATCTCCTTATTTCTCCAGGACCATAGGAGCCAAATAGACACACCCCATATCTGATTCCACCTCTCGAGATTGTTAATTCCTAATTCCTCATACAAATTAAGCTCCATCCAGTTAGTTAGGGGCATAGAGAAGAAGGAATTAATAAACCTTCGGTTCACCAGAGATTGCCATAGCTGCTTTGCATAGATACAATCACGGAAAATGTGAAGTTGATCCTCCACTCCTTGATGACAGTGTGAGCAAACAGCAGAACTTTGTGACCACTAACTACGTAATTCATTTGTCGGTAGCCTGTTATGATAAGCTATCCAAAGAAAGACACGGATCCGCTCGGCACCATCCCAAGACCAGATTTTCTTGTATAGCCTATTATATAAATGGCTTGATGGCTTCTCTATAATGTAGTAGGCGCTTTTAACCGTAAAGTTCACATGAGAGTTAGCTCCCCAAAACATGGCATCTTCCCCTGCTTCTGCCATAGCTGGTAAAACGGCAATCAAGCGCTGTATAATTTCGCTTGTAACCACGGTTGCAAGGCGATTTAAATCCACGTACCCCATCGGACCCAATCAGTGACCTTGCTCACTTTCTCCTCCTCGCTCAACGGTCTAATACAGTAATCCTTAATCCTCTTATTTTTCAACAACCAACAGTCCATAAAGAAACTCGTTGACTTCCCATTACGCACCTGCCACTGCATTCCTTCTTCCACAGTCTCTTTCTGCTTACATATGAACTTCCACAGGGGAGAGTCCGTCACTCTAGCTTCAAGCAACAAAGATTCGCTTCTATTCATGTACCTATTTTGGAGAACCTCTGCCCACAATCCCTCTACTCCTTTAATCAGTTGCCACGCAATTTTTGCTCCAAACACCTGATTAACCGAAGACAATTTTTTGAACCCCAGCCCTCCATAATGCTTAGGTTGCAAGAACTTATCCCATCCTACCGGGTGGAAAGCATTACTATTCTCCCTCTTTCCCCAAATGAATCTCCGCTGGACCCTCTCAATATCTTCGCATATAGTCACCGAGAGTTGAACTACTTGCATCGGATAAATTGGAATAGAGCTAATAACTGATATTGCCAGCGTAATCCTCCCTGCCGTGGATAAACAAGTAGCTTTCCAGTTTGACAATTTCGCTTTAACCCTCTCCAGCACATAATTAAAAGTTTCCCTTGTACTCCTTTTCCTAGTTAATGGGACTCCGAGGTAGCGCCCAATATCAGTGGTAACATGCATACCGGTCACACTTTTGATTCTTCCTTTCAGATTAGCCGACACTTTAGGAGAGAAAAACATAGAAGATTTATTGACATTAACCTTTGCCCCAGATGCTGAACAAAAAACATTCAAAGCCTCCATCATTCTACTAGCTTGTTCCTCGGATGCTTCCCCAAACAAAAGCAAGTCGTCGGCGAACATCAAATGTGAGATTGCGGGTCCTTCCCTAGAAATTGAGATCGGTCTCCATTTGTTCTCATTCACCATATCACATATGATATGTGATAGCTTGTCCATACATAGTACGAAGATAAAGGGAGATAGAGGATCCCCTTGCCTTATACCTCGTTGTGGAGAAAAGAACTCAGTTCTGACACCATTCCATAGATATGTTTATCAGCTGCTCCCCAAACCCTGCTTCGATCAAAACCTTCTCTATAAAGGTCCATCTAACTCTATCGTAGGCTTTCTCCAAGTCTATTTTCATCACCATAAATCCTTTCCTGCCTTTCGTATTTTTCATCTTGTGAAGAATCTCCTGTCCAATAATAATGTTGTCTTGTATATGCCTACCAGGCACGAAGCTAGCTTGGAAGGGGGATATGAGGTCCTTCATTATGCACCTGATTCTCCTCGCAATAATTTTGACTATGCACTTATAATGCACAGTGCACAGCGAGATCGGACGAAAATGTTCCACTCGTTGCGGATGATCCTGCTTAGGAATAAGAGCAATCAGTGTTCTGTTTGCCTCTGAAATGTCGGCCACTCCTGCAAAGGCATCACGTACAAATTGGCATACTTTAGTCCCCACAAGTCCCCAATTCCTCTGGAAGAAAATCGGGGGAAAACCATCGATTCCAGGAGCCTTATAAGGGCTTATTGATTTAACAGCTTCATGAACTTCCAGCTCAGACGGAATACTTGCCAACTCGTTCATACGTTGAGGGTCAATTTCAGAGAAGCTACTCGTAGTGTGGAGCTCACTTGCCTCAACCACTTCCTCCTGGAATAGAGTCTTAAAGTAATTAACTACCAAGCCTCTAATTTCAACCTCTGACCTCTGAGTTAAGCCAGACCCCATCCCTATTTTGCAGAGTTGAAACTCTATTTCTTCTTCTTCTCACATTGGTTTGGAGATGGTAGTACCTAGTATTTCTGTCGCCTTTTGTAATCCATTCCAACTTGGATTTTTGGAACCATTTGAGTTCCTCCCTATTGTCTAGTTCCTCAAACCGGACCTGAAGTTGGTGTTCCAGCTCATTAAGGAAGCGGGAATACGGATATGCCTGCGACGATTGTATACCATTTAATCTTGCAAGAATCTCCCTTTTCTGTTTCTCCACCATCCCAAAAGTTTCCCTATTCCACACAAGAACCTCCTTTTTAACTCTTTCCATATTAGCGTTCAGGTCTTCATTATCGCTCCACTGATTCTTAAGGAAGTCACTAAAGTTATTATGAGTCATCCACATTGCTTCAAACCTAAAAGGTTTGTAAGTGTTAACTCTTGCCAAGGTTCCCAAGCTTATGAGGATAGGGTTATGGTCAGAGAAGGCTGTTCTCGGAAGAACTTTGACTGAGCAATTGGGAAATTGAGAAATCATCACTTGATTGGCAAAGGCCCTGTCTAACCTTTCATATAATCTCCTAAGCCCCCTTAACCGCGGTCCCTTCCAGGTAAACTTAGGTCCAAAAGCTCCAAGATCAACCAATCCGCACTCCTCAACCCTGTTTTGGAACCATTCGATTCTTCTCAAATTACCTCCATCTCCGCCTACTCTTTTAGTGATAGACATTATGTCATTAAAGTCTCCACACACCAACCATGGAATCGAAATTCCCAGAGCTAACTGATTTAATTTTCTCTAGAGAGTGTCCCGAAGATTAGAGTGGGGTAACGCGTACATAAAAGAAATCAAGAAAGGAGTCGCACCTGGGGTCACACAGCGCATGTGGAAGAATTGCCGATCCTCTTCCTCAATTGTTACCGATATAACATTGCTTTTCCATAGAGCAACTAATCCCCTTGAATTACCGACACTGGGAATGATTTGCAGGCTATTGAATCCCAGCCGGAGGAGCTGTCGTAACCTAGAATCGTCGGCACGCCTAGTGTCCGCAAGCACCACAATGCTGGGCCGAGGTCCCTGAATAATGGACTTTAGGTTTCTGTAGAGGCCCGATCCGCAAGAACCTCTATTATTCCAGAACAAAAAACTATCCATAAAAACCTATTTGTAAAAAAAAAAAAAAAAGACATGCACAAGCCCACAACAAGCTTGATCCACTAGAGAGGGGTTTCAGGGACCATGGTCTCGTCCATGTCGTCCCCATTGTCTGCCTCTTTTTGCTCCTCTTCCATTGGCCTATTCAGGATTTCCCGCCCCGGCCCAACACACATTGGTAATGTGATAAACACTCCATAAGCCCACACATATATTCCCTCCATTCATTATTTATTTTCGGCCCCAGTACATAACAAGACTCAAGCCCAAATGAATAAAAAACTCACACACTCCCTCCTCAGCTCCCTTTTCACGCCACATCACTACACCAATTCTCCCAAATTCCTGCCATGTACCCCCACCTTCTCCCAATTAATATGCACACTCCAACATTCATTCATTCATTTCTCTTCCCGTAAACGTCCACCAAACCCATACTACCTTCTCCATTTCTGCCAGCTCCGTCGTTTCCATTCCCTTAGCCACGCATGACACATCCTCCTCCCACCTGTCCATTTCATTTCCCAGTCTCCATTCCACTTCAGCTGCACAACCAGAAACACAGAGAGAGGGAGGGAGATCAAAACCACCGTGAGTTGGAGGTCGAACTGAAAAAGAAGAAGAAGGCATAGACTCACATGCAAGGTCATTTTGGGATTAGGTGAGTCTTTTAAACTCATTTCCATCTGATTTTCTGGGATTTGCAAAAGCTTTTGAGAAGCTTGTAATGTCTAAAACTCATATTTTGGAGAGAGGAAGCTTATGTCAACTTTATGAGGCATGCATGTTAATTTTAAACCGGTTTTGATCTCATTTGGCAAAGGAATTAAGTTTTAGAGCTGTGCATGTCTATTATAGGTTCATTGGGTCTGATTTCCAAGAGTATAAGTCAGAAGATAAAATTGCATGTGTGTTTTCTCAACTCTGCAAGATGATGCAAAAACAAAGCATATTGTGCATGGCATTTTCGAAAGTTAGAGGTTGAGTTTTGATCTGAAATTTTTACAGGATATAGTACACTTCGTAAGGTTTAAAATAAGCTTTTGTTTACCTAAAACGGAGGTCTACAATTCTGGTTATGATTTTTAGAGGTTGAGCCAAAAATCTGGAAAAATTTCTGATTTGCTGCAGGAACAGTAAAATGACGTGGCATTTTGGACTAACCAAACAAAATCATTAAATTGTGAAATTTTCTAGTTAAATAGTAAACACTTAGAGGTTTAATTTGATAGGTAATTCGTCGGATTCCAATAAGTATTGAAGGAGTTCTGGTTTTTCTAAGATTAGTCAGAAAATATGAAGAATTTCCGGACATAGTTTATGTGTTTTGAATTTTGGGAATTTTTCTCTGCCATAAATCAACTTGGTGACTTTAATTTATAAAAATCGGCTTATCAAGGTTTAAATAGAAATTGAAATCACTCCATTTGAAGTTATATCGGTCGAGTTATGAATTTTCCAAATTCTTAGAAAATTTATGAATTTTCCAAATTCTCAGAAAAGTTAGAGGCTGAATTTTGATAAGTCTTGAAAAGTCACACAAGTTGTTAATTATGTTAAACCTTTAAAGCTAAGGTTTATTTGGATAAAATGAAAGATTAAATGGCTGAGATGATAATTATTTTATAGTAAATAGTATCTAATTATATAAGTTTCAATTTGTATACATCCATATTTATAAGGATACGAAAGGATGAGTATTTTGGGGTGGGTCTAAAAGAGCTAAATCTTAATTATGTATTTAAGATTTAATTGGTTAAGTAACCCATCTATATATGTAAATGTTGATTATAGGACCTGAGAATCGCCATGCTTGAGGGACAAGCGTAGTGTTAAGAATCTGGTGGAAGGGGTCTTGTCGGTAAAACCTGTTGGAAATTATGCCCTAGGGGCAATTCATTGTACTTTGGATATTTAAGTTATTTAAAGTATTCTCTTTTGTTATCATTTTCATTTACATGTTCGTATTGATAACTGCATCCCTGGATAATCTTATAGATTATCCTAAATGTCCCTGGTCGGTCATCTACACAGGAGTGAAGATGAAATAAGACCAGTATGACTTTGATGAGGTATGGAGATACGAATCAAAGTCATGGGCACTTGTCAGAGTACAAGGTGCTGGACCGACCCATTATGAGAAAGCTGCATGGATTAAGTCATAAGCTTATCTCATGTATAACCGCGTCACGACGCCCTATGACCTGAGATCATCATAGATTCCTACATGATGAGTCACTGGTCTTTGACCTAGTCAAAAGTCACCTTTGACCGGGTGATGATAAAGGCTCGGATTGGGATCAGTGGTTTTCATGCGGAGGAATGTGAATGGTCAAGATGGGATTTGTCCCTCACATATGTAGAGAGATAATGCTGGGCCCCTCGATGAGTGAGTCTAAGAAATGTATGGCCATACTGTGATGGAAAAGAGTTTCCATTTCACTTATTAGACTACTCGAGAATCGAGAAAGCAATGGTCAAGAAAAAGGAAGTTGACATTATCCATGCCTTATCCTTGACCAAATTATCGCATGATAAAAGGAACGTGACATGGTTGTACGATAGGTAGTATCGTGTTATCGATTCCCATGTGAATTGGGTAGTCGCAATGTCTTGCAAGAGGCCGCTTGCGACTTGTGGGCTGATACAGTGTTGGCCCACTGCCAATCTCATATGGGCCTGCAGGGTCGCACACAAGAATAATCCAACACGGGTAAAAGTGTCCAGATTCATTGAATCTCAGATTAATTTGAGATTAAATGAATACTAAATTTGATCTAGGATTTATATATATATATATAATTCGAAATTAATATATATATTATAAATAGAGATTATAATATTATATATGATATTTGTTTAGTATTTAATTTATTTGATAAATTAAATATCTGAAACAAATAGAGATATTGTATCTTATTTAATTTCGAATAAAGATATCATGTATCTGTTTAATATAAAATTGAGAAATGGTATCTCAGATTTAATTAAATGGATAGATATCATATCTCGGATTTAATTTATAATGATAAATTAAATCAAAAGGCTTTAAATTTAGATTTGATCTAAATTCAAGATTCGGATTTCAAATCTAGCTTTTAATATATTTGATTACATTTATGAGATAGATTTGATTGATATATTGTCCAGATTCGGAATTCGAGTTTCCAAAATTAATAAGGATTAATTTTGATTATATAATACGCCTATCGGGCTTAGAAATAAATCTACGGACTTTTGGTTGAGCGTATTAGAAAGCCGCGAGAAACCCTAGAGCAGATTGAGAGAGACGCATAAGAAGCGCTAGCACGCTGCCGCAACCGCGTTCGGGGATTGTTCGTGTGGATACCAGTAGAGGAGGCCGATTCTAAGAGTCGACTTCTGCTGATCAAAAGAACGAGACGCGGACGTGTAGATCGCCCATCTGATCAAGAGAACGAAACGTGGATGTGTTGATCGAGAAGGTAGCCCACCTGATCAAAGAGAACGGAACACGGACGAGTTCAATATAAGGTATGATTCAGTTTCCCTAACATTGATTTAAACGTCGTTGAGTGATCCTTCGGAAGGGATTCGTAAGAAATTTTAATCCGCTGCGTGTACGGATCCCTACAAAACCAACAGGTAACAATTATAATCTCACATTCTTTACATAGCTATATATGTTTTTGTAAACCATATTGTATGTCCTGCGCCAGCACCACTCGTGGCTCGATTGAGCGGAAGGGCTAACCATGGGGCCAACTTCCCGGTGGCTAGGCAGGGCCTAGTGCATTCATTGTTTTTGGTATTGAATTGCCAAAATGAATTTCCTTATGCCAAGGTATTTGAAATAATACTTGTATTACAAGCTGCATTATACTTAGGGGTGAGCAAAACCGAACCGAAATCGAAAACCTAACCGAATAATTCGGTGTTCGGTTTTTTCGGTTCGGTCTATTCGGTTTTCGGTTTCGGTTCGGTCTAAGAAATAGGTATATCTTGGTTTTCGGTTCGGTGTTTCTGAATTTATTTCGGTTTTAACCGAAAAACCGAATTATGTGTAAAAACGACATTGTTTAATATGTAGCCAGCCCACGTTCACACTTCAAACATTCAAGCAAAAACAAAAAAAGACGGACCCCACGACCCACCTAAATCACCCAACCCAAATCCATTTGGGAAACCCTAAATCCCTGGTTCGAACAGCAATCACTTCGCTCGCTTTCACTCACTTCGCACGGCGTCTTCACTCTTCACCATCAGCAATCAAAATTTCAAAACTCAGAAATCAAAACCCCAAATCGACCACGGCTCATCTCATCCCTAACCCTAAATCCCTAATCAGCGAATCCCAGCCGCTCGGAAGCTCAGCTCTTCAGTTCCCGTCGACCGTCTTATTCCTCTCTTCACTTCGCCGCTGGTAATCTCAGCTCTTCACTTCCCAGGTTCCCATTTCCCAGTATCGTCGCACAACCAGAGTCACGCTTTCACTCACTTCGCCGCTCGAAATCTCAGATCCAGATCCAGATCTGTTTGCGGGTGGTGGGTGTTCGACTTCTTGTTGCTGTTTCTCGACCAGATCTGTTTGTGGGTGTGGTGATCTTTGTTTTGTGATCGCTAAATCTCCTTTGATAGCCGGATCTTCTTCGATTCTTTTGATTCAATAGATCTGAGGTTGCTGATAGATCGGAGTGTGTGTGTATGATTCGATCTGTGTGAGTGTGTGTAAAGATCTTGAATAAAGCTTCTCTGCGTGGACGTTGATCTACTGATCTGGTGGGGAAGACAGATCTGGCAAAGAGATTCCGATGAAGTAGAGGACATCGATCTGCAGAGTGAGGAAGATGAACATAGAGCTGCAGTTTTTTCTTATCAAGTTGTGTTTTTTTATCCGATTCTTATCGAGCCGCAGTTTTTTTTGGGTCAAAATTGTAGCTGCAGTTTCTTCTTTTTATTATCATATCATGTATTGTAGATCTGTAGCTGCAGTTTATTGTTCTTCTATTGAATTTCTGGGACAAATTTATATAGGTTGCAGATTTATTCGATGAATATTGCAGATTAATACGACTAAAAAAAAATTGTAGGTTGGCATTTAAAAGAATTCACTCAAATAATTTAAGCAAAAAAGAAAAAATGAATTCACCCAAACAAGAAACAAGAAAGCCCAAAAACCGAAATGTTTCGGTTAATTAACCGAAATATTTCGGTTTTTTCGGTTCAGTTTTTAAGAGACTTCGGTTTCGGTTCAGTGTTGAAATATACATGTATTTCGGTTTTCGGTTTTAACCGAACACCGAACCGAAAAACCAAATGCTCACCCCTAATTATACTTGGTATGTAAAACTTGTTGTTTGAATTTGAATTTGAATCTGAACTCGAACTTGAATTTGAATTTGAATGCTTTAAATGCTGTGTGGACTACTCTGTTTGGTGAATTTACATATATTGCATATGCTAGAATTTGAGATTAACCTGTTACTCTGAGATTCATTCATTTAAATCTCAAAGCCTTCCTTGAATCTAGGATGTGGGTAGTTTAGTAGCAAAGGAGGAGGAGGCAAACACCCCCACACTTAAACATTTGCTTGTCCTCAAGCAAAAGAAAGAGAATTCATTATCTGAAAAGAACATTGCTTATGACATTCTTAAACAAAGAGCAATAAACCACTACACTTAGATTAAATCATCAAACCTCATTTAAGTTAATGTCTTATAAAAATAGGTCAGTAAGCCAATAGAGTGTAACAATCTTTTAACGTCCCATGATCAAAAAATCGGCAAGCAATAAGTTCAATCATAAGATTAGTAAAAGAATATTACGCTACTTAATTTCTCCAAAAAAATTCAAATGCCCCACCAAACCAAGCTTTTCATTTAATTTATTAAGAATTCTTAAGTAGGAAATAACTCATTTTGCCTTTTTTTTTTCCTTTCCTTTTTTTTTTGTTTCTTGAGCCGTTGTAGATCCCCTTTTGATGCGACCCTGCACATGGGTGATGCAGCACCGGTTACTCAGTTACTCCAACAGGCACCTCAAGAGGCTTTTAGCCCAACTCATAACCCTATTTGACTTTACCGTTTGATGCAAGTGCCAACATTGGTGATGAAGTGCCCCCGGTTACTAAGTAAGGTCTAGAGAAGTCATTGGAGTTGTTTTTTTTTTCTTTTTTTTTATTTTTCCTGAGTTATTTCCCTACACAAAAGTTTTACTTGGTTAGCACAGATCATCATCTAATTTTCTAAAGAAATCATCTAGCAAAATATTCTTGAACTAATAATTTGTTGATCACATTACAAACTAATCCTTATTCTCATAGTCCATCTCAAAATTGCAAAAAAAAAAAAAAAAACTCAAGGCTTAGAGACTTGGTTAAAACATTTTTTTTCTATTTTAATTTTTGACTTGATAATATTCTCTAAGATGAAGAAAACTCAAAATTAAGGTCAATCCTCAACAATGCAAAAATCTCAAATAAAAAAAAAATCTTTTCAATTGAATAAAGACAAGTATAACCAAAGAAATTATATCTCTCCCCCACACTTAAATCAAACATTGTCCTCAATGTTGCAAAAAATAAAGAGGGAAAAAAACTAGTACTCCCCTAGTTTAGGCCTCTAACTATGATGTGGAGTGCTAAAGCAAGACCTTGCAGCAATTATAGGAGTGATCTTCTTCAAACTTGAATAAAACTGAAAGAAAGAAAGAGAGAAATAATAATAATAAAATATGCAAACAAAACCCTTGGGTTGCCTCCCAAGAAGCGCTAAATTTATAGTCTTCAGCCAGACTTCTCAAAACAAACTACTAATCATAAGTATTAAACACCACAATTACCTTGTTTTCATTCCTTTTCAAGCAACAAGGTTTCAAACATAAAAATTGATCATTCAAGTTAATTACTTGTACTTCCTTAATCATAGACAATCTTGGAATACAAGTATTCACTGAATTCAAATTAAGCACAACATGCATATTCTTGAAAATAAATATAGGCACTTCTAAGAATTTAGAACATCCAATAAAATCAACTTGACTCTCATCAGTAAGAGTCAACACTTCAAGAGGAGGGTCATGAACAACAACAATTGGGACACTAAGATCAATTTGATCACCAACATCACAATCCTTAGGCTCCATAGTCAGAACCTCTTCTAAACATCCAATATGCTCATCTAAATCATTGTCAAGCTCACAATCACTTTCTATATTGTCCATAGTCTCATGTAATTCCATATCTTCAACTTCCTCACAATAATCATTATCAACATAAGAAGTAGTCATCAGGTTTAAGGAATTATTTTGCATCATACTTTCAAGGGTTGAAAAAATTTGACTCGCATATATCATCATATTTTGAACACTTACCCCAATATCTTGAACACTTACCCCAATGCTAGCGAGAATCTCCCTTTGCTCTCTACTAGATTTCTCTAATGCTTTTCCACACTCCTCAACTAATCTTTCCAAATTAGATTTTTCCCTGTACTCAATGGTGTGTTCTTCAACATACGGATACGAGTAACAAGGAGGGGTATTTTCATAAGAACAATAGACATGTGGATTCCTAAAATTTTGTTGCTCAAAACCTTCACTAGGACAAAATGAGTTATCAAAACAAGCTTGGTTCCTAGTGAAATCATCTCTCATAAAATGACTAGTTGTACTATATGGACAATGCTCAAATAAATGATTCCCTCCACAATAAACACAAGACATGCAAACATATTGAGAAGAATCAACATATGGACTACAACTATCATTTATGCTCCTTTTATGTTGCCTAGATTCATTAAAGGAATTTAGGGTGAAGGTGCATTTTTGCCAACGAACAATTAGGGAAGGAGCGTCCAACACAAATATTTATTAATAGTACCTTAAATGCCAAAAAACAATTAAACTTGTTAAAAAATCACAACACCGTTAGTTGCTTAGTAACCTCCGTTTGAACTGATAGCCACATGGGATTTGAATTACAGCTGGTCCCTTTTTTCTTTTGGTCAAATGGCTAGGTGGCTCCTTTTTTTGGGGGGGGGGCCAAGAATGTCCAGGTTTTTTTGCTCGGAAGAAAGAATGTCCAGGTTCAAGATTCAAGAACCGCAATCCCTAATTCTCAAGAGTTTCAAACTCTTCGCTGTGCAATTCGAATCCTCTCCAGCAAATTGATTCCCTTCGTTGCTCCCGACGCAGTCGCAATCACTGAGCCCATCAAGCGTCGCCTCGCCACTCAAGGTAGATCTTCTTTTTTTTCTTCTGCGTTCTGAGTCCTTCGAGCAACTTCTTTGTGCTCGATTCTTCTGTTTTTTTCTCTGATTTTGGCTCCTTCGAGCGTTGATCTCTGTTCGTTCTTCTCGTGCTATCTGTGATTTCCGGCGATATTTGCCCTGCGTTTCTTCATGCGTTGGTCTGAGTTCTTCGATTTTGGGCGATCGATGTTCTTCAATCTGTGTATTTTTTGCTCTGTGATCGTTGATCTGTGCTCTTCGACCTGAGTTCTTTGGTTTGTGGATCTGTTCGATTTGAGATTTTTGGTCTGCGTTTGTTCGACTTTCTGATGGCATCATGCCATAAACAAATTAGTAGTCCAGGAAGAGATTCAGAAAATGAGATAAGCCAAAGATTTGGGTGTTCTGCGGTTTGGAAGAAAATTCTTCTAACTGATATGTTCTATGATTTCTAGCGATTAAGTATTTAGGATTTCTCTAATGTCATTCTAGCGATTTGGATGATCTGATTGTTGATCTCTGATCTCTGATTTTTGATGGCACACTTCTGTGTTAGTTCTAACTTTTCTCCGTGCTTGAATCCACCAAGGCATTCTTAACACACAAAATATATATATATATATATATATATATTTAAATCCCACGTGGCTATTAGTTTAAACGGAGGTTAACGGTGTTGTGATTTTTTAACATGTTTAATTGGTTTTTAGCATTTAAGGTACCATTAATAAATATTTGTGTTAGACGCTCCTTCCCTAATTGTTCGTTGGCAAAAATGCACCTTCACCTAAGAATTTAACATAGCAATCAATCCATCTTGTATAGAAGATAAAGAATTCATCTCCTTTTCATTACTAAGACCAATTGGTTGCCAATTGAAATCCATTTTTTTAAAAAAAAATTTCCTAAAAAAAAAAAATAATTTACGAACTCAAACTTAAACTACTAATGTTCAATCAATTCTAACCAAGACAGTTGTGGCACACAAGTCCCCGGCAACGACGCCAAAAACTTGATAGGGCAAAACTTTATAGCCTATAAACTCTTCAAGTGCGCGGGCCGTATCAAGTAATAAAGTTATAAGAAAAGTATCGTTCCCACGAGGACTTAGTATCACAACCTTCAGTTGAGTATTAATTTTACAATTTCGTTTAAGTTGAGCAAATCAAATTGAATTTAATTAAGAGAAAAGAAAAGAAAATCTAAAATTAAAATAAACAAACTTCCACATTGATGAACGAGCAACCTAGAGTCACTAATCTCTTATTTGATTTTTAGATTTTATCCCCACTAAATTAACTTTGACTTAACTTAATCAGCTAATCTAGAGTATTAATGTCTATAAATGCCTTTCGGTCCACTTATATACCTACCTTAATTAATTATGTGATGCCTCGCACAAATAAATAAGATGGTTTTTAAATCGGGTTCATTCTAATTTGATTATGCGGAGCTTCTAGGTATATTCCTATCCTAGATGCAAATTAGATTAAAACCTAACTTCACGTTAAATTTAAACCTAATTCCACCTTATTTACTCCCAATGTCAATTTAGGATTCCCTCTTCCAAGTTCAACTATAAATCCCCAAAACATGCTCAATAATGATCAATCAATAAGCAATAACAATGAATACATGATTAAATAAACTGAAATAAAATTAAGTAAAACTAACAAGTGGGAATAATCTCTAAAACCCAAACAAGTTCATAGATTTTCTAGGTTGCAAAACCAACTAACCACATGGCTTTATTCAAATCCATAACAAAAAGATGAAACTCAGGTTCAAAGAATAAAGAGAGAGAGAGAGGGGGAAGAAAGATTCTCCGTCGCCTCCACAGTCCTTCCGTCCTTCCGCGGAGATGATGAAGAGAACTGAAACGCTCAGCCTCTACTCTTCTGCTTCTTCTTCGTTCCTTTTTGTTCTACGTCTCCTCTATGCTCTTCCTCTTCCCTCTTCCTTTCTTCATATATATAACCTAAATATAACTTAGGCTGAAAGTCACTGATTCTCATTTTCTTATTAAAAAGATATCTCATATATTGTAATTTACTCCATCAGATCACACAATTGATTTTTGTTTCTATTTTCTTGCGGGGGGCCATTGAGTTTGACTAATTGCATATCCTCTTAATTGTTTTTTTTTCTACTTCATTCAAAATCAGCTAATATTTCCTGCACAATAAAAATAGGATATGAGTAGATTTTATGTCGATTTATTCTTTGATCCCAAGTTTCATTCAATTATGGAAAAGTTCATAAACGATAATTAAATAGGTATATAATATCAATAATTTCAATTAATTCTTATAAAATATACACCTATTTAATCATAAAATATATACTCATCACAAGGGCATGGTAATTGCCTAATTTTGAGAAGAAGGTGGTGAAGAGGAAGCAGATGAAACATTTAGTTTCATTTAATGTCTATGGATTTTACTGTTTCTTCATAACTTAGATGTTATTTTGTGATAGCCGTATGTGGCTTCTGGGGATGTATATGTTTAATTAGACACATACTATTGTACAAGTAGTTAAGACTTATATACATATATATGTTGCTATTGATTGCTGCAGGTACGGGCATGTATGTAACAAGCCCAAATTTTGGTAAACGATTTTGTAAAGCATTGGATTAATTGGAGAAATAAGGAAAAACTCTGATGAATCTTGACAAGATTTTAAGGATAATGCAATTTTAATGACAGGTTTGAACCACTGATAGTATGTTTTCAAAAGTTTTAAAAAAGCTCAACCGAATTTATTTATCATTTTGGAATTTCTTTTTAAAGAAGGGCTTTCTTTGCAGTTTATATGTAATATTGACAAAATGTCACTCTGTTTTGGGCTCAGAACAGTGGGGTGTTACAGTATCATTGACAAGTTTATATGTAATATTGACAATGGCGGCAATCAAGTAATTTCATGATTTGAATTTATATCACTGAGATGCTTAGGAAGTTTTTAGATATTGAATTATGCATTAAGACTCTTTTTAATATTTTGTCTGCATTGCAATTTTCCCAAATTCTTATGAGATGGGAGTGAAGAAATTTAGTACATCTTAACCAAATATGCCGATACCATTTTTCTTAAAAAAAAAAAATTAAATTGCGTTTTTTCTTAAGGGGAAAAAAACTGAAAACCAAAGTAAAAATTTATAGAAAAAAGATTACATTTGTTAATTTATATAAAAACCCCATCCCCTCCTCTGTAACCAAATAAAGCTCACCGCCCCTCGTTCCACTTTACTAAAACCAAACACATTCTTAACTTCTAAAACCAAAAAAATATAAATAAATTGGGTCTAATGGAAGGAACTAGTCCCTTAAAAAGTGGTGAACCAATGTTCAATTTTTGTCAAAAGAGGTGCTCATATTTAACATTCAACAGTATTTTAAATAAAATTGTCTTCAATAAAAGAAAAAAAAAGGAAAAACCACAAAGGTCTTGTCTCATACATTTGACCAAGATTCCTCAACCCAAGGGTCTCCAATATTCTTCAACCCACCATAGATATCTTTTCCATGAGGGGGAAAAAAAACATGAATTCGTATCACTACTCTGCGTATTGGCTAGAGAAACTACACTATAAAGGTAATCACTTTCCAAGAGGGCATATTATGCATAATTTGGTTCCATATGCATAAATTGACTTGGAAATGAAACTTGTCTAGATTTCTCAAAGAAAACTTGACATGTAGAAAACTTAAGGTTACGTTGTTGTTCCAAATGTTATTTATGAAAGTATGATCGTGTTAAATGAACCAGATCATACATAAATTTATTCAAAGGTTCATTAACCTTTATATAAGATATAAGCATGGCCCCATTTAACTAGTTTCAGCTCGCATTCAATTCTGAAGCATACTCAATAAATCACCCTATTCAAAATGTCTATTTTATCTGATCCTAAGTATAACATAGAGTTGACTTTTTTTTAGAGATATCAAGAAAGCTAATTAAATTACTTTAAAATATTTATATCTGTCACTTTTTCTCTAAACTATGGTTAAACTTTGTTTAAGATTTAGATTTGCCTTTTCAAGCATTAAGACAAAGTTCCAGGGTTGTCCTTCCAACCTAACAAATTCTGTTTAGGCTGAAATGTATTTTATCACCTTTTGACACGGACTTTAAGATTTACACTCATTTCAAATACATTGAAACTCTGGTTTTTTCAGCTCTTATCACAAACTCACAGGTTTGAGCAACACCATAGACACACTAACCTATAATTAGTTTCGAAATTTGATCAACATTAAAGTATATGTGGTTGTAACATGGCAACTCCTTCTCACTTTCCATTGTGGTCAAGTATGCTTAAAATGAAACATTTTTCTTAGTTCGTTTATTATAAACCGTCTTTAAAAAAAAAAATTACTTGATTATAAAGTGGATCAAAACACATAAGACTAAATCTAATCTCCAATTAACTCTTATATTAAAAATCGGAGATAGTATATCAAAGCTTTTATAAGACTACTTATGACATTCCAGGAAACTACTTAGGACATTCTAGGAATTCGAATCATACATCATCCTTATTTTATACTACTCCATATGATTCTAAATATATGACAAAGTTTGTAGTGCAAACTTTTTAGGACAAGAGGTAGTACTAAAACATACATATCTATACTCCTTAGCATGAGTTTGAATACAATTGATACAATAGGTTGCACCATTCAAACAAATCTCAAATCGTTTTTTTTTTCCTTTGCTATAAAAATTTTAGGAAAAGTCTTGGGCTCACCCACAGTTCAAGGGTAGGGCGTTTAGAGCCCAATTTGTAGAGTATATTGGGTTAGAGAGTACACATGCCTCCACCTCTTTCTAGCGTTTTCCACTGCTTCCTAGACCTCTAAGATGTCTCCTCCAACGCCTTGACTAACTCCAGGATCGAATTCCCTTCCTTTTGATGAGAAAGTCCGACCCCTTTACCAGTTGAACTCAATGACGAGAGGTACAAATCTTAAATTGTTGATCTTACTATTTTTATGATTCATGCTAATTTTCCATTGGTAGGCAATTTAAAACCCAGCCCTTATTGGGCTATTTTTATGATACAATAGCTCATATGGTAAGGATAAAAATATCAAACCCAAAATTTGTGGCGCCTGAAGGAGTTCTATAGGTTTATTGCTTTGGTTGGCCAAGTTGGAGATTTATAGGAACATGCAAATCCTCTCATATGCCTAGGCCTAATTTTTGTCTGATGACTGTTGTGTTCCCATGTCTTGTTTCATAGACTTGGATTTATTGTGTACCATTCTGGTCCTATTTATAAATTCAATTTGACCAAATCTCACATAATAAGGAGAGATAAGTATATCAACGATTATGAAATAAATTTTCAACTTTATAAATGAGTATCTTTTTAAAAATTATTGTCATATGTCTCTCATTTTTTTCTTTTTCCAACATAGCTAGCCAATCTCTCTCATCATTATTACTATGGACAAAATTGTCACAATATCATTTATTTGGTCAAAATAGATTTATAAAAATGATCAAATTGGACTTATAAATAGGATCAGAGTGATAAACTGATACGGTACTTAATCAAAAGTAAAATTAGGGCTAAAATATTTTAACACTTGTGTCAAACACTTGCCAAAATTTAGGTCTAATGTTATGCGACCGCTTATTAGAAATTGAGACTCATTAGGTCTCCTTCCACTAAAGATAATTGGAGTCATTTTTCCAAATAGAAAAAAGAAAAGTAGAGAATCACGGTCAAAAGCTTCCCTAATTTTTACTTCTATAAAAAATATTAGTTGAGTTAGTTATTTAAAAAAATTATTTATTTTTCTAAAAGTTCTCCTTCAAATCATTTACATAAGAAACTACTCTTTTGACGAACAACTCTACGAAATCTTCCTTTTATTTTTATTTTTATTTTTTTTGGCCAGAATCTTCCTTTTATTTTTCGGCAAACACAGTTAAGGGGTTGTGTTACAAATGCCGCATTTTGTAAAGTTCATGTACATTTTAACATCTTGAGCAAAAAGAAAAGTACATTTTAACATAAACCCAAAAAAAAAAAAGTTTGTGGTAATAGATGCCTCTTTTGGCAAAGTTTGTTGTCAAAATTACATCTTTGTTCTTTATTTTATTTTATTTTTGCCAACTACCAACTCTTCTAATTTGATTGGTAACGTGTTGGGCGCCTAAATTTGGGTAAAACAATAATATAAAAAAATGTTTCAGTGCTATTTCCACAAAGTGAGTTTTATCACAGGACAAACATTCTTTTCTTTCACTCTTAGTTTTTTTTTTTAAAATGGAAAAATTACATTACAAGTTTATGAAATTTATGATAAAATATTTTAGGGATTAACATATCTGCTTTTAAGGCAGATAATTTACACTGCTTTAAGTTAAAACAACGCAGTTTTTGATCAATTCTACAAAAAACGAATAGTAGAGGATGAACCTCCGATGATAGTCACAAACGCGGAAGCCAACGGATCTCAAAAGATAGGTCAGAGAAGCACAAAAAAAGAAGGCAAGAAGCACGGAGGATCGGCACTGGAAGCTTCTGTCGACCGGATCTGGACGAACTGACCGCAAGATCACAAAGAAATTCGCCTATTTTTGCGTGATCTTCATTGATATGGTGGAAACACAACATGAGCAATGTGGACCTTGGGCTGGTTAACTTTTCTCGAGGATAAAAAATTGCAGAAACACATGCCGTGTAAAGAGCAAAAAAGGAGAAATAGATTGTGGATCTTGAGAGTCTTGATAAGAAGCCTCACCCACCATAGATCATCTTGAACAAACACTGTGCAAGACGCAAACAGAAATCCGAGTTCTGGCACAAGAACAAGAACCATTGCTCTTCGCGTGAGACGGTAAAACTGATTTTAAGGTGCTCATTAAATATGTATCTTTTATAAAAAAGAAGATCAAACTGTGTCGTTTTAACTTAAAGTAGAGTAAATTATCTGCCTTAAAAGCAGATATGTTAATCCCAATATTTTAACAATTTAAATTATGTAGAGAGTGTAAAATATTAATTTAACTAACTTATATTTATAATACACACTGAATTATAAAAATCTTCATTTCATCTAAAAACTTGGATTTGGATCCAATAAAAAAAATATTAGTAGAAATAGTATAATTCCATGTTAATCGTCTATTTGTAACTTATATAAATGAATCAAATAGTATATTGGAGTTTATATGATGTAAAGCGCCCATTTAACTATGAACGGATAGAATAATATTATAGCATCTTATGGCTAGAGTTTTATTTATTTATTAAAAAAAAAAGATGTTTATTTATATACAAACAATTTTTTTTTTTTTGGAGAGTCAACATTATGAAATATAAGTGATTAGTTATATTATGAAAAACATTTTTTTTTGGTTTCCCACGAATGGCCTCGAAATGGATTTAAGTTTAAAAAAAAAGTATTTTTTCAGTCACTGGATATAAAGTTATTTCCAGTGACCCTAAAACTACGTCGTTTTAAATTAGTGGAGGCTGTATTTGTAATTTTGGGTGAATTAGTGAAGAGTGTTTTGGTAAAATTGATATGATAAAAAAATAAACAAAATTACGAAAACATTAACCCGAAATGACGTAGTTTTGGGATGATTGGATATCTCCTGTACCTGAAAAAATCCTCTATCCTAAGTTTTAACCCCAAAATAATCTGAATTTTCGTAAATTTTCTCCAAAACATATTTTGCTTAATAGAATACCACTCTGGTCCTATTTATAAGTCTCTTTTGATTAAAAAAATTGGTCCTATTTATAAGTCCATTTTGACCAAATAAATGAACTTGTGACAATTTTGCCCATATTTATACCAATAAAAATAGAGAGAGAAAAAAAAGTTGAAAGGTACCCGATCATAAATGAGGGTAAAGTTGAAAATTTACCTTATAATCATTGTGTTACCTAGCTCTCATTGGTATATGTGATTTGGTCAAAAGGACTTATAAATATGATCAAGTGGGGTAGCAATGAGAGCCTTAAAAAAAAAAAAAAAAAAAGAAGCGAGAGCCTCGTAGCTGGAATTCAGAGTTTCATAGAACCTTTCTTTCTTCCGTTTGAAGCAGCTCTTCATATTTCAGCTCTTCGTCTTCTATTTGACGTAATTCTTCGTATCTTGACTCTACTTCTTCTTGTTTTCGCATTTTGCTCCTCCTGTTTTGGGTCTGACCCGAATCTGAATCATGCCATCTTCTACAGATCTCTCCACCGAATCCAATTACAAGCGATTTGGCCTCCAACCAGAGACAGACCATGATGATGATAATCCATCACACGCAATTCAGGATCGGTATGAACCCGTTATCGCTCGCTCCAGCTCCTTTCACTCGCTGTCTACCTCGCCAACTTCGAGGAGCCGTCAATCCTCTCCAAATCATTCCCCTAGACTTGGCCCCAGTCGGCTCTCGAGCTTCCACAGATCCCATTCTTCATTCTCCTCTTCGCCTTTCACATGGAACGCGTGGGGATTCTTGAAAAACTGGAAGCTGCGATTGAATCCGCCTCAGCAGCACAAGGGAAAGTTGAAGGCGGGAAAGTCATGGTATCGCACGAAACGAGTGAAAGGGCTTCTGTTGCTTATTGGGCTGCTGGGTTCCTTCTTACTGGTAAATTGGATTATGCTTACGCGTCTGCAAGATGAAGCGGTCCATCCTATCACTGAGTTATCGAGAAATTCATCTGCTGATTCAGTTTCGGTTTCGGTTCAGGTATGTGCATGATTAGTATTCTAGATTTTTAATTCTACAAAGATTTTTTTTTTTCAATGTCCCTTGCTAATAATTGCAATTTGTTGCCTACCAGTTCATACCTTTTTATGATAGAGTCGTGTTAAAACGAGTGTAGATGGTAGAGGGTATTAAGGTGACCAGACGAAATTTGACACTTTTCTACCTTGTACCTTGAAATGAAGCGCATATATATATGAGATAGGATATTGTTACAACATTTTTTTTGTTACAACCAATGTTACTGCCACTTTTCCACCGTTAGATCAGAATCTCATTTACCTATATAATTTCTCTCTCCTATTAAAATTCTGATCTAACGGTGAAAAAGTTGTAGTAACATTGGCTGTAACAAAAAAAGGTTCTAACAATATCCTATCCCTATATATATAGGTCTACACATGTAAATCCTGAAAATTATTATTATTATTATTATTTTTTTAAAAAAACGATGGACCTATCTTAGCAGTGCATGAGCATCCTTTGGAAGGTGTTTTCGGCAGGATACTTTGGATATTATATACCCAAAAAGGCAAAAACTAATGCCCAATTTTTTTTTATTATACCATATATTGGGCGTGTGGATGTGAGAATCTTGCAATTTTTTTTTGAACTCACATCGTGTTTGTACAGTGGATTTACATTTTGAATCCAGATAAACGAGAAATGATCGCATAGATGCCTATAGCTCCAACTAACTGTCAGGAATGATACAGAGTGAAATGCATTAGATTGCCTACAATTGAGAAACTATGAGATCTAAGGGAGTTGCTTTTACAAACTCTTAAAAGAATAGCCCTCATTATTCATGTGGGTGTGAAATATTTTAGCAGATATTGAAATTCAGGTGTAAAGTTTCTTGGTCTTTGAATATGTCTGTTCACTTTTTCCCTATTTGTTATTTTCTTACAGGGTAAATGGAAAAAAAATAGAAAAGGGAAAAAGCCACAGAAGGGAAATTATGAGAGATTGTTGGCTTTGGCTACCCATGCTTTGGCAGAGGTATCAGTATCTCTAGCTTGTTAGTAATTAGTAATTACAGCCCATGAAGTATTAGAATCATTAAATCAAATGCCAGATTAAATCTTCTCTTTATTTGCAAGTCTTCGGTTCTGATTTGTTTCATATGGGAACAGAATAAACGTGAGCCTAAAGATTTGTGGCAGGAGCCTTTTGTTCCTGCTTCTTCTTGGAGACCTTGTGCTGATCAGCGTGATTGGGAACCTAGTGGTATGTCTATGTTAAATTTGATTTTATTTTTAATATCATGCATGCGTGTGTGAGACGTAAATGAAGTTTGTTGGTCTATAAGGTGACACTCAAAGTCTGCTCTCTGCTATTGTACTCTAATAGAGGGAAATAATGGATACATTTTGGTTACTGCAAACGGTGGAATAAATCAACAACGAGTAGCTGTAAGTGATCTTTATTAGATTGTTCCCTGTTTATGGATATTTTACTTCTTCTGAATAATGAGTTTGGTTTGGTCCAAAGAAGAAAAGCTCTATGATTCACATGCTAAATATGTTGATTTTGATGACAACAGGTTTGCAATGCGGTGGTTGTGGCACGATTACTTAATTCGACTTTGGTTATTCCCAAATTTATGTTTAGTAGCGTATGGAGAGATGTAAGGTGATGATGCTCTTTCTATCCTTTTAACTTTTTGCTTATTACCTGACATGATTGAATAACTAAATATTCAGTCCTTGGGATAAGTATCCAAATGAGATTCTGTTGATTTAAGGAATGCTATATAACCTATGCGAAATCTTTTCTAATTAACTAGTTGTTCTGGCTGAACGTTATTAAACTTGTGCTTCAAATGTATACCCAGGATTGTTCCCCCTGATTAATTTGGGTGATAGGACATACAATTAAATATTTATTACATCACAAGATGTTTGCGTATGCTCTGAGTTTTCCATTAAATAATGTGGATAATTGCTCATTGTATTTATTCTTATGTTTAACTAGAATTGCCAGTTTTAAAATGGCCACGTTTATTTTAACAATATTCCTTTAGCTCATATGTCTTCTGATGTTTTTATTTTTTTTGTCAATACTTTTTCTTAAAATTGCTTTACATGGATATTGACTGTACCGAATTATCTAATTTCAGTCAATTCAGTGACATCTATCAGGAGGAGCATTTTATAAAATACTTAACTCCTGACATAAGGATCGTGAGGGAACTTCCTGAGGAAATGCAGTCTTTGAATTTGGAGGCAATTGGTAGTGTTGTAAGTTACTATCCTTCCAGAAAACTAACTACTTTCACAGTCAGTTCCTTTTATAGTAAATTATTGGGATTGTTTTCTTTCAGGTATCAGATGTTGACATGGGAAAAGAGGCCCCGCCAAGTTTTTACTTGAAGCACATTCTACCTATTCTACTTAAAAATCAAGTTGTCCACTTTGTTGGATTTGGGAATCGCTTAGCATTTGACCCAATACCATTTGGGCTGCAGGTAAATCCCCGTTGATGTTTTGTCATTACAACTGGATCTATCATCTTTTATATGAAGCCCTACCATTCTGTTTCTGATTGGAGAACTTCATCTAGAGACTTCGTTGCAGATGTAATTTTCATGCCCTGCGATTTGTCCCCAGAATACAAGAAACTGGTGCTTTACTTCTTAACAGGTTGCGCCAGCATACTGGTCACATTGGACTGTTGGATCGATATCTCATTGGTCCATTTGCAGAATCAATTTTGGAGGGAAAAGGAAATCATTCAAAAAAGGCTTCTAAATATCTATCTTTGCATCTCAGATTTGAAATTGACATGGTAGCTCATTCTTTGTGTGAATTTGGGGGAGGTGAAGGCGAGAGGAGAGAATTGGCAGCTTATCGTGAAATCCATTTCCCTGCATTGGCACATCTAGAGAAGACCACAAAGTATGCATTATGACAATTGCATCAGATATATTCCCCCACTTAGTATAGTATTTTAGCAGTTCTCTTTTAATATGACCCCTTTCGGGTCTGGTTGAGTAGACCTTGTAGGTTGCTAAAGCAGCTTTTGCAATTATTCTGATGTGGGGTGTTGATAGTACTCACTTAATCTCTCAACCTAGACAAACATATCAGTTTAATTTTTTTAAATTTTTTTTTTATTTTAATTACCACGACAAAAACAGCCTACTTATTCTTTCAGCTACAGGGACTTCAAATAACTCAAATTCTTTTAATTGCAGATTGCCCTCTCCTTTAGAGCTAAGGTCTGAAGGTCTGTGCCCTTTGACACCTGAAGAGGCAGTCCTTATGCTTGCTGCTCTTGGTTTTAACCGGAAGACTCATGTATTTGTTGCTGGTTCTAATTTGTATGGAGGACAATCACGGTTGACAGCACTGACCAGCTTGTACCCTAATTTAGTGACTAAAGAGAACTTGCTTTCTTCAACTGAACTTGAACAGTTTGCAAATTATTCATCTCAGGTTTGCTGCAGTTTCCGCTGTTGTTTTGCTTATGTTGAGAATTTTACTAGTCCTTATCATAAGGCATCTGTTTCATATGATCTTATCATCATGTTATGTTCAAAACCAAATGGTTCAATGCTGGGTGAGATTATTTGGTTGAAAATATTCGTTGGATATGATTTCAAAGTGGGTCATGTTGGAGAAGTTGATTGTCAAAAGGGTGGCTTTTAAGTGGACTGGCCTCTAAAATTGCTGAGTCCATCTTTGTGTTTCCATAATCCTTTATTTTACAATATCAGAAACCTCGCGCACACGCGCACGTGTGTGTATGTGACCAGAAATACATTTGATGTGAGAAATAAATGCACGCGCACAATGCAAGTATACAATTTCCATTGATAGAAACTATCGGTTTCTATAAATGGAAATGGTGTGCATATGGTTGCTGAACAATTTTTCCTTGAATGTAATTTCTGCTCTTGAGCTACTTATTAATATATTCTCTTGAGATGCTAACTTTCTACAAGAATGTCATTCTTATCTATCTGAGTTTTCTTCTAGTTATTTCGAATCTGATAAATGGTAATGAGTATTAGCAACAAGGTAGTGTAGCCTTCTAAATCACTTTATTGCATTGCTGGGAGGCACCTAACATCCACATAATCTAATCAGCTTTTGACTAGAGGGGGGAACTGAAACGTCAAACTAATTTGCCGCTAGTCACTGACTTTTGTTGATTGGTACATTTCCCATTGGTGTCCCTTCGGGGTTTTAGTCTCTTATCCATCAATCACTACTTAACAGTATCAGTTTATTATGATTTACTGGATCCGAAAGAGCTTAGTGATCTAATGTCCAAAATTGGAGATGAAAAAAAATTATTTGATTTGAATCTCTTGGGGCCTTGGAAGCTGTCCCCTTTTCATTTTACATTTCTTATTTTTCGTTGCGCTACCATTAATTCTGCTTGGTTCTTCTAGTGTTGATCATTTGATGAATGATAGAGCTCATTCCTTTTGTAGCTAGCAGCACTGGACTTCATAGGCTGTACTGCTGCAGATGCCTTTGCCATGACCGATTCTGGAAGCCAGTTATCATCTTTGGTATCTGGGTTCCGAATATATTATGGTGGCGGCAAAATGCCAACAATACGACCAAACAAACGAAGGCTTGCTAGTATCTTCACCAAGAACTCAACCATCGAATGGCGCGTGTTTGAACAGAGACTTAGGAAAGCTGTTAGACAAACCAAACATGTACAGACAAGGCCCAGGGGAAGAAGTGTCTACAGGTATCCTCGGTGTAGACAATGTATGTGCAGGACAGATTGATGTATTCTTTTATACTTTATTAGGCTTACAAATGCCCATTGCATTTTGTAACATTATTTATTGCTCCTAATTAATTTTTGCTTTTGGTATCTGCCCATTGCATTATGTAACATTGTTTATTACCCACAATGGCAATGACATGGTGGGATAAGGCTTGTTGCTTATATAACGTCCCCATTTTTGACTGTGTATAAAGTTTTCAACTTTTAGGAATATTTTGAATTTTGAATTTTGAATAGGGATTGGAATATCATTGAGTCATATATACAAGGAAGCCAATACCTGTGCAGACGAAAGTTTGGTTGTGACCTTGATGTTGATAGTTTGGTTTTTAGATTGTGAGAGGCTAAATGAACTTGAATGAACAGAGTGTAGCTCTCGCTGCTCTTGTATGGGTCTTCCATAGCTTTTGTATGTTTAAGGAAAAAAGGACAAGTTGTCAACTTTTGATCACCATGATTATGGTGAGAATGTTTTAAATTGCTTGGAGCTGAAAATCTCATGGCAGATTTGTGTGTGTTTTTTTTTTTTTTTGCTCAGAGCAGATTTGTGTGTTTAATGAAGTGTTAATTGGGGGCCGTGATCATGTCTGGTTGTGCATCATAATGCTAGACTGCATAACAAGAAGACAAGAAACTCTGATAAAGAATTTAGAGAGAATTATTGTGCGATTGTACATATGTAAATTAATAACAAAAAAATTGAGAGTCGTCAATATGTCATAACATTATGTCATTTTCTGTATTGGATCTTATTATTATATGTTGCTCACTTATGGAACGTTCTAGTGATCAAATTGTTTATATAGGAATGTAAAGTAGTTCTCCTAATAATTTATCCATTAGACATGCGATTGTAGAATTCTGTCACTCTTGTAACATTGTTGGTTCAAAGCTTATTAAACTTTTTCATGACAAATCTTTTGACATTTAAGCTGTAACATGAATTTGTCTTTGGGTAATATGAAGATAATTATCATGGTTATAAATGCTTGTTTTATCATGCCAAGTTGCTATCTTGCATGCCAAAAACAAAAAACAAAGACAAAGAAAGGGGAAAAAGATCAACATATAGGAAAATGTAAAGTTCATATTGAAAAAGTAGATAGCAACTGAAAAGGAAATCTCCTTTTGTGGATGCACAAGGAAATTTAAAGGGGGAATTCAATATAAGTCCTTAGGAAGGGGAAAAATCACACACATTCATTGAAATCATCAAATTATATTTAAGTCTCATGGGACCTGAGGTAGATTGATTCAACTGAGAAAATATCATATTGCCCTTATTAATTTAAGCAACTAATGACAAGTTGTTAAACAACTAATGACAATCCATTGAACACCAATGACTTAAAGACTTGTCATTTGTTGCTTAATGACTTATCATCGTCTCACCTTAACTTGTCATTAGCTACTTAAATTAATAAAGATAAAGTGAGAGTTTCTTAATTCGAATTAATCGAACCCAAGTCTCATGAGACTTCAATGCAATTTGATGATTTTTAGAAAATTGTTTGCGGTTTTTTTCCCCCTTCCTTGGGATATGTACATAATTCTCCCAAAATTAAATTTAAAACATTTTACCTTTTTTGATGAAATATAGTTATACATTTATGTAGAAAAAGCGTAGTCTACAAAATATCGTAGCAACATACATACATCACGTACTAGATAAGCCAAACACCACTAAACCTTTTTGGTTTGAGTAATGATTTTAATATGGGATTGTTTAATAAGTCCGCATTGGATGGGAAAACTCCTTGGAAATTTAAAACATTACACTAAATATCAATCATGAATATCCAATAAATAATGAGAGAAATTTTTTATTTTGTATATTGTACATTGATGATTAAAAAAAAACTTTATAATTAAAAAATCTTTTTCTTTTTTCGTGAAAAGAAAGAACAATAAGGCTTTTACTGTCTGTATGAAATTATCCAATAAAAAAAAATATAAGTAAAAGTATTTGCATTTTGATGTGAAAGAAATAATAGTAAGGCTATTATTGTCTATATGAAATTTTCTAATTTTGTCTCTTTTCCTGTTTTCTCCTTAATTAGGGAGAGAAAATCATTTCTCTCCACTTTTCTTTTATCTTCTCAGCAACTTCCCACAAGTCCTATAAAATAGCATATATTATTATCCAATCATTGAGAAATAGTTAATGTTAACAACATTTATCAACGATAGATCTCTCAGTGACACATGAACCAAAGCCAGAAACATCATTGAAACTTCTTCTTCATACTGAAACTGGGAACATAGACAGGGTAATTCTTACAATATGATTCAGACTCCCAGTGAGAACAACTTCACCGAAGCTGAAATCACCATCAGGTTGAGTCACAAAGAATTGTATCTGGAGATCTTGTGTTTGCTGCGGATTAATGGTGAACCAAGGTGGATTCAGCTCAACCGAAGTTCCATTTGGTGGGAGCACAGATCCTAAGTATGTTTCAGTCTTGCTGGCCACATTCATCACAGTTCTTCGCACAGAAGCTGAGCCAACCAGTGATGATATTGTCACAGATGGTAGGTTTAGATTGTAAGGAAAGTCAAGTGAGAGATTATTGCATGATTCTCCTGTGGCTGCTGTTATATTGGCTGGATCAATGTTTGGTATAGAACACAAGAAGCTGATGTAGTCTTCATGTCCTATATATATATATTTATATATTCAACCAATCAATGAACCTCATCAAGCAGTCAATCCTTACATATATAATGATCATGCCTTAGATTTCAATTCCAATACTTTTTCTTTGTTCATGCATTATATGCTTTGACTTCTAAAAACAAAATGTCATATATTTTATGTACTACTACATCTAGTCCTTAATATAATATCTAATTGATTAATTTATAGAGGTTTTGTTTGGTACACGGGATTTGGAGAGGGGGAAAATTTTTATAAGTTGGATTTAAGAAAATTGGATAAGTGAGGTTACAAAATTTTAATAAAAAGAAGATAAAAGAATAATAAAATTTAATTAAAAAATTTTAACCCCACTTCTCTTATTTTTTAAAAATCAAACTCAAGAAAATTTTCTTTATGCTCATTTTTCCTCCCATCCCCTCATACCAAACAAATCCTAATGAAAGTAAATAAATTTCTTCAAAGTATTTATATTTATCATTTTCTCCGAATTGATTAGTATCAGTAATAAATTGATATTTAACCTAATGATACACACTAATATTTTAGAGAGGTCATGTAATATATGCTATAATTAAATAATTTATTCAGCTTTTTTAATATTCTCTAATTAATCGACAAAGTTTTATATTAAGGATCAAATGTTGTTTATGATTTTATAATCATTCAGTCCTAAATGTAGGGCGTAATTTGTACGGCATATTGCACTACAAAGTAGGTTTTACATTTAGGACTCGAGGGAGTATCATATTATTATGGATAGTTATATTAAAACATACCTACTGGGAAGACCAAACCAGGATCAATGGCAGACTTAGGGTTGATCATGCCAGCTCCACGATCAAAAGGAGTAGAATAATACAAGCTATTAATATCAGACCCTTGAGCCATAATAATCTCTCCAAAGTTATCATACTTTGTGGCAGTTGTGGATATTGCAGAAGCAATCATGGAAGGAGTCCACGAAGGATTATGTTCCTTAACAAGAGCAGCGATTCCTGCAACATGAGGAGTGGCCATGCTTGTCCCTGACATTAATGCAAAATCCTGACCTGCGAGAAGAGGTTGTAGGGCACTCATAGGACTCCAAGCTGCCCAGATTTGGTGGCCTGGCGCCATAATGTCTGGTTTCATAACATCTACGACATGTTTGGTGTTTGAGTCTATGATGTCTGGTCCTCTTGATGAGAATCTGCTAACTACTGGTGCTCTCCCTCTGAATGATGCAACTCTTCCTTCTCCAATGTATGCTCTTCCACCATATTCTGTCTCACTTCCGTTCAAACACCTTCTGGTCGAGTCTTCGTAATATTGTAATATAGCCTGCACGTATATATGCATGTGAGAGAGAAACAAGTTAAAACTATCTTCTCTTTGAGACATTTCCTATCAGAGACAATATTGTTCAGGACATTGTTTAGTATTAATATGGATACCTAACCCTAAACCTAGTGCTAAAAAGGGCATATCTTGTACCACTAGACCATGTATATATGCATGTGAGAGAAAAACAAATTAAAATTATCGTTTTTTTTTTTTTGGACATGTATATTCCTATTAGAGACAACATTGTTTAAGACACTGTTTAGTATTAATGGATACCTCTCTTGGGAGTTGGGGATTGAATCCTAAACATAGTGTCGCAAAGAGCACATCTTGTACTGCTAGACCCAATTCTTTGGTGGGGATTCGAACTTTGATTCATTATATTGAGAGGGATTAGTCATTTTTGTTACACTCAACCCTGCATGTATGATAGTTAAAAATTGTTCTTTTGAAGGAGAACTACTATTATCACTGATTGACATTTGTTTGGACGGCAATAAGATTATATTGAAGCGTTTAATAAGAAAAATGAAAATAACTTTGGCTTTATCTTCTTTTTTCAAACATGGAGAAATGACTGCGATGTAGTTATTCTGCCTAGAAAAAACTTGGCAATAAGTCACCCTACATTTTGAAATCTTAATTATTTAAATTTGTATAAATAACCTTTATAGTTGGGTTAATTAAAGGCAATACGTGTATGAAAATAAATTCCTTTATAAATTTATATGTATTGTGTGCAGATAAACGTCTTATAAGTGAAATATCACACTCACTACTAAACAAAAAAAATTATATCTGATATATATTGCTACATGGCAGAAACTTTTGAGGGCATATATACAATTTATATACGTGTGTCTTTCATGAAAAACGATTTGAGGAACAAAAAATAGACAGGCCAAACACTATATCAATATTAAATAAATAAATTATCATCATATTTTGTGCATACTAATTGTTTCATGCATTTCAAAGAATGAAAAATGATATTTTAAAATTTAAACTACAACAAGTGGCCTGGCTTGAGAGTTGAGTTAATTACCTGGGAATCGGCAACAGATGGGATCAAGATGCCAGGAACAACAAAAGGAACAGGCTCAGCAATATAATCACCATAGTTAGCGTTAGCAACAAGAACAAAGCCCTGGAGAGCTAGGTTTCTTGCTGTGTCAACAATGGCAGTGAGCGTGGAGGTTCCATTGTAGAAGCCAGACGAGAAGATGCAGATTATCACACTGCCTCTCACTGTTTCAGAGTTAAAAGCTTCTGGGTGTTGGCACTCTTCTGTGTACTCAACAGTCCTTGGAAATGTTCCATTCTCTTTTAACGCGTCCTTCGCTAACACAAGCTTATGCATAACTAACTCATTTCTGAAACCTGGTCCTGCGCACATATGTAAAAACATCTTGTATATATACTGTGTCACAATTCAAAAAGCTCATTAACCAGAAATATGTGTGTGTGTGCGCGTGTGTAAAGGGGGCACAAGTTTTTGTCAGATGTTTTGGTCTTAACCTCTCCAGGCGAACACAAGAGAGACAATAGCTTACCTATTTCACTAGAAGGCTGAACTTATAAGATTTTCTTCCATAGACTCTATAGTTTATGCAAAAGAGGTTCGGTGGGTCTTACATGTCAAGTGAACCCCACCAAACCTCTTATTCTTTTTTTATGCACACGTAACGTTTCAGAGAGAATTCTCTAGAAAAACCATTAAGTGATGCTTCTAGTCAGGTACTTCACTTTCTTCATTTTAGAACCAGTTATTTAAGTCAGAACATATGGGTCATATTCTCACTATATATCTAGTCCCACAATTATATTTTGTCGATTCATTTAGTGCTATCATTTGTCGTACGCCTATATATTATAGGCTTTGACTTTGTTTGATAAATCCAAGTTATTTTATTCCCTTTCACCAACAAAGACATTGATCAGACTTGAAAACAAGCTCAATGCGTACAAGATGGGTCTTATTTAATAGATGTGAGTTAGCACGATATGCCTATCTTTCTCTCCCTCTGATTGAGACTGATAATGCTTGAATTTGGAAAAAGAAGAAGAAGAAGAATGGTGGTTGGAAGCACCTGAGAGGGCAACACCAGAGAAGGAGAGGTCATTTCCAAGGAGGAGAGAAGCCGAGTAGAAGCGGTCAGTGGTGGAGGAAGCGACGCCCAGAGTCCAGGGGCTGAATGAGAGCACCGAGGAAGGCGACGGCCCGTTGTTGCCGGCGGCTTGAACTACAAGCACACCTGCTTTTCTTGCAAACAGAAGGGTAATTTCCAACACACTCAGCATCGACACTGTGTCTTGTGGTGCTTCTTCTGGCCCTACTGATAGGTTTATTATGTCCACTCCATCTTCCACTGCCTGTAACATTATTCAATTATAAGTCCATAATGCCAACATGATTGAAAGCCTAACCACCTACCTTGTTTGATTAACCTTTTAAATCAAAGCAAAAACCAAAAGGATATATTTAGAAGCACTATATGTCGGGGAAAATTGCTGAAAAGTCCCCTGGTTCAAATATCAATTACCTGCTTGAGGCTTGAGCGAATATGACTCTTCTTTAGTAAATGAAACTTTTTTTCAACTATATGTAACATATCTTTAGCTATAATGTAGCTATATACATGCAAATGTCTTCCATTTTGCCTTTGAAATAAGAAGCGTGCAACTCACTTTCAGAAAGTGTAACTTTTCTTCTATTGTATGAAAATATTCTATTTCAAAGGTAAATGGATTGCATATGGTTAAAGATATGTTAGACAAATTGAATATGAGTTTGCACACATCCTACGTACTTCAGAAGAAAAAGAAAAACATTTTTAACTAATTGAAAGTGTGGCACACCAAAAGAGCCATACCCGTTGAAATTGAGTTACACTGTGATAAACAAATTTCATGTGCCTTTGGACAATAAATGTTTCAATGAGGAATTTTTTTTCCAGCAATTTTTTATATTTATTATTTATATATAGGAATGGAGGGAATATTTACTTGATCAATTGCTGCAATAATATCTGCAATAGTTCCTACAGTTGGATAAATAGCCTTGTATACAGCAATTCTGAAAAATGACACAAATTACAATCATTATGTTTTGTTCTCTAAAAGCGAAGTCCATGTAATGTACTTTATATGGGAACGCATGTCCCCCATCTAGATTTTGGCTTCTGGACGGTTCTTTTTTCTTTTTTTTTTTAATTAGGTGATTCTAAATGAAAAAATTATTTTTTTAAGAAAATATTAGTTAAGAAGTTATCTTTATTTTAGATTCTCTACCCATTAGAATTTAAAAATAGAAAGGAAAAAATTAAATCTAGACATTCCGGATCCCATTTGGACGGTCCAAATGGAAGGAGCTCCCCCTACCTAATCCTTTAGAAAATTGTCGAAAAATTTTCTTTTGCAACAAAGGACTTAGATCCATAAGTGGGTGCAACTCATCTTCAATAGTTTAATTCATCTTCAGCTGTATGCAAATGTGTTCTATTTTAAATGTACTTGAAGATAAGTTGAACACAATTAAAAGAATAGTTGCATTTATAAAGATATATGTTGCTCTTGCACCTTTGAATAAATTTGAGATACTTTTGCAAAAGTTTTACAAGGAGGGGTTAATTTTTCCCCGCAAATTTTCGAATAATTTATTCAATAATTGCACTATTATATTTATATTATACTATATAATAAAAATTTTGATTAAAAAAATACTATATAATAAAAATTAAGCAGCGGAGCGCTTACCTTGCACGTGGTGCCATTCCGCTAGCACGCCCATAGCAAAAGCCATTGACTACCACATGAATCCCACAATTCCCAGCCGCCGTTGAGGCCACATGACTGATGTGTGTGTGTGTGTGTATCATCAACACTTTATTTCCTTAATAATTAATAATTTCATACCTAAGAAACTATACATACGTACACATGTTTTATATGTATATGTATTAATTACCTGCCATGTCCATCAGCATCAAAAGGAGAAAGAAAATCAAGAGGGGCAACAGCTTGAGCTCCCAGAGAGAAGAACCTTGCGCCCACAATCTTGCCATTACAATCACTCTCTGAGAATCTGGGACCTGTCTCGCACATTCCTCTAAATTGCGGTACGTTTGATTCGAAAGGCCGTGACGGATCGTAAGCGAAGCTTCCATGGCTAGGGTTTATCCCACTGTCCACTATACCTATCACCACTCCTTCTCCTCCTTCTCCTTCCTCCCACACTCCTCCCTGTAACCCCACAAACGCAGGCGTGTATGTCGTTTTGAGCCTTGCTCCTCTGTCTCTCTCCACCACTCTCACTCCTTCTCTCCTCCTCAGCCTCGCAGCCTGTGATGACGTGGTGTGAACGGAGAAGCCATTGATGATGTGCTTGTAGCTGTGAAGCTTATTGTAGCTTCCCTCCTCTAAAGTTGTTTGCAGAAGCATTTCATGAGATTCCACCAACTTCTTTCCATGTTCCGCTGAAGCTTCGCTACTATACACATATATATCCGGCCATACACGCACAGATATTAGGAAAATGAAGAATGAGAATAAAAATGATAATCGGCTTGTTTTGGTAAGAGTGTATCTATATATATATACTTACTATATTGATATGATCCTACCATATATAGAATTCAAATGTTTTCAACTTTGAAAAATGAAATGAAATGAACCTGTTGGGGTGTGACGACGAAACTTGGGAAAAAGCGATGGCTTCTCCTTCCAATAAGACCAAGTATATGGATCGTTCTTCTTCTGCAAAACAAGCTCTGAAGAAAACCAGTAAGAGGCTCATCACCATTATTACCTGAAAAGCTTTCATTTTTTCTGCCATGTTTGTTTGACAGCTAAGAAGATTTAGGGATTCTGATGATGAGTTAAACTCTTTATAGTGAAAAAGGGTTGCATTGTTAACGTGAGTTCGTCAGATTCCTTTTTGGTTTTTGTTTTAACAGATTTTTTAAGTTACTTTGATTCAAGCGTTATCTTCACACGCCAAACATCCATTCTTCCCTATTTCTTTCACACGCCAAACTCAGTTTTTCTTTTTCTTTTTTTGTTTTTTTTCCCTCTGCCTTTTGATAATTATTAATTATCATTTGGGGCCCGTTTGGTACAAAGATTTTAAGGGAAAGGAAAGGAAAATTAGAATTTTCCCTCGTTTGGTACGCGTTTTAGACCAATCTTCCCGGAAAATCATCTTCCCGGGCCCACCCCGGGCCCACCAATCTTCCCACATATGTGGGAAGATCAAATCCCTCCAAATTTGGAGGGATTTCACCTTTCCCTCCAATCTTCCCACACTTTTGACAATTTTACCCCCGGACCCACCTTCTTTTTATTTTAAATTATTACTTTTGAGGGTAAAATAGACATTTCTTAATTCTTTACCAACTACCACCCCTTCATTTTCTTCCTACCAAACAACTCATCTTCCCTCAAACCATCTTCCCTCATTTTTCAAAATCTTCCCTTCCCTTCCTTTCCTTCTTCTAAATTCCTTTCCCTCCTTAAATCTTCCCTGTACCAAACGGGCCCTTGGTTTCTAACGTCTCTTTCATTTCCTTGTTTGCTGGTGAATAATAGCTTCACAAGAAATATAAATAAAACAGTCCATTTACATTTTTACCCTTATATCAGATATTTTTTTCTCGAAACAAAAACTATATACTCCGCATGAGTATCATAAAAAACTTGAATAATTATTTTCAATTTTTTAAATTTAATTTGTTTTGAATATCATGAGTATAATAATGATAGTTTTGCATAAAATATCAATTCATTGAATAATAATAATAATAATAATATGCTTCTCTTGTTCTAGAATATCACCGAATTAGACTTTGGGATGAATTTCCGCATTTCGTAGAATACTTTTTTGTTTTAAAAAATATGCTTGACTGGTCTAGAATACTCTTTCTAAGTGCAGTATTAATTACATTTTTAAAATTTCAATTTTTTTTCACTTCTCAAAAAATAATTTTAGGTCTTAAATAGTAATTTAGAACCTTTTTCTTTTTACTTAACCAATTCTCTCTTTGATTCTTAATTATATAATAGTAAGAAAGTATTCGTTCCCCAATTTGACATTTTTTTAAAAAATTAGGATAGCTCTTTTTGACATATGTAAGGTTTCATATATCTCAGACAACTACCCCGTCAAGCGATCAATGTCATTCAGAAAATCTAAGAAGATTATAAATAGATAGATACATAATAATGATAACAATGCCTGAGCCAAATACACAAAGGATGTTCTATAATTTAATTGGGTAGCCTCTGGTCGAAGCTGTACGTACACAATACTCTCTCTCCCTCTCTCCCCACTCAAGGGGTTAAAAGCAATGTTTTGAAACCTAGCCCTATAGTAAACCGGTTCGATTTGGTCTGGATATCAACCCGGCCGGTTCTATACTTTTAAAAAGAAATGATTTTTTAAAAAAATGTTATATTAATTATCATGAAATTTTCAATTTTTCACTAGTTTAGTGGCTCGGCCTAAGTTTTAGAACATTGGTTTAAAGTTCTTTGCTTTATGGTCATATTTTCCTCCTCTTGGTGGGCTCCACCGGAAATTACCTTTTTGCCTTCAAAAGCTAAGAATTTGGTAAATTAAAGAGCAAACGTAAACATGTGATGAGAAGAATAATAGAGGGATTTGGAAAATCCCTTTCCATTTAAAATAAATATAAAAAAATTACTACAACCAGATTAAAGAGACATTTAACACAACATGGACGCTTCTTTGCTTTCTTGGTGAAACTGGGAACTAACACCCACTTCATATGATCAAGGAATAAAGAAGACAACCTTGTCAATGAAGTGAATACAGAAGTAGTCCCACATCATGTAGGACCAAATGGGGTCGTGAATATACTAATAATAATAATAATAATAGCGTCGTTAATTTCCAAAACCGGTTCAATTCTTTTTCTGAACAAGTAATAAATTCAAGCAAAGTCCGTGATGTAATTATGTACTTTATGTTAGAGAAAGATATAAATTATAAATATTATATTGGAAAAGAAGTCAATGTTATTCTTAGGATTGAGAGGAGAGCCAAGCCTTGAACTCCCTTACAGAAGTATTTTGATCCCACTATCTTTCCATTACCATCACTTTCAGAGAATCTGGCACCTATCTCACTCATTCATCTAATCTCAGACGCGTTTGATTCGAAAGGTCTTCGAAGCTTGCATGGCTAGGGTTTATCCCACCACAAACGCGCAGGCGTGTATGTCGTTTTGACCCTTGCTCCTCTTTTTCTCTCCTAAGTCGAGCACCCTGAAGCCATTCAAAAGGCTTTGTCATTGACGAAGGAGAGATATGAGGAAGAAGAAGACCTTCGATCAGTGGTGTAGTGAGGAAGATCGAAGCCATTGAAGCTGTCAAGCTTCGCTCCTCTAAGGTCCTTTCATGATATTCCACCAACTTCTTTCCATGCTCCATTGAGTAGCTTCTCTATAAATACCATGCACGCACAGATATCAGAAAGGCATTCAAATGTTTTCAACTTTGAAGTGAGCCGGTTTTGGGAGAAAGCGACGGCGTCTTCTCCTTCCAGTAACACCAATTAATTAAGTATATGGATCGTTCTTCAGCAAAGCAAGCTTCAAAGAAAACCAACAAGTGGCTCATTAGTATTATTACCAGAAAAGCTTTCTCTTTTTCTGCAATGTTTTGCCAGCTAAGGAATCGATTTAGGGGTCTTCTTAAACTTCGCTTTACAGGAACTGAAAATGATAGATGGTGGTGATGATGGTGAAAGGTGAGAGTTACGTTGTTTATAGTGAAAAAGGGCTTTCTCTGTTCACGTGAGTTCGCCAGATTCCATATTGGTTTTTGTATTTACAGGTTTTTTAGCTTACTTTCCTTTGATTCAAACGTTAACGCCATCTTCCATCTCACACCAAACATCTATTCATCTGTATGTCTTTTTCACACGCCAAACCCAGCAATAATATTATCAATTATTATTTGTTTTCTATCGTCCTTTTCCTTGTTTGCTGATGAATAATGGCTTGCACAGGAAATATAAATAAAACAGTCAATTTACATTTATATATATATATATATATATATATATATTATCTCTCAAAGAAAAAAAAAATGGTTTGTATTTGTATAATCAAAAACTTGAATAATTATTTTCATTTTTAAGAAAATTAATTTATCTTGAATATCCATTCATTCAAGATATCTTTGAATTTCCACATCCCATAGAATACTCTTTCTAAATATTATTTTTTTTAAAAAAAAAACACTTTTTAGAAAGAATGAGTAATGCTCACTACAGGTTACAATAATGTGTGATATTAACATTTTCTTTTTCCTTTTCTTTTTTTTTTTCCCCCCCAAAAGTCTCTCTTTAGAATTGGGCAAAATTTTTTTACTTCTCAGAAAATAATTTATGGCTTCAAATGACTAATTTTTTTTTAAAAAAAAAATTCATTCTCTAACAAATTTATTAATCACTTGATCAATTCTTTGACTCTTAGTAAAAAAATTTGGGTTCACCAATTTGACTTTTTTTCCTTTTTTTTTTTTTTTTGAGGACAATACTAGGGCAACTTTTTTTCAATAATTACATCTCTGCCTATTTTTCCGCGGATAATCTGCCAGCCAGTTAAAATTCAGACGTATGGTTCGGGGCCACAGGCCATGGAAATAGTATTTTAAATTTATCTCAATTTTAATAGAGAAAGAAGCAACGTAATATGGAGAATGATCAAGCGTTTTGATACTTTCCAGCTGATAAACAAAACTGGAAACTCAGTTTACAGAAGACAATTTTGCTTCTTTACTTCACATGTTTAAGGTTTCATGGGCCAAGAGATCAATGTCATTAAGAAAAATCTAAGATAGATAGATACATAATAGCCTGAGCCTGAGCCTGAGCCAAATACACAAAGGATGTTCTATAATTAATGGGATGGCCTCTGGTGGAAGCTCTACACAAAACACCCAAAAACACACACAGCAGCTAACGAGATATATAGGCAAATTATTAAGCATGAGTCATTTCATGTCTCTCTCTCTTCAAGGGATTTAAACTCTTGTTCATAAAATGGTCATCTTTTCCTCCTCTTGGGCTCCACCTGCAAATTTTGTCAACAGCTCAGAATTTGATAAACTAAAGAGCAAATACAACATGAGATGGAAGTTGATGTACTTCATCTTATCCCTACTAAAGGAGCCAGTTACGGGGTTGAGTTTTTTTTTTTTTTTTGGGGGGGGGGGGGGGGGGGGGGGGGGGAAGGGGGGGTCAAAGTTAGAGGGTTGATTTTGATTCTAAATAAATCTCAATCTACTTGACGCCCAAATCTATAATCTTTTCTAAAGAATCCCAATTGATTGCACATATTAAGGGGCTTACCACCCGTGGACAATCAAGATTAAAGAGGGTATTTTAGAGAAATCAATTATATTTGTTACAAATAACTAACCTCATATTTTATTAATATCTACAAATTAATTATTTACCTCCTAGATTTTGGACCAGAAGTAGTATTATGAAACTCAAAAGAGAACCCATGCTTTTAAATTCACAACAACGGCAGTCAACTTGCCTTAATGATCATTGATGATTACTCTCTCTGGTCCCTAATATAAGACATATTTAGGAAGTTGATATTAATCTTAAACATGAGACATATTTTTCATATTTGTCAATATTTTTCTAATTTCCCCCTATTGGCACACCCTCAACAATAATCAAGGAGAGAGAAGAAATCTTAAACATGAGGCATATTTTTCATATTTGTCTAATTTTCCCCTATTGAAACACCCTCAACAATAATCAAGGAGAGAGAAGAAGGGAATTAAAGAAGATAACTAGGGTGTTTTAAAAAATACATGTTTTATTAACTAACTTAACAAACTTTCTTAATCTAATCAAATTAGATAATTACGTATTATATTAAGGACTAGAGTGAGTGTTTTTTTTTTTGGCACCAAACATTGTCTGATAAATAGCAGGGGGGGGAACCTCAAGACCTCCTGCTAACTACTAAGTACTTAACAAGCAGTCAAGAGTGGGCTATTATGATAATGTGCTAATGTGTGAGGAACTGAGGATCGCAACTAAAGAAAGATACATTTGCAGAAAATATTGTCATCAGGAGAGAGATGACAAGATATCTTTAGGGATTTTAATTTTACAAGCCACTATACTCTATACTTCGAAAAAAAACATGCGAAAGATTCAACTCTAAAAAGTACCAGATTGGAAGTTATGACCTTAGGAACAAAAGCTTTTACTAGGCACTTGCACAATTCAACTACCCCACAATAAGCAGTTTTAATGAGTCAAGCATAAATACTAACGACCCAAACAGAAAAAATTATAATATGCACATGTATGTGTTGGACCAAAGTTTCAGATTTTCTGGTCGACACAAGCATAGTAAATTTAAATGAGAAATTCAGACTTTATTCAACAATTCAAGAGAACCACCCAGCACATACTAGGCCTTGCACTTACATGCCTGAACCGAACATGTGTAAACCTAGTCAAACCAAAAGCCATTTCTATGATGTGATCTTCTAAAAGGTAGTTGAATGACACAAGCATATTAACATTTATGAACAAATCCAAATTGAGATGGACCAAAGGGGTGCAAAATTTAAATCAAGCATGGAAAGAATCAAATTTAAAAAAATCGGTCTAACGTAGCAAAGCCTCCCCCATCATCCCCAAAAAGCAAAAGTGAAAAGGAGATCGATTTGAGACAACTGATTAGTTTGAATGTATTTCCAGTAAATTTCTAGCAAAGTATATTGTCATAATCAGAGTTTAGCCAAAGCCACATTACATGAAACATCATGCAGGCGCGATATATATCTTTATACTATTGATTTGCAAAATATAAGGAAGTAATTTGAAATCTATTTCTCTCTCAAACAGTAGAGGTTTCTGAGGTCACTATAAGATTGGAAATAGCTGCAGGTTAAAAACTTGTAAAATTGAACATAAATCATATGTCGATTTTAAAGCCATCACAACTACTATGTTTAACTATATTCTCTTGACTGCCACACAAGTGCATTGAAGAAATCATGGGAATATGTAGCAAAATGTTTTAGAGGAGAGGAGGACATGGCTTAAGATCTTCAGCTTATTGCCCCACAGCATTAGCAAATTATATTTTGCTGACACACTCTCAATTGGACCAAACGAAGGGGTGAAGGCCTAAACTCTTTTAGTTCTATGAAAACTTCAAACAAAAATTTAAAAACAAAATTGACAAAGTTAACTTTGGCACCTGGACAGAAATCACAATACAGAGGCATAATCAGATTAGCTTATATGAAATAGCATGCGTGTCAGACGATTTTTCATGCCAGAGTGAATTTTATGGTTTGGGGGGAAAGAGTAAGCATGCCTCTAAATTATTTGGGACTAAACACAGGCAGTCTCACCTTGCCATCATCTGCTGGGGGTGCAGAAAATCCAGTTTGGGGCAACTTTTTCATATCGTCATCAGATGAACATTCAGAACACTCAAAATGGTCCAGTTTCTTTGCTTCTTCAATAGTCATGCCCACACAAGCAGGATGGTACCTACAAGAAATCTACAAAGATTGAAATAGTTGTTTCATAAAAAAACAACGCAATAATTTAAAAGATATCAAAACCGGTCATAATAATACAATTTCTTGGAAATTTAATAAATCAGACAAATCTATCAAAATATCGTGATAACAAATAAAATCAGTGAATCACCAAAACAAATCAAAGTGATGCCAGTTAAATTAGTAGATAAATGCAAAATAGTTTCACTTTAAGATAAAACTATTTGACCCCTGCATCATTAAATTGGCGTAATGCAACAATTAAACTCAAAATCTTGATTTTAGCATTAGGAGCTGAATTTTAGATAGAAAAGTTTATCTCCTCTCTGATCTCATTTTGATCCTTTCTTTGTCTCTCTCTGCGAACGCACAAGTGAATTTCTTTCTCAAGACTAACATGAGAATCATGTCCATATTCAAAGTGGATTCAAATTATTGGACTTTAGGAAACATTTTCCTGAGGCTTCTTCGAGCCTTTATATCCTTCCTTCATTAAAGCAAATGTGACTTTAAACCTGAACCAATAGATCTGAAAGTCCAAGAGCCATATCCAAAATACAGAAATAGCAAACAGGAAAAAGCAGAATACAGTGATTTTACCAATCCTTGCACCCTTCACACTGCACCATGAGGTCATCTGGGTTATAAGGCATCTCACATTTGCAATACCTTCCAAATAATAAACAAAAACAACAAAACCCCATTACTTCCGGTGTTCAAAACACAAATATTTGATATTAAACAAGAAACACCAAAAACACTCACACGGCTACACGGTCAGGTGTAAAAGCCCCCGTAGCAGCCTTGTATTCGAATCTACAATAGTAATCTTCAGCCCCAACATTTTCAAGCTTGGTGTAGTTCTTGAAAGAGTGCACAATACACTTTCCTTCAATGGTGTGGGCACTCTGAACATCAAAATGGTCCGACAGAAACAGCTCTTTAGCTCCATGGAATTGCCTGCGTCCCCCAATCGACTCTTCCGGCCGATAATACCACCTGACACGGACTTTAACGTTGCTCCTATTGTCCTGTTCGATCTTCTCCACTCTCGCCACGTACGGAGGCTTGCTGGTATCGGAAGGTCGCATCAACACACAGTCTCCAGCTGCAAATCCACGACAAAACCACACGTTTTTCAAACACCCACTTCGCTCGCCTCCGTGAGAAAAGGAAAAACACAAAAAAAGGAAACAAATTTCAACACAGAAACAGAAAAAAGCACAGATTTGGAGAAGCAAGAACGAGAGATTACCTCTAACAACCTTGGTGGTGCCTCTGATAGTGTAAGAATCAAGGTCTTTCCTTCCGGGTCTGGTTTTCGCCATAAGAGGAGGTGGGTGTTAATTAAGGGAATGAGAAGAAATGTGAAATAAGAAAAACCCTAAGATTTTTTTGGGGAAGAAGGAGAACAGAGTAGTACGAGGAGGAACCCTAAGGAATGGAAGAGAGTGAGACGGTGACACTTCGCCTGAGTTCCAGTCAATTTTATAGAATACGGTCAAGCTCATTATAACAACATTTTTGGCAACGACCCTGTTGGGTGGTGTTGTTGGGGATTGGCGCTGCAACTTGTCGTGCTTCCTGCTTTACAATGTCCATTAAGAATGGCCAATCCATAATCTCTTTTTGCCTTGAAGTCTCTAACGTTTTCTCTTTCTTTTCTTTTTCTCTTTTATTTTTTCTTTTTTCTTTGAAACTTTGTGCGATTATTCAGGAGAAAAATTACAGTTTACAGACTCTGCCTTGACTCCTTTTTGCTGCCCTGTGCCAGAACCTCTAATGGGAACTTGAATTGTTTGAAACTTCGAATACAAACAAAACGGAATTCGTATCTCTATGCCATAAGAAAACTTACACGTATCTCTATAATAAATACACCTTCTTTCTTATTATAAGGCATCAATTAATAATTCTCATAAACTAATAAGAACAGTTAAAATCATTAAATTTATTTAAGGAGAAACATTTATCATGTTGTAGGAGAAATGTTTTCTCATGTTACACATATAAAATGGTCATTATATATATATGTGGGTCCCACCATTTTATGTGTGTGTAGGAATCTTTTTTTTTTCCTCATGCAACATGAGAAAATCAAACCCCTTAAATTTATCATAAAATTTAAGTAATTTTTAATATTATACCTACTGCATTAAACTCTAATATCATATTAATTATTATTCTCACTCACTACCTTTATTAATTATAGGCATATATATAGAAAAAAAAATAGTATTTAATACTCTTTTGGAAACAAGCAAATGCTTTATAAACATAACCTAATACACTTATTAATTGGTGCTTTAAAGACTATACATATACATTATCACATCTATGAGATCCGATTCCATTTGATTCAGATTAGTTGTAGCTCAACAAAATTTTTGTATAATTAGTTGCTATTAAAGAAAAATAGGAATATATTAAATGGAAGTCAAGTTTGCACTAAATAAAAAGATGTGGTCAACAAGTTTTTAAGATCATGTTTGGTATTTTGAAAGCATTTTTTATGGTATAGAAATTATCAAATGAAATTAATTTTTTTTTAAATATTCTCGTGTCCCCTAAATGTAATACTACCTTTGATAATTGATATAAGATCTCATTCGTACTAGCATTAATAATTAATAAATATACATATACAAATATGCTTCACTTGCCTTTTCTCTCTAAAGACCTTAGAAAGAAGATTAGAGAAGGAAAAAGAAGATCCTAATCTTCTCATAAATTTTGAGTGTTTGGTAAACAGAAAGTCCAGTCATCATCTTCCAGTGAGTACTTATCTTCCCTTATTTGAGAGAAGATGCTTTCCATCAGAAAATGGAAGGAAAGCAGCAATCTTCCTAGAAAAGTGTTTTTTTGACAGATTTACCCTTGAAATTCAAACTTGGTGGGAAGTTGGAACTTGGCGGGAAAGTTTAAATTTAACGGGAAAGTTTGAATTTGGCGTTTTTTTTTTCACGAGTTCGAATTTAACAAGAATATATTTTTTAAAATTATATTTTAGCAAAAAAAAATATTTTTCTTTTTTATTTTGAATTAATTTTTTTAGGGTAAAATAGACATTTCCTAATTCTTTATCAACTACAACCTCTTCATTTTCTTCCTACCAAACAACTCAAACCATCTTCCCTCATGTTTCAAATCTTCCTTTCCTTTTCTTTCCATTCCTTTCTTTTCCTTCCCAAATCTTCTTTTTAACAAACGGGATCTAAGGGTTGGAGTCTTTACCTCTTTTTGAGCATAGGTGGATCCTTAAATTGGAGATTTTTTTTTTAAAAAAAAATTAATATATGTTTAAATGATTGCTCACCTTTAATGTATTAAGACTACACTTCGTAATCAGATGGGGGATGAATAGTTGCATTATTGTTTACTATCTTATATTGAAAAAGATGTATTTGATAGCATTCATAATAAGGCAATTATAATGGAATTCCAAAAAAAAAGGTCTAGAAGGATGACATTGTAATTATTTTTATTGTAATATACTTTTATTATTAAAATATATGTACTTAAACTTATTGAGTGTCCACCCTTCATTGTAATTTATGTAGTTGCATTTTTAACAGCACTTAGCCTTACTTTTTTTTTTCCTAAATGACAGGTTTGTAAAATAACTGCCTCTCTTATTACATCATCAGTATTCACTTAATTTCATGAATATTTTTTTGATATTCGTTTCTTTTCTTATTTATATTATTTTGTTTTTTAATGCATTTAAAACTTTAAAAAAAAAAAAATTGGGCCCCAAGTCCCCGCAAATGGTGCCCTCTTCAATAATTTTCTGGATCCGCCCAGGGTTTCTACTTGCTAATTTGGTATGGCTTCTTATTTCTTCTTCTTCTTCTTCTTCAATCTAGTTTGCATAGGTGTGGTTCGGAATGAGATCTTCTCCTTATCTTGTTTCTCATTTTTTCTCATTGACTTCATCTGGGCCCTTGATTGAGAAAGTGAGAGAAAAGTTAAAGTAGTATTGTATTGATTTGACAGATGTGATTTAGAGATTATGAAAGATAATGAAAAAATGATGATGAGAGAAACTCAATTTGTGTGGTTCATGGTTGGGCCTCTTAGATTTGGTGGTTCAAGTTTCGAGGAGTGATCTAATGTTGTTGCTTCTTTCCACATTGTTGTGTGAATTTTGTTTCTCTGCTCTTTTGTTAGCAAATACTCGCTCAAATCTTAATTATAAAATATCAAGTAACAATTTATACAAACTAATAAAAATAGTTAAAGTGAATAAAGTTGTTCTATAATTTAAGTAATTTTTAATATTATCCCAACTAATTGCATTGAACTCTAATATTATATTATTTATTACTCTTACACACTACCCTTATTAATTATAAACATACATAAAAAATAATAATTAATGCGCTTTAAAAACAGATAAGTATCTTATAAAAAGAAATGAATACAATTACTTGTTAATACCTTATAATAAAAAGTAGAGGAATTGATAAGTTAAGAGGGGTGGCAGCATTGGAGTGCTTGTTTGAATCCTTATCCCTTATTTCCAACATTGTTCTTGGTGCTTTTTTGGGAAATTGACCAAAATAAGAATTTTTTTTTAAAAAATTACTAGATTGGAACAGTTGGGAAACTAATTTCCAAACTAATGCAGTCAAAGATGTCAGTTGACTGACATCACAAATGACGTCAGTCTACTGACGCCTCTCTGGAAATTTGCAGAGTAATGCACGCCACCCAATGTGGGTGGCGTGTATTAATGCACGCCAAGGTGTCAATTTTAGACGCTTTGGGCGTCAATTTTTTTAAAAATATAATTATATTTAAAAATATAAATAATAATTATATATAATAATTTTAATTAATAATTATGAAAATTAAAATATTCAAAATTTATTATAAATCTTAGGATACAAGACTAATAAATAGTAAATTAATTAATTAGTGAATTTAGAGATAGATGACTGATTATTTAATATTTTGTATATTAATAATTTGGTATATAAATTGTTAAATATTATTAGCTAAATTTAATTAAAGAAATTTGTGAGAATTATAATTAGTGAATTAATAAAAATATTTTTTTGAAATATGTTTTATATTATTTTACCTTAAGATAAATATAATAAGCTTAGTTAGAGAATAATTTATTAATTAGAGAAAAAATCTCTAACTAATTAATGTTGTATATTATTTTACCTAAGATAGATAGGATAAGCTTAGTTAGAGAATAATTAATTAATTCGTTAGAGAAAAAATCTCTAACTAATAATTAGTTAGAGAAGTTAGAGATTTTTTCTCTAACTAACAAATTAATTATTTTTTAACTAAGCTTATCCTATCTATCTTAGGATAAAATAATATACAACATATTTCAAAAAATATTTTTATTAATTCACTAATTATGATTCTCACAAATTTCTTTAATTAAATTTAGCTAATAATATTTAACAATTTATATACCAAATTATTAATATACAAAATATTAAATAATTAGTCATCTATCTCATCGTTTATAATAAATTCACTAATTAATTTACTAATTATTAGTCTTGTATCCTAAGATTTATAATAAATTTTGAATATTTTAATTTTCATAATTATTAATTAAAATTATTATATATAATTATTATTTATATTTTTAAATATAATTATATTTTTAAAAAAAATAAAAAAAATTTGACGCCCAAAGTATCAAAAATTGATGCCTTGGGCGTCAATTTGGACGCTCAGGGGTGGCGTGCATTAATGCACGTTACTCTGCAGATTTGCAGAGAGGCGTCAGTCATTTGTGGTATCAGTCAACTGACGCCTTTGACTGTATTAGTTTAGAAATTAGTTTTCCAACTGCTCCAATCCGGTACTTTTTTAAAAAAAGTTCTTATTTTGGTCAATTTCCCTGCTTTTTTGTCTTCTCTGGTAGGGACAGCAATAGTGGCAGCAACAATAGCGAGTAGCAACCAGTAGCACTTGAAGTTCTCTTTCTTTACATTAAGGTTAGGGTTTTTGATGGCGTTTTTTGTTGATTGGGTTGGGTTGTGTTTAGGCTAGGCTTTATCGTTTTTTATGTTTTGTTTTGGATTTTTCTGTTGATTATATTTGTTGAAGCTTCTATTTTTCGACTAAAATTAAAAAGAAAAAATTACATTATAAACACATTAAGATTGAAGATAGTACATAATTTTTGTGGCACATGTCTCTTTCTGTGATACATGCACCCTCCAATCTGTCCACAATACAATCACTTGCAAAAAAAAAAATTATTGATCCATAATATAAATCACTTAAAAGGTAGTTATTGACTATTTGTCTAATTTTACCTCGATAATTAATGTTTAAATGTTACTCCTTGTTTTTTTTCTTTCTTATTCAAAACCTATTTAATATAAGTAAAGTTTGAAACTTTTTTCAATTTCAGATGAATTTAATGAATTAATTGTCATTTTTTAGTGATAACGAATTAGTTGAAGTGACTTCTATTGTGAATCGGAATAATTGGTTCATAATTCTATAATATTTTTAAGAATAATCCAATTTAATGCTTTTCCACCAACCCTCAATATGTGTTCTTTTGAAAAATAAAACTCTTTTTTAATTAGGGGCAAATTTGAAACGAAAAAAGAAATTATTTAGAAATGAAGAAGTAGTCTCTCTTTTCCTAAACATAACACATATTTAGGTTATTGATCTTGATCTTAAATATAAAACATAGTTTTTATATTGGTTAATATTTTCCTAATTTACCAGTATTAAAAATATATGTCACATTAACTAACTTAATAATCTAATCAAATAAGTAAATATGCCGTATCTTAAGGATGAGAGGGAATAATATTTTTTTTGTTTGCACAATTATGTATTATATTGAGAGATGGACAGGGTTTATGTATATGTATGCCTGAAGAAATGAATATATATATATATATATATATATATAAAGAGAAATACACTTATCATGTTGTAGGAGAAGTGTATCCTCATGTCATAAATACAAAAAGATGTGGCTCCCACCATTTCCATGCTTGAGTTATATATATATATATATATATATATATATATATATAAGATATGGGTCCCACCATTTCATATGTGCGTAAGAATCTTCTTCTCATGCAACATGAGAAGTGTAAACCCCATATATTAATGCTTGTTTGTTTATTGATTCATTTATTGAAGGTATGAAATGGAAGATTTAACAGTCTTAAGACCAAAATATCCCTACATCAAAAGTGATTCCCCCCCCCCCCCCAAAAAAAAATAAAAAAATGGGAGTTGGACGTTGCGAACAACCAACTAATAATAAAGACAAATATGAGTGAGCAGGATGATGGAGAACGATGACATTAGGTTGATGGGGACGGAAGTTGAACATTGACATTTCCGTTGTTCAAAAGCTCCATTGTTGTCACAGTTCTTGGTTGCTATTTGAAAACCCAAAGAGAGTAGCAGAGTCTGAAGGCTAGGTGTTCAAATTGAAAGGACAAGTTGGTCATTATGAAAAATTGTTGAGGACGAAATGGTCAAGTAAATTTGCTTTTTTTTTTTTTTGCTCAAGGAAACTGCATATATTAATAAAAGGCACAACAGTACAACTAAAGAGACCAATATAGAGAAGTGGAAATACAGCGAAATCAAAACAGAAGGAAAAGACAAAGCACCTAATCAACCAAACTAAAGGGTAATAAACAAATACCCAGGGAAAAAAAATAGTACAGACAGGAAATAAATTACATCTCCTCATTCACAGAGCAAGGGAGAGGGACATCATCCACCACAATATTAGCCTCCTTAATATCCAGGGTTAGAAGAGAAGACAAAGAAGGTGTTGGTTGGAAAAGCCACCCGATCGGGCACACCTCCTTAAAAGTAAATGTTGCAATTAAATCAGCAACTCTATTACCCCTTCTTGGGATAAAAGATAACGAGAACCCAACCCTATCAAAAAAGAGACAAACTATATCATGAATAATACTCCTACTCCGCCATTCACATAAATCCGGGGATTTAGCAACAATACAGGAAAACAAAGTAAGGCAATCTGTTTCAAAAAGAGCTTTATCAAGCCCCAAATCCAAAGCCAACAACAAGGCCCTTTTAAGTGCTAGAGCCTTCGTCATGAACGTAGATATAGACTTCACCTTATCCACATACCCCCATTGAAAAGAACCAAAACAGTCATGGCAAACAACACCAATGGCAGCAGCTGCCCTTTCAGATGAAAAGGCACCATCAATGTTAATTTTCAACACACCAGGAGCAGGAGGAGACCAACGGGTACACGGGGGCGGGGACTTAGGCAAGTCCCCTTGATCAGTCCAAGAACTATCCAGGTTACTCCAAAATTCCAGATTATGTCTTTTAGCAAACTCCACAACAGCAAGTGGGTTAGGCACAATATGATTAAAAACAAAATCATTCCTATTTTTCCATATAAACCATAATGTCCAACAAACTAGGGAGATATCATGGAAACTCAAAGAACGTGAACTTGATATTGAATCCACCATGCATTAAAATTAGACACTTCCAGCAGATCAAAACGGCCTCCCAAGCTGCTGCCAAACCACATATAGCTAGTCCAAGGGCAGAAGAAAAAAAGATGCTCAATAGTTTCTTCGGCCTTTTCACAAATAGGGCAGCAATTAACACAAGAACGTTTCCGCTTAAACATGGTTGCATTTGTGGCGAGCACATTATTGAGAATATGCCATATGAAATGATAAATCCAGGGAGTAACATGTATCTTCCAAATATAGTTCCAGCAAGAAGATGATAAAACTGTGGAAGAGCTAGCCTTGTTAACATCAGTTGCAGACCTATCTTTACAACTATGATACCCCAATTTAACCAAGTAGTCCCCTTTCTTTGCATAAGTCCACACCAATTTATCTTCCATCCCATTATTAGGAATAGTAATAGCAAGAATAGCACTTTTAACTTCAACTGAGAGATAATATGCAATGGGGGCAAGGTTCCAAAAACCATCAACAATCAAATCACTCACTTTACCCTCAGTCACCCAAGGATCAATACTATTCAAGGGTTTTTCAGGGAAAGAAACACTTGACACCCAATTATCCCCCCAAATTCTAATATTACTACCCGAACCTAAATCCCAACGTAGATCATTCCTTAGGAATTGTCGGCCATCCACAATACTGGACCAACACCAAGAAGCTTTATGACCCTTACCCACATCAAGAAAGTCATGCTCAGGGAAATATACACTCTTTAGCACTTGGGCCCAAAGATCCTTAGGCCTCATCATTAGTCTCCATGTCATCTTTGCTAATAGAGCATCATTCATGATAATCAAGTCACTAAAGCCCATGCCACGTTGCTTCTTACCTTTAGTAAGAAAATCCCAAGCCTTCCAATGCGTTCGATTACCAAAAGCATTCCCATCCCACCAAAAATTAGCAATAAGGCTATGGATTTTTTTACACGTTTTAAGAGAGAATTTAAAACAATTCATTGGGTATACAGGAATAGACTGAATAACTGCTTTAACCATTACCTCCTGACCCGCAAAGGAAAGAAAGGAATGACCTCAACCTTGAATTTTGCTTGTCACCTGTTCTCTAATAGAGGCCAGAGCTTGATGCTTAGTCTTCGCCCAAATGCTCGGAATCCCACTATACTTACCAGGATCCTCTGAAGCTGAGATATTAAGGACATCGCCCACTGCAGCTTTAACTTCATATGGGGTATTTGCAGAGAAGAAAACACTTGACTTATCAAGGTTGATGATTGACCAGAAGCAGAACAATGTTTACCCAGAAGATAAGCCAGATAGCGACAATTCCTCCTTGAAGCATTCATATAGAAAAGAGCATCATCTGCAAAAAAAAAAAAAAAAAAACTATGAGACAAAATCGGGCAACTCAAACTTAGCTTAATGCTAGTTAACATCTTATTTTCCAGACTCTTTAAAATCATACTAGAAAGCACTTCGGCAACTAAGATGAAAAGATATGATGACATTGGGTCCCCTTGACGTGGGCCTCTGGTAAGGGAGAAGGAGTTAACAGGATCACCTGATAAACAGATATTCATCTTGACCGACCTCACACATTTCATAATTAAAGCCACCCAATCAGCACAAAAACCAAAATGCAGCAAGGTATTTTCCAGAAAGTCCCATTCAACCCTATCGTATGCTTTACTCATGTCAATTTTAAGAGCAAATTCATACTTAGCACTAGTCTTTTTCCTTCTCAGATAGTGGTACACTTCATGGGCAATAATAATGTTATCCTGAATACATCTACCCAGCACAAATGCACTTTGATTTTGAGAAATACAACCGTCAAGAAGAGGTCGCATCCTATTAGCCATAAGCTTTGAAATATTTTTGTAAGAAAAATTACACAAGCCTATATAGGGCGGAGTTGAGAAACATGATCAGGCCTATCTACCTTCGAAATCAGAGTTATATTAGTCTCATTAATCATATCTAATTCAGTATTGCCAGCAAAAAAATCCTCCACTAGCCAACAAATAGAATCACCAATCACAGGCCAAATATTATGATAAAACATACCAGAAAAACTGTCCGGACCTGGAGCTTTGGAACTACCCAGACTAAAGGCAGCATAAGTTGTTGATTCATCTCTACTGTAATTTTTCGATCAATAAAACCCAAGACAAAATCTGAACTATTTGAACCCGAGGAAGATAAGAGATGCTGAAAATAGGAAGACATATTATTTCCGATTTCTTGAGAGTTCAACAACCAGTTTCCTGCATCATCCTTGAGCCTTAGAATACAATTTCTCTGTCTTCTTTTAATGGTAGACATATGAAAGAAACGGGTATTCCTGTCTCCAGCTGTAAGCCAATTCACTCTAGACCTTTGTAGCCAAATTTTTTCTTCAATGTCCAACAGGCGTTCAGTTGCCATTTTTAAATCACTAATGGCCTTAATGTTACCACTATTCAGACCGTCCAGAGACAGGGAAGCAAGCCGGGCCTTCAAATCAGTAATTAATCTTAAGTTATTCAGAAATTCTTTTTTTCTCCATTGCAGTAGCCCTTCTTTGCACTACAAGATCTTAACAACAAATTCCGAAATAACAGAGTAATCGCCCCTGGGGATTTCTTTCCACAAACTATCAACTACCTGGAAGAAATTAGGATGACTGATCCAAGACGCTTCAAATCTAAAGGTACGCTTCCTCTTCTAGACAGTGGGGAGGCATTGTACATATAAGAGATGGTGATCCAATCCCATAGGTTCAACGTTATAAACTTGTAGATTTGGAAATTTCTACCTCATTTGCCAATTTCCCAATGCTCTATCAATCCTCTCATGAATAGTGTCAGGGGGATCCCTTTTATTACACCAAGTATAACGAGCTCCATTAAAACCCAGATCATCCAAGTCACACCCAGCAATAAAACACTTAAAATTCAAGATTCTCCTCCATGCTCTAGGTTGTCCTCCACATTTTTCAAACTGTGACAGAATCTCATTAAAGTCTCCCAAACATAGCCATGGCTCATTGATGTTCCTACTGATACGAGTGATTTCCTGCCAACACAACTTCCTATCTTCTTCAATTGGTGGTCCATAAATAAAAGATATTAAATCAGGGACATCAACCACACTGGACGAGATACGTGTGTGAATTATATTTGTTGAAGAGAAAAGAATATCCACTTTAACTGAATCTACCCACCAGATAGCAAGTCCACCACTACACCCTACCGGGTCCACTACCCAATCCTCATGAAAGCCACAACGATGTCTAATTTTCCTCACGTATTTAGCCTTTTGCTTTGTTTCCATTAAGAACACAATTAGGGGTTTTTTCCGAAAGCACTCTTCCTTAAGATTCTGTACTGTCAAGGCAACCCCCAAGCCTTGACAGTTCCAGGCTAACGCATTCATGGCGCACCGGTGGCTAGTCTAATCCAGCCATCGGTGTTATGAACAGGAGGAGAAGAAGAAGTCTCATTAGAACCCGAACCTGTAATCCAACAATCAGGGAAGTCAAATTCAGAATCAGTAGAACGGCCAACCTCTAGAATCGACAAGCTCGCAGTAGCCTAGTGTCGGATCTGGGACTTCAACAACCGATAGCTCCTTCGACGCCCACGTTGACTCAAGGTCCCTAACGGTGTTGATGAACGAGGCTCAGGAATTTCCTCAAAAGTAAGTTTCCTAGGTCGCTTAACCTGTTCCAGTGCCAAGGAGTCATCACCGAGTCTTTTTAGGTGGATCCAATTAAATGATAAGGCCATGGACGAAATTGGAGACAGCCCGAGACAATGATTCAAATTAGGACTAGTTGGGTCTAATTTATGGGGAGAATCCACCCTGAACACAGGCTCCTTGCAAGGCAATTTAATAGGAGAGTAGATCACCGATGAAATAGATGAAAGTCCAGACTGAGGAGATAACTTAACACCACTGGGCTCAATCTCAATCGGGAATTCAACCATATAATGCTGCTAAACCACAATAGACTTTGGGCTTCCCACTTCAACAATACTTAGGCCAGCAACGTGGGCTTCATTCTCCAGGGGTCTACTTGGATTTGGCAAGGATAAATCTTCACGCACAAAGGAGTTAGCGTCATTCTTCTCAATAAGGGGTTGACCATCCCGTGAATGGCCTTTGTCAGACACAGCAGACTGCTTTTGAACATTGGGGGCAAGCAAAACCACAAAAACCGAGTCAAACGCCAAAACAACCTCACAAGTCCCCTTCATCTTCTGACAGCCTGTCACATCAGATCGCCTTTCCTCCTGACACACGGGATACCTAGGACTCGAGTTGCCTCCCGTCGCCACCAATGCTCCCGGCGTCCAACTCCGACGAGAAATTGGAGATTCTTGATCCTGACCACGTTGCTTAAAAGGCTTTTCTGAGAACTTGGCTTCACACCATCCTTCCCTACAAACTACTAAATCCTCTTCGATAGTTCGAGAAGTAGAAACACTGAGCCAACTTCCAAAGTCAAGAGGACCACCTTCCCTACTTTCACGTTCTGAAGAAAATTTACATCCTCTACCTTCATTTCCAATGCACCCACAGAGATAGCAATAATTTTGTAACCGTTCATACTTCACTGTGACCCACGCCGGTTCTTTCTCTCCGCGAGGAACCCAAAAGCCCAGATGCTCACTCAAATAAATCAAGGACCTAACTCATATGAACCCACGCCCAAGCCTTCCATCAATCTTCGGTTTTTTAAACATCATAGTCTCACCAATTACATCGCCAAGGATTTTAGTGTTAACATCATCAAAAGCTTCGATAGGTAAGCCATGGAACTGAACCCAAAAGGGCTCAAACCCAAAGTTGACATCTTTTAATACCATATAATCCTCCTAGACTTGCAGGCATAACAGGCACGCCTGAATAGACCAAGGCCGACCCTTCAAGATATGACCAAGATCTTTAGACTTGCGAAAACGAAAGAGAAATGTGAGCTAGCTACGATCAAGCTCATGAATTTGTAAACCCTCAGTAAGTTGCCAACCCTTTCTGATCATAGTAATCACAGTAGGTACATTCAGATTTTTACGCGTTAAAATTTTACCAACAAGCGTCCCTCCAAACTTGGCATCTTCCTTACCTAGATTCAGAATCACCTTTTTCGGACCCATGAAGCACTACTTTGCCCAACCTCCATACCTCCAAACTCCACAATAGAACACTCACACACACAAGAAAGAAGCACTCAGGAAAAGAAGAAGAAAGGAAAAGAGAAGAGGTCACCATCAAGCAAGGGACGTTGACTAGATAAACTCACTAGAGCCTACCATACACTCACACTCACGGGACGGAAACAATCAGGTAAATAAGGAGAAGAAGTCGCCGTCAAGGAGGGGAACGACAACCGGATGGGCTCACAAGTGCCTAACAAACACTCACAGAGAAGAGAGAGACGCTCCCACGAAGAGAGAGAGTAGGGCTGACAGCTCGATGTTTAAATCACCCTTGTAAATTTGCTTTTCTCAGGACCCAAAAAAGTCTTCCTTTGCCTCTTATGAAGAAATAACCCTTCCTAAAATCCCTTGTTTTTTTAATTGCGAAAGGATATTTCAAGTCACTTTAGGTTTGAAATTAATTCTTTTGAATTTTAGAATGTGTTTGGATAAACTTTTAGATAATAATTTTTAGAGAAAAAGTAAAAAAAGTGATTTGAATAGATTTTGAAGAATAAGCTTTGAAATAGTAAAAAGAAATAGCTTCTTGAAAACCATGGTTTTCTTCCCAAAATATGGTGGAGAATTTTAAAGTGTTAGCTTAACTCAAACCATGTTCTAAGAATAAAAAGTTATTTTGCGTTTTGATTGTGTTTAGGTACTTCACTTTTTAAACAACAATTTTGGCCAAAAACATGGTTTTTTCTTTTTTTTTTTTTTGATTACAATGGCAAGCTAGCACTTGAAGAGGTTGGTGCGCCTAATTGGAATCAGGCTTTGTTCACAATTTAGCTTGTTGCAAGCACACGGGTCGCAAGTAATAGTACAATGATAACAAGAATGTCATTTCACAATGACTATGAAAAAAGTGAGCAAATTGTTGCAACCATATTCTTAACTAGGTTAAATGAAAACATCTAAAATTGAGTAAGTCAAATAAGGAGCTTTGAAGAAAACAATATAGTAAACAATAGCAATTGGAAATTGATTCTACTTCAAGATATATTAACGGCTTAAGATTACTTCTTTCCTATTGTATTTCATGAAATTGTGCAATTAAATCACTTATGCTAGTTGAATAAATCTATATGCTAGTCAAATATTCTAAAATCATCAATCAAGTTCTCTCAAGTCAAGATTGATTTTTAATCTTCATTAAAAATATCCAATCTCTTGTTTATAATCAATGAAAACCATCATTCCAAAACAATTCTTCATTAGACTATGTTAAGTTATTAGATATATCTCTATTCTAACAATAAACCATCCATTTAATCCATAAACTTCAAGTCTAACATGATTTTTCTTAAGTTCTACAACCAAAATAGCTCTTTCAAGCATCATTCAATTGAACTAATCTAAGCATGTGGTGATCAAGCACAACATAGTCATTAAGTTATGAAAAATCAGCATATATTCTCAATAACTAGCAAAAGCAAGAAAATCTAGTAGTTCCAATCCATACAATAGGTAAAAATAATCCTAAATGAAAAATTTAGCTAGACATAATGTGAAATAAAGTAAAGATGATTAAAATCATGTCCGTAGCAAGATTTAGTAGAAAAATAGAAAAGAAAGTGGAGAAAAGCAAAGAAAGCTCTTAAAATCTTCAAGATTCTTCCTCCAAGCTCCTAAATCTTTCTCCAATCTCTCTTCTAAGGTGTTTTCTCTTGTGTCCAGCCTCTCTTGAGTCCAAAATCTACAATTTTGGGCCCCCTGTTAGGTTAAAAGGCCTCAAATTCGTCACTTTTCCAAAACGCATAGCATCAATTTTTCAACTTTGCTTTTGCTTCACTATATCCAAGCAACAACAAATGCGGTTTGAAATGTTTATTCTTGGAGTGTTTTTGTTTTTGCTTTACTGTAGTAAGACAATAGCAAACACGCACAGAAAGGTCTATTTTTGTGGTGTTTTTGCTTTTGCGTTGTTATAGCAAAGCAAAAGCAGTTTTGCGTTGTTATATCAAAGCAAAAGCAGTTGGGAGTATCTTCAAGCTACTTCTTTAATCTTCCTTTTGATCTTCCAATGATTCTTGTAAGCTTCTACATCTTGTCCAATTTCTTCAATTTAATCAAAACTTTTATACATTTAACTCAAAATCTGATAATTGCCAAAGCATTTTTCACCACATCACATTTTTCTTCATATGGGTAAATTTTATGCACGATTTGAGTTCAAATCCAACAAATGTATAAGAAAGATGTGATGAAATGTAAGAGTTTCTAGAGAATAAGAGTCTTCATGGCTTAAGTAGCCCTTTGGTCGACCAAGAATTGGTCACTACAGTATGGGCGAATATCTGGAATCAACTCCACATGGGGTCCAACAAAGTGAGCTTCCTTTGATAGTATGTCTACGCATTCAATTGATTCCCTGCTAGAGTATGTGATTTCTACATTGCAGTTCCCATAGATAAGTCTCCTCACATCCTCTATTTCGTGGCAAAAGGGGTTGTTTGAAGTACTGTCATGCATCAATGTATGCATTGCTTCCATTGAGTCTGAATGAGGTTGTACCTCAGAAAACTAGAGTTGCTTGCATACTTTTATTCCTACCTTAATGGCAAAGGAGTTTAGCGATGGCAGTAGGGTAGGTACCAAGATTTTTCATAAAACCCATGAGCCAATTCCCTCTGTTATCTTGAATTATGCCACCACATGAAGCTTGGTTGTTAAAACGTACTGAGGTATCTACGTCTACCCAAACTAATCCTTTAAGAGGTGGTTGCCACTAGATTGTGGTATTGGTGACTGGATGGAAGATTTGATGATGCAACGACTTCCTAATGCAAATTCCATCAGGTGATATAGGTACTGGTGAAGGATCTTTTGTGCTGAAAAGTCTTTTCCTTCAAATATTTAAAAGCACCTGTGTCTCCAAATTAACCAGCATGTATCACTGAAGACTGAGGTCTATGACCACTTGCCAAATCGAACGCGACTTGGTTTGTGGGATGCATTCCATTTGAGCCAACCCCTGCAAGTCATAAGAAAAGAAAGTCAAAAATTTGTCAGGAGAAATAATCTCTCTCTATATTTATTTACACTCTCTCTCAATCTTTTAACATATGTATAACACTCTCCTCACTAGCACACCCCAGTCAACATTCCCCAATGTTTGATAACCTTATTTTTGCTCTCAGGGAGTTGGTCATGATTCTCTCATGGGATATTTTTCATAGGATGAATTTGATTTTATTCTAACACTTGCCAATGCCATAGTCTTCATCAGAACCAGATATCCTTTTTAGTATCGGGTTTGGACAAGAAATTGTAAGCTATCTTGAGAAAAAAATTTCTCATATGAAGATGGACGCTACAGGAAAACATCTAGAGTATTAAGCATCAAAGTTTTAACTCTATGAATGATTTTGACTACCCAATTCAAAAAAAAAAAAGTTCCATCTATTCACATCTCATGTGTTGCTGGGTTGGACATATAGCTGCTGTCTCCTTTGGATGAATGTCTCTAATATTATTGGTTGCATATTTAATTAGGGGTTTATTGAGTGGCGTCCAGAGGTCCCACCAAAACTTAGTAGTGAGACTGTTACGTTGTTGACTTTTTACCTCACACCTCCCATGAATTTATCCCATATAACAGTGATGGCCTTTCAAACAAAAGATTGTAGTATTTTTCTTTTCAACTTTAGGGATCAGATTGTCCCCACAACCATATATTTGGATCTCAAAACTTGTACTCACATAGCATCAGTCTTGTTGATTAGGTTATAGCATAATTTCATCACAAATGCTTGATTTTGCTTATTCAAACTTTTGATTCCAAGAACCTTAAGTTGTTTCTTTATCAAAATCTTTTCCCATGCTATGTGATGCATTTTTCTAGCATTTGTATCTTGGCTCCATAAGAATTTCCAACTTCTTTTTCTCAATTTCATGAAGGATCCCTTTAGGGATGAGTATGGATTGGATCTGGTATGAATGGAGTACAACAAGAACACTTTTGATTAACACTGTGTGCCCTACCATACTAAGGAACTTCCCCTTCCAAGAGGATAGACGAGTTTTCACCTTTTGAGTTATATGGTGGAAGGTGTGTCCTGAAGCTTCATAGAATTGCTTCATTACCCTTTTTATGGTGTTCACTTGCCTAATGGATGCCTCAACAAACAAAATTAGATCATTGGCAAAGAAAATATATGAAATATTTGGTCCCCCATTATTGAACTTTAGAGGGTTCCATTTATTTCATTGACATTTATCTGGATAAGGTGATTCAGTCTCTCCATGCATAAAATAAAAAGTTAAGGACTAAGAGATTCACGTTGTTATACCCCTCGAGAATGTTGAAATGCTTGACCTTCTTCCCCATTTCAGAGTATCTTTAGTGATTTTGAAGTGATGCAAGATAGAATGACATTGATGATGTTACTTGCCAACCTAATAGAAACAAGAATCTTTGCTAGGAAGTTCCAATCAAGCCTATCAAATGCCTTTTCCATATCCATTTTCACGGCAACATAGCTCTTTCTACTTGGTTTGGTTCTCATGAAGTGGATGGCCTCTTGAGCCACTATGATATTGTCGCAGCTTGATCTACTTCTTATGAAACTGTAATGCTGAGGCCTTACCAAATGGCTCATGATTGATTGAAATCTGCGGGCAAGCAATTTAGTAATCACTTTTAGACTCGCATTGCAAAGGGATGTCGTCTCATCTCTTTTAATGTGCTAGGTGAGTCAATTTTGGGGAGCAGCACCATATTTGTTTAATTTATCTCCTTTATAATGTGTGGCTTACGAAAGGCTTATTTTTCAAGGTGACAAGATTTTCCGCCACAATGTCCCATTGTGTTTGGAAGAAATGTGCTTACAACCCTTCTGGCACTATGGTTTTGAATGCTTCCATAGAAAAGGTAGCATTTTTTATCTCTATGTCTGTGACTTCCTACTGAAGTTGTGCAAGTTGAGTGGGGTTTACACTTGGGAAGAGGTTCAACCAGTCTGATATATATGAGACTGTGGGATCTGTTGTGTATAGCTCTTTGAAGTAGTGACTCGCCATTTGATTAAACAAGAGCAAATCACATACCCAGTTACCATCATTTTCTTATAGTGCTATGATCTTTTTCTTGATTACAGCTTAAACATGGAAATATCATATATTTCTATCTCCTTCTTTTAACCATTAGCACCGTGACTACTTGAACTGAATGAGTTCCTCTTGAAAAGCTAATTTGTTGTATTTGGTCCAAAGTTTTTTCTCTAGATGCTGGAGCCCATTCTATGGTTGACTGTAATTTTTCCTCTTACTTCCTTCAATTCTTCTCAAGATCACATTCTCACATTAGGGAATGTTTCCCACCTTTTGTGCATTCCATTGAGTGACTGTACGATGAAAGGTTGAGACACCTGTACCCAATCATTTTCATGCTATGCCTGATGAACAATGTCTTTCAAATCATCTTCTAATAGCATAGCTGATTGAAAATGAAACCACTGATAATTCTGATGCCTAGCTTCAGTGTTAAGATAATTCACCACAATCATCTTATGGTTGGAGTTGTATTTAAGATCGTGATGAACTATGGTGTTGAGGAAGGTTATATTCCAATTGATGTTGTAGAAAACTCAGTCTATCTTTTCACAAAACCCTTCTCTTTCCAGGTGAAATCGTCTTGAGGGTCATTTAACACGATTAAGCCCACATCATTAATACAATCATTGAATTGTTGCATTGATGTTATGTGAGGTTTTGCCCCTTCTTGTTTTTTTGAAGGGTTCGACATGCGTTGAAGTCCCTAGGCACTACCCATTTCCCTTCCATTATATCTACAATAGCTTGAATAGATTGCTAGAGAATTGCCCTTTTATATAGTCTTGATGTAGACAAACATTACTGAGACCCATTTGTTAACCACATAATTATAGACTCTGCATAGAAGAAATTGTTCGTTAGAGGTTATGTATTCGACTTCATGATGAGACTCATCTCAAAGTAGCCATATACCCCCAGCAAATTCAGATGCCTCAATTTAAATCCAGTTGTGAAAACTTAGTTTATAGACAATGGTATTCGTCTTTTTACCACTTGTGCGGGGTTTGAGTAGGCATAGAAGTTCGATATTATTTTTTCAAACAATGTCTTTAAAAATTATAGGGAAAGCACGGCTCCTAGCAATTCCAACTAGCTATATTCATTATAAACCAAGAAAAGAGCATTAGGTATTAAAGGATACTTAGCTGGATTGGTTTGCTGCCAAAACAAATTTAGAGTCATCATACTGAACATCGGCTAGTTTGGCCACTTCTCCTTCCCACACTCCTTCATCTCCTTTAATTAGGTTAAGGTTGCCCGAATCAGGGGATTCAAAATCCACATCATCGCCAGGCTGCCATGGAACCATCTGGAGATTGATTTCTAAAGGGTTCTGGTGACTTGTACCCATTTTCTCAAAGGTGTCATCTACTTACGGGTAATTTACCCCGAAAGTCAATGTGACTATTAGCTCAATATATTTTATCAAATTTAATTAAGATAATGGTTAGAGAAAAACTACTCCATTTTTTATACTTGTTGGGTAAAATTACCCCCCGAAAAACTTTCGAAACAAAATTGCCTCTGAAATTGCGCCCTAGCCCTTAATAAAACTATAATATTCACTACCTTTTCTCTAATTTTGTAAATAAAAAAGAAAAAAATATCTAAAAGGTGTTCTACTTTTTTTTTCTTGTTTTAAGAATAAATTTCATTTCACTAAAAAAGAACAAATTTCAATTTTTTTATTTTCAGAAGACAGAACTGAAAACACATTTTTTTAAATATGTGTGTGTGTATATATATATATATTTGCTTTTGAAAACATGAATGCAAACGGGACTAAGATTTACCCAAAATAACTATTATTTTGGGTTTTGGTTTTTCTCAAAAAAAATATATATATATATATTTTCACTTTAGAATATCAAGGATCATTATTTATTTTTTACAATTTTAACCTTCACACGATCACAATTACAAGTTAACTAATCTCAAATTCTTTCCTTTCCTTCATTAATTTAAAGTATTTTAATCAAATTACATCAAATTTTACTGCTTCATCTGTTATCAAATACAGGGTAAAATTCCATTGATATACGCAAAGATCAATAACCATGATTGAAAGTAGCTTGTGTCTGAAAAAGACTTCTTCTTATTTTCTATTTTGTCCACCATTACTTTAAATGTATGAGAAAATGAACAAAGAAAGGAATATATATATGTATGTATGTATTATTAGAAGGAGAAAAATTTATTGGCCTAACGTTTATGAAATTCAATTCAATAATAACGCATTGTTGACCAAAAGCTTACATAAATTTGGAAAAAGAGGAAAAGAAAGACAAGAATTGAGAACCACACAAAACAAAAGAGAGTAGGGAAAGAAAAAGAAGAGGCTGAGAAGTCATAAAGAGAAGCAGTTTTGCCTAACCTATATATTAACCCTAGTCAAATCCATGAAACTCACAAAGAGAGTAGACAAACACACATGGAGTATTTAGAAATTTTGTTTGATTTTTTATAAGACGTTACATAAAATTTAATGAAGTATATATGATTTTTTTTAATATATATATATAAGTTGAACTCTGAATCTAGATGATTGAAAATATAAAATACAAATATATAATCATCCTCTTTTATCATTTTTATATTATAAGCATAATCAAGAATAAGAAATAGTTGTAGTATTTTGTATTAAAGATATAACCACAATCCCTTTTTATATGACTAAAATCTGTCTAAAAATATTATTTGATTATATCTTTTTATATAACTAATATCTATCTACAAAAATGTTAGTTATTTCTTTAATAAAAATATTCGATATATTATATATATTAAACTAATAACAACATGATTATGGGACGGAAAGTGAACACCCCTACAATATGTTCGTTATAATAAGTATATTTCAACTAATTATTACATTTGAAATAATGATAATTAAATCATTAAATATATCTTCTATTAATAAAGTATTTTTTGTTTATCCACATTCTCTCTTTACATTTACAAATCATTTTGATCTCCCCCCCCCCCCCCAAAAAAAAAATTTCTTTCTTTTCAACAAGAATTAATTAAGAGTAAAACTAGAAAATTGTTATTAACAACCTCTAACTAGGCTTATCTTTTGGACAAAATATTTATCATACAAGTGGACTAATAATAAGAAGCAGAGTGGTATATATCTAATTGATTTATTTCAAATATCTTACTAATTTTTTGTCAAATAAATCTTAACTAATTTCAATAACATTTTTAATATATATGTATGATTTAGTTAAAGTTGTCTTGTAAATGCAACCGAAAGGAGTATTTGGTGAGTGATCACATTGGTCAAATTTCATTTAATATCATATAAAATTATAAATAACGTGATACACACATGTGCTTAGAAAAAAGACCAAGGGAAAGAAGATAAAAGATCGAGAATCACACAAATAAATAAACAGAATTTGTTAATATGCTACACATGTGAATGCCGACAAGCTTCAACTGCGCCATATGGATGTTACAGTGTAAGATTTCACTTAAAACAAACAAGGCCTCAAATCCACCTCGAAAGTATAAGCCCAGAAGCAATGTTACCCTGAAAGTTTTTTTTGTCTCAATGTTGCCCCGAAAATTTCAAAACATAACAATGTTACTCATTTCCGTAAAAAAGTTAATAGTCAACATCAATTTTTTGATAGTGAACGTTAGTTTTTTAACAGAATATGGCAACATTGTTACATTTTGAAACTTTCGGAGCAACATTGAGACAAGAAAAAATTTCAAGACAACATTGCTCATCAACAAAAACTTCCCGAATAAATTTGCTAGTTAACCCAACAAACAATTATAAGTTTATAAGATAAAACTACCTTAACATATTTATTATCTCTTACAGCATAAAATCAATTCTCTACTACTAATCAAAACAAAACCTGTTTATATATATAATATATATAAAATAAAAATAAATAAATAAAGTTTTTTTAAGAGAGAGAGAGAGAGAGAGAGAGACTGCAGAAGGAAATAAAACCGTTGGAGGAAGACGTTAGTTTACAAAAGGCCCCATTATTAGGCCCATCTTAAACGGGACAGAACCTTATACAAAAGTTCAATGATGTGGGCTGGACTTTCCTTCTTTCGAGCTTTAACTCTTTTTTTTCTTATGTGCTGTGATATTATGACTCGGGCCTTTTTTTTTTTTTGGAAAGTATGACTTAGGTCTCTAATGTAAGAGCCCGTTAACCCCTCGTCCTTGGGTTTAACTGGCATAAGGGTCAGTCTTTCTAACCTTTAGGGAGGGGGTTCGATTCCTGCGTTGGTCAAGGCGCTAGGGGAGGCATCCTAAGGGTCTAGGAAGCAGTGGTAACGCTAGTAGAGGTGGAGACATATGTACTCTCTTGCTAGTATCCCCTATGGACTAGGTGTGTTGGGAGAGGCATCTTAGGGGTCTAGGAAGTAGTGATAACGCTAGTAAAGGTGGAGACATGTATACTCTCTAGGCAGTATCCCCTGTGGACTAGGCTCCAAGCACCCTGCCCTTGGACTATGGGTGAGCCCAACCCCTTTCCTAAAACTTTAATATTAAAAAAAGAAAATTAACTAATTTAGAGAGATAAAAATAAATAAATAAACTACTTTAAATTTATTGATTTTTCAAACTAATTTTCATGACTTACAAAACCATACATAATATAATGATATGCAAAAGTATTTCAAGGAAATCATGTATCACATCTCATAATTAAGTAATTTATTTGATTTCTTTAATCTCCTCAAATTAATCAACTGGATATTATATTAAGGGTCTGGGTATGAAGTATTGATAGGGCAAAACTTTAAGCCTAAAACTCCGCAAGTATACGGGCCATATCAAGTAATAAAGAGTAAGTAAGATATCGTTTCCAAGAGGACGTAGTACCCAAAACTTCAGTTAAGCATTAATTTTACACTTTTGTTTAAGTTGAGCAAACCAAATTAAATTTAGAGTAAATGTGCAATTTTACACATAAAATTTGCCCCAAGAAGCGGCCAACACCACAAAGTTTTTTCCAGAGCAAAAGTACACACGAAGTTACGTTTTAGGAGCAAAAATGCTACGGGCCGTTAGTTGACCATCAATTTGGATGTAACGCTGACGTGGCGCTGATTTAGACTAACAATCTGACGTGGACACTAATGGAAAGTTTTTAAAAAAAAAAAAAAAAAAAGTACCCACCAGCGGTCGGTGGTGGGGCCCACCAGCGGGGGTACCTTGGTTTTTTTTTTTCCAATTATTTACTTTCCATCAGTGTCCACGTCAGAGTGTCAATCCAAATCAATGCCACGTTAGCGTTCCATCCAAGTTAACGATCAACTAACGGCCCGTGGTATTTTTGTTCCCAAAACGTAATTTCGTGTGTACTTTTGCTCCAGAAAAAACTCTGTGGTGCTGGACGCTTCTTAAGACAAACTTCATGTGTAAAATTGCACCTTTACCCTTAAATTTAATTAAGAGAAAACTAAAATCAAAATAAACTAACTACAAAAATAATCAAATGAGCAACCTAGAGTCACTAATCCCTTATTTGGTTCTTAGATTTTTCCCCACTAAATTAATTTTGACTTAACTTACTGAGCTGCTAATATAGAATATCAATGTCTATAAATGTCTTCCGGTCCATTTATATACCTATTTTAATTAATTATGTAATATCTCACACAACTAAATAATATGCGTTTTAGATCGGGCTTACTCTAATGTGATTATGCGGAGCTTCTAGGTATATACTTATACTAAACGCAAATTAGATTAAAACCTAACTCCATGTAAATTAGATTAAAACCTAATTCTACATTATTTAATCCCAAGGTCAATTTAAGATTCCCTCCTCCAAGCTTAACCCTAAATCCCCAAAACATGCTCAATAATGGCCAATCAAGAAGCAATAACAATAAACACAAGATAAAACTAATTAACGGGAATAATCTCTAGAACCTAAACAACTTCATAGGTTCTCTAGGTTGAAAAGAGAATTAGTTACACATGGCTATAACAAAATCCATAACAAAAAGATGAAACTCAGATTTAAAGAATAAAGGAAAGAGATGAAATAAAGTTTCTCCGTCGCTTCCACAATCCTTCTGTCCTTCTGTGGAGATGATGAAAAGAACCGAAACGCTCAGCCGCTACTCCTCTGCTTCTTCCTTCCTTCCCGTTCTGCATCTCTAGATTTTTTTTTTTTTGCTTCCGCCTTTCTTCATATATATAACTTAAATATAATTTAGGTCATAGGTCATTGATTCTAATTTTCTTATTAGAAAGATATCTTATATCTTGTAATCTGCTCCACCAGATCACACAATTCATTTTATTTTTATTTTTCTTACGTGAAACCACCGGGTTTTGCTGATTGCATATCCTCTTAATTACTTTTTCTACTTCTTTCCAAATCAGTTAATATTTCCTACAAAATATAATATGAAATAAGTAGATTTTATATGAAAATATTTTTTTATCCTATAATGATATTAAAGTATATAAAAGATAAGTAAATAGGTATATAATAACAATAAATCCAACTAACTCTTATAAAATATATACTTATCAAGTGTAATAGTGGTTCATAGTTTAAAAAAGCATTAAGGTTCAATTTTATTTCAAAAGTTTTTATGTACTCACTCCGGTCTTAGTTATAGGAACACATTTTAGAGTTGGTCTTGGTCCTAATTATTAGACCAAGTTTTAGTTTGTATCAATTTCTTTCTAAAATACCTCTATTGTATTTTCTCAATAATAATTTAATAATACACCTATATATTCTATAAAATAAGTAATGCTTGCAACTCATTGATGCCACATACATCTCAATTATTACTGTTTTTTTAATAAAATAATTTTTATTATATTTTTCTTAAATCACCCCTACTAATACACGCTTTTTATTTCTAAATAAAATAATTTTGACATTTCTTTAAAAATATTTTCCTGTACTATCCAAAGTGATTGATTTCTTCCCTTAAATAACCTAATAAAATATTAATTTCATAATTTTTTCCATAGCTAAAAAAATAACCTTGCATTTGTATTATGCCCTATTAAATAGATGCTCTCGATAGAAAAGTTTTTTCTTCGAAAAAATCCATGTAAAATATACCAAAAAAATTATATACATTTAAAATTCATCTTAGGATCACTCTCGTTTTTAATATTACAAAAATATTAGACGTGTTAAAAAAATTATTTCAAAAAATGTGATCCAATGTTAGAGAAGAAGACAAACAAGCATGAAAGACGTGAGAAGAAAGAATGACATGTGAAATCAACTTACAATGAATTTTTATTAAATCATATGCAATAGGAAGGGACCGACCCACACCTGATACTTTATTTATTTATTTTTTTTTATAAGAAAAAAGTTTAGGTAGGGGTAGACACCGGTACCCCACAGGGCCATATATATTTCTAGGCTCAAAGAGCGCTTATAAAGGTACTTACAAATCTCTGACCAATGAAGCTCTTATATCGACCAACGGGTATCAAACCTCCTCCCTTTTGAAGTGAAAGCCAATGCCTTAAACAACTGAGCCAATCCTCATTGACACGTGATACTTTAAGTAAGGGTATTTTAGGAAAATAAATATAATTAATTAATTTAACTTATCTCCTTAATCTCTCCAAATTCTAGTAAATTGATCCTATAATTAGGACCAGAGGGAGTAAAAGCCGTGGATATTTTGAAATTAAATGGACCAAAAAAAATTATGAATGCTTGCAGCTCCTACCTAGAGAGAGAGAGAGAGAGAGAATGGCACAAGACTACTTTAGTTCTATGGAAGGAAGTTAACCAACTTAAATGATCAAAAACTGTTAAGAAGATAGAACAGAAAAACCAAAAGTTTTAAATAAAAAGTAAATAAACAAAAATGCTCATACGTAATTGACATTTAGCTGTGCAGTAAATCTAGGAAGATAGTTTGCAAATGAGTTATAAATTGTGATAATTGTATACAAAGAGATTAAGAGTGTTTACATATAAAGTCGTGATATATTATTTTATGGGATAGGTTATTCTGTCTACTCTTATTTTGCCTACCTTTACCTAATTTCATCCAACGATAGAGATTTAAGGAATAAAATAAATCATTTTACCCATTCTTCTCTTCCCATTGCCTCCCACCCCCTCTCTCTCTCCTTCGCTGGAACTCTAGATTGCAATTTTCCATGAATACCGAATATCAATCTCAAGAATTCTCTCATGAATCAACAACAAGGCCTTCTATGTCGGCGTGAACAATGGCATTCGGCCTTCTGGGTTTCGCCGGCGCGTGTCAGAAACCTCTATGACCTCTTCTTAGACCTAGACCTTTCCATCTCAAACTTCGAAGGTCAAAGTTTAAACTTCACAACTATTGTCTAAGGGACAGGGAAATTCAAGTTGCTCCTGTATGCAGTTGGGAGTATCCAGGCATTATTGCTAGGGAAATTTTAGGTCCAGAGGTTTTGATTATCCTTATCCTTGTTCATCTAAAATTAGGGCTTCAATAGAGATTGATTATTATGTGTAGTCTCGGTTCATCATTAGGGCGTTTCCGATCGTCCACCAAGTCATATTGAAATCTTGAGCAACTGGAACTCTAGAAAGATGGATAGAATCCCCAATAGATGGAGCCCTGAAACTGTTTATTTTATCCCTCAAATCTCTATCGTTGGATGAGATTACAATCTAACAATATTGAGAGGGGTAGGCAAAGGTAGGCAAAATAAGAGTATTTTATTTATCTGATAAGCTTACAATATAATGTGAGATATTAAAGCGATATTGTAGCAACAAATTACATTAATATTAATATATAGGATATTAGTTTGCGTAGATCCTCATATCACGTAATTTTATGATACTCATTATTTTCACTTTGTCATATGAGATCTATGGTAGTCAAAATCGCGATTTAAACGTAAAAAACGCCGTTTTTACGTTTTTTTTAAGGTAAAACACGTTACGTTGTGAAAAAAAAACGCATCAAAGGTAAAAACACAAAAAAACGTCGCGAAAAAGCGTAAAAACAACTATTTTTTTGCAAAAAAACGCAATTTTTACTAAGGGACTTAAATGAAAGTTTTAAAAGTTTTGAAGAGGGACTAAAGTGAGAATTTCAAACTATTTTGTGGCCGAACTGAAATTTCAAAACATCTGGGTCCTTTTCTGTAATTAATAAATAAAGATTATTTTACCCCTAATTACACTTAATTCAATACAAATGTTCCTAACTCAACATAGTACTTAATCATACAATAATGTTCCAGAAAATATATTAAAAATCCCAATTTAATCATGTAAAATCATATAAAAAATATGGTTTGATCAATGACAATGTTGGACATTTTGATTAATATTGCATTGATCAGTATATGTGTGTATGATGACAGGTACCTTACTTTTCTCAAAATTTTTTTTTATATACATATGCAGGTAAAAACTCCGTTTTATTTTACGTTTTACGATTTTTCATTCTCCTTCCGTTTTTAAGTAAAAACTACATTTTCACTACGATGCTGCTAACATAACATGTATGAATCCTGAAAGTTCAATTGTAAATATTAGACTGAAGATTAGTTGCAAATCATTTGTAAATGGTACAAGTTTTAGAAATCTTAAAAGTTTAATTTAGGGAAAATTAGAATGAATGACCTAAAATTTTTTAAAAAAATATTTATTGAGAAGGACCATAAAATTTGTTATTACTTAGAAGGACCAAACATCATAATATAAATTTAAAATCACTAAATTGTCCCTAATCATAATTTAAAAATTAACTAAAAGTAGAACCACCCACATTCACATGTAATACGATCCCATATTTTAATATATATATATATATATATATATATATATATATATATATATATATATATATTTCACTACATTTCACACTCATGTAAAATCAATATGTTATTTAACTAACTGTGGTTCAAACTCTTTTTTTTTTCCCCATCAAGTTTCATATTCATATAATCAATTGATCATTTAAGATCTTTTTGTAAGAATAAAAATTAAACACATTTCATGTTTTTTCACTTTTCAGGATATAAGGGTTTTTTTTAGTTTTATTAACCCACATAAATTTCTTCTAAAATATCATATAAAATTTTTTGGTTTAAAATATATAATAAATTATAGAATACCTTGAGTTTTATTAAAATTATATAATTAAATTTTTTCTTGATTTTAACAAATTATAATTTTGAAAAAAAAATGAAGAATCAATAATTTTTTCCCATAGATATCTATGCTAGTTGTGAAAAATGAAATTTGAGAAAAAATTATTTAATTTAGTGAAATTTAGAATTTTGTATGAATGTGAGAGATAATATAGGAGGGATGCAAAAGATTTCGTTAGGCATATTTTAGTATTTTTAATTTTAATTCTTTTTTTTATTTAGTCTTTCTAAATAATTACAATTTTTGTGGTCCTTCTCAATAAATATCTTTTCATTTAGGTCCTTCATTCTAATTTTCCCTTTAATTTAAAACTCATTTGCAAGTAAACTTTCAACATTTGCAATTGAACTTTCATAATTTTTCAAAATTTTTGACTAATTTGCAATTAATCTTCTTATATTTGTAACTGAGGTGTGACAAGGGCACTTTCATTCTTTCTTTTTTTTTTCCTTTAAAAACCTTAGTCCTTCTCTGTCATTTTAAAAAATTATGATCATTTGAAATGATTAACTTCCTTTTATTTCATAGTCCTCTTGTATCATTTTTCCAATGAAAAAAGAAAAAAGGTCACTGAGAAATCAGGGACATGAAATGTGTGAAAATATCTAGTTTTTTCCTTGTATAATATCTTGTATTATTGTATTATATTAGAATATTATTGGACTTAATTGAGATTAACTCTTTCAAATATATTTTCTGTATGCACACGAATGCAAAACCTCTACTTAACCAATCATGACCTCATTCATTAAAACCAATGATAGTTTACAGTAGTTTTTATGAACATTTACTTATGTCGTTTTTGGAGATACAATGTCATCGTGAAATAATTTGGAACAAATAGAAAACACCTTCCACATATGCAGCTGTTTGCATGTAATTTTGATACAAACAAAAAAATAAACCACGATGGCTTTAATATACCGTATGGAAATACGTGTTTAGCTAGGATATATTTTAAAAATAAGTTACAAAATACTTCCGATTGAAATGAAAATAAGAAGAAAAACATTAAAATTAAGATTCTAAAAGATTTGAAAACTATTCAGTCACCTTATGACTTAATAATTTAGATTATTAAGCTCCCCCTCTTATATTTCTCTTCTCCCTCTATTTGTCTGGATTCTCTCCTCCCCTTTTTCCTTCCCATCAACTTCATTCAATTACATACAAAATCTTACGTTAGAAATCAATAAGTGAAAATCTTATAAATAAGACTAGAGATAATAAAATGTAAACCATGCACCTTACACAATTTTAATGGGTGCTTGGTTTTAACTTTAGTGTTCTTACGGAATTGGCTTCAGTCGGCTGCCATCCATTGCAATGAAACGACCTCGTTTGGCGCAAAAAACTGAGGTTGATTCAAAAAAAAAAAGTACTGATTGGTATTAGAAAGATACTTCAAGATACTGAATGGTACTTAAAAAATCTTTCATGGTCTTGAAAAAAATATTTTAGGCTCTTTCATGGTATTTTTAGTTCCTGTCAGTGTCTAAAATATTTTTTTAAGATCCTAAAATAATTTTTCAAGATCATGAAGTTTTTTTTAGTACTAGTCAATATCGTAAAATATATTTTTAATACCAATCAGTATCCTCTTTTTTTTTTTGAAGATTATAAAGTATTTTTCAGTACCAGTCAGTATTTTGAAGTATCCTTTTAGTATTTATCAATACCTTAAAATATTTTTTGAAGATCCTAAAATAATTTTTCAAGAACATGAAAGATTTTTTAGGTACTGTTCAATATCTTGAAGTATTTTTTTAAGTACCAGTCAATACCCTACTTTAAAAAAAAAAAAAAAGATTTTTAGGTACTGTTCAATATCTTGAAGTATTTTTTTAAGTACCAGTCAACACCCTACTTTAAAAAAAAAAAAAAAAAAAAAGGCATCAACCTCAGTTTTTTGCACCAAACGGGGTCATTTCATTGCAGCGGATGACAGCAGACTGGAGCCAATTCCTGTTGTTTCATTGCAGCGGATGACAGCGGACTGAAGCCAATTCCTGTTCTTTCACCCCACAAGACAAAACTCCTCACATAATTCATGCAGCACAAAATAAGCTGATTCAAAAACAAACCGAGTCCCTTTTCCCCCTCATAAATCGTGGACATGGATAAAGTTATATGTTATTACCGGCAAATTAAACTTGAAGGACCACATTCGACTACATAGCACTAAGAACACCATTATATTATGTGACCACAAAAATATTAATACGAGTCATGTCCACATTTACAGATTGCTTCCCAGTCCGAATAACACGGATCGTTTGGTCTCTACACGCACGATAATTAATACAATTAATCATACTCATCACAAGGTTTCAGCGTTGATTATGAATGCCCATATTTTTGACATCACAATCACACATTCATTCTCATACCTGACTTGACATATATAGTTATATATATGTGAGACATTATATTATATATAATTAGCTAGATCATTGGATAGGGATTGCCAAGAACAGTGTCCATGTAATACTGGTGATGAGGATGAGAAGGATCCACCACCATGAATTGCATATCCTCCGATGGTTTCCAATGACGCTTCCTTTGATTAATGAACCAGTTGTTTATTTGCTTCTGATCCAATCCTGTTGATTCTGCCAGTTGCAGCTTCTGCGACTCCTGTTAATTATTATCTAGAATACATCAAAGAGTCCCACATCGACTAATTGAAGGAATATATAACCTTGTGGTGGGTCCTATCAAACTGGCTTAATCTATTTCAATTAGAAAGACGAAAGCATGAGGAATGAAAGAACGTACTGATGGGTAAGGCCATTTGTAGTGCCTGCTCCACCAATCAAGAAGCTGTTGCCTTGCTTCTTTAGGGAGCTTCCCTTTCTTCCTCTTCTTCATGAACTCCTGCTTCAGGCTGCCCAGGTATCCGCTGTACTTGCGAAGAAGTTGCCCCTTCAATTCTTGATCGTCCGCCAGTGGATCGATCAGACTCTTCGGCACATCCATGTCCTCTTCCGATGATCCATTCCGATCACTACCCTCACCACAAGCTGACATATAGTGTAAAACATGATTCCATAGCAATGAGAACAAGAATAGTACATAAATGATGATGGTCATATGACTCTTCAGCCAACAGTCAGTTTCAAATATATATGCTCAAGTTACAAAATTCACTAGGAGGAAGGATCAAATACTTCACTTGCAACATGATGATTTTACACGTTGAAGAATATGTTATAATAGTTTTTCTCTGAATGACAAACTTTTCAAAGGATTCAAACAGCTATACAAGTGGCAAGTTACTACCTAGTAAAAAACCTTAAATATTTCCAAAAGCAAATTCAAAACATGTGAAGGTGAGAAATTAACATAAGGCCACATGGACGTTGAAAAGTCTGTTACTCACATTCTCCTCATTCCAACATCAAGCGAAGTGAGGTATATGGTGGAGAATATGGACTCACTAGCAGGTTCTTAGTACTCCCTCCAACCCTTAATGTAAGACTTATTTAGAGAATTGATCATGGTCCTAAATATAAGATCTATTTTTCATATTTGTCAATCATTTCCTAATTTACCCCTATTTATGGAAGATGACTAGGGTATTTTTAGAAAATACATGTCATATTAACTAACTTAACTAATTTCCTTAATCTCATCAAATTAGAAAAATGAGCCTTATATTAAGGATAGGGGGAGTATCTACTAAGAAAAACGTCAATTAAATCTAGGATCATGAAAATGTAACGATTATTCTAATAACACGTAACCATCATCATCCCATTGGTATGCAACACCAACATATATAAACAACAACAATAAAGCAACGTATATATGATTAGATGAAAAACCAAAACATAAGTAAAGTTTACAATCATTAACAAGTTAGCGAGACAACCAAAGTAAAAGTTGTTAATCATCACTATATTTATTGGTTTAAATACGTTTGTGAAACCGTACTTTTAGCACTAGCTCACTATTTTTACACCTAGAGCTTTTCTGTGCACACCCCTTATTTTTCTTCAAAGCAAACAAAGTTAGGGAAGAGAAGAACATGTCTCCCTCACCAAATTAACTAACGAGGATTCTTTATCAATAATTAAACACAGGAACTCAAGTAATTAAAGCCTATAGGGAGCTTCTTTCTATGCTGAACCATCATCTTTGGGAGACCCGTACTTGCATAAATGACACAAAAAGAACCCACAAAAAAAAAAAAAACAGATGCCAATTATTTAACTTCAAATGCTCAATCAAACTCATGGTAATCATATACATATATATAGTTTGCCGGTTCGCATAAGTTCAACCTTAACAGCATAATTTTGACAATTCGATCCAAGTGGCTGCAAAGTTATTTGTCATTAGATATGTATAACCAAGTCATCAATAAATTAAATTGAAGTATAGTTTGAAACAGTACAGCAGCTCAAAAAATAGATGTATAATGATTACAGATAATTAAATTTGATTTGATTATCACAGATGAAGGGACTGCTAAATAAGATCAACTCTACAGGTGGACAAATTTGTTTGGTAGAAAAATAATTATGCTAAGAATTTTGTATACTTTTCATATGGCTCACAAAAATAGACACTTTTTTTTTTCTTTATGGCCGATGCACAGTGGAAAAAAGATGTATTGTTTATGTCTAATTAGAATTAGGTAATGCAATTATGCATTATAACCTATTCATCATTCACGTTGAACAGTAAACAGCAGCAACATTTGACTCAGTTTGATTGATGACTGCAATATTATATTGAAGATTTCAATCAATATTATCATCATAAGGATATGATACTGAAAGAAGATTAGAAGTTAGAAAACTAATTAGAAACCTAACTGGGCCACACAACTAAAAATTCTATATTTATCCATTAACAACATAAATAAATGTAGTGAAACCCGTATGTTATTTCAAGTTCTACCGATACATAACAGAAAATGATGGTCCCACATGAGAAAAATCATCAAGACCTTTATAAACCAATAATATTAATGAACTTTCCATTGTTCATTAAATTACTTTACAAAGAACATACTTCTTTTTACCAAGCCTAAGGCTTAAACTTATATTTAATCTTGAAATTTCTATCCCCAAGAAATATGTCCAGTCCCAAAAAGTCTTCGAATCAGTCAATGACTAGAATATGTATGTTACGTTATTTTCACTCTGCTTTCAAACTTATAAAAGGCTAAAGAGTAGTTAATATTAGTAAATAATAATAATTTGTGTACCAATCAATTGTTCAATGGGAACAAAAATACATTTTTCTTCAAGACGTACTTATTAGTCTTTTAACCTGAATAACACCTGCACCTGCTCAAATGGCTTCAGGAAGGTCACTGTGTAACCGTTCTTTATCTGCAATTTTTACTTTTCCAATGATCTTAGAAAACTGTGTACAAAGCAAACCTCGCTATTGCCAATACTAGGCATAATGTCTGGAAGAAACCCTAGCTTCTCAGAAAAACCTAAATCTACAGCCCCAGATGTCCCCCATGCCCTGTCTTTGGTTTCTTTTTTCAAGTTCTTTCATTACATTAAGAATCAAAACCACCAATCGTCCCTGAACCTCTCAGCAAATAATCACAAATGGGGTAATACCACATAGACAAGGACGGTTATTAAAGCTATATTAAGATATATATGTCAATATAAAGCCACGCATGAAATATAAATATACATATAAAGAATTTATAACCAAGATAACAACAAAAGATAATTCAATGCACAAACATCGATAAAGAGAATCGGAAGCCAGAGCCAAATATGTGTACCAATCCATCTACGTCTAGACAAAAATTACTCGGCTTGGGCATAACATCTTCACTAGTATTTCATACTTATCATAATGAGAAAAGACTAGATTTACTTGGTAAAATTCAGAAGGAAACAAAACCACAAGTAATTGAAACACTAGTTTAAGATCAGAATTACAAGTCAGTAGTTCTCTTGCGACAACCTCGAAACCTTAATCCTTCGAAACAAGAAATGCATGGGCCATTCACTTAATCAAACAACAACTACCCAAAATGAAGAAGAGAATTAGATTACCATATACCGAGCTTCACTTAAGCAAAAGCATAATGTAAAAATATATTAAGTAACCAAAGTCTAATTATTTAGCATAACCCATCTAAAGTAAAAACCCGAAAACTAGTTCAGAGTTCATTATATTGGACTAAATGAACAGAATATGTTAATCTTCACTACCAACCCCATTGACATGCCGGAAATCTTCTTAGCTGCGTAAAAATATCTGCTTGTCATGTTAAAAATCCAGAAAAGCAAAGAAAAAAGGGACCAAAACTGTGAGCATTGAGATCCAAAAGCATGTTTGAAAGAAAAAAGAGAGAACGTTAATTACCGAAGTCCGAAGAAGAAGAAATAGTGAGAGATTTGAACTGAGACTCGATGGTGTGAAGGAAGTGCATAGCTTCCCTGAAGGGTTTAGAGAGCTCTTGCTCATATTTGGTCAGCATCTCACAATAAGCCTCCATAAACTGATCCAGTGCCGGATCTTCTCCGATACACCCCGACACTCCGCCGCCGCCGGTCATTGTCAATGCAGACGCACATGCTTCCTCCAACCTCGCCACCGCTTCCGGAGGCGCTCCAACCTGCCACAAAAAATGATACGTCACTGGGTTGATATGAGATTTAATAACCAATTCTTTTTCCAAGCGTTCCATAATCACTTCTTTTTCATTAAATTTTTTTAAAAAACTCCATTATAACTTTTCACCAACAGGATGATAACTATTATTAATGAAATGAGCAGATCCGAAGCTTGATAAAGAAAGCGAGTGCACAGAGACTAATAAATAAGCATCATTTCGCGTCAATGGATGTCCATCTATGTTTGCTTCTTTCTTTCTTCTTTACTTTAGGTTAAGGGGGCAGGCATCATCAAAAGTAGAGTCCAAACAGAAAAGAAAGAAATTAAGCTTGTTGTTTCATAATCTTTCTTTCTAACCTTTTGACAATTAACGTAGGCAGACAAAAGACGATGATAGTGAGGATGAGCCATGATCTTTGCTTTAGCAGCAGCAGAAGAAGAAGAAGAGCCAGCGTTGTTGTTGTTGGCTTCCATGAGAAAGGAGACTAACCCGCAACTGCTGCTGCTGTTGTTGTTCTGGGGTTGATGATTAGAAGTAGAAGAAGTATTGGTGCAAGGAGGAAGAAGAAAAGGCGTAGTAGTGTGTGAGGGAGGAGCATTAATATTCATAGGATTAGGAGTGAATGGAATTTGATGGGAAACATTATGACAAGTAGTCACAAAAGGCATCATCATCATCATTGGATGAGATGAAGCACACAACCCCCCACCACCACCACTACTATTGTTATTACTGTTATCCCCAAAACCCATCACACTTGAAGTCCCATTAGAACCACCTTCCATCCTCTCAAGATCTCTCTCTCTCTCTCTCACATTCAATATAACCCTTATCTTCTCAAGATCCCTCGTGCTCTACTCTACCTGCTTTTTGTTATAGGTATTGTGATGTGTGTGTATATCCAAGTCTAATAACACATACCCATGAACAATACTTTTTGTTTTTCAGTCTATCTCACTCTTGGTAACGTAATATAGCGCCATCTCCCGGGTTTTTTGGGTTAAGTTCCAGGCTTTTTTTACAGGGGAATCCTAAAATACTTGGTTTTTGTGGTAAAGCCTGAGAAGATTTTTGCTTTGTTGGATGAATAGGTGGAGTTAATTTTACTGTTATCTCAGGCAGGACAATAAATTGCAGAGAAAGAAAGTGTAAGTTAGAGTTGCAGCACAAGACACGCAGGGTATAGACTAGAGAGAGAGGGATTAGAAAACTTGAGTTATTAGCAGAAGAAGGGGGAGAGCAGAAGAAAGAGGGATTTTTGTTGTTGGAGGAGTGAATAATGTTTGGAGAGACTGTAGAGCACACGAAGCTTTATTACCTTCCCAATGACAAACTCTCTCCCTCTTTTCTTGCACTAAACTGATCACACTGCCAAGGCTACTGCCACAAAAGCAGGAGAGAGAAGGAGGGGGGACGAACGATCAAATCGAGGATGTTCCAACAAGTCACCTACCTGGCTAATACTCCACGATGATGGATGCTCGGGCCATAGGTTTTCGGAATACGAAATCGCCTTCTTCTATTGTTTTCAATCAATAATAAATTACGCCTTACAATAAATAAGTTAGCAGAGATTTTTTTGCTCGGGGAGTTGGCAGAGATTGAGTTTAGAATGAGAGGTCACATGGTTTCACAAATGTTAAAGTTTGGGTCTTTAGAATTAAATATACAAAAAGATGATAAAATTAATCAAGATGGTAATCATGAAATTTAGGGCGCAGGGGAATATTTGCTGAAGTTTAGAGTGAGGGCAATTTTGTCCCTAAGTTTTTTCAAGCGATTTTACTTGAAAGTGTAAAAAAATGAATAATTTTACCCTGACTATTATCTTTTGATTAATTTTGATCATTAATGACCTAATATGCTAAGTTGACAGTTCACATGTTATCCACTTTATATTTTTTAAAATACAAATTTACCCTAAAAGTATTAAACCTAACTTTAAAAAAAGATTAAGCGAATGAGACAATGACTTCTTTATACCTTAAAAAAATAACGTATGTGACATATGGATTGTTAAATTAGCATGTTTGGTTATTGGTCAAAGTAACTGGGATAACGGTTTTGAAAAAATTGCCCCTAAAAAAGTTCCTAAGCAAAATTGTCCTTTAATAATAACTTTTGAGATAAAATTGCCGCTTAACACTAAAATTTAAATTGGAGGGTAAAAAAGATACTTCCTCATATCCACAATATAACGCATCTAAAAGAATTGCTTAACACAAAATATAAATCACTTTTAATTTTCATTTTCTAGTTTTGTCCTTTATTAATACCGATTTCCAATTTGTTTACCTATTGAATTTTTAGACACATTTTCCAATAATGGTAAAGATGAGAAGGGGGAAAAATCCATCTAGAACATATTTTAATGAGTTAATTATCATGTATATTTCTCACAAATTAGTTAAAGCCTCATATATTATGGATCGAAAAAAGTAGTGAAATCATTTGAAGTATTTCAAACACATATAAAAAAGGTCATTGAATGTGCCAGCAAGAAAGGTAGATTGAGCATTATCATGGAGCCTTTTGAAGTGAGGTAAAGAAAAACTGAAGAAAACAGTTAATAATGTTATTAAGTGGGACCTCTTAGAATAGCAATTTATCTAAAATTTAGTTCTTGATAGATGCTAATAATCTTATGTGATCTATGTAGTTAACTCAGATTAGTGAGATAAGACTTTTTAATTGTTATTGTTATATACATGAGTCATTTAATTTTTGTTAATGAGAATTATTAGAAAGCATGGACCTCAGTAATGTAGATTTTAGTTGAGCATATATTTAGATTTTGCCAGATCTCTCCCATTCTAATATACTTTTATTGGCAGCCCCTCATCCAATATTCCCGCACACTTTTCCGGTTCTCTCTTGCCTGTAGTCATTCCTGAACAAAAAGGAAGCCTGTTCCTTTTTACTAAGCATCTTTATATATAAATATATATATTAACCATTATATATATATATATATATATATATATATATATATATATATATATTTATTGGTTAATGTTTAAGAAAGTGCATGAGAAAATTCATTTCATATATTTACTTTATGCATCGAAGTGATATAAGAAAACTAACTTCCATCAACAATCAATCAAGACAAGCACATGGTTACACCGAGTCTCTTCTCTTCTTGTGTTGTTCTACTGTTCATAGGCATTATTCATAATTGCAAGTCTGTGTATTCTTTTCTTGCTCTGAACATGATGATGCATGTTTTCTTTTCTCAAATCTTTCTTTCTTTCTGTCTTGTTATTTAGTGTGTGTCACTCAGCATCTAATCTAATCCGAGATTATCTACTATGGGGTAAAGCTGGTAAAGCTAGTGGGACAGTCCGAATGTCTCTTCTATCACTCTCTCTCTCTCTTCTCTCTATAGACTCTATAGATAGGTTATATAGATAGATGTGTGTGTATGTGTGAGGATTATTCATTCTCTTGTGTTGTGGTCATTCATTGGCGGGTAGATTGTAGAGCCGCATCACTTGCTGTCAAAGACTCCCGCAGTGATTTGTGAAAGCACCTTCTATCAGGTTACGTACATATTGTCGCTTACTTCCTCATGTCTCCAATCTTAATAAATGATCATCTTCTGGTTAAATTCTTAAGTTATCTGCCCCTTTAAAATAATTAAAAACCAAAAATTAAACTCGTTCATTCGTCCGTTATCTGATGCAAGCAGGGGGCATGAATTGAAAGCTCTAGTGCCCATTAAGTCTTACTCTCTCTCTCTCTCTTATTATTATTATTATAATAAGATGTCAATTAATTTTTCTCACAGACCAATAAAAATAGTTAAAGTCAATAAAGTTATCCTAAGATCTAAGTAATTTTCAATATTATCCCTACTAATTACCCTAAACTCTAATTATTTCTATCACCAACTACCCTTATTAATTATGGACAGATATGGAAAAACATAATTAAGGTTTATTGGAAATAAGCAAATACCTTATAAAAAAGACCAAATAAACTTGCTAGTTGGTACCTTATAATAAGGACTAAAGAGAGTATATTTGATTTGGTTTATAATTTCATTAAATCAGATAAATTAGTTTTTTTAAAAAAATATATAAATATTTTAAAATAATTTAATTGACTTTCTTAATTTCTTTAAAAAAATCATTTAAGTCTTGTATAAATTCGGAGGGTTAAATACCTAATTCGCCACGAAAGTATTGATAAGGGGGCACTCAACATCCAGAAGTTTTTTGGGTACCAAATTTACCTGAAAGTATGAAAAAAATAGCAAATTTGCTTCAGAAGTATGAAAAATATAGCAAATTTGTTCCTCTGTTAAATTCCACCTCATGACACGTGGCATGCCACCTTATCAAACCAATAAGAGTTAAGTATCATTTTTGCCCCGGAAGTTTTCACTGAGAGTAAGTTTGCCTCAGAAGTTTTCACTAAGGAGCAATTCTACCCCGAAAATTTACAAAACGTATCAATTTTGCCCTTCTTTCCCACATATTAAATCAGTCAAAGGCCACACATGTCATGCCTTAAAAAGGTCGAACTTGGAGTCAGAGAATGAGATCCTTAAGATGTTGAGCTCAAGGCAACCAGAATTTGTGAAGCCGAACTGGTCACAGGAAGCATCACTTATGATCTAAGCAAATGATCAATCTATACAACGTAAATATTATCACTATTGATTTGTTTTACTAAACCAATTTTTAAAACAATTCATTTCTCGTTTTGCGTTTCATTTGCTTAGATCATAAGTGATGCTTCCTTTAGGTTTTGTGACAAACCTTTTAATCCCTGTGACCAATTCGGCTTCACAAATTCTGGCCGCTTTTAGCTCAACATCTCAAGGATCTCCTTTTCTTACTCCAAGTTCGACCTTGTCAAGGCATGACCTATGTGGTCTTTGACTAATTTAATAGTCAAATTTAATATTAGGAGAAAAAATGGTAAAATTGCTACTTCTGTAAACTTTCGGGGCAAAAATACTTCTTTATGAAACTTTCCAAGGCAAAATAGCTCCCCAGTGAAAACTTTCAAGGTAAAAATGATACTTAACTCTTAATCAGGTTAATGAGGTGGTATGCCACATGTACACTCAGTCAAACTTAACGGTCAAAATTAATGGAGGGGAAAATTTGCTACCTTTTTCATACTTTCGGGACATATTCGATACCAAAAAACCTTCAGGGTCTTGAGTGTCCCCTATCAAAACTTTCATGACAAATTAGGCATTTAACTCTAAAATCGGAGATAGCATCGTATGGCAATACATAATTAAGGAAATCTTTATTAAATATAGTTTCCAATGTAAATGATCAAAAAGATATTTTAGGAAACCATTATATTTTTTTAATAACTAATTTAACTAATTTTTTAAATATCTACAGTTATTTAGTTCATATACTTAGAACCGGATGAATATGATTTATTAAGCACATTTGAGGTGAAATTTCTCATGTGAACTCAATTCTATTGAGAACAATATATTCCAAAAATAAGTCTTGTGATATTTAAATAATTTCCTAATTTAGCATATATGAATATCTTTTAAATATGAATTTTTACTAAATAAAATGATTAATAGTGATAATTTTAAAAGCACAGGTAAAAATAGAGTGACTTATTTCTTAAAAGTATATAAAAAAGTATCATACATCTAAGGAAATAATATGGCAAAAGTTAGCTAGTGTGGTAAGTTGTGACAAAAAAAGGGGAAGCCAAGTGCGAGTGGTGGTGGTGGAGGGTTTTGAGAGTAAAGACAAGTTATTGTTTAAATTCAAACACGACGATCGATCCAATCACTGGGTCCATGATTTCCTGACCCCTCTTTTTTTCGTAAAAATTTATTAATTATTCCATTTAGCTTCTTTTAAAAAAATTTAAAAATATAACAATTAAATTTTAAAATCCTAAATAAATTATTTTTTAATAAAAGGAATTATCAATTGATTTATTGGTCTTGTTAATTTTATTACTTTTGTTATCAACAGGATTTTAAAGTATAGGTGCTATTTTTCTATCATTTCCCCTAAATTTTATTACCCATTCATTCACCCTCAAAAAAAAAAAAACAAGAAGATATAGCAAAATCATAAGAGGGGGAAACACATAGAGCAAGCTAATTCAAAGTTACCCTTATTGTATGTTGGTGTGTGTTAAGCACAAAATATAGAGCCTAAGGATTCCATAAGTGTACGAGTCGTATCAAATAATAAAGAGTGAGTAAGACACCGTTTCCATAAAGATTTGGTATCAACAATGTCGTTGAACAATGACTTTATACTCCTGCTTAAGTTGAGTTAACACAATTTGAATAGAAAATATGAATAAAAGCTAACTAAAAAAATCTAACTATAATTAAGATTAAAGATAAATGCGATTTCAGATCTTAAGCGGTGACTTGAATCATTATAGCTTTGATTATTTCTTAGTGTATAGTTTCTCTACTTAATTGCATTTAAAGTTATATTTGCTAGTCTAGAATTCTTATTAAGCTAAGAGTGTCTTTTGATTCACTAAAAAAATTCAAACTACATTAATTCCTAAAGTTTAGGTAATTAGTACATAATTAGATTAATTTAAGTGCAAGCCTAATGAGACTATGTAGGGTTGGGTCTATCCTACAAGCAAACTAAATCTGGGATCCAAATCCTACACGATTCAATTGAAACTCTAGTCTAAATTTCCTATATCTAGGCTCCTTTAGAACACCAAAATAATCTCAATCAAATATCTCTTGTTTCAAGATAATCAAGCACAAAATTAAATCAACAAATATAATAATAAAGCAATTAAAAGAATAAATCATCATCCAGTAATCCATAATCAAACTAAATAATCCAAAATAAAGGTTTAACCACATAAACTGAACATTGTTATGATTAAAATAATAGCTAACCCAAGACAAAATTAAAGAAAGAAGAGAAGAGAAAGGAGAAACATAAACTCAATGTCAAATTTTCATCTGCAATGTAGATCTTTTGCATCTCCAAACTTTAATCTCCCTCTATCTAAATTATAAAACGCTTGTGTTGTCTTCACCAACTAGGACAATAGAACACATCACCATCTTGCTACGACTAACATATATGTAGTATATATTACCTTCTTGCGTACGTCTCTACTACAATAACTTGGTTTATCTCTTTCTCTTTCTTTTTTTTATCAATTATCATATATATATATATATATATATATATATATATATATATATATATTGATATTTTGTTCTTACTTCAATCTTATAATATCTCTTACAAAAATAAATTAGGATATAAGTAGATTTTATATCAAAATATCCTTTTATTCTATATTAATTAAAGGATAGAAAAATATATAAAAGATAATTAAATGAGTATGAAATATTAATAAATTTAATCAAATATATCTCAGAATCTACCCCTATTTAGTTATAATATATTACCTCCGATCCTAAATATATGATAAAGTTTGTAATGTAATTTACATTACAAATTTTATCATATATTTAGGACCAAAAGGGATATATATATTTATCAAACTCCCCACGCTTTAAACATTGAGTAAAGGAGCAAAAATATATAAATGCTTTACCTTGGGGAGCACCCAGCATTATATACATTTTTCGGGAGCAAGAATACACATGTGGTTACATTTTAGGAGCAAAAATCACACCACCATTAAAATCTAACTTAACAGTGCATTTGCAACAGAAAATGACATATTTACAACAGAAAATGTCATATTTACAGCAACATTTAAACACCTGGATTTTAAACGTAGAAAGGTCATTTACAACAACAAAAAATGCTATATTTACAATAGGAAGTGCTGTATTTACAACAAAATTTAAAATCTGACCATATTTATAACAGAAAATGTCATATTTACAACAATATTTAAACACTTGGATTTTGAACATATAAAGGTCATTTATAACAGAAAAAAGCTAGATTTACAACAGGAAGTGTTGTATTTACAACAAAATTTAAAATCTGGCCATTTATAACAGAAAAAGTCATATTTACAACAAGTTAGATTTACAACAGGAAGTGTTGTATTTACAATAAAATTTTAACGGTGGTATAACTTTTGCTCTTAAAATGTAACCACATGTGTATTTTTGCTCCAAAATATATATATATATATATATATATATATATATATATATATATATGGTGCTGGATGCTCCCGAAGATAAAATACATGTGTATTTTTGCTCCTAGACCCTTAAACATTTGTCATGCAAAAGAAAGAAAAATTCATTACCAAAAAGTAAGATTGGAGGGTAAAAGTGGGATTGGGATTTTTTTTTTTTTTTTTTAACTATGTTTGGTTTAGTTTTTCCCCATTGGGCTGATAAAAGAGGGTAAAAGTTAAGCCACATTTTGCAGCTTATTGTTTTCGGCTTTAGGCTCCTGCAGTTCTACTATGGCTTAGAAGGGAGAGGGTATGAAAAAAAGAAGAGAGAGGAGACAGAACGTATATATGGTTGGGAAAAAAACAGAGAATGTAATTTACCCAAAAAAAAAAAAAAAACAGAGAATGTATATATGGTATAGGGATATGATAAATTTTTTTCTTCAGGTTATATTTAAGATATTTTTTTACGGCTAAAAAATATGAAAAATTTAATTAGCAAAAAATACTTGATAAATATTTATACACAAACTAAATAGATATTTGGCACAAATAGAGTACTCTGGTTCTTATCATTTACATTTTCAACATATTATTATGATATGTATGTATTATTTAAAAATTTTATGTCAGTCATTTTTTTTTATATAACCTTATTTTTCAATATAATCATCTAAACAAGTTTTCAAAAGTTAGATTGAAAAAAAAAAGTTATTTATATTACAATTAATCCAAATATAAATCAGATTACACAATTTAACTTGTGCGCAACCTTAAGTTTGCAAAAGTTAGATTAAAGAAAAAAGCCACTTTTGCTCAATCTTATGTTCATCTTGAGATTTTCTACAAGTGCTTTTCATGAAAGGCATTTGGAGCCATCTAGTTAGCATATAAATTGGCTTTTTTGGTTTAACATAAATTTGTTTATCTATTAGATATGTTCAAGGAAATCTAACCGAATTCGACTTACCACTCTGGTCCTCTTTATAAGTCCCTTTTGATTAAGAAAATTTTGGTCCTATTTATAAGTCCTTTTTAACCAAATAAATGAGATTGTGACACTTTTGCCCATATTATTATACCAATAAAAATAGAGAAAGAAGAAAAAAAATAAAAGGTACCTATTCATAAATGAGGGTAAGGTAGAAAATTTACCCCATAATTATTAAGCTACCTACATCTCCTTGGTATGTGTAATTTAGTCAAAAGAGACTTATAAATAGGACCTGAGTGGTACATAATTTCCTACTTGTATAAACCTTTTATATTATTATTATGGTAAATTACAATGAGGTGCTAAGAAATATACTTAATTACCAATAAGCTCCAATGACAACTAAAGAGCAGGTAATTACAAATTTTAGAATAAGAAATTATAAGTGATAACATGTCATTTGTCATTGAAACTTTTTCATAATTAAATTTTTTACTTGGGACCTCATTATAATTTCCTTCTTATTAGGTATAAAAGTTGTTTGGTAGATCCTAGTGACCACAATGTTTTTTGGATACAAGGTTTAGAACCTTTACAGAGTTATAAAGAAGTAAACCTTCCTACATTTGAAAGTCCAATAAAGCATCGACCATAGAGAATCCCCACCATTTTTTTTTTTAAAAAAAAATAATATGAGGGGTTTTCCTTTATGAGATTTAAAGAGTAAAAGATTTTCACTTCTTTCAATAAAGCGTGCTTCTTGAGATTCAAATTTGTACTTTCTTTCATATAGGATATGACCGCTTACCATCTTAATCAACAACATATTCGTAGAATCTCCACCAATTTAACTATAAAGTGCTAGCATGAAACCCAATCTTTTGATAAACCCTTTAATACTTCTCTTAGTTATCACAAATCATGCTCCCATGCACGATTTCTCCTTTTTAATAATTTCACACACATATGTAGAATACCTATTTAGATCCGAGATGGATAATCTTAATTGTGATTTGTATAAGTGGCATTGGTCAATCGTGGTTAATCATGATTTCCATTTGGATTTTTTTCCCCACAAATGACTTTAAGAATTGTGATTTGGTTTGGATTTCATTTACTAAAAGCACTTATAAATATATAGTTACATAATTAAAAGGGTATGAATTTCATAAAGTTATATTCAACAAAAGGAAATAAATGAAGCTGAAAGTAAAAATGGTATAAAACTTCATGACAAAGCGCAGTGGCGGACCTACGTTGGTGCCTATGTGGGCAAGTGCAGACACAAAAATTTAAGATTAAATATATTTTGAAGGAATCTTCTTACAACTTGGCTGAGTGGTGGGTTGGTTAACACACTTTGTGCACCTAGAGGTCCCATGTTCGAACATCTTATCTCCCTTTTTCCATTGTCTCCAAATAATCGTTTTCCAACTCCTCTTCCCCTCTCGCCCCTTTGTCTCTTACCCTCTCACCCCTTTGTCTGCTCTCCAAATCCTCTTCCCTGTTCGTCTCTCGCCCCTTTGTCTGCTCTCCAAATCCTCTTCCCCATTCGCCGCTCTTCCTCTACTCTCCAAATCAGAGAGTGAGAGAGAACCAGTGATCACCGAAAATAGGAAGGAAGAGGCCGATCGCTACAAAAAATGCTTGAAACGAAGTAAGGTGAGTCTCCTTAACCTCTTTCAACTTTCAATTTTTCGAATTGCTGCAGCTTGGGGTGAGAGGAGTGAATGACATTAAAGCTTTGAGAAGGAAACCTCCGTGTAAATGAAAGATAGGTTAAGATTAAAGTTTTTATCAAAAGAAATTAGTGCTTCAAGTGTTTGATTTGTTCTGATTTATGATTTTTGTATCAAATGCTTGTTGTCTCTAAGTCTAAGGCGTTGAGTTCTCTGAAATTAAGAATAAGGAAAGTTGTTCTAGAGGGGTTTTCATTTACTGTTATATGGGGTTTGTTACTTGAGGCTAAACCAGTAAAGTTGCAAAGAGGATGGTTTAAATGCTGGAGACATGAGCTGATATGTGTGGGTGGGGGAATGTTTATTTGTGTCGCAAAGAGAATGATTTAAATGCTAAAGACATGCGCTGATTTGTGTGGGTGGGGGAATGTTTATTTGTGTCTGTAAAAGAAGTTGATGCTTCAAGGGATGCTGCTGCTGCTGATTTTATTTGGAATAGAAAAGAGAATTAAGATATAGATATGTGTGTATTAGAAGCCTCAGATGTATATTAAGGTGTGATATAGGTACTATTCTATAGTTTCAAACTAAGTTTTTGAATGATGTTCTTAAAGTTGGGAATTTCCATACTTATTGAGGTAGTTAGTGGCGCACCTACATTAGTGCCAATGTGGGTAAATACAGACACAAAATATATTTAATTTAAAAGAAATTAGGGACAATGTGTGTAGGTAGTGTAGATGGTTAACACTCTAGTCCTCCTCTTAATCAATAGGTTATGGGTAACTTTCCTTAAAAAAATTTTTGGGGGCGTTGGCCTCGAACTTCCGAATCCCACCATTAATTGTGCACCCACAAATCTAAAATCCTGGGTCCGCCACTGACAAAGCGCATGTACAATAAAAAGAAAAATTATAATTTATACTTGTTGAAGTATATTTGAAAGTTCGAAAAAAAAAAGTATATTTGAAAGGGCATACAGGATCTATCTTTATCACATGATTTAATATCTAAACAGAAAAACAAATTGATAAATATGACAGATCATTATTTTGCTATGATTGCACCATATTATATAATCAAATTTTTTTATAATAGAGTTGTTTACGTTTTCATGATTATATTTAATAATTATTATTAAATATGATTTAACAAATGACATGAATATTTAAATATTATTTTTTATTACATAATTATTATTATTTAAAACAATTAAAAATTCATGCTAAGTAAAGGGCAAAATAATATTTTAAAATAATATTATTTGAACTACTTTAGTTGAGAAATAATAGGTAAGATATGCGTAGAGAATATTTAGAGAGAATTTTGAAAAAAGGATCAGAGAGTAAATTGGAGAAATTTTTGTTACGAAAGTTTCATAAAGATTTTCCAATCGCATAAGAAACCCGTTGTCATTTATGCTCAACATGCGATTATTGGGTGAAATTAAGATTCATCAAAGTTAATTAGGATTTTTAAAAATTACTCAAACAAGATTCATAAGTACTTTTTTAGGTTCAGTTAGGCTTATATGAGCTCCAGCCACTAAATCAGCATAGAGTGCAACTAGTTATTGATTTGATATCGGCTAAATTAAGCATTGGACGTAAGGATGGAGTCAATAATGAACCAAAGAATATCATTTCCTATACCTTTTATATTGCATATTGATTTTGATTAAACTGCACTAAATATGAGTCATGTTAATAAAGAAGTTGCATTAATTATTGTTGTCATCAAAGACCTCATCTAAGATTTTTGTTAGCTTGAGATTGTGGGTAAATAATATACAGTAATAAGTTTTTGCATTATTTATATAATCGATCAATATTTACATGAAGTCATAGGACTCGTGATCATAAATAAAATGATTGATTTTATAATCAATACACCAATACATTTGTGCTTATATATTATCATTATAATTAATTGTAACTATATATTAATTTCTATATAATATAATGATATAATAATATATATATAAGAAGTAGAAAAATTCAGTGAAAAATCTCCTTTATAAATTTTTATTGACAAAATGACCTAAGTTTGAGTATTGTATTTTGAATATTTTCTATAAATGAAATTATTTTGAGTACTTATACTTTTTCTATATAAAAGTATATATCGTTGTACTTCACAAAAAAATTTCTAAAAAAAGCTTTTACTTTTTTAATATTTTTCTCTAAACAATATGACCATAGGGAAATCCCTAATAAATAACTTTGAAAATGTTAGAAGATAAAAAGATATTTCGAATATTTATAATTCAAGAAAGATGTTAGGTTCAATTTTTTTAAAAAAAAATTAAATGGAAAAAACCAATTAACTCTTACATACCCTAACCAGTTGCCACAGGAGCTCTGGTGGCCGACCTGCTAGAGGCTGGAGCAACTTTGGGAATATTCCCTTTAGAATAAAAATTCTTAAAGTGGTGGGGGATGGGGTTCAAACCCTCATCACTTTGTTTGTACAAAATATTGGTGATTACTGGACCACCTATGCCATTCAAAATAAATAATACAAACAAAAATATATATATTAACCTTTAATATTTAACTGAAGCCCATTAACATTAAGAAATTCAGATAAAGAATTGACAATTTTAATTAAGGAATTTGCAACTTTCATTTTTTAACTAAAAAATTCATTTACTTTCTCAGGCCATTAACATGATTAGATAAGGAATTCACAACTTCATATAAGAAATTCACAAGTTCAAATGAGGAATTGACAAGTTTAGATAAGGAATTCAAAACTTTCGATTAAGTAAAAAATTCACTTACTTTCTCAAATCTTTCAGAAGGTTAGATAATGAGTTCATAAGTTTAGATAATGAATTTACAACTTAAAAAAACCCTAAACCCTAAAAGCAAAGGGATGTCAACAAATTAATAAAAGGCAAAATAATGATTTTATTGTGATTCTCCAGAATATTTAGAAAATAATCAACGCATTAAATTTGAAAGAAAAATGACCCCCAAAAAAAGAGGGGGGGGGGGGGCCGCATGAATTATGTAAGCATCAAAGCTACAGCGTTCTTCATTCTAATTTTCTATGTATATATTTTCTAAAATTTATCTTGTGTGTCTTTTTGGAAATTTATTTGATATGTGGAGACAATAAATATAAGGAATCCAACTATTTATGTATGCACTAAAGGAAACAAGTGGATTAATAGTAGGCTTTTATTTTAAACAAACATATATTGAATACTTGTAAATATTTGTATAGAAAAATATAGTGATTATGTGGTTTATATTTGGGAATTGGGATGACTTAGTATTGTAAGGAAAGTTGTAGATGATAACTGGCGCAAGAAATCAAGTTGGAATGCGGTTGTTGAGCTTGCAGTTTGTATATGAACATGAGTTCCTTATCTAAATCTTGAGAGAATAAGTAAATTTTTTACTAAAAAAATGAAAGTTACGAACTTTATCTAAACTTATGAATTCATATTCTAAATTTGTAAATGACTTGAGAGAGTAAATGAATTTTTTTTTAAACAAAAGTTGCAAATTTTTTATCTAAACTTGTCAATTCCTTATCTAAATTTGTGAATTCCTTATTTGAATTTATAAATGATCTGAGAAAGTAAATGAATTTTTTACTTAAAAAACGAAAATGACGAATTTATTATTTAAACTTGTCAATTCCTTATTTGAACTTGTTGATAACCTGGAGTTAAAAATCAAAGGTTAATATATATATATATATATATATATATATATATTTGCATTATTTATATTGAATGGTATTGGTGGCCGAATAGCCAACAATATTTTGTCCAAACAAGTAGTGAGGGCATCACTTTGGGTACCGGAGTTCTGACAGCAACTAGAGAGGTTATTTTTTAAAATAAAAAATAAGGGTAAATTAATCTTTTTATTTTTTGAAAAAATTGAGCCTAATATCTCTTTAGGATTTTGAATGTTCGAAATATTTTTTTTTCTTTTATTTTAGAATTTTTATTTATTAGGATTTTCCCATGATGATAATATTATCTTTAAAAAAATATGAAAACCTGAGGAGAGTGACAGTTGCATTTTTAGCCGGAAAAAACTAGGTGGGAGAGAAGTCCAAATCTAGGGTTTGGCAAGCAGGATACTTGATGATTACTGGTTAGGGTTTTTCCTTTTTAGGGTTTGGAAAGTCGATTTGCTCTGTTGGCGTTTGGGAGCGACGTCACTGTGTCAAGGTGGGAATGTGATGGGGAAGCAACAGCAACAGACAAACTTATATGTAAAGAGAGAGAATAAAGCTCTTTACCTTCAAAACCCTACTCCCTACCCTACTTCATAGCCCTATAAGAAAAAAAAATAAAACTTTTTAGAAAATATTTTAAGAAAATAGGACTTAAATATCAAACTCATAAATATATAATAACTCAATAACATAAGTTGTTAATTGTTTTAGTGGTCTTGTTAATATTGTTTCTATTGTTTTCAACAGGATATTAAAGTTTTAGTAGTATTTTATCATTTTCCTTATTTTTTTTGTCAGAATATACATAGATCATAAATGATATACTGAAAATTTTTTAAAAGACATCCAGCAAATATATTTAAAATTTATATTATTAAATAATCTTAATTTTAATAAAGTTCTCCATCATATCAACATGCTGCTAGCTTGTTTTATTTAATTGAAATCGAAATTCTTTTAATTTTAAAGATGACCTTGTCACTTCCCTCCATGCATTTTTTTTCCTTGCTTGCTTACTTTCTGTCACGTCCGCGGACAGTTGCATGATAGACATCAAAAAGTACTATATTTTTTACTTTTAATTTTTCTAAATATAATAAAATGCTCTTACAATTTTTAATATAATTGGGAGTTGATTTTCTTTCTAGTGAAATTAAAAAATATAGATAAATTATTTAATCATATTATATATTATATCATTAAATTATATATTACTCCCTCCGGTCCTAATTATAAGGCATAGTTGACTTTTTTGGAAAAATTAAGGAAGCTAATTAAATTACTTTAGAGTATTTTTATTTTTATTTTTTTCTTCAAAGTAATTAGTTTGACTAATAAACTAATATATAATCTAAAGATATACAACATATAAAGTGATTAAGTAACTTATTTAGCTTCCTTAATCTCTCCAAACAAAGTCAACTATGCCTTATAATTAAGACCGGAGGGAGTAGTTTAAAAGTTAGGTAAAATATTTTATAGAAAACTAATAAATATAAATAATTTAATTTAATTTTTAGCATTTTAAAAAATTAATTTTATCTTATATTTAAAATAAGAAAAAATAAAAAGGGTATAAGAAGAAGAAGATGAAGAAAGGGTGACAAACCAATTACCATCACAAACGTTTAGTCGCCGAGTCGAAACTCGAAACCTATCTGTTCATAACAAATTTCATGGTGTGATGCTGCATACGGCCGTCAACCGAAGGGTCATGGATTGCTCACTGCTTTGTAGACCAAACAAGGCAAAAAAACATTTACAAATTTGTGTGTTTATATATAAGGTAAATCTATTTTAATTGATCAAAAATAATATAAGGTAAATCTATTTTACATGTCTTTGACAAAAAAAAAAAAACTATTTTACATGTTCTTGTTTGAGTTGTGGATATATATATATATATATATATATATATATATATATATTTTATAATGTTACTTCTAATCATTAAAATTTTACTATTTACGCTTGATTCATAATACTCCTTCTGATCCTTGATATAAGATAGATTTACCTTATTTGATTAGATTAAGAAAGTTAGTTAAGTTACATGTATTTTTAAAAATATTCTAGTCATGTTTCCTAATTTTCTCATTCTCTTTCTTTCTTTATTATTGTTGAGGAAACATCAATAAGAATAAATTAGAAAAAAGACTGACAAAGGTATAAAATATGTGTTATATTTAGGATTATCATCTACTTATGATATGTCTTATATTAATTATAGGACGAAGCATAACTTATCTTACTAAGATCAAATATGTGTGTGTTATATTTAGGATTAACATACACTCCTTAAATATGTTTTATATTAAGCACATGATGAAGCATGACTTATCTGACTAACATAAAATATGTGTTATATCTAATATCAACATCTATTCATTAAATATGTTTTATATTAAAGGCATGATAAAGCATAATTTATTGACAAACATGAATAAAATGATCCGAAGTAAAGTAATTTTATATACTTACATGTTTTGAACGAAAGAAAATACTAAGGCCCTGTTTGTTATGCGGATTTCAGGCGATGGAAAGGGAACTTAACAGGGTTCCCTTCGAAAATACATGTTTGGCGCACATATCTTCCGTTGAGATGAGTTCCCACATAGTTGAAAGTTCTCTTAAACATGAGAACCTTCAATCCCTCCAAAAGTGGCAGGAGAGTTAAAATGTTCCGAGAAAGTGAAATGTTGGGATAAAAAAGCCCCTTGAAAACACAAGACTTGTTTAAAATGACGAGGGAACGATGAGCTTGATGAAGGACTCGGTGAAGAAGGTTGCAACGATAGTGGATGTTGGAGGCGAAGGAGAAATTGAATCCATAGGGAGCTGAGATGGAATCAAGGTAAGTATTCATTAGATATGAAATTATGTATGATTTACCCGTTTGTGTGTATTGCTGATGCCCTAGTTCATGCACATCATCACCTAAGCAAGCCGTTCATAAGAGGTCTTCAACGAAGAGGAAGAAGAAGACTTAGGGAGAAATTATTATTTTTTATTATGTTTTGCGTTATATGTAATGAGTCAGTACAATATTTTTCATTTCTGTTGTTGTTATGAGTCCTGCTTAACTGTTGCTGATCTGGTTTACATTCTGTCATGGGAGTTTGAATTGTGCTGTTTGGTTCAAACTTCAACTTTTGTGTCATTTTGTAGTTTGAACTATGTTGTTTGGTTCGAACTTCAACTTTTGTGTCATTTTCTTTCCTATTCCTCTGCTAAGTATTTATTTCTTTACCAAATATCCTTCTTCTACAGTGTTCTTTCTTCTTCTCAATTGGGTGTTGTCACCCTATAATTCCTTCCATGTCCGTCATCCTTCTCACATCCAGCCATCGATCTCCTCGTTGTCCTCTGCTATCCCATTGACATGTCCTTCAATTTTCTTGAAGCAATCAACACGGGGTCTGTATGTGTCCTATACCAAAAAAAAAAAAAAATCCAGTCAAATCATTTTCTCCATTTTTCATTCAAAGGGCATTATGGGACTTTTACCTTTCCTTCCCACTAAAGCAACAACCTATTCTTTATACCAAATATTTCATCTTCTATCAACTTAACTTCTATTTTCTAATATACCAAATAGTTCGCATTTTTAAGTTTTCTTCTTTCTTTTCCATTTCTTTCCTTTCCTCCCAAAAATCTTCCTTATAACAAATAGTGCCTTACATGTTGTGATACCAGCTAATTATATTGATGGGGCATGTTGGCCGGGTTGTAGCTGTAGGCTTGTAGCCTGCGAACAAGGAGGAAAATGCTCAATGTTGGATGTGAAGTTACGTTGGCAATAATTAAGGTGGAGTTGCTTAATTGGATAGTGGACTTTGATGCGGCAGACACTGAATTTATGGCGTGAGAGCCAATCTTGACTGAAATTTGGAGACACAGGTTGTCCGAGATAAACGCTTGTGAATGTACCACCCTAACATGTTGATCTAGTATTATTTATAGGGTATGGAGAAATCTTTGATATGAATATATAAGTTTATTTTTTATTTATTATTAAAATGATTTTATTTTTATGGTTTATATTATATATTTGATAGGAGTAAAGTTAGAAAGTTGTTCAATTTTAAAGTATGATTAATAAAGTTAAATGTTTTCCTTAGATTGTGGAACATACTGAAGATGGCATATAAATAGAATCACAACATTTGTGTATTATAAATCTAATATAAAAGAGTAATATTAAATATAAAAGTTATTAATTCACAAGCTAATATACTATTTATGTATAAACTATATATAATCCAAGAAACTGAGTTATTAAAGAACAAAAGAAACATCCTGCAGTTTTTTTAACAAACTCAAAAGGAAGTGGTTTCAAGTTAAGGGAGAAAAAAATAAATTCAAGCTAGTCAACACTTTTCAAAACTCCTAGTCCCCAATTAAGACAATATGTTTTTCAAACGTAATTCATGATATATGAGGTAAGTTTGTGCCGTGAGTTTTATCTTGACTTGCATAAATGAACTTCTCCATCACCAATCCAAGCAAGCTAGTCCAGTAACAAGGCCATGTTGGAGTTGTCATAGAATGGTTTGAACCATTAAGGCTTAGAGGGGCGCAAGCTGCGTATAATAATTCAACTTAATTATGTGGATTAGACATAATATATCAGATTTAAAATGTTATGGGTTAAGTATTTAAAACAAAACTATACTTACTTAGTTGAGTCTATAAATATTCTAATAATTAATCAATGCTAATCCATTCAAAATTAGTTCAATTAATTAATCCAACATTTCTATAGATTTGTTAGCATTAGCAAGGTAAACATAAGCAAATATTTTCCATCATTATATATTAATGAAATAGTTAGTTTGCATCTCCGCCCAAGAAAAGTCTGCTGCTGTTAGTTCATTATCCAAAATAGGTTTCTCGACTTTATATAATTTTTCTATAATGTTATGATTTTATAATAATATCCTATTAATTAAGGATATATACAATATATATGACTTTATTTTTCTCTTAACGATCTTTATCTCATAGATTTATTTTTTGGGATGCTGACTCTATGAATCAATCCTTGGTTGATCATCACCTAATTAAATGTTAGTTTGGTTATAATGGATGGCCAATCCCTAAGTTAATTAACAAATAATTTGTTAATTAAGAATCTATGCATTTATTTATTTATTTATTTTTATTTTTTGTAATTCGGCCTACAAATCTTCATAAAAAAACAAGTTCATTTTAGGTGAAGATTGATCAAGTGTGTTTCCTTTGTCATCCATCTAACTTTGGACGTAGGTACACAAAAAGAAGAGAAAGAATAAATTGGAAAATATGTAACATCCTATCTTATTTGCAAATCATTCATCATTTTTATAAAACTTGTAAATAAATTACATTATTCATAAATAATGAAAAGTGAAGTTTATTTTGACTTTTAATTATGTAAATATGTATGGCATGTTTTAATTGAAGGAAAATAAGGGAGACTTGTCATTCTTTAAGACAATAAAATTGCAGATAATAAAATGAAATTAAGACAAAAATCTTGTGTGTGCGTAATTTGAAGTTTTTTTTTTTCCTCCAAGTTAAATTTTAGGAGGGTGGGGGCCATCTTTAACTTCCCAGGTCCACCTATGGTTCGAACCTCCACGTCCTTTAAGCATACAATTTTAAGTCTTGCGTATCTACCATTTCACTATCAAAATATATTGAAAGTGGGTCATATTCCATGAATATGATATCTATCTAATGATATGATAGCTGAACAAAAAAATCAATCAATTAAAGGGCTTATCACTGCACCTCATTTGATTATTTTGAATGCAAGCCTCAGTTGAGAAGACGTATAATTTTATGAGTATTATGTGACACTCCCTCGATTTTTAATGTGAAAGTCAAATCCGATTTTTAATGTGAAAGTTAGATAATTAATTTAGAAATGTTAAAAAAATTAATTAAGTTATTTCTAAAAAAACAAATGAGTGTTTATTTTCCTAAAACAAAATCTTTAATCATTTGCATTGAAGTTACTTCTCGACGGAAATATCTTTAATATTTACAATAAATAGAGATGATTTAAATAAAAAAAAAATCATAAATTTGAATGATAGAATGAATTATGTTTAATTTAAGTAGTAAATTTGCCTTAGAAGTTTTCGCTCTTGAGCAATGTTACCTAGAAAGTTTTTTTTATCTTAATGTTGTTCCGGAAGTTTCAAAACATAGTAATATTACCTATTTCCGTTAAAAAGTTAACGGTCAATGTTAATTTTTTTGACCGTCAACATTAATTTTTTAATGGAATAAGACAACATTACTACGTTTTAAAACTTCTGGGGTAACATTGAGATGGGGAAAAAAAAAACTTTATGGACAACATTGTTCCAGAGCTTATATGCGGAGCGGATTTGTTACTTAACCATTATGTTTTATGTTAAAGATTAAAGTAAACCCTTTAATTAACTCATATACTTAGGATAAAAGAGTATATATTTGTGCGAATATAACAATTAATGTACTTTTTTCAATTCCTATATATAGTTCAAACTTTCACCCTCTTTTTGAGCAAAAAAAAACTTTCACCCTCTTGTTTTAAGTATACCAAAATACTTCTATTCAACTTAATTACATTTACTTATACAATGCGATATTATTTATATGTGTGAGTTTAAGATGTGGGCATGCTTTTAATCTTTTTTATTATTTTTTTTATACATTTGTTTATATTTGTATATATAGTTAGGAAATATTCATGTAGTTCATACGAGTATATAGATTAATTATTTACTAGATACTTAAAAAATAAAATTCTTATAGTAACAATGAAATTTACCACAATAATTTTTGAAATATGAATTACATTCTTACTAATTAAATTAATATTTCTGACTGAATTATGAAAAAAAAAAAATCCTAAATGTTTGTATTAAAAACTGATGATACCATTACTACTTGTTTTTTTAATATATAACTATATGACTAGGTAAGATCAAGCATTACTACTTCTACTTCTACTATATAGTAATATTATTTTCCAAAGGTAAATAGCAGGGCAATTTGAAAAAGAATATATATATATATATATATATATATATATATATATATATATATATATATATATATAAAGGGAAAATGATTTCTCCTGTCACTGGAGATAAAGTTATCTCCAGTGAACCCAAAACTACGTCGTTTTGGATTAATGAAGGGTGTGTTTGTAATTTTAGGTGAATTAATGAAGGTTGTTTCCGTAATTTTGTTTATCTTTTTACCATATGAATTTTACGGAAACGCCCTTCATTAATTCACCTAAAATTACAAACACACCCTTCATTAATCCAAAACGACGTAGTTTTGGGCTCACTGGAGATAACTCTATCTCCAGTGAGAGGAGAAATCATTTACCCATATATATATATATGAAATATAAGTTAGACAATAATTTTTTAATACTTGTATTAATGTATTATTATTTTAAGTTAATTATATTATATAATTGTTGTTATTGAAAATAGAAAAGGTAATTTATATTTATAAATGCCAATTAAGTTGTTCATTTGTTTGGATATTTGAAGGTTGCGTGCGTAAATACTCAATGCTCATGCGCAATAATATTTCTTTAGACAATATTAGACTTGCGAATAGTTTCTATTCTTTTCTTGAGCAAAAAAAAAAAAGAGAGAGAGAGAGAATAGTTTCTATTCTTTTCTCCATTTATTTGGACATACCAATTTCACAGTCACAAAGTAGCGCATTACATTATATATACCACAAACTCCTATTTTTCATGATCTATATAGAAATCACACCATAACATCTTCATTTTCCTCTCTTGCATATTAATAATATAATCGAACTCATATGTTATCTCACACTGGCTTTAACACCCTCTGGTTTACAAAGACTGAGCAACTTAACATCATCAATCACAGGTCCATACAAAGAAGAGAAGTCATCCCTAGTCATAGTGTAAAACGTGCTTAGAAACATAATGCGAGTTCTTGTGCTTACCGCCACGGACTAGAGAGCAGTACGCTTATAAAGTGTAAATACGTTGAACTGAACTCTGACTATATATCTATACAGAAATCATGTCTATCTTCCATACCTGTTGTATATGCATCAAACTTGTCTAAAATTTTGTAAAAACTCTTGGTAAATAGATGTAATGTTTCAGTTTCATTATTTTTACATCTGAGATGGTTAGTTGAACTTTTTAAACTCTACATACTTCCTTTTAAGGGTACTGTGCTATACTTATCGAAGTTTTTACAAAATATTTTCACCCCCATCATTAAAATTTCTAGGTCCACCACTGGTTCAAACGTTTGGTGAGGAAGACGTGTTGGTTGAAAATGGAAAAACAAACCAAGGAGAGGCTTTTGAAGTGTTTAAAATATTTAAAATGCCATATGTTAGCTCATTCACACAACAAAACCAAAAGAACATGTCAAAAGCTTCATTTTCAAGATACATGCCTCGTTGCCCCCACAACCTCAACCAATCATCGTGGCCACTTGTTACTTTCACTTTTTAGTGCATTTCCCTCTTCATAATTTATATACATGCGCATGCTTGGCGACATGTTTTTCCAATTGTATGGCATGTGATACTATCAAAATTTAAATAGTAGTAGTTCCTTTTTAATATGTTTTTTTTTTTTGAAGCACAAGAAGCAGATTCTATCCACAGTCAAAAGTAATTTTGCTCCAAGTATTTGGGGGTAAAAATTAAACTCCTTAGAACTTACAAGAATTAAAATTTGAACGTGCTAAATCACTTTTAATATGGCCCCTTTTTTTTTTTTAAATGAAGTACAAGTAGATTTTACCTACAGTGTTATATGCACAAAAATTAGGATATGAGTATATTGATTCACTTATTTAAATGATGAGAGACCCTATCATTATTGCCAATTTGAGTTATTTGATTTTTTTAGTGTTATATGGATATGTGAGTGGATATTGACAATTAATGTTTTTCATTAACATATAAAAATTAGGATTTGAACATCCTAAATCACTTGTAAGGAGTTGTAGGCTTTTTCGGCCAAAACCTGCGGGTCAATATTCAATTTTTGTTAAAGTGTTTATTATACATCAGTGTTCGCCTCGCAAGTGCACGAGTTTTACAAGTAATAAAGTGTTAAATAAAGTATCGTTCCCATGAGGATTTGTATAACAAATTGGTCAAGCAAGAGGTTTAGTGAATTCAATCAAGTTGAGCTAGAACAAAGTTTTGACATGGAATGAGAATTTTTAAAGACTTTTTCTAAAACTAAAAGTTGATAAAGATAAATGATTCTTTGACTTTAAGGATAAAAGAGTCTATGATTCTTCTTCCCCTTTTACATTTCATAAAACTTGGTTAATTACCTCTCTAGAAGTATTTCAATATATATATGTGTTAGTCTAAGGTTCACAAACACTTGACCCGCTCTCTCAAGTCAAAATCAAGTTTCTCTTCTCATTAAAATGCACAATTTCTTGCTACAATTGATGAGAATCAATATTTAAGCAACAAACCTAATGTGACAATGCAAGGTTAGTAAATATATCCCTATTTTACCAAGAAACCATCAATTTATCAAGTAAACTTCAAGACAAGTATGATTTCAATCAAGTTCGACACCTAGATTAGTTCTCTGAAGTCAAACTCAAGTGAATAAATCATCTAATTGAAGGCCAATCACTTAGAAACATTAAGCCAAGGTTGAAATCAACACATATATATATTTATCCACTAAAAGAGAGGAATGTCCAAGTATTAATCCATATAAAGGGTAAGAAGAACCTTAGAATGAAAGATTTAGCTACTCATGTTCAAATACAAGGAGATTCTAAGAAAAGAAACTGAATACATGAAGAAACTAAGAAGCGAGAGGAGAAGAGGGGAAGAACCAAGGTGAAATCCCCAAAATCTCTCTTAGGTTGAGCACCCAAGCCTCCAAGATTGTCCAAATCTCTCTCCCAAGCTCTTCCCTTGTGTGCTCACTTGTTTCCTTAGGTCAAGAGTGTGTTTTTCGGCCCTTCCCTTTAGGTTAAAAAGGGTTTTTCTGTTTCTGAAATGAAAAACGTGCAGCCGTACTTTTAGCACTTTTTCACAACTGGCTACGGCTAGTTGTTGACTTGCCACGACCAGTTACACAGAGCGTTACTTGCTACAGCCAATTGAGCAACTTGCCACGACTAGTTGTACAGGTTCCTTCTAACTTTGCACTGCTTTACATCCTTTCTTTCTTTCCTTATTTCTTAGTTCTTATAGAGTTTCAAAATTTGTTTCCATCTTCCTACAAAAGAGGAAGAAACTATCAATTCTAAATTAAATCACAAACTCTATAGGATATAACAAGAATTTCTTTGATTTTTGCCTTATACTTTGATATGCACATTTTCCTCTATAACTTTATGCCTATGCACATTTTGAACCAAAAATAAGTAAAAAGAGAGAGAAAATGTGCTGGAATGTTGTCAATTTCTAAAAGTTAACAATGAGGTAAAGGAGCAAAAACACTCTTAATATTTTTCAAAAAGATCTACTAGCATCAAAATTTTGGATACAAAATACCTATGGTAATTCCAAAATGGCTTTAAGGTGCCACTTTTGGTAAATTCTACTACATTGACCACTTAGTCAAACTTTTGACCAAATAAAATGAGGGTAAATGAACAAAAACACCCTTTATCTTTTTCAAAAATAGCTACCGGCACTATAAGCAAATTTTGGGTGCAACAATACGTATGATGATTTTAGGGATAAAGGTCTTAAATGTCATGGAAGTTTTCACTATGGAGCATTGGTAAGACGGAAGTCTTTTTTGTCTCTTATTTGCTTTGGAAGTATTAAAATTGTAGCAAAAATGCCCCTACCGTCATGGAATCGCCACGTGAACCGTTAAATTGACACATTGCATCTGATGGATGGCCATGCAAGGATAGAAATCATACACATAGGTTGACACATCAGATCATCCTCTCACAAGTGTTAGGGCCAACGATATAGGCATACTGACAGAGGAAATTTTAGAAGGAGAAATCGAGGGTAAGAGGAAGTGAGAAGACCTAAACTAAAAAGAGGAATCAAGAAGACCAGAATGTGAAATCGGTGAACGATGGTGAAATAGAGCGGTGAAATCGGAACGTTGTGGGGCATATGTACTTGGTGAGCTGGTGAGTAGTCCGATCAGGAGGAAGACAACAGTGAAATCGCGACTGTGTGGCTCTCTTTCAAAGTTATTTGACATTACTTTCGGAAATTACTTGAGTAATATATTTTGGCTTCACAAGTAATTTCGTTTTACACCACTGAGACTTCTACTTCTTGGTTATACAAGTTATTTTTAAGATTTAATTGAATTATGATTACTAATTTAAGCATTGGAGTTCCTAGAAAATTGTTTTTCAGAATGCTCTGTTCGTGCGTCCAAAAACAGAGGTTAACAGAGGTATAAGTTACTTGAGTAATATATTCTTGTTGCCCGAGTAACTGTGTGGAAAACCCTTTGAGTTTCTAAAGAAAATCCACTTTACCCGAGTAATTCAACAATTACTGGCAAGTAATATCGGAGTAAAACGCTAAAGCTAAGCTACTCAAGTAACGTATCTCACTACCCGAGTAATATGGCTCTTCAATATGGTCAATTAATATTTTTCAGATAATATTACTCGAGCAGTTATTTTGGTTCTCCAAGTAATATCCTGTTTTTAATTTAGTTATTAAGTGTTTCAGATCACATTACTTGAGTAATAGAAGCATTACCCGTGAGTAATGACGAGAAAGAGTCTAAGTATAAAGAAATTTCTCGAGTAAAATCAAATATTACTTGAGTAAGTTTCGTAAAATGTGTCCTCCTGATAGTCGAGTAAGAATTACTTGAGTAATTCTATTCAGTTATCTGAGTAATGTCCGGATTGCTCTTATCTGATAAAATCTGCATATGCAAATTACCCGGGTAAACCAGTTTGTTACCTGAGTAACATCGCGCCTATTTCATGATTGTGTTATTATAGAATTTCCTCTGTGCTCAAATTTACCCGGGTAAATATGGTTGTTACCCGAGTGACTGTGCTTTCAATCTTTATAGCGTTCCGTGTCTGCTTGGATCTCTTTCGAAATTACCTAAGTAATGGTCATTTTACCTGAGTGATTTCGTGTGCCAAAGACCTTTTTGCAGCGTCTGTGGCTTCATGCGTCGTGTTGGAAATATTTTCATCAAAAAATTTCATTTATTTATGAAATGAGCCATTTTGTTCAGTGCATTGCATCTTTTATTTATCAGTGCCGTCGTGGCGTCATTAAACGAAAAAGCATCAATCTTTTATCAGTGCCATCGTACCTAGTAACATTGATAGTAACTTAGCTCATGGGTTTAGTTGACAGAAATAAGGCGGTTTGGTGGGATTGATAGAAGGCAACTTGGGAATTGTGATATGGAAATTTGTGACATAGAAATTATTCCTGATATGAAATTTGTGATATGACAATTATGATATGGAATTTGTGATGATTTGGAAGTTTGTGTATTACCACTCTGGTCCTATTTATAAATCAATTTTGACTAAGGGCCCATTTGGGATTGCTGTGGGAGAAGTGGCTTTTGTTTCTGATGGACTTTTCATAATGGACTTTTTTTCTGATGAACTTTTTTCTGATGTGATTTGTGTTTGGGATAGCAATAGCAGAAGTGGCTTTTTGATAGAGCAAAACTTTAAGCCTAAAAACTCCGCAAGTGCACGGGCCGTATCAAGTAATAAAGTGATAAGAAAAGTATCGTTCCCACGAGGACTTGGTATCACAAACTTTAGTTAAGCATTGATTTCACAATTTCATTTAAGTTGAGAAAACCAAATTAAATTTAATTAAGATAAAAGAAATTAAAACTAAAATAAAAAGTAAGAAAACTACAATAATAATCAAATGAGCAACCGAGAGTTACTAATCCCTTATTTGATTCTTAGATTTTATCCCCACTAAATTAACTTTGACTTAATCTAATCAGTTAATCTAGAGTATTAATGTTTATAAGTGCCTGTCGGTCCACTTATACACCTACCTCAAATAATTATGCAATGCCTCACATAATTAATTAAGATGCAATTCAAATCGGGCTCACTCTAATTTGATTATGCGGAGCTTCTAGGTATATGTCTATCCTAGACGCAAATTAGATTAAAACCTAACTTCACGTTAAATTTAAACCTAATTCCACATTATTTATTTCCAAGGTCAATTTAAGATTCTCTTCAACCCTAAATCCCCAAAACATGCTCAATGGTGGCCAATCACTAAGCAATAGCAATAAACACAAGATTAAATAAACTGAATAAAATTAATCAAAACTAAAAAGTGGGAATAATATCTAAAACCCAAACAAGTTCATAGATTCTCTAGGTTGCAAAACCAACTAGCCACACATGGCTTTAATAAAATCCATAACAAAAAAAAAAGATAACAATTCAGATTCAAAGAAGAAGGAGAAGAGGAAAGAAAATTTCTTCGCCGCCTCCACAGTCCTTCCGTGGAGATGATGAAGAGAATTGAAACGCTCAGCCTCTGCTCCTCTGCTTCTTCGTCCCTTCTTGTTCTGTGCCTCTCGATCTTTCTTCGTCTTCCTTTATTCCGTCCTACCTCTTTATTTATAATTTAGGTCTTGGGTCACTGATTCTCTTTTTCTTATTACAAAGATATCTCATATCTTGTAATTTACTCCAGAAGATCACACAATTGATTTTATTTCTATTTTTCTTGCGGGGACCATCAAGTTTGGCTGATTGCATATCCTTTTATTGCCTTTTCTACTTCATTCCAAATCAGCTAATATTTCCTGCACAATAAAAATAGGATATGAGTAGATTTTATGTCGATTTATTCTTTGATCCCAAGTTTCATGCAATTATGGAAACGTTCATAAAAGATAATTAAATAGGTATATAATATCAAGAATTCCAATTAAATCTCATAAAATATACACATATTTAATCATAAAATATATACTCATCAAACACCCCCACACTTAAATATTTGCTTGTCCTCAAGCAAAAGAAAGAGAATTCATTATCTGAAAAGAACATTGCCTATGAAATTCCTAAATAGAGGGCAATAAACCACCACACTTGGATCATATCATCAAATCTTATTTAAGTTAATGTCTTATAAAAAATAGGTCACTAAGCCAATTGAGTGTAACAATCTCTTAACATCCCATGATCAAAAGATCGGCAAGCAATAAGTTCAACCATAAGATTAGTAAAAGAATATTATGTTACTTAATTTCTCCAGAAAAATTCAAATGTCCCCACCAAACCAAGCTTTTTATTTAATTTATTAATAATTCTCAAGTAGGAAATAACTCATTTTGCCTTTCCTTTTTTTTTTCTTGAGCCGTTGTAGGTCCTCTTTTGACGCGACCCTGCACATGGGTGATGCAGCACCGATTACTCAATTACTCCAACAGGCACCTCAAGAGGCTTTTAGCCCAACTCATAACCCTCTTTGACTTTACCGTTTGACGCGAGTGCCAACATTGGTGATGAAGTGCCCCTGGTTACTAAGTAAGATCTAGAGAAGTCATTGAGTTGTTTTTTTTTCTCTTTTTTTTTTTGGATTTTTTTTTGCTTTTTTTTTTCTGAGTCATTTCCCTACACAAAAGTTTTACTTGGTTAGCAAATATCATCATCTAATTTTCTAAAGAAATCATGTAGCAAAATGTTCTTGAACTAATAATTTGTTGATCACATTACAAACTAATCTTTATTCTCATAGTCCATCTCAAGATTGCAAAAGAAAACTCAAGGCTTAGAGACTTGGTTGAAACATTTTTTTTTCTATTTTAATTTTTGACTTGATAATATTCTCTAAGATGAGGAAAGCTCAAAATTAAGCTCAATTCTCAACAATACAAAAATCTCAAATTAACAAAAAAAATTTCAATTGCATAAGGACAAGCATAATTCAAAGAAATTATGTCATAACCAAAGAAATTATATCCCTCCCCCACACTTAAATCAAACATTGTCCTCAATGTTGCAAAAAATATAAAGAGGGAAAGGAACTAATACTCCCCTGGTTTAGGCCTCTAACTCTGATGTGGAGTGCTAAAGCAAGACCTTGCAGCAACAAGAGAAGTGAACTTCTTCAAACCTGAATAAAACTGAAAGAATGAAAGGAAAATTAATAATAATAAAATATGCAAATAAAACCCTTGGGTTGCCTCCCAAGAAGCGCTAAATTTATAGTCTTCAGCTTGACCTCTCAAAACAAACCACTAATCATAAGTATCAAACACCATAAGTACCTTGTCTTCATTCCTTTTCAAACAACAAGGCATCACACACAAAAATTGATCATTCAAGTTAATTACTTGTATTTCCTTAATCATAGACAATCTTGGATTACAAGCAATCACTGAATTCAAAGAAGGTACAACATGCATATTCTTGCAAATAAATATAGGCACTTCTAAGAATTTAGAGCATCCAATAAAATCAACTTGACTCTCATCAGTAAGAGTCAACACTTCAAGAGGAGGGTCATGAACAACAATTGGGACATCTACATCAATTGGATCACAATCCTTAGGCTCTACAGCCAGAACCTCATCTAGACATCCATTATTCTCATCTAACTCAATTTCAAACCCACAATCACTTTCTATATTATCCATATTCTCATGTAATTCCATACCTTCAACTCCCTCACAATAATCATTATCAGCATAAGAAGTAGTCATCAGGTTTAAGGAATTATTTTGCATTATAGTCTCAAGGGTTGAAAAAATTTGACTCGCATTTACCTTCATATTTTGAATACTTACCCCAATATCTTGAAGACTTACCCCAATTTCTTGGACACTTGAGTCAATGCTAGAGAGAATCTCCCTTTGCTCTCTACTAGATTTCTCTAATGCTTCTCCATACTCCTCAACTAATCTTTCCAAATTAGATTTTTTCCTGTACTCAATGGTGTATTCTTCAACATACGGATAAGAGTAACAAGGAGGGGTATTTTCATAAGAACAATATACATGTGGATCCCTAAAATTATGTTGCTCAAAACCTTCACTAGGACAAAATGAGTTATCAAAACAAGCTTGGCTCCTAGTGAAATCATCTCTCACAAAATGACTAGTTGTAATATATGGACAATATTCATATAAATGATTCCCTCCACAATAAACATAAGACATGCAAACATATTGAGAAGAATCAATAGATGGAATACAACTATCATTTATGCTCCTTTTACATTGCCAATATTCATTCAAAGAATTTAAAGTAGCAATAAATCCATCTTGTGTAGAAGACAAAGAATTCATCTCCTTTTCAATATTAAGACCAGTTGGTTGCCAATTGAAATCCATTTTTTTTAAATTTTTTTTCTAAAAAAGTAAAATAAAATATTTACGAACTCAAACTTAAACCACTAATACTCAATCAATTCCAACTAAGACAGTTGTGGCACACAAGTCCCCGGCAACGGCACCAAAAACTTGATAGGGCAAAACTTTAAGCCTAAAAACTCCGCAAGTGCACGGGCCGTATCAAGTAATAAAGTGATAAGAAAAGTATCGTTCCCACGAGGACTTGGTATCACAAACTTTAGTTAAGCATAGATTTCACAATTTCATTTAAGTTGAAAAAACCAAATTAAATTTAATTAAGATAAAAGAAATTAAAACTAAAATAAAAAGTAAGAAAACTACCACAATAATCAAATGAGCAACCGAGAGTCACTAATCCCTTATTTGATTCTTAGATTTTATCCCCACTAAATTAACTTTGACTTAATCTAATCAGTTAATCTAGAGTATTAATGTTTATAAGTGCCTGTCGGTCCACTTATACACCTACCTCAAATAATTATGCAATGCCTCACATAATTAATTAAGATGCAATTCAAATCGGGCTCACTCTAATTTGATTATGCGGAGCTTCTAGGTATATGTCTATCCTAGACGCAAATTAGATTAAAACCTAACTTCACGTTAAATTTAAACTTAATTCCACATTATTTATTCTCAAGGTCAATTTAAGATTCCCTTCGTCAAGTTCAACCCTAAATCCCCAAAACATGCTCAATGGTGGCCAATCACTAAGCAATAGCAATAAACACAGGATTAAATAAACTGAATAAAATTAATCAAAACTAAAAAGTGGGAATAATATCTAAAACCCAAACAAGTTCATAGATTCTCTAGGTTGCAAAACCAACTAGCCACACATGGCTTTAATAAAATCCATAACAAAAAAAAAATGAAAAGATAACAATTCAGATTCAAAGAAGAAGGAGAAGAGGAAAGAAAATTTCTTCGCCGCCTCCACAGTCCTTCCGTGGAGATGATGAAGAGAATTGAAATGCTCAGCCTCTGCTCCTCTGCTTCTTCGTCCCTTCTTGTTCTGTGCCTATCGATCTTTCTTCGTCTTCCTTTATTCCGTCCTGCCTCTTTATTTATAATTTAGGTCTTGGGTCACTGATTCTCTTTTTCTTATTACAAAGATATCTCATATCTTGTAATTTACTCCAGCAGATCACACAATTGATTTTATTTCTATTTTTCTTGCGGGGACCATCAAGTTTGGCTGATTGCATATCCTCTTATTGCCTTTTCTACTTCATTCCAAATCAGCTAATATTTTCTGCACAATAAAAATAGGATATGAGTAGATTTTATGTCGATTTATTCTTTGATCCCAAGTTTCATGCAATTATGGAAACGTTCATAAAAGATAATTAAATAGGTATATAATATCAAGAATTCCAATTAAATCTCATAAAATATACACCTCTTTAATCATAAAATATATACTCATCACTTTTGTTTGTAATGTGAACTTGTTTGGCATAGCTTAAAAAAAGATAGATGAAATGGAAAATGAAAGAAAAGGGCATGAATCAAATTCACACACACACACACACACACACATGTGCCGTATAAAATGTAATAATTTGGGATTAAAAAATAAAAAATAAAAATAAATTTACCAAATAAAATGGTAAAATTCCATTAAATAAATTACAACACAATAAAGTGCTTAATTAAACCTAGTCCCTACAAGTTTATTTCTGATTTCATCACGAAGATCATTCATTAGTGTTGATGAGGATGCTTCATCAAGTGGATCATCATTATCATCATCACCCATATTTCCTTCTTCAGCTTGATCAAATGCCACATCATTTTAGGAATATATCCGGATAAAATTATGTATCCCCATTTTAAAATTGTTAAAATGAAATACATCAAAATGTTATAAAGGAAAAAAAAATCAAAAATCAAATACACAACCAAAGGGCCTTGACACAGCAAAAAATATGAACATTGAGTATTAGCGCATTTATAAATATAAAACATTCATAAAGGATGTTACTACTTGCATTAGCATTCAGCAACTACTTGCATTAGCATTCAGCAACTACTCAAAAATACATGTTCAACATTGAAAATATGAAAGGTTGGGGAGCAGCACGTAGAAGAACAGTTATAACGGCAAACAGTTATAACTAACAGATCATATGGTCATATCCCACCCTTGTTGCATTGAATATTGTATATTTAGTTCATGTATGTATTATGTTTGCTTAAAAAAAAAAATCAAGTTAACATTCGTCCCTGTAATATAGGAAGATAGCAACTCATGTCAAATATAACAGCATATCATGCAACCATCATCAAGAGCCAGAGGAACTGTAATTAATAGCTACCTACCAGTATAAGTCCAACTAGTGCCCGATAACAATTATGCACTCACAGGACATAATGTCACAATATTACATATACAAATCAAATTACCTACTTATCTAATATATAGCATCAACCGGCACCCAATTGCCAAAAAGTTTGCCAATCAAAGTAACAAACATAATTTCATCAGTTATCCTAAAAGTAAAACCTCATGAAAACTTTACAAAAACTATATGTGATCATAACAGATCATCTCACAAAATAACAACAGGGGGAATAATTGACCAAAGTTATCTCCCATGAATTAACATCAAGTTGAATTCAATCGCCCAAAGTTTCTGTTTACCAATCAAAGCTATGCGTATACTTCACCATTCTGTTCTGTTTTTGTCATTACAACTTTACAAGGTCATTCTGTAAAAAGCATCATGTTTAAAAAGACACAAGAAATGGAATTTGGGCAAGAAAATACAAGAAAAAAGATAGTCAAGAGGATCTGTCAAGAGGATGAATATCAAGAAAATACAATTTTCTAATCTTTATATCTCAACTTACCTGTTGCTGTTGCTGTTTGTTTATTCCTGGCGATGGGTACTAGAATGATGAATATCCTCCACTGGACCACCAACAGCAAAAAGATAGTCAAGAGGATCTGTCTCTTCAACGGCGACGCAGTGTAGAAGAAGAACAAATCTGATTAATTTTGTGGATGAGGTAGAAGCACAAAGAAGAACATGAATTGAAGAGGAGACGAGGTAGGTTAGGCTTTTTAATGGAGAATAGGAGGTAGTTCAACAATGAATGGAAGAGACGAGGTAGGTCGGACTTTAATGGAGAACAGGAGGTAGCTCGAATTAATGGCAGGAACGGATGGGAGGTAGCACGAATAGGAGGTAGGTCGAATAATTCTCTGCTCTCCATCGCCATCTCCATTAGTTGCTGAGCTTTCAAATTAATGGCAGGGATGGAGGAGTTCACCCAGGCGAAGAAGAGAACCAGACCAATCGAATAAAGCAGGAGGGGAGAGCAGGCGAAGTAATTGTTGAGGCGAAGGAATTATTGAAGGATGAGGACAATTGAAGATGAGGTAGGTCGGACAATTGAAGATGAGGACAGGATGGGAGAGCAGGCGAAGTAATTGCTGAGGCGAAGAGGATGTCGGCAGATGAGAGGAGGGAGAGAGATGAACGCCTTTTTTCTTTTGGGGCAAAATGGTCTGAAAAAGGGAGGCTGGCTTTCAATGGACTAATAAGCACCTCAATGCGAACTTTAAAAAAAAAAAAAGAAGTACATTGCAATTTGAAGTCCATTAAATTTTTAGTGTCCCCAAACAGCCCCAAAATACCTGATGGACTTATTATACCATCTAATGGGATAATAAGTCCATTTTGAGTGTTCCCAAACAGGCCTTAAATCTCACATACCAAGGAAAAAGGTTGGTAACTTAATGATTATGAGGTAAAATTTCAACTTTACCTTCACTTATGATTGGGCATTTTTCAACTGTTTCTTTTCTCTCTATCTTCATGAATACAATTAATATGGGTAAAATTGTCACAATCTCATTTATTATATGAAACTAGACTTATAAATAGGAATAAATTTTTTGATCAAAATGAGCTTATAAATAAGACCAGAGTGGTATATCTCTAATACTTTATTATATAAATTGTTTCACTTGGCACCTCATAAGCACATATTAGTATGTGTGATGAGTTGAACACCTTAGATATCTCTAAATCTTTTATTAATGCATTTTTTCTTTGCAAGTAATTTCGCTATTTCGCTTCAGGAGCTTCTATTTCTTGAACACCTTAGATATTACTCAAGTAACATACATTGTTACCCAAGTAGCATACATTCATGGAACTTGCTGTCGACTCACCCATGGATTTACAGATCGGTCGAAATTTTCACCTCGACTCTGACCAAAGCTTTATTTTCCCGACTTCATCTAATGACTTAACCAGCTTTTAATGTGTGTGAAATTCGACAACGGAGAGGAGGAGCTGAGGTGTCAACCTATGTGTATGATTTCGATCCTTGCGTGGGCATCTATCAGATGCAATGTGTTAATTTAATGGTCCATGTGGCGATTCAGTTGACAGTAGGGGCATTTTTGCTACGATTTTAATACTTCCAGGGCAAATAAGAGATAAAAAAAACTTCCATTTTACTAGTGCTCCATAGTGAAAACTTCCATGACATTTAAGACTTTTATCTCATGATTTTAAAAGGGCCCTAAAATGCTATTGCCGTTAAATTCGTTAGGAGACCGTTTATTTGACTTGTGAGCCCACTATTTTGTCCAGTTATACTCCACCCTGGTTATTTTGACCGAATGACATGGACCTCTCCCATGTTTAACCTAATGGCAACGAACGTATAGTGCACTGTCGGAGGAAGAAACAGAGAAGAAGAAAGTCATTCTTATTGTGAAGGTGAAGGCAAATGTCAACGCTGCCACCATTGCATGAGGTTGCACTCAACGTTGTCACTCTTGTTTGGTCGGGGTATGGATCTCGCCGATGGTAGTGTTAAAGGCATAGTGCGGCATGAAATTGGTTGAAGGTGAAGGTTGGTGGAAGACATTGTCGTTAGATGGGGTGTAGATCTCGCCGGTGTGATTCTCATGAGGTGGGATGTCTTACACGGCGGTTTGCAAAGCAAAAGCAGGTGTGTGTGAAAATCGAAAGGGAAGATGGGTTAAAGTTGGGAGAGGGCGTCTGGTTTCTCTGCTTGGCGGTTTTCTGCCCATCTCTCCCCATCTTCAAATCTGGCCGTCCAAATCTTGATCCAAGGGTCCAGAACATTTTTTCAAAAAACCGCGCGCGGTTTTTTGAAAAATGTTCTGGACCCTTGGATCAAGATTTGGATGGCCCAGATGCGACTGTGAGAGATGGGGAGAGAATTCGCCGGGCAGAAAATCCTCTCCCTGGGAGAGGTCCATGTCTCCAGTTAAAATAACTAATGTGGAGTATAGTTGGACACATAGTGTGACCCACAAGTTAAATAAACAGTCGTATGATGAATTTAAAGGCAATAATATTTAAGGGTCCTTTAAAGTTATCATAGGTATTTTTATACCGAAAATTTATTTTTGGTGCTAGTAGCTCTTTTTGAAAAGATAAAGAGTATTTTTGTTCTTTTACCTCTTACTTTATTTTGTTAAATGTTTGACTAAATGGTCAATATAATGTTGAGGAATTTAACAGGAGTAGCATTTTAGGGTTATTTTAGAATCATTGTGAATATTTTTACACCTAACATTTGTTAATGGTGCCAGTAGCTTCTTTTTTTAAAAAGAAAAAGATAGATGGTATTTTTACTCTTTTACCCTTATATATTTATTCAAAAATCTAATGAGTACGGATAAGTCTAAAGACAAAATATAAAAGCTGATTTAAATTAACTTATTGAATGCCTTTTAGAGCCAAAAGGAAAGGGATGGTTATCCTGACTAAACCTTTTGGAGTTTGGGTTAAAATTAGCGAATAATTAAATGATGGATGTGATAATTGCATTGTTATGGACAGCTAAAAGATGAAAGATAACACTGTTACTTCACATTGTTTGTGAATACGCTTTAAGGAACCAAATTGATTGAAGCAACTTTAATTATGAATTAGTATGGTGTTAACCCTTTAAGGGTCCAAATAAATCAAAATAGTTGAATTTGACAGCAATATCAAAGCTTTTGTGATATTTTTCCTCGTTGATTTTACAATCCCAATCACATCACGCATTCGTATATTTTTGCTTTATTGCCCATAGATATCATAAATCTCCCACTTTTTAGACCCATTTTTGAGATATCCTAATATTCTAATCACATCGACGTTTTCTTGTAATGATTTTCATAAGTACAGTTAACATTTTCCCCTTCACTATCTGAAGGAATGGACATCTTATGAATTGGATTGTAAATGATGAGATCAAACATTGATAAATCTCTCTCAATTTTGTTGTTAATCTTATTGTTAAAATATATCATCTCAATACTCATGTATAAATATACAACAATATAAATTGTATAGATATAAGTAAGGAAATAAAATAAATTCAAGTATATAACAATATTAAAAATATGATTATAAGGTCTAAACAAAAAGTTACTTGAACAATGAAGTCCTGAATAAAAGTATATAAACTATTAAAATCAAATTGAAAATTAAGATGTAGAATTTGCCCCCGACAAATTACAACAACATTTAAATTTTAAAATAGGATAAAACTTATATCAAGTTATTACTTATATAGGTCAAATTTTTTAATTACAATTTGCTATGTGTAATTTTTATTATTTATAATGATGTAATCAAATTTTGAAATTTTATCGATGCGAATTTTTCTTTCAAGAAAAACCCACATAGCGGAGTTGGATTTGAGAATTTGACCTAAAGAATATATATATATAAATTAAATTACCTAAGTGTTGACAAAATAAAGATCAATTGAGTAACTATTATTAATTTCTATGAAGTATTTTAACAATTTAAACGCCTCAAACACAACCTCAAATCTTTGAGAACACCAACAACAATGATAAAATGTGTATAATTAACTGTTCGTTCATTTTCATAAGGAACAACATATCGTATAAAGATGATCCTTCCTAAGTATAAGGAACAGACACTATTTCTTTTTTAAAAAAATTAAATTAATATTTTCATTTTTACCCCATTAAATATACGTTTCTATATCAATTATCACACATGCATCAAGAATTATAATTAATATAGCAATAAATGTCCACGCCGATCTCTATTTTACTCTCTTTATAAACAAGAATATAATTAAAAAATAAATATTTTTGAAAATTTATTAATTTTAATTAAATTTAATCAAGATTTTTGAATTACATAATTTTAATAGTTGTATTTGAAAAAAGGATCCAGTGAGTAAAAGATCAAACTTTAAAATCAACTCACGTTAATTGGATGGACAGAAACTTTAATCATGTTAATTATAAATATAATAATATAAACTATGACTAATTACATCGTTATATCAACCTTGACAGAATCAGTTTAGTAAAAATTAATTAAAGCAAAGCAGTGAACAGTGATTAACAATGGTGGGGCCCAAGCTTTTCACTAAACATTTGCACGTTAACTGTTCGCCGCGCGAGGAAGGTTTTGAGATTATGGTTAATTAAGAGTACTTAGGAAAGTCATATTATGACACCTTAATTATGATTAGTTGAAAAGTTAATTAGTGTGAGTTATGTCAATGTTTATCTGCTGTTTGGTTCAAAATTTTGCAACATGAAGCAAATCTTGCTTTATATATGCGTCCATCATATTATTAATTATTATTATCTTTTCATCAAATAGCATTTGTAGCTTTGGAATCTTTCTTAATTTTCTTTTTGAGGTGCTTGCTGCTTGGATTAGATATTATTAGATATTGTTCCATTGATTCTATGGCTGTCCTTCTCACTTAGACCTCACCTACCTTTTGCTTTATTTGAAATTATGATCAATTGTTTCTTAAAACAAACATTATTATTAGGTATTTCGATAGGGAATTTATTTTAATAATTAAATTTGGAGTAAATTTTGGTACTTACAAAGTTAATATGATTTTTTTTTGCTAAGAAAAATAGGGAGGGGAATTTAAGATTTTGAAAAGTTTAAATAGGGAGTAAAATACTCTAATTACTCTTTTATTTGCTTTAAATGCAGAGACTTCCCTTTTATTTTGGAAACATACACCTTAGTCCAAATCATTAATACCGTTAAAAAATATTTTTAAAAGATTCTTGAATTATATTTTTAAATTAAAAACTATATTAAAATAAGTCTTGTTTACTAATATGCCCTATATTATACCAAATCCCCAATCCATCTTTCAACATTAATACTTATTAACAATTATTTAATATTTTTACTAAATTTAATTTATAAAAAGTTTAAGTAATTAGATTTTTGTGTGAAAAATATTAACAACTTATTCTAAAATATAAGTAATTTTTAAAAAAATATAGGTGACATGAAATGTATCTAAATTTTTTGAATTATAATAGTATTTATAAGAGCATCTCAAAATACACACATATATGTGTGTGTGTATATATATATAGGGGAAATGATTTTTGCAGTCACTGCACCTAAGGTTTTTTCTAGTGAATATAAAACGACGCAGTTTAGTTTAATGAACATTGGGAAAAAAAAAACTCATTCTCTCTTTTTCAGCTTCACCTCTCTCTTCTTTGGAATGAGTTTGGAATTAAGGTTAGTCAAATCCCACGTTGCCGCCATCACCCACGTTTTGAAGAATAAGCACGAGTTTTCGTTCTTCAACAGCATCTCCGATCTCTTAGTCCTCTCTCTGGGTAATGAAGAGTCCGAGTTCAACACCGTCAAACCCAAATGGTCCAGATCCGGATTTGCAGGATTGCCAAAGAAGGAGCTCCCAGTGGGAGAAGCAGATTTGCGGAGGTCGATTTTCGAACAGAGGTCGGTGGAAGTCGCTTTTCAAATTGAAAATGGGGAGGCCGAGAGAGAGGCGAAGCAGAAAGAGAGAGAGAGAATGAGTTTTTTTTTTTAAATTTTTAAAATCAATGTTCATTCAACTAAACTGCGTCGTTTTATATTCACCGGAAAAAACCTTAGGTGCAGTGACTGCACAAATTATTTCCCCATATATATATACACATATCTATAGATATATTACATATAGGTGTATATATGGACATATATGTACACACACATATTTATATGTACATATATATCCATATATGTACATATAGGTGTGTGTATGAATGATTGCATTTAGCTAACGGATGTATTTAAAAGATTACATCATAAGTAAGCTTTAACAAATAAATAAACAAGGTTAACCATTTAAATAAATGGGATAGGATATTGTCACTACCCTGTCACTACCAAGTCACTACCACTTTTTCACCGTTAGATCAGAATCTCTTCTATTTTTATTATTTTTCTCTCCTGTTGAGATTCTGATCTAACAGTGAAAAAGTGGTAGTGACATAAAATTGGTAGTGACAATATCCTATCCCTAAATAAATTAAAAAATTAAAATTCATAATGATAAAATATATTAAATTTCTAATGTGGAAAAAAATAAAAACATATACTAAAATTATTTTTAAATTTTCAATAAAGTTATGTGATTAAATGATTATTTTTTTGGCTTAAGATTACATGATTATTAAGTAATATTTATTTAAGGAGGGATGTTTTGGTCAAACTAGTGGGTCAGTGTTGAGATTTAACGACCAACTAACGGTTGGGTGGATGAAAGTTAAATATCAAAACTAGAATGGAAGTTTACACAATATATATTTTAATTTTAAGAGAGCTCGATATTGGTTTTCGAAATAAAAGGGAGGTCTCTGTAATTTAGGATAAACAGAGGGGAGGTTAATGTATTTTACTCTTAAACATATGAATAACATGAAAACGTTAGGAAATAAAATACATATGGCCTAATTTAACAATAAACAAGTACCTTAACTATCTAAGTATTTTTCCTTAAATATTTTCCAATCTTTTAATTCAAACCATATGATTTTTTTTTAAAAAAATTATAATTCGATTTCACTTCTATTCCTTAATTTTAGTTTTATTTAAATTTGTTCTTTATTTTTCAAAATCACTCAAATATCTTCTTCAACTTTTTTTTAAATGAAAATTGATATTCTTTTTAAAGGATAAAACTTGAAAAAAAAATAAAGAATCAAACTGAAATTTGTACTAAAATTTAAAGAGCCACTAATAGAACTTGAAGTAAAATATCACATGAAAACCAAACAAAGAAAGGAAAAAATAAATGTAAAATGAAGTTATGCCTTAAATTCGAGATAACTAAGAATTAAAGAATAAAAGGGAAACATGAATCAAATTTAAAGAACAACATATACCTGTCTTGGTTTTAAAAATTTGGAAATGTAATATTATTTTTAATTAATTTTTTCAAATAACAAAAACTTTCGTAAGTAATTATTTTTATTTTATTTTTCCAAGGACAGTATCCACCTATTAGAAATAATTTTATTCAAGAAACTGTTAGATACTAAATATAAACACATCTTCTCATAAAGATTCAAACTTTAAGGGTTTGTTTGATTTGTGGGAGGGGAGGGAAGAGAGAATAAAGTTTTGGGTTATTAACTCAAAATAACCCAAAACTTTATTTTCCCTTCCCTCCTCCAAACCAAACAAACCCTAAATAATCATATTGTGAGTAGGTAGTCATTCCATTAAATTCAACCAGGTGATACTTCGGTAAGTGAATTCTGGTAACACTAAGTTACAATTTTCAAAACAACAGAAATACATTTTGTGGGCTGGTCTGTGCCCTTATGACGCAGTGTAACTTGTAAACTAGACTTATTTGTGATTTGGGCCCCCAGTCTAGCAAATGAAACACGGCAAAAATCTAAGAATACCATCGGTACCAAGAAATACATGTGGCAGTCGCAGATGGCAATAGCCAACATCACATTAATATTATAGCAAAAAAAAACATCACATTAATATATTCAATTCGATTATAAATTCGATTGTATCAAGAAAAAATTCGATTATAAATGCCAACAAAAAATGGCACAGTTAGCTAAGGCATCGTCCTTCACTCTAAAAGGGAGGAGGTTCGATATCTGCCGGTCGATGTGAGACTTTGTTGGTGAGCGATCTGTAAGTACCTCTGTAAGTGCGGGTTGGGTTTCTCTCCTAATCCTTTTCTCATTATCCCTCATCATCTTTAAATTATATCCATCCAATCAATCACAATACTACTTTAACTTCTTTCTCATCTTTCCAATCAACGGCTCAGATGCGTTAATGAGAAGAAAAGGAGAAAAATGCTAATGAGAAGATCTTCTTCCCTGTAAGTGCTCTTTGAGCCTGAACCTGGAGGCATAATCTGGCCTTGATGGATTACTGGTGTCTACCTCCATCTAAACTTTTAATATATCAAAAAAAAAAAAATCGATTATAAACACGATCTAGTAAATTTAGGCTTTTTTCCCTATTTGCCACTTTTTAAATAAATAATTACCATTTTGTCACTCTTTTTAAAATATTTCCCAATGTACCACATTTAGTCGACTAAAAATCGTGGATTTTTTTTTTAATATCCCAGTCATTTAGTCGACTAACCCACTTGGATTAGTCGACTAACCCACTTGGGTTAGTCGACTAAATGTCGGCAGAGGGGTTTTTTAAAGACCCCCCAACAGCGGCTTAATGGAACCCTAATCGACTAAATTGCTCTCCAAAACCTCTCTCTCTCTGTTTTTCTGACTAAATCGCTGCTGAATCCGTTAGTGGGTTGCGGAGGAAACTTCAATCTAGTGGCATTTGCGTCGTAATCGGTATGTTTTCATCTCCATTTTGTGATTTCCACCATAGTTTTTGCATCTCTCTAAATTTCACTCTAGGGTTTTCTCGCGGCTTTTTCAGAATACGATTGACTAAAAAAAAGCCGTAGGTTTTCTAAACCCGAACGGCATATTTAATGCAAAATTAATCGTTATTAATTTTTGAAATTCAAATTTTAGATCTAGATTAAAATATATCTATATGATAAATCTAAACTAATAATATTTATTTAATCCGTATTAAAAGCCGATCTGAAATTCGAATTTTGAATCTAGATTAAAAAATAATTAATTAAATCTATCTGATAGATTTTATCTAATCTATTTATTAAATATCAGAAGGCTTTTAAATTTGGATTAAATAAATAGATTAGATAAAATCTATCAGATAGATTTAATTAACATATTTTTTTAATCTAGATTTAAAAATCGAATTTCAGATCGGCTTTTAATACGGATTAAATAAATATTATTAGTTTAGATTTATCATATAGATATATTTTAATCCAGATCTAAAATTTGAATTTCAAAAATTAATGATGATTAATTTTGCATTAAATACGCCGATCGGGTTTAGAAAACCTATAGCTTTTTTTTAGTCGAGCGTATTCTGAAAAAGCCGCGAGAAAACCCTAGAGTGAAATTTAGAGAGATGCAAAAACTATGGTAGAAATCACAAAATGGAGATGAAAACATACCGATTACGACGCAAATGCTATTAGATTGAAGTTTCCTCCGCAACCCATTAACGAATTCAGCAGCGATTTAGTCAGAAAAACAGAGGGAGAGAGGTTTGGGGAGCAATTTAGTCGATTAGGGTTCCATTAAGCCACCGTTGGGGGGTTTTTAAAAAACCTCTCTGCCGACATTTAGTCGACTAACCCACTTGGGTTAGTCGACTAAATATGTTTAGTCGACTAATCCAAGTGGGTTAGTCGACTAAATGACTGGGATATTCAAAAAAAAAATTTCGCGATTTTTAGTCAACTAAATGTGGTACATTGGGAAATATTTTGAAAAGAGTGGCAAAATGGTAATTATTTATTTAAAAAGTGACAAATAGGGAAAAAAGCCGTAAATTTATCCTAAATATATGAAACATTTTTCCATTTATCTTTTGTGTTTATCATTATCTTAAAATTAATTTGTCTAACTTATGAACTAATATATAACATATTATTTTAAAGATATTCTAGGACATGTTAATTAAGTAATTTATTTATTTTCATCAATTTTTCAAATTAGATAAATAAGCCTTAAATTAAGAAAAGAAAAGGATGAGTACTTGATTTTATGACTGAAAAGAATATTGATGTAGATTCAGTAGATATAAAAGTTTTATTTTATATCAATCTAAACTATAACCCTCAAAAGGGAGCACCTGATCATAAAAATTGCTGGCCAGAATGAAAAGCCATTGTAACATTATATTACACGAACTTAACTTTGATTTTGGGCCCTTGGATCCTTCAACAGAGTTCAATCAAGAGCTTTATCCACAACACCCAGTTATATACAAGTCACAGTGAGTGTAGCATTTCAAGGCTGCCACAGTCAGAAGAATAAATCTTGGTATACCATATGTTGGTCAATAACTTTATTACCACATACCCATAGAGTTTACTAATAGATCTAGCAATGCAACAAACTACACTAGCAAGAATTACTGAAAATAGGTACTTGGCTATCTATCTCCATGAAGAGGGAAAAATTAACAATATGTAACTTGTATAACTATAAACAAGGAAAAACAAAAAGTATCAATGATTGAACCAATAAGTAGTTTCCCACAGCAAGTCAAATCAGATCTAGCTGGCTTCCTGTGCAATTGGAAGAAGAACTTCGGAATTTCTGATTTGTTGCGGCACTAAGCAAAGCTTTTCGCCTATTGGAGCCACTATCCTTGTATTCTTGCAGAGGTGGAAGACAAGCTTCATCTCCATCTTTAGATACTGTTCCTCGAATAATCTGTCAGAGTCACAAAGGGATATTTTGAAGACATGCCACATACAACAAATTATGAGCTGGAGTATATTATGTTATCTTCCCCCTAGTTTTTCTAAATAAGACAATAAATGTAGTTAATTTTATGTTTAGGACTAACTACTGTGCAGAAGAAATTTATCAACAAAACAAAATGGTAGGTCTGTACAGTATAAATCAAATGACGACAAGACATCAAGCATTCAATTTATTTAGATTATTAGATTTGATGTCTTGTTTGAACGTGGACAAGTTACTGCAACAAGGCATAGAAATTGGGAGAGCCCAACAAATTTTAAATGGACAATCCACAAATAAGTACATTTGAGATGCTTCAGCTAAGAAAAGTACAAACAAAATTTCATTTTTATTAATAAATTATAGAATTTCTCACATGGGAAATATTCTTTACCTTTGATGCCCAGGACCTTTCTGCTTGCAGACAAACATCTTTGATGTCTCTTCCAGACATACTAGAACAGTGAGAATCAACTAGAGGTCAGAATAGAAGTGCAAATATAACATATAAAGGTTTCAATGATTATAATGTGTTGAGGCAAGGATTAAAATATCAAACTTACCCTCCTGTAATTCTTGCAAGTTCATCTAATTCTGGTTCTGTAAGATGTTTGGCATATTTGGCTGCTATTTCCTTACGGTTGTCATGATCAGGTAGGTCAAAAGTGATCATAGTATCAAACCGACTAAAAAACATATAGAAACAACACTCAGGAATTAGGATTCACGTGACCGAGTCTAAATTACAGGCCACAAATCAAATTGTCCTCAATCGTACCTGATTAACGCTGCATCAAGGTCTTGCTTTCTGTTTGTAGCACCGATGACAATCACTTTCTTATCCTGTTCAAACCCATCAATCTGCACAAGTAGGCTTTTCAAGTTAGTTAAACATTAAAACTATAGATGAGCATCAATTAGTCATTGATCCAAGTGCTGTTTATCCAATAAAAAGTCCATATTCAAAAGAATCAAAACTCCTCGTCCTGTCAAGCTTATCTCTCCATAAAGCCATCATCCTCTTTACATATGACGACTAGGGAGAGAAGAAATTGATGCTATTCCTATTAGCAAGTGCCAGGGAATAGGCAACTAGGCATTAATAGTAGTAAAAACATTATTATGTATTTTTTTGGTATTTAATACTATTAAAGACTATAAAACTATGATTCAGAGTCTAGAAATTTTGAATTGCAATTGTATTTTTGTGTTACATATTGTTTTACACACACACACTAGGAGTATTGTATCTTATATTTTTCAAAAATAAAACTATCGTTAACAAGAATAACCTGACGCAATAAGACTGACAATATCCTGCGTGTAGCTTCATGCATTTCCCTATCACGGTCAGCAGCAAAGGAATCAATCTGCATCCCAAAGAAATGCAAACAGTAACAAATAAAACTAGAAAATGAAAATTTAGAATGAAAATAGAAAATTCCTACAGGAAAACATGAGCCACTCTGCATCCATCTGTCTATTACCTCATCCAGAAAAATAAGAGCACCCTTGGGAAGTTCGTTCGCAAGAGAAAAGACTTTTCCTAGCAAGTGCTCACTTTCACCGTAGTATTTGGACAAGACTACCTCCAGAGGTACATACAGCAATGGGACACCCTGCCAAATCCAGGCCAATTTCAGTTCATTGTATATTCAAACACTGAATGGGGGCAAAAACCTCGTGAGGGCAACAGAAGATACAGAATCAGCACTTGTGCAGCTAGAGTGGTGATCTACATAGTTTATACTCAGATGATTGTTGTACTAGTATATCAATAATCAAATGTTTTACTTGAAAAATGAGAGATTCTACTTTCAGATAATAACATGCAACTAGGACATTGCAAATGTCATTGAACATATGCCCAACATCAAACATAAGTCCCTCAAAGAGAACCTCAGTGAGTGCTAATTTATTGTTTTAATCCTCAATTAGGGATGGTTGGGATATAGACAAAGGGCTCCCAAACAAAGTACAAGGCAAACTACTGAAAAAGTGAGATTTTAAGAGTGGCATACCGCTTGACTAGCTATAACACGAGCACAAGAGGTTTTCCCTGTACCTGAGGATACAAATGCCATACAAATACGCCTTTAAATCTAGACATCAAGTATAGTTGCAGGATATATTCACATCCCACAAAAATGAGGGTTTTTTTTTTTTTTGGGGGGGGGGGGGGGGGGGGTGTTCAGCAGATGTGGTTTTTAAGCCAAAACTTCATTCAAATGCAATGTTATCAGCCAATACTCTACAATAACAACCTGAATATCATAGACCTGTTTGGTACTGATAATGTGAAAGAAACTTTCTTGACTATGTTTCCAAACACCACACCGTAAGAACAGCATCAACGGTGTTATGAAGACTACCATCCTGAATGCAGAATTTCATACCCAAGTACTCATGAAAAATGCTTGTATTTGAAAACATCATTCCACTTAAAATTTGGATGCTTTCTTAACCACAACCCAATCAGGGACAGTGGTCAAACAGTTTAAATTCCTCAAATATCTTCAGTTGAGAATTGCTTTTAACACTTTATAGCCCTGGCACAAAGCCTCAATAAAGTGTATCAAAATTTGTTTCGTTTCGGCTGTTAATTGTAATGCATATATCACTAACTAAGTTGCATACTCTAGACATGCCTGGCTATAGCAATATTTATAGAGAAGTAGATGACTCACATTACTCAATCATATGAAAAACCGGATACTAAAATGGCATACCTGGTGGACCCTCAAAGAGCACAGCTCGTGGCCTGGTTGCTTCATACTTATGACGAGTCCCACGAGCAATATCATCATATACTTCAGGTCTTTGTAAGGCTAATAGTATTGTATCTTCTATTTCCCTACAAAATCAGCACTTATGGGTTAAGAACTTCACAAGGAATTTCAAACAAACGCATATCTGAGCACAACTACTAACACATGACGCCAAGGTAAACATGTACTGAAAGGATAAAGAACATAAAAGTTGTAAGACAGCATGCATCTCATCAGTTACGTAGATTATATTATGGAAAATTACAGATGACCCGTATTTGTTGAGAACTAATCATGAATTCCTGCTCCCTGCCCTCAAGGCAATAAAGTCATAACATTGGGAATGTGCTAGATGGAACATTTGCTGTTGAAGATGAACAGAATTTTCACTGATAGAGGGGGGGGGGGGGGGGGGGAAGCAAGAGCCAATAGAGGCTGAATCCACCCTAGAACATACCGTTTCTGGTTATCATAACCGGCAATGTTGTCCCAAGAAATCTCACCATTTGAGATACCCATTTGAGGTTCATTGAGCCCATAAATTCTCACTCCCATTGATTCAAGATTTGCTATGGATTTATCTACAGATGGAACCTTTTCTGTTTCTCCCCTTGGTCTCCTATATGGGGCTCTTCTTTGTCCCAACTTTTTGCCAGCTATTTCTAAAATGGATACAAAAGCATCAAGCTCTTCAGTACTCAGGCTCCCATGCTTAATGAATTCAATCTCCTGCAACATAGACATCGTTAGTTGGAAATTAAAGGGACCCATTCCCTTTTCTTTATCCCACATTACAGGAAAAGCAAGCATAAATCATAAGAGAGAAAAGGGCACAGTTAAATACTAACAGCTTTGTCAGGGCTGATGATAGGATAATATATGAGTATGCATAGATCGTCATCAGTTGGATTCCCTTGTATATCCTTTTGCTTTGGAGGGCGACTAAGGGTAAGTTGCCATGCAACAGTGCTGGATAGTTTACAAGAAACGTTATGTACTAAAATAACTATATTCATATGCAAAAACTACTGAGTCTTCTAACTATCGTACAGCCAGCAGAAAATTCAGAATGCACCATAAATCATAAATGCACACATTCTAGGAAAATGAACAAGAAAACCTGTCCCAAGCACGGATTAACATGTTTGAACCACCCCCATTCTCTTCAGTCTTCACTCCAAGTTGGGAAACAAGATTGGCAAGAAGATGGGAAACTTCACTTGCAGGAGGAATTTGGAACTTGATGCTGACCTACAATGACAAAAGCCACCATCAAATATAATGTTACTTTCATTAGTATGAAAGTCCAAAACTTAGCTTACATAAACAAGACAGTGCTTGTTAAAGTTCTCAGCAATGCATCCAACAAACACACTGAGTCTCATTCTTAAGAATAACAAAATGATATAGTAGGTATTTGACAAGATAAAGAGAAATCCAACACCAGGAGGAGAGGGTGGGGGGAGCAAGGTATCAAATGTGTCTCAGACAAAAATATAACATATGTGGCAAGTTGAACCATGGAACCATGTCGTACATGATAATGCACGCATGGAGTTAACAGCTAGTAAATGAAGAAGATGCTTCATGGAATTTAAACTAGCATTGCATTTCATCTCCAAAAGGGACAAGACGGGGAGCAAATGTATTATATCCTGAAATCAGAGATGTTGCAGTTTTATCGACCATTTACACAAATATCAACCTTTCCTCAAGCATTACCCAAAAAATATCAGCCTTTATGAAAGTACTTCAGAACTTTTGGCTGCCAGTTAGAATGCCCAAACCAACTATCACAACCCCAGTTTCAATAAATGTATGTTTGGGTGACTCAAAACTGACTTTTGCAAAATAGAATATTAACCCAAAACTTGGTTTTGTAAATGGAAACAAAAGTTACCTTCAGAAAACTTTCAGAGAACTGGTTTTAGCAAACAGAGACAGGGTTTAGGAAACTGGTAGCCAAATACTCACAAATAATCCCTTCTACTCATTCTAAATTAAATGTATTTTAGATAAAACAAAATAATCAATATCTCTTTAAAGCAAAGGGCTCTTTCAATGCAGAACAACAGAGATTACATACAGTTAAATCAAACTGCGGATGACCATAGGAAGGCAGAGAAACAGTAGATGAGAAATGCCACAACCTTTTGACCTTTAACAGAAACAGTGAAATCAGGATGGGAAGCAGCTGAAATTCCTCTATTTACAAGTTTCAGCATTATTTGGGACCGTAATTTCTTGGCAACTCCTTCCAAATCCTCATTACTTGAAGGCAAGGCTGGTGATGAGGAAGGTACAGACTGGGCAGTCTCTTTCCGACTCTCATCTGCAGACTGCAGTAAAACTATCTTAGAAGGAAATATTTCAAAGACTAGCATATTTGGTTCAAGGTGCAATGTTGGGGGTCCAGAGCTCAAATGCTAGTATGTGAAGAAGCAGAAGATGAGGTCGTATAATTCAATTAGCATGTTTTGGGAACACGAATGAACAACATACAATGACTCTGGCGAAGATACTAAAAATTCGACCTACCTCGTTAGTATCTGCGTATGCCATTTCTAGAACTCCAACCCCAAATATACCAGCTAATACAACTGGAAACATTGAATACGGTCCAGCAGCATCAGGTAGACCTCTAGAACGGAAAACCTCAGACGAAAACGCAGACTCTAGAAAAGAAAACAAATACTCGGCATGAAAAAATAATAATCTCTATAAAATGAAAAGCAGAGAGATGGAAATGGCAATGTCGAAGGTATCAAAAAACATCTTCAAAACAGAAAGACAAAATTCAACCTATAGAACACGTCCTATCCCTGTTCATTGTCCAATCCATACAGCAAATATTCAGAGAACAAAGTAAAGAAAGCAAAGGGCTTACTGAAATAGTCAAGGCGAAGCATTAATAAATGACTCAATGAATTCCAATGAGCAAGACTAAAAAACTCACTCATGAACATTCCGACACTGAAGAGCAGAGATGAACTTACTGTGAGAGAAAGGTCGGGTAATGTGGCGCGAGCAAGCAGAAGGAGTCAGGATTTTGAGAGATGAAATTGGACGCCATAGCCGAGAAGTCCTCACTAGTCGCTCCAGAATCGCCATCCCGAAGTTGGGAAATGATGATTGATCCGTTCTTCGCTATTTCGCACCGTCCGGTGATATGCCGCTCAAAACCACTCCGGCGCTGAGTAGCAGCGCGTAAACTGCACGTAAAGTCGGTGCAGCTCGGGCCTCAAATCCGGGCCTGGTCACTTGCCAGTTGCCAAGCACGGAAGGGAGATTGAGCAAAATAAGAAAGAAAGGAAAAAAAAAAAAAAGGATTGATACACTTTTTTTTTTTTTTTTTTTGGCTATTGATACACTTTTAAGACTATTTTTCAAACTAATAGCGTGAGACTCACGCTACTAGTGGCGTGTCAATTAATTAATTAAAATATTTTAATTAAATATATAATTAATTATAAATAATAAAAATTCAAATTAATAATTAAGAAAATTAAAATATCTAAAATTTATTATAAATTTTAGAAACAAGATTAATTAGTAAATTAAATAATTATTATATAGATGACTAATTATTTAATATTTTGTATATTAACAATTTGATATATAAAATATCCATATCAGATAAGATAAGTTTAAATAGAGAATAATAATTAATTAAATAATTAATTTACTAATTAAAAATTTACAATAACACAATGGATGATCCACACTTTACGTTTTGTTATAATTAAATTATACCGCGTAATATTACGCGGTATAATTTAGTTATAACAAATAACAAACGATTAGGCCGGTATAATTCAGTTATAACAAAGTGGAAAGCGTGGATCATCATGTTATTGTAAATTTTTAATTAGTGAATTAATTATTTGACTAATTATTATTCTCTATTTAAACTTATCTTATCTAAGATGGATATTTTATATATCAAATTGTTAATGTACAAAATATTAAATAATTAGTCTATCTTGAGGTTTATAATAATTAATTAATTAATTTACTAATTAATCTTGTTCCTAAAGTTTATAATAAATTTTAGATATCTTAATTTTCTTAATTATTAATTTAAATTATTATTAATTTTTTATTATTTACAATTAATTATATATTTAATTAAAGTATTTTAATTAATTAATTAATTTTTTATTAATTACGTGAGACTGTCTTACGTCACCAGTAGTGTGAGACTGTCTTACGTCACCAGTAGCGTGAGACAGTCTCACGCCACCAGAAGCGTGAGAGTTACGAGTGGCGTGGGCCCCCCTCATGTGACTGGTAGTGTTAGCATTAGTTTGGAAAATAGTTTTGAAAGTGCATCAATCTGGTTTTTCTTTCTTTCTTTCTTATTTTGGTTAATCTGCCAAGCACGGAACTTGGCCGAATCATCAATATAAACTACTAAATGTTGTAGCAGATCAGCTATTGGGCCATGTATATCACACTGATTGGTCAATAAATGTCATTGTAATTACATGGCATGAAATAAGTGGTCCAACGTGTTTCTTAGTCCACATAAACATTCCAGATGGCAATTTCAGCAACAGCTATTGGTCCATAAAAATACCCCAACAATAAATGATTCTACACGATAGTTGGATTACAATGACATAAAAGTCTTTTGTATGTGGATTCTCATTGGTCTACAAATTCCATTTCCCCAGGTTGCAATTACTAGTCACTTGACTATTTTACACCCATTACGATTAATTGAAAAGTTCATTCCCCATGCATATTCTTCACCCCATCATTACTTCATACTTCATATCAGTAAGCAAACCCTAGCCATCAACTTTGTTTCCTATATAACGAGGTTGATCTTGCTGAACTAAACACGTTCTGAAAAGAGGTCAAAATACTTGATTTACTCACGATGCTTGCTCGGGATGTTGCCTCCTTCACTCAAGGGGATGACTCACACAACTTCTGGGTCATTTATGCGAAGGTCATGGCTGGCTTATGGCATATTCCTCATGAAAGGAGCCATCACAAGTTCACCTATAATGTTGTCTTAACTGATGAAAAGGTCCACTCAGCAACCACAATACCGTTAGTAAATCCAATAATATTCCAGCCACTTCTTACATTATATTGGTTGCAACTATCTATAATGAGCCTTGCCTTTTTTGGTAATATAACTGGATTCTAACACTAACTGTTTACTGTCTCCTCCTTTTAGATGTTGTAGGGCTTGTCACAACAGTGTATGGTGTTAGTAATTCTCTCACTTTTTCCGAATTCGTGAAGTTTATCTTTTTCACCTCTCCCTGGAAGTTTGCGTTGATTATTTCATCATTCTTAATCTGTTGACTGTGCTTAATCCCCAGAAACCAGAGTAGTCTATTCTCAATTAAGTAAAATAACGTTGCTGGGTGCAATTGTTGCACTTTATGAAAATCATCTTATCTGTTTCATATTCAATGTTTATGCTAAAATAGTCTGACTGTAAGTAATACTGTTTCCTTTTTCCTCGCATTTTTTCTTTCTTTAGTTTTTCAAAGATCGGCATTACTTGGAAAAGGACTGGGGCAAGTATTTTTCTATGAGTCAAAGGAAGGGTTGATTTATTATTTTTCCCAGTGTTTCTCAAGATACAAATAGTCTAAATACTTTTTCCGACCACCTAGATTGCGGATGCACGCTCTGAAGTGTTATTTTAAGATTCTGCTATCTCTCATTTCCGAATATGTATACAAGACATCAATGGACTAGATCCACCTACGTTCTCTTGAGGCATTTTTTCCTTTCTGCTGTGGACTCTAGGCAGTATTCTTGCTGATTTGACTAGCCAGCAAGCTTTGGCGCAATTATTCCAAACTAATCATAAAGGAGAGAGGAAGGCGAATAATGATGATGGCAATGAAGAATTTACCATGAAAGTGTCTTGGGTTTCCCATATGCTTGAGTGATTTTATTGATTTTTTTAATGTTTAGATTCAGATTTGTTGTACAGCCCATGAGCGAAGGTCTAGATGAACATTACAAGGCAACATAATAGCAATAAGATTTATCTTTAATGTTCACTATGATTTGTTTGGAATAAATTTTAGAAAAAACTTATCCTCTATTTTTAGGTTATAAAAAATTTATAAGACATTTGCCATGTTTTTTTTATAAGTCAATGGCACTAATTCCATTAATCATGAGTAAGATTAATATAAAATTAAATATTTACTTTTTTATATGTAGTAATACAAATAAAGAGTTTGAAATAAAAGGCCATGAAACCTAAATATAACAAAGGCCTTCTTAGCTCCTGTATTTATAAATTATATTATAAATTAAATATTTACTTTTTTCCATATTAGGTTAACCTTTTTTTTTAATTCCATATTTATTACTTTATATTGTATATTTGTGATTCTTAAGATACAAAATTGGAAGGATTTAAAATAATGGTCAAAATACAAAATATGGGAAGTAAGGTTAATATAGATTTTGAATTTCAAATGAAATATGAAGAATGATAGGTAGAGAAAAGGCATGGGTAGTGAGAGATTCGTGGGAAGCATTGAGCTATGCGTTAAATCCCGTATTTATAGTAGGCAGATGAAAGCCATAGGGAGTGAGAGATTCTTGGAAAGTAACAACTTTTTTTGTTTTGAATAATGAAAGTAACACCTCATTATAATGTATATGGGAAGTTGTGATTTGAAACTCTAAATAAACTAGTAATTAATTTGGTCATATTTCAGATTTTATAGCACATACCTATAGCATTAACCTCCCATCGTCCACGGATTTAACAGTAAGTTTGTTGCAATAAAAGTATACTGATTTTAATTTGTCTTTAAAGATTGGTAATATCAAGTTATATTTGTTTTTTGAAAATTTTATTATTTATTCAATGACGTATTACAAAGATATATGATAAATACTAATTGTTTTAATTTCATATCTTAATGGTATAAGAGAATATCATGTTTTAATTTTTCCAAACATGATTTTCATGTAATTATATATTGATAATTTAAATGTCTTTATTCATAAAGACTAATGGTTATAAGGGAAAATACCTGCACAGCCAATGGGATTAAACAAAAGTTTAATGGTAAATAACTACATCCTCCTCCACAGCCAATGGGAAAATATCACCATTTGACATATTGTGATAGTAATTAATTATATTGAATAGATGGTAGTTGGTATAACATAAATATTATAATCGTCACATATTTTCAAAATATGTCATCAATAACTCTACTAGATGAGCAAAATTTCCACTTACATTTATGGCACTAAAGACTGGGTACTAATAACAAAATAACTGAATCACCATGAAAATTCAAAACACCATTAAACAATGTTGATTGACGCACACACCTTTGAATATGAAGACTGGGTAATAATAACGAAAAAACTGAATCACAACTTTTAGATACGAAGATGATGTGACACGTGTTAATGTAGGAACAAAAAACAAAAACAATGCAAACGCCAAAATCAATTAAATGAAGAAACTGAAACTAATAAATCAGATTATTATATCTGACGTTCAAGTACTTCAAATACAAATTGTAAGCAATTGAAAAAAACAATCTTATAAATATTAATTGAATTAGTCTTTAGGTATGGTGACATCACATGTATTGTATTAGTCCCTGATGGAAATATTAATTATATGATTTCTATTTCATCCAATGTTTTCTGTTGCTGGCTTACTGTATTTATTTGAGAGGGTTTTACTGTTTTTCTGGGATGGTTTAATAATTTTTGATTCTTTTACTTATATTGAATTTCATGTGAAAGATATAGTTGTTTTTTATCCCTCGAACTCCACTTCTTCTCTAATATTCTCTATGGCTGGATAGGAGCATTTAAATCTAAAGAACTTCCTAATATTTGAAGCAAAGAGAAGAGATAAAACAAACAACTCTGGCTTGAAGCATCAGATGATATGGATATGATTTTGCAGCTATTCTTTCCTTATGTTTAGTTTTCGTTAGTTTGTGCTCTACATTTAATGAATTATCAGATTTTTATATCCGTTATGCCTTTCATATTCCTTTCCTTTTATTATGATTTAATGATCTTATGTAATATGGGGAATTTCAAAGTAATTTTGTAAAAAAAGAAAAAGAGGAAATTACAAAGTGTTCATAATCGTTATCCATGAATTTAGTATTATTATTTATGGAATTTAGATGATTCTTATTTCTGTGTCAATAAGAGGATTACTATTAATATTTATTTATTGTTGATTTATTATTATTATTATATTGATAATGATATTGAATTAATTAAGAGATTTAAAATATGAATTTCAATACAAAAGAGGATTTAAATATTAATAATAAGTATAATTATAAGAGGATTATAATTATACTTATTATTAATATTTAAAATTGTTGATTCGCCATGGGGGAAGCAAAATAACAGCGGGAAGAAACATAGGGTGTTGGAAAATGTGAGCGTGCATGGTATATAAATGAGAAAAAAAGGTAGGACTCATGGATTTGTCACTGGGATGAAAAAACATGTGTTTGATTTATTTTGGCGACAAATAATAAGTGCATCCAAGGGTTTAGCTCTGATATGTAATATATGACCAATTACTATTGACTAAATTTACATTCAATTTTGGGACGTAATTTATTGTATTTGGGTATATTTGATATTTAATTATTTTAGTTGATAGGCCTTTAAATCTCGGTGATAGTTTTTGTTTATTCTCTATGATTATAAGAAGATTTCTTTTAGAGATATTTTGTATTTAATTATTTCAAATGATTGGCCCTTAAATCTCAGTCAAATTAGGATATTTTTAATTTGATTTATTCTTCACGAGTCTAGGAAAATTTAAAGCTACAATAATTGGCACCAAACCTAATTTAGCCTAAAGGTAACCATTGGTATGCGGCTCATGAAGTAAGAAGCCCATTGTATAATATTTCTTGATAACCATTATGGATGATTGAGGGAGTTGAATTTCTTTATCATTTATGAATTTTTGTTGTTTTTAATCTATTCCATTACTCCTTATTGCTTTGGAATCATATCATCTATGTTGTTTTCAATCTATTCCTTAACTCCATATCAACGAAATGTCTTTTTATGCTTTATACTGCTTAACTTAGGTATTTTCAAGTGGTTAAGGAATTTGTAGTTGTCAATTATAAAAACAAGTATATTTTTAAATATACACACATTTAAGTTTTTCATAGAATAAATATATGAATTAGATATTTTTTTTATCAAATTAAATGCTACATAGTCATATACTCTTATTTTTTAAGCACTCTTTGTTTCATTTCATTCCAATTAGGAGTGTGGCTGTTTCTATTATGGATATTTTGAAAAATTGTGTGATGACGCTGAAATTTTTAAGGGAGTTTCAGTTTGGTCATTGAAAGAATTCCACACATTGTGCAGCACATAGGTTATTTAATTGTCGGGATGGTTATGCAAAAATTTACTTCATTTTTTCATCGACACGGATGATGATCACTTCATTTTTTTCTCCTGCATCAAATGATAACTATTGTATGTTTATTCCATTTCAACCAAGTCCCCTAACATGGTTAAATGTGCATGGTTGTCTATAATGGATAATTTTTAGAATTGTACTGAATTTTTTATGTTGATTTTTTAGAACTTCGTTAAGGAACTTTTAGTTTGGTCCAACTAATCATTACTTTCATCGGTAGGTTATGAAAGTGAAAGAATCTCGCGCATCACACACCTTGAGGCATATAATATTACTGATTTTAGGTGTTTAACTATAGTTTTTTAAAAAAGAATAATCTACATATTGATGATTTTTATTGCATGTGACCTCGCATTGCATAGGGTGGTTTGTCTTGACGGATCAAATAATACACATTTTTGATATAATAGTGGAAATATTAAATTAAATTAAAAGCAATATAGCAATAAGTATACCACTTATTTAATACCTTTAGTCAACTTGGGTTAAATCAAAATAAACTAAATTATATAGTGAAGAGCACAACTCGGGTCGTGTTCTCTTAAGAAACTTTTTATTTGATTTCTAAACTAAACTAAGTGACAAAAACACTGCAAGGTATTTTGAAATTGATTTTTTTTTTTAATGATGGATAACAACCTAAATTATTATTTTTTTTTGAATTTTTGATAAAATGATGAATAAAAGTGTGAAATTAGATTTAAGGAATAATATGATGGAATGCTCCTTGTAAGCGAATTGATGGCTATCTTAGCTTGCCTAATGTCATATGAGTTAATTAATTCACCAAGTCTATTTAAAAATTCTAAACACAATTCGAGTAAAGTCATTATTGACAAATAATAGTCCTAAACAAACAACTTATTAAGGAATTTTTTAAAACCACTTGGGGGCAATTTAAATAGAGTTGGTAAAACTTGCTTCCTTAATGAAGAATGCTCATAGAGACACTGAATAGCAACACACAAATCAATTATCATACCTAACAACAGGCTCGATGAAACAATTTCAATGAGTGTGAATGAAAATAAACAAAATCAAAACCCAAGTCTTACAACTCAATTTAAAGTACAATAATCCAACTAAGAATGATTTAAAACTTAGGGATAAGGGTCTTATTTGCCCTGGAAGTTTTCGCTAAAGAGCACTCAACACCCAGAAGTTTTTTTTGGAGCAAAATTGCCCCGGAACTTCCGGGGAAAATAAGACCATTATCCCTTTACTTAATACGTTTTAAGACGTGGTGCATAACTTAAAATTATTTGAATGTAAGTAGGGTATTAGTGTTGAAGTGATTTGGATTTTTCAATTTTGAAATTAAAGTATCCAAAATATTAAATGGAACCAAATAAATGGTCATGTATCAATTGTCTTACTTTTAATGTTTGAATAATTTTTCAGAGTTCAACAATATTTTGTCATCTGAATGGATTTAAATTTGTTGGTCATTTTCTAATGCAGGTAATAAGTAAGTTACACATGATTTAAACCGCAGGTCATACTGAAATATCTTTTTGAGCCTATTGGTTTAGATTTTTTTTTTGGCTTTATATGTCTTTATGTTAACAGTTATGAAGATGCTCTCAATCCACGCAATGCACGGGTAATTAAGGCAAAGGCCTTGAATAACAGAAACGTTGGCGAAGAAATTTTGATATATAGAATAAATATGAACCCATCTAAATCTAAATTGCTTTTCAACCTGATAAGGAGGCAATCTCCCCATAATAATTTCATTTGCAATGACGATAAACAAAAGTCAAGGTCAATCAATATCCAATGTAGGTCTCTACCTAGCGAGTCCGGTTTTCTCACATGGGCAACTTTATGTTGTATTATTGAGGGTTAAGAATTTTAATGATTTGAAATTACTTATATTAGATGAGTTCAATAAATGCAGTAGTACTGAAATAAATGTAGTTTATAGAGAAGTTTTTTAAAACCTTTTATTGCAATAATAGCATGAAGATAATCTTCTTTATCTCCATAGGATTTTGTGAAATGTATCATAATTATGATGTAATGATGAGTTGGTTGAATAATAACATTGTAGCATATGTTGATCATTTTAGCCCCTATACAGTTTTAACATCTTCTTTGGAAAGAATGTAGATTACTACGACTAACCAAGAATATGAGGTTGATGTCTTCAGTTAATCAAGTTGAACAAGAAAAGATTAAATCATTTTCAGAATGGTTGCTAAATGTGTGAGACGGGGCCATTGGGTTGCCACATGATGGTTTTGCTGACATCACTATACCCTCAGAGTTGTTGCTTCATGATGATAGTAATCCAATTAGATGCATTGTTGAAGCTACTTACCCAAATTTAAAAGAACATATATTTGACGAATGTTACCTGACCAATAGGTCAATTATTACACCTAGAACAAAAAAGGTGGATATGAATGAGTACATTTGTTCTTTATTGCCCAGTGATGCGGTTGAGTACTTTAGTTTTGACTCTATAGGTTGTACAAAAAACACTAATGGACGCTTTGATGATATGTATGACACAAAATATCTAAATGTAATTAAATGCTCAGGGATGCCTTATCATAAATTGGTATTGAAAGTTGGTGTACCAGTTATATTAATAAGGAATATTGGTCAAGTAGCAAGGTTGTGTAATGGCACAAGGCTACAAATTACACAACTTTGAAAAAATGTCGTTAAGGCTAAGGCATTGAACGACATAAGTGTTGGTTAAGATATTTTGATTCATAGAATGGATATGAACCTATCTGAATGTAAACTTCCTTTCACTTTGACAAGACGAAAATTCCCCTTTATAATTTCATTTGCAATGAAAATCAACAAAAGTCAAGGACAATCCATGACTGATGTTGGTTTCTACCTTACGACACCAGTATTCTCACATAGGCAACTATATGTTGCACTTTCTAGGATGAAGAGTTTCAATGGTTTGAAATTACTTGTCTTGTATGAGTTTAAAAAATGTAGTAAGACTACAGCAAATGTTATTTACAGAGAAGTTTTTCAAAACTTGTCACTACAGTAATAGTTTGAATGTATGTTTTGTGTTGCCATTGTAAAATGTAAATGATGTGATATTATGATGGAGGAAAATTGTTTGATCTTTACATGATATCATGTGTGTTAAGTTAAAACCAATTTTGATCTTTACATGATATCATATGTGTTAAGTTAAAACCATTTAAGTATTTATCATATCCGTGCATCGCACGGGTCTAAAGTCTTGTTCTTTCTCAAAAACATGATGAAATAAAATCTCCCAAAAATATACCCTATAAATATTAAAGGGAGAAATCCAATAAAATACCGTATGAATTTGCAAAACCCCCAGAAACCACTGAATTTGTAAAAAGATTAAGAGATGACAAAGACTTCTGAGGGTTATGCAAATTCATGTAAAATGACCATCTTGCCCCTTTTAGAGAGAGATGAACGAGAGAACAAGATTAGAGATTCAGAGCCTCCGCCGCCGTTGAAGCCGACGTTGACCTCTACCGCCGACGCCGCACCCGCCCGCCTTGGACACCGCCACCTTAGACACCTCACCGGCCAGCATCGATGATGAAAAAGAGGGGAAAAAAAGCTGAAACCCACAGAGGAAGAGGAACAGTAAAAAAAAATTTCGATCAGTCTCGATCCGGAAGAAAGTGGAAGAAGAAGATGTGAATGAAGGAAGGAAGAAAGGAAGGAAGAAGATGATGATTTACATGGTGACAGAAGAAGAAAAATAGAAGAACAAGAAAAAAAAAATCGCGAGAATGCCTTAGGCATTCTCGACGCGCATTCCCGAGAATGCCTAAGGCATTCTCGACCCGAATGCCTTAAGAACATTCTCGAGAATGCCTTAGGCATTCTCGGGAATGCGCGTCGAGAATGCCTAAGGCATTCTCGCAGTTTTGTTTTTCTTCTTCTTCCTTCTTCTTCTTCTATTTTTCTTCTTCCGTCACTGTGTAAATCATTATCTTCTTTCTTCCTTCCTTCCTTTCTTCACATCTTCTTCTTCCACTTTCTTCTGGGTCGAAACCGATCGAAAATTTTTTTTACTGTTCCTCTTCCTCTATGGGTTTCAGTTTTTTTTTCATCACCGGTGTCGGCCGGTGAGGCGTCTAAGGCGGCGGCGTCCAAGGTGGCGGGTGCAGCGTCGGCGGCAGAGGTCGACGTCGGCTTCAACGGCAGAGTCTCTGAATCTCTAATCTCCTTCTCTCTCGTTCATCTCTCTCTCAAAAGGGGCAAGATGGTCATTTTGCATGAATTTGCATAACCTCAGAAGTCTTTGTCATCTCTTAGTCTTTTTACAAATTTAGTGGGCTTCTGGGGGTTTTACAAATTCATATGATATTTTATTAGAATTCTCCCAATATTAAAAGAGATGCCACTTACTTTGATTTGCAATTTTACATGATCACAAAGTATTAAAATGAAATTCTTGGTGAAAAAGAAAAAGAAAGAAAAGAAATTGACAGATAAAAAAAATAAAAAAAAGTAATAATTTTTTTTATTTACATTAATTATGTTAATCAAATTTTAACAGTTTAAATTCACTTATTTATGTGATCAAACGAAAAAAATTCACCTATTTATATTTTTAATAATAATTTATAAAATATTAAATATGGGGATAGGATATTGTCACTACCAATTTTATGTCACTACCAAGTCACTACCACTTTTTTACCGTTGGATCAGAATCTTATCTACATTTATCATTTCTTTCTCCTATTGAGATTCTGATCCAACGATAAAAAAGTTGTAGTGACATAAAATTGGTAGTGACAATATCCTATAATAACATCAATTTTTTAAAAACTAATAGTGAATTGGAGATTATGGACAATTATCTCATAACTGATTAATGAGATTGAAACTTGTGTTTTTTTTTCCCCTATAAGACGAAGTCGTTTATCTTCTCAACAAACATCTTGTTAGTAAAATGTAGTAGTAATACATTTTAAATATCCTAAAATAGTTTTCTTTTAGGTTAAATTTGTTAAAATGCGTTGTCATTTACTAAATGAGTTTTGTGGATAGTTATGAATGAAGAGTACTGAGTTGGGAATGAAATGAAAAAAACTAAAATGTGTACTTACTAAATTTCTTTTTGGGAGGAAAATGTTATTTACGTCATATTCGGGTAATTTAATGATATATTTGGTATGAAAGATTTAGAGGGGAAATTCTTATAAGTTGGATTTAAAAAAATAGAGAAATGAGGTTATAAAATATAAATAAGAGAAAATGCCATATAAAGTTATTTGAAATAAAAAATTCTAAATCAAGTTGTTAAACCCAACAAATCACTACTTAAGTTATAAATTCAATTTAAGATTTTAAAATATAGATAAATTGACTGTATTACACTCTCCTAATCTTCTTTATTATACTCCTTATCTTCTCTATCATCTTTCATCTTGAAAAAAATTTAATTGTTCTTTAATTTAGTCTTTTAATAAGTGTGTATATATATTAACATTAATATATAATAAAATAAAATAAAATTCATTTAAATCAAAGGAGATTTGTGTTCAGGAAAAATGATTTGAGTGTTAAAAAAAAAACGCATAACACAGTTATCAATTAAATGTTTTTATTAAATATTTTGAATAAAATTTTATTTTTGGAAGAACTCAAATTAGTTTTTTGTCAATAAAAAAAAATCAATCTTCATTAATACGAAATTTTACTTATGTGATATATAGGTTGTTTTTTTACGTTAATAAATATATTTTCTTTTAAAAAATCATTAATGAAAATCATTAATATGTGGTTTGCTATATCAAACAAGTTATTTTTTATATTAATATTTTTTCTCAATGAATAAAAAATCAAGTAAAAAATAATTTTTTATTTTCAATGTTCAACTAGAAATCATTTAATTAATATTGAGGCTGATACTTTTTTTTTTTGAATTGTTCCTGATCATTCTTCCACAATTCATAAAATTTCTTTGATATAAGTTTATCATATTTTATTTTATTATATATTAATATTTATATATATTTACACTTATTATAAAAATAGGTTAAAAAGTATTGAAACCTTTTTAAAATGAGTAAGGAGACTATGAGAGGGTAGTAACAACATTTAATCTAAATTTTAAAATTCTAAATTGGGTCGATAACTTAATTAGGGATTTATTGAATTTATCAACCAAATTTAGAATTTCTATATTATAAATAGTTTTATATAGGATTTTCCCTATAAATAAAGAGAACATGTAAGATAAAAGATTTTAAAAAATTAATTGAAAAATTTGAACTCAAATTCATTCATTTTTATAAATTCAACTAAAAAAACAGATTTCCTCCGGCTCGCTTTACCTACCCTCCCCTCATATGAAACAAGCCCCTTAACCTAAAAACCCACTATTTCAAAATATTTATTACACTTTATTGGCTTTTTTTTTGGGGGGGGGGGGGGGGGAGGAAGCCTCAGCTACCAATCACCAGTGACGGCTCCCGGCTGGTGGGTGGTGTTTTTTTATTTCAAGCATGATAAAAATACAACATTGTCAGCACCTTAGTAGCGCAGTGGCATATGAGCCAGTATTAACTAGTTTTCCTTCCCCATGTTCAGGGTTTGAACCCTGCCCCCTTCTCCTACTATGATATATCAAAAAAAAAAAAAGCAACATTTTCAAATTTCATTTTAGTACCTTTGAATTGATTTGGAATTATGCATAATGGAATCAATGAATTGTTCTTTTATATTTCTAGAATATTTTTGTGGGATTTTCTCAATTTACAATCCATGTGAAAAAACATTCATATGCAGCGGTTTGAAGCTCGCGCACACACACAACAAAAACAAATGGAGTTATCCATTGCCAGGGCCTTATTTTCTTAATTAATAATCAACCAGTCCAGCATTTCTTATGGGAAAATAGTCCATCAACTACTTTGTTTAATTTTTATGTAATTTTGCCACAAGTTTTTTTTTCCCAATTTTTTCCTGCTCCCCTGTAACTGTTATGTCTTGTAACTCCTTTTATTAATATAAACTTAATAGGAGAATGCAACTAAGCCATGTACTGTAGCTTCTCTTACAGTTTACTATTTATTTGAACAGTATCAGCTCAGTTGGTAAGCCGTTTCATCTCATGAGGCTCCGTGCCGTTTGCTTTTTAATTTTTAATGTCCAAAAGCAACACTATGGAAAACCCTAAGCTTAGTTGCTCTGACTCCGAGAATGCTTTTTTTCGTTTTCACCTCCGCCGCTAACTTCTTAGCTGCGCCTGACCAGAGTTAGGTTACCTGCCATCGCAATTCAATTTGACCCGAGTTTGATGACCCACTCCTTTCACCTTCTCCAACCAAAGTTCGCCCTCAGAGACGGCGTTCTTCCGTGATTCGCTAATCCACTATTCATTGGTTTTTCCACTTTCAAGCATTCGTCCAATCAAAATCAAAATCAACATCGACCTCGTCATCGCCTTCGCTGTTTCTCTTCCTTTGGCATTTCGAAGAGGATGATCGTTGGTTTCTCCCGGTGAGCTGCTTTTATCCTTCATAATCTTATCCTTTTTTCGTCTTTGATGGGATGCTTGTGGATATGCTTAGATTCTCCCTTCTGTATTTGACGACTGATAGTTTGATTGTTGAAATCTGATTCCTTCTTGTCGCTCTAACCATTTGAATTTTTTTGTTTGCGGTGCATTCCGCTGCTACTTCTGTTTTTTCAGCTTGGATCCTTCTCATCACGTCCTCTTCCAAATTTGTACATTCCATTCTCCTTATAAGACACTAAAATCCTTCTCTTCACTAACAAGCATGCTGCATTCAGAGGTAATACTCATAGATTCTTGTAGCTAATACTTCACATTTTCACTTATTCTCTCGTAGAATTATTAAATTATGATTTATTTGAATATCAGCATATGGTTTGTATGGTCTTTTGAAATCTCCTTTAGAAAACATATTGAATTATGTGGTTCTGTATGCAGTGTCTCTAAGCCATGGTGAGATGGATGATGAATCCAATTCAACGAAAATGATTTTATCTGGTATTGGCTGTCTCATACAAATCTTGACCCCTGAAAGTCCACACGAATAAGGAAACTCAACAATTGATTCACTTCGAGCCCTCAACCCAATATTCCCCTCTTCTTTTCTCCCCTCAAAGCATATCTCAATCCCAACCTCCTTCCCATCTTTTTACCCATCCGAAGTCCCCAGCCACTTCAGACATAAGTCTCTCGATAAATTAGTTTTGAGAGGAATACAAAAGTGAAGCAGAAAGGAGAAAAAACAAGATAAAGGATAACAAAGTCAAAAACTATAGTCATAGATAAGAAACTCACGTTCCAAGATATGAAATTTATGCAGAACATAATTTCTGACATCTATATATTTGTATAGCATTAAACTGTCATTTAATTTGAAACTTTATATTGGAAACTAGTAAATTTGCTACCAATACTCATGAATAATGACAACAAATCAATATGTAATAACAGCTATATTGAATGAGTGAGATTTTCTTCTTTTACCTGTTCTTGATCTTACTTGTGCTGTCCATTCTTCAATAATCTACATGTTCAGGAAAAATTGAGGCAGCAAAAGTTAGTTATCAAGAGTCGCCAACCAACCCCCCAAAAGAAATAGTTGTGTAGACCTAGCAAAAGGAAAGCCACCCAAGGAATCCTTACTTGGATGAATGCTAAGTAAGGCCGTATTTAATATTGGTTGCTTGCTGGCAAATAGTGCAAAAACTTTAAACACCATTTGGAAAATAGGTTTTATTCAGAAATTACCTACCACATTGGTACCCTTCGGGATAATATAATCTGCCCAGTTCCTTTTGCTGAAGTTGTTTGACACCGATCTTGTTGTTGCTAATTTACATTGATTGTTTATAGGATTCACCATAGAATAAGATTTTTGTTATAAATATCTAATATCATATTATTATCAAGCAATACCTGACAACCTTTGTAAAAAAAATTTCTTTCTGTAGGTTGCTGCCTTCAGAGCTATGCTGGAGGAGATATTCGAGTCATCCCTTTTGGTGCATGTGGTCGATATCAGGTATATATCAGGAGAACTACTTGAAGGAATTTTATACATGAATAAAGAATGTTAAGAGAACTTATCATGCTGACCATCATTATTAATTTATCTCATTAAATATCTGTGAAGTTCAGCCATCCCTTGTCAGAACAACAGATAGATGCTGTGGACAAAGTTCTGTCATAACTAGATGTATCTTCAATTCCAAGATTGATGGTCTAGAACAAGGTATAGTACATTCTGATTCTAATATTTGATCATTTACATAATTTGGAAAGAAAGAGGGAGTTGAGCTCTCTTACTTATATGAAGAACTAGATTCTGTCTCTCCTTATTAGTAATTATGTTTCTTTTGTTGATAGTAGTTAAGTTATTTAACATCTTTTACAAAACAATTGAAAGGAGGGACTAACATAATTCAAATCTGATTATTGCAATAGAAAGCACAGGGATGCTGATTCAAATTTGATTATTGCATTTCCCACCTCATACCAGAATTTTGATTACAAATGATTTGATATCATGGTAATTGATTCTGTTTGTGGGGTGGTAAATTCTGCGATTCTCACAGGCTTAAGCAACTCTAGTATACTATAGTATCCTTCCCAGTTCAAAAGCTTTCCAAATAAAAGATGTCATGGTCTGCATCTGCGGAAATATTATAATTATTGTTTTCTACATGCAGTTTTAGGGAGGTGGTTGCCTGTTTCCGCTATGCTTCAATTGACCTTCATTCTGCTTATCTTCCACCACCTAAACTTGAATTCAACTATGATAATCAGGATTGGCTATAGAAAGAAGAAGATGAGGTTTATAATTGATCTTATTTGAGATATACTGTCCAGTTTTGAGTGCTTTAGTGTTTATGTGAATGTGAATCTTATCATTTATTTTTAAGTGTTGTATATGTTGCATCCGCGCAAAACGCGGGGGGAGTTATTTCTTGTGTTATCAATATCGTCAATATACAATGTAGCTTGTGACACAATTTACTATTGCTTAGAACAGTAGCAGCTCATTCTCAAGTCGTTGCATTATTTCGGGCTCCGTGCCAGATGAAGTGAAGAAAGAAGAACGAGAAGCAGACGTGGTTGTTAGGAAATGGAGGCAGACATTTTGAATTTTGAATTTTCAACCTTGCAGATTGTGACTTCTGACCGAATCCTTGCCACTGCTTTCGATTTTCAAATGTCAATGTCCCTTGTTATGGCAATCGATCAATCCTGAGAGCCACGGAGATATTAAGCGATGATCCTTCTCTCCCTGTAAGAACGGAAGTATTTGAAGAAAGTTAGGGTTCCTGAAGATCCCCGCCCTAACACCTGAAGACGCTGCTTTGCCTTTGCTTATTGATCATGACACCAACGATTGTAGACCTGAACAATTAATCATTTATTTGTGTTTAATGTCCATCTTAGCCATTTCTCTAGCTTCCTGTTGCCCTGGTATTTCCTTGTGGATTCTTCATCACCTAAAAGAGTCTGGATGCTGCTCACAGTAGAGCTTTCGGATTGATCTGCCAGAGCAAAGGATAGTGGTCTTTGAAGAGTGGGACACATTCGTGGAAGTTCTCAGAACTCCATTGCCTGCAACCTTCCGAATCAACTCTAGGTATTTGGTGATTTTCTGGTTGTCTTACTCTAGCCTATCATTTTCTATATGATAATATATTGAATATCTTAATTTCAAACTTAGTTGAATTCAGATTCAAATTGATTCTTCAAGTTTCTATTGATGCACAGTTTTGGTTTTACCTTGTCTTTTGTTTGGGTATTGCAGTAGCCAATCTTCTGCAGACATTCAACTCAACTGGAGAATGATTTCATGCAATCTCTTCAAGCTGAGGTGAGTCAACTACGATACTTTAGTAATCATGCTTTTATTGTGATTCTCTGTGCATAGAATCTGTGTTTGGGCTGTTCATTAAGATACCGTGGGATTTGTACTGCCAAAGGTGAGATGCCTATGCAAAACAGGGCAGTGGTAATTTTTTTTCATTTCAAGTTTATAGATCATTAGTTTTGGGTTGAATTAACATATGTATGCAGGGTATCCTACTAATCAAGATTTCAACTACGAGGCATTGATGCAATTGATGTGTTTTCAATTAAACAATGTTGGTGATCCATTTATAGGGAGTAACTACATGCTTAGTTGGTATCAGTTTGAGTTGTGTGTATTAGATTGGTTTGCCGAACTTTGGGAAATTGAGAAAAATGAGTATTGGGGATATGTTACTAATGGGGGAACTAAAGGAAATCTTTACACCATCTTAGTGGGGTTAGTATAAATATGCACTGCACGTGATTAACTAACATGATAAACCTATCGTTGTACAATATTTCCCTTTTAAAAAGTGACAGGAAAAAAAAAAGATAAAAATGGTATGTAACATAAGTGTTTTGAACATACAGGAGGGAGCTATATCCAGATGGAATTTTGTACACATAAAAAGAATCTCATTATTCATTGTTCAAGATAGCTAGAATAGCTAGAGTCAAGTGTGTGGTCGTTGGGACTAGACCCTCTGGTGAGATTGACTATCATGAATTGAAGGCTTCTCTTCTTGCTCACAAAGATAAGTGTTCGCCTCGCAAGTGTACGAGTTTCGCAAGTAATAAAGTGATAAGTACAGTATCGTTCCCACGAGGATTTGTTTAACAAATTGGTCAAACAAGAGGCTTAGTGAATTCAATCTAGTTGAGCTAGAACAAAGTTTTCATGTAGAATGAGAATTTTTAAAGACTTTTTCTAAAACTAAAAATTGTTAAAGGAAAATGACGTTTGACTTCAAGAAAAATGGAGCCTAGGATTCTTCTTCCCCTTTTGCATTTCATAAAACTTGGTTACTTCCTCTCTAGTAGTATGTCAATACATATAAGTGTTAGTCTAGGGTTCAAAAAGCACTTGAAACGCTCTCTCAAGTCAAAATCAAGTTTCTCTTCTCATTAAAATGCACAATCTCTTGCTACAATTAGTGAGAATCAATATTTAAGCAACAACCCTAATGTGACAATGCAAGGTTAGTAAATATATCTCTATTTTACCAACAAACCATCCATTTATCAAGTAAACTTCAAGACAAGCATGATTTCAATCAAGTTCTACACCTAGATTAGCTCTCTCGAGTCAAAACCCAAGTGAATAAATCATCTAAATGGAGGCCAATCACTTAGAAGCATTAAGCCAAGGTTGAAATCAACACATATATATATTTATCTACCAAAAGAGAGGAAAGTTCAAGTATTAATCCATACAAAAGGGTAAAAGAACCCTAGAATGAAAGGTTTAGCTACTCATGTTCAAATACACAGAGATTCTAAGCAAATGAACTGAATACATGAAGAAACTAAGAAGAAAGGAGAGGAAAAGAGGAAAAACCAAGGTGAAATCTCCAAAATCTCCTTTAGGATGAGCACCCAAGCCTCCAAGATTGTCCAAATCTCTCTCCCAAGCTCTTCCCTTGTGTGCCCACTTGATTCCCTAGGTCAAGAGTGTGTTTTTCGGCCCTTCCCTTTGGGTTAAATAGGGTTTTTTTGTTTCTGAAATGAGAAAACGCGTAGCTGTACTTTCAGCATTTTTTACGACTGGCTGCAGCCAGTGGTCCACTGGCTGCGGCCAGTGACACAGAGAACAACTTGCTGCGGCCAGTTGTAAACTGGCTGTGGCCAGTTGCACAGATTCTTCCAATTTTTGCACTGCTTCACATCTTTTCTTTCTTTCCTTGTTTCTTGATTCTTGTGGAGCTTCAAAGCTTGTCTTCACCTTCCTACAAAAGAGGAAGGAATTATCAATTCTCAATTAAATCACAAACTCTATAGGATCAAACAAGGATTTCTTTGATATTTGCTTTATACTTTGATATGCACATTTTCCTCTATAACTTCATTTCTATGCACATTTTGAACCAAAAATAGATAAAAGGGGAGAGAAAATGTGCTGGATTGTTGTCAATTTCTAAGAGTTAACACACCCCCAAACTTAAATATTTGCTTGTCCTCAAGCAAAAACACGTATCTTCACTAAATTTCTTTAATATTTGTCATTAATGCATGAATACATTTGTCCTCATCTACTGCTCAAGGAGTTATATACAACAGGAAATCAACTAAATATGCACAAATGAACACTTCATAGATTTAAAACATGCTTTTCAAGAATTTCGAAATGTGAGTGTGTGAATGAAGTTGACATATATTCCTTTTGCTCTTGCCAAAGTTAAAAGCAACAATTTAAATCATATAACTATATTCAAACAATCAATTCCATCATTCTCTAATTTCTTCCTCTTTTCTTTTAATTCACTTCACTTGACTTAAAAATCAAAGGGACTTTTCAGCTTGTAATGGGGCTAGGGGTTAAGGTTCTCAAAAGAAAAGGTGAAGGATAAGTAACAAATACCTTAAGATAGATGATAACCACTTAAGGGATTTCTTCCTTTTCTCATTAAACATACTTCCCCAAACTTAAATCAAATTGATCTTTTCCATATCAAGCCTTCTTGGATTTTTTTTTTTCGTATACATATTTTTTTCCTTTTTTTTTTCTCTTTTTTTTTTGTTTTTGTTTTTTTGTTTTTTGGCTCGATTTCTATACAATATGAACCCTTTTACTTTCTACATTCTTTTCTAATAATTTAACACTCTACTCATCACTATATTCCACAACCCCAATAAATTATCATCTATCTCAAAGCAAAAGGAATCATGGTTTTTCACATTGGCAAAGGTAGGTAGATGTTAGGTTTTTCAAAAAGAATATATAATTGGTTTTTCAATAAGGCTCAAAATAAGGGTTCAAAAGGGAATAGAATCAATTGGGTAAGCTTGAAAGGCTCAATCGCATTTTATGAAGTGCCCTAATCCTTTCTTTAAATCTCATGAAATAAATCAAAAGCTTTGAAAAAGTCCAAAGATTATTTTGAAATCAACAGTTTGAAACAAGAGGCATATAACCTAATTTGCCACAAAGCTCTTCAACAAAAACATCCAGAATAAAGTTAACTCCAATGGTGCTTTCTTAGTTTAAAAATTCCTGAATAACATGATTCATCACTACAATACATCCATCAATGCACATTAAACAAAATTTCCTATCAAACATAAAAGATTGAGCAATAATTTCTATCATTGGATCATTCAAGCAACTTTGACAAATACCTAGAATTTCAGTTCATTTTAATATCCTTCACAAACAAAAATTTAAGTATGAGAAATTTCAAACATTCCAACAGTTTTCCTTTCCTTCAAAACTGTTCAAAATTGTCACTGTGCACTCATCAAAGTATCAAAAATTTTCAGACTGAATTGCCAGCAAACTTTCACCCCCAAACTTAAAACAGACAATGTCCTCATTGTCAACTAAAAGAATGAGAGAATAAAGAAGTAGCACCTGTACCTGAAACAGCTCATCTTCACAGCATTTACAAACTAACAACTATGCCTTCAGTAGACTAGCCACAACATTTTCAAAATTGCTTCTATTACTAGCTATCAGTAGCTAGAATATTAACAAACACAGCAGGCAATTCATGGAAACAAAAAATTATCCAAACCACTCAAACTAGCCATCAGTAGCTAGGAAAGTCAGATTCACATGCTAACAAGAGTGTCAAATAACAATGGCTATCAGTAACCATCAAGAATCAGATTCAGATATCCACATCAAAAAGCTATCAAACCAGAGGAAGGGACCGGTTGTTAAATCATGGACACAGGAGATATGCACATCATCAACAACAAGATTGGCACAACAAAGCATACATCCATCAGCAACTATTGCAACACAATCTAAGTATTTGCTTTGCAGAACCTTCACACACCTAAGCAAAATTCTAATAATACAAACAAAAACATAAAAACAATAAAGCACACTCAACAACAAACACATAAAACAGCAAGGAATTTATTTAACCTAACCTAAAAAGAAAAGAAAAGATCCCCCAAACTTAGATTTTATCTAATGCCAAAGCTCTCAGCTGGGATTCCAAGCCTAAACCTACTCCGCACTGCCTCTTAAGATGTCCTTTTAATTGCTCAAAATGAGGATTTCAAAGAGAGAAGATGCAGCTGATAAATCCATTTCATTGTGGTAGACCAAAGAACCCATTTTAGTTCAAGAGTGGACCAATTCAAAATCATGAGAAAAGTAAAGGGCACAAATTTATTTTGGACAAAAAAGTATGAGAACCCTAAATCAAAACAGTTTTACATTACCAAGAGAATTATCTAAGTGACCCAAAAGCTTTTCTCATAGCAAAAGCATATGATCCAAAACAGAAATTGGTTTCGTGATTGCAGTCATCAGTAATTGCAAACAAGTAATCTCAGGGTATTGCTCAAAACCATACTTAACTTAGTGAGTGATAATTTTGGTTTCCCACAATGAAAAGGTTTGAGCATATTTGAAAAGGACAACAGAGTAATTAAACAAAAGTTCACAGGATTTCCAAATTGATCCAAATTATTCTACAGCATGCACTTCAAAACCAGATTTGTCACCAAAAACCATTTCAGATTAAAACCAATGACCTTTTTGTCAAAATATATCAAGATGCATTGGCAACTCCAGGACTCATTTGTGCAGACAATCCTTAGTGATTACTTATGACTAAACCTCACATCACATCTAAATTCAGCCTAATTTTCAACAAGGCCAATAACAATTCAAAGCATTTTGTATCAAGACAAATTCCAAAAACAACCTTGTATACTGAGATTTCCACAAAGGTTACCTCACGAATGCACAAAATTCAGAGTGTAGGAGTTGGCAAACAAAAAAAAAATTCAACAATGCAGCAATTGATGGTTTTGAAATCACTAAAGTGTTAACAAATTTTGCATTGAAAAATTTCAGCAAACCTTGGTGAATTTTCAAAACTTTGTAAACAATCCAGAGTAGAACTCAAGAAGTTTCAGATTTTTAAAGCTGAGCTCAACACATTTTAGCAGAGAGACTTTGGTTCCAAGAGTGTATCAATCCAAGAGCAAATGTTCAAAACAGTTTAACCAATTCTAATTCGATTGTTTCAGTGCAAACTTCAAGCCCAACAATAGATTTGTGTAAATCCAATTTTGGGTGTTTAGACCTCAATTTGTTGTTCAAAAGACTTCACTCATGATAGCAGCCCTGGGGTTCAAAATTCATTTTCACAATGCACAAATTCGACCCTCATTTCAATGTAGTAGAAGAACTTCAGGCACAACTACTGAAATGACACAACACAGCATACAAAGGGTAAGTAACAGCAGCTTACCCACTACAACAAGCAAAGCCAAATTCAGATTGAAGATTCAGTGACAAACAGCCAAGATGGACCAGAAGTGAGCTCTAGTAAGCTTAACTTAATGCAGAAGCCAAAATTAAGGTGAAATCTGTTAATCTCATTCAAGAGGGTTGACAACTTTCAGAAATTTGCTATTTTTTTTTTTTGGTCAAAACTAATAAACACTGGCAAGAAAGCCTATTTCACACAAAGTTGAACAACAATAGAGAAAAGGCATGCTTAAGTTTGTCATGCTAATCAGAACTTCATGTAATCAACTGCTAAGCTCAAGGCACCTACATTTAAGCATAGTCTAATCCTCAAATCAAACTCATCAATTCAAGTCTCAGCGAGCATGGTTATAGGCAGAAGCAAAATCACAGAACCACATTTAGTCAGAACATGAACCCAAACCCACCACATTCAATAAGTTTCTAATCTTCAACCCAATCATATAAGTTCAACACTAAGGTTCGGCCCTTATTCACAATCTCATCTCTAATCTAACTAACCCAACCCAGAGAGACAGGAGCGAGCTTTACCTCAGATAATAGTAATGCTCAACCCCTCAGCAGAAAAATCAAAGTCTGAGAAATGATAATGCCACTGGAGAAGGATGCATAGAACAGGGCACAATGGCAGGGAACTCCAGAGCCACGAATCTGGAACGTAAAGGCACAGAAGCCACTGTCGTTGCTCTTGTGACAGTACACAGTTGTAGAAGATCAGGGATCACAGTTGTAAAAGACAGAACTGGGGAAGACTGAACTGAGTTTCACGGTGGCCTCAGTTTCTCTTATAATCGCGGCTACAACTCTCTAAAGCTCCGCTGGTGGTGGAGTTGGAGCTACGGTTGTTGGCTTGGCGACGATGAACAGAGGGAGGAATAGAAGGTCACGGTGTGTCGTACAGAAGAGAACGCCGCGGACTGATGGTGGAAAGTGGCGGTGAATGGTGAAGATTGAGAGTTTGTGAACAGAGGGAGGAATAGAAGCCGCGACTTTGGGAACCAAGAGGGTGGACGACGGTAGCTCTCTCTCTCTCGTATGAGTGCCGGTGGTGGAAGGAAGAAAATTAGGGAAGAGAGGAAGAGAAGGAAGCCGTCGGTGGAAGGAGAGGGGAGCTATGGATAACGTTGATGAGGGAAGGAAGACGGTGGATTTGGGGATTTAGGGTTTTGAAATTTGGGAGATGAATGTGGTCCTACTTGAGGGCTAGATTCATTGGGTAAATTGGGAATTTCTGAAATCATAAACTTTTTTTTTTAATTTTTTTAATTTTTAAAAATAATAATAATAATAATAATAATATAATTAAAATTTATATATATATATATATTTTTTTAAAACGAAAATGCTTTTTCTAAACCAAAAATAATTTTTAAATAAAAGAAAAACACTTGTCTTAAGAGTTTTTTTTTTTTAAATTTTTTTTTTCAAAGGAGCACTGGCTGTAGCCAGTGCAACACTTTCCGCGGAAAGTGAACACAGAGAGCACTTTCCGTAGCCAGTGAAACACTTTCCATGGAAAGTGAACACAGAGAGCACTTTCCGTAGCCAGTGAAACACTTTCCGCGGAAAGTGAACACAGAGAGCACTTTCCACAGCCAGTGAAACACTTTCCATGGAAAGTTTGCTGTCAAAAAAAACAATACCAAACAACAAAGTTGCAAAACACAAGAAACATTCCCAAATACCACAAGAATCACCCAATAAGCTTTATACCAATCATCCTCAACCAAATTACTCAAGATCAAACACTTTAACCCATCCAAGACCATAAGGCACACATACACACATATTCATAGGGAGTACCACAACACATCAAATTTTGAGCACTCAAGTCATAGTCACAAGTGGATTTCATCTAGAGAATCAACCAAATGATCACAATAGCCACAGTATTACTCAAAATTGATAAGTCATCATAATTTCACCCCAGAATCATATATATATGAGTTTAAAGTCAAGTGAGCTTCCCTCAAAAGCATTCCCCTTTATAGCACATGAATCCTTCTTCCTTCATAACTACTCCTCTCAGCTGCAACAGTCCAATTCCAAGTTGGGTACCCTTTTCTTCCTACAAAACACAAGATCAAACATAAACCTACAAAACAAAAATAAAGACATACACACACAAAATGAAAAGATTAAGTTTAGAACTTGGGTTGCCTCCCAAGAAGCGCTTAGTTTATAGTCTTTAGCTTGACTCTTCATGGTGGTCACTCCTCATTGACAAAGTAGATAGTGGACACAAGCCTATCCACATCTCCACCCCAATAATGCTTCAATCGTTGACCATTAGCCTTGAATCTTTCACCCCTCTCATTTTCCAGCTCTACATCACCAAATTTAGATGCTTGAACCACAGTGAATGGACCGGACCATCGAGATTTTAGCTTACCCGGAAACAACCTCAACTTGGAATTGTAAAGGAGAACACTTTGACCGGGTACAAAACTCTTGGGTATAATTTTGCTGTCATGATCCTGCTTGGTCTTCTCCTTGTATATCCTTGCACTCTCATATGCATGTAGGCAAGCTTCATCTAACTCATTAAGTTGAAGTCGCCTCTTCTTCCTCACGGCTTTAGGATCAAAATTTGGCTTTTTGATAGCCCAATAAGCTCCATGTTTCAATTCCATTGGTGAGTGGGGTGCTTTCTCAAAATAAGCATACTTGAGATGAGAAGGTAATGGCTTCAACTCTAGAACTGGAGGAACTTCAACAAGATCTTCATCAAACTTCTCAAAGCTTTTCTCACCAATCAAGAATGCCCCTAAAGGGTCTTTGATCATAGAAGCATATGATTCTTGAGGAATAACTTCATCTAATATATCTACAAAAGAACATTGAGTTGAATTGTCATGAAATTTCAAGCCCTCTTGCATGTTGAATATCACTTGCTCATCATCAACCCTCAAAGTGACCTCACCCTTCTCTACATCAATGAGAGTCCTTGCAGTGGCTAAGAATGGACGCCCAAGGATTATAGGAATTTTCCAATCAACATCACAATCAAGCACTACAAAATCCGTGGGGAAGATAAACTTGTCAACTTTAACTAGGACATCCTCAATGATTCCTCTAGGTGTGGAAATGCTACGATCAGCCAAGAGCAAAGATACCGTAGTAGGTCTTGGCTCTCCCAAGCCTAATTGGTTGAAAACAGCTAGAGGCATCAAGTTAATACTTGCACCCAAATCACAAAGAGCTTTACCATTAAAATTTGTCCCAATGTTGCAAGGGATGTAGAAGCTTCCCGGATCTTTAAGCTTAGCAGGTAACTTCCTTTGAATCACCGCACTACACTCTTCGGACAATGCCACGGTCTCAAATTCATTGAATCGTCGCTTCTTAGACAAAACATCTTTAAGAAACTTAGCATATTTAGGCATGCTCTCCAAAGCTTCAGCAAAAGGAATATTCACATGGAGTTGTTTGAACATGTTCACAAACTTTTTGAACTGAGCATCTTCCTCTTTCTTCTTGAATCTTTGAGGAAAAGGTAGTGGTGGCATAAAAGTAGGAGCGGTTGGCTTTCTCTTTTTCTCATCATTTATCTCTTGCTCTACCTTCTTTTGTTTGCCAAAATCTTGCAAACTTTCTTCAATTTGCTTTCTCTTCTTAGTGACATCTTCTCCCATTGCACTTTCTTCATCAACATCAACAATCACTTGATCATCATGCTTTGGTAGAGGAGTACTTGAGCTAGGAACATCCGGTAGCACTTTTCCACTTCTCAAGTTAATGGCTTTGCACTCCTCTTGTCCAACTCGTTTTGGATTAGGAATGGTATCACTAGGAAGACTGCTTCTTGACATAGCATTCACTTGTGATGCTAATTGCCCCATTTGAACTTCAAGATTTTTAATAGCTGTTTCATGGAGAGAAAAAGTAGCCTTAGTTTCAACCCTTGATGATTCCACCTCAGATAAGATTCGAGCAAGCATCTTGTCCGTTTTAGACTCCTCTTCCTTAATAGGAAGTTGCCTTGATTGCATTTGAAAACCGGGTGGAATAGGCTTAGTACTAGATGTAGACCCATGTGTTTGATTCAAATTGTTACCTTGACTCCAAGAAAAATTGGGATGAGTTCTCCAAGCACTATTGTAGGTTTGTGAATAAGGGTTGCCTTGAGGATGTTGAAACTTGCCCATGTAGTTGACAGATTCAGTGGCCATGTAAAAAGGGCAATAGTCAGGCATATGGACATCATGACATTGATCACATACAATTGGTGTGGCATGAACAGAATGCACACCTTGAGAGGTTCTCTTTTGCATTTGAGACTCTAGCACATCGAAACGCTTATTCATAGCGGATAAGAGAGTTACAATTTGTGAGGAAGAGTCTTCTTTTGCATTAGGCATAACTTGGTTAGTCCTCCTATCATTGCCTTGAGTATTGTTTGCCGACAACTGATCCAACAATCGAATTACCTCGTTCACAGGAACATTTCGGTATCCTCCATTGGTCATAGAATCAACCATTGCTTTAGATTGAGGATTAAGTCGAGTACAAAAGATTTGGACTACAACCCATTTGTCCACCCCATGATTAGGGCATTGCTTCATTAACATCTTGTATCTCTCCCACGCAGCATAGAGATGCTCATCTGGATGTTGTCTAAAGCTAAGAAATTCATCCCTAGCCTCCACAGATTTGTCATCAGAAAAGAATCGAGCTCTAAACTTAGCCTCAAGATCGGCCCAAGAATTAATAGATCCTTCAGGAAGATTGTTGAACCAATCCCTAGCCTTGCCTTGTAAAGAGAGAGGGAATAAACGTAGCCTCAAAACATCTTCGGGCACTCCATTCTGCTTGAAAGAATCACATACTTCCAAGAAGTACATCAAGTGCTTGTTGGCATCTTCATTGTAGAGACCATGGAACATCCCATGCATTTGAAGCATTGTTATCATAACCGGCTTGATCTCAAAGGTACGTGCTTGCATTTCCGGCATCCGTATGCAAGATTGAGGACCTTGCATATTCCGACTAGCAAAGTCATTGACGGTAGCTCTATCATATTCATCATCCGCCATGGTTTCAGATGCAGATTCAGTCTCTCCTTCAATAAGAGGCACTTCGTCAATGAGAGGCACTCCGTCAAGTACCACTACCAATCCGTCCGGATGCAAGTTTTGCATATACTGAGATGGTACCTACAAGAGAAACAAGCAAGAGCGAGTATCAAACTAAAACAAAGCAAATAAAAGACAAAGAGAGAAAAATTATAAACCTAACTAAAAGCTCAAGCGAAATTTACTAGCACAAGCCTAAGGTTGACCAAAGGATTTGTTTGCACAAATCCCCGGCAACGGCGCCAAGAACTTGTTCGCCTCGCAAGTGTACGAGTTTCGCAAGTAATAAAGTGATAAGTACAGTATCGTTCCCACGAGGATTTGTTTAACAAATTGGTCAAACAAGAGGCTTAGTGAATTCAATCTAGTTGAGCTAGAACAAAGTTTTCATGTAGAATGAGAATTTTTAAAGACTTTTTCTAAAACTAAAAATTGTTAAAGGAAAATGACGTTTGACTTCAAGAAAAATGGAGCCTAGGATTCTTCTTCCCCTTTTGCATTTCATAAAACTTGGTTACTTCCTCTCTAGTAGTATGTCAATACATATAAGTGTTAGTCTAGGGTTCAAAAAGCACTTGAAACGCTCTCTCAAGTCAAAATCAAGTTTCTCTTCTCATTAAAATGCACAATCTCTTGCTACAATTAGTGAGAATCAATATTTAAGCAACAACCCTAATGTGACAATGCAAGGTTAGTAAATATATCTCTATTTTACCAACAAACCATCCATTTATCAAGTAAACTTCAAGACAAGCATGATTTCAATCAAGTTCTACACCTAGATTAGCTCTCTCGAGTCAAAACCCAAGTGAATAAATCATCTAAATGGAGGCCAATCACTTAGAAGCATTAAGCCAAGGTTGAAATCAACACATATATATATTTATCTACCAAAAGAGAGGAAAGTTCAAGTATTAATCCATACAAAAGGGTAAAAGAACCCTAGAATGAAAGGTTTAGCTACTCATGTTCAAATACACAGAGATTCTAAGCAAATGAACTGAATACATGAAGAAACTAAGAAGAAAGGAGAGGAAAAGAGGAAAAACCAAGGTGAAATCTCCAAAATCTCCTTTAGGATGAGCACCCAAGCCTCCAAGATTGTCCAAATCTCTCTCCCAAGCTCTTCCCTTGTGTGCCCACTTGATTCCCTAGGTCAAGAGTGTGTTTTTCGGCCCTTCCCTTTGGGTTAAATAGGGTTTTTTTGTTTCTGAAATGAGAAAACGCGTAGCTGTACTTTCAGCATTTTTTACGACTGGCTGCAGCCAGTGGTCCACTGGCTGCGGCCAGTGACACAGAGAACAACTTGCTGCGGCCAGTTGTAAACTGGCTGTGGCCAGTTGCACAGATTCTTCCAATTTTTGCACTGCTTCACATCTTTTCTTTCTTTCCTTGTTTCTTGATTCTTGTGGAGCTTCAAAGCTTGTCTTCACCTTCCTACAAAAGAGGAAGGAATTATCAATTCTCAATTAAATCACAAACTCTATAGGATCAAACAAGGATTTCTTTGATATTTGCTTTATACTTTGATATGCACATTTTCCTCTATAACTTCATTTCTATGCACATTTTGAACCAAAAATAGATAAAAGGGGAGAGAAAATGTGCTGGATTGTTGTCAATTTCTAAGAGTTAACAATAAGCCAGCCTTCATCAATCTAAACCTGGGTACTCTCTCTCTCACACACTCACAAAATATATAGCTTGGCTGCTCATTCATTTAAATGCATAAGATTTTGTTTGCTTATTTCAGGAACAACAATGAAAGGAGGTATTGATGATCTTGATCTAGTACTACAATTACTTGAGAATTGTGGCTTCACACAAGATCGATTCTACATTCATTGCGATGCTGCTTTATTTGGAGTGATGCTCCCATTTATTAACGGAGTAACTAAACAGGAATGCTACTTTTGATTATTATGAGAGTCTAAATGTTAAGCAAACATATTACCTTTCAATGGAATTTATTCAGGTTTGTGAGGACTTTAACCATTAGAATGATTTTTACAACTGTTCACAACATTTTTCCATATTTAAAATTTGTTTTTATGTATGATTCTATCGTTCAGGGTAGAGTTATGCTTAACGCAATTGGAAATCTAAAGCTCAATGGTCCCAATGCCGAGGCTTTGAGCAAGCTTGGTCATAAATTAGAAGATGTGGCGTGCTAGGTGAGATATTTCCAGTCCTAAAACTTTTGTATTTGTTTAAATTTTATAGTGCCTTTTTGTGGTCTGTGTATTTGATTTGTTGCCACTTGTCACTGGCTTGAGTCATTGTCTGTCTGAGCCTGTCATGGCAAACTCGAGTTCATCTCTGGCAGGACAAGTTTTTCAAAACTTTAAGATATTTTCAAACCTTACACTGTTCTATTGAAAGATGAGTTTTCAGTTTGAAAATTTCTCAAGTCTTTTAAACTCGAGCCTAAACATTTCAAACTCAAGCCTAGTTTTGGCCGAGAGCTTTCAAGAGTTTTTCAAAGACAATTAAACTCGAGCCTAAACATTTTAAACTCGAGCCTAAAAATTCCAGAGAGCAAAGAACTTTTCAATGTGTTCTAAACTCGAGAGTGTGTTCTACAAACCTCAGGTTCGTTCTTTCAAGTTAAAACTGAGTTCTGTACAAAACAGCTTTGAACTCGAGCCTATCACTTACAAACTCAAGTTCATCACTTAAACTCAAAGTTTTTCAGATTTCAAAATCGCGACACCCTTCTCTGGATAAACCAAACTCGAGTTCATAACTAGCAAACTCGAGTTCATTTCAACCCGAGAGCATTTTGATTTTTCAATGACTTAAGAACCTCAGGTTTAGAATACAAACCTCAGGTTTACACTTTTTGAACTAAAATGATTTTGAACACTAAAGCATCGAACTCGAGCCTGCAAGAACTAAACTCGAGTTCGTGACGTTGGTTCAGAAATTTGAATTTGGGCATTTTAGAAATCAGCATTGTTTGATCCTGAACTCTTCCAATATTATTCTCTGATATTCCCTGCTATGTTTAACGTATTTGTTAGTGGATTTCAGAGCATTAAAGAATGTTTGGTGAGAGGTTAAAGCATAAAGCAAAAAGCAAACTCAGAGCATTTATTGCAAAGCTCAGAAAGCTACCTCTTCTGCCAAATCCTTCTGTACACAATCACAAAGCATTAAAGGATGATTGCTGAAACAAGTAAACTCCTCTCCAACGGATTAATCTGCAGAAAGTCAACTATGATGACTTGGCCAACTGGACTAGGAGTAATCAAGAGAGAGAAGCCCCCAAAACCACTTCAGAACACTTGGGCAACTTCTCCAACGGATCTATTTGGAAAGCAACGGTCATTTATTGATCTCTGAGTATAAATAAAAGAGCATTCAAGTCTTTCCAATAACCAAGACAACTAAGAGCGAAAATTCATTAAGAGTTCATTCATTTCTTTCTGTTTTCATCTGTATTGTATCCTGTGATACTTGTACTTCAGTGTTCAACCTATCTACTCTTTGAGAGAGTTAATCTTGTAATCATTCATTGACTGTGATAACCACAAGTCAGGAGACTTGGTGGTTGGGTGTATTGATTGCAACTTGTAAGGGGGAGTGAGTTCTAGTGAGAGAACTACTCTTAGTACAGAGATTGTAATCAATTTTGTGAAGTTAGTGGATTGAAAATCCCAAGTGAGGCTTGGGGACTGGATGTAGGTCAGGGAAAGGACCGAACCAGTATAAATCGTATTGTGCAAAGCTTCTCTTCTCTCCATCTCTGTTATTCCCTGTTCTTAGTTGTGCAAAACAGAGTTAGATCTTTAAATTTTTAAAGATACCCAATTCACCCCCCCTCTTGGGTATCAAGCTCCATTTTTCATTTGGTATAAGAGCAAGGTCTTCTCAGAAGAGTCTAACCACTCGAGAAGGATCATTATGGAAGGAATTCTTCCCGATGGAGCTTCTATCAACATACCTCCCGGCTTCAACGGCGAGCACTATTCTTTTTGGAAAGCAAAATTTCGTGTGTTCGTGATGGCTATTGAATACGGATTGTGGAGAGTCTTTGAGACTGGAGACTATGTACCAGTTAAAACTGAAGGAGGCATTTCTGTTCCGAAGACTGAAGCTGAATTCAACGATGATGATAAGAAGAACATCACTCTCAACAGTAAGGCTATTTTGATGCTTCAAAGTGCTCTTAGTCAAAAGGAGTACTTTTGAATCTATAACCTGTCAACTGCAAAAGAGATGTGGAAGGCTCTGGAGATAGCGTATGAAGGAACCTCTGGAATCAAAGAGAACTACATCAACATTCTAACCACTGAGTATGATCTGCTACGGATGAAGCAAGGAGAGAGCATCGGTGAATTTCAGCTTAGATACACTCATCTGACAAATCAACTGGCAGCTTTAGGAAAGATATATGATCAAGAGCCTCAAGTGAGAAAAATTCTCAATGTTTTGACAAAAGATTGGGAAGCGAAAGTTACTGCTATCGAAGAAGCTCGTGTAGAATCAATGACTTCAGTTGCTGCCCTGTTTGGTAGTCTATCTGAGTACGAGAGTAAATTGAAGTTCAAAAAGGATTTAGATGATGTCAACAGCGGCAACAATCGCAACAAGGGAATTGCTCTTAACACGACAAAGGATGAGGAAGATGAAGATGAGGAAGAAGAGATAGGCATGATAGTCCGGCGATTCAAGAAATTCTACAAAAAGGATCACGGTTTCAAGAAATTTCAAAAGGGTAGCTCCAGCTACGAATCAAAGAAGCCTATCATATGCTACGAATGTGAGAAGCCCGAACGCATCAAATCAGAGTGTCCTCAGCTGAAGAACCAAGAGAAAGAAAAGAAGAAATTCAAGAAGTTCAAAAAAAGGGCATATGTTTCAGCCATATGGGGAGATAGTTCATCTGGTGAAGATGAAGCTGAAGAGGATGAAGGAGAAAAAGCAAATATATGCCTGGTTGCTGAAGAATAAGAGCAACATAATGAAAGCAATGAGGTATACGAATCTCTGCCCTCCAATGATGAATTATTTGCTGAATACAATGTTGTTTAAAAGGAATTTGAAAAACTTGCAGACAAATATATGACTTTGAAAAGGAAAAACTTGTTTCTTGAATTACGAATTGAAAATCTCTCTTCTCCTGAATCTCTAGTCTGTGATGAATGCCCTATTTTGGAGAAAAAGAATTTACAATTAACAAAAGCTCTTGAGAAATTCACTAAGGGAAGTGAAATGCTCAATGTGATTCTTAAACAACAACGATTTATAAATGATCGATCGGGCATTGGTTACAAACCAGATTTTGATAAGAAGAAAGGCAAGAAAAAGAATGGTCAAAAGTCATATATGAATTATTTTACAAAATCAGTTCACACCTCAAATCCTTTTGCACATTGTAATTATTGCAATAGGAAGGGTCATTCTACTTCATCTTGCTTTCATAAGAAGGAAAGAAAAATTAAGCCTGTAGGGAACTATAAATGGGTACCAAAACAAACTTATGTTCCCGAGGTGCAAGCTAACCCCAAAGGACCCAAGAAAAGATGGGTACCTAAAACTTGATCCCTTGTAAATTGCAGGTTTGTCTTAGAGCATCAAGACCCAACAAGTGGTATATTGATAGTGGATGCTTAAGGCATATGACTGGAGACAAATCCAAATTCCTCTCAATCAAGCCAAAAGATGGTGGTAGAGTCACATTTGGAGGAGACCAATCGGGAAAAATTGCTGGGATTGGTGAGATAGGCAACAATGAAGGTCCTCTCATCAAAGACGTCTACTTGGTAGAAGGATTGTGTCACAACCTCCTAAGTGTGAGCTAAAGCACCGACAAGGGTAACTTAGTTATCTTTGATTCTGATGAATGCTTTATTGTTAAAAAGGATTTGGTCTCCATAAATGATTTGAAAAATAAAGCTTTATTTAGAGCACCTAGAGATGGTAATTGTTATACCCTCAACCTTTCTAATAATGCTTCTGTTTCAGAAAATTGTTTTGTAAGTGACTTAAATGAGAGTTGGCTATGTCATAAGCGATTAGTTCATGTAAATATGTTTCAACTTGACAAGTTGCTGAAAAAGGATTTGGTAATTGGTGTTCCCAAGTTGTATTTCAAAAATGATATGATTTGTGATGCTTGTCAAAAAGGAAAACAAACCAAATCCTCTTTTAAAGCGAAAAATGAGATTTCAACTAAAAGACCTCTTCAATTACTTCATATGGATCTAGTTGGACCAACTAGAGTAAAAAGTCTTGGTGGAAATCTCTACTTTGGTCATAGTTGATGATTATTCTCGATATACTTGGACTATATTTCTATCATCTAAAGATGAAACGTTTGATCAGTTTGTTGCCTTTACCAAGAAGGTCCAAAACGAGAAAGGTTTCTCAATTTCAGGAATAAGGACTGATCATGGTGGCGAGTTTGAAAACAACGCCTTTGCTGAGTTCTGTGACATTATGGGGATCGACCACAATTTCTCAGCACCAAGAACACCACAATAAAATGGTGTTGTGGAGAGAAATAATAGAGTACTCACTGAGATGGCAAGAGCAATGTTGAACGAGTACAACACTTCGCAAGTGTTTTGGGCTGATGCCATGAGTACGGCTTGCTACATCTCCAACAGAGCATACCTGAGAAAGAATCTGAATAAGACTCCATACGAGCTCTACAAAGAGAGAAAGCCAAACCTCAGCCACCTACATATCTTCGGTTGTAAGTGCTATGTGCACAATAACGGTAAAGACAACCTTGGTAAATTCGATCCTAAAGCTGATTTAGCTATTTTTATTGGTTATTCTAATAGAAGTAAAGCATATAGGGTCTTTAACACTAGAACTAAGATTGTTGAAGAATCTATACATGTTGTGTTTAGTGAAAATGACTCCAATAAATCTTTGGATGATGAGGAAGAGACTATTTTCAAAAATCAATTCTTTTCGAAAACTACTCCTCCTGAAAATTCTGAAAATGTTTTTGAGGCTGATCCTGAAAATGATTTGGAAAATCCTGATCAGTCTCAACCTAGAGCTTGGAAATATATAAGGGATCATCCTTTAGACCAAGTTATAGGTGATGTGAACCAAGGAGTAAGAACAAGAAATAGAACTTTAAATGAAGTAACCTTTTCTGCATTCATATCTCATATTGAACCCTCTAAAATAGAGAAAGCCCTTTCAGACAATGATTGGGTGATAGCTATGCAAAAGGAGTTGCATCAATTTGACAGAAATCAAGTTTGGGACTTGGTGCCTAGACCCAAAGACCATCCGGTTATTGGGACAAAATGGGTATTCAAGAACAAACGTGATGAATCGGCAATCATTGTCCGTAACAAGGCAAGATTGGTTGCCAAAGGTTACAACCAAGAGGAAGGCATAGACTATGAGGAAACTTATGCCCCAGTAGCAAGATTGGAGGCCATAAGAGTCTTACTAGCCTTTGCATGCATTAAAGGTTTTAAACTTTTCCAAATGGATGTAAAAAGTGCTTTTTTAAATGGTTTCATTCAAGAGGAGGTGTATGTTGAACAACCTCCAGGTTTTGAAAGTGATCAATTTCCGGATCATGTGTTTAAGCTAAAGAAAGCATTGTATGGTCTTAGAGCTTGGTATGAAAGGTTGAGTCAATTTTTACTCAATCAAGGATTTATTAGAGGAAAGGCTGACACAACATTGTTTATTAAGAAAAATAAATTGAATGAGATTTTAATTGTTCAGATTTATGTTGATGATATTATATTTGGAGCTACTAATAACTCCTTGTGTGAGGAATTTTCCAAGACTATGCAGGGTGAATTTGAGATGTCAATGATGGGAGAGCTCAACTACTTCCTTGGGCTGCAAATCAAGCAGCGAAAAGATGGGATATTCATATCTCAAACCAAGTATTTGAATGATTTGTTGAAGAAGTTTGGGATGGACAAGTGTAATGGGGCTGACACACCAATGAGTACAACCACTTCTTTGGATGCTGATGAAGAGGGCAAGATTTCAACATCACCAAGTATAGAGGAATGATTGGATCATTGCTCTATCTCACCGCAAGCCGCCCGGACATCCAATTCAGTGTAGGGATGTGTTCTAGATTTCAATCCGCCCCTAAAGAGTCTCATGCTGAGCACGTGAAGAGGATATTCAGATACCTCTCAGACACAAAGACTCTTGAATTGTGGTTTGCCAAAGTTCATACAGAGCATTTGGTAGCTTATTCTGATTCAGACCATGCTGGCTACAAGACGGATAGACAGAGCACAAGTGGCCAATGCGAATTCTTTGGAAACTCACTTGTGTCATGGTTTAGCAAGAAGCAAACAACTGTGGCCGTGTCATCAACTGAAGCTGAATATGTGGCTGCTTCAAGTTGCTGTGCTCAAGTGCTATGGTTGAAGCAATAACTTGCTGATTTTGGAGTGCACTTGAAGGAGATCCCAATATTGTGTGACAACACAAGCACAATAAGCTTGGCCAAGAATCCAGTGCAACATACAAGAACCAAGCATATTGATGTGAGGCATCATTTCATTCGGGATCATGTGCAAAAGCGAGATGTCAAAGTGATGTTCATCCCAACTCATCTTCAACTTACTGACATCTTCACCAAGCCTCTAGCAAAAGAGCAATTCACCTTCATAAGGAGAGAATTGGTAATGGTAAATCCCAATGAGTTGTAAGTTTGCTTTCACCCAATGTTAGTTTAGATTTTGATGATTAATTGATACTAACTTAAGCATTGGAGCTTGTAGATATGTTTTATGCAGGATGTTTATGTCTAAAATCTGCTGAAAATTGGGACAAACTCGAGCTTGTGCCTGATGAACTCGAGCACAACAGAGGCAGAGAAGAGATGAGAGTTTAATGCTGAGCAAACTTGAGCCTGAGAAGTGTGAACTCGAGCTCGAGAAAGACAGACAAGAAGTGAAAGGCAAATAGGGAGTGAACTCGAGTTCATTAGTAAATGAACCTCAGCTTCATCTCAGGCAGAGAGCAACACCTGACTCAGACAAGAGAAGAACTCGAGCCCATAAACGGCGAACTCGAGTTCGAAAGTTACAGAGAGCAACCCTGCTGAAAAATCAACCTGAACTCAAGTCCGTAAGTGAGAACCTCAAGTTCACGAAGAAGTTCAAGGGTTCTCAGTTACACTCTTGAAGTCCAGGTAAGTGGAATTTTATGACGAACTTGAGCCCACAAGTTGTGAACTCGAGTTCATCGCGTGCCCTATATATTCAACAGTTGCAAATTCTCCACTTCACTTCACACACACCCCCGGTTTGCCCTAATCCTCTTCATCTTCCTCACTCTCTGTTCTCTGCGAAAATGGCTTCCAAATCCTCAAATCCCAAAGACACTAACCCTAACTTGTCCCAAACCTCTTCTCAAGCCCTCTCTGATCGTCCAGTTCGAACAAAACAGCGGTCTTCACGTCTTCGAGATGGGATTGACAAGTCAACTAGAGGCGTTCAAGGGGAAAGCACTGGAGTTCCTCCTCCCAGACCCACAGGCGTCGTAATTCGAGAAGAACGAACCAAGAGAAGACATGATCCTGAGCCAGAAATTCAAGGAAGAGGAAAAGCTCCTCAACCAACGGCTCCATTAAGGGAGAAGTAGCCTTTCAAGAGGAAGAAGACCGCCGATGTTCACTCTGTACCCACTCCCGGACAAGCAAGCTCTCAAGGCCAGGCTCAACCCATTCCTCAACCACAGGAGCAACCTGCTCCTCAGGTATCACAGACTCTACCTACCCTCTACAAGATATACAATCATAAGAGGTGTCCTACAGGGTTTAATGAGGAGCCATGTAGAATGTCAGCAGATGAGGGTAACTTGTTTAAGAAAAAGTTTGATGAAAAGAGAGTCTTTTGTCCAATTGTGTCTGTGGACTTAGCCAAAATTAAGGAAGAATGTGGTATTGATCTGAGTCCTTGGCTAAGTCAATTTGAGACTCTGATATCTATTAAGGCCCCTTACAGTCCTAAATTAGTGAAAATCTTCTATTTTCACATGAAGTCTGACAATATTTTAGACTCAGAGGGTAACTTAGTGGGAGAGAGGATTATCACTAAGGTTCACGGCCAGAAAATCACTATTACCCCAGCCTATCTCAACTCAATCCTCCAAATCACCAATCCCCCAACTCCAAAAACTTACCACTATGGCCAACAGACCATTTTTGAGTTGCTTAGACCCAATGAACCTGTTCCTGAGGGATTAGAGATTTTAAACTTCACACCTGCTGCCATGCCTCCTAGGAACAGAGCGATTTGGTATATTTACACAAGGGATCTTCTGTAGAAGGGTGGGAACTTCACGCACTTTGCCAAGAAGGACTTTCCCATATTTGCTTCAATCATTGACAAGCAGCCACACAATGTTGGACATTGGTTGTTTCAGGAGATGGCCAAATTTGCTTTTCACTCTCGGCAATCTTCTCAGATTCCCTTTCCCAGCCTGGTCTCGGTGATCCTCTTCCACGAGAAGGTATGGTATTTAGCAGCCAATGACCCTCCAGCCTACCCAGCTGAATTTGGTCAGCGCATTATGAACCTTATGGGGGTTGATAGGGCAAAGAGATCAGATCAGTCCAGAGCCCCACGCAGATCCAAGGCAGCTAAGTCCAGAGCCACTCACTCTCGAGCAGAGGAAGCTCAAAGTGCTCCTCCTCCTTCTGTCCCTTCAGACTTTGATACTAAGGTTAAGGAGATTGTGGACAAGGCAGTATCAGACTTGATCGAGGGTGTTGAGGTTGCTGTTGGGAAGCTGGTTTCAGAAGTCAACAAGGGCCATAGTGACTTAGTGGATATTCAAGAAGGATTCAGAGTGGAACAAGAGGCTCTGAAGAACCAGATCAACGATCAAGCCTCCACCATATCCACTCTATTGATCACTATGATGAGCTTGAGTGATAAAATGGATCAAATTCTGAAGACTCAGTCCTCGGTTACATCTACCTCTGTGTCTGCACCTCCCTCTTCTAACCCAGTTCCTGAACCTTCCACTGAACCTTCCCATGAACCCGAGCCTGCCCAGCCTACCTCCTCCTCTCCACCTTTTGCTGATGACAAAGGGGGAGAGAGTGTTGAGTGATTTTGAGGAAGTTTGTGTTTGTGTAGTTAGTTGATGTTTGTGTAAGGAGGTTTATGTTCACACTGTATTTTTTCTGTTTGCTTGAAAATCACGTGTATGAAATTCTAGATCCAATGAATATATCTGAGTTGTGAATGATTTTAACTTGCAAGTAAATGTTTATGTTATGTGCTTCTGCTGATGTCTCTGATAACTTGCAAAATTCTTTCGCAAACTGAATTTCAAAACTGGATTTCAAAATCAATTGTTTACAAGTGTTGTCATCATCAAAAAGGGGGAGAATGTTAGTTCTCTATGTGTTTTGATGATTACTAACATTTGTAAACAATATGGAGAAGGTTTGTCAAAGTTTAGAAATGTTTTGAACTTGTTATTTTCAATCAAAAATATTCTGTCTAAATCAAACTCGAGCCTGTCAGTGACAAACTCGAGCCTGGTTTTGACAGAGAGCACAAACTTGCCACACCAACCTTTTAAACTCGAGACTGAACCTGAAGTTTGAACTTAAAATCTTTTAAGAGTTTGTATGAACTCAAGCCTGCATAGGACAAACTCGAGTTCATCATTGACAGAGAGGTTTGGACTTTGAAAACACTTTCAAACCCGACACTTGTTTCTTCAAACCTCAAGTTTGCAAGTTTTCAAAGTAAAGTTTTGAAGTTCACAAAAGTCATGAACTCGAGCCTGTCATGGCAAACTCAAGTTCATCTCTGGCAGGACAAGTTTTTCAAAACTTTAAGATATTTTCAAACCTTACACTGTTCTATTGAAAGATGAGTTTTCAATTTGAAAATTTCTCAAGTCTTTTAAACTTGAGCCTAAACATTTCAAACTCGAGCCTGCCTAGTTTTGGCCGAGAGCTTTCAAGAGTTTTTCAAAGACAATTAAACTTGAGCCTAAAAATTCCAGAGAGCAAAGAACTTTTCAATGTGTTCTAAACTCGAGAGTGTGTTCTACAAACCTCAGGTTCGTTCTTTCAAGTTAAAATTGAGTTCTGTACAAAACAGCTTTGAACTCGAGCCTATCACTTACAAACTCGAGTTCATCACTTAAACTCAAAGTTTTTCAGATTTCAAAATCGCGACACCCTTCTCTGGATAAACCAAACTCGAGTTCATAACTAGCAAACTCGAGTTTATTTCAACCCGAGAGCATTTTGATTTTTCAATGACTTAAGAACCTCAGGTTTAGAATACAAACCTCAGGTTTACACTTTTTGAACTAACATGATTTTGAACACTGAAGCATCGAACTCGAGCCTGCAAGAACTAAACTCGAGTTCGTGACGTTGGTTCAGAAATTTGAATTTGGGCATTTTAGAAATCAGCATTTTTTGATCCTGAACTCTTCCAATATTATTCTCTGATATTCCCTGCTATGTTTAACGTATTTGTTAGTGGATTTCAGAGCATTAAAGAATGTTTGGTGAGAGGTTAAAGCATAAAGCAAAAAGCAAACTCAGAGCATTTATTGCAAAGCTCAGAAAGCTACCTCTTCTGCCAAATCCTTCTGTACATAATCACAAAGCATTAAAGGATGATTGCTGAAACAAGTAAACTCCTCTCCAACGGATTAATCTGCAGAAAGTCAACTATGATGACTTTGCCAACTGGACTAGGAGTAATCAAGAGAGAGAAGCCCCCAAAACCACTTCAGAACACTTGGGCAACTTCTCCAACGGATCTATTTGGAAAGCAACGGTCATTTATTGATCTCTGAGTATAAATAGAAGAGCATTCAAGTCTTTCTAATAACCAAGACAACTAAGAGCGAAAATTCATTAAGAGTTCATTCATTTCTTTCTGTTTTTCATATGTATTGTATCCTGTGATACTTGTACTTCAGTGTTCAACCTATCTACTCTTTGAGAGAGTTAATCTTGTAATCATTCATTGACTGTGATAACCACAAGTCAGGAGACTTGGTGGTTGGGTGTATTGATTGCAACTTGTAAGGGGGAGTGAGTTCTAGTGAGAGAACTACTCTTAGTACAGAGATTGTAATCAATTTTGTGAAGTTAGTGGATTGAAAATCCCAAGTGAGGCTTGGGGACTGGATGTAGGTCAGGGAAAGGACCGAACCAGTATAAATCGTATTGTGCAAAGCTTCTCTTCTCTCCATCTCTGTTATACCCTGTTCTTAGTTGTGCAAAACAGAGTTAGATCTTTAAATTTTTAAAGATACCCAATTCACCTCCCTCTTGGGTATCAAGCTCCATTTTTCAGTTACAGATCTCGGATTCAAGGATGTGGGTTCCTTTTGCAGGTGAAGCGTCTTCGAGAAAATAATTTTCTAGTGCTTCTGTCCTAAAGTTTTGTCACTCTGTAAGTACATTTGTTTTTTTAATCTTACCAAGCAAAGTAGTAATAATGAGGGATTGAGGCTAAGTAGACTAGCTGAAATGGATTGTTTTTATAAGTTTCTTCATTCTATTAAATATGTGTAGCAATTCTGTATTGTTGTCCCTATAGTTCAATCATTAGAGTAAATTAGTGTTTGCTTGCCTCCAGTTTTAGATAATCTCTTTTTGTGTTATTTTCCCAGTATTTGGTAAAGGGTCAGTTTTTGTCAGAAGGATGAATACTTAAATTGGTTTAATAGCTTTCTATTACTTAGCCGGTACCCTCTTACATAGCAACACCTTTTATATTGGATATTAGACTATCAGTTTAAAAGTCTTCAAATGATTAAAGCATTGAGTCATGATGTATTAAGTAATTGGGGTTTTTTTAAAAGAAAAAATTCAGGTGTTGAGGACAAGAACCCAAATGACAATTATCCTTCTATGCTCAGTTGTATCAATAAGAAAGTGTAAGTTTTTGAAACCATGCTCTATTATTTCCTTTTCAAGTCTTGCTTAAAAGCATGATATGATTTGAATAAAAAAACCAATCTACTATTTTTCTAGGCATCCTAAATGAGGGGTTATTTTAGTTTATATCTATTATTTTGGAATCATATGGTGGTGCTTTTCATGTCGTTTTTAATTCTCATACTACACAGAAGCAAGAGGAATTTGTGTTTGCATATTGTCTTGCTTACGGAGGATTTGATTAAAAGAAAAAAAACAGAGGAATTAATAGAGCAGTAGCTAGATATGTAGAAACAAGAGACAATTGAAGATTTTATGCATTAAATCTTTGGATTATGGGCTGTTTTTGGTAGGTGATTGTAGAATAGTGTGTAGATGCCTCTCGCGCAACATGCACCTTTGTTTGGGGGGGGGGGGAGTTGATGCTTGAGATATGCAAAGGAATTTTAGTTGGACTATGGTATGTAAAAACACACTATTTGACGGATAAAATATATTGATATTAGTTCACATGACACCACTGCTTGCATTGATAGACATTATTTTCAATTAAAGGCTAATAATGTGTATCAACATTTTGGGAATGATGAATTTAGTCATGATTTTTTTTTTTTGTATAACCATTGATATATCAAATTATATTAGGTCACGAAGTACTAAAGAGTATGGCTTTGTTTTACGAAGCCATACAAAAATATGATTTGAAAGCCCGAAGCTGCATATTTAGAGTCATTCAAAATACATGTCTGGTGAAGGTGAAGAGAACTGTAAAGAATGAAAAATGAAATGAAGTAAATGCATCCTACGCAACGCACAGGGAGAGTGCATGGTTGAATGCTTTTGAGGGAGGGCATGCTTCTAAATGCCTCGAGGGTGTTAAGGAAGTACCAATTGATAAGATCTTTAGAAATATTTAGCAATATATATGAAATGTTGTCAGTTCATGTTACATATAGAAATGTTTATGTATTATGATGCGTAGCATTTTGAATTTTTATATATATATATATATATATATATATATATATATATATATATTCTTTGAGCTGAGGTAGAAGTTGCTAAACATATAAGAGTATAATTACCGATGTGGTTGTGGCCCATATTGTGATTTTGGGTAGTGACAGTTTTTTATTGGTTGATTTAAAATCCAATTATGTTCTTTACTTTTCTGTGTTTTATTCAATCTCTTACTAATTTAGATGAGTGCAAGATAAATATGTGCTTTTATGTTGTGAAATTATTGCACCCGCGCATCGCGCGGGGGGAGTCACTGCTTGTTCATTTTAATACCATCATTTTGTCATTTCATTTTTTTAAAAAAAGATGTACAGCATTCCAAATCTCCTAGACTCTGGGCCTATCTCTATTGAGGCCCAGTTGGTTGCTGATCTCTCTAATGGGCCCAAAGATTCATAGCAAGATGCTAAAACACCAAGGGATCCAAGTCCAATTTTGAGAAAAAGTCATCTACTCTCTTGTCCTTAGTATTGAATATGTTTATACAGTTGATTTTTGTCCAGAATATAAGACATATTTTTTTTATATATTTATCTATTTTTTCTTAATTTACTCCTATTGATACTTTCTCAACAATGATTAGGGAGAAGAAGGAATTAAACTTGAAGACTACTATGTTTTAGAAAATACATATCATATCAATTAACTTCCTTAACCTAATCAAATTAGGTAAACATGTCTTATATTAAGAACCATTGGAGTAAATCACAATGCATTCATAACATTGTGACATGCCCACTCTTTTTTTCAAAGTTGTTCCATCGATCAAGGATTATATTGAAACAATAAAACATGATTTTTGTGTTGTTATGTCTAGAGTGATAGAGATGTTTGGCTCGATGGACTAGTATGTTGATTTAAGATCAGATAACTCCCTCCAAAGTATCTATGGATCAAATACCTAAGAGAATGATAGATCACTGTACACAAATAGACGTTAGCCAAAAGGTGTGGTGTGTGTGTGTACAATGACGGTAGAATAATAATTGAGATAGAATGTCATACCTTTAGGATTTACCTCTTATTTATAGAGTTACCTATAGGGTTAGGGTTTAGACTCACAAGTCTTTGTGCCTTCAAGCTCAAGTGATGTGCCGTCATATCTGTGTCACATAGATTACCCCTTATTGAACCATACGTTGAATGGACCTCATATATGAGTCCATAACATGTTTTGTGTCACGTTTTCTTATAATTATTCAGGTTGAATCAAAATTTTCCTTTTTCCGATTAACATGAATGAAGTTTGAATACATTCTCGTCTAGATATTTGGGCACTTGGATAGATCCTAGGAGAGATAAATCACTGATTTATAATCAAGTCCTGAATTCAATTTAAAGAAGAACCTCTTCCTGGAAGGCAAAATTAGTATAGCAAGCTAGCCGGTTAACTTTGATTAAATATGTGATATCTGCTTCAAAACATTCATATTCTATCCTATGCTAAATTGCCAAACCATATTTACCAAATGCAATTAACGCCATCTTTTTCTTCCCAGTAATAGAGGAGTCCTTGTCATTAGAAATACAAATGCAATTAACCTTTCTCTTCTATCCAAGCAAGTATGGCAAATTTTCAATGCCCCTGATTCATCCTTACTGGTTGGTACTCTTAAAGCTAACCGTTTGTGTTAGCAGTGGGAGCGGTGACTTATTTTCTATCTAACTTTTACAGAAATAAGATAGGAAAAAAAGTCAAGTTGTAAACATAATATATGTTTAGATTGTTCATTTGGCTTTTGCAGTAATGGTTTTTTTCTAAATTGATAAGTGTTGGATTAGTATTTGAAAAGTCATTTGAGATGTAAAATGGCTGAAAATGATATAAATCTTATTGAATACCACATATATTAATATTATTTTTCTGAAAATCATAATTATATGTGCTCGGATGATTATTTGAAAATCAAATTTAGATGAAAATTACTGAAAGGGATTTGAATCTTATTAAACAATACATATATATTATATTTATATACTGTAATAATTTTAAGAAAAATATTAAAATTATAAAAATAGTTAATTATTATTGGAAAAAACTTAAAACTACTAAAATACTTAATTATAATAAATATGAAATAATTAATATATTGAAAATTTTAAATTTTAAACTAAATAATATTCCCAAATAGAAAGGATCATCGTCAGAACAATTTTGGGTGTGATAGGAAAATTTTGGAAATGTTTGTGGGACAACATTTATACCTACTGCATAACTCACTATCACAACGTCCTCGAAGCTTGGATGATTAGGGAAAAGTAAGATGAAAAAAAGTTGACCCAAACAGGGGGAAAAAAATCAACTCCACTGGGCTTCGCATGTTTGGGCTCACAACATTTTGCTAATGCTTTCCACTGGGCTCTCTAAACAGGCTAAAGGACTGGTAAAGGCCAAATTTTTAAAAAATGCCTTGTAACTCTTCATGGATGTGGATGTGGAAGGGCATCTCTAGTGTGCTCCATTAATAGTATCAAAACTTGAATGGCAGATTGGAAGTGGCTCACAAATTCCCATCAACCATCCTCTGTTGTGGCCCATGCAGGAAGGTACATCATCAAATTCTAATGTTAGAGTTGTTGGTGACCTATTTATGCATACTTCTGTTTCATGGATTCCAATTCAATGGAATACCAATCTTTTTTTAGCACACTATTCTTTTTTGATTCACATAGTAGAGGAGGGGGGCAAGATTCGAACCCTATACATAGAGGAGGGAAGCCAAACTCCCATGTCACTGCACTACTAAGACGCTGGCTTTTGAGCTCACTATTCTAATACTGTTGTTGAAAGTATTATTGGAACCTCCCCTTCTCTAACTAATCGGTCTGATTGTATTATTTGAAATGGACTTTCTTCGAGGCAATATATAGTAAAACTAGGCTACAAGCACTACTACATCAATTCTCATATTGATTCAATTGGTGGAAGCTTTTAATTGCCTAATTAATAAATAATTGTTGTTGCCTTGGAAACTTTTTAACAAGGCACTTCCTTCTATGGACATACTTAAAGATCATCATCAAAATGTGAATGAAAATTGCCTTTTTGTATGTACGATTGAGTAATTGTTATGAGTCCCATATCGGGGAGCTAAGCTTTTGTAGTGAGATTTATAAGTCTATTGGGTTCTCCTTCCTCATAGGCTAGCGTTTGGGGATTGAGCTCTCCTTTTGGGCTTGATTGGGCTCTCCCGTTAGGCTTGTGTTCATTACAGTAATCCCTTCATTATATGATGTTTCAATGTAGCTACTATTCAGCTATTTGGTTTGGCCTTTTATCTATCATTCCACCAGTTTTGGATTTATCAAATTTATTGACTTGGTCAAAAAAAAAAAACCTTTTAATTCAGCTATCAATGGATGATCAGGTAGATTTATTGGTATTACATCGCAATCAATCGATATGCATTTTCTATGGAAGCGAGTTAATAGCAAGGGACCCTTTATTATAAGAAGCTTCAGAACTATCATGTGTTGGATCATAAACTCTGGTCTCCTAACAACCCAAGAGAAATTCATAGTCTCATGTGTAGGGAAGAAGATGTTCAACTTGGACAGTACTTTTTTTTTTTGGTTACAGGACAGTTTAGGTGAGGGTAGTTACCGGTACCCCACCAAGACTCAAAGAGCGCTTATAGAGGTACTTATAAATCGTCCACTAATGAGGCCCTCATATCAATCAGCGGGTATCAAACCCTTTCCCTTTTGGGGTGAAAGCCGACATCTTAACCAACTATGTCATCCTCATTAGCGGGAGCTATGTACTCAAGTACTCAACAAGGATGTCAAATCCTTCATTCCTTCGTTTTATGCTTCTTCATGATGTCAAGTTATTTCATTATCTTGTTTTAAATCATATGCTAGTAATTTTCATTTTTCCATGTTACACTTATCAACTGTAATACTTTTAATTATATTAATATCATTTTTCTTTCATTCAAAAAAAAAATTGAAGTTGGAATAATTGTTTAACTTGTTCAGTTGTTTTTGAAATGGAATAAAAAACTTTTGACCTAAATTATTTTTTAACGTACGCAATGCATTAAATTATTGATTTTGGTCAAAGTAAGGAGAACGAAATTATGAAAATGAAACACATATTATGGAGCGTTGAATTATTATAGGCACATGTATGAACGTCCTTGAAAGTTTGAAAGTGTCTGGTCAAAGTCAAACATGTCTTGATCCGAACTTGAGGTTGGTTTGCACAAACCAAGAAATTTGGTTTGTGTGTTGAAACATCAAACATTGGAACATGGGTTTAGTATTTCTGAGAAAAAAAAAAGAAAAAAAACAGAAAAAAAAAAGAACATGGGTTTAGTATTAAGAAGCTACTTTCGGCACTTCATCACTTTTCAAGACAGAAAATCAATTGGCTAATTAAATACTAACAAATAAAATAAATTTATTTTATTTTATTGAATTTATCCATACTTTATTTTAAAATTTTGAAATCCAGCCACTTCTATCATAAATTTAAGGGGAAATTACTATAAGGTAGGAAGGGAATTAATTATTAAGAAGTCTCAATAACAAGTGAAAAGCATGCAATAACAAATTGTAAGGTCAATAATCATTAGTGCAAAAAAGAGTTTTAAGACTGAACAAAAGAGGCATCATAAGACAGGACCCGCGACCGGTCTTGTTCCAGCTGGTATTAAAAGTCTAACATTTAAGACCAGACTCGAACCGGTCTTAAAGAAACTCTTTTAGACCGGACATTTAAAACATTGGCTTTTAAAAGTTGTGCTAAATAAACCTAAAATATCTTTTGTTCGGTCCTAAAACTCAACTTTTAAGATCGACCAACAACTAGGCCGCTCTTAAAAAATCGGAATTTTAAGACTGGACAAAAATAAATACGGTCTAAAAAATAGCGGCTTCTAAAACCAGACAACGAATTATACGCAGTCTTAAGAGACTGACTTTCAAGACTGGATGATAACTACATTCGGTCTTAAAAATTTTGATTTTAGACCGGACGTATAAATATACCGGTCTTAAAAGACCAACTTTTAAGACTGAGCTTAATATTAAATGTACCTAACTTTTAAGACAGAACATATAAATATATCCGGTCTTAACAGTTGAACATTTAAGACCAGCGTATTTATTTCCGGTCTAAAATTTTCCCGAATTTTTCCCTGTTCTATTCTTCCCAATCCAGCACATAAAAGTCGATACTTTAAACTACAAGTTATAAACAATTATGAATAAATTGAATTGGGAAAAAGAATATAAATATTATTCACCATGAGTTATATGACCTCTTAATTAATGATTATACTATGACTACAACACTTAAATTAATTTATATAATAAGATAACTTACTTACAAATACAACATACATGCCGAAAATAATATTCACCATACCTTCATCTGATTCCCACCCAACAACGTTAACGTAACATCCTCTTTTATAACATGCCCCTTTGGATCGGATCCTGCCACAAAAATAAAACAAGAACAAACTTTATAGTCAGTGACATTGTTTATGAACATAGAAGGAATATAATATAGTTAAAACCTTAAAGTTTTCAAAGAATTCTGCATATGAATATTACCTTATGAATTGACTCTTTTATAAAGTGATATCCTCCCATATCCCTTCTTGATGATCATTTCTTATGCTGGGTTCATTATCTGCTTCATCTTCTTTGTTCATGTCCGGTAGACCCCTTGAAAAAGGAGTATTCTCAGGAAGACCATAATTTGAATGACTTTCCTCATCAATATCAATGACCCTTTTTCCTTGGAGAGCTACAGACCACATTTTATTTTCTTGATCGGTGATATATAATACTTGTTTCACCTGATCTGCCATTATAAAAGGTTCATCTCCAAAACTTCTATCATTGACATCGACTAATGTAAATCCTAGCCGATCGATCTGAACACCATTATTGACATTAACCCATTTGCATTTGAAAATGAGAAATCTAATTTTCACATAGTCCACCTTCCAAATCTCTTCAATAACCCCATAATATGACATGACTGCCAATAAAGGCCTCTTGTCTTTCGAACTGGAGAAGTACATAGATTCAGCCTCTAACATAACACCACTGTTCTGAATTGTGCTCTTATCATCTAGGGACTTTGTGTAAAATGTATAACCATTGATCACATACGAATTCCAACTTATGACATCAACCTCAGGACCGCGTGCTAACCATTTAATTGTATCAGAAACACATTCCTCTCCCTCGACCTTTTGTTTGAACCATCAGTTTGCAAAACTTCTGTTATGCTCCCTAATCAACCTTTGTTCAGTCATTCGATGATTTTTCTTTCTTTATAGTTTCTTTATGTGCAGCTATGTTGGCTTGGACTTCAACATTATTCAAGATGTATAAGTGGACTTGTGACAATTCATCAGGATCCACACTCTTTATTGAAGTCCCTCGTCTACCCCCTTCAGCATGCTGACGTTTTAGAAGCCCAATATGTCTTACTTTAGCCAAATAATTTTGACAAAACTCCATGGCTTCTTTGGAAACATATTTATGAACAATTGATGCTTTTGGCCGGTATGCGTTCTTCACAAACCCTTTTAGGAATTTCATAGATCTTTCAATTGGGTACATCCACTGTAAATGGATAGGGCCGCACAACTTTATCTCTCTCACTAGATGAACAATTAGATGAACCATGATGTCAAAAAATGTAGGAACAAAAAGCTTATCAAGGTGATACAAGATAAGATATCTTTCATTCTCCAATTCATTCAACTTTTCAATCTCGAAAACTTTAGTACAAACCGCATTGAAGAAGACACAAAGTTTGGTCAAAACGACCCGAAGATCATATTCAGTGATGCTTCAAATAGCTATTGGGAGTAGCTGTTGCATCAAGACATGACAATCATGAGACTTTTGGCCTATTAATTGCAAGTCCTTCATCGATACAAGCCTCTTAAAATTTGAAGAATACCCCGAGGGAACTTTAGTGCCATGTAAACACTCACAAAAACTTTGTTTCTCATCCTTAGACAAAGTATGAGAAGCCGGGGGACAATAAGTTCTCTTCTCATATAGTCTTGGATGTAAGTCTTCACGTATTCCCATTGCTTGTAAATCCAATCTTACCTTCATACCATCCTTGGAACTACCTTGTATGTTGAGAAGCGTGCCAACAGTACTATCACATACGTTTTTCTCCACATGCATGACATCAATATAGTGTCTCACATCAAGATCGCGTCAATAGGGAAGATCGAAGAATACAGATCTCTTTTTCCATATATTTGTTATTTATTTCCCCTTATTTAATTACCTTATTTAGTGTCAATATAATAAATTTTCATAACTCGAGAGCTGTATTACTTATATTATATTTATTTTTTATTATCTCTCTCCTACAATTCTTTTTATTATAATAATTCTCTTATTCTCTGTTATTTTCTATCTCCTCATAAATATGAGGAATTTTGGTCAAAAAGTTTTACTCTCTCCAATCTTAAATATAAGAAAAAGTTTGTAATACAAATTAAGGAAAAACATTTCTCATGTTGTAGGAGAAATGTTTTCTTATGTCACACACACATAAAATGGTGGGACTCATATATATATATATATATATATATAATTAGCATTGTGTGTGTGTGTGTGTGGGTTCCACTATTTCATGTGTGTGTAGAAATCTTCTTCTTCTCATGCAACATGAGAAGTTTAAACCTCTACAAATTATAATATAAACTTTATCATATATTTAAAGCCAGAGATAGTATATTTTAACATATTTATTGTTGTTAACCAACGTTTTTGAACGAGAAGATTCAGTAAACTATTCCTTATTGAAAAAAAGGAAGGAGCTTTAAAGAGGGGTAAGATTCAAAAGCTATTGAATTTTACCATTCATTTCTTATTTTATCTTTGTTTGCAGTGTGAAGAAAGAGCTTTCTAAATACTCCTATGTTCATATTTATGAGACACTTTTAATATTTTTACATAGACTAATAAAATTTTAAATTTCATTAACTCTGTTTTAAAATTCAACAATTTTTTTAATTATATTCTTATTTAATACACAAAATATCAAGTGAAAATAAAATCAATATAATAATAAATAAATGGTTAAATTGTCTACTCCCCTCAAAATTTTAATGAAGTGCCTTATAATTATAAATAGGACAAAAAAATCTTCTTTGCGCCTTATATATATATATATATTTGATTTATCGTTTGTCATGTCACTTGACATAAAGTTTTGTTAAGTCACTCCAAAACTACGTCGTTTTGGGAGTTAGGGAATTAATGAAGAGCGTTTTTGTATTTATTATATGAATTTTACCAAAACACCTTTTATTAATTTCCCTAACCCCAAAACTACGTTGTTTTGAGAGTTAAAGAAATTAATGAAAGGTGTTTTGGTATTTTTGTTTTTATATTTATTATATGAATTTTACTGGAACACCGTTCATTAATTCCCCTAACTCCCAAAACGACGTAGTTTTGAGGTGACTTGATAGAACTTTATATCAAGTGACATGACAAATAATAAACCTATATATATATATATAGAAAGAGAAGTAATTAGCAAAAAAAAACTAAAAATTGCTTCAGCCTTAACTATGCTGCTACCCAGATAACACCTGGATTCGGATTCGTCCAAAAATTAATTCAAGTACCTAGAGACATACACCTCATTTATTTTAAATTAGCATATGTAGTAAAAACTACTACACGTCGTAAATATGAAAATTTAAAAAAGTAGATGAGGTGTCTTTTTCTAGACGGTTGGATCAATTTTTGGACAATCAACATGTACAGATATTGAGGAATACTGAAGAGAAGGATTCTAAGAGAATCCAGATCGATAACACCTCGTATCTTCTTCACAAGTTCTATGACCCCAGTAATGAAGGACATTAATCGATCAAGTGAACATATACAACCAAATTTGCACGTCCTTGAACTAATCGAGTACCAGTATTAAAGTAAATCTATTCCCAGAACGCATAAGACAATAAATCCAGAAAACAGAAGCGTGTCAGTTCCACTCGCTGAAAGACGAGGTGGGGAAAGTCAGAAACTAGAATAATAATTAAAAAATTACACTAAAATCCCAATTAATAAAATTAATATAAAAAAATCTCAAAACTTATTAATATGATAACTTATTAGATATAAAATATAAGTGAAAGAGTTACCAACCTTTTAAATATTACTACCTCCGGTCATAATTATAAGGCATAGTTGACTTTGTTTGGAGCAATGTTTGTGAAACCGGACCGGACCGGCCGGTTACCGGTGACGTGGAACCGGTCCGGTTTGGCTCAGAACTGGTCGAACCCGGTCTAAACCGGTTAACCCCGTAAAACCGGGGTAAACCGGCCGAGTCACAGGGTCACCGGTCTGGATAATTTTTTTTCCCTTCCCATTGAAACGACATCGTCTGGCACTCTGGCCTTTATTTTCTTTTATTCGAAAGGGTTTTTTAATCAAATCATCTGATTTGATTTTGCTTTGCGTGATGTGATCTGATCTCCGACTCTTCCCTGTCAAACTCGCGTCTGCGCTCTGTTCTTCCTTGTTCGTCGTTCCTCAACTCCAGCGAGATTTCCGACTTCATCGACTCTTCTACCTCCGTCCGACCGAACGTCTCCCCCCGTCCGACAAGCCCTCCTTCGTCGCCCAAGGTCGCAGTCTTGCAGAGCTTGAGAAGGAGCCGTCGTCGCTGGTAAGTAACGTCTCCCTCCGTACGATAAGTTCTGTTTTAGGGTTTTTACTTTTTTTTTTGGAAATTTTTTCTCAATGCTGTTAGTTTCTTCAGTTTGTTGCCTTTCTTGCCTTTATAGAGCTTTGTTCGTGCCTTTAGTCCTTTACAGAGCATCATTCATTCGAGCTTCAGGTTTTTTAGTTAGTTATTTTTGAATATTTTAGTTCTTTGTTCTTCGTTCTGCTGTTGCTCTGGTGTATACATTTTTACTTTTGGATGTCATATTGGTTTGATTGGATTCCTTTTCTTTGATTTCCTGAAGCTTCGTGGTTGACTCTGTTTTTGCCTTTTCGGGTTCATATAAACTGCTATTTTGCTACAATGATTATGATATCTGAATATGTCACAAGTATTGGAGTATGTGATTATTTTACTACTGATTTAAAGTATTGAAATGATATATAGTATGTCAAATTTAGGTTGGTGTGATGAGAAATTAAATATTTTCTATTTTTTTATACCTCATCGGTCTACCTCACCGGTCTAGGCCCGGGTTGACTCCGGGCTGACTCTGGTCTGACCCACTAACCCTTAACCCAGTACCCCGACCGGTTCAGTGACCGGTCTGGGTTTCAGAACCTTTGTTTGGAGAGATTAAGGAAGCTAAATAAGTTACTTAATCATTTTATATGTTATATATCTTTAGATTATATATTAGTATGTGAGTCAAACTAATTACTTTGAAGAAAAAAATAAAAAGAAAAATACTCTAAGTTAATTTAATTAGCTTCCTTAATTTCTCCCAAAAAGTCAACTATGTCTTATAATTAGGACCGGAGGGAGTATTTTTTAAAGGTAAAATAACAATTTTACACATGAAGTTTGTCCCAAGGAGCGCCCAGCACCATGAACTTTTTTCTGGAGTAAAAGTATACACAAAGTTACGTTTTTGGAGCAAAAATACCACGAGCCGTTAGTTAACCGTCAACTTCGATAGAACGCTGACGTAGCGCTGATTTGGACTGATACTCTAATTTAAATACTGATATGGACACTGATAGAAAGTAAAAAAAAAAAATTAAAATACCCCATCAGAGTGGGCCCACCACTATGACAACTTATTAACGATCAATATAAAATATAAATGAAAGAGTTTTTTTTTTTTTTTTGGTCGAAAGATAGTTCTATTCCATTAAACTTAAAGGAAGTATCCTTACAAATAACAAACAACACAACAACATAACCTAAAATAAGGGAAACAGAGACAACCACAAGGAATAACATAACTACACCAATACATAAAGGAAACCTAGAAACCTAAGCTAGCCGCCATCCAAGCTGGGATTGGAGAGCGAAGGAGTATCTTCTCCCGAACAAGTCTCCTAAGCCTCCAAGGTTAGAAGAGAAAGCAAAGCGGGTGTTGGTTGCTGAACCCACCCAATCGGGCACACCCCTTTATAGGCATCAGCTGGAAGAAGGTCCGCAGCACGGTTGCCCCCTCTCGGGGAGAAAGATAAAGAAAACCCAACCTCAGAAGACAGAAGGCCAATAATATCATGGATAATGCTCCTACACCGCCAGTCATACGAGTCTGGAGACTTGGAATTAACACAGGAAATCAGAGGAAGGCAATCCGACTCAAAAAACACCTTATCATGTCCTAGATCTAAAGCCAAAAGCAGAGCCCGCTTAAAGGCTAAGGCCTCAGTCATAAAGGCAGAAATGGACTTGACCTTATCCACAAAACCCCATCTAAAAGAACCGATAAGATCGCGGCAAATTACTCTAATCGCAGCCTCTTGCTGATGGAAAGAGAAGGCTCCATCATTTATTTTTTAATTAGGAATGTGCTATTTTCTCAATAATAATTAATAAAAATAAATAAATAATAAATGCATTTCAGAAGACAGAAGCTAGAGCACAAAAGCATAAATATTCCAACCCCATATGACGTTAATAGATCTTTTTCTTACTCTTTCCTCCCCAAAGTCAGAAACTTTCTCATACATTCACACTTTTACAAAAGGATAAACTTGTACCCACCTTTTTTTTTTAAACCTGGACAGACAGAAACAGGCAAAATGGTAGGGTTAATGGGAAAAAAAAGAAGTAAAAAGTAAAAAGTAAAAAGTAAATACAAAGATATGAAAATCCTTTTTCGTTTATCAAGTGGGTAGTTACAGATTTTTCTTAGTGAGACGTCACTACACCCTATTTGCTGAAAATGCTGCGGAAATTAAACAGATTCCCACTATTTCTGGTCATGTTACCAGCGCCGCCGCTAGCTCCGCCGTTCCTGCCATTGCTACCAGTGGTACTACTGCTGGTGGAGCTGCTGGCTGCAGAAATGGCGCTGTTTATGTCGCTTCTGCAACTCAAATGTTGCTTATAGCCGATGCATGTGGGAACATTTAAGCTCAAAACCTGGGTTTTCGCAGCGCCGCTGGCGGCGGCGGAGGTTGCTTTACTCCGACGGGTCGTGGGAGTTTCTTTCTTTGATCCCTTTTCAGTATTCGGGTCTTGAATCTTCGAGCGAGGGACCTGCCAAACCGGGCTGCTCCGTCCTAAATGGACTCCGGCCCGACCCGGACTACTGGGCCATTTCCTTGACTTTGACTCCCCGGCCGAATTACTCCGCGAGCACGGCGCGCTGTTGACCCTCCGAGTCACTGGAGCCCCGGGGAACAACCTCGGCCGAGTTCCGGCAGACCTGCTCCGGGAAAACGGCCATATGTTGATGTTCAACTCAGCCGAACCACCGCCACCGCCACCAACCTTCCTCTCCCTTTTCTTTCCCTTCTCTTTATCCTTCTCTTCTGGATTGCTCATTTCCGTGTTCTTCTTCTCACTCTTCTTAAATATATCCATCCATCGCTTCGACGCCGAAAGCACTGTCGTCCCAGAAGACGCTGTTATCGCCGGAGACAACTGCGGTCCAGTTTCCGGGTCGGCTTGAGGACCCGTTTCTGGATGTGACGGATCTGATTCTGGCGTTTGGGACTTGGGTTGGAGAGGGAGGTGGTGGAGAGGGAGAAGGACACCGTCGGCGATGAGTTGATCGGCGGGAAGGAGGTTGGGTTGAGGGAAGCAGGGGTTTCGGACCATCCAGAACTCGAATTCGGGTGACATACAACAGTGAGAGTTGTGGTTTCTTGGAGAAATAGTTGGGGAAGAAGGTCCAGGAGACACGCTTTGGGTTTCCATGAAGCTGTGGAATGTGTCGCAGAGGAGGAAGAAGAAGAAGAAGAAGAAGAGGAAGGAAGGATTGGGAGGGAGGAGGAAGAAGAAGAATGAAGAGCAACGAGAGACGAGAAAGAGACGGATGATGATTTTAAGAGAGAAGGTGACAAGGTGGGGCCCACTATGCAGGGCATGAGAATGTGTCATGAAAAAGCATACTTACCATTTGGCAAAAGGTAATCGATGGAGTTTTAATAGAGATATGCAAAGTAAGTGGGGAAAAAACATAGGGAGATTTGCATTGAGGTTTGAGAGTAAACAAAATATAACACAGATGTTTCTTTAAATCTTTAATTTATAAGAAAGTCTGGTAAAATATTCCCTATTTGGGATTTTTAACCAAAATAATAACCAAAAAAAAAATATTTACCAATCTGAAGCACTGTTCAAACTATTTCCCAAAATAAGGCTGATGTGACAATGACGTCAGAAAGTACGACGCCACTAGTGACGTCGTACCTTCTGCCACGACTAGTGGCGTCGTACTTTCTGACGCCACCGTGTCTTTTTTTTTTTTTTTTTATAAATATTGAATCATCAGACTGTGATTGGTCCACCGGGCACGCCACGTCAGTGGCGTGAAACAGGTCCACGCCACGGCGTGGACCTGTTTCACGCCACTGATGTGGCGCAGGACCCCCCTACGCCACCAGTGGCGTGAGCCTTATTTTGATAAATAGTTTTGACTGTGCATTAATCTGGTAAATATTTTTTTTTTGTTATTATTTTGGTTAAAATCCCAAAATATTTGGGGTAATATAATCAATATGGCACCTTCCTATAAATTAGAGATTTCAATGGACCTTTGTTTTGTATTTTTATAGTTTGGGATCTCAATGCAAATTTTCTAAATAATAATAATAATATAAAATTAATTAAAATGAGCACGTTCATTTATTTAAAATTTTGGATGAGAAATACTTATGGATTGAATTTTGGAAAACTAACAGAAAAAAGAATAGAAATTGGAAAATCTCAAATAAGATATTTTCCATGAAATGAGTTGTTAATTACTTTTTTAAGTTTTTTAAGTTGTAGTCCTTATATTATCAATTACAGGCAACAGACATGACTTGATGTTTTCCAATTTTCAAATTCTTTTTCTTTCATTTTCTCTTCAATTTTTTTACCATGTTCTATTAAACTTCTTATAGTTTTATTTGACATATATTTTTTTTTTTGGGCATGAGTAATATATATAAATATTTAAACATTATGTCAACTCATATTTTATTCCAATTTTTTTAGCGCTAGGTTGCTTTAGATTCTTAGAAATCTTTTTATGATTTACAAGATAAATATGTAAGAAAATTGTATGTAGAGAGCACTTGCCGGCCTGCTGGGAAACTAAAAGTTAAAGGAATACATCATACTCCATAAAACAACAATTAAGATTCAAAATATGTCATTAAATGCAAAGTAGAAAGATGTTTTTAAATCTTACATTATTGAATATTAAAAATTTAATCAAAATTTGATCTGTAAGTTTCCCCTAAATTCAAGTTTTACAATTTTGTTCTGCATGGAAATTTATTAAAATTCAGTTACAAATTAAAATTCTCAGATGACACTAATCATATTGGTAACCCTAATCAAAGTGATATCAAATCTAAGATAAATTATATACAATTACATTTTATAGAATTTCATATAAAAAGTCAACTATTAGTTGATTGTCTAAATTTATTAAGTATACGAGTACCATTTAACACCTTTTATAGTTGATTAATCATTTGTATTTTTTTTTAAAATTATTCCATATCTACTAAACACTTTGTGTCATTAGGCTAAAAGTCATTGGCAATCTCTATCCAAAAAAAAAAAAAGTCATTGGCAATCATACTTAATTAGGAGGGATTAAAATAAAAATTTTCACGTTTATATTGAAAATCTTGCTACAGATGTTTTTATTTTTATATTACAAGTATTTTAAAGCTTATATAATTTTTTCATGCTTAATTAAGGTCCAAAATGTAATTTGATTATAATATTTAATATGAAAAGTAGCATAAGAGAGTGACATAAAATCATTGGATATTCTATATCATATTAGTTGGTGAGTTTTGAACGCAATCAGGTGTATATTTAAAATCTAAAAGTCAATATTGGTAATAATTAACAATTATTGATTCCATTGCTAAAGCCACATATATTATGATAAATAATGAGATTATAAGTCAACGTTTTAGATTCATTCAAATTTAGATTTCAACCAAAGTGGGAACGGCTACGTCCTATTTATATTTTAATAGGATATAGGATTTGAAGTTTGAAGTTTGAACATGCGCATGCAGATTCATCAAGTTGGAGAATCTTTAATAAGTTATTCAACATTTAATAAGCATTTCGATGGTTAAAAAAATCAACCCAAATGGCAATCGCTTGAGAATTCAGTTTAATGAGATGAATTCAGGTCCTTAAAACTTGGTTTTGGCTGCAACAGATTGTTGGGTTCAGCAAAAACCATGTTTTGGACGGCTTCTCAAACATGTGCTAAGAATTATTGGTAACACTAGGCATGTTGATTTTCCTTGAGTGTTGGTTACTCGTGCCCCCAGGTCTAATTAAGCATATGATTTCAGATATTAATGATCAACTCTAGTTTCAGTATTGTCGGGCCAAAAACGTGTTTGTCTCTCTCTTTTATATGAACTCAAATTTAGGATTTAATATATTAAGCAATTATAACCCCTTCCATTATAGCTAACAAAATGTCAGTTTGATATTAAGTGGCAAATCAATGAGTGTAAGTGTTTGTTTGAATTAGCGTTTTAAAAGTATGTTTATTTAAATTAAGACAAAACTCCTCGACACATACATATTTACCCCGTACCCTAGCTAGCAGCTTCTACCGGTAATTTAATTAGGCACTAAAATGACTAAATATGATCAACAGGAATAATGTCAATATACTGCAGCCACAAACTCTAACAGAGAAGCTAGCGATTTTAATTTCTTATGAATAACTAATAATAACTTTATATAAATTAATAAGGTTAGTTAAAATTCCTTCAATAAAAGTCATTAGTTAGGAAGTTTTATAATTAGCTAAGAATATTGTGGAAAAAAAAATTAATACATTAGACAAAACATGTTATATTATGAAACATGCAAAAGACTTTATAATAAGGATTAGATGGAGTAATTTGTAACATGTTTATATATCACAAGGTTAAAAAGTGTTAATTAGATATTACTTGATATTCATACCATATTAATTATTGGTTGATCTTATGTTTTAATTAGATTGTAGGAGCTTCATTAAGTTAGATCAATAAAATGCTTAGACGACTTTAATTACCATACCTAGCTAGCTTTTTTTTTTTTTTTTTTTTTGTGCGAGCTTGATTTGTCACGTTATTTGTGGTATGATAACTAGTTAAAATACAATAATTCAGTTAACATTAATCTTAGTTGGTTGTTTATGTATTTTATATTTTTATTTTTCTTTAAAAATGAACCCCTTAATTAACATTTCACAAGCAATGAAAAAGTGAATATTGTAAAATCTTTCAATTTTATTAATATGCCAGCTATTATTTAGGATGTATCAAATTAGTTCATGAGTTATTATATTTTAAATGGTTATACCTATATGATAAACTAGGCTCATATATGAATTTCTCTTTCATTAAAGGACATTAATGTGTAGATTTTGAAAAATGTATATTTGAATGGTTTTTTATAATGGAAATTCGATCGTTTTACAAAAAAAGGTGTAGAGTTTGAAACATAAGTTACACTATATATTTATAACTTATCGAATTTAATTAATTTAATTTTTATTAAATAATTTAATATTGATGATATTATTGACATATTTGATTGATGATAGAACAACATATAAGTGAATAAATTTGTGATTGGATGGTGCTGGTGAAATTCCCATGTGCCAACCTTTTTATACGTGAGCTTTTTGGTGATGACACATTGTTATCATGGGACATATATATCAATAATGACTAATGGAAATAATTAGGATATTTTTCAATTTGTGAGTGAGAAGCACGTTGACATTCCTCACAATATTATTGTTTTAAAGCCACATATAACTTCTCAAAGATATTATTATGAGCACTGCGAACTCAAACCTAAAAGACAAGACAACATGATAACGATCGAACTCAGCCACATATTATTTTTACATATCTTTAGAATCTTGTAAGAGAATACTCTCATCAAGTGATCAATCTAACGTTGAGTCTTTGGAAATTCTTTCTTTTTCTTTCTTTCCATAATATAAGCCAATAGATTTCCAAAAACGAATATAATGGGTTCGACTAATATGAATTGAGACTACCAACTAGATTTTATATTCAAAGCCGGAAGCAATAGAGCTCAACAACGAGCTGGGAATGAATCAGAAGCCATGTTTTCTTGATTTAGTCATTTTTGAACAATGTTTAAAAATTCAAACCAGACTACTTGACTGGGAATCAGCCTAGCTACTATTTAGTTTGTGGATAGCTAAAATCGGTGAACATGAAATCAGTCCAGAACAAGTTATGTTGATGATATATACTCTAATATAAATGATTAAAAATGTATTTTAGGAAAATAAACAAACTTTATTTTTATACTTATAAGTTATAACTAATTAATTTGATTTTAATTTCGTAATTACATTTAGAACAAACTTAGTAGCTAGCTAGGGTACGTATTATAAATGATTGAGAAGAGAATGATGAAAGAAAAGGCAGACATACAGTGGATGCAGGATAGAATGGCCGTGGGGACTTTTTGGCAGAGGCACACAGCCTCCTTTGTTTCCATGTGCCCTCCAAAATTATAAGATTTTAGTAGCTAACAGCTCGTTTATTGAGATGAGATTTGTTGTTGTTCAATCAAGCTCAAAATAACCTTCAAATGAACCCTGTCAAGAGTTTTAGTTGGTACAAATCAACGCGAAGCTTCCTCAAAATTCTAATGACAGGAACAATTCCATAGTATACGTGGAGGACCACACAAATTAAAAAGGTAAACGATCAAATCGATCTCATAAATAAATAATGCCAAATGCCACTTGTTGTTTACCCAAGTAGGTGAAGTTAATTGTAGGGTCCATTAATCAATACATGAATGTGATGTTCTTGGCTATTACGTACTATGACACAAATATATATATATAGAGCCTGTGGGATGTGTTCCCCTTTGTCTTTTACCCTTATGTGTTAATTTTGTTTCTAGCTATCCCACTTCTTGTCGAAAACCATCAATATCTCATCCAGGTTTATTATTTCTCAAGTTTAAATTTGAAATCTCCTTGACCCCATCAATTTTTTCTTGAATTTCTCCCTCCGACGCTTCTACCCACCGTTCCAAAACCAAGGAAAGTTGATTACTTCAAGTTATTGACATTGTTAATTCAATGGATATCTATTAGTATATGAGGCTTTTTTCCGAATCCTATTATTAGATATCTAAATAACTGACTAATTTAACCCTACCCGATAAAGATCCACTAAATGGGTTGAGGTGTTCCAACAATTAAGCTAAGAGATTTATCCACACACAGGGATCAAATTAAACTTAGTACTAGCTGATTAAGGGGCTACGTACCATCCTGCAAGGACCAACCCTCGCACTACAAGAAAAAAGGGTTTTAGCGACGGAAAAAATCCGTCGCTAAACCCTCAAATTCCGTCGCTAAATGAATTAGCGACGGAATTAGAGACGGATTTTTTCCGTCGCTAAAAAGTGGTTGCAATTGCGACGGAATTTCAAATTCCGTCGCTATTAGCGACGGATTTCAATTCCGTCGCTATTAGTGACGGAATTATTTCTGTCGCTAATAGCGACGGAATTTAAATCCGTCACTAATTTGAATTTAGCAACGGATTTCAAATCCGTCGCTAAATTCAAATTAGCGACGGATTCAGTTTCCGTCGCTAATTTGATTATTTTTTTAAAAAAAATTATTTATTATTTTCTTTAATTAATTTTTTATTTTTTTAAATTTTCTTTGAAAATTATATTCTTTTAAAAATAATTATATTCTTTTCCATTATTCTTTTAAATTTATTTATTTTATTTTATTTAATTTTCCTCCCCCCCCCCCAAAAAAAACATATGTAGTTTATTACTAGCAATAAATCGTGCCTGGTGAGCCGGAGATAGAGCTGGGAATCAGGGCCGGCCCGGCCCTACAGGGCCTGGCCCTCCAGGGCTTGGGCCCTACAGGGCCGGCCCTCCAGGGCCTGAGATAAGGAAAACATTTGTTTTTCAAAGCCCGGCCCGATAGTACCAGGGCCAGGGCCGGCCCTACAGGACCTGAAAATTACTATTCGAAATTTTAATTATTTTTTTTCTAAGTTTTTTCCAAAGAAATATAATTAGTAAATTGCAACCATTAAAGTTCTAATCTATCAAATAAATATTATCAACATTAAATATCTAAACAATACAAATCATCCAACAAATAAACACATTCATTAATTCGTAATAAAAAACAAATCATTGTCCACAATTGACTCACATAAAACTTAAGAAGTATTAAACTAAACAACATTAGATAACTCACATAAAATATAAAAGCATACCACTATCATTGTCAATTGTCACCTTCTTCATCACTCTCATCAATTTCATAGATATTTGATTATGCTTCACTTTGAGCAGAAGGCTGTGTTTCAGGAGTAAAAATGTTATGAATTTCTTCTCCTGCATCATGAACACATCCATAATAATCATTATCTGCAACAAATAATATATCAAATCATAAAATCAGAGTATAGTTATTATGTATTTATATATGTGCCTCCTAGCCTCTTCCTCTTGGCATTCTTTGACTAATTTTTTTTCTTTAAAAAAATGAAAATGCTACAGTAACAGGGCCTGCAGGGCCGGCCCGAGGCCCTACAGGGCCGGCCCGATAAAGCCCGAGGCCCTACAGGGCCGGCCCTGCAGGGCCAAATTCAAATTTCAGGCATATTTTTCAAGCCCGAGCCCTACAGGGCCAGGGCTTAAAAGGCCCGGCCCGACGGGCCCGGCCCGGTTTCCCGGCTCTAGCCGGAGATGATTGGGCTGATGACTACCCACTAAACCAAATTTATATGATACACTTTACATAATGCTGTAAATTTAAACAATGCATAAATAAATACTCAATGGTCAAACAAAGCTTCCTGTCTCAAAGGAAACCAGATTACCACCCCATAAATGTTCTTCTAACTTTGTCCACAATCTGACTTCTGGCTTTACTGCTAGCCAGTGATAACTCGCAATTTTCATCCAATAAAAACCTGTACACTTCCCACTCGCGCTTCTCTGTTGTATGTCTCACGACTTCAGCCTACAGTTAAGTGGAAAAAAGATATTTTAAGAATGTCACAGGACTTCCTCAAAACCACAGGAAAATTTTGCAATAAGCTGAACTTAAAATCTCACCGAGAAGATGATTATTCCCAATCCTTTTAAGGCCGATGTTACGTCGTAGAATACTCGGGGCCTTCCCTTTCCTGATACTTCTACGGGATTGGCAACTAGAAGTTCTGTATCTGGACCTCGGTCCACGATACTCACACGCAACGGATGAAGCATCTCTTCTTTTAAGCAAGAACATAAAGCAGCCTGACTTTCAGCATCTATGATCTTTTTCCCATCTTTTTGCTGGACAAATAAGTCAATGTTTTGAAGGCCCTTTTCACTTGAAGAGAATCGACCATAAGCAACCTGGTTTTTTACAGGAAAAAAACATGGCATCAGCTATTAAATGCAACATCAGTATATGCATACATGGCCAAAACAAAAAACAGAATGCTTGACCTAACCATACGGCAACAAATGGATATAGAGAAATGACGGTTAGAACTATTGAATAGAAGATAATCAATGTCAAACAACTACAGGTATGTTTTCCCAAATTCAATTTTAGCTACTAAGTATGATGCACACAAAAAAGCCCCAATATAAATGCGAATTAATGAGGAAGATGATGTTTCTTTATTAATTTTTAGCGACGGAATTTGAATTCTGTCGCTAAAAGCAAGTTACTTTTTAGCGACGGAATCTAAATTCCGTCGCTAAAAAGCTGCAGCTGGCAGCTTTTTGCTGCCAGCTCGCTAACAATATTCCGTCGCTAAATGAAAAAAACTAGCGGCCTTTTTGGCCGCCAGTTAGCGACAGAATCTGATTCCGTCGCTAATTTTAGCGACGGAATCAGATTCCGTCGCTAAATCAAAAAAACTGGCGGTCTTTTTGGCCGCCAGTTAGCAACGGATTTCATATCCGTCGCTAAACGTTGGCACTGGCGGCCCTTTTGGCTGCTAGTTAGCGACAGATTCAAAATCCGTCGCTAAGTTTAGCGACGGATTTTGAATCCGTCGCTACGTTTAGCGATGGATTTTGAATCCGTCGCGAAACGTAGCGACGGATTAAGAATCCGTCGCTAAGTTCCCCCTTTAGCGACGGAATTAATATTCCGTCGCTAAATACCGTGAATTTGCGACGGAAAATATTCCGTCGCTAAAACACATTTTTTTAGTAGTGCTCATAGGTAGTTATCAAGTTATTAACTTTATATGAAAATGGAATAAATTTACAATTTGACCTACATTATAATTTTTTTTTTTAAGATTTGTATTACAATATCTCCCATAGTTAAGGATTTTAAATAAGGTTAATCTTATAAAAACTTACATTTTTTTGCCTGAATTATAATAAGAATTTAATTAATAGAGTACTCTACAATTAAGTGACTTATACTAAGGATAATCCCATCTCTCTAAGAATGTGCATTGTAATGAGGAGTGAAGTAGTATAACAACTCTTCAAACTTGTAATGGTTCAACTTCATGGGTATATTAATTAATTATAAACTACTTGGACCATAATTTATATTTTAATCTAACACAATCCGTGTACCCAGGACACAGTTTGAAATATATATGAAACTTAGTTGAGGAAAACTTACCTGCGAAGTTGATGGTGCATAACGATTTTAGTGCCCACCATCCCGTGCTCATATTTCATGTGACTTTTTTCTATGCATTACACAAGTTAGATTCATTATATAATTAATTTAATTTTTTCATCATATCGTAACCTTTATAAAGCACAAATGATATATATGACTCATTTTTTACATTTTATAAGGAATAAAAGACGTACGTGTCTAATTAATATTAATAGCTGATATATATATATTCCCTACTGTCAAAGTTCAAACATTCATCAAAAGTTTAATTTCATTTCATGACACACATTTATGTGTGTCTTTATGCATGCATGCATGTGCATATAATAAACCAATTTCGTATATGTGTGTATTGATAATTATAAAAAACAAGTTCAGTTTCCCATAATATTACTGTAATGAAAAAAAAACATACCAGAGTGTAAAAGATGAAATTTTAAAATAATTGTAAATTACTAGAATGCAAATCTTATGCAAATAACCCAACATTCTGGGTCAAATACAAATACAGAAGAGAGAGAATTTATCGAGTGATTATGAATTAATTAATTAACTAATTACTAGTTTAGATAGGACTAGTAGAGCTTTAAGAGGGAATTATTTAGACATCAAGTACCAATCACTTTTGCATGTCCCCCTGCATTGCCTCAATTGGGTAATAATCAAGAGAAAATGGAAAGCTCGAGGAAGCAAAATTAAGATAATAATAATAATAATAAAATATATCAACTTTTTTGGCGAGTTGTGAAGCTCCATTAAAGACGAACAAATTACGATAATATAAAGACTTAAACTTTGGGCGTTACCAACGTGTAGAAGAACCAGAGGAATAATCAATGTGTACTATTCTGATCCAAAAAAAAAAAAAATCAATGTGTACTATTAGGGATAGATGGTATTTCCAAGAACTTGAACTAATCAAAAAACCTCATTTGTGCCTCTGGCCTGTCTCTTTTTCCTTTGACTTGGGTAGCTACATGCATTGAGAGGTAGTACTATGTTAAGGTACGATACTAATAATATTTCGGAAAAATTACGCTCAGGTTCTAAGGAAGGGAATTAATTTCAATAAAGTCCATCAAAATCATGAAATTACACGAAGTCCCAAGGAACCTGATTGTAATTATTTGTCAATGTAAAATTACCATTTTTACCTTCTCTCTCTCCTATCTCTCTCCTCTCTTCCTTTTTCTTCTCTCTTTCCTCTCTCTTGTCCCTCTCCTCTCTCCCTTTTTCTTCTCTCTTTCATCTCTCCTTCTTCTACTGTTGTAATTTTACTTTGTAATTTCTAAATCAATTTGACTTGAGTTTGGAGGTGGCAATTTCAAATTCTGAACGGATCTAGGCGGATCTCAGATTCGTGTCTAAACGTCGTTGCTGATCATATGCTTCTGTTCGACGGTGGCTAGTGACGCTAATCAATGGGTTGTGTGAATGCAAAGCAGGCGGTGTCGATAACTCCCGCAATTGACCACTCTGGTGTATTTCGTGGCAATGCGGGTATGGGAAATTTGGGGAGGAATTTAGGGGAGTCGGACAAGAAGAAGAAGAGTGAGTTAGTTGGGCTGAGTAGAAGCGAGGTAGGTGAGTCAGGAAGGGTGAGTTTAAATGGAAGTTGTGATTCATATAGTTTCAAATTGGGGATTCTGCAAAAGTTTTCAATGGTTATTGTAAATATATGCTTTTTATGTTGTAAATATAATATTTGTTGTTGTAAATAGCCTCTGAACGTAAGAAATGAAAAAAAAATCCAAATTTTCAAAGGTTGTTGTAAATATATACTTTTTCTATTGTAAATATAGCATTTGTTGTTGTAAATAACCTCTGAACGTGAAAAATGAAAAAAGAAATCCAAGTTTTCAAAGATTGTTGTAAATATATGCTTTTTCTGTTGTAAATATAGCATTTGTTGTTGTAAATAGCCTCTGAATTTGAGAAATAAAAATAATTACATAGAAGTTCAAAATAATTACCTAGGGACTTCTGTGTAATTTCATGATTTCAATGAACTTTATTGTGATTAATTCCTTTTTTTGGGACCTGAGTGTAATTTTCCCTAATATTTTTCCTAGGATGTAAGTTCTTTTTTACCCACTAGTCCTTTATTTTATTTTTTGAGTTGAAGGGATGATGAGGGAGCTCCTAATTACAAACAAATTAAATATAATTCAATTTGCCACCTCTCACTACGAGTGGACACAAAAAAGGGTAAATCAGGTTTTAGCTTTAACAGGTTTGACCTATCTTGTAACAAGTTGGCCTAATCTTAGTTCATAGACTCTTTTTTTTTTCCCAATATAATCTAAGCTTGTCTTGCCCTAAAATTTGTCAAAAATTTGCATTTTTAAAAACTTTAAACATGTCATAATTATATAAACTAAATAACTCGATCCATCCAAAATGCATTTGTGCATTTTTGAAGGCCTGATCTTGAGTTATGACTTGTCATAAGCTTTTATTTTTTCAGTCTAAGCCTTTCCTACCCTAAAATTTGTTAAAAAGTTTGCATTTTTGAAAGCCTCAAACATGTCATAATTACATAAACCAAATAACTCAATCCAAAGTGCACTTGTGCAGTGGTGAAGTTCTTATCTTTTCACCCACAAGTGCTGAGTTCTACACCTCTCTTTTACACAATTTTGCATAATATTATAAATTAATAATAGGTCCAACCTGGCCTGATGAGCTTAATAGACTTCTTAATGTGCCAAAGTTAATTTGACCTGCTAAGTGAAATAAGCATTCCAAAATATTTGGGTCTACTCTTATTTTTAAATAGGTTAGTGAAGCCAAATGAAGGCCAAGTTACAGTCTATGATAGACCGCCTGACCTATTCACTCATACCTCTAACTTATACAATAGTTTTAATGTCATTAGGTCATAAGATTATTAACTTTTACTAGTCCTCTTTAAGAGGCATTTTTAAAATAGTGCATTTATTAATCAATTCAAGGGGTGTTATAGGAGTATAAGTTAGAGGGAAATTGACATTGATTAAACGACTTTGAAGGCAAAAGAAAATCATAGAAGGTCCCGAAATTTGATAATGCACAATGAATTAAAGAAGGGCTTTTTTTTTTCCCTTCTCTGAAAAGAAGGGCTTTTGATTCGTAGGTTTTACCTATAAATAATTGTTAAGGGGAATAAAATTCCAAGCATTAATTTAATGAGTGAAGCCACTGAAGAGGAGGACATCAACTCTCAAATATAGGTGTACGTCCTTAATTTAAGTCTTGCATCAGGAAGTTTTATAAGAGAAGTGAGAATTATAAGTTTTAAAATTTCTCCCTTTTAACAAGCTATTTTTAATTGATATTGGCTCTATTTTTTTTTTTTTTTGGGGAAGCTATATTCATAGCAGATTTCATGTTAAGGACAAAAGGAATTAATTGTGTACACACCCATGGAAAAAGATACAAAAAATACTCCAAATTTACAAATATTAATTTAGAACCTTGAAATGACCTAATCACTAAAAATCTCGATGAACAGGTCTGGAATTAAGTTTGAAGCAAAATTAAATAAATGTCTTTAGTTGTTGTTATTTGATAAGTTATTAAATTTATTAATTACTTATTAAATTGTTGTTGTCATTGATATTCAACAAGCTACTAACACATGCAAATGTAGAATAGATTTGTTTTGTTTTTTTTTTTTGTGAAATTAATTGCCATTGCCTTTGTCGTGGTCGTCATCATTTGACAAGTTGAAGTTGCTAATTGCTAAATTGTCGTGGTCGTCATCATAAGAGAAGTTGCTAATTGCCTTTGTTGTCATTTCGTTTTTCAGATCTCAAATTAAGGGGACTAAGTTGATTTTATTACAGAACTTATCCTCATACTAATCTTTAGAGATCATTATCTAGTGATGAAGTCGATCATTTCCACCAGTTCCACACCATGAATTGGGATTCGCATATTTAAGGGTATTTTTATATCTTTCTTCCATGCATACACATACAAGGAGAAGGATCCAAAGAATAGAAGCAAATAGAGAGGCATAATAATGACGACAAGATACATAATTGTATATTATAGCTGGAAAACACACACAAACACGAGAAAGATGAGACATGGCTCAGAGCACAAAGCCTTGGTTTTGTTACATAAAATTATCTCCCTTTATTATATTATTGCCCGCTTGACTTTGAAGGTTGCTTGCTCACTCAATCAATTAACTCGTACAGTTCATCAAATTGTACTTTTTATGCAGTGGCTACCCTCTCTGCTTTTTTATCTTCTCTTTCTATATATATGTTTACTTACCACCAACCTCCTTAATTGATGATACTCTCATTCAATGATTCCTGGCTGGCTATATATTATTGCCACTCATCGCCCAACATATATCTTTCATCTTTTATTTGATTACCATGTCCTTTACTTCAACATCCATAATTTATGCACCAAGTTGAGGGTTGCTTTAATTAGCATTAGTTTCATTTTTCTTAATTATCGTACGTTATGCATATTTTCAAATTTTCAAATCATCATCATTATTTTGATTGGTCATTTGTAGTTCACTCAAACAACTTTCTTCTCCGTCCACATCCAATATGAATATGGAAATTTACATGGGGGAGAGCTGTACTCTGTCTGCTTAAGTGCTTGTTTGGAGTTGCTTATCATACACATGTCTTGGTATGTTAAGATAAAACTCCTATCATATATTTATTGTATAGATTCTAAATCACAATTGAAAACATGTTATTAAAGACTTCAATCGTCATTCTAGACATGCACCTAACCTGATTTAACTAAATCAAATTTGATTGGCGCTCCTATGTCCACTATTAGATCATTGCAGAAAAAAGATATGTGAACAAATGCACGACAATGAAATGTCTCAAAGGACAAAGCACTAGTTCATCATCATGCCATTCCCGCGAAGGGAAGGAATTGTCTTACGTTTTGTCTTTGCATTAAATTGAGATATAGTAACTTCATGCTCTTCACCACCAGAACCCAATTATATAATATTCTCATCGTGGATATAATTTATGTTATCTCCAAGTAATGCTACTGAATTATCCTTCTTCTCTTAGTCATGTTGCTTACAAAAAGAAGAAATCTTTTTTGCGACCACATATTTGCATACGCTTGCCCAATAACCCAAGTGATGCTACTAGATTACCCTTCTCTTATTTGGGTGCACATGGACTAGACCGGATCTAGTTAGTCATTAATTAACTTGAAGTCTGTTATGCAGAAGATCTCCGGCTGAATTAGGCAACCGGTGGTCTGCTCTAATCCAATGGTAATTTGGGGTTGGGCTAAACCAGATGTCGTCCACCCCACTGGGGGATTGGTCCAAGCAATTCGTTTGGGAGGCAAGATTTCAAAATGATAAACACAATTCACCAAGGGAATCAAGGTTTGGATCCCTTTTGGGAGATGTGGGCACATTTAGTAGTGCTCGATGGTATCTCAACATGATTGCCTCCATAAAGAGGATACTTGTACCTAGCAAAAAAAAAAAAACACAATTAAGATAATAAAAAAATATCTATACTAACATAGAAATCATCTAAAAAAACATTAAAACCTAATCATAAATTTATAAGAATCTCTAACAACACTCAACAACAATAAAAAGCATCCAAATTACAATCCATGATCATGAATCTATAACAACCTTCAACAACTAATCAACACAAATCTTACTCATCATAAATAACATCAACATATAAAGCCTAACATCAAATATATACAGTACCACATTATGCACAACAAAAGAATAATAAGTGATTTAAATCTAATTTCCATAATGTCGAGTAACAATCAATTTTCATTCATTGATCTCCTCCACCATCCATTACACTTTATATCTATCTGGCAAAAGTAAATTTTTCATGTGTGTGTAGTAATTAGCAATGGTGTTACTTGGTCATATCGTTGTTACTAATAATAGTAATTAGTAAAACAAATGGTTCACAGGTTGCTCGATGTGGTCACGCTGTTGTTAGAGCAGGCTCTGTGTGTGAGCTCCCTTTTATTTTTTAATTTAGCCCTTTTTTTATTTAACTATATGTACTAAAAATAGTGAGATACTCCTACCAAGCACTGAAACTGATTGTTTTCTATTGTGCTACAGATAACAAATAACTCAGATTATGTTCTCTTGTTAGTGTCAGGGTTTTATATAATACATTACATTCCCTTCGATATAAAAAATAACCAACTTTCCAACATTCAGAAAGGCAATTATCCATGTTAAATGTGTCACAAATTATTTTTCCCCCAACAAATGCCCCAAATAAATCGTGCAATAGTTAATTCTGTGGAATATTTAATTTGACCATTGAATATAAGCATGATATTTTGCCCATCCATTAACACAAGGCTGATAACTTGTAGGAGCAAAAAGGCATAGACCATCTACAAAAGTTACATGAAAAGAAAATTAGTTGGGGCTAGATTAGACCAAACCAAGTAGTTTGATCACTTGGCCCTAGCTAAACCCAGTCCAACCAAACCATAGCGGTTTATCTCTGCTATTTACTTGGACTAGGTTACCGATATCCATTGTTGTGTGTGTAAGAGAAAGGAAAAGAAAAACTATTATCATGGGCACAAATACACACGCACATGCTTACCCAATTACCGAAGTGATAATACTGAATTAACCTTCTCTTAGAATAGATGCATGTATTGAGTTGAAAGGTTCAATTAAGTGGATAGCCCCCACACATTCATTCACCAACAAATCTGAGCTCTTTCATCATCTAACTGTACTGAACAACCCCACCATGTTACATTTTTTTTCTTCATTGTCAACGTCTCATTAATTCTTTCTTTACCCAAGCTGTATTATCACTACTACTGATATAACCCTTCATCAATATTTGATTGATAGTGATCACGTTCATTAATTCGTAGGAACCTTAATTATGCATGATTAATTCCCAACCCCCTTTTTAATTATTCCACTTAATTACTATTATGATCACCATCCATCTTGTTGACATTATCAATTTCTCGCCGGCCGGCTGTTGATTCGCTTAATTATTTGTTTTGCAAATTTGAGCCTAAAGTATTTAAATTGGAGCAATTGTGGACTCTTAACAATAGAGAGCAGACGACAGTTTACCCCAGCCACATCAGTATATGTTTTCGATTATAGGGATTGGAATGGGGACGAAATGGGTATATTGAGAATTTGAGATTAAAGGGATTGGAATGGGGAATTTGGGGTGGGTGGCGAATTGCATGAGAAACTGAACCAATTGATCTGACGTAATTGGACTTTGCTGGGGTGTGCGTTTTGCCTGTCTCGCCTCTTCGATTCATTCCAGGGTATGCGTTTTATTTTTTTTATTTTTTATTAGATAACACAGGTGTCTAGGAAATATACTGATGTGGCAACCTTTAAAGCCCAACAATGCTCCAATTTAGTGCTACATATTTATGTTAGTTTTTGGAAAACAGTTTTTACACGAAGTGAGTTTGTAAGAAGAGTTTTATCTCGGTTTATAAAAAAAACTTCTGAAATCACGGTTTTGTGATTTCCAAACACTCACTTAATTACTTTATGATTAAAATTACACTCAAAAATACTTTTAGCCATGAAAAATAGTTTCAGATGCTGGATGCACCTTTACCCTATAAAAAAATAAGAGGTGATACATTATTCATAGTATTGATCGAATGGCCAGTTTAACTTGGAAACCATAGAGACATAGTCACTTCACTTGTCTGATTTCAGGGAGCCGAGAAAAACTGGGGGAAAACTGACCCAACCTAACCCGGGGCAAACCAGTTGGGTTGGGGTTAACTTGTGTCAATTTTTATTAAAAAAATTTGATAATAAAACAAATGAAACACATGAACTTCAAGAAGAAAGATGTTTTCCGAGAAAAGAAGAAAGTAAACTATACTTCTCGGGTCTTTTTTTTTTTTTTTATACAGCCAGTAGAGGAGGGAGAGGCAGGGCTCGAACCCTAAAAAAAGGGGAAAGCCAGCTCTTAAGGGTGGCCTTAGTGCCATCACGCTACGAGGCGTTTGGCTACTTCTCGAGTCTTTTTAATAAGATTCAAACTTTTTAAATTAATTCAAACTTTTAATAAGATCCCTCTGCCAAGCAGAGCCCGAGAGCCTGGATCACACATTCAAACGATGCTGCATGGCCTCCTCGGTTTGGCTCAAAATTATACCACAGGACCTCAGAGCTGATTTCTACCGCCTTCCCATTCAGACCTGGTTGCGCCGAATCATTCAATCCAAGTCCGCCCACCATTCTTGGAAGGTAGGCATCTGCATTACCTGCTGGAAACTCTGGGACATCCGTAATCGAAGAATCTTTACTGAGGAGAGATTCAACCCTGAAGGAGTGGTGATACATATTAAGTCACTGGTTGACCATACCCTAAGCTGTTTTGAGAAGCTCAGTATTATTTTGTAATTTCCTGGTCCTTCCTTTTGTTTGGGACCACTAATTTGTATATCCTCATTTATTGTCATATTTATTTTGTAATTTTTAAATTGGTTTAATCCTTTTATAGTGATTATATATAAGTATATTACTATATCATATACATTTTCCGGTCTTTAATATAACACATATTTATTTTATTTGATCTTATTTAAGAAATTAATTAAATTAGTTAATATTTTATGTATTTTCTAAAATACTCTAGTCATCTTTTTTAATTCTCGTATTTTTTATTATCTTTAGTTATTGTTGAAGAAGTATCAATATGGATAAATTAGGAAAAAAATTAATAAATATAAAAGCTATATTTTACATTTATGACCAAGATAAATTCCCCAAAATATATTTTATATTCACAACCGGAGGAAATACTATAGATATGTTGTTAGTAGATACTTCTATGCATTTTATTTAAAATTGTTTTAATTATCACCTATATAACATTTGATTTGACTCACTAACTTTTAAATCGCTGCTTGGACCAATTCCTTTGATCCATTTTTTAATACTTTGGGGTATTAATTCCAAGTGTTGGAGATGTTTTGTTCTAATTTAAATTCTATGTACTAATTTTATGATTAAACCTTTTTTTTTTTGGGATATTATGATTCAACCTTTTGTTTAGGGGATAAAATCTAAAAACAATTTTGGGAGAATGACATATAGATCATAACCAAGAGAAATAATTCATTAATAAGTTTTATAAATTGCTAATAATAACTGATTTATTTATTAATAAGGATTTTTTTAATATTATTTCTTTTGATTATGGTTAAAAAGTTATTCTCCTAATAATTTTCTCATACTCGCCCACATGGCACACCGATTTGTGTTGGGCAGTGTAATCTCTCAATCTATGGGCTCAAGTGGTAGGATCGGGACCAACATTACTTGATGTGATGTCTTGAATTAATTTTCCAAGCAAATAATGATGATGCTTCCCATTTTTATTTGAATTTTTTGGATCTGTTTGGGATAGTATTCGTACAAGTGATTTTTCTTTTTGATGGATTTTTTTTATTGGCGTTTTTTCTATCGAACTTTTCCTGATATGATTTGTGTTTGGAATAGCGGTGGCAGAAATAGTTTCAGACCTTGAAGCTTAAAAGAATGGTCTTACAAAAAAGTAGCTTCAGACCTTGAAACTCATCCATAGTGAAACCTTGCCAAATATCCAAAAAAACAAGTTTCCATATTTGATAGACTTTTTTTAGCTTCTGATGGACTTATTTGCTACTAATAATCCCTGAAAACGATGTAGGGATGTAATAATAGATTCCAGATTATCTTATATTATTTTTCAATTGACTGAGAACTGATTTATACATTATAAATTCTAATATTTTTATAAAGTTATTTTTTATTTTTTAAAAATATAATAGATCATTAGCTTCTATCTCCCAATACAATTTCAGTGTACCAAATAACATTTCGACAAGCATTTTTTTTTCCATTAATTTAAGGATAAATGCGTGAAAATAACCTTTAATTTTTTTATCAAAAATGCAAAAGTAACCATCAACTATTTTTTAGAGCAAAAATAATAATGAATTTTTAAAATTGGGGCAAAATCGTTAAACCTAACTAACTTCTATATAATTACATTGGGGAAAATTAATTTTTTGAATCTTAAAATTATAACTCACTTATAACTTAGTCTCTGAATTTTTGACTTACTTGTAACTTAGTTCCTGATGTTTTTGTGTCATTTTATGCGGCAAAAAAAAAAAAAAAAAAGAAAAGAAGAAGAAGAAGAAGAAGTTAAAATACTGTTAAAAATTGATTAGATAGATTTTACATAAATCACCACCAACTTTCATCTTCCTCCACCTTTGTTTTTCAATAACCTCACTAGGCATCTTCAACGTCCATGACAAATCCTTTAGGGGTTCCTTTCAAGCATAAGATGAGATCAATTTTCTCATTTTAGAGGACCTTCAAAATTATGAGCATCATTTAAAGGATCTATAGCTCCATTTGTTATTAAAAAGATAGATTGTGTGATATATTGTAAAGTGGGTGTTCTTTGAGTTTTTCTAATGTCATGTTCTTTCGAGCGCTATTCATCATTTATCATTTAAAATTTAAAAAATCCCTCTTTCCACAATGGTTTTTTCTTGCATATTTGGATTCTTTATCAAAGTTAAAAGCATAATAAGTGGCTTCAACCTGTTCTCCAATTTGAGTTGTTCGCTATTCTCTAGTGCTCGAAAAGGATCTATCATGGACGTTAGGGTGCTTAGCAATGTTTTTGGAAAATAGAAGTGGAGGGGGATACAAGTTTGTGGGGACGGGACTCATTTTTTTATTTTTTTTTCAATTTATATAAAATCTACCTAAGCAATTTTTAACAATATTTTAACATTTTTTTGCCATATATGATGACTCAAAAACATAAGGGACTGAGCTACAAGCGAATCAAAAGTTTAGGAACTAAGTTATAAATTACTCATAACTTTAACAGTCAAAAGATTAATTTTCTTCATTGTAATAGATAGAAGTTAATTGTTTTTAATGGTTTTACCTCACTTTTAAAAGTTCTTGGTTATTTTTGCCCTAAAAATAGTTTGTGGTTACTTTTACACTTTTGATAAAAATTAAAGGTTATTTTAGCACCTTAATCCTTAATTTAAATACTTTAGTAATTGAAATACGAATACTTTTCTTTTTAATTTTATTATTATATTTTAATGCTAGGCATGGAGGATCTATTGGAGACGATCAGGCTAGAAATTTCTAGAGGCATACCTTCAGAAAAGCTTCATTAATCAATTGGGTATATCAAGAAAAAAGCAATAACAGCTACAACAAGAGCTAAATATGCAAGTTGCAACAGCATTCCAAAGGCGCATATGCAGGCAAAAACTAAGTTCTCATTCACAATCCATAGTACAAGTTATACCAAGTAAGAAGTGTAGAACAATTAGTTCTTAAGACCATAATTGTATAACCATTCATCAATCGATGCTGCTTCCCACATAAGTCCTGGAAATGTAAATAATGTTGTTTGACCCTAAATATAAGGACCTCTCACAGCCAAGATTTGGACATTGATTCATCATATTGTAAGGAATTAGCTCCTTAAGCTAGACCGAATCCCAAGGTATTTTTATTAGAAGGAGCAGTATCACATCTGAGTCCATAACATATTTTGTAATAGAATAGCCCTTTGACCCCCAAAAAAGTAGGTTTGCTCTTCCATCTCTTACCTAGAGTGCTCCTATGCTAGCAGGACATTTCGTGTGAGCACTAGGTTTGATTAATTTTCCTTTTAATTTGGAGATTCATACTTTAAATGATATTGGATTGATTGATACAACGACTCTCCAATGGTCTAAATAGGGTTTTTCCACTGTAACTTCTAACGGAAATTTCATGGTCGCTTAGCTTAATACTGATGGAATTTAATTGTGTATATACTGCTACACAAACTCTCATTCTCTGTGATCTGTCACTTACATCGGAAAGTTACAGACAACAGAAAGTACAGAACCAAACTCCAATATTAGGACAAGCTTTGGCAAGAGTTTTCAAGTAGAGAGCTATCAGATTCTCTAGTAGACTTCATAACATTTGTTCGTTTGCTTTTTGTTTTTTGGTCACAAAACCAACGCACGTAAAAGCAAACATTTATGGAACACCATCAAAATCCAGTCCTTATTAACAAGCCAATCCAAAATATATGCAAACAGGAAGGCCGAGCAAATGGCCTTAGAACTGAAAGAGGTATTACAATTACACAATTCCAAGATCACCATGAACGTGGAACTTGGCCCGTTCAAGTAAGTAACTGCCGTAATCAAAACTAAGGCTTCTTTCATAACATTGCCTAAGATTCTACACCACACCAAGCTCCAAACGTAGTGTGTGATTAACTGCGTTAGATCCTGGACCAGAGAATTGAATTGGACCTGCAGCGGATATTATCATTTGTAAACACAATACCAGAAGTCACCATAAAGAGGAGACAAGCTCCAGTTCAAAGTAAAGGCATCTTTAATTCTATACCCACTTTTTCACAGTCGATTTTTATCAGTTTGAATGACAGTATAGTTATAAAAACAAGACCTTTCTTAGACGAAGGCATAGCAAAACAATCCTTTATCAGTCAGTGCATACCTGGACACGTGTAGCGATTCTTTAGGGCCCACTCATCCCTCATTGAAGCAAACTTTTTATAGGGTGGCCCTGGATAATTCAAAGTCAAATGTAGTCTTTTAATATTGAAGAACAGTAGAGATGATATAGAAAAGTAATTACCATTTTATCATATACTGCAAGATTCATGTTTGAAAGAAAAAAAGTCACCAAACAAAAGGCAGATTGATAATCTTGACATTCACTGGGGTCCGTGGGAGACCATTATGATATGATGGTTAGTACAAGGAAAGAAACAGAGTTATCCTATGTACCACACTTAAGGGCTTATGTTGAAAAAAATATTTCTTTCCCTTTCTTTCCTTTTTTTCTTCTCATTCCAATGTGAATACTTTAGTTCACTCTTTCACCTATTCATCCATTCTGAATCCCTTAGTCTTTGATTTAAACTGAATAACTAGTGTTTGGATGATTCGATACCTTCAAGTTCAACCATTGCCTTCTTGATCACAGGCTTAAATTTACCTGCAAAGAATATTAACCATTTATAAACGGCAGACAAACATTCATATGAGCTGGATCATGGAGACAAAATGATTTCATTTACGCTTAAATCAAAAAATAGGCATTAGAAGCTCTGATGGATCAAAATGTGTACCACGTCTCCTCTCCACATCCATCATCGAGGTAAGTGCAGTTCCACCGACAGTCCATTCTTCTACTGGAGCACTCAAATTCCCAACCTGATAAATATATCATAACAGAAAAAGAATTTAGCTGACAGTTTAAAAGCTACCAGACAAACAATTTAAAGTGCAATTATCAACAGCAACTAAAATGCAAAATGTATTCAGGTAATCAAAAGATGATGACTAATGCGTGGGGAGAAGCACAAACTGATGATATTAATCCAGTCTTCCCACTATGAAGAAGGGCACCAGCACCATAGCCCAATGCATAGCAGTACATAGCATCAAAGTTAGTTGGCAAGCCACATCTACCTTCATAGCTGCAAATATAAAACAAGTGGGGATAACTATAAATTCTAATAAATTAAGAGATGGTAACAAGCAAATGCAAGATTAAATGAAATTAGCAAACCGAATGAAAGGAAAGTTACAGAGTATGAAATGAGAAGTTCTTTGTATTTTCAGAATGTGTTTCAGAACATCAAACTGAAGACAATGCGTGTTCAGACAAAATACCCAAAAAAGTGAGACTGCCCTTTGAACTCCCGTTTGTATGAACCTTCTTTCTTTCTCTTCTCCAACTCAGCATCAACCATCTGAATAAGCATCTTCTCTGTTTCTATCTTGGCAACCTAAGTGAGAAGAGGGAAGCACAAACTTCAATACCTAGTCAAGTGCAAAAGCTGGAGATAGTCACAGGCTCACAGCAAGAAAAGCATGTCATACCTGAACATTTCCATGTGGATCTCTTTCAAGCATCAATTGTTCTTGAATGGATCGAGGTAGAAATTCAAAAAGCTTCAAGGACTGATCAGTAAGTTTCTTCTTCCATAGCCCGTCTTCATCCACAGTCTCATTAGCAAGGATTTCATTTAGTTCAGCAATAAGCTTCTGGGCCTGCAAATGGCACAACATACAAATGCCTATCATATGAAAATATTCTATCACAAGTAAATAAAGGCAGAATAAGAGAAAGAATCTAAACTCTTCTACGCAGAGTGATAGATACCTCAGGAATGAAATCAATTAGGCCTTCAGGGATGAGGATGACCCCATAGTTATAATTAGCTTCAGCACGTTTACAAATAATATCAACAATGTAGTCAGTAACATCTTTCAGGGTCTGCTTCTTGACCGCAACCTGTAACAAGACAGCTCCTGGTCAATTCTACATAACTTATAATATATAAGAAATAAGAACAAATTAATTACACAAAAATATTTCCACACACTTATTTTTCACGTCATGAATTGTTTTACAGTGTACTTTAAAGAAAAGATATTAATATTTTTTACTACGTGAACCCAACTGAAGTACTGACCTCCTGGTTGGGGTAATGTGGGCCAATTTACAAACCAGGTTTAATTCCCCCAACCAAGGCCCTTTGCCATATTTTTCTCTGAATTGAACATGAGGAAGCTCAAAGGATGGACAACAAGGTTCTCTCAAACTGGCACCAGCTTAGTGTTTTCTTAAAAGAAAAATTGGCTTCTTTTAACTCAATTTAACATTATAAAAAATTATTGAGTACTAAATAGACCACTAACATGGGCAGCTCATGGTTGGACTGAATGAATTGATGCAAGCAGGTTTTCAAAATATTTGATGTCATTAAATCTCAGAATAGGAAACTGTAAAAGGAAGCATTTTCTCTACATAAGAGTTGGGAGGGTAGCTGGGTGCTGAGAGTGGTTATATGAGTTTGCTTGAGATGATAAGTTAGCTAATCTCACATGCTATTTTCTAAGCACCGCATCTCTGCTATACCATTTTCCTCATATATAAGGAAGTAATTATTATAAGGTGGCACGCACAAATTTTTTTTTTTTTTTGCATTATAACTCCTCCACATTTTTGTTCTCTTGGTCAAAAAATTGTACGAAGCTGAGGTCATTTTGCTTTGAAATGACATATGGCTTCTCAAATACCTCCACAACTACACAAAATCTATAGTATATTACTTTCCCTTCTCCTACTCCTAAGAAAGTTAGTGTAGCGCATCTTTTTGATTTTATGGGAGGATGATGTAATTCTTTGACATCACTGGTAAGTACAGGATAGAAATGACAAATTTAATCACAACGTCAACAATAATACATCTCAATGTGATATTCAAACTCTAGAATGCAGACACTAATGAATTAACTGAGTTTATGAAATACCTCTTCTCCAATAATAGTAATGTTAGGATGAGTTTGTAAAGCACATTCCAGTGTAATATGTGAAGCAGCACGTCCCATAAGCCGAACAACTGTAGCAAGAATTTCAAATTGTTATCTAGTCCAACATATATATATATATATACACACACACATAGAGAGAGAGAGAGATCTGAAGGTGGGTTTCTGATGTAAAGCCTCCCCTTTTCAGATCATATGATATTACACTACAAAAAGTACTGCACCCTGTAGATGTTGGAAACAATTTAAATCAAACTAATCTTGAGGCCGTACATTATCTTTTATATAATCAATGACTGAATAAAGAGCCATGAAAGTTACCCTTATGCAACAATAAAGTAAAATATACCACAAACGTAATAAGTCACATAATAATGTTGAAAAAAGGCAAGGTTGGTGCATGAACAGGGCATCATTCTTTGAAACTAAAGAGAAATATTATTTTATAAGCACGTTAAAGTTTCCTTTAACACGAACAAAATGGGGGAAGGAAAATATCCATAGTGCAAGGATTGTGTGATAGAAAAGATGGCAACAGTTACATGTCAAAGACACAGTCACAAGTGATATGAACTTAAAAGAATAGGACGTATGAGGGGTTAAAGAGTAAGATGTTTGGAAGGTGAAGTCGCCCAATTTGTAAGGAACAGGAAGCTAGGAAGTGCAGACCAGTAACAAAAATCAATGAAAATCTATAAAGTCACAAGTCCAATGCTTGTTTGATATAGCGATTGGAGTATATGAGGTAAGTAAGTGAGAGGAGTTTTGTTTCAAAAATAGCTTTTCAGTCGTAATTTACGGTATATGAAGTAAATAAGTGAGAAGTTTTGTCTTAATTTACGTGAATAAGACCTTTTAGAGGTCCCAAACGTGATCCCAAACAAGCACAGTTGCCAAAAATTATATATACATCCCTATTGAATATACTCACAATGGTAATACTTTCCACTTGATCGTGCATCTACCATAACATTTCCTATCATTTCCGAATATATCTGCATTCAAGCCACATAACAACATAAACAAAGCTTGGTCCTGCAATTATGCAACATGTATTTAAGTAGGGATCTTTATACAGCATAAGTGATATTTCAAATAGATAATCATGTAAAAATTATTGGAAAGGGGGTGGGAGCCAATTCACATAAAAGATGCAGGAGAAGAGGCTTTACAGGTATCATTGTTTTCTTAAGGGCAGTTTCTCACGCTCTAGGATAGTTTCTTAAATTCATTCAATGGGATAGGAGCACTATTTTGAGCTCATGATTTTTCTTTGGTTCTCTATCATTTCTTTCTTTCTTGTATGTTTTTCAGCGCTCACTTGGACTAATATACCTTCTCACAACGGATTTATAGTAACAAAAATCATGTAAATTATGCTGTGATATTGGAAGCTAGGAGCATCCTTGAGGTTGCTTCTAATTTAGGACACCCCATTGGCAACTCTCACCTTATTTTATCCCAAAAAAACATATTTCAGCCGCCCATAGAAACTCTGAGAATAGATAATTGAGTCTACAAAATATAAACTGAACTTTGCATTGAAAAATGGGCAGTGAGAAGTGGTTACACAGCGTCACCCACCTTGCATGCAGTATCAAACCCAAAACTTGTGGGAACTTCTTTGCATTTCAAATCACCATCAATGGTTTTAGGGCATCCCATCACTAGTGTTTTGATATTTTTGTTCCTACATTAACCAACAAAAACATACATTAGTTAAACAAACTAAGATGACAACATCTGTGAATAGAAATTATTTCTCTCCACATATGCAAATTCCAAGGCCAACTTAATATTAGAATAGTAAATGAACCCAGGAGATTTGCAGATTAACAAGAGAACATCATCAATGCTTTAACAGGCTTATTATAGTATAGATCATGTCAAAAATAAACCTTCATTAAGACAACCTGAAGTGTTCAGCTAGAAGGCATGCATTTGTGTTTGAGTCATCTCCACCAATAACAAGAAGACCATCTAAGTCCAGCTTCTGCACTGTGTCTTCAGCTTGTTTAAACTGAATATGTAAATTAAATTACTCTTCACACTAATGATGCTGATTGTAGAAAAGCTAGTCATATAATCACACGCGCTATATCTAGCTGTACCTGCTCTGGAGTTTCAATCTTGTCCCTACCACTGCAAATCATGTCAAAGCCTCCCTGTGCATGCAGAAATTGGTGCAAGATGTAATTATTCATTATAAGAGAAGCAATAGTAATATCATGTGCTAAAACTTCGACAAGCATGTAGAGTTATAAGGGTTCAACTAACCATCTCTGATGTAAAAACAATGAAACTGAAACATGACATCTATTTTCAAGAGTTTTTACAAAATTTAGGACAGGTTTGATGCATGTACAACAGGTGAGGAAGATAGACCTGATTTCTATATGGATAAATATAGTCAGAGTTCAGTTCAACATATTTGCACTTCATGATGCCAGCCGGGCCACCCCTGAAACCATATAACGTGCTTCCTTTTGCGCGCTGTTGCAGGTAATCTTAAAACAGAAAATTATACAAATTAAGTTCCACAACACAAATCGAACCAAAAGATACCAAGATATCACATTCAATTCAAACAAAATGATCCTCACCGAAAATTCCAGAAATCACATTGTGACCACCAGGAGCTTGACCACCTGACAATACCACACCAATCTTCAACTTCTTATCTGGAAGCACTGAATCAGAATCACAGGGCACCAACATTACAGAAGGCTGCCCAAACAAGTTTGGAAACAGCTTCTCAATTTCCTCTGCAAAATTCAACATCAATCAAGTTCAAAAACGAAGTAACCTGACAAATAAGTAAAAGCCCACACCTCCACCATCAAACGTCCGACAAAATGAACATTTCCTTTCAACTAATTGAGTGACCTCGACCAGTCAGAAACGAAAATTAGCCAGAAATAGAACGGAGCGCATAGAAACTGATCGATCATCGCAGAATTTGAACCGAAACAAAAATCAATGAAGAAGAAACAGACCAGGGTGTCCGGCAGCGGTGCTTCGGGGACCATCAACAACCTTGAAAGGATTTCTGAGAACGGAGGGGAGAGGAAGATCGTAGTCGATACGAATGTTTTGGACATCACTGTAGACGGAGGTGAGACGACTGGTGATGGAACGAGTCGTGGACCTACCGGCAGCAAGACCACCGTTTTGTAAGAAAGACTTTGCCATTGTTGATCAGACGTAGCAGAGACGATCACAGTGACAGTTATCTTAGTGTGAACGATGCGTGTATTTATTTTTATATGAAAGTATGAACCTTGTCCGAAAGCTAAGCATAAAAATCAGGCTTTTTTCCCTATTTACCACTTTTTAAATAAATAATTATTAATATGCCACTCTTTTTAAAATAATTCTCCATCTGCCACTTTTAGTCGACTAAATGAGCTTTTAGTCGACTAAAAGTCGTGATTTCAATTTTTTTTTGGTTGACCGAGAATTTAGTCGACTAACCCAGTTTGTTTAGTCGACTAAATAATATTTAGTCGACTAACCCAACGGGTTAGTCGACTAAATTCTCGTCTGGAGGGTTTTTAAAAACCTCATTTGCGTCATAATGTTGGTCTTATCCTATAGCAACCCTTCCCCACCCCCAATGCTCTATATTTTCTCAGTTTTAGTGCGACCTATCAAGGTTTAAGCTCATTCCACCTTGTTCAAGGTACTATTGTTGTGTAATCGTTGTAGTTTCATTTTGTTCGGCTTTTGTTTTTTGCTTGTTGGTTGAAATGCTCCCTTTTGCAGCTGAGAAATTGATATTTGAAGGATGAGTTCAAGTTCAAACATGTTAGTTATTATTATCTACCATAGTGGGAGGCATTTTGAAGGTCCTCAAGGTGTTCAATTTGAAGGAGAAACGAAAATGATGAAAATCAAACGGGGAACTACATACAACGAGTTGAAAGAAAGAATTCACCAAAAATTGGGGCTACATGCCAGCCAATGCATTCATCGGTTAATTGGCAAAGTGAAGACTGTAGTTGGTAAGGAAAGTGTATACTACATTAGGAACGATATTTGTGATGATGAAGACATAGAGTGTGTCATAGATGCATTTGATAATCGGACACTACAAAATTTTATTGATATATATGTTAAGCTTGAATCTGGTGAATCATCGTCTACGCATAGAAGATCTGCACAGTATTATGGTCAAGAAGATAGACATGTCGGTGTATCTGCACCTCCACAAGTCTTGACAGATGAAGTTGAAGAGGAGCAAGATGAGAATATGGACAGCGATGACAAGGACGATCTTGAGAGGTTTATTCCACTAGGTGACAGCTCAGATACTGATGTAGAGGGTGATTTTGATGCTCACGTGGACCCAGTAAACTCGAGGACCGTAACAATGCCACCGCTTCGTGTTGACCCAGTTAGCAGTGGTAAGTTAGTAAACTTAGCAATGTGTAGTTGTATTTGTAATATGTATATATTGTTTTTGATGCAAAAATAATATTTCCTGATGCAGTGCCTGAGAGCGACCCATTTTATAACGAAAGCCCTCACTATTCCTCAATTAATTGGGCGGTCTGTGACGATGACATGGACACGTTGTATGGTGATGATGACAAGCAAGATGGCTGGCAGTTAGGTGATCCACTATATTTGGGTCAACAGTTTCCTTCTAAGTCTGAACTACAGCATGCCGTGAAGTTGCATTGCATGAAGTCTCATCGTACATCCAAAGTTTATAAAAGCGATGAGCGTAGGTTGTTGATGAAGTGTGAACATCATGCTAACGGTTGTCCTTGGAATATGAGGGCAATTGTCCAACATAATGGAAATAGTTGGATGGTACGTAAGTGGGCTAACGATCACACCTGCCTGAACCAGAGTCTTACCCGAGATCATAAGCAACTGGATTCAGATGTTATATGTGCAGCCATTATCAGTAGGTGATCTTTATTTTTTTTGTTTCAGCCATTAAGAGAAGATCATTTACAACTTGTTTTGTTTTCACCAGGTATGTTAAGAGAAGATCCAGCTTTAAAACCAGTGCTGATACGAGAGAGGATAAAGCGTATGTATGGGTATAATATAACATACAAAAAGGCTTGGAAGGCAAAAATGAAGGCCATTGTGAAGTTATTTGGTGATTGGGAGGAATCATTTGCATTCTTGCCCCATTGGCTGACATACATGACGCAATGTAACATGGGGTCTTTTTTCAGGCTTGATACTGATGAATGTTTTGACGAACGTCGTTTCTATAGCGACAAACGCGTCTTTCACAGGGTTTTTTGGACATTTAATCAAACCATAGAAGCCTTCAAATACTGTAAGCTCATACTTCAAGTTGATGGCACCCACCTGTATGGAAAATACAAAGGTACTCTGTTGATTGCGACTTCACAGGATGGGGATGAGAAGATCCTGCCCATTGCCTTTGCTGTTGTTCCTCCCGGTGAGAAGTATGATGATTGGTGGTGGTTTTTGTGTCTTCTACGTGATCATGTGACGCAAAGGCCAGTCATTTGTTTGATATCTGACCGTCATGCCAGTATCATAAGGGCGGTTAAAGATCACCGGACTTGGCAGCCTCCATATGCTTATCATATGTATTGCCTACGTCATTTCGGGATCAATTTTAATACTAGATTTAGGGATATAGCTCTAAAGAAAACAGTTATGAAATTAGGTAAAAATGTTCACATTTTAATTACTTCTTTGACATATATTTGTTCCCTTTGTTATGATTTAGCGTTTACTGTTATGCAGGGTACATGAGTTCAAAGATCCAATTTGACTTGAGGTTTCAAGAGTTTATCGACGCAAACCCACAATGTGTCAGCTGGTTTGAGAGGCTAAACAAGGAAAAATGGTGCAGGTCCTACGATGAAGAGGGGCGAAGGTTTGGTCACATGACCACTAACCTAGCCGAATGTGTCAACAAAGTCCTAAGGGGTGCATGTAATCTACCGATAACGGCGTTGGTGAAGATGACTTGTAGTAGGCTTGTCGAATATTTTGTCACCAGGCGTGTTGAGATTGACAAACATATCTCTGCAGGTACGATAGTCTCTAAAAAGGTCGAAGAAGAGTTACAAAGGATGGATCAGTTGACAGTCACATACCGTGTGCGACTTTATGACAGGGATTTGCAGTTATATGAGGTTGAGGACGCTTACAATCAATCGACGCACATCGTTGGTGACATAATGACGGTTGACTTGATCAATCGCAAATGTCAATGTGGGAGGTTCTCATCAAGAAGGTTTCCCTGCAGTCACGTATTAGCGGTATGCAAGATGGAAAATTTGAACCATTATGACTATGTTGACCCGGTATTCACAATCCGCTACATTAGTCAGGTATATGCAGCACACTGGTACCTGATAGGCAATGAGATGTTGATTCAACAAGTACAGGGACCCACCGTTATCCCAAACGCAACTTTGGCACGCACACGGGGAAGACCAAAGTCTACAAGGATACAGAATGAGATGGATTGGGTGGAGTCTCAGCCCTCAAGCAGTCGTTACATTTGTGGGACTTGCCACCAATCCGGTCATAACAGTCGCACATGTCCAATGAGGAACAGACCAGCTTAAATTCTATGTAACGTGTTTTGTTTTCAGTGTATGATAATTTTGTTTTGTCATGACTTTTAAGCAGACCAAATCTATGTATCACACTTAAGTGTTGGCAAAAAAACCGTTCCCAAGTCATATTGACATGTGAAAATGAGTTGGTAATGATTTAGTGCAAGTAGGCAACCTGTTGCAGCACTGGAATGTGCCTCTGGAATTGGTTTAGTCGACTAAACCAGGTGATTTAGTCGACTAAACCAGATCCAGAGACACTACTAAGTGTCTCTGGAAATGGTTTAGTCGACTAAATCATATGATTTAGTCGACTAAATGGGTTCCAGAGGCAAACTCATTCGCCTCTGGAACCCATTTAGTCGACTAAATGGCCTGATTTAGTTGACTAAATGGGTTCCAGAAGCAAACTCATTCGCCTCTGGAACCCATTTAGTCGACTAAATGGCCTGATTTAGTCGACTAAATCAGTTCCAGAGGCAAATACATTTGCCTCTGGAACCCATTTAGTCGACTAAATGACCTGGTTTAGTCGACTAAACCAGTTTCAGAGGCCAAATTCCAAAACAAATTCGAACCTGATTTGCCAAGAAAAGTAGCATCATAAAGAATAACCAGAATCCAAATTAAAAAAACATCAAAAGAAAGTAGAAACCAGAAACCATAAACAAGAAACCAGGAACCAGGAACCAAAAACCACAAACCACTAGCATAAACCAATGTCATCAACATTCATTACAAAAAAAAGGACCAGTTCCAGATCAAATTCAAATTGCAAACATGAAACAAAAAATCTCTACATCTAATCTGCATCTTCATGTGTCCCGGAACCCTCGTCTCCCTCGTCTTCCTCATCTTCCTCATCGTCCGACATAGGGCGTCCAACGCGAAACTTAGCAATCTTATCCTCTATCCCCTTGATCCGATCCTGCGTCCACGCCCACCTCTCATCCTCTATCTTCCACCTCGCATCCTGTGCCTGCCACCTTATGTCCTCTGTCTGCCACCTCTTCTTCTGATTGGTTTCTATCCGGGACATTTGTTCCCTGCTAGCATTTATGGCTTGCATGAGGTCACGAAGGTTAAAACCACCGTCCGGCTCAACAACATCTTCCATATGAAACTCGGGTACATCCTCATGGACCTCAGGAGGAACAATGTGTGGATCCGGTCCAACATCAGCACCAGGTGCATCCTCATCGACACCAATGCTCTGCCACACACCATTGGCCACTTTGGCAATCTTGCACTGCTCCAGTAGCCTCTGCCCAAAAATAGAATTCCACGTCTTCTGGCTCACCATCTGCTGAGTCTGCATAGGAACACCAAAATGCTCCAGTATCTTCTGAACCAGGTACGCATATGGGAGTGGAGCTCTGCTCTTTTGCTTCGCCTTATACATCAGGCTACAAATGTAGTGCCTCCAGTTCACCGGTCTGGCATGACGAATGGCCCACATAACAGGGATGTCACCCTCTACCATCCTCGAATGATTGTATTGATGAGGGAACAATATGTGCGTCATCACGTAGAAGAGGATACGTGAACTAACAGTAAGCTGGCCCACACTAACTATCGCTCTATGAACTCCTGGCCTCCTTGCCTCCTGCAGAGCCGCGTCTCGGTTAAATCCCTTAATGGCTATATTGGTTTCCCCATCATACATGTATCTATCCTGATCATCAAAATCAAACCCCAGTATAGTGGTCCAGATGGGAGCCGTCACCACTATGTCATGCTCGCAGACGCGAGAGATCAAATCGCCATCGATATAGCTTAGGTTATGGTAGAAGGCTCTCACCATAACCTCTGAGTATTGACAACTCATCTCCGCCAACACTGCCAAGTGGGAATTCCCCAAAATGGGCACTATATCAAAGCCCTCCTCAGCGAAGAATGGCATGTCTAATGACTTCGGCTTGATGATCAGTCTGGTAGCCATCTCCGCCACGAATCTTGTATGCTCTGCTACATTGTTCTCAAACAGATAGCCAAAAGGGAGGTCAACAACAGGCTCAGACTCTCGTGCCTGTCCAGTTCTAGACGATGAAGCCCCTCGGGTCGCTCGTTGCTTAACCTGTCTCCCACTATCACCGCTGGTGTTTGACGGACCTTGTGTACGACGCATGATGACAACAAACACCTACAAGTAAAACAAAACATGATCTTTAGAAGACAATGTGTCTGAGGCAGTTTAAATAACAATCGTAATTTAATTTCCACTTTCCTCTACCACTTTCTCAATAATTTAATTTATTTATTCCTCCCTTCTTTCACATACAACCAAAAACGCATGCTCTGCAAGTTGCCTCCCGCAAAAGGAAAACAAAAATATCTCAAAATCTATCTTCATTTCTCTTGTAATCCTATATTTTATTTCATTAATTTCTTGGATAGACCTTTAGAAATTAGATTAACAGCCAAATCATGCAAATGTGAATATGAGACCAGATGTGAATATGAGACAACAATTCAAATTCTTCTCTCTGGTTTTTGCCCCAACCCATCTCTCATCTTCTTCTCCTAACACAATCATTATCAGAAATCGACTCCCTCTATAATTCACTCTTACCAACCATTTAATTACCTTAATCATCAAAAATCGACTTTTTGTTTCTTGTAGTTTTTCCCCTTTTTATCATGTTCTTGTGGCTTCAAGTCTTTGTAATATCAGGTCATTCTTAAGATCAAGCACACTGTAATTTTCCCTTCTTTTTCTTGACCGTTAAACATTGTTTAAAAAATCCATCTCAAATAAAATAACAGCCAAATCATGCAAATGGCGACTAAACCTCTGGCAAATAAACTTCTGAGACAAGGCTTGACTGATTTAGTCGACTAAACCAGATGGTTTAGTCGACTAAACCACCACAGGGGAGTTTTTGAAACACCCTATCTGCATAATCTGTCTCTTATCCATATGAATCACCAAATCAACGACAAAAACTCAAAAAACAAGCCAATACACAAGCCAAAGCAACCACAAAACGGGAATAAGTAAATGATTTCGCATTTCACCCAAAACTACCGTCCAAATAACAAAATATGGATGAATACATACCTATACGACGCAAATGCCACAAATGTGAGGTTTCCTTGGCAGCCCACTAACAGCCCCAGCCGAGATTTCCTTCGAAAATCAGAGAGCACAGAGGTTTTTGGAGCTTTCTACAGTGTTAGGGTTTGACAGCCGCGATTTGGGGTTTTTTAAAAACCTTACTGTCGAAATTTAGTCGACTAACCCAATCGGGTTAGTCGACTAAATATCGCGGGTTTTTTAAAAATCCTCCAGGCAAAATTTAGTCGACTAACCCTAGTTCCTTAGTCGACTAAATGCCCGGGTCTTCCAAAAAAAGTTGACCCGACTACATTTAGTCGACTAAACCGGGGTTTAGTCGACTAAATGTGGCAGATGAGGAAATATTTTCAAAACCGTGGCATATTGGTAAATATTTATTTAAAAGGTGGCAAATAGGGAAAAAAGCCTAAAAATCAAGACAAGGTACCAAACAAACCAGGAAAATCCTGAGCGAAAAAACAAACCAGGAAAAGGCGTCGAGTTTTTTTTTTTTTTTTTTTTTTAACGCAGCGAAAATGCGGTCGTTATTATTAATAAGAAAATCCCTCAAGACCCAAATGACTATGATATTATAAAGAAAAAAAAAAGTCTAAAAAAATCAAAAGGTCCTAGAACCTTTTTATCCTTTTTATGTATTACTCCTTCCAGTCCTAATTATAAGAACATATTTTAGAGTTGGTTTTGGTCCTAATTATAAAACCAAGTTTTAACTTTTGTTAACTTTTTCCTAAAATACCCTTAGTAAGCTATATTAGAAAACGTTAACAATTATATCAGTATAATATTAATTTTCTTGACTAGATACTGTTTGAAACGAGTAGGATAATGTCTGAATTTAGGAGGATGATTAAATAGCACTGATAATTCAATTAATTACTAAAAAACTATTAAAGCCGGCCAAATGATCCATCCACGTGCCTCGCAAATATTTTACATGTTCAAGAATGAAGATGAGAGATCCTTGCAACTCGAGTTGGATCATCTCGTGCTCAGTACTGTCAGGATGATGTCTATTGAGTGGCAGAAAGATTATTAAATTATTAAACTATAAGTGCTATTGGCCAAGGTGCTTTTTTTTTTTTTTTCAATCTTAATTTTACAAATTTAAGATAAGATAAAAATAATATTGTAAATATGATTAATTTTAGTGACTTATTCTTAAAAGTATTATTCTGATCTTATTTATAAATATTTTTAAACTAAATCATACAAATTAATAAAAAGAAGGTAACTCAATGATTATACAGTAAATTTTTAAATTTGCCTTCATTTATGAATAAGTATCTTTCAACTATTTTTTCTTTCTTTATTTTTATTGGTACAATTAATATGGGCAAAATTGTTATAATCTCATTTATTACCATGAAATTTAACTTATAAATAGGACTATATTTTTTTTTTTCAAAACAGACTTATAAATAGGATTACAGTGGTAGTTTTTATCCTAAAAACTATTTTAAAAAATGACAATTCAAACACTCCATTCTACTTTCACCGTGCTTTTTCCTTTTCTACAGTGCTTTTTTAGCCGTACCACCTTCCTAAACACACCCTAGATACTAATCACTAACTAACTAAATCATAGATTTAGTTATGATAAGCATATTGATGTTAGTAGAGAAATCTCTCACGTTTCTACTAGGAGTATTTCATAAACTGTAAAATTACAATTAAAAAGGTCGATGGAGATTTCAAAAAAAACTCCAAACGAGCATGAAATCAATACCTCAACACTTGAAACGTGATCATAAAATTGCTTATTCATAAATAGTGAGGTAAAATTTTTCTCACATATTTATTTCAAATCATGATTGAAAAACTACTTTTAAAGACTTCAATCATTATTCCAAACAAACACAATCAATCAAAGCCATCTTATAATATAAGCTGAAGCCCGTGAGTCCAAATTTGCTTATATTGTTAGCATTTGCCCATCTAATTAAAAAATAAAAATCTAGCCCATGCTATATTTCTTTAAAAGAAATTCTGTATGTTCCTTTAAAAAAAAGAAAAAACAAACTTTTTGCTTAGTGATAATAATTCTGGTAAAAAGGGAAAAAAGATGCTTAGTGATGATAATTACAAATTAAAAACTAATAGGATGGATTAGGCAATGATTGTCAAATCAATGAGGGGAACAGGTAACATTGTTGAATATTGATCATTAGCCTTTTTAGTGAAATCAGTGGGTAATTCGTGGTCAGTTTAGTTTGACACCACTGTCTCCTTGAATTGGTGGATGATTCTTCATTGAAACGATATTCCATGGTCTCAAAACAAATTCTAGAATAAATATACAATTTTCTTACCTTCTTCTTTTTCTTTTTCTTTTTTTTTCCCCAGAATAATTTTGTTTTTTTTGTTTTTTTTTTACGATCAAATAAATATACAATTGAACTCTTACATCGATTTCTTAAGGGATAGGTGAAGATACTCAAAAGTCACATACTCCTCCTCCGGTCTTTAATAAAAGACATATTTAGAGAGTTGATTTTGGTCGATATATTTTTCATATTTATTGATATTTTCCTAATTTACCCCCTATTGATGCTGCCTCAACCATAATCAAGAAGGAGAGGGAATATGAGAATTAAGGAATATGACTAGAGTGTTTTGAAAAATATATGTCATATTAATAACTTAATTGACTTCTTTAATATAATTAAATTAGCTAAATATATCTTATATTTATACACTAGATGAATACCTTATTTATGAAAGCGTCATTGATCAAATTTTCTACCCTGTCTCCATTTCTACTTATGTTAAATGGGACGGTGTAAAAATGACATTTTGCTTGCACTGTTATAAAACTAAAATAACAATAAAATAAAAGATGCAGGAATTAGAGAGAAAATCTGAGAATAATTCTTCATACAGTTCACTTACACAACAGATCCATATGAGTGGTAGCCAACGAAAGCATATAGCTCATTTATTATTTATAATATAAATAGACACCCAGCAGCAAACACGTAGCCATTTAATGAATGATCAAGAGATATATATCCAGCTCACTAATCCCTGCGATTTGCTTTCTTCATTGTCGGCTATTGGGCGGCAATTCATTTGCTGCCTACAAGCCTATGTAGATATATTATATTATATTATGGGGAAATCATTTCTGCTTCAACTGTAGAAAAACTTTTCTGCAGCAAACCAGAAACGCCCCGTTTCAATTATTTAGATATGAAGTGAGATTGAGTTCACATACAAACCCCTCTGTCCTTGGCATTTCGAAGAAGGGTTAGATCGAAGAGATCATCGTTTTGGCTTAGACCGAATGAGGGATTGTTTTCGGAACCATCTATGCTTCGCCAGGAATCGAAGATGAGAGAAAGTGCAAAGACGACGGTGAGAGTGAAGCCCACAGCATTTCCTCTCGTGCAGCTTTAGCCTTCACGGTATCTCTTCCCTCAGTTGTACCATCTTTTTCCTACCATGCTGTTATAAAGTTCTATCTCTTTATTAACAAGCCTCAGAAACTCTTCGTGCTCTCTGCTAACTGAAGACGCTGAAGCTAAAACAGCCAGTGCACGACATTGATAATAATAAATGGCGTCGTTTTACTTTGCAGCAGATAGATTTTTCTGCCACAGCTGCAGAAATGTTAAACCCTTATATTATATATATAATTTCCAAATAATCTTTATGAATTGTGGATAGTTAAGAGTCAATAGACATCAATATAATTTAATATATTCATAACATGCACTAGTATTTAGACAAAATATTTCTACGTATCTTAATTAAAGAATTATTTTTTCAGTTATAAATATAGAAGTCAGATAGTGCTTGAGTTTGCTTTGATATTAAATATAATATCTCAGTCCATTATATCTTCCAAATTTATATATTCTTTTAAAAATATCTTTATTGATTATACATAATATATAACAAGGGGATTAATTTTCATACACTTGATACACTTGATTAAAGAAGGTATATATAAAAAAAAAAAAAACTAACGCACATTCGTCACATCAATAAATACCTTAACGAATTTTCTTAAATTCTCAAATTAAATTATTTAGCTCTAATTGAACTTCGTGAAGGTCCAATACTCTCTAAATTAAGTTCAGTATTGAGCTTTAAGCTTCTCATTACTTTACCTTTAAAATTTTAATTAATGTTCCATGCTCAAATCACAACATGAATAATTCGCTTTTTATCTATAGCAATAATTAATTTTATTTATCAATATATCAATGTAAAATAAATAATTTTCATAGTATGTATAAAAAAATAAATGAATCAAAATGACCTTATGAAACAAACTCATAATAGCTCATCTTTAAATTCTATATGCCCACTGATTTTGGGGAGAAATTCACAAATAAGCATAGGTTTTGAAGATTTGCCCTCATTACCACTATATAATTTTGAACCTCCTTAACTCATTTTTAAATTTCTTCTGCAATTTTTACACGCTAAATAATTTATGCCCCACCAGCACATGGTCATACTTTTCTAAGTTTTCAATTTCTCTTCAGTACTATATGTGTTATATATTTTTGCCATGAAAAAATGTTAATTAATAGGGAAAATTTTAGTTAATTAATATTCTTCTTGTCCTTAATATAAGATATAATTGATTTTTTTTGAGAGATTAAAAAAACTAAATAAGTATGTTAATTACAACATATATCATATTTTATTTGATTATATATTAGTTCATAAGTTAACTAATTAATTTAATATAAAAAAGATAAATATAAATATTTTAAAGTAATTTTATTTAGTTTCATTAATTTTTCTAAAAAAAAAATTATATTTTATATTGAAAATGCACACACAGTTTAGGATAGAAAGATTCTTGGCCCATCTTTTGATGATGAATAGTATTGAAATCCATTGAAATTTAAAAATCTACCGAATATGAATGTTGGCTATGTTTGAAAAAATAAAAAATCTCTTTCCATTTAAAAATCCTTCATTAATTCCCTTAACCCTAAAACTACGTCATTTTGAGAGTTCATTAATTCCTCTAAACCCAAAACGATATAGTTTTAAGGTGACATAATATAACCTTATGTCAAGTAACATGATAAATGATAACCCCATATATATATAATATATATATGTACACACATACAAGGACCAACTTGAAAAAGTTAGTAAAGTCTAGGGATCGATTAATAAATTTTTCCTTTATTTAATTTAATGCAATTTTTTGGCCCAATAATTTAATGCAATTTGAAGGGCTTATCCACTCACTATAATTGAAGGATAAGACCATGACAAGGTGATGACGCGCCAGTCTATTCCTTCTTCAGTGTTTAATCCATCATTATCTTCCATCTCATACACATCGTCAAAAAAGTAGGCAACCTAATCATCAATACACCCTTTAATGTTTTATTTAAAAAAAAAAATACACCCTTTAATGTAAGACTTAGTTAGTAAATTTTTGAGATAAAAGAAATTAATTAAGTTAGTTAATATGATTTTTTTTTTCTAAACACCCTAATTATCTTCATTAATTCTTTTCATTTCTCTTTTACTTGATTATTATTGAGGGAATATCAATATGGGTAAATTAGAAAAGAATTGATAGATATAAAAAAATATGTCTTATATTTATGATCGAGATCAATTCCGTAATGATGTTTTCCATTGTTGACTATTAAGCAACTTTCTCAATACCACTGCCTTAACCTTATCACTTGTTAATTTGTTAAAATGATACTCAAACCAGTTAATAGTTAAAGTATATGTGTTTAATCAAAACAATATAGAACTATATACATTTTAGGTCAAAATTAAATAGAGGTATATACATTTATTGTTCTTAAAACTGCATGCAATATGTAATTTCTCATGCAGAAATTTCTATATTATGCTGTAATTCAAGGATTTCTTATTGCTGGTTGACATACTAGTAGGAGTTTTTTTTTTTTTTGCCCAAAATATACTAGTAGGAGTTTTGTGATATGCTCATGATTTTATAGAAGTTTTATTTATTAAGATCAACTATTTTTAGCAACAATTTTTGTAAGACCATGGTTAAAATAATAATTTTGTGATTTTTTATTGCCAACAATTATCTGCATCTCTTAAAATAGGAGTTTTGTGATTTTTTATAGGAGTTTTGTGATTTTTGTAACTAAATTATTTCCGTAAACCTTAAGTTTTTCACTTTTAAAAAATCGTGGTTGAGTTCTTTTGTACTAAACCACAGTTTTCATATAACATGGGCTAAATTTAAAAATTATCTGCATCTCTTAAAATATCGCAGCTTAATCATGTTATTTTTACTTCGGTTTCAAATAAATAAGTAAGTGATTTTGGGTGAAATATTTACAACAGGTAACTGTCCCAAGAAATATTTACATATCTCATTTTCATTTAATTAAAAAATGGGAAAATTTCAGTAAAAGAACTTTAAAAGTGCCAAAAGAAAAAAATTTGTTTCAAATATTTATAATTCCAGAAAAATGTTAAGCTTAATTTGTCCTTTTTGAAACTAAAAGAAAATGATAAAAATGCTCTTACACATATATAAATAAATAAATAAAAAGCAAAAACCTCTCACCGTCACCGGATGACTGTTCGGAGCCACTGGAGCTCTAGTGGAAATAAATATTATCACAGTGTTAAAGGTGGGATAAATATTATCACAGTGTTGGAGGTGGGATTTGAACCCCTATCACCACTATTTTTTTTTTTTTTAAAAAAAAAACATTGGCTACCAATGCTTTTCAATATTTAAATAAATTAAAAAAAGCAAAAACACAGTTTGGCCATTGCCGGAGCCACTAGAGCTCCAATAGAAATAAATATTTTCACAGTGGTGGGGTGGAATTTGAACCCCCACCAATTATTTATTTTTATTTCATTTTTAAATTAGCTATCAATGCTTTTCAATATATATTGTTCAAACAAATATATGTAATCTAACTTTAACTTTGACTCTAGCTCATTTACAAGTTTTATTAAGGAATTTACAATATTTTATTATATTTTAACAACTTCCATTCACTTAGTAAAAAATCCACACAATGAGATCATCTACAAGTTTTGTTAAGGCAATTCACAATATTTGTTAAGGCAATTCACAATATTTCATTAAGGTTTAACAACTTTTGTTCATCCAATTAAAAAATTCACACAATGAGGTCATTCAAAAGTTTTGTTAAGAAATTCAAGAAATTTCATTGGGTTTAACAACTTTTGTTTAACAAGTAAAAAAGTCACACTATCGTATTATTCACAATTTTTGTTAAGGAATTCATGACATTTATTAGGTTTTAACAACTTTTGTTAAAAAAGTCACGGGTTAAGTACCATTTCTGCCCTTGAAGTACGCGCCCAGGAGCAATTTTGCCCCTTAAGTTTCCGGAGGAGCAATGTTGCCACTGAAGTATGAAAATGGAGTAATGTTGACCGTTAGTTGACCTAACGAAGGGGCAACATTGCTTCATTTTCATACTTCGAGGGTAAAATTGCTCCTCCGGAAACTTAAGGGGCAAAATTGGTATTTAACCCTTCCTACAATAATTTTTCAAGATCGCGAAGTATTTTTTTTAGTACCAACCAGTATCCCCAGTCAGTATCTTGAAATATCTTTTTAGTATCTGTCAGTACCTTGAAATATTTTTTCAACGTTCTAAAATAATTTTTCAAGATTATGAAGTATTTTTTCAACTTCTTAAAATAATTTTTTAAGATTATGAAGTATTTTTTTTTAGTACTAGTCAATATCCCTAGGCAATATCCTGAAATATCTTTTTAGTACCTGTCAATATCCTGAAATATTTTTTTCAATGTCATAAAATAATTTTTTAAAATCATGAAGTACCTATCGATATTTTTTCAGTACCCGTCAGTATCCTGAAATCTCTTTTTTGTATCCTTAATATTTAAACAAAAAAGAGGGATCAGGTATATTTTGCGTCAAAATGACGCAGTATTAAAAAAGAGAACAGCAGTGGATGGGAGGTCGAAGAAGACCTCAACCGGATCCTGACATAACATACTCTGTATGGTCAATATTTCTCTTTCTTACTCTCTTTGGAATTTTTGTTTCATTTCCATTTACTTTAGCTATTAACCCGAAATATCATCTTTGTAAAATAACAAATGACATTTAAAAAAAAAAGGTTAAGTACCAATTTTGCCCCTGAAGTATGCGCCTAGGAACAATTTTGCTCCTTAAGTTTTTGAAGGAGCAATCTTGCCCCTGAAGTATCAAAACGGAGCAATGTTGCCCCTCTGTTAGAAACCCCAACGTTCAACTAACAGTCAATGAACGTTGACCATTAGTTGACCTAACGGAGGGACAACATTGCTCCGTTTTCATACTTCAAGGGCAACATTGCTCCTCCGGAAACTTAAAGGGCGAAATTGCTCTTGGGTGCGTACTTCAATGGCAAAAATGGTACTTAACCCAAAAAGTCACACTATAAAGTTCTAACAACTTGTGAATATTTTATAGGATGATGAAAATTTTAAAACATAATAAAATATGATGAATTAATTCCTTAAGGAAACATGTAAATGACTTGATAATGTGAATTTTTTATTTGGTAAACAAAAATTGTTAAAACCTATTGAAATATTGTGAATTTCTTAATAAAACTTGTGAATTATCTGATAGTGTGAATTTTTTACTAGATAAATAAAAATTGTTAAAACCTAATGAAATGTTGTGAATTATGAAACAAAATTAGTAAATAGGCTTTGGTTAAAGAACAAAAGTTACTATATATATATATATATATATATATATATATATATATATATATATATATATATATCATGTTTTAAAAGTCATTGGTGGTCGCCGACTTGTTGAGTAAACCAACTGATGGGGTTCAAACCTGCACCCACCACTTTATGAATATTAATTCCCATTGAAATATTCCCTAAAATATTCCTGCCGGTCACCAGAGCTTTGGTTAAAGAACAAAAGTTACTATACATATACATACATACATACATATATATATACATACATATATATATATATATACATACATATATATCATGTTTTAAAAGTCATTGGTGGTCACCAACTTGTTGAGTAAACCAAGTGATGGGGGTTCAAACCTGCACCCACCACTTTATGAATATTAATTCCCATTGAAATATTCCTTAAAATATTCCTGCCGGTCACTAGAGCTTCAACCGTTGGTAGGGGGTGATCACCAATCGCTGGCCACCAAAGCTCTGGCCACGACAGTTTGTGACCCTTTTTTTTTAAATTAGGATATTTATGTCATTTTCTTTAAATTTCAAAAAGAAAAATCAGGTATTAACATATCTCTAATAATATTATGAATATTCAAAACACCATTTTCTCATTTCCTATTTTTAAAGTTCTTTTTGTAAGATTTTCCCTTAAAAGATTTACCAATCACTCCCTAATAAATACACTTTGGGCTCTGTATTGACCCATTACGGCAATACCAAAGCAACATAAGCCCAATCCCCTATTGATGTTTCGGCCTTAACCCAATATCTATCCAGTGATTTAGTTTTGATTTAAATTCACATGCATACTACAAAGAACAAATTGGAGTTGAGTGGGATCAGTTCCTCACAATGTGACGAACTAATATCTGAATATTTATTAGATTATTTGTCTATATCTAGTGTCTAACAATACCTTGAACAAAATTACCTTTGATAGGAGAAAAAACATATTTACATATAAAGTTATGGCAATAAATAAGGTTGTGTATTAAGTTATGCTATTTTTTTTTTTTGGGGGGGGGGGGGGAATTGCTCACAAATCTCTAGTTGAAAATTTATTTGTGAAATGGGGCCTAAGGCAATGTAAAGGTGTGAGGTCTTTGAGTGTGAATAATTGTGATAGGAGAACCCCTCGTCCTTGGGCTTAACTGGCAAAGGGGTTGAACACTCTCATCAAAGGGAGGAGATTCGATCCTGAAGTTGGTCAAGACGCTGAGGGAGGCATTCTAACTCTTAGGTGCCTAGATTAACACTTGAGGGTAATAGATAGCTCGTCCTGCCCAACATCGATATTACCTATGAGGAAGGGAGATTTCTTTCTGCCCTTGGATCATGGGTGAACCCAGTTTCTTTCTTAAAATTTTTATATAAAAAAAAATTGTGATAGGAGAAAGATAAATTTACCTTTAACAAAAGCATTCCTTTTGTACAATTTCTCCCTAGGAACCAAATGTTCATCATAAAATAATTCTCCTCCACTAGCACTGATTTTAACACAGGACCCTCAATGGAGTTTAGCTTGAAGAACCACAGAAATCACCATGGAGCGAAGCCATCATCTTATGAGCCATAAAGACAGTGATGAGGAATAAGGAGAAGATGGAGAAGATTGAAAGGGACCTAGATCTGTAAAGGTGGAGGTGGAGAAGATGAAAGAGGTGAAGGTCGCTCAGTGAAGTAGATGGAGGAGGTTGTCTATGGTGGTGGCACCTACGATGATTGATGAGGTCGATGATGGCAACGTTGTCAATATGAACGTGGGGGTCACATTTGTCATGGGTTATGAGAGTATAAGGATCACAAGCTTGAAGAAAGGGAGAGGCAAAAATAAATTGTGGGTCATTGAAATAAAAATATTCACTTTTTTAATGGAAGATGAATTGCACGCAATGAAAAATGAATTCCACATAAGGGAGTTGAATAACTCAAAAGGAAGGATATATTGCTCAAAAGAAAGATGATTTGCTAGATCTATTATATAAAGGGAATATCATTTGCACATAAGAGAAGATGATTTGTACAAAAAGTTCTTTGCACATAAGGAAGACGAGTTGTACAAAAAAAAGATAAAATGCATATAAGGAAAGATAATTTATACTTAGAAAGATGAGTTGCATAAAAAGGAAAATCGTTTGTACACAAGGAAAAATCTTTTGGAATAAAGGAAGATGCTTTACACATACAAAATATAAATTGCACATAAAGGAAAATACGTGGCAGATAGAGGAAATATAGATTGCACAAATGCAATGTTTTCATTAAGGTTAATTTTGTCTTTCTCTTATCACAATTATTGACATTTAAGGACCCTACACCTTTACAAGATTCTAGGTCCCTTTTCATCAATAAATTTTTAAATAGGGGTTGATTGGCCATTTTTCCTAGCTTGTTCCATTTTTTATTCCATTCCCCCCTTTTTTTCCCCTTCGTTTCCTCTTTTAATAACGGACTATTTTGTTTTTTAAGCGAAGCAATGGACTATTTGTTTAAACATTTAACTCAACCACTTTAAATTTAAATCAATACGTGGTAGGTATGCAAATAGTTCAATTAATATTTTCTCATGGGTTAAAGAGCCAAAATGTTCTAGAAGTTTTCATGTATGAGCATTGGATACCAAAAACTTTTCAAGGAGCATTTTTTATTGTAAAGTAAAAAAAAAAAAGGAAGTAAAAAAAAGGATTTTGACCAAAATAAGAACAAAAAAAAAAAAACCAGATTAAAGCACATCCCAAACTATTTTTCAGAGTAATGCTTACGCCACTGGTGGCGCAGGGGGGCCCAGGCCACTAGGTGGTGTGAAGCAGGTCCACGCCATTGGGCCCAGACCAATCAGAGGCTCTGATTCAATGTAAAATTATATATATATATATATATATGTCAGTGGCGTGACACTTCTGACATCCTCTCTCACGCCATTAGTGGCGTGCCTGCCCTTGCGCCACCAACTACATTACTTTGGTAAAATGTTTCTCATCTGCTTTAATCTGTTTTTTTTTCTTATTTTGGTCAAAAAGTCTAAAAAGAGAGGGGGGGGGAATATTACCCTGACATAACAAATTTAAATGGTCAACTATTAGTTAATTGATTATGCTGAGATGGCTTGCCCACGTCGCATCTACGTTAGGTTCTTTTTTTTTTTTTGGGGGGGGGGGGGAGGGGGGATTAAGGGGCATTTTTGTCCCAAAACTTTCCGTGAAAAAGATGTGGGTACTAGGAAATTTTTCGAGGGGGCAATAACGCCTCAAAAATGATAGATTTTTTGTTAATTTTTTCATATTTGAGATGCCGCCATCAAGTACCAAAGGATCAAATAAATAGAAAAATCAACAAAAATGAAAACACATACTATCACCGGTCCTAATTATAGAAACATTTTTGTAGTATAAATTATACTATAAAACTGTTTCTATAATTAGTATCAGAGGGAGTATATGTGAGTAGAGAAACCTATAAACCATCAATAAAAAAATTCAAAATCAAAAGGAAAAAAAAAATCCTGAAATCCAAAAAAAAAAAAAAAATTTATAGGTTCAGGAAACTAGAAGTTATAACTAAAGTAAATAGAGAACATGGAAGAGGAGAAAGCCAATCATTGGGAAACTCTTCACAAATTTGTTTTTAAATAGGGGTTGATTGGCCATTTTTCCTAGCTTGTTCCATTTTTTATTCCATTTTCCCCCCCTTTCCCCTTCGTTTCCTCTTTTAATAATGGACTATTTTTTTGAAGCGAAGCAATGGACTATTTGTTTAAACATTTAACTCAACCACTTTAAATTTAAATCAATACGTGGTAGGTATGCAAATATTAGGTTCAATTAATATTTTTTCATGGGTTAAAGAGCCAAAATGTTATAGAAGTTTTCATGTATGAGCATTGAATACCAAAAAGTTTCTAAAGAGCAATTTTTTCTTTATAGTATAAAAAAGGGAAATATTACCCCGACCTAACGGATTTAAACGGTTAACCATTAGTTAATTGATTATGCTAAGGTGGCTTACCCACATTGCATCTACATCAAGTTCTTTTTTTTTTTTGGGGAGGGGGGGTTAAGGGGTATTTTTATCCTAAAACTTTTAGTGGAAGAGGTCTGGGTACTAGGAAATTTTTTGAGGGGGCAATAACACCCCAAAAGTGTTAGATTTTTTGTTAATTTTTCATATTTGGGATGCCGCCATCAAGTACCAAAGGATCAAATAAATAGAAAAATCAACAAAAATGAAAATAGTACTACCTCCGGTCCTAATTATAGGAATACTTTTGTAGTGCAAATTACATTATAAAAGTGTTCCTATAATTAGGACTGGAGGGAGTATATGTGAGTAGAGAAACCTATAAACCATCAATAAAAAAATTCAAAATCAAAAGCAAAAAAAAAAAACCTTAAATCCAAAAAAATAAAAATAAAAAATATATGTTCAGGAAACTAGAAGCTATAACTAAAGTAAATAGAGAACATAGAAGAGGAGAAAGCCAATCACTGGAAAACTCTTCACAAATTTGTTTTGTAAAGCATGCCCACATATTCACAAAACAAATTTGTCAATAGTTTTTTCTGTGTGAGTGACCTTTCCTTCTTTTGTCTTCTTCGTTTTTCAACGATATGGGCATGCTTTTTTGGACTTGAGGATTTTTGGTTTTGGTTTTGATTTTAAATTTATGATTTATGAATCTCTTTGTTCATATATTTGGTTTTGATTTATGAGTTTTTTTTTTGGTTGATTTTTCATTTTATTTGATCTTTTGATGCTTCATAGTGGCATCCCAAATATAAAATACGTCATTTTTTTTTTAAAAAACTAACTCTTGGGGAATTATTGTGCTCCTTGAAAAGCTTCATGGTGCCCACAACTCTTCTATAAAAATTTTCCAAACAAAAATGCCCTTTAAACAAGGTGACGTCGATGGCATTCCTAGTCAATCAACACTTAGTCATTTAGATCAGTTAGGTGAGGGAATATTGCCCTATTTTTTAAATTTTTGGGGCAAAACTGCCCTCTCAGAACCCTTTTTTTTATTTATTTGTGTGCTCTTGATAACGGAAGACATATATACAGTCTGTCTTGTGATTGCTTTATGTTATTATATAGCTGTTTAGTTACCGCTAAAGGACACATAGGCTTAATCTTTAATAATAACGAATGATGATTAATTAATTAAGCAACATGTGATTTGGGTCATATCTTAAACAAGTTGCTTGTACTTCAAAACGTGGTTCGTATTCTGATTATAGGACTACCTCCGTTATCTAATGTAAAACTTGGTTTGGGGATTCCACTTAATGTGTGTGACTACATGTATATATATCTATGTGTGTGAGTGAGAGAGAGAGAGAAAACACATACTATCAATTTATTTTATTTTCTATATTTATCATTTTTCCCTCAAAATAATTCATTTAACTTATAAATTGATATATAATCTAATATTATATATTGATATTGTAGGAAGGTTAAATACAGTTGTTATCAACAATTTATTAGTTTCATTTCCTTAATCTACCTAAATTAATTATGTAACCTTTTTATTCCCTTCCGCCGTTTTTATAAGCAACTACTTTGCATCTGGCCTTTTTCTTTTTCTTTTTAAAAAACTCCTATACAAATGACAAAGATCAAATATTAGTTAAAATTAGTTAAAAGCAATATGTAAAAACTTATTTATGAGTATGATGAGTGAGAGAGAGAGAGAGAGAGAATGAGTGGAAATATATCTGTTGAAAAGACTAACAAACTATTAGTTAAGATGATAAGGAGCCTCACCACAATGAGAAAAACACAAGATTAAATGCTGGGAAGTGCACTTAGCTTGTTGAGAAAGATGATAACACTTTGCCTTGTGAGTCTTGAGAAGAAAACCATTGATCAATTTTTTTTTTTTTTAAAAAAAGAGAGATGAAAGAGACTAAGTGGGAAAATGAGAAAAACATGCAATTAATTAGCAGTAAAACTAAGAAAAAACATTAAATTTTAAGACAAATACATATTATTTCTTATATTCACGATCAACTCTATCTAAGAGAATATTACTTATAAATGGACGTGCTTTCTTTCCTTTTCTTTTTCTGTCTGCTTCTATCATTTACCTATTTCATGACTACTGGATTAAGATCTACATCGTTCTTTTCATTGTAATAATAATTTTATAAAATATTATATATAGATCATTAGATTTTAATCCAATAATTATGAAGAGGGTAAATGGTGGGAGCAAATCGGGGGAAAAAAAAGGGCAAAGAAGCCAAGTCCTCCTTATATTTTTATGCACAAGACTAGAGGAAGTATTTAGAGACCGAAGTGAGTATAGTAGTTATCAGTGAAGTGACTATGCATAGATATGTAATCACTGTAAATCACATGCTAATCACTCAATCACCCTCTCTTGTTTTGTGTACTTAATCCTCTTTTTGGTTCCCTTTTTTGTAATTAGTAGCATGCAAATCACGAAATCTCATAAAGAGATTCTTAATTAGCTGTCTTTATAATCTTCGTCTGATTTTCTTCATCATTGTACTTAACCAACCTCTATCACCTAACAAGCATAAAGCCATGATTAATTAATTGGCAATAAGCAATACTACTTCGCTACTAAATAAATTAAAGTGTGCCATTCATTATTCTCAAACTCTATTTTTTTAAAACTTTCCTTTTTCTTAAATTGAGCAAAGTGTCCCACTGCAATTAATGCTAAAACAAAATAAATTAGTTCAATTGCACTTTGCACACAATTGATTAAGCGTAATCCGTATTATTTCAATGAATATTCATCACATAAAATTAATGATTTCGTAATGAGAGATTCAGAAATAATGCCCAAATTAACAAATTGACCAGATATCATTTGAATATATATAACATTTAATTATTGGCACCACATAATTAAGTTCTTCATATTGTCTAGACGCTAGATAATCTCACAAATTCTGTATAAAAATTAAAAAGGATTAGAGAGAATATTGGAGGGCTTTCTTTTCTTTGAAACTTTGATAATATTTTGAATTAAGTATTTTTATTTGACCTGAATGAATTAAGTATATATATTTTTTAATCAGAATCATTCAAGTATATTACGAATTATGTTATGAAACATGTACATATATTTTATTTTTAACTACTTAAAATATTAAATTATGAGATTAATTTATGTTTAATATTTAAATTTTTATAACCATTATTAAAGTATTATAATTATTTTATACCTAACTATAATTGAAGCAAAAGCTTATTAACAATAATATGTAGCGATAATTTAAAAAATGAAGATAAAAGTAATGCGTCAAACTTTAAGCCACATTCACTTTATCTAGTCATCCTTCATTTGATGAAATAATAGCTGAAATATATTACCAGGAATTTAGACGTCTTTTTTCCATAACTATTTATTTTTCCTGTTCAAAGGAAAAATGGGTCATATGGAATACTTTTTGTGTTCCTTTTCCCCACAACTAAACGAAGTATTCTAAAACAGAATAAATTATATTAACTAGTTAAAATGCATCACACAAATGATTGAGTGTGTTTTGTCATAGAACAAGATAAATCGGACTTGACCTAGAAACAATGTCGAAGGCCTACGTACTCTTAAGAGGGATCAAAGTCCACATAGTTTGAGATACAGATAGGCATTTAGCCAAAAGGGGGTGATGTGTGTGCTCTCTGTAGGCAGAATATGAGCGGTAGGGAGAATGTTCTTGTGTACTGTTCTCCTGGGAATTGTCTCCCTGTTTATATTGAGGTCGTACTGGTCCGACTTCCATGATAACACGCTTCCACTACTACACGTTCTGTGCCCCCACTTCCTGCACTACTATAGTTATGGGTAGGATCTTGGGGGTAACTAACCTTTTCTCGGCCTTGATCTTTACAGGCCCATCCCCGAAGCCCATAACACATACTTTTATTCCATAACAGAGTGTATTATATATATAGTAAAAGCCGGTGCTTTATATAGAGTTTGAGAAATTAATTATATTATTATTAGTTGCTTCTGAATAGCATGGTTTAAAATGATATCAAAAGAATCAGAATGCCCCAAACAAATTGACTAGATATCACTTGAATTGTAATTATGAAATATTATTGTGTGTGTGTGTGTTTTTTTTTTTTAAAAAAAATTTCACATTTATATATATAATAAAAACTCCAACAAACTAAACTATAGATAAGATATGACCAATGCAATTCATTCTTCCTAAAAAATTGCTTACAATGTATGAAATAACCCACATTAATTTTTCATTATATAGAAAAGGTTTGAGAGAACATTGGGGGCTCTTTTTTTTTTTTTTTTTAATGTCAATATTTAATTACTTTATACTCCCTTTGATCCTTATTATAAGACACCAACTAACTTTTCTCACAAACTAATAAAAGTAGTTAAAATCAATAAAGTTGTTATAGAATCTAAGTAATTTCCAATATTACCTATACTAATTGCACTAAACTCTAATATTATATTAATTATTATTCTCACCTATTACCTTTATTAATTAGGGGCGGACATGGAAAAAAAATAAGCATTACTCATTGGGAATAAGCAAGTGCTTTATAAAAAGGACCAACTAAACTTGCTAGTTGGTACCTTATAATAAGGACCAGAGGGAGTATGTTAAGAACGAAACATTCACTTTATATTTAATTACTTAAATTATTAATTTTATTAATAACTGTGCTATAGCTAGACTTCATAATGTTCCTAATTTCATGGTAATGATAACATATATATCACTCTTTCCGAAATTAAGCATAGTGTGCTTGAGATGCATAGCCTTATAGGACACACCCTCTCTCTGTATTTCCAAATTAATCATACTTTAAACTAAAGCATGCATGCCACCTAATAGTTGGAACTTTGAAATCATGATTAGTTAAGTTAAACATAATCATATTTCTGAATTAAGTATCTCAAAATGTCTCCCAAATGGCCACCAAGCAAACTCTTTAGAACCACTTTGAAATGCTTTGAACATGGAAACACAATGATTCAGTGTTGAGACCCACTTCATTGTGATGATGATCAGATACAGATAATATTAATGCATTAGTTAATCCGATCTCTTAGTTTGCAAAATTCAAAGCTTCTTTCTTCTTCCTCTCTCTCTCTTTCTCTCTCTTAATCTCTGCTTGATTATTTCTCTTTCGTTCCTCTCAATAAAAATGAAGCCCTCGAGACAGCAACGAGTTTGCAAGGCCTTGTGTTGCAGCTGTAATTGCAGGCTCAGTGTTTCTTCTTCCTCAGAATTAGAAGCTGCAGAAAGCAGTTCTTCTTCTTCATCAGCTTCTCATAGGTTTCCTTCTGTTTCAAGCTTAGCTCATGCCATGGTTCAGGAGAGGCTTGATCAAATGATAAGATCAGAGCAGAGAGAGAAGCTTCATCATCTTCATCGTCATCCTCGTCTTCATCATCAGAATCTGCAGAAACCATCAAGAGATGATCAAGAAGAAGGTGGTAGTGGTGGAACCAAGTTCGTGGTGATGGTGGCGATGGAGAAGAGTTCATATGATCCAAAAGAGGATTTCAGAGAGTCCATGGTGGAGATGATAATGTCGAATCGGCTTCAAGACGTCAAAGAACTACGAAGTCTGTTAAATTATTATGTTTCAATGAATTCACAAGAGTACCATAGTCTTATACTTGAGGTCTTTCATGAGGTTTGTACTCATCTCTTTTTATCATCATCATCGTCATCATATAAATGCCAATATTGGTAACAGATTATTGCCAATTAAATTGTTTTGCCACAACCTAGCCACACGTTATTAGTTTTGTTTGGCCATTTGAACATCAGCCTCTCAATCAATGGTACGAGTTTAAGTTTAAAAGGAGAGTGTTTAGCATGTGGGATGAAAGTGTCGGGATCCGTACACGCAGTGGAATTAAAAATTGTTATGAATCCCTTTCGAGGATCCATCAACGGTATTTAGATCAAGGTTTGTTAGAAACCATATCTATGCGAATTGGTGGGTGTCTCTTTCAAATTTGATCACCGTGGGCTACCTACTCGATCACCAAGAGTCGACTCTGCGAATCACCTAGCTTTGAACATGGATGGCATCGTGCTAGCGCCTTCAGTATTTTCGCATCTCTCCTTTTCTCTCTAGGGTTTCTTGCGGCTTCTCTAATTCATCCTTTAATATGACTAGATCAATATTTATTTAAAGAGTTTCTAAAAGCTTATTAAAATATTTCAAAATTAATCTTGAAATTTGAATCTGAATTAAAATAATATATTAATTAAATCTGTCTAACAGATCTAATCAAATATATTTATCTAATTCGAATTATGAGCTTACAGATTTAATTTATTTTTATAAATTAAATCTGAGATATGATATCTTACTATTTAATTAAATCTTAGATACTATATCTCAATTTAATTAAATCTGAGATACTATATCTTTATTCGAAAATTAAATCTGAGATACAATATCTCAATTTATTATAGTTATTTAATTTATCAAATAAATTAAATATTATATATAATATTATTATTATCAATAAATAATATCATTATTATTTTCGAATTTAATAATAAATACATACACATACACATATATATCCATCCTAGATTAAATACTGTGTTCATTAAATCTTAGATGTATATAAGATTCAATGAATCTGGTTGCTCGTATTGAGCTATTATTGTGTGCGACCCTGCAGACCCACATGAGATTGGCAGCAGGCCAATACTGTACCAGCCCACAAGTCGCAAGCGGCTTCTAGCAAGATATTACGACTACCCAATTCATATGGGGATCGATAATACGATACTACCTATTGTACAACCATGTCACATTCCTTTGTCACGCGATAATTTGATCAAAGATGAGGCATGGATAATGTCAACTTCTTGTTCTTGACCATCACTTTCTCGATTTTTGAGTAGTCTAATAATTGAAATGGAAACTCATTTCCTTCATAGTATGACCATACGTTTCTCAGACTCACTCATCAAGAGGGCCAATATTATCTCTCTACAAATGTGAGGGATAAATTCCATCTTGACCATTTACATTCCTCTGCATGAAAACCATTGATCTCGATCCAAGCCTTTATTATCACTAGGTCAAAGGTGACTTTTGACTAGGTCAAAGATTAGCGACTCATCATGTATGAATCCATGTCAGGTCAAAGGGTGTTGTGACTCGGTTATACATAAGATAAGCTTATGACCAAATTCCATGCAGCTTTCTCATAGTGGGTCGATCCAGCACCTTGTACTCTTACAAGTACCTATGACTTTGATTCGTATCTCCATACCTCATCAAAGTCATACTAGTCTTATTTTATCTTCGCTTCCGCGTAGATGACCGACCAGAGACATTTAGGATAATCTATAAGATATATCCAGGGATACAGTTATCACTATAAACATGCGAATGAAATGTCAACTAAATAGAGATCAATGACTTGCGTTTAGGGCATAATTTCCAACAAAAAGAGTCCCTTAAACTTATAAACCACACTTTTATTCTATAAGGCTCTCTAATGTGAAATTCACAACACTAAATTACATTTTGAGTGCCTGTATCTCACTTTTTTAATTAACATGTGCACATATTGATCCTTTATAAATAAATATTTGTAGTGGACTAAATTTTGTTGTAATAGACTATTAGGATATGCTTGTTTGGATAACTACGTAAGAATATTCTTGGACATGGCACAATTGATATTAATATAAAATATGAAATATAAGTTGCAGCAATTTTAAATCATGAAAAAGAATCTAGTCGCATTTTGAAAATGCATAACAAAAAGGGGAAAAAAACAGCTATGGCTTAACTACATAAAAATCACCTTTTCTTAGAAGTGATCTTGAAAGTATACTCTCTTTTCCATTAATATGACGCATTCAAAACTTTAATCTCACACAATTAATTAATCATTAGAGAAATATAACTCAAATCTTTAAGAAAACACACACACACACATACTATATGTATGTGTCTCAGTGTGTGTATATGATTTTTTACCCTTTAATTAGTATTAAATTCCACAAGTAGGTAATTCAAAATGTGAGACAATAAATCTGGATCAAGAACAACATTGATTTCACTAGACTTATGACAAACTTTATTACATCATGAGTTGAAGAGGGATCAGATCAGAGTTTAACCATCCCCTCAGAAAAATAAAATAACAGCTATAGATATATAAATCTGGAGCTGATGAATAGCTAAATACTAATGTCTAGAGAGAAACCAAATAGATTATTATAAACACTCCGTATATATTTTTGATGATCATCGTCTTCACTTCATCCCTGTGGCATCCTTCACTGCATCAACAGCTCCTTGTGCCTTAGCCTGCATCTGCTGGCCAGCCTACATACAACACAACACACAAATTTACTTTTAACCATATACACATTTCTCTGCATATAAATTGTAAAGAGTCAGATAGATCATAAACGAGCCTCATCAAAGTTCATTATTGGGCAGTGACTTGTATAAATATGAACTAATGGGCAGAATTACCTCTTGCATGGATTCTTTGGTGGACTGAGCAGCATCTTTAGCCTTGTCCATCATGTTGCTAGCCTTCTCCTGCAATAATATTTATAAGAAGTTAGATCATTAAATCAAAAGGACTTTACAAAATCCATCAGACTTTAGAGAGAGAGAGACCTTGGTTTGGCCAGCGGCTTGTCCAGCATTGTAGCTCATGCGATTCTGGGAATCCATGTTTTTTGTTCTTCTTGAAACTGTAAGATTATACTGAAGATGGAAGAATGATTTATGAGGTAGATTGTGTTGCAGATAAATTTCCCACTGGACTAATATATATATAGGAGAGTCGTGTGATAATTTTTCTAATTTTGGTAATATGGATTAAAACAATTCAATTCAACGAGGCTCTCTTTTTATGGTTTCGATGACACATGGTGGGATTGTATTCTAAGTAATGAGGCTTTTCATTCTTTCTTGACCACAAAATAATATATGTGGAGCACAGTAACTAATCTTGCGCGATGTTACCACATCCGCTAGATAATTAGTGTTTATATTCACTAGTAACTTTTCTATTCAATTTAATATGGTTTCGATGACACATGGTTGGTTATATTCTAAGAATGAGGCTTTTCATTCTTTCTTAACCACAAAATATATATGTGGAGCACATGTTAATGTGTTTGGGATGTCGTTTAGTCATCTTAAAAGCTATTTTTTTTTTAAAAAAAAAAAAGTCCAAACGTGTTTAGAGTTTATTTTGGCTTTTTGAAGATGTTCATTATGGCTTTTTTAATTAGGCTTTTGGGGGAAAAATTAGCTTAAGCCATAAATCAAAATTTTTTGCTTTTGGCTTTTCCACTGTAGAGAAAGAAAAATAGCTTATGAAAGAAAAATGTTAGGTCCCACTTTTTTGAATTGAAATACTATTATGGTCCTTATTATAAATCTTAATGGATAAAATTTTTTATCCTAAATATAAATTCACTTAAAACTTAATAATCCTGATAGTACTTTGGTTTAGGTCCATGAGAAATTTAATTGGTGAGAATTACTTGATAATTTTTTATATCAAAATCATGACAATACTTTGATTATTAAGTTTTTATGAAAGTTTAATCGAGAAATTTAATTGGTTTAGAATTAAATTTTATGAGAAACTTTTTTGTTAACCCTTTGGGTCACCTAGTGTTCGACAATTTTTCTGAATCCTTTTACCAGGTATTAGAGTAACTGACTAATCCGGATCGATGATTGTGTAAAATACTATACTAAACTTCTTAAAAAATTCAGAACCTAAAAGAAAAAGTATATTTCTAATTAAATGAAGCAGATGAGAGTATCATGAAAATATGGTGACATGTAGTGTATCATAAAATTTGAAAATAAATAAATTTTTTATAAGTAAAGGTATATATATCACAAAATCTGAAAACCATAAAATAATAATAACTTTTCTTAATGATTGTAACAAAGTGCAAAATAATTACGTCTTTACATAAAATCTAGGGAAAATTAGTAAAAAATTCGATTTGAAAATTTTATTGGCAAGAATGACTTGAAATAAGTATCGGTATTTTCTATGTGTGAAACCCTGGGGAATACCGGGGAAAATTCCTTCTAGCAAATTAAATATCTAAAGAGGGGCTTTATACCGATTTTCCCCAAAATCCATGCACATTACACAATAAATTACTTTTCAAGTTTGACACAGTCAGACATGCAAATATGTAACTATGCAATTGCACCTAAGTTATTGCTTGGCTATGTGCAGCCATAGTGTTCGACGGTTCTTTGATCAAAAGATAATATGGCTCACCTTGAGTTGCTTACACTTCACAGATCTTGATTTGTCTGTAATTGAAATTGTCAATTTCATTCCAAACACAACCAACGCTAGGAATTAGTGTTGTTAATAATCTATTCCAAAATCTTCATTGTGGAAAAACGTATACATCATGTGTGTGTGGGTGTAAAAGAAGCAAATTTTAGGGATCCTAAACAATATTCCAAGTTCATAAAAATCCTACTTTTGTTGTTCTTAACTTCTTGGAAAGACATGCTTTAATTTCACTTTTACACTTATAGTAGAATGAACTAGTCACTTACAACGTGATAAATCAATGTTAAAATTCTCACAGGAGAAGTGTCCACATTTAGTGCTTGGTGGTACCTGAAGCAAGATTGCCTACAAATAAAAGGTTATATTTGAACTTGCCACCCAATTATCATCATGGAAACCACTCACAGATTTACTTCTTAAATGCATATTATCCTCCAATACCAACTCACATCATTAGGGGTATTATAAATGGAAAATGCATTTAAGAGCCATTTTTGAAAAAAAAAATCCCAAAAAATTAAGGCCCTAAGATTATGAAAATCTCAAAAAAGGCTCAAGGGCCTTTTCTGGGATTTTCAGAATCTATGTGAGTTGTTAATGAGACTGATATAATTGTTAACCGGGGCTGACATTGTTGTTGATGTGACTGATTTAGTTGTTAATGAGTATTGATTTTGTTGTTAATTTGACTGATTTAATTATTAAATTTTAATGAATTTATACCAGAAAATGCCCTTGAGCCTTTTTTGGGATTTTTTCTCCAAAAAGGGCCCCATATAAATTTTCTCTATTATAAATCCCCACATTCCTTCTTCTTCTTCTTTTTTTTTTGATACACATTCCTTCCTTTTAGGTACACTTCATTAACTCATTTCACCCATCAATTATCCTCTTCCCCAAACAACCCCCCCCCCCCCCCCCCCAAAAAAAAAAAAAGAGGAAAAACAAAAAGAGCCCATAGAGACTTAGCAGTAGCTGCCTGATTCTGTAATTTACAATCTTTCAAATTAAGGTCACCATATGTTTTAGAGAAACAACATTGTTTCCATGGGACATGGACATTGGAATTGTCATTTTTCACTGCGAAAATTTTAAGAAAATACTATTTGAACTTAAAAATCGCAGATAGGTGATTTTTTACTTAAACAAGTTGTCAATTATATTGTTGTTGTTGTTAATCACATTAATCTTGTGGACAATTGATTTGAAGTTTAAGTGGTATTTTTCTGTCATTTTCCCGTTTTCTTTTATGACCCCATAAAAATATATTATTGCATTTTTTTTTCAACTCCTTTCACAGAACTTTGGGGAAGGAAAAAAATTGAGACCATTAAATATGCAGAGAGAAGAACATAATTTATACGATCAGATATTTCAAAGGAAATGCACCCACCCATATTGAAGCCAGTTAAATTTCCTGCTTTGTCTCATCATTAACTTTCCTTAACAACACTTGGGATTTATGAGGATTAGAATTAGACCAATTCCTTTTGAAAAATTAGAAACAGCCTCCATCAAGACTTTATTGAATCAACACTTCCATTATTAAACCTTAGGAGATCATATCAACAAAGCTCAAATTGATCAAATTTTAATCTTGATCTTTCTGATTATGTTGTTTTAACTAATGGGTATTTTATATGGGTTTTAGTTGCATTGAAATAAAACTGATAAGAATGCCAGCCAAGACTTCATGGAAACTCTTAAATCTCACTATCAAAGCTGTCAAAATGGGCTAGACCCCGCAAATTAGCCCTTTAAGCCCCATTTTTAACTTTTTTATTTTTAGCCTCTATATGATGAGGTTATTTTTAAACCTAACCCGAAATAACCATGCTCCTCTTGGGTTATGTTAGAGCCAACCAAGGGCCAAAAAAAACTTGAACATTTAAGATGGATCTAGTATTGTGGCTATTCGAAAAAGACAAAAAACTAAATTTTTTTTAAAAAAAAATCTGGATCGTTGGATTTTGGATTGGACGGCCAAGATCGTGATAATGAGGGATGGGGAGAGGATCCATTCCCGTGAGACACGAAGTTACAAAGGCCTGTGGGGGTTGGATGACGTGGAAAAATTCTACACGAAAAGGAGCAAATTGCGTTGGATGAAGGGACACATGTTGGATGGGCCAGTAGTCCCGCGTGCACTACGATACAGGCTATAACTCCACCAGCAGCGCCGTCCAATCCGAATTAGGGATCAACTAGACCAATAATAATGGATAGAGGGATGGCTGAAAAACGGAGAAGACTCTATGCTTGGGATTACTTTTGGACGGTAATTATTTATGGAAAACGAGGTAAAACTCATATTAAATATAATTATTTATCATTTTGGTTTTAGTTATAAGTCTATCTTACAATTTTTTTTTACTTATTATAAATCCAATTTCATGGTAATAAATGTGATTTTTATAATTTTGTCCATATTAATGGCAATAAAAAAAGAATTTATTTGAAAAAATATTAGTGAGGTCTCAAGGAAGAGAAAAAATAATATCAAAAAAATCTCAACCCCAAATCCTCTATCATAAAAGTCCCTATGGATTCTTTTTAATATTAATTACGGAATTCTAATATAAAAAAAGTCTCGTTGTCAAAATGGTTTTTTATGTTGTTAAAATGACTTTTCTTGTTGTTAAAATTTCTCTATGAAAATATTATTGTCAAAATGGTTTTTCCTGTTGCCAAAAATTTTCCAAGTTTTTAAAATTCTACACACCAGAGGAAAAACTTAAAAAAAATTTGACAACAAGAAAAACCATTTTAACAATATAAAAAGTCGTTTTGACAACGAGACTTTTTTAATATTGGAATTTCGTAATTAATATCAATGGGTTTGGAGTTAGGACTTTTTTGATATTTTTTCTCTTCCGGGGGCCTCACTAATATTTTCCCAATTTATTTATATTGACTCTTGGAACTAATCATAAATGAGGGCAAATTTATAAATTTAAGCATAATTAATGTGTTAATTAACTCTTTTTGGTATTTGATACATAAGAATCAGTTGATTTGGACTTATAAAATAGGACCACAATGGTATTTAAGATACTGTTTGAGAATTAGAGAAATGTACTTAAGATACTGTTTCACATTTTTCTTTTCAACACTTTTAATTACGAGGTAAAATTTTATGATTGTCTGTATCTTTGAGTTATGATGAGAGAGGTGGAGTGCAAGATGCCATGGTTGAGCTGATGAGAAGATATACTCATGTATATCGACATTTTAAGTATGAATAGGAATCTGCTAAATGCCTTGTTATAGCTTTGGCTTTCTTTGAAGTTTAATTGTGTTGGCACATTTTTAGGTAACTTACAGAATTCAATAGGCCCATGCGGGCTAGCCCTAATCCTTGGGGTTATATAATTATTTGGCCTGTGCGGGCTATTTACCATGCAAGTTTTTTGGCTCTAATTCGCGCGGGCTAGGGTCTAACGAGCTGGGGTGGCCTATTTTAACAGCTCTAGTACGAGTAATCCTTGATACATAATACTCCTCCACTAAGTTTGAGATCTAGTTTTAAGTGTAATTTCTACTACAAACTAAATTGGAGGTAGTATTCATGAGATAAATATATTTTTTTTTTCATGCATGCGTCGATCATATTTTTCAAGAGATAATGCCTGTTTGAATTAGTGTTAAAAGTTATTTTTCTGACATGATTTACAATATATAAGATAAATATATGAGAGGAGTTTTATCTCATCTTACAAGAACATATTTTTTAAACACAAACTCAATCAAACCCCAATACTTGTGCGATTTGAGTAGTCCCTCAACATGCTCAGGAGATGAGAGATGGCCATAAACCCCCTATATCTTTGGAATGTCCTCAGTTAGTGTGGGAATCATTTATTTGTTTATTTGCGGGATGGACGAAATACCATTTACTTTAGCTTTTATTTATTTATTTTTTGGTATGGTCTGATACCATTTTTTTCAAAAATGGAAGAGGTATAGAGGTAAAGATTTACCTCTTTTGATGCAATTTTTCCCTTTACATAGTTATACGTAAATAAAACAATGTTGCTGTGATGAGTAGAACAAAACATTTTTTGACGGGAAAAAAAAAAAAAAAGCAGAACAAAACATTCCAAGACCATATCCTGAAACGCAATATCACTTAAACACCGTCACTAGAAAATTGTAACAGTTCTGTAACAATTTCATTCAGGCAAAACTGTAAAAAGAGAACAGAAACTCGTATAACTAACAAACTCTATACGCATCAAAGCATCGTGACTTGGATGCCTCACAATCCAGGTCACTAACTAAACATAATGCACATGGGGTCCAATGTCAAACAAATATACAAACACCAGAAAGAAAAAAAAAAAACCTTCATTGAGCAGAATGCTTTACAACTACTTCTGCAGGTTGAATTGAACACCAGTTAATCTCAGCTTTGTACTACTCCTTTCATTTCTCTCAATCCTTGGAAGTCTCTGCTTTTCATCACTTGTGTTAGTTTTCAACAAGTTGTCGAGATTCTCGAGATTGAACAGACTTTCCTTGCTGCTTCTCATACTGTTGTCTCAGTTCCTCTAAACGCTTGGATACCTGGAAAGCATCAACACTCAGGACATATGAACATAGAACAAAATCTATAGCATAATATGATATTAAATTGTTTGTGATGACGGATCATGGTTCACACATTCTAATCACTTCCTACACTTCTGAGCGCCCATAATGAAGTGGGTAGCTACTTTTAGTAAAGAAATAGCTAATCCAAGAGTGGATGAAATCAAGTAAAAAGTAAGGAGTTAATACAATGTTTGGTCCTTATAGTTTATCCTCAATTTAGTTTTGATCCTCATAGTTTCAAACTATAGGTATTGATCCTTTCAGTTTCTTTCCGCTTCAATCGTTAATCCCTATATTTTAATAAAAACCTAAATCATCTTGCCCCTTGAGATATCAAAATCTATGGTTGGAAACTAATATGACCAAAATAAAAAATGAGGGCCAACTATAAGATTCAAACATTGTATTAACCAGAAATGTAAACGAAAGTGCATAACAAACACCTACAACTCTCTCAGATCATTACTAAAACAAAGAATGCCACAAAAGCCACTGAAACTCTACGTTTATGCACTTTATTTTCTGATTGTTAACTTCATTTTTAATAAAAGGATTAAAAGCCAAATAAATTGGAACATGACTTTCTGGAGCTTTGAACAGCAATGTGAAGATCATTGTTTGATTTATCACATCCACCTATTATCATGCAAACAGTTACATTGTGTAACTTTTAGAAATAAAAACCTTGTGGAAGTTCAAGAATGCAATAATTAATCATGTAATGTACATTGTGTTGAAAGATCCCAGCAAAGGGGGAAAAGTGTAAATTTGGATGTCAATGAGTGCACAAAAGATAAAGCAGAGAAACGAAGAGAACCTTGAAGGAATAGGCCAATGGTAATAATGTGTCAGGATCCATTGCATCCTCAGGGAAATTACGCAAGGCATGTATCAGTTTCTCGAAAGGTAATTTTACCTGGCAATGAACCAAAGTATTAGAAGAAAAAATGCTGACTGCATTTTGGCGTGAGCGAACAGAATTCATAAGGTTATATGACACTCACCAAGTCATCATGACAATACTTTAGTAGGGCCAACCCAACTTTAAAAACAATTACAACGCCCTGAAAGACAAAAATGTCAAATTATCTTCTTTTTCATATGTATAGTAATTATTACAAACCAATCATTCTATTAAGAGTAATCACTGCTAACCTCGTTCAAAAAGACATCCCAGATTCTAAGAGCCAAAGGGAATGGAAAGGAGTATGAAAACACAGTTATGAACCACTGGCTTGCATACATGCTAGGATTTATCATTTCGTTAGAAAAATGTTCTCCCAACTTTGGCAGGTGCTCCCTCACCAATTGTTCTAACTGAAATAGATACTGTTGTACCAGAGGCAATCCTGCCTACATTAATAGGAAAACAACCGCATGAAAAGGAAGTTCATCTCATTGAAGAAGAGTACATTGTAACAACAAACAATATGCAATACATCAAACAAATTCCAAATAGGAATATCTATACCAGAAAAAAAGGAGGGTGCGCCATCAATATTAGGAGGATGATAAGATTTCTAGAGAGTGGGATGGACTTTACTACTTGAAAGGATCCGAGTTGAAGAATACAAATACTTGGAATGCACGAAAGGCCATGGTTAGCTTAAGTTCTCAATACCAAGATGTATTTTTATGGCATTGTCATTTAGACCATCCTAGTTTTGATTGTATGAAATATGTGTTTCCAAGTTTATTTAATAAAAATTCTGTTCCTTTTCATTATGAAACTTGCCAACTCGCTAAACAAACAAGGTCCTCCTACCCAAAACAACCCTACGCACCCTCTACTCCCTTCCAATCCAACTAATCCATAGTGACATCTGGGGTCCTACAAGAACAAAAAACCTGAAAAATGCCAAATGGCTTGTCACTTTCATCGATGATCACATTAGAACCACGTGGGTTTACTTAATGAAAGAAAAATCTGAGGTAGCCAAAGTTTTCCAAAACTACCATATCTTTGTGAAAACTCAGTTTAAACTTCCATCAAGGTCTTTCGAAGTGACAATGCTAGGGAATACTTAAGTGGAACCATTAAGAAGTTTCTTGATCAGCAAGGAATTCATCACTAAACCTCTTGTCCTTACACACCTCAACAAAATGGGGTTGCTGAGTGCAAACATTGCTACTATTGGAGGTCACTTGAACTTTATTAATGGAACAAAATGTTCCCACTATCTTCTGCGGTGATGCCTTCTTAACTACAACCTATCTAATCAACCAAATGCCCTCCAAAGTTCTCAACTATGCCATTCCCATTCAAAAACCCCTTGAAACCTTTACCAATTTTCCTCTGATCAATCTGTTACCACAGAAGGTGTTTGGTTGTGTTGTCTTCGTCCATCAACCTTGTGGAAGCAAATTTGATGCCCAAGCCCAAAAATGTAAATTTCTTGGCTACTCCTCCACTCAAAGAGGGTACAAGTATTACTGCTCTACCACCAAGAAACTATTCATCTCAATATTTTGTGTCCCATGAGGAGGATGCCTATTATCACAAATTACCTATTCAAGGGGAGCACTTAGATATCGAGTGGCTAATTTCACATGATCCCATTTGCAAAGTATCTGATACCACTAATACCTTACCCGTCCTTAATACCACTGATACCTTACCAGTCCTTGATACCTTACTATCATCACCTCTTGATACTACTATTCCATTCAATCAACTTGAACCTTCACCTAATGAACTGGAAACACATGTTGAGATCAGTTCGAGGATGGATATAGAAGGTACATTAGGAGAGTTTGGTCAACAATCTCAGAAGATAATGGTAGAAATATCTTTCCTACTTGAAGGAACGACCATGACTCTAACCTAGGATTAGACCTAGAAGAGTTGGGTTGGCCTATTGCACTTAGAAAAGGGGTAAGATCTTGTACTCAACATCCAATTAAACAATTTGGTTCATATGGTAATCTGTTTGCAAAGATGCAGAGCTTTGTTGTAAACAGTGCACCAATAAAAATTCTAAATACTTTCCAACAAGCTATGGCTTATCAGAATTGAAAGCAAGCTGCGGAAAAAGAATTAAAGGCACTTGAGGAAAATAAAACATGGGAAATCACAGCTCTTCCCATAGGAAAGAAACCGGTAGGATGCAAGTGGATCTTCACCTCTAAGTTCAATCTTGATAGAAGTATCAACAAGTACCTTTGTCTCGATAGCTAAATTCAATACAGTCCAAGTGCTGTTGTCAATTGTAGCCAATTTGGATTGGTCACTACATCAGCTGGACATCAAAAATGCATTTCTGAATGGAGACTTGGAGGAAAAAGTTTACATGGAGGTCTCAGAAGGAGTTCTAGCTCCAAAAAACTATGTTTGTAAACTCAATAGGTCTTTGTATGGGTCAATCTCCAAGGGCATGATTCAGACGATTTACTGAAGCAGTAAAGAAACTTGGGTATAAATAAGGGCAAGCAGATGATACATTGTTTATCAAGTATGATAATGGGAGAATCACTATCCTAATTGTCTATGTTGATGACACAATTATTGCTGGGAACGATGAAGATCCTACTATCCAACTTAAGAGGAACCAGTCAAATGAATTCTAGGTGAAGGATCTTGGTCAAATGAGACATTTCTTGGGTATGTAAGTGGCAAGGATAAAAAAGGCATCAACATATCCCAATGGAAGTATAGACTAGATCTGTTACATGAAACAGGAATGTTAGGGGCACAACTTGAAGGAACACCAATGGAAGAAGGTTGTCACTTAGAGATCAAGCCAAACTTCACCCCTAAATTCAATCTTGATAAAAGTATCAACAAGTACCTTTGTCTCGGTAGCTAAATTCAATACAATCCAAGTGTTGTTGTCAATTGCAGCTAACTTGGATTGGTCACTACATCAACTGGACGTCAAAAATGCATTTCTGAATAGAGACTTAGAGTAAGAAGTTTACATGGAGGTCTCAGAGGGAGTTCTAGCTCCAAAAAACTCTGTTTGCAAACTTAATAGGTCTTTGTATGGGTTAAAACAATCTTCAAGGGCATGATTTGGATGATTTATTACAGCAGTAAAGAAACTTGGGTATAAATAAGGGCAAGCAGATGATACATTGTTTATCAAGTATGATAATGGGAGAATCACTATCCCAATTGTCTATGTTGATGACATAGTTATTACTGGGAACGATGAAGATCCTATTGTCCAACTTAAGAGGAACTTGTCAAATGAATTCTGGGTGAAGGATCTCGGTCAAATGAGACATTTCTTGGGTATGGAAGTGGCAAGGATCAAAAAGGGCATCAACATATCCCAACAGAAGTATACCCTAGATCTGTTACATGAAACAGGAATGTTGGGGGCACAACCTAAAGGAACACCAACGGAAGAAGGTTGTCACCTAGATATCAAGCCAAATGGTGTCCTACTTAACTCAGGGTAATACAGAAGACTTGTAGGAAGCTAATATAATTAACTAACAAGCGTTCAGATATCAGCTATCAGTAGGAATAGTAAGTCAGTTCATGCACTAGCCACAAGAAGAGCACATGGAAGCTGTATACAAAATTCTGAGTTATTTGAAGCATAATCCTAGAAGAGGAATATTCTTTAAGAAAAACTCTACCAAGAACATAGAAATCTACACCGATGTAGACCATGCAAGAGATAAAGAGAATAGAAGGTCAACCTTAGGATACTACACATGTGTGCGGAAATTTGGTTACGTGAAGAAGCAAGAAACAAACTATGGTTTCAAGAAGAAGTGCACAAGCGGGACTGAGAGTTGTTAACGAAGGAGTATGTGAAGAACTCTGGGTTATCAAGCTATTGAAAGAGTTGGGAATTCCATACAAGGGACCCATGCAACCTTGGTGTGACAAGTAGGCCAACATTGAATTGACAGAATCTTGTCTACCACGATCGAACGAAACATGTTGAAATAGACAGGCCCTTTATTAAAGAAAAGGTTGAAGCATGCATCATAAACTTGTCCTATATACAGTTTGCAGGTCAGATTGCCGACATAATGACAAAACCGCCAAGTAGAGCTAAATTAGAAGGGTTTCGGTGCAAACTAGGAATGATTGATATATACTCTCCAATTTGAGGGGGAGTGTTGGAAATCAGCCCAATATCTCAAATGCCATGATTCTGGCACTATCATATCCCCTGATTCTAGTTTCTCTAGTTTAGGAAAGATTATGATTTGGTTTGTGATTGATTATAATCCTCTCCTAATTGCTCCTAATGATTGCTCTGTTCTGGGCCCTATATATATTGTAACTCTCAATGAGTGTAATTTGATTACTCTTGATTCAATAAGAAGGAGATTACCTTATGTTGTGCTACATTTATGGTAAGGAGAACGCTTTAAATTATGTGAAATATGCCATCTGGGATTAGTAGTAAACTTTTAAGTAAATCAGAGGGAGATGTTCCACAATTTGGACCATGGTAATTAAAAAGAGCAAGTGATAAACTAGGGGAAAAAGGAATTAAATAGGAAGCAGACACACACATGAAACAAGAGCGGGAGAGATTATGCTGAACGAGGAAGTAGAGTCTGATGCATTATATCTTTTGTTTTGAAATAATAAGACAATTATGCAGATATGCACTTGATTAGTGATTGTTGAATGAGTTCATACAAAGGCATAGTTACCAGATACAAGCCCTCCATTGGGGCCTGAACAGCTCCTTTCAGCAATGCCACCAACAGCCAAAATGCATCCTCCTCACTCATATATAAGAGTAATAGACCAGCTAAGAACCCCATTCCCTGGATTTTTATTTTTTTTTTAAAGGTCAATAATATATTGTTATGCTACATGCAACGGCAAAAAAAAAAAAAAAAGGTGAGACCATGAGCTGAACCTGAACATATCCAACGTTTCTGTCAAATACTGAGTAAGCCTTTAGAACATTGTAGAGCGATCGCTGCCCTGGTCCATGCCTTTGTTGGAAGAACACATGTGATGGGAAGGTACGAGAAATATCTCGAATTATATCTAGCTCAGATGCTGATGTTTCATATATCACAAGTTGCTGTAAAGGACAAAATATCTTGTAAATGCAAACTCAAGCGTTTACTTAATTGTACTAGAAAGGATGAATGCTTTGCATACATTAATCACTAAGAAGCATTAACCACCTATACTTACAGAACTAAAAAGTCATCTATAGCAATTTTGTTTTCTCTTCCTATGATATATAAGAATGCGAATTTTAAAAATTCCCTCAATGCTTTTATGTTGGCCAGTCTAAAACAATTTGCTCCAATGGTTATGATTGGCAAGAAATTGCACAAGCCCATTCATTATTTAACAAGATCCAGAGCAAGGCTTATTTATTTATTTTTTGCAATGTTAATTTCAAGATAGCACAAAAATGGGATTTAACAGAGACTTGCAGGTTGCGGGCTCAAAAACTAGTTAAAGATTTTAGTCACATGGAGAACTAAATTCTTAAATTTCTTCAATGAACAATTAAAAGGACAGAAGTAGAAATAACATCCAAATAACTGAAATAAATAAACTTGTTCATGTGCATTACACAAACTTGTGTGAAACCGTGCCAGTGGGTGAGAGAGTTTTCCTTTAAAGAAGTACGAGCAAAGGTATAACCACATTCTTTTGATTTTTTTGATAACCTTATTGATATAAAGGATGCCAACAATAATCACATGTACTAGCTTGGTGTTTCTTCTTTACAAAACCCATCCATTAAATATTTTTACGCAACAGCTACTCAGGATTCTAACATCTTCAGGAACATTCATTTGCTTGCAAATAGAAGCAACTACAATGAGCCATAGTCCTCCCTGCTAGCACATGCTTCTTTCTAGATCTCCTCTTAGTTCATATAGGTGAACCAGAACTTCTTGAATGTAAGTCCAGATTCAGTTTCTTCTATTAGGCATAAATTTCATCACCAGTAGCCTAGATAAGTCAAGTCCTCTGTTTGGACATGACTTCTCTCTCTCTCTCTCTCTCTCTCAACAAATTAACACCTCAAATCTCTATGACTATAAGCCATTTTTTCTTTATATGTATATTACGTGCAAATCAAATTCCAAAACATCAACTCATTGTTGGCAGCTACTTTATTTTAAATAAAATATACTCCCTTATTCCAGAAGATGATTTTTCTAAAAAATTTTACTGCCCTTAGAATTAAAGTTGAACCCCATAAATGGCACAACCAATGCAGCAATAACAGTGAAAAAAAGAATGCAAAACCAAAACATAAACACAGAAAAATAGGCAAAATCTCCTCATTTTTTAAAATAAAATCAGACAGCTCAACACTATGGTAAGTACTGACAAAGCAATGAAGGATAAGATGTATGAGATAGTCTTCATAAAGAAAAAGGATTACCTCATAAACTCCAGGATTCATAAGTAATAGGTCCCGACTTCCTGATATCAACTGCCAAACAAGGCCCCTTAAACAATCAGGAATTCCTTTCCTTATACGTCTTTTGACAACATGAGGTTTTTTCCTTACATAATGCTTCCAGTCACTCCCACCAACCCCAATCATCTTCCTCCATTTCCTAACCCTTCTTTCCTCCCTAACTCTGATGAAGAAAGGTAACAGTAAAGGTAAGGACATTGTGAACACTTAAAATTTTATTCACTCTCAGAAATAGAAAAAGCTAGTGGGAACAAAATACCTCTCATACTCATTTGCTGGCCTACTCTTAACTAAACCATCAGAAGAGGTGTTAGCATCCTGTTTTACAAACCCAAATCTGTCCACAGCTCTTGGTGAAGGAATTGGACCTGGTTCATGATCATCTAATCTTTTCTTTTCCATTTAAGAACCAACAACTAGATCTTGGAAATCACAAGGCATCTGGCTATGATGAGGAAAACCTGACAAGCAAGATATATAGAAAATGAAATAATCTATAATCATATTTTACAATAATTATTGGCAGAATAAGAAATTTGACAAGCAATATATACTTTGATGATTATTCAGCAACAACATTAAAGTAGCTATTGAACATGGGATGAAGAAATTTCATTTATACAGAAAGAAAATACATGCAATGATAAGACCGGTTAATTATTTTTTGATTATCAGAGCAAGGCAACTAATAGTGACTTTCATCAGTCAACCAACAATACAAGCATGCTAGCGATGTTAAAAATAATAATAAGCAGAGTGTGATATGTAAATTGTGAATAAATTGGGCAGTTAGTTAGTTAAGAATTAGTTAGGGAAATAGTTAGGTAATTTTGTTATGTTTGTTGGGAATAAAGTCTAAGGCAATATCCTATATAAGGGAAAGCCTAGACTAATTGTATAGTGTGTTGAATGATGATTCATGATGAATGAAAATGCACAGTGACGCGATTCTATGTTTTCTCTCTTTCCTTCTCTCTTTTCTCTTCTCAAACCCTCTAATTTCTATCTTCTTTTCCCAATTCCTCTAAATTTCTACAACCTATCTATCTATCAGAGTGGATCACATCATTTGCATGGAACCTGAGATGAGTTAAATTGTTAGAGGTGTGGCTCCCTACACTTTATACACTTTCTTTTGAGGATTATGGTGAGGATGAAGACGACAGGGGTAGCCTGTGGTAAATGGTAAATAAGGCTTAAGGCATACTTATCTATTGCACGCATCCACTAATAATACACATACTTTACCCATTAAAATGCAATATTTCAACTCTGTATTTTAGCAATCAGCGCTGTGTAAACTAAGACAATCCTGTCTTAAGTTGAAATAAAAATGACTAATAGACCAGCATAAGTAATTAAAGATGATGCATCTGTAGAATCTATGTGAGCATATAAACTGAAGACAAAAGCCCCCCACCACCCTTGCAAGAATATCAATACAATAAATTCCCATTATTAAAATAACAAAAGAGTGGAGTCAAAATTTGACTTGACACCCATAGTGAAGAAACAGTTCAGAGAGTGGGTCTTCATTCAGCAGATTTTTTTTTCAAAGACATATTGAGCAGACTTAGTGTGGGAATGATGATATTTCTTCAGGTTAAATCTAGTTGTATTGCATAATAACTGACAAAAGAAAGTGAAACAAGCGGGGCACAGCTTCTATTGATCGAATATTTGTTTTGACAATCAAAATGGTAACAATAATGTCATATGTAATTGGGGTTCTTTGATGGAATATTTGTTTTGACAATCAAAATGGTAACAATAATGTCATATATAATTGGGGTTCTTTGATGGTATATGAACAAATCCAGAAATTTTAACTTTGAAACTTTTTGACTTTGTGGATGGCAAAACTAAGGAAGAAAGAAAAATATGTGGAGGTGGGGCCAGGGGGGATGGAGGTCAACTGGATTTGCGAAATTCAAGAGGACTATACATGTAATAACTGTATTTTCCACCGTTCACAAAGCCCTAGCTCAAGCAAGGGTATGGCTCAACACAATTTATCAACAGGAAGGGCAATTAATCCAAGTAACAGAAAATTAATTTTTCACTAGCATAAAAAGAACTGAAATAAGAACTCAAAAACAAAAATCTAACATGTTTTGATTAGTAAGTCTAAGTATCTCCAATTGAATTTGACTACTTGCCAAAATTTTAAAAGAAGTGAACTAAAAAGACAAGAAAGAATAGCAACGAAACAAACTAATTCCCAGGAAACAGGGAATTTCAAAGTCAAAAATATTTGCTGACTATGACATTTGAGTTTACTTATAGCTTGAAAATTGTCTTTACAGGGTAAATAAACCTCTCCTTTGTTTCTATCAACCCATAAAGCTAGTAACTACACCTTTTATCCATAGCAATCAAATGCCAATTCCTTGATCTCAATAATCATTTCTGGGCAATGTGACCAACTCTCAAGCATTTTGTTCCAATAGAAAAGGGGAAGTTAAAAACTGGCAAACAAATTTTCAATCCTTCTGAATAAAGTTGCCTTGCTTAAGTATGAATATAAAAGCTTTAAGCTTTTATGATGAAAATCGGATTGGCCATAAATGAAGCCTCGATTAGTTTCACTTACAATTTAACACCCCCAGTTGAGTGGAATTGACCGCCGAAATAACCAACTAAGAGATAAAACCTAACAACATCAAAAATACAAATCCATCAAGTGAATGTAGAGGCAGGGCTCACCTGACTGCAATTGGAGGAATCGCTGATTCGGTGGATGCCCTTTTCAGAGAAATTTCAAGCAGAAGATGTTGATTCTACTGATGTTCCACGGCCTTAACAACGCGGAAGAGAGAGACGCCGAGGATGGCCGGCAAAAACCTCAACTGGCTATTCGAATGGAGGAAGCACATAAAGGTGCTTCTCCCTCGTCCCTCTAATAGAGGGATGAGGCAGGTTGGGTAGGCACGTTCTTTATTTTATTTTATTTTTATATATTTTATTTATTTAGATTTAAATTATATTTGCTGAAATGTATATCAAATTAATTAGTTTTTAGTCCTATATTCAAAAATATTTATCCTATAATACCAGTATCTTGAAAACTAATTAATTTAAAATACTTAGTACAAAACAAATTTTAAAGAATAGTATATAATTTAAATCTAAATAAATAAAATATAAAAAAAATACTCATCCCTCTATTAAAGGGATAAAAAGGGATGAGTAAATAAGGTGCATATAGGAGATATGCACGTGAAGGATCTTTCTCACCGAGAATCTTTTAACAGAAAATTCAGCAGATACATAAATCTAAATTTAATTATTCGGTTTCCACTACAAAAATGTTGCTATAAGTAGCATCAAAAGGGTTACAATAAACTTTCTATGGTGAATTGGTGATGGTCAAAAGATTTCAAAGGCAACAAAATTGCACATTGTTTTTCGGTAGACGGCGTGAAAACTGAAACATTGGGTTTGAATTTTAATGATGGATTTTTTTTTTTAATTTGATAATAAGGTAGCAGATACTAATGACCTAAATTACAATGAACGGAATCGAACCCACGACCTCCCACTAGTTGGGGAGTATCAATACCACTAAGCTACAAGGCCTTTGGTTAATGATAGATTTTGTTTTAACGTGTTTTTTTTTTTTAAATTCATCATCGGAGACAAATTTTGTTTTAACTAATTAATTTTATAAAATACTACTACAACACTGTTTTCCGGTCAAAGTTATTGAACATTCACTTAAATGATTTTATATACTTGATGATGTATTTAACCAAATATAGTTAGCTTTCAAAACCTTTTAAAGTGGAATTCACATTAGGTGCTTCTCTTAGACATTTCTTAGGTGTTTTTTCCTCTAATTAGAGGGATTAAACTTTTTTTTAATTTTTTTTTTATATATTTTATTTATTTAGATTAGATTATATGTTGTATCCTGAAATTTTTTTTGCATCCAATATCTCAAATTAATTAATTTTCAAAATATTGGTGTTACAGGAAATATATTTCTAAATACATGACTGAAAATTAATTAATTTGAGATATTGGGTGCAAAAAAAAATTCAAGATTTAGCATATAATCTAATCAAAATAAATAGAATATATAAAAAATTTTTAAAAATAAAAACAAAATGTCTAATCCCTCTAATTAAAAGGAAAAACATTTAAGAAGTTCTTAAAAGAAAAGTACCTAATGTAAACCCTTTAAAGTGTTGACCAAAAAAAGAAAAAGAAAAAAACAATTTAAAGTGCAGAAGGCGTCAAGTTTCAACTTCGTTTCAATCCTTGTTATGGCGTATCCCCAGGAATCCTCACTTTTTTTTTTTTGCTAGAAAAATCTTAGCAGAGAAGTTGATCTCACTCATAGTCTAAGGACAGGGCATTGAGAGTACACATGTCAATATCTCAGTCTACATTTCCGCAAGTTCACACCATCTATGATACCTTGTCCATACCTTATCCAGTACCTTGATCAACCTACTCCCCCTGATGAGAGTACGAATCCTCACTGCTTGTTTTTTCTTTTTTTGATAATAGAATCCTCACTGCTTGTTGGTTGGATCCTTTGCCGCTTGGGTTTTGGTCCATTCTGTCTAGTTAGGAAGGCCCTGTGGGAAGAGCTATGTGGTCCATCCTTTTCGATCCACTGACTTATGCCCAACTTTCGGAGCGTTGCCTTTTTTAGTTACTGTTTCATATATATAAGGGGAGAGGAACCCTAATAATCCTCACTTTTTAGTTACTCCTGGGCCCTGTTATGCATGTATTCTGTGATCCAATCTATCTCGTGCTCCTTTCGGTTCTAATTATAAGACCGAATTAATTTTTTAAAAAGAGAAATCAAGAAAATTAAATAAGTTACTTAATCATACCATATGTTGTGTTGTACCGTTAGATTATATATTAGTTTATTAGTAACTAATTAGTTTGGAGAGAAGATAAAAATAAAAATACTATAAAGTAATTTAATTAGCTTTATTAATTTTTCTAATATTAATATAGAATATTCATAGACATCTTTAGCAGTCACGTTGTGATTCTAAAGGCATGCTTTTGATAGTCAATACCCAGTCTATATAAAACGAATGTTACCCATGAATACTATGCATGATACACTAATAATCAATAAAATCAGACTGCTTAACTTTTTTTTCGGGAAATTGATGACATTCTATGCTTAAATCCTAAATTTGTCTGGCTTCGGTGATGTGAAATCTTCTTCATACATGTTTACTTTGTCAGACAGCAATTAGAAGATTTCTAAAAGCACAAAGATTTTGGAAAAAGAGTTTTTTCCCCCTTTTGAAGCAAAGCAAGTAAGTTGCAAATTTAAACCCAATCGAATTAACTGATCATTGAATAGTTTCATTCAAAGACAGCTCAAAGTGAAAAGTCCACAACAGTTTACTGGATCCATAAATAATGCACCAGTATTAATTCCATAAATTATGATACAAGGTATTTTATTAGTCTAAGTGTCTAGTTATTATGATGACTGTATAGAGCTTGAGATGTGTTCCTACATACAAGTGATACTATGTATCTTCAATTCTTCATACAATCATCACAATAAATAAGGAAGAGCTAGCACAGGTATGTAGAGGCACACCTCTAGCATTTTTTTATGCATTTCTCCAACAAAATTATTTCTACACTTGAATTTACAGCACCCTCGGATTCTATGCTAGAGAGAAGGTGTTGATGACTATGAATATGATCTTTCAAAAGCAGATGAACAAATTAAAAAGCATATAATAATCAGCATTTCTAAAAAGAAAACAAAAGAAACACACATATAAGGGGAGAGGCCAGTGATGATTCAGTCTTTACTAAAATTCCTATTGGTAGCAAGTTTCATGCCTTGCTGCACCTACAACTCTTGGAGAATGAAAAATCATAAAGTAAGAATAACAGTATGGGTTTTTACTAATACCGCTGTAGTTGCTTTTTATTATGAAGAACAGATGCATGATTAATTCTTAAAAGATCAGTCATCTCAATTCAGTCCTTCTAAGATAAAGCCCCACAATTAGTCGCTAGATTTATCCCCTGAAAAATAATCCCTCCATGGGGATAAATTACCCATACAATACTACTACAAAAATCGCGATATATGATGGTTATTATATAACAAACATCACGGTTTCGAACTATCATATATATCGGCGTTATATATGCTCCTCATACATAAATTACAGTTTTGAACCGTGATTTATTCAGTATCTATTATAATGGTTCTAATATAACACTTGTTATGTATCGAGGTGTGATGAGGCCATACTGTGCATAATGTTGTAATGATAATAAAACGGGCTTATGTAAACCACCATTATATATACTACAAAATAAATAATGGTCTTAAGTAAACAACTATTATAAACTCTATAACATATATAACAATGCTTTTACAATAACAGTTATATAAAGTTTAGTATACATAACAATCTTCACAATGCAACTAATATTTATTTGCTATAAATGATAACAAGTTTAATGGAATAACCATTACATATAGTGTATACATATATGATGGTTTTTATGTAAGAAATGATAATTTTTTAGGCTTTTTTTTTTTTAAAAAAATGGGGATTCTCCTTTCGATATCCCCTACATGTAGACATAATGAAATTGTATATAAATTTCTGTATACATATATATATATAAAGCTATAGCCATGTAATTTGGCATAGATTAAGACATTCCTGGTTTTGTGGCTAGGCTCAATGGAATTCTCTACAGGGGTATGTTACATGCTGCATCGAGTGAGACTTGATAGAGAAGGAGGAGTCAGATCTTACTATAGTAATGCCATCTGCTTCTTCTCGTTTGGTAGCATATGACATTCTATAATAACATCTAATCCTCCTTCTATATCAAGTCTTCCTTGAGACTGCAAGCCCCTTGAGCCCTTTATGATAGAGAGTTTCATTGAGCGTAGCCACAAAGCCAGGAATGTATTGTTGAATCCTAAATTGCATGGCTATACGGTCAAGTCCAACAAGCAAAGCAACAACAGAAACTCTATCTAATACATATATATTATAAGATAGCGATATACATTTTTTTTTGGTCTTAGATGGTTTGACAATAAGGTAGTTCGGCTACGCAACAAAGCCAACCATAGCTCCTCCTACTAGCATCTGTGGTGGACACTGGAAGAGCATACTAGGGATTAATGACGGCCCTTAGCTCTCTAGGCTATCATAATTCTAAGGGAGAGGCAAGTGGAATAGTTTCATTTATAATCCATTCAAACACCACTCAAAGTTAAAAGTCTACAACAGCTTACTGGATCCATATATAATGCACCGGTGTTAATTCCATAAATTATGCCACAACGTATTTTATTAGTCTAAGTGTTTAGTTATTGTGATGACTGTATAGAGCCTGAGATGTGCGCCAACATACTAAGTGATACAGTAAACTTTGTATTATATATGTATCTTTATACAATTGTCACAATAAATAAGGAAGAGCATAGGTACGGAGAGGCACACCTCTAGCCTTTTTTATGCATTTATCCAATATGACACTACTATAGAAATCGCGGTACATGATGGATATTATTCACTACAAAAAAACTATCAATTTATAGTGGTTAATTTGAAGTAATTATAAACAACCACTACAAATATCAGAATTTTGTAGTGGTTCATTACAAAACTGCTACCAGTTTGCAATAGTATGACTTATACCATGTAGCGGTTATTACAAAATATGGAGCTAAGCTAGCACCAATTTTTTAGTGGTTACCATGAAGTTGTGGCATTTTATTTGTGGTAGCTTTTACGGAAAAACTGATATAGAATGCAAAGAGTTTTACATATTTGTAGTGGTTACTCATAGAAACCGCTACAGAATACAAATAGTCTTGTAAATTTGTAACAGTTACTCACAGAAACTACTATAGAATGCAAACAGTCTTTCCCATTTATAGCAGTTATATAGAACTGCTACAAAGTTTCATGTTGGACAAGGTATGGTTTCGTTATTTGTAGTGGTTTTTGTTAAACCGCTACAAATTTACATTTTGGAGCACTTTCTTTGTAAAATCGTTACAAAATTGAAGCCTTTGTACACTCGATGACACCAAACAGTTTACCACGCAAATTTGATTCTAATAATTATACCTATACAATAATTATATTCATCTAACTTAAGTTAATCATTTTTAAATATTAATTGTTATAATTTAAAATGTCACTTAAATAATAAAATATTACAACAATGGACTCAAATTATTATTATTTTTTAATTTTGAAATATTTTTTTAGTGGTTTTTGAACCGCTACAAATTTTAATTTAGATTTGTCTTAAAAATTTAGCGCAATTTTTAAAATTTTATCCAATATTTATAGTAGTTCTACAACCGCTACAACATTTTGCAATATTTTGTAGCGATTTTATAATCGCTTCAAATTTTAATTCAAATTTGCCTTATAATTTAGCGCAATTTTTTGAATTTTCATCCAAATTTGTAGTGGTACAAACTTTTGTCTCCAAATTTTTTAAATTCATGGACGTACTTAGTAGCGGTTTTGATAATCGCTAAAATGTTGGCGCTAATTTCTCAACTTTCTTTCCCTCCATTCAATTTTTTTTGCATCGTCATTTGTAGTAGTTTTATAATCACTATAAAATCTTCGCACATTCCATCATCTCGATCTCATCTTGTGGCAGTGACGTAAAATCGCCATAAGTGTAGTAGCGGTTTCCAAAACCACTACAAACCGTCATATATGTGGGAGCTATATATGCTTCTTGTAGATAACTTATGGTTTTACATCGTAATTTATTCAGTATCTATTATAATGATTCTGATATAATACCCATTATGTATTGAGGTGTAGTGAGATCGTAATGCTGTAATGATAATAAAACAGGTTAATGTAAACAACTGTTATATATATTGTGAAATAAATAACGATATTAAGTAAACAACCATTAAAAACCTTGTAACATAATAACGGTGCTTTCACAATAACTATTATATAAAGTTTGGCATATGTAACGGTCGTTATAATGAAACCATGATTTATTTGCTATAAATGCTAACAGGTTTAATGAAACAATAATCATATATAGTGTATACATATGTAACGATTTTTATGCTAGAACCGTTAATTTTTTAGGCAATTTTTTTTTTTGAAAAATGGGGATTCTCCTTTTGATATCTCCTACATGCATACATAATGAAACTATACATAGATTTGTATATATATTAATAGAACATAAGCTATAGCCATGTAGTTTGGAATGGATCAAGACATTCTTGGCTTTGTGGCTTGGCTCAATGGAACTCTCTACCAAGGTATGTCACATGCAAATTCAAGCAAGACTTGATAGAGAAGGAGGGATTAGATCTTACTATAGTATACCATCTGCTTGTTCTCGTTTGGTAGCATATGGCGTTCTACAATAACATATGATCCTTCTTCTCTATCAACTCTTACTCGAGGCTACATACCCCTTGATCTCTTTACGGTAGGGAGTTCCATTGAGCCTAACCATAAAAGCAAGAATGTCTCGATCCATCCCAAATTGCATGGCTATACAATCATGTCCAACAAGAAAATCAAAAGTAGAAACTTTATCTAATGCATATATTATGATGAGATGTGAGTATACCTTGTTTTTCTTAGATGGTTTCACAATAAGGTAGTTAGGCTACACAGTAAAGACAACCACAGCTCCTCCAACTAGCATTTGTGGTGGCTGCCATTGGAAGAGCATACTTGGGATTGATGGTGGCCTTTAGCTCTCTAGGCTAACATGATTCTGAGGGACAGGCAAGATGTGAATTTAATAAAATGTTCTACTTCTTCATTATCTACAAGGTTCAAAAAGGTTAGTTGTTCCATCAAAGGTCAGCCGTGAATTTTATGGAAATTCTATTACTTTCTTTTCTAACAATTAATAGTACAATTGTTCTCAAGTCCTAATCTTCTTCTCCATTTAAAAACTGTCCCCCTATATGCAATAAACATAATATATGCTTTCTAGACGTACTCAACTATTTGTTATCTTTTTTGTCACCGTGCATAACAAAGTTGTTATTGACAACTATATGACCAATATTAACAACTTTAGAGTACTGTGTTAATGACACATTTTGAAATTTCATAACAGGGTTATAAACACATAAAGTTCCATATCCTTTCCATTTATCCTTATCTAAGTGCACAAAAGCATAGCACAATCTCTGCAACAGAAATTCATACTCTCCCACACATCCAAGGATACAACAACATAAATCATAAATGTAACATACAATTAACCATCATTGGATGCTCTAAACTTGTCATTAGTTTCTCTAAATTTGTCATTAATAACAAAGGGGCAAAGTACTTTCATGTTTGGAATTAATAGCACCTAGGTCCCTTAAAACTTCATTGCAATTTGATGGTTTTGAGGGACTAGTTTGCCATTAAGTATGCTAATTATATTGAGACTTGATTGCAATTTTCCCTAACTTATAATTTGCCTCTTATCAAAATTGCAGTACATGTATTCTATCCTACTCCTACTTAGGCAAAAATCCTTTGACTCTGCGGTTCTTGTGTAATTGAAGTTTATTAATCTTCATCTCGACTCAATTATAAGAACAATATCATTGGCAAGATGCATACTAAGGTTTTTTTTTTGTCTTGAATAAGTTCTAACAATAAGTTCAGTTAGAAACGTTTAAAATTATATTAAAAAAGTAAGGGCTTAATAATGATTCTGGATGTAAGCCAATCCTTATATGAAAGTCCTTTGTCTCACATCTAGGTGTTATTGCCCTAGTTGTTACCCCTAATAAATATCTTCTATGACTAATATATACAACACACACCTTTCTTTTCAAAGGCTTTTCAAAGTACTTCTCTTAGTATATCATCATAAGCTCTTTTGCACATCTATGAAAATCATATGTAAGTCTTTTTCGTTATTCTAATACTTTTCCATGAATCCCTTTAATAAATATATCAGTTATATTGCATACCTTCCTTTCATGAATCCAAACTCATTCAAAAAAAATGCAATTCCATTATCAACATCTATTAAATCACTTTTTCCAATAATTTCATCATTTGGATCAAAGTTTTAAGCTCGCACAACTATGAATATATATTCCCTTTATTTTTTGTTTCAAAAGTGAAGATGTAATAAATAAGTAAAATATTTTAATAAATCAATGTGTGTGTTGCGTGTGTAGCTATGAATCGAAGAGGGAAGGAAGTTTGGTGGCCCCGGCCCTTAACTGTAACGTGGTTTCGCCCTTGTTGGAGCAAGGTAACCCTTTCGTTTCGTTTAAATGAAATATATTCCTTCTGCTCATTCTGATAATGATAGAATGAACTCTGTGGTTCTGAATGAGAGCAAGGAGAGGTCAGAGATTGGGTATCATCTAGTTTTAGGTTAATTGATGTACCCATAGAATTTTCTCTAGTCCACACAAAGTGTAGTTCGTGCAATATTCACACATATCCAATCTTGTTACTTTAAGAGAATAGACATTATACCACATTATGGTGATAATGAATGTCACACAAAAGTGGAGTACTATGCTACAAAATCATTTTCAAAACATGTAAGAAAATCCAATAATGGAGCATACTATGGTACAGGAAAGGGGTATGAGAGGCTCCTTGGTTCTTTCACCATGCACCTGGCACGCGTTGCTTCTTCTGTGCTCCACCTTCGGGCGAGGCTAGTCGCTTTCTCACATGTTACCTGTTCACCATTTTCTTTTCCCCCTCTTTACTGATGATGAAGACCATAGAGGGGATTAGGATCGCTTGTTCTCTCAACCCTCAACTCTCTCTTCCCTTTTATTTTATATTTTTGAATTTCATGATATTCTAAAGCAGATTTCTAAAGAAACCTCACATCTTAATTATGTGACATTTTTCTTAAGAATTTGTTATCATCAATACCAGTTATAAGTTGGCTAGGAATTGTGACAATTAAAATGGTTAGAAGAAGAAGTGGTGAACCCTTGAAAAGGAGAAATAGATAATGCCACTGACAGTCACTTGCTTGATGACTTTAGATTGTGGTTAGAGTATTTTTCATTAATAATAAAATAATATAATTAACTAATCAAATAGGTTAAGAACATAAGTTGCAAAGAATATATATATATATTGTTCGGGTCTAGGTTATATTTATCTGGGTTATGGCTTGAACTAGGATCACTGCCTAGGGCCTACGTACCCTGTGTGAGGGATCAAAGCCAACATAGTTCGAGTGATACTCCGGCGTGTAGCCACTGGGTGTGTGGTGTGCGCTTCGTGGGAAGAGAGAGAGATTGATGTTCCGTCCTCTTCACCGGTGGGGTGCTCTCCTATTTATAGGGAGAGATAGTGGGTATTGGAATCCGAGATATTTGGCTATTCATGGGATCGTAATCCCGAGATATGGTGTATGCGGCGATATCGATGGGGGCGGTTACCGTAGATGGAGGCATGATGGATTGGGCTTCGTGGCCCATGTTCTTGAGTCCATAACAGTTGCCCCCCAGCCCGGTAGTTCGAGTTTATGAACTGCCGGGATGCCCTGGTTACTTGATTAAATCATGTATTAGTTTGATTTGGCCGTTGTTTTTCGCTATTCCATCTCGGCGATCACACGGTTTTGCAAACGCCTCATTATCCGTTCAGTTGTTGCCCCCCAGCCCGGTAACGCCAGCGCCCGGGGTGTCGGGGTAGTCGTCGCTAGTTGTTCCCAACTTGCATATCTGGCCTTGATGCTACGAAATTGACAACTCTTTTCTAAGAATTCCCGAGATGTGTTGTTACTGCCCGAGATATCCCCTGTTAGGTATAACGAGCTCATATTACCCGAGATACCTCTTGTTAGGTGCAGCCCGGGGTAATATTTGCCGCCGTGACCGCCTTTCTACTAACCCCTATATAACCAGGGCGTCGTTTCGTTTGAACCAGTAACGGCGTTTTGCCCAAAAAGCCATCATCGGTTACCGTGCTCATTAATGTGCTACGTCATTTCCTATCAGTCATGATTGCTTTTTAGGGTTTTTAATAGGGGTTAGCCCTATCCTTGTCAATTCTTCCTACTAAATTTTTGAAATCTGTACAGTCACCTTCCCTGGCACCTCGTAACCGGTGAAACCTTTGGGTGGCGAACCGTCGTGAGTGTAAATTTCCTTATAAGTACCGGTCTTTGTCTATCCGCTCTTCCCATTGCGCGCATCGCTATCTTGGTGAAGTTTCTCTTTGGCTGGTGAAGTTTTTCTTTGGCGGAGCAGCTTCTTCTCCTGTTTTCTTGCGCAGAGTTTATCTTCTACGCATTTTGTGAGTAAGTTTCTGTCCGCATTTTTAGTTTATTCACTCTAGTTGATCGTGGTGATTCTGAAATGCATTCTTTAAATCCCTATCACATTTCTTTAACGTTTTTGCACGCCTGGGCTTTTGTTCTTGATATTGCTTTAAAAGGTTCTTCTTTTCTTGGTGGGGGATATAGACGACGACGATGATTCTGAATTCCTCTCTGAGGGAAAGAAAATGTTGAGAACCATAGTAAGGTTATCTTATTTGAGTCGTTTAGAAACATGGGATTTCTGGGATGATGAAAACCGCTTGTATGCTTTAACTGTGAGCACCATTTACGCTTTTTCGAGCTCTTGATGTTGTTCTTGTCTTCTTAATTTGCTTGATAATCCCAACTGCGTACGACTTAGATATTCTAGCCGTTTTTTAAAAGATGGATCCCCCGCCGCCATTAGTGGATATGTACGGTCGACCCATCCCCGAGGAGGATAGAGAGTTGTTGAAAAGCGTTCCAGGTCGGACCAAAATGTGGCTGTGGTCCATTCTTCCTGGGGAAAAAGAAAGGATGAAGGACTTGCTTCGTCCCTCACATGGCGGTGGATTCTCCCGAGGTGGGCGTTCCACCCGAGGTGCCACTGTTCCCCTAGGTGGTCGTTCAACCAGAGGTCGAGGTTCCTCTCGGGTTCGAGCGTTCGAGCCGTTATCTAACACCTCGCCGGGCCCCTCGGTTACCCAATACGTGGCTCCTGACAGTTCATCACGAGGTCGTTCGGCCGAAGGCAACAACCCTTGCGAGGAATGTATGTATAAGGCCATTGATTTTTCTAGTCGGGGACTCGAACAAGAAGCCGAGCAGATCTTGGACCACTGCTGCTGTAAACAAAGGCCTTGGAGATCTGCTGCCGCTTTCCCCCTTTTAACGCCTTGGGCTTCCCAATCTCCTGAAAATTTTAAGACTTCAGGTACCCCCGAGTTTTGACTCAGTTTTTTATTTTTTATTTTTAGGTATTTATGTCTTCTTCCACTCATCAAACCAACCAGTCGGAGGCCGGTGAGTCCGTTTCCTCTGGTATTCCTGTAATGGCGACTGTCAATCGGTATGCCGTTAGTGAAGTCGTTACCAACGTGAGAAATAGGTCTTCGATAAAGACAATCGCTAAAGTAATCCGGGGTGGTGATTGTTACACCGTATCCCCCCTTCAACTAGTGAGTCAGTGGCGTCATCACCTCGGGAGGATGAAGCACCATTTTTTTTCTTCTACAGACAATGTGTCTCCCGACTTGGGCTGGAATTTCCTTTCTCACCTTTTCAAATGCAGCTTCTCCGCCACTTTTGCTTGGCCCCATCGCAACTTCATCCCAATGGCTGGGCTTTCGCCATTGCCTTTGAAAGTTTTTGCCATAAGTATGATCTGGCTTGCTCCGTGGCAGTGTTCTGCTACTTTTTTGTTCTGCTAGAGAACAATCTTACCATGGATGGAGGTTTGCTAAAATTTGGGTGGACGTCACTTCGGGCTGCACTTGGTTGCAAGTTTCTCAAGCCTTTCACCGATTCGTGGAAGGGTTTTAAGAGTTCCTTTTATAAGGTTTCTGCGAAGGCGGGTAAGATCCCGTGGTTTCTTCAGACCTCTACTTCTGGGGAGCTTGAAGGCCGATTTCCTTTGCATTGGACTGGAGAGCACCATCGATTTGACTCCAAGCATTTTTTCACCCCGTTTTTTCTCATGAGTGCACCGGAGAAAGACGCCGTTGCGTTTATTTCTACTTTTATCAATAAAGAGCCTTTAGAGGACTCGGCCGAATACATTTTTTCTTTTGTACAGCCATCACCCTCTGCGGGTATGATGATCGCTTTATATGTTCGTGCAGAACATTTTTTGACGAGTTTTAATACTAACCCGCTTTTGTTTTTCCTTTGTCTTTCAGGTGATCCGATGGGTAAAAGGCCCGACTATCTCAACGTCACCGCTCGCCCTTCGCACACCGCTGCATCATCTCGGCCAATGACTCCAGCTACGAAGAGGGCGACATCTATTCCCGAACCGTCTGACCCTCCTCCGGCGAAGAAAACCAAGAGGATGAGGAAAAAGAAAACCCTTGAGGACGAATCGGAGGTAGAGCCCGAAGATGACGTTCCCTTGGCTCTTCGTGTTGTTGAGCCTGAGAGGGCGGCCTCGGATGACCCGTCTTCCTCAGCTGTTCCCGTGGTTAAGTTCCCGAAGTCTTATCTTTGGGAAAACAAGATTCCAACCGGCCTACGCTCGGGTCTCCAAGCTCCCTCTCATTTTTATGATAGGAGGAGGATTTCATCCCGGGAAGTAAAGGAGCTCAGGGATTTGGAACATGCAAATATGAAGAATGCCGGCGTTTGTCATCTGGCTGCCCAATTGAAAGACTGGGTTGGAGAGCAGGCGGAAGAAATTAAGGCTTTAAAATCCAGCCAGCAAACAGCTGATGACCGGGTAGCTGAAGCCCAAGAAGAGCTCCTAGTGGCTCAAGCTGAGAAAGCCAGTTTGTCGGACGAGATCGTCGGCCTTCGTGACAAGCTCCACAAGGCAGAGTCCGAGGTTACCCATCACCTTCAAGTCCATGACCAGAATTTGGCCGTGTTGGCTACGTGGAAGGACGAGGTGGCGAAGTACAAGGACGAGGTTGCAAGGCTGATGTCATCTCTTGAAACTAGCCAGGCTGCCCTCGAACGTGCCAACCAGGACGTAGAGATGTTGAAGACGGGGGTGATGGATGCTTTTGACAATGCTTTGGAGCAAGCACGGTTTTTAAACCCTCAGTTGTCCTTGGACCTGACGCAAGCGCATGTTATCGCCTATGTTGAAGGCGGGATTTTTCACCCGGCTCCCAATGTGGATGCTCCTTCAGCTAACGCGGGTCCTGAGGAAACTAACTGAGGATTGACAGGCTTTCGTGGTTCGGATGCCCTCCTTTGTAATTCTCTTTTATCAGTCTTCCTTTGCAAATTTGCGTTGTTAATGAACAGTTGAGCAATTTACGCCTGATAATTTGCGTTATCATATATTTCAGTCAAGCTGTTATTTTCGTCAAGGCCAACGGTCGACGTGATCAAGGTCGATCGAAGTGCCCTCGTTCTGCTATCAGCGTTTTTATTTTTCCATGATTCACGAAATCATACCTCTGTACCATTCGCGCATGTCTGTTTATTATGGCCATTTAAGATGAAACGGTAACCGCAGATCATCCAACCCGAGTTCAAGCTTAGACTCGTACATGCTAATTACACGATTAACGAACCACATCGGGGTTAATACATGTTTGGTTTATTGACATGGCTATTGAACTTTTTCAGAGTTCAATCATGTTTTTTGTAGTAACATGATTTATGAACCACGTCGGGGTTCATACATATTTTTTATGTGATTTGTTTTTTTCGTTGCTAGATGATTTGTGAATTAGTTCACCATTCTTGTGTGCGTCGTCGCGCCTCTAGTCGTCGTTATATGTTTGGGAGCCGAGTTTATGTTACCCGGTTCTGCTTTGACCCTTTTGTAGATGCGGACTCCAAGCGGGAATCAGACTTTACCGGAATCGGGTTTAACCAAGTTTGGGCTAACCAGAGCCCTTGGCGGTTCTGCCACTACGAGGTCAAGCTTGGATTCGCATTCACCGTATTATTCCGCTGGCGTACTACTTGTTTCATGATTCATAATCCATTTAGGATGTACTCATGCTTTTAGCGACATGATTTATGAACCAACTCGGGGTTCACACATGCTCTTTGTTTTTGTAATAAATGAATCAACTCGGGTTTGTATGTATGTTGATGATTTGAATAAGGCTTAAACTAGGCTATGTAGCCCATTATTTCATTAACTGAAATCTTCATGATAAAAAGCAAGTCTTAAACTTGTAGTTAAATTGTCAAAGAAATGAATAAGAACTGAAAACAAAGAACTTAACACGTAGCAAATTGCTCTAACTGTAGTAGGCTTTAAGTTTATCTGCATTCCAAGTTCTTTTCAATGCCTCTCCATTGAGGGTTCCAAGGACGTAAGCGCTCGACCCGAGTTTCTCTCTGATTCTGTAAGGGCCTTCCCAGTTGACTGCCAACTTTCCTTCTCGGGCATTCTTGTTGCCGATATCTGCTCTTCGGAGGACCAAGTCGTCTTTCTCAAACGAGCGGGGTTTTACCTTCCTGTTATAACGAGCTATGATCAGCCGTTTCATAGCCACGTCCCTTAGGTGTGCATTGGCGCGAATCTCGTCGATTAAGTCCAACTCGGCTGCAATTGCCTCATTATTAACTTGCTCCTGAAGCCTGTGTAATGTTCTTAAGGAAGGTTCTCCAATTTCCACTGGTATCATGGCCTCGCAACCATAAGTGAGCCTAAAAGGGGTTTCTCCCGTAGATGTCTGTACCGTTGTCCGGTATGCCCAAAGTACCGAGTAGAGATGTTCAACCCAGTCACCTTGGGCCTCCTCCATCCGCTTCTTCAACCCATTCACAATGATCTTGTTAGCGGCCTCCGCTTGCCCATTGGACTGCGGATGTTCTACCGAAGCGAAATGGTGTTTGATCTGAAATTCGGACATCATTTTTCGGAAACCCTGATCTGTGAACTGTGTACCATTGTCCGTAACTATCTCGACCGGAATCCCAAATCGGGAGATAATGTTCCTATGAAAGAATTTCTGGGTTCTGGCCGAGGTTATGTTTGCCAGTGGTTCTGCCTCCACCCATTTGGTGAAGTAATCCACTGCGACTATGAGCCACTTCAACTGACCCGGGGCTGGTTTAAAGGGTCCTAGCAAGTCAATTCCCCATTTAAAAAATGGCCATGGTGCCGTGATTGCCTGTAAGGCGGACGGCGGCATTCGACTGATTTTACCATGTTTCTGACAGCTTTCACATTTTTGGACGTGGTCCTTGGCGTCTCGAGCCATAGTGGGCCAATAGTATCCTGCCCGAATAGCCTTCCGCGCAAGTGCCTTGGCCCCCATATGTTGTCCGTTGATGCCCTCATGTATTTCTGCCAAGACATATTGGGCTTGGTCGCTCCCGAGACACTTTACCAGAGGTGATGTATACCCTTCCGGTAAAGATGGTCGTCTATCATTGTGTAAGCCGCTGCTGACTTTACCATGTTCCTTGCCAGCATATTATCATCGGGAATGATTCCTCGCTCCAAGTAGTCCGCGATTGGTTTTCGCCAGTCCTCCGAGTTCGTAATCAACATTACACAACTTGGTTCTGTGAGGTTTTGTTGGACGATGGTTCTTAGACTTCCCGGGCACTTGGTGCTAGCCAATTTGGACAGTATATCAGCCCTTGTATTCTCTGTTCTCGGAATATGTGCTACTGTCACTGTAACACCTCAACTTTTCTAGAGCATTTTCGAAATTATTTGATCAGAGTTCAAAATAATTTAACCAGAGTTGAGCAACGAAATGATTTTAAATACAGAGTAACTGATATTCAACCACTGTAGTGTACTGGTTTGTTGATACAAAGAGTTCGAAAGACTATACATATCTACAGGACTTTCTCCAGCTAGTACTTCTGCCTGCTGCTTACCCTTGTTTCTGTTTCTGTTCACTCTGAAAATCCTGAAGCTACAGTAAGAGCTGAGGTTCAATACCCATTGAACCTCAGGTAACGGTTAACCTCATGCTTATGTACCAAATATGTATGACAGATATTCATGGCAATATAGCAATAATCCATACATAAGCACACAGCAGATGTATGATTACAGCAATACATAAGCACAAGCAGATGTATTCTAACAGCACACAGCAGATTTATCTCATATTCAAAATAATAACATAACACAGCCACTGCAATATGCATGTTATTATAGTCTGTACTATTCACCAGTGCCACGATGGCCTATCGTGTCCTCAGCGCTAGGAAAACATAACGGTGTTATCAAGACTATAACCCGTATCAAACTGCATGTGTGTGGTCAATTTTCAAAATAGAGCTTTAGACTATCTATCACATATAAGCATACAATAAGCATCAGAGTTAGTGTTACAGTACGCGAACGTACCTTCTTCCCACGTGAATAGTAATTCACTATTCATGTATACGGCACTATTCATGTATACGGTACTATTCATGTATACGGCACTATTCACGTATCCCCAAACTTCCTTTGAATCTGACTCCGGAATCCTCGGACATCCCTTGCAGAACCTTGTTCAGCACTATTTCAATGTAAAGAGGCCTAAAAACAAGTTTAGGAATTTATTCTCTAGTTTTCTGGATCAAACTATACTATTACCAGGAACTAAAAACTAAAACTCAAGAACTAGAGAACTTACCCTTGAAGTACTTGCTCCTTTTCTACAGCTCCAAGAACTTTACTCTAAACTCGCTCTCTAACTCTAAGAATTCTCACTCTTCTCTTAAACTCAACTGTTGTTCTCTGAGTTTGGTGTGAAGAAAATGAAGAAATGAAGCCTCTATTTATAGTGAAAAAGCATGACACTATTCATACTTTATCAGGTCAGATTTTGGCCGTTGGATCTTGACTTTAAACATGGCTTCATCTCAACCGTCCAATCCATTTGCTTACGTCATCGATGACGTCATCAAGATGCTTACGTCATCGATGACGTCATCATGACGATGACACTTTCTTACTCTTTTGCATTTATCCTATAAAGATTCCCTGATCGGTGTTCTAATCGCGTTATATTAGAAATTCTCAAGAATCCGGAAGCACAGCCTTGAAGTTCTATTTTTCCTCTTCAGAAATATCTGGGTCAACTAAATTTTTGATCCTATTTAGGGTATTCCGTAACCTGCCGAAGATTTTAAGTCGGACACTGACGGTTACAGAAATTACTTCGGGTGACACCATCTTCTAGACAAAAATTCACTGATTCATAATATGTGCAGTTGTTTACTACTTAGTTCAAGGATTTTGAGTTATGATTTATTTCCTACAGGTTCCACTATCTGTCCTGCTTCAAAATATCGGTTCAACCTATCTCAAATAACTATTCCGCCGATTACGGAAATGACTTCGGAGATAACCCACTCTGAGATAAAAATTCACTTATTTATAATATACCCTTACTTTAAAAACCTAATTCACGGTTTATTAGAAATAATTTTATTTCTATTGTTTTCCCAAAGTATAAGATATTATATTATAATAATATTATTATTGAGTGGGTCCCGCGCGCAAAATTTTTCAAACTTCACGAGCTTCTGTCGGCAGGGGAGAAATAATTTGACGTGGGTCCCGCATGAATAGTAAATACGTATCTATGAATAGTAAATACCGTATTTTTAAATAGTAAATACGTATTTGTAAATAGTAAATACTATTCATACCCCACAAAATACCGTGTTAACCAATAGTAAATATGTATTTGTGAATAGTAATTACTATTCATGTACGTATTTGTGAATAGTAAATACTATTCATATTCAAAAATACTGATTTCAAATTTGTCATTTTCAAAAATAGGGCCAAGTAGTCTTTCAAAAATAGGCTTATTTTCTAGTCTTTAGGTTCAAAATTCGGGATATTACATTTCTCCCCCTGTTCAATAAATTTCGTCCACGAAATTTGAACATATGAACCTCAGAGAAATCACCAAAGACTTTCGGTAAATTAATTGCTATGCATCCTTACTAAGCCCGTAACATATTCATACTTTCTCTCATTCTAACTGTGCCTAGAGTATAATATTCAAATACAGGATCTACTGATCCGTCTTCATAGCGCTTGGTTACACAAGCCTCTCTGCCTAACTTAACCTGCCTCTCGGCTTATCATATATTGGCTTTCCGGCTCAATCTATTACCACCGTACTAGAGATTCTAGCCTTTCTACCTAGGAATTCATTCTCAGACCTTAGGCATCTTAATTACTACCTGATACAGTGAATGTTTTGCTAGTCTTACGATGTATTCTAGACATAGTTACTCAGCATTTCACACAGTACTAAGTATTACTGGTCTTATGTCCTAGGGCATCGTCCCGTGCACACTTTGCACACTCGGTCTTATTGCCTTGAACATCTGCTCCTCAATTTCATCTGAGTCTTTCCCATTCAAGTCCTCAAACTACTTTCACTTACACAACACTATAGCTGACAGCTATTAACTGACTTAACTAGTTTAGTATTCCAGACCTTTCTAATAGTTGCTGTTCCTGTACCATAATTTCCAACTACACTGCTTTTCTTTTCAACACGATAGCGTCGACAATCATGTCATTGCTACCTAAAATTATTTTCTTGTCTCATTTTCAAATTTTCAAACATGAAAAGTTTTCCGTGGTCTCAGTACATTTCACAATCTGCACTATACCACAAAGTAATAGTGCTATAACATTTTTAAACTTAATCGCTGCCATCACAAATTCATGAAAACATTTTTCACTGCCGGATCATTTTCAAAAACTTTTATTACCGGCACATATCTTTGAGGGAGCTAATTTATTTCACAAAATTTTACAATTGAGAGTACACACCATCATTTTAACCATTTGGTACAGTGAGCGCCTTCTCCCAATCCCCAAATCCAGTCTTAACAGTATTATCAACAATGTGGGAGAACCTCCGCCCCTTTCTCAGGAGACCCAGTGTTCACACTGGCACATAAAGTAGCAACCCTATCTAGCAGAACTCAGTCCAGTCATAGACAGTCAGGTTGTACTAAACAAAACATATGCCCTCGGCAAAGTGTTATGGATTGGGTGCGTTCACTGTTGGTGCGATTTCCATTTTCTCAAACAAAATCCCTCCAAAAACTTTTTGTTCAAAGAGAACATTTATCAAAGGCCAGCGATTTCAAACGTTTTAAAACATCTGGCAGACCCAGCAAACTGTGTACATCTACAACAGCTTCTGTCCTTCCAGTTTTGTACTGACTTTACCACAACATAGTTGAAAACTCAGTTTCAAACTCTGGGTTCTAACAAAACCGTTTGTACAAGACAACATCATAACCATCACTGTGGTCTCAAATTCTGTTGAAAACATTTCATTTGAAAACTCTGTTTCAAAAAAAAAAAATCCACATGTTCGAACAAATAAATTTCAAAATTTCTAATACAGCAAGTGTATTGGCAAGTTCAAAAAATTCAATTTTAAAACCTTACTTAGGAATCAGACAACTAACATTAGAAGGTCATCACTAATTACACGTATTCGGACCTCTTTCCTTGGCTACTCAAACCATATGTATAATGCTTAGTTTGTTCTACTTAACTCATCTGGCTATTCCAAGCTTTGCCCGTTATCCTCGGGTTTCACAAACTTTTTGGGACACTTCTCGTATTTGTTGTCTAACAACCGTGAGCTTCTGCTAGCTTATAAATACAATATGTGCTATATAGCACTGGAGCGACTCATGGCAATATACTAGATTACTGAAATCTTCGCTCTAAGGAACCTATTCGATGTGAGATTCATTATAATGTACTTACTTTGAGAACCGATGCACTTGGTAACTCTACTTTATGGTTCGTTGTCACGGCGGCTCCACTCTACGGTTCGTCGTCACGGTGGCTCTGCTCTACGGCACATTACTCGGCGCTTCACTCAGTCTTCTCAGACCAGTCAGCTTTTCCGGTTAGCATCCTTGTAGGTAAACCTCCTAGATCAGAACTCCCCGTAGGTATCCTTCTCCGACAAACTTCCCATATAAGTAGCGTCAGTGATCGTCTCTGAATCATTATAATGAGAACTCAAATCTTATCAGGTTCCTATCCTTTAGTGGTTTCATAAACCGTTGTCTCTATGTCTGTCATCTTATCTAGGGTCATTCTATTTGTAAACTTTCACTTTCTGTTTAGCTCCAGGCATAATTCTTAACTCAATTTTCCCTATCGGGTAGCCACTTACTTTATAGGGAATCTATTAGCCACTAACATCTCTATGGTTCTTGGTCCCACCTTGAGACCATAACCTGGTGGCTACTGAAGTTTCCAGCTTTCGTATGGTTCTGTTAAGGAACTATCTCTTAGGTATTTGGAACCTAGGCAAAACTCACTCATATTTTCTAAGGGTTCCTACTCTCACAGGGGTCATAGTTCTGAGATTTCTCTCGCTTAAGCAATATTAACTTCATAATGTCTATTGATTCTTGGTACTAATATTGGTATACTTACTACTGGGTACCTACAACTCTCATAGGCACTAGTATGACATAACTGTCTCCCCAGAATTACTGGGTACTTTCCCTCTTCTGTCAATTGATCACCACCGTCAAGGACTTAATCAAAAGATCTTCGTCCCCGGAGCCACGCCCCTTTGCAAGCATGGTGTCTGGCCTCTACAAGGTAGAGATTTCCTTCTCAAGATAACTTAACAAGTTATTATTTTCACAAGGTCACTAAATCAATAGGTTACTAGCCAAGGAAAAACCTAAACAGTAGGTTATTGTTTACCGGAAAACTTAAGTCGTACTGACTTTTCTGTACCGCTTCCCTTGAACACTAAGCGGGGATTCAATATAGACTCCGATTCCCATATCAGAAGTCCTCAAGTTTAACAACAGAACCCATATTCTATGTCATCAAGGTTTTAACTTCCCAAGCCTAACCCTTTTCCTTAAGGTGTATGTCCTTTTTGTATCACAACACCAGTATTATATCAGTACTTTGTTCTTGTTTTTCGAAATACTTTTAAAACCATGGCTTAGAGCCTAACTTAGTTAGTCAAACCGATTGGCCAGGTAGGCGTCTATCATGGGAGCCTCACCGTGCTAGGGTGACTGATTGGCTGATCCACATAGACTCGGCCCTACCTTCGACACCAATGGTTTACTGTAACTGAGTCGGGTTCATACCAGATAAAACACTTTTGAAAACTTAGAACCTAACTCCGCTACTCAGACAATCCGACTAGGCAGGTGTATTTGTGGAAGGCTCACCGAATTCAAGGAAACTGATTGCCAACCACAAAACCCCTTTCTAGATATCAGACTGTTTGGAGTAACTTAGTTAACTTCGTGCCAGAATGCCTGCTCTGATACCAAAATGTAACACCTCAACTTTTCTAGAGCATTTTCGAAATTATTTGATCAGAGTTCAAAATAATTTAACCAGAGTTGAGCAACGAAATGATTTTAAATACAGAGTAACTGATATTCAACCACTGTAGTGTACTGGTTTGTTGATACAAAGAGTTCGAAAGACTATACATATTTACAGGACTTTCTCCAGCTAGTACTTCTGCCTGCTGCTTACCCTTGTTTCTGTTTCTGTTCACTCCGAAAATCCTGAAGCTACAGTAAGAGCTGAGGTTCAATACCCATTGAACCTCAGGTAACGGTTAACCTCATGCTTATGTACCAAATATGTATGACAGATATTCATGGCAATATAGCAATAATCCATACATAAGCACACAGCAGATGTATGATTACAGCAATACATAAGCACAAGCAGATGTATTCTAACAGCACACAGCAGATTTATCTCATATTCAAAATAATAACATAACACAGCCACTGCAATATGCATGTTATTATAGTCTGCACTATTCACCAGTGCCACGATGGCCTATCGTGTCCTCAGCGCTAGGAAAACATAACGGTGTTATCAAGACTATAACCCGTATCAAACTGCATGTGTGTGGTCAATTTTCAAAATAGAGCTTTAGACTATCTATCACATATAAGCATACAATAAGCATCAGAGTTAGTGTTACAGTACGCGAACGTACCTTCTTCCCACGTGAATAGTAATTCACTATTCATGTATACGGCACTATTCACGTATACGGCACTATTCATGTATACGATACTATTCATGTATACGGCACTATTCACGTATCCCCAAACTTCCTTTGAATCTGACTCCGGAATCCTCGGACATCCCTTGCAGAACCTTGTTCAGCACTATTTCAATGTAAAGAGGCCTAAAAACAAGTTTAGGAATTTATTCTCTAGTTTTCTGGATCAAACTATACTATTACCAGGAACTAAAAACTAAAACTCAAGAACTAGAGAACTTACCCTTGAAGTACTTGCTCCTTTTCTACAGCTCCAAGAACTTTACTCTAAACTCGCTCTCTAACTCTAAGAATTCTCACTCTTCTCTTAAACTCAACTGTTGTTCTCTGAGTTTGGTGTGAAGAAAATGAAGAAATGAAGCCTCTATTTATAGTGAAAAAGCATGACACTATTCATACTTTATCAGGTCAGATTTTGGCCGTTGGATCTTGACTTTAAACATGGCTTCATCTCAACCGTCCAATTCATTTGCTTACGTCATCGATGACGTCATCAAGATGCTTACGTCATCGATGACGTCATCATGACGATGACACTTTCTTACTCTTTTGCATTTATCCTATAAAGATTCCCTGATCGGTGTTCTAATCGCGTTATATTAGAAATTCTCAAGAATCCGGAAGCACAGCCTTGAAGTTCTATTTTTCCTCTTCAGAAATATCTGGGTCAACTAAATTTTTGATCCTATTTAGGGTATTCCGTAACCTGCCGAAGATTTTAAGTCGGACACTGACGGTTACAGAAATTACTTCGGGTGACACCATCTTCTAGACAAAAATTCACTGATTCATAATATGTGCAGTTGTTTACTACTTAGTTCAAGGATTTTGAGTTATGATTTATTTCCTACAGGTTCCACTATCTGTCCTGCTTCAAAATATCGGTTCAACCTATCTCAAATAATCATTCCGCCGATTACGGAAATGACTTCGGAGATAACCCACTCTGAGATAAAAATTCACTTATTTATAATATACCCTTACTTTAAAAACCTAATTCACGGTTTATTAGAAATAATTTTATTTCTATTGTTTTCCCAAAGTATAAGATATTATATTATAATAATATTATTATTGAGTGGGTCCCGCGCGCAAAATTTTTCAAACTTCACGAGCTTCTGTCGGCAGGGGAGAAATAATTTGACGTGGGTCCCGCATGAATAGTAAATACGTATTTTCAAATAGTAAATACGTATCTATGAATAGTAAATACCGTATTTTTAAATAGTAAATACGTATTTGTAAATAGTAAATACTATTCATACCCCACAAAATACCGTGTTAACCAATAGTAAATATGTATTTGTGAATAGTAATTACTATTCATGTACGTATTTGTGAATAGTAAATACTATTCATATTCAAAAATACTGATTTCAAATTTGTCATTTTCAAAAATAGGGCCAAGTAGTCTTTCAAAAATAGGCTTATTTTCTAGTCTTTAGGTTCAAAATTCGGGATATTACAGTCACCTCTTCGAACTAGGCCATAATCTCCTTTACTTTGGCCAAATATTTAGCCAACAACGGTCCTTTGACTTGGTATAATCCCTGGATTTGGGAAGCTACCAATTGCGAGTCCGTTGAGACGTGCACTCTCTGGGCTCCGCTCTCTTTTGCCTGAGACAATCCAGCCAACAAAGCTTCATACTCGGCCTGATTGTTGGACGTCGGGAATTCGAGTCGGAGAGATAGTTCTATTGCGACGCCTTCGGGACTTTCAACAATAACCCCGGCGCCACCTCCGTGCAGATTGGAAGAGCCATCCACAAAGACTTTCCAGTACTCCAAACTCATCTCTCGCCCTTAGATGAAAGTCGACTCTACCAAGAAGTCAGCCAACGCTTGTGATTTGATCGCATGTCGGGCCTCGTAAATAATATCAAATTCAGATAATTCAATCGCCCAATTAGTCATTCTTCCTGCTAAGTCCGGCTTGTGCAGGATCTGTCGTAGCGGTTGGTTCGTTCGGACGATAATAGAATGGCCGTGAAAATAATGCCTCAGCTGTCGCGCCGCTGTTAGTAAAGCGAACGCCATCTTCTCAAGCTTTTGGTATCTGATCTTGGGTCCCTGCAATACCCGACTTACAAAGTAAACCGGCTTTTGTTCTTGATCGGCCTCCCTTATTAACACCGCGCTGACTGCTTCTTCCCCTACCGACAAATAAAGGATTAGTTTCTCATTAGGTTCTGGTCTTGAAAGCACTGGGGGGGATGATAAACAATGCTTGATCTTATCGAAAGCGTTGTCGCAGTCCGAGTTCCATCCTCCGGAAGCTTGCTTCTTAAGCAGCTTGAAAAAGGGGAGTGACTTTTCGGCCGACTTGGGCAAGAATCTGGTCAATGCCGCTAGTCTTCCCGTCAACTGCTGCACTTCCTTCTTATTTGTTGGGACTTTCATGTCCAGGATTGCCCTACACTTCTCCGGGTTGGCTTCTATACCTCGGCTTGTTAGCAAGAAACCCAGAAACTTTCCCGAGGGTACTCCAAAAGCACATTTAGCCGGGTTTAGTCGAATCTTGTGCCTTCTTAACTTCTCAAAGGTCTGGTCGAGGTCCTGGATATGACCGCTTTGTTCTTTGGATTTGACTATCATGTCGTCAATGTATACCTCCACGTTTTTCCCGAGTTGGTCTTTGAACACTTTAGTCATCATCCTTTGATAGGTTGCTCATGCATTTTTAAAACCAAAAGGCATCACATTATAACAGTAATTAGCATTACTAGTGATGAAGGCGGTCTTATCTTGGTCCTCCGGATGCATGGCGATCTGGTTATACCCCGAGTATGCGTCCATGAATGAAAGCAATTGAAACCCGGATGATTGGTCCACCAGCTGATCTATGTTGGGCATCGGAAACGCGTCCTTTGGGCATACTTTGTTCAGATCCTTGTAGTCAACGCATACCCGCCACTTGCCGTTAGGTTTCTTCACCATGACAACATTGGATAGCCATGTGACATATTGTATCTCTCTTATAAAACCAGCCTCGAGCAATTCTTGGACGTGGTTGTCCAAAATCTTTTCACGATCAGAACCGATGTTTCTTTTCTTCTGCGCTACAGGTGCCGAACCTGGAGGAATAGCCAATTTATGACAACAAAACCTGGGGTCAATCCCTGGTATTTCGGACGGCCTCCATGCGAACACATCTTTATTACTGATTAAGAACTCTTGCAACTCCGCTCGAACTTCAGGGTTTAAAGTTTTCCCTATTTTCGTGACCTGTCCCGGATCCTCTCCTAGGACGAGGTCTTCTAATTCTTCACCGGGCTCTGCTTTGCGTGTTTTGTCCTCTTCCCTCAGGTCCAGCTCAACAACTTGTACGGCGCTACTACCTGCTTTTCCTTTATTTGTCGATTTTCCTTCCTGGACTGCCTCGAAATAACATTTACGGGAGTCCTTCTGATCCCCTTTGATCGTTATCACCTGCTTCTTTTTATTGATGAATTTTAACTTTTGGTGGTTTGACGATACCAGCATGTTCCAGGAGTGAATAGTCGGCCTCCCCAAGATCATATTGTAAGGAGAGGGGAAATCTGCCACCACGAACCGAACTACCTCGGTCTTGAATGCTTCTTTAGTTCCCAGAGTCAATCTCAAATTGATAAATCCTTTAGGACGAGTATTTTCACCGTTGAACCCGGTCAACGTGGTCCTACAATTTTTCAAATCTTTAGAGTCTAGCCTCATTCGCTTGAATGCATCCCACAGGATGATATCCACTGCACTCCCATTGTCAACAAATACTTTCTTAACTTGGCAGTCATCGATTACTCCCGTGATTACCAGGCCGTCGTTATGCCCGGGTATTACGTCATCAAAGTCTTCTTGCGAAAATCCCAATACGGGTTCTTCCTTTTTCTTTCCCCTTTTGAAATTAGGTCGGTTAACAACCGACATAACCTCCTTGAGATACTTCTTTCGTTGGTTGGAGGAGTCTCCCCCTCCTCCAAAGCCACCCATGATTGTGGTGCAAACAAACTTGGATTCTGGAAACTCGTCCCCATCGTCACGCTTGGAATTGTCCCCGTGTTGCCTTTTCCTCTCGTCTTGCGGGCTTCTACTTCTGTTCGGCCGTTTGTTTTGTCGGCCCTGAGTTTGTATTACGTACCGACGTAGTTTCCCTTCTCGCACAAATTTTTCAATTGCGTCCCTCAAATCCCAGCAAGCTTCAGTCGTGTGACCATTTTGGTCGTGAAATTCACAATATCGGGACTTGTCTAAAGATTGGTTTGCCCTCATTGGCCGTGGTCGTTCCACATACTTCATCTCAGTTAAAGAGACTTCTTTCCAAATTTGGGCTCGCGGCATCTTGAGTGGCGTATACGTGTCGTATGTTCCTTCCGCCCGACTTCCTCGTGATGCCCTTTCCCTACCTCGGTCACGTTGCTTGTCCGTATTGTAGCGATCTTTACCCCAGGATGGGGATTTTTTCGAGGGTTCTCGGGCCGGCACACGATTTGTTGCTTCCATTTGCTCCATTTCTATGTATTGCTTTGTGCGGTCTCTGAACTCGTTCAACGACGCCGGGCGACGCTTCATAATTGACTTCTTCAGCGGCGAGGTTTTGTCCAAACCCGCCATCACGCAGTGCAGTTGCACTTCGTCCTTTAATCCAGGAACCTGTAGAGCAGTAGCATTAAATCGCTCTAAATACTTTTGAAGAGTCTCTCCCGGTCCCTGTCGTATTTGATCGAGTTGGAACTCTGTTTTAGGTTGTTTCCGACTTGGGGCAAAGTGGAGTAAGAACTTGCCTTCCAAGTCTTTGAAGTCCGGGACTGAGTCGGCCGGCAGACTGTTGAACCATATCAGTGCAGGTCCTCGCAAAGTTCCCGCAAATAAACACGCTATGATTGGTCCCGAGTATCCTTTAACCATTATTTCCATTTTGAAGTTACTGATATGGATTTGCGGGTCCTGACTGCCGTCGTACTTAGGGAAATCCTTAGTGTCAAGGCCCTTCGGATAAGGTGCTGCCATAATTTTTTTAGTAAAGGGAGTTATTACTCTGTCTCTGTCGCTTTCGTCCGAAGGAGGTGTAACCCTCTCCCTAGAAGATCTCAAGTTTCCTCCTGCTTGCGCCCTAGTTGACACTAGATCGCGCATATCATTTTCTTCATTAGTGCCGGTAATCCGGGCTTGCCTTTCAGGGTGTCCATTATTGCCCGAACGCCTATTCTGTTTATCTCGGTCATTGTCCCGAGATAGCCCGCGGTCTCTACTTCGGTCCCTATCGCGTTCGTCATTCGGCCGCTCCCCATGGGAGTGGGAACCGTGCTGACTTGGTCCCGCCTCCTCTCTGTTGGTTGCAGAACGTGTGTCCGTTCGGTCAGCATACTGCTGGAAGAAATTCCTCCATTCCTCATCACGTCAGACCATTTCTTCCTAATGCGCACGAGCGCTTTCTTGAATTTGTAGATTATGGCGGGTTTCCATTCCCTCCATTCTGTTAAGGATTGAGCCTACCGTATTCTGCAGCAAAAGAATGTCAGGGTTGACAATCTGAATTTCCTCTTGAAAACCATCTTCAATGGCTTGAGTCATCTCAGGCACCAATACGTCATTTTGCGGGATGTCGGGATCGGCAGCGTTCGATTCCTCTTCCGTCTCGACTATTACCTGTTCCAAGTCAGGATTTGTATTATCCTGCTGATCTGCTTGTGTGATTTGCTGTCCATGTTCTTCCGGCTCCTGTGTACTCGGAGCTGTTAAAGTTCTCTTCAATCTCGCCATTGATACGTGTCTTTAAAACCACGTGGTCGACCTTTTTAAGGGTCCCCACGGACGGCGCCAATGTTCGGGTCTAGGTTATATTTATCTGGGTTATGGCTTGAACTAGGATCACTGCCTAGGGCCTACGTACCCTGTGTGAGGGATCAAAGCCAACGTAGTTCGAGTGATACTCCGGCGTGTAGCCACTGGGTGTGTGGTGTGCGCTTCGTGGGAAGAGAGAGAGATTGATGTTCCGTCCTCTTCACCGGTGGGGTGCTCTCCTATTTATAGGGAGAGATAGTGGGTATTGGAATCCGAGATATTTGGCTATTCATGGGATCGTAATCCCGGGATATGCTGTATGCGGCGATATCGATGGGGGCGGTTACCGTAGATGGAGGCATGATGGATTGGGCTTCGTGGCCCATGTTCTTGAGTCCATAACATACATACATACATACATACATACATACATACATACATACATACATACATATATATATATATATATATATATATATATATATATATATTTCAAAACAAAAAGCAGAGTAGTAAATAAACCACGACAAGATAATATGTGATAAAATAATTACACGGTTTATGATTTTAACTGATTTTAATATAATATTATTTAATTTATTAGATAAATTTGTTTTGTGTGAACTTATTAAAAATTTAAGACAGCTTAATCAACCGACGAAAGATTAAGGCTTGATATCAATTGACTTTTGTTATAAAAATATATTTGTTTAATCTGGTTAAATAACCTAATCAACTAATTATTTGTTATAGGGTATTAGTATTTATAAAGTTAAACATCTATATACCATACAAAAATGTAGCGTATATAAAATTTGGAATGTTCCCATATCTTTCCTCTTTTTCCAACAGAATATTCTCCAATATCAAAAGAACCCATATATATATATATATATATAGGGTTCTTTTGATATTGGAGAATATGAAAGTTGTTGTTTTGGAAAAGATGAGTCTTTAAAAATTGTTAGATATATAATACCTATGTTAAAAAGAGGTATTTTGGTTAAAATAAAATTTTATCTCTTTTTTTTTAAATAATAAAAAAATGTGAAAGCTCAGAACTGAAATAAAGGTTAGTGTAGTATTTAGCTTAATTTCTAATAAAAGGAAGTATAATTGGATTTTTAAATAAAAATAAAGTTTCCGTAATTTAAATCAAATATGGAAAAATTTTAATAAAGGACTTAAAAAAATAATATTTATTAATAAGGATTATAAAAATGGTAGTTATTTTAAAAGATCAAAAATTAAAACATTAAAATAGAAAGATTAAATTGTCTTTAGCTATATTTCTTATATTCTCTTTAATTAAATCAAAATATAGAATAATTAATGGATAACCATATAAATAGAGACCAATTTAAATACCCTCGTTCTTTTTCATACATCTTGATATGCAAAGCAAGCATCTGGTCATCTTGTAATAATTGCCTTTCATTTTCTCGCAGTACACAATGACACCACAAGACCCTATTACTATGATAGTTAGCAGTGCCGCAATATTGCAGTTATATAGGACTATGAGTACCAATCTTTTTTTCTGATTCAATTCATCAGATTTTAGAAATCAATTCAAGCACTTTTGCAGCCCCTAAAGCCAGCTTTTTTATTGTTCAATAGACAAAGTGAAGGCAATTGAATCTAAATACAATCCACTTCGTCCTTTGCAGCCTTTGATGTTGCTCTTAAATGTCAGCAATATGAATGACCGGCGTGCTGCCACGCCGCATTTGTTTATTTGAATTGGTCTTCAATTATATGGAATCAATTGTTCTCCGCTTAAACAATAAAAAACAATGAGTTTATTTGAATTGATTTTTATTTGTCATTATCCGACAATCATTTCTAATTCTAATTAGTTAAAGAGAATCACTCCAAATTTTGGTTAGTTAAAGAGAATATAAGAAATCAGGTTTAAAAAAATTTATTCTTTTTATTTTAATGTTTTAATTTTTAATCGTCCTTTAAAATAATTATCATTTTTATAGTCCTTCTTAATATATATTATTTTTTAGTTCATTTATTATAATTTTTTTTTAAAAAAAACATAGGGGTGGCTAATGTACTTGGAGTTTATTTATATTTAATGTATTTGTACTTGATTTATGTTTTTGTATAAATAATATAATATAAAAAGTCGTAAATTAAAAAGTTAATTAAATGCAGAGGCCAAAGGTGATGCTAGTTGGAAGAGCTGCTCCGATTTCAAATGGCAAAATGAAATTTGACACTACAAGACAAATTCGAGTGGTCTTGTCTACAAGACAACACTTTACAAGCAAAAAATCGAGTGGTATTGTCTACAAGACAACACTTTGCAAGCAAAAGATCGAATCTAATCTTTTTATCATCATTCTTTTCTTTTTTCAAATGGAACTTAGTGGGTTATAGCCTTATTCGTTCCAATTCATTTAATTTCTTCAATCATATTAAAATCTTTGTTGAAATCATATGGTCCATGTATGTGTGCCTAGGATAATGTGTATGTTTAGGTTGGTGATAAGAGTGGTAACTTAAAAACCATATGACTTTTAAAAAAGTTCAATAGGAAAAAAGTCAGGTTATAAATAATAATTTGTGTTTGGATTGATTGTGGCAGAAGTGGCGGACCCCACATCAAAAAGCTGAGAGTTTTTTTTGGAAAAAGTTAGATTCTGAAGCTTTTTCCTTAACTGACTGTTTAAGCTTTTTTGACTTAAAGTTAAGCTAACGCTCTAAACAATCCAAACAGGTTCCATTTTCTTTTAATCACTATGTGAACGTTAGCTTTTAAGCTACTGCATTTTTTTGCCTTTAACGCTCAAATTTAAGTGAATCCAAATAGGCTAAATGACTTCAGGCAATCAAAGCATTTGTGATACCTCCCCACTCCACCAAGTTGAGTCCACATTATATGTTTAGATTTAGGTACTTATAACTCTAATTAAAAGTATAAGTAAAGGGGCGTAGGGAGGGAGGGGCGTAGGGGTGGCCCCACCCCCCTAAATTTTTTTAAAACATATATATATTTATGGGGACGAAGAGGGGAGTTGAGGAGCATTGGTGTTGAGCTATCAGCAATGTATTCGGCTGCGGAAATGTCAACAACACAACCTGATGCTATACATTTATATATTTTCTTAGACGTCCCTTCTCAGCCATGTCAAACCAAAGCTTGAAACAATATATACACATTCAATGTTTCAAATACAAATATATAGCAGTATGTGTGTGTGTATAATATTTTTTCACCAAAAGATTTTAACAAATAAAACATATATACCGTTAAATAGTTGACGTTTAAACTCGCGTTCAACATAAAAATGATAGAGTACGTGTATTTGAAACACTGTATAATTCAGATCAGAAGCTGAATTATTACTGGTGGATTGGATATTTGTATGTGTGAAATACTTACTAAGAAAATAAAACTGTCATTTGCAAGCAAGCAAGAGGAGGAAACTTGTTAAATGCATTATCAACTTGTACCTACTAAATGCGCAAGTGGGCTAATAAGGGTAATAAAAAGTCCTTTTTCTTTGTCACCACCAACATTAGGACAAGAAGTTGCACACACAGAGGGAGGGAGGGACGGTGATTATATTAGGTTTGTATTTTATGTATTATATTTTAAGTATTTTTATTTATGATATATTCTTTTAAGTCCTATTTATAAGATTCAGTTGACTTTTTAGAAAAGATTAAGGAAGTTAATTTAATTCCGGTCTTATATACTTAGGACCGGAAGGAGTAGTGTTTTTTATTTTCGCCCCACATCAGCAAAATTCCTGGCTCCGTATAACCATATTGGAATTTGTATGAAATTTATTTTGATCATAAACATATAATACTTTAATCTATTTTTCATACCAAAATTATTTTTTAAGCCTTATAAATTACATATATTCTAATGGAGTTTTCATTAATGGGGTAAAGATTAAATGGGATATTCTAAGAAAACAAACATAATTTGTTACAAATAACTAACTTAACTTTTTTTTTTTTTGGTATATTAGTTTCCGAACTTCTAAAGTTAGGATAAGATGAGTATATATAATCCACATGTGTAAAAGAAATTTTCTGATGAACATCTAATTTAAAAATGGAGAAGTGTAGTCATAAAGTTTTAATAAAGGGATTTAAGAGGAAAAGAAGCAAACAAATCAATTAAAAACTAACTTTAATCCCACATTTTCATTTTTAAAAATTAAATTAATTAAAGTTTCTCATTTAGGTAAAGGGATATATAGTGTGGATTTGAGGAGAGCACCTTCTCCACTTTTCTTTTTCTTTCCATTTCTCCCTATTTTTTTTTATTTCAATCATCAAATTTTATGTAAAAGGTTTATCTTTAATATTCTTAAAATCATAATTAAGAAAATTAACTTTTTTTTATCATTCATTCAATATTTTAAAATAATCAACAGGGTTAATTTAAGTAAAATAAGGTATCATATCTTAATATAAAATTTTGGATTCAAGTCCAGGAAAAAATACACGCTCACACACTAAGTAATAATTGTAATTTTAGATTTTCGTCATTTTGAAATTGTTCAACTTTAATTAAATCATTGAATTTAATTTTTCCAACATTTATTAATATTTGAATTCAATTCTACACATAATAAATGGAAATTGTGGAAAATTCAATACTACGTTTTTCTCTTGAAAGAAGCAAGGTGATGATTTGATAAAATCATAATGACGTCATATTGTTGGTTGGGAAGATTTTAATATATATCCTCCTAACCATGATACTACTATCACGGGCCGCGCCCCCCGCCCCGGCCCGGGGGGTGTTCTGGCCTGAATAAAAAAACGCTTCTTGAATTGGATTTGGAATCGGTCTTGATACAAGCTATCTAAAAAGTCGGTTACTTTTAAGATCGGTTGAACAACCAGTCTTAAAAGTAGATTTTTTAGATCATAGCTTTTAAATATCCAGTCTTAAAAGTAGATTTTTTAGAGCATATTTTTATACCTCATATTAAAGGAACCGATCTAAAAAATAATTTTTTACATTTACAAAACTATCATCGGTCATACTTTTTAGACTTAATTATCTATAATCTACTTTAAAAGTGTTCTTTATATTTATGAAACTGCCAATGATCATACTTTTTAGATTTAATCCTTTATGATCTCGTCTAAAAAATGTTCTTTATATTTATGAAATTATCACAGGTTATACTTTTTGGACCTAATCCGATCTAAAAAGTTTTTAATATTTATGAAACTGCCACTGGTTATATTTTTTATACCTGATCTTCTATAATTCGTAAATAAGGCATTATCATCATATCATTATTATTTTTGGTAGTAGTGCTATGAAGTACACTATTGGTTTGCTGGTATACCTGATTCTATACACATAGGTCATCTCCAAACTTCGCATAAGTTACAGTGTTCGAACGACAAAATATATCATCTTATACCTTCTTTCATTTTTATCAAGCACTATTCTTTCACTCCTTATTGGACGCATTCCAAACTTTGTGAGTGTCTGTTTAGTTAAGCGGTGGGAGTTCAGATAAGCTCGATCAAATCCAAAAAAGTACTTATAAATCCTGTTTGTCTTATTTGGGTCATTTTTTAAAAATCCTGATCAACTTCCAACGAATCATGATTTCATCTTTCAACCGCACGTTGAGAATAGATTACAACAGAGTTTCTTATGCAATTAGAAAATCTTGATGAAACTTTCATAACAGAAATTTCTCCAATTTACCCTCTGATCCCTTATCCAAAATTCTCTCTAAATAATCTGATGCAATAATTAGCCATCATATTTATTAATTTAGTTTTCTATTTAAATATTAAATTCCATGATAATGAAAGATCAAGTAATATGCTCTCTGAAATATATTCCAACATATGCAGTTTTTCTTTGGTTGTATATGCACCTTGTTATGAAGTTTTATGTTATTCTTACTTAGTTTCATTTATTTTCTTTGTTGATAATAACTATAAAATTCATTCCCCTTTTTTTGTAACTGTTCATTCATAAGTGCTTTAAATAAATGAAAGCCCAACATAATCACAATTCTTAAAATCACTTGTGAGAAAAAAATATCCAAATAGAAATCATGATTGATCAACGACACTTTTAACTAATGCAAATCACAATAACCAATTGTCAACTACTAACCCAAACGGGTACTGAGTCTCCTTAGTTTTCTTACTCTGATCTCTAAATGATCTTATCTCATTATTTATTGAGTGTATACTCAAAATTAGAGGAAATATTTTACAGTAAAAATCATAAATAATAGGGATTTGTGTATTTTACATTTGTAACCAAGAGGTCACTTTTTAGTTGTCTCGCTATCTATTACAGGTCTTATTTTTATTTTTATAAATAAAGGGTCAAATACTATGCATGATGTTACAAAATCTAACCTACAATCTTTCTCTTAGGAGAGTTTTTATATTACTAGACTATAAGGTCATTAATCTTTGTTGTAGTTTTATTTGAAAGAAAAATCAACTCAAACAAGGAAGGTGGCAACACATGAGAGACAACAAAATCCAATCAGAATGAAAGATTTGTTATGTAAAAATGGAAAGATACAATAATAGTCTTCGGTCGTTGTCCTCAACAATAGATGTAACATGGCTTGATGATTACCTCGCCATGGATAAGGTGATAATATAAGAACAGGGCAAACATTAATAATTAGTCTTAGTAGTCCTACAACAAATTAAATACCTTTTGCCAAAATACTTTTAGGATTAAATGAATGTCACGATGAAGAAATAGTAAATGCGCAATTATAAAACGGTTTATCTGCCGGCAAGTGTGTGCCAAAGTGGATTCCAACTGAGATTTTAGGACGATCGATATCTCTACTCTCTCAGTCAAGTTTGCCTGCATTGACATATATATGTGTGGTTATTGACTGTAATAAAAATAAATTACTCGCTCAGGTCTTATTTATAGGATAGAGAGATTTTTTTTTTTTTTTATCCTGGGCATAAATCATCTCGTTACAGGGTTAAGGTGTAAAAATACATATATGCTTTTCTCCGAGGAGCACCCAGTAGCAAATGCTTTTTTTGGGTGAAAAAGTGCACACATGGTTAAAAATTAGGTGCAAAAATACCGTTTGACCGTTAAGTTTGACTTTGACTGATGACGTGACATTTCAAAGGTGCAAAAATACACATGTGATTTGTCAAGAAGAGCGCCAAACAACATTTTTTTTAATTTAATAATTTTATTTCAAGATCCTAAAATAACTTTTCAAGATTATGAAGTATTTTTTCAGTATCAGTCAGTATCCTTTTAGTACCGATCAATACTTGAAATATTTTTTCAAGATCCTAAAATAATTTTTCAAGATTATGAAGTATTTTTTCTATATCAGTCAGTATCCTGAAAGTACTTTTTAGTACCAATTAGTACCCTGAAATATTTTTTTTCCAGTATCAGTCAATATCCTTTTAGTACCGGTCAATACTTGAAATATTTTTTCAAGATCCTAAAATAATTTTTCAAGATTATGAAGTATTTTTTCTGTACCAGTCAGTATCCTGAAAGTACTTTTTAGTATTAGTCAGTACCCTGAAATATTTTTTTTTAGATACTGACTGGTACAGAATAAATACTTCATAATCTTGAAAATTATTTTAGGATCTTGAAAAAATATTTCAAGTATTAACCGATACTAAAAGAATACTGACTGATATTGAAAAATTATTTCATAATCTTGAAAAATTATTTTAAGATATTGAAAAAATATTTCAAGTGTTTACCGGTACTAAAAGGATACTGAAAAAATATTTCAGGGTACTGACTGGTACTAAAAAGTACTTTCAGGATACTGACTGGTACATAAAAAATACTTCAAAGTATCTTTTTAGTACCAATTAGTACCCTGAAATATTTTTTCAGATCTAAAAATAATTTTTCAAGATTTTGAAGTATTTTTTTAGTACAGGTCAGTATTCTAAATATCTTTTTAGCACCCGGTAGTAATTAAAATAAAATTATTAAATTAAAAAAAATTTGTTGTTGGACGCTTTTCTTGACAAATCACATGTGTATTTTTGCACATTTGAAATGCTACGTCATCGGTCAAAGTCAAACTTAACGGTCAAACGGTATTTTTGCACCTAATTTATAACCACGTGTGCACTTTTGTACCCAAAAAAAGTATTTGCTACTGGGCGCTTCTCGGAGAAAAACACATGTATATTTTTGTACCTTAACCCTTTATTATATGAACATATATACAATTTTATCATCGTATTAAATAGAGGTAAAGATGTAAAATTACTATATTTTAAGATAAAGTTAATGAGGATTAAAATTGTTCTAGGTTCCTACAAAATATATTAATTAAAATTGCCATATAAGACTGGAGGAGTAATTAGGTATTGCGACATTACGGAAATTCACAAAAATAGCAACTTTTAACAAAAATTGTATCTAATTAGAGCAGTTTAGAAAACATTTATCAAATTAATGGGCAGTGGCGTCATGAGTCTTAATGCCATTGAGTAGTGGTGTCGTACTGTCTAATGCCACTAGCGTCAATTCATGCCCCGAACATCAACTTAAATTGACGCCAAAAGGCTTAATTAACGCCCAGACGCCCAATGGCATCAGACAGTACGACGCCACTGAGTAGTGGCGTCGTGTACCTTGACGCTATTAGTGGCGTCGCTTGACACGACGCCACTAACTGCTCTACTCTAGTAATTTTTTTTTATTTGCTCTAATTGGATACAATTTTTGCAAAAAATTCCTATATTGGTGCTTTTCCCGACATTGTATTCTTAAATAGATCAATACGGGTTGACCTAATTAAGATCTTGAAAAATAGATATACTCCTTCTAATCTTTATTATAAGGAACCAATTAGTAAATTTATTTGGTCCTTTTTATAAGACATTTGCTTATTCTCAATGAGCATTAATTATGTTTTTCCATGTCTACCCATATTTAATAAGGATAATGGGTGACAATAATAATTAATATGATATTAGTTTAGTGCAATTAATAAAGGGTAATTGGAAATCACTTAAATTTTAGGGCAACTTTATTGACTTTAATTATTTTTATTAATTTTTGAGAAAAGTTAATTGGTACCTTATAATAAAAACCAGAGAGAATAGAGTGTTTTCTTTTGTCTACTCTACAGATGAAGTGTTTTCTTTTGCCTCCTCTACGACAAAATGTAGGAGTTTATTGTTTTGTTTTAGTTTTGAGTAAATACTATTTCTGGTCACTGATAAAAAATACGGACCCCATTTTGGTTCCTTAAAAGAAATCGACCCTTATTCGTCCTTTTTATGGACTAAAATGGGCATTTTAAAAATTTGTGAGGGATCAAAATATTAACTAATAGACTCTTATTCGGTTCTTTTTATAAACTAATTAAAGAATCTTTTTTTCCCTAAGGAACTAAAATGAGAATCATATTTTTTATCAGTTAACCAAAAAGGTATTTATTTATTTTTTTTATAAAGGAGAGGCAAGCCGAAGCTTGAGGTATAGAAGGGACAAGACTTATAAAAGTCTAGCCCATAATACAAAAGGAAATGCCAAAACTAGTGATGGCAGGCCAGGCTGTCCATCAGATACATTTGAAGGCAATCCGGAGGAACTACTGGAATTAAGATCACATCCGCTTCGTGATGGTTGTTCTGGCCATGCTTGGCCATATAGTTGGCACAAGAAATGTTCTCCTTTAGAGTATAATGGAGCTCAACATTCCAGTCTTGGAAGAGGAGGTCCCGAGCATCAGTGATAATGTCTCTCAGAGGATGGTCAGCGGTACAATCCCTCATGAGTATGTTGACCGCCTCGATAGAGTCTGAGTACAGATGAATTTTGTGAAGACCCATCTGGCGTCCCACCTTCAATCCTGTCATGATCGCGAGAATTTCTGCCTCAATCACTGAACGTTGACCAAGGGATTTATGAAATCCCATTAGCCTGTGTCCCTGAGAGTCTCTTAGTACTCCTCCACAAGCAGCTTGGCTGTAGTTGCGCACCGAGCCATCAACATCCATACGGACTAATGGTATTTACTTTGATTTTTTTCCCCACCACATCCATAGATTGAAAAAGTTACGAAATCGGATTTCCGTGTTTGACTAACTCTGACCTTTTTCATATTTAGCACGCACCTGTCCTTTTTTTTTTTTTTTTGCTCTGAACGCACCTGTCCATCAATTCATCCTTTTCCGTTTTAATTCATTGCTTTTACCTTTTTCCTGTTTTTGTATAAAATTTGAAGCACTTTATTTACCTTGATTTTTATTGTCAACAAAACTTATCTCTTTTGAACAGTAAATCTTTCATACACGTTAATTGTAAGGTTAAGGTGCATTAAAAAGTAAATTTTTTCCCATGCATCTAGCATGCAGCTAGCTAGAGATGGAGCCACGTATGGGGCCAAATGCAGACATAAACAATTTGAAAACTATATATATAGTGAAAGACTTTTAATATAACTTATCTAATTGGGTTGGATGGTTAAGACTTTCCACAACCACCTACAAGTCCCTGCTTTGAAACATCCTCCTCCCTTGTGTTTTTTTTTTTTTTTTTTTCAATCCCCAAATCTCTCACCCACTCCTCCTCCCTTGGAGAGTTATTAGAGACAAGTTCAAAGAATTTTCAAAGCTTATCACCTGTTCTTTTTGGCTCTTCAGCGAAACCTTTGTCAAAGTGGGAGAGTTATCCAGCATATTACTACCAAGTAAGAAGCTCTTTATTTCCTAAATTTTGTATTATACTGCAGATGTTGATTAGAGCAAATGACTGATTGACTTTTATTCAACATAAAAACATGTAATTATTGGTTTCATAAAACAGTATGTTGTTATATGCATTTAAAACTTTCATTAAAAAAAAAAAAAGTTCGGGCGCATTGCCTCCGAACCCTCAAACCCCACTACTAATTGTACACCCACAAATCTAAAAACCTGGCTTCATCAGTGCATGTAGCACAAAAAAATTTTGGTAGGGGCAATATAGCACAAATAATTTTTTCACATTCAATATAGTAATTTTATATAAATAAGGAATAAGGTTCATTCAACCCCTAAAGTATTTTAAGTTGTATTTAATACTGTGATTTTTTTTTTTTTGGTTAAGGTGCAACTTTACTAACAAAATTTTTTCTGAGGGGTGTCTAACATAAATAAGATTTGGGAGGGGCAAAAATACCGATAAACAATTTAAAAGGGTGCAAATTCACCAAAACCGTTAAATGTTACCAAACGTCGTTAAGGTTTTCTTCTCTTATAATTTAATGACCGTTTGGTCAAATTCAACGGTTTTGATGAATTTTCACCATTTTTAAATTGTTTATTAGTATTTTTACTCCTTCCAAAGCTTATTTGTGTTATACGCCGGTCGGGAAAAAAATTTTGTTGGTAAAATTGCACCTTAACCTAAAAAAAATATTCATGGTATTAAATACAACATAAAATACATTAGGGGTTGAATGAACCTTAAACCTTATTTATATAAAATTACTATATTGAATACTTATGAACTAAATATATGTATCTATGTGTATGAAATTATTTAAATGTATTTATATATATTAAATTTAGTTATATATAATATAAAAATAGTAGGGAAAAGTAATAGGCAAGTCCTTATAATTTACCTCATTTCTAAGTAATCCCCTATAGTCCCCCCCCTTTTTTTTTCTTTTTCTGATGAAATAGTTTTACTTTCTTCTTTTTATTGGGTACTTATAGTTTCCTCAATTATAGGTATTTGTCCTTATACTCATCATTCATAAATTTATTAGGTTAGTAGTTATTTGCATGGCAAGTATACGAGTCACGCTAAATAATAAAGTGATAAGTAGACTATCTTTCCTATGAGGATTTGGCTTCAAAACCTGGTCAAGTATTAATTATTACACCTTTGCCTAATTTGAGTAATACATATTTCAACTGTGAAGAAAACTATGAAATAAACCAATTCTAAATCTAAAAATTAACATAAACAAGTGATTCTTGGACTTCAAAGATCAAAATGGGTTTTAGGATTACTTATCCCCCTTATACTTCATAACAATCAATCAACCTCCTCTCATAGATGCTTCTAATGAAAATATATGCCAGTTAAGGATTCTAAAAATACTTGTAAAAGCTCTCTCAAGTCAAGAACAAGTGCTTGATTTCATTAATTGCTACAATTAATGAAATACAAATTTCAAGCACCAATCCTAATATGATTATGCAAGATTGACAAGTATATCTCTATCTAGCCAACAAAACCATCAATTCATCATGCAAACTTCAAGTCCTTACACAATTTTACCAAAGTTCTATGCTCAACCTAGCCCTCTCTCAAGCATTAATTAAGTGAACAAAACATGTAAATGGTAATCAAGCACTTAGAAGCATTAGCAAAGAGTAAAATATGTGCATACGCACACACACACATCAATATATAATTACAAGAAGAGAGAGTATTAATCAAGAGTTAACCATACAAGGGTTCAAAATAATCCAAGAATCAAAGCTCTAACTACACATGTACAGAAAATCCATGAGAAAATACATCAAAACCAGCACAATCTTAGAACATAAGAAAGGGAAGGAAAATGAAGAAGAAGAACCAATATATGAAGCCAAAATCTCTTCCAATCTTCAAACCCCTGCTCAATCTCCACCAAATTCTATGTCCAAGCAGACCAAAGAGTTCCAAAGAACAACCCAAGAAGTTAGGAATGTTGCCCAAGATGAAGTGGGAGGGTATGTATAGTGAAAACCCTAAGATTTTTAGTTTTAATAAATTGCAGTGTTCTATTTTCAGCGATAGAGTGCCTAGGCCCTCCTTGAAGCACCTAGGCGCTCTTCTTCTTTGGCTTTGTTTTATGTGATTCGAGCCTAGGCGCTCATGGCCCAAGCATTGATTTTAGCGCCTAGGCGCCCAAGCTATCTATCTCTCCTTCTGTATTGTTTGTCATTGTAGTATAGTGGTGAGTATTTGCACCTGTCACATGGGTGACTCGGGTTTGATCCCTGACAATGGTGTCAAAAACTTGATGCTACCAAAATTTAATTAAACATCGCAAGTGCACGAGTCATGAAAATAATAAGTTGCAAATCAAGGTCGTCCCATAGAGGCCCAGTCAAACTAGTGTTTTGGTGTTAAATTTCCTTGTTTGTTTAAGTTGAGAAAATTAGAATTGTTTTCAATGATAGTAAAAAGAAATTCTATAATAACGAGAAACTAATAATAGCAAGAACTTTCACAGAGAACAGATTCCAATATCAAGTACAGCCCAAAGTCACTAATCTTTAGTTTCTTCCTCATATTTTATCCCCACTAAGTTAATTTTAACTTAACTCCATCAGCTAATATAGAGTATTAATGTCTATAAATGTATGTTAGTCCATTTATATACTTACCTCAATTAATTATGCAATGTCTCATACAACTAAATAAGATGCAATTCAAATTGAGCTCATTGTAATTTGATTATAAGGAGCTTCGAGATATATGTTTATCTTAAACGCAAATTAGAATACAATCTAATTCTACATTATTTAATCCTGAGGTCAATTTAAGATTCCATCCGTCAAGTCCAATACTAAATCTTCAAAATATGCTCAATAGTGGCCAATTACTAGACAATAACAATAAAATAAGATTAAATAAATAGAAATAAAATTAAACAAAACTAATGAGAAAGAATAATCTCTAAAACTCAAATAAGTTTGTAGGTACTTTAGGTTGTAAAGAAAAAGTTAACCACATATTATTTAAACATCATCACAACCCAAAAAAAAAAAAAAAATCAGAGTCAAATTCAGATGGAAAGGAAAACCAAACACTGTTAACCAACGAACAAAATCAGCCACGGTTTAGCTTTAATCATATCTTCTTGTTCAAATTGCATCCTAGCTAGCTTCCCGAAATAGATCTCGCTCTATGTATCCTCCTCCCTCTGACTCAGTAGCAATGGAGACGCTTGAAGAAGGAGCTTGAATTGCCGACGCCTCCTCTGATTCCTTTTCTATTGATTCCGTTGCTGAAGAAGAATCTTGGATCAGCGAACAATGCGCCTCTCTGTTGTTGTTGTTGTTTTTTTTTTTTTTTTTCCTTTTTTCCTTTACTCCCTATCTACCTCTTGATCGATGATGATGAACAGTCCTTTAATAACTAGACGCCTCTGCTTTCTTTCTTCCAATTGGTTCCTTCCAAAAACGCTGCCGTATGGTTCCTTCTCCCTCTAAGAATTCAACGCCAAAAGATATTAATCCTTCTTCCTCTAGCCACATCTTTTCCTGATTGAGATAATCAAAGAAACAAAATCAACATCACATAAAGAAAAGGCAAGGGAGACAACTAAAACAAAATAACTCTTTCTTTGTTTCTTCTATTATTCCTGTTACTTATTTTAGATAACTACAATATTTACCTAAAATCTCAAAAATGATGCCTACAATAAATCATTATCAAAAATCAAAAAAATTTCTTTAATTTAGTATTGATGACTTCCTGAATATATCAAATCTATTAAAAATGAAAAGTTATCAGACGCCTAAGTTTTACAACTCTGTCTTAAAATCTCTGTTTTTCCATATGTTCATAGCCTAGGCGCTAAAAGCACGCCCCTTGCGCTCCTCCTTTCTGTTTTGACATCTTGGTTTCCTCACTACAAAATGATTTTTCTATTGTTTTCTCATCCCTAACAAGTAACAAGTCTTTCAAGCTTGACAAAGGGGCCACAATCATTTGACTTTTGTGTTAAAATATTCTTACAAATGAGTACATTAAAAGCATAAGAAACTAACTAGAAATATGATCAAAATGTGCATAGTTGTGCCATAATGTGCTACAAAATCCAAATATACATTTTCCTATTTTGAGTATCCAAATTATGAACAAAAATAACAAAGATATTGTATAAAACTTAAGGAAAATGTGATAAAATGACATGAACTTTAAAGGTTAACAGTAGCCGATAATGGTCATGGCTCTTACTCATCACATACTTAGATTAATTTAGCCTCATGGAACTAAGTAAAGTAAAAATCTATACATTAAGTATTATTATATATAGATACAAGGACTCAAGGAGTGACGGCTGTGAGCATATTAATTTGTTAATTTTTCCGTCCATGATAAATAAATTTTATTCCGTCACTTTATTTTTTAAAAAACCTCTTTATTGTGCATTTTTTGATAACTTATATGTCACTTGGTCAGTATCCCAATCACTAGTACAAAAATGAGTTTTAATACCGCCTCATTTAAACCGAATTATAGAGGATCAGGTCTTAAAAGTATGACCGGTGACAGTTTCATAAATATAAAGTATTTCTTAGACCAGACTTTTAAATAGTGAGGTCTAAAAAGTATAAGCGGTGGCATTTTTGTAGATATAAAGAATTTTTTAAGACCAGACTTTTAAAGTGTTAGGTCTTAAAAGTATGACCATGTCAGTTTCGTAAATATAAAGAACTTCTTAGACTGGACTTTTAAAGCGTTAAGTCATAAAAGTATGAGCGGTGATAATTTGATAAACATAAAGAACTTTTTAAGACCGGATTTTTAAAACGTTAGATTTTAAAAATATAAGCGGTGTCAGTTTAATAAATATAAAAAACTTTTTAGACCAGACTTTTAAAATACCCGGTCTTAAAATTTTTACTTTTAAGACCTAATATTTCAAAAATTTAGTCTTAAAAGTCTGACTTTTAAGATATTATATTTTTAAGACCTAATTTTAATAATCATTGGTCTCTCCATCTCTTCTCTTTTTCATCAAAGAAGCGCCAAACATTGAATTTCATTGGACCGTCTCTCCATCTCTTCTCTTTTCTCTCTCGTCTTCATCGCACAGTTTCATCTTCTCCATCTCTTCTCTTTTCTCTCTCGTCTTCATCGCACAGTTTCATCTTCTCCATCTCTTCTCTTTTCTCTCTCGTCCTCATCGCACAGTGGCAAGTTCTTTCTCTTCCATTCTTTCTCTAAATGATAGATATGTTTCTCTTCCGTTTCTTTAACAAAATCTCTTTGTTCGTTGTTTTATTTTTTCCTGGGTAGGGGACGGTGACTGGACTGCTATTTCCAGAAATGGTTTCAAAATTCGGAGTTGGTGGGTAAGTAATGTTTTTTCTCTAAAAATCACCGAATATGATATTGGATTGTGAAGCAATTTTTTTCCCCTGTTAATCGATTGAGTTTATGCCCTTTTGAGAACAGATCTATCCTGTCAAGTGATTCAAACTTTTGATTCATTTTTGTTGATGATTTTAGAAATAGAAAGAACTATGTTTTAATCAATATGTGGAATCGTTTGTATCTGAGTTCCCTTTTGAAATTCATTTTTTGAAGTATCACGATTTACTCTTATGAATCCGAGTTTCTTTAATTTGGGATTTGTTCACCATCCTTCGCGCTTTCGGTAATCTCCCCCATTCTTTTGTAGATTATTTGACTCAACGACGTCGCAGCGGGTAATACCACTCTGAGGTCGCTGGTGCGGAAGGGGAAGACGGTGGTGACGTCGGTGCACTAGCCATTGAGCCAAACGTTCGATGCGGCACTGCTGTTGTCGGAGGGGCAATGACTGGCTTCGCTGGAGATTTTTTTTTTTCTTTTTTTTACAAGTAGGACTTTTAAGATCGGATTTTTTAAAGTAGATTTTTAAGACTGCCTGTATCAAGACCGGTTCTAGATCTAGTCTTAGGTGGCCTTTTTTGTCCGGTCTTAAAATGATTTTTTCTAGCTGTGAATAGTCCTAATTAACATATTATGAATATTGGAAGAAATACCTATAACTAAGGAAAGTATATGAATTGAATAAAAAAAGTACAAATATTTAATTAAAAATCATATAAAATATAAGGAATGAGGAAATTAATTACTTTTTGAAAAATAATAAATAAAATTATTTTAATATAAGTTAATAAAAAAAGAAGCTGTGATCATAAATTTTGCGAAAGTATCTCGATAATTTTTTTTTTGGATATAAATATATCGATAATTAAATATACATAAAGTTGCATCTTTTTTCTCAATTGATGTCTATTTTTAAAATACTGGGTGACAGACAAAGCAAAGTATAAGGAGATATGAACAAAAAGTGGGGTATCCGTTAAAAAATAGAGAAAAGAACAAAAAAGTGATGATAATGGAAATGAGAAAGGTAGTGGCACTTTGGGAGGCAAACTTTGTCTTTGATGCTCCTCCCCACAATGAGGAGATAGATGGGTGTGATGGGACTCAACTCCAATTGTGACGGGTTTGTTTGTGCACCACAAATATTTTTTATTTCCACCTTTTAATTACTAGCTAGAATTTATAGGCATTGGTGCGGTACTGATTACTTCCTCTTTTTTCTTTTTTAATAGGAGTTACATGATTAATTTACAGATGTTAAAAACATTAGTTTAGTTATTTTTATGATGTGTTTGGGTTTACCTAAAATGCCGTGTTGATCATTATTCCTATTTATGAGAACCCTTTTAAAATAAACAATCAATAGAAATAGGTTAGAAAAAATATATAAATTTAAAAGACAAAGTGATTGAAATCTTATACTCTAGACCCAAACAAACCTCCTAATTAGCTTATTAGTTTTATATCAGATAGAGTATTTATGTTTTTGTTTTAAAAGATATTTAATATTTTCTTCTATTAGTTTGTAAGTTTTATATCAGATAGACTATTTATGTTTTTGTTTATATATATATATATAATGACATATTGTCATGAAGATTAAACTTCCCCAAGCTCTAAGTGCATGCATAAGTTAGTGGATTTGCATTTAGTTGGCTACAAATATTTAAATCACAGATGAAAGTTGAAAACCAGATGGCCGTATGCACGCGGGTCATGGAGAATATCGGAGACATAGTACAAGATTCTAGGACCTCTCTACAGTATCCACCACTCTCCATATTCCCCTTCCAGTTTTTACTTTTAATATTCAATTCACTTTAAATTGTAATCGTTTACTCAGGGGTTTAAAATATAATAAATGAAATTATTGGTATTTACTATGTTCGACTTTGTTTTTCCTCCCTATTTTTTTTTCGAGGAAATTCAGTTAGACTAAATCTCTTCTTTAAAGATGAAGGCTTTGCTATAAAAAGCGAGGTGATGGTTTGGTACTTTGGTATAATTAGAGTAATAATAGTGATATAGTTAAGCCTCTTTTTTGGAACAAAGCCTCTACAACTAATAAAGCAGGCTCTTCACGCCAAAAATGGCTTGGAATTCATTGCCCCTCCATGTCACTTACGAAGTTGTGGGTTGGATTGTTTTTACTTTGTGGTCTATCAGTTTCTACCCACAAGTCATCTTAAATTATCGCAGGAAAAGGTTTCAACAAATTATATCAACTTTTACTATGCTTTTTTCTTTTTACCGTTCTAATTTGTATGGGTTTTGAATTATTACAGTGTAATGGGATTGAACTTTGATTTTGAGGTGTTGAATCTCACCAAGCATACGTGCTATCTAATATACAACGCTTCTCTATACTTCAGTTCTACTGTTCAGAAGCAATACAAAGACAAATATGGGAAGAATGAGGTTAGATATATGTGTCCTTGTATATAACCCAATTAAATTATAAATTCCAATAATAAAAGCTTACAAAAAATATAAACCATTTTTTATTGTCATGTATGCTTCAGATGATACCTGTAGCAGCAAATGATGTTGCTTTCTCATCCCACGCTGTTCTACTCACAGCTTTTACCATTTTCCAGATCGCCATCTACGAAGTTAGTACCTTGCTTTCTTTTACCTTGACCTCTTCGTACTTTTTTATGTCTGTTATTAATTTTTAAAATTCATTTTTTTAATATTGTAGCGTGGGAATCAGAAAGTGTCAAAAATCGCTTGTGGAATTCTTTTTGTTGTTTGGTCACTTGCTGCAATATGCTTCTTCATTGCTTTGTCTAATCATCATTGGCTCTGGCTTCTCTCAATATTCAGGTATGTTTTTATATGCTTTCTTGACTAACTAATTTTCTTTTCCCATACATTTATAAATTCAATAGATGACAAGATACGAATGTCTAATTATGTTGGAATTAACTATTTTGCAGTGGCATTCAAGTTTCTATGACAGTTATAAAATATTTTCCCCAGGTTAGGATTGATTTCGTTCTACTGACATATATGTACTGGCTATAGCTAACCATGCCAATAAATTAAGTTGAGTTGTTAATAATTGCAGGCTGTGATGAACTTCAGGAGAAAGAGTACAACAGGATGGAGCATTGGTAACATTTTGTTGGACTTTTCTGGAAGCATAGGAAACTATGGTCAAATGGTTATACAATCCATTGATCAAGGTTTGTATATAGATATCACCTGTAGTTATATATGAAGCATGAATTAATCTTGTTGAGTTAATAATCTCATACTAACAAAATTTCAAATCTCAGGTTCTTGGGTAAACTTCTCTGGAGATATTGGAAAACAAATGATTTCTCTGGTATGGATCATTCTCTTACACTAACCAATTATACTTGGAATGACAATGAATTAAGAGTTAATGGTGATATATTTTAATGTTTTCAGGTTTCTGTATTCTACAACATTCTATTCATAATCCAACATTATTTACTATATCGACCAAAACAAGTCTCAAACTCAGAGAACCCACCCCCTGAAGTTGAGATAAACAAGTCTTCAGATAAGCCGGTGGAGAAGATTGTGGAAGATTTGGTGTAGTTCATGATTCGTCTTTGAATAATTTTTATGATGTTTTGTATGTTGTGAGAATTTATCCGAGGAAAGTTAATTTTTATGTGGTTCCGTTTGTTTGTAAGAATTTATATGGTTATGCCCTTGAATTAATTTGCTTGTGATGGATGATGTATCAATTTAGTTAGTTACTTCAATAAAATACATTACCACGTACCTGGTTAAAAGCTTCTGTGATCAATTACTTGAAATAATCAATAGATGGATGAAGAGGGAACAACGAAAATATCTAGGGTCAATTACAATTTGTATACCCTTGGAAAAAAATCTTCACAGATTTCCCTGCTATCTTGAGTTGGCTATACATTGATCGCACTAAGTCATTGTGTTCCGTTAGCAACCAAATATTTAAATATATTGTTAGCCAAAATGCCTCATTCAATGATTGAATCGAGATTCTCTTGGGTCTCCCTCAATCCTTTTCAAACTAATTCAAATGATCATATCTATCCTTCTTATTAGCGCCTTCAGTGCTCTTCTTTTTACATGTTCAAACCACCTCAAATGTTTTTGTTACATCCCTACCGATCTCGCCTTCTTGAGAGGCGGATAAAGGGATTACCTTTTAATTATTACCTTACCTTAGTTAATTATTCCATTTTATTAGTATATATCAGAGTGTTATGCAACAAAGCATGTGATCGGTTTGGATGAATACATAATATTGGTAAAAGTGTGGAAAGTAAACAATAAATATTCCCCGTAGGGTTAAGGTATAGTAATCCAAAGTAAATACCAGGCAGTAAGTAAATTAATACAGTCATCCAAAATATAAAGTACAAAAGTTGATAGGACATTTCCTATTTTTTCAACCCTCAACTCCATGCCCTTACCTCTTTTTCTCTTGATCAACTCAGCTAAAAACACGTGTCTTTAGAATGGTCTGAGATTCAAAATTGAATCCCAGAATAACTATCAAACTCATATATAATATGTATGAAGTGCATGTATGCAACCATAATTAGGGAAAATTACCACATCAATTATGGCAATACCTACCATAGGCATTCAATACACACAATAATGCCAAACAGCCTATAGACATAAGCCACAGTTCCATAGTGCTAGGAAAACAACAGTAGCCGGGCCTAAAACCCAAACTACACTAAATGCATCACTGGCTCAGTAGCGACCCAAGGACACACATCCCACTAGGCCCTACATCCCAAACGCATCTCTCACTCATGAGACATGTTCAACAATTATGGCACAACAAACATACAAAAGTAAGATAGAGTATATAAGTAAATAGTTACTACCTGGTAGTTGAGGGGTAATTAATAATTTTCTTCGGCATCCGAAAATCACTCCAGATATGTATTTGCCCTATACAAAGCAAATGCACTCCTTGTTATTCACTAATGCAAACTCTCCTCTTAATTTTATGAATTTTGACCATAATTCCAGAAAATAAGCATTAACTTCAAAAATTCGTAATTAATTCAACAAAAATCCAATTGATGTGATTCTTGTGTCCATTTAACCCTTAACATGTCTAGTGTTTATTAAAAATATTTCCATAGGCCATACAAATTCGTATCCTTTTACTGTGTAAAAACTTTACTCGTTGGTTAGAGGAAAGATCCAGTTTTCTAGGCTATTTTCAAAAATTCATATCTTTTAGAAGACATATAGAAAGATTACAGATTATATACTAAAATAAATCTTGGGATGTCTACTTTAAGCTTGTAAAATGTCGTGACCATCAGACATTGTTTACTATTTTAAAACTATTTACCAAGTATGACTTCCCAGAATTCCTCAGAACTGGTAGATGCCTTATTTCTTGTTGTATAGGGTTTTGAGTTCCAAAATCATGATCCTTACTTATCCCCACATAAAATTTCGTCTTAAACACTTTGGCACCATAAAAAAAAAAAAAAAAACTAAAATCACATCATAACCACCTGTATACAGCCTTGGACGAAAATCTAAATATACAAGTAGCAAAATAACTTTCATTCTAACTTCATATTCATTCATCTTTTGGCTTAATCTTCTCCTTAACACCATGAACTTAACTTTAATCATTTGATACTTCATTTTAGTGATTAGGGCAAAGCCTCCCCTTAAGAAAACATCACTTCTCTAATTAGCCCCTTTCATGGAAATTTCCCAAAATTCCAGAATACAAAGTGACAACATGGAAGCTTAGTGACTTACTTGATTTTGGACTTGGTTCTTTTTGGAGTTCTTCCTCTTTGTGCTTCTTGATGGGGTCAGCCTAGGCTCCAACAACATCATACAAGAATTGTTCATGAGAACTTGGAGACTATTCAAGAAGATTGAAGAAGATAGAAGGCTATCTTGACCTAACTTGAACATACTTGCCTTAATCTCCAATGGATGTGCCTTCTCTTCCACTAGGTGTAGGAGCTTGATCTTCGCTCTCTCCTCTCTCTCTTGCACGATTTGGGCAGCCAAAATAAGGGCAAATAGGTCAATAACTAATTATCATTGGCCATGTAAGATATTTGTTCAAGCTAATATCCATTGGCATTAGCTTGACTTCGGGTTTTTGGCTTGTTTCCTTCTCTTTTCTCTAGTTTTTCTTGGCTGATTCATGGTTGGCGAAATCTGCTCCTCTTTGGCATAATAATTGCTTGTCTTACTTGTACTTTTGACTTAAATTTAGGTCTTATATTTAGTACAAGTTGGTTGGCTTCAAACTCAAAGTTCTTGTTTGAGCAAAAAAAAAAAAAAAACTCAAAGTTCTTGACTTTAACCTCCTATCATTATACTTGACTTGACCTTTATTTTACTCTTCTTGTCCTTCGTGGCTAGCGAAAATTTAAGAGCTGAAGATGGTCAGATTTTTGTGTCCCTTTTGCTTCAAAATAAAGCCTTTACTTGGTCCTATTGGTTCCCTCTCATTGGCTAAATTTTCCTTAGACTTTGACTTCATGATTTAGCTTCCCCATTGCTTGAATCAGCTTCTTTCTTCCCTTGACATGACTGATCGAAATTCTTGCTTGGAGGGAAATAATATTTTACTTTTATTGACTTTAATTCACTTGTACAATTGCCTACTTAAAGTCAAACTTAAATCCCTAAGTTGCCACTTGTCCACCTAGGGTTATTTGCCTTGACTTTGCTCTTCAACATGTGATTTTTGTGCATGCCTTCTCCCTTCCTCTTCTTGGCCGGCGCAATAGGCCCCTTGGAAGATAAGTTTTTGACTTTTCAAGCATTATCCAAGTGTCTAATTTTCCCATTTCAAAAGTCAACAGAAGTTCCTATTATGACCTTTGACATTCTAGGGAAAATTTGTTTGTCTGTTGGCTATAACTTAGGAAAACTAACTCTTGTCTTCTTCTTCTTCTTCATTTGGTTCGAACTATATGGCTTTTGGGGGAGATTTTTGTACCTTCAACAATGCTCATTTGACTCGTCCAATAAGCCATCTTACATCATCTTTGATAATGTAATCTTAATTGGCTTCAACCTTAAGTCAAAGTCCAATTGTCATGTTATTTTCCCTTGACTCCCAATTATTCTTGTTGTGTGGATAGTATTCTTGTCCCATGATTCCCTTTATGTTAGGTGAAATCCCTAGTCAAATGGAACAAGAATGTTGCTTTCAATCCCTTTGCAATCATGTTACATAAAGTCCTAGCAAAATTGACTTTATGTGTTACACTTTTTAACATTACATTTTCATTCCTTTCTTTGGCTGATTTGGGGCGAAATCTGCCCTTATTAAGGGTCCAACATTTTATTCTCTAATCCCCTTTTGGCATTCATTTGACAAGTCAACATACCATTGTTTTGCCTAATTTAATTAAAACAATTCCTCATCCTTATGGCTTAATGGTTCGAAATTTTTGTCACAATTACAGTGACTTTCACATTGCCACAAAGTCCTTAAAATCATTGTTTTAGTATGTCATTTTGGCTATTAAATTGAAAGGTTCCCTGAAAAATAAACAATTTAATTGTAATCAAAACCCTCTCAATATTTCATTAATTCACACTTTGTACATTGATCATGAAAATTGGAGTGTTATAGTTTTTCTACCTTTTATCTTCAATAGGTGCCACTTCTACTTTTCCTTTGATATGACCATTTCATATCTTATGTTTTCTTAGATGACCATACATGTATCTCATCATTCTCATTTTAACTATCTCATGACCATTCCATATGTTATGTTTTCTTATAGTTTCCTCTTTAGAATCAACCGTCTTTACCATGTAATGTTGCTAGTATTAAATAATAGTTCTATAAATTTTTCATTTAAGCTTATTAGGTACTTTCTTATCATAAATAACTTTGTAGCCTTTTGCCCACTTGATCAACCACCCAACTTGTATTCTATATGAAAACCCTATAGCAATTTCATCTTGGATATCTAAATGTTGTCACTTGTGGAATGATTTGATCTCGTATTTTAACCTCCCAATCACTATTAACTTGCTTCCTACCAAAATGGTAATGTATATATTATGTATTAGTCTAAGTCAAGTGAAAACCTCTTGAATCCAACATCCGTTTCTATGACTCAAGTCTAAAGTTAATTTATTCTCTTGATGCAACTATAAGAACTATATCATTAGCAAAAAGTATGCACTTAGATGGGGATTTGTTCTTGTATAAGCTAAGTTAGAATGTCTAAAACCATGCTAAGCAAGTAAGGGTTCAGAAATGACCCCCTCACTGGTACAAAAAAAGCTTTTAAGACTGGAAGAAAAACACATCGTAAGACCAGATTTGCGACCTGTCTCGATACGGGTAGTCTTAAAAGTCTGTCACTTTTAAGACTGGATGCGAGACCGATCTTAAACAACTGTCTTTAGATCGGACTTTCAAACTATAAAGTCTTAAAAGAGTTACTATATAGACCTGATATATTTTTTGTTAGATCTTAAAACCTGACTTTTAAGACTAGATGAATAAATATGCCGGTCTAGAAGGACCGACTTTTAAGACCAGACATATCAAACAATAGGTCTAAAAATTCTGAATTTTAAGACCAATTTAATATATATAGCTGGTTTTAAAAGTTTGACTTTTAAGATATGATATTTAACAAACCTAACCAGTCTTGAAGGTCTGAATTTTTGGACTTGCTGTGAGATACATCTGGCCTTAAAAGTCAGTCTTTTTAGACCGTCATATTTATTCGTCTGGTCTTAACAGTCGGTCTTTTTAAACCGGCGTATTTATTTGTTCGGTCTTAAAAGTTAGACTTTTTAGACCTCCTGTGTAATACGTCTGGTCTAAATTTTCTCGTATTTTTTTCCCTATTTTATTTCTTCTTGATCATACACATACACATCCACCATCCAACCCAACACCTAAAAGACACTACTTTAAGCTATAAGCTATGAACAATCCATTATGAATTACAAATTGAATTATTGGAAATGAATACAAATATTATTCACCGTGAGTCATATGGCCTCTTAATGACTATACTATGATAGTACAACACCTAAATGAATATATACAATAAGATCAGTTACAAATTAAACACATCACATAAATGAATATGCATGCCCAATTCACCATGTTTTCATTAGATTCTCACCCAACAATGTAAATTCCTCTTTTCTATCACATGCCGCTTTTGGATCCTGCCACAAAAACAAAAACAAAAACAAAAGCTTCACAGTTAATGAAATTATTTAAGAACATAGGAAGGAACATAGTTAAAACCTTAAAGTTTTCAAATAATTTTGCATATAAATATTACCTTATGAATTATCTCTTTTATAAAGGGATATCCTCCCATATCCCTTCATGATGATCACTTCTTATGCTAGGTTCATTATGCGCTTCACATTCTTCGTTCATTTCCGAGGAACCCTTTGAAAAGGGAGTACTCTCAGAAAGACCATAATTTGAATGAATTTCCTCATCAATATCAATGACCCTTTTTCCTTAGAGAACTATAGACCACATTTTATTTTCTTGATCGGTGATATAGAACACTTGTTTCGCTTGTTTTGCTATAATAAAAGGTTCACCTCCAAAACTGTAACTATTAATATCGACTAATATAAATCCTAGCCGATCGATCTGAACACCATTATTGACATTAACCCACTTGTATTTGAAAATGAGAAATTTAATTTTAACATAGTCCACCTCTCAAATCTCTTCAATAACCCCATAATAAGGCATGACTGCCAATTTAGGCTTCTAGTCTTTTGAAGTGGAGAAGTGCATAGATTCAGCCTATAATATAACATCACTGCCAATGTGTGGTCTTTGACTGATTTAATAGTCAAATTTAATACTAGGAGAAAGAAGGGCAAAATTGCTACTTTTGTAAACTTCTGGGGTAAAATTGCTCCTCAATGAAAACTTCCTGGGCAAAAATGATACTTAACTCTTATTGGGTTGATGAGGTGGCATGCCATGTGTCATGAGGTGGCATGCCACATGTACACTCAGTTAAACTTAACAGTTAAAATTAATGGAGGGGCAAATTTGCTACCTTTTTCATACTTCCGAGGCAAATTTGGTACCTTTTTCATATTTCCGAGGCAAATTTGGTACCAAAAAAACTTCCGGATGTTAAGCGTCCCCTTAGCAAAACTTCTGGGGCAAATTAGTCATTTAACCCATTAGACAATAACAAGCTAATTAACATAATCCTATCATTGCAACCACAAAGAAACTCAAATATATATAATCTTCACACTACAAAATTCAATCTCAACTACAAATATCAAACCAAGACAATATCAGTTTCAAAATCATATACAATCATTCATAAAACTATGAAATCCAAATATATAAGTCTAAACTAATGGAATGATAGAAAGATTCCCCTGTATAGTCCATTGAGCTCAAACATAAATCCTAATCACCTAGAACCAAATGTTTTAGTCACACAAAACCATTGCCACAGTCCAGATTAGTTGCCCAACCAAGATTTCCATTGAAGCCAATGGCAATGTTGAATTGATGGGAAAGGTTAGAGAAGGCAGTGGGTTCTTGAAATGAGACAGTAGTGGAGTGGTGGTTAGAGAAATTGACAGATAGTGGATCTGGCAATGGTGGGATGCAAGAAGGACGATGGCAATGGTGGTTGGATGGCCAAACGGTGTTGTGAGAATGGAGAAGGAATGATCGGGTGGTCTTTTTCCTCCTTGCTGAAAACCAGAACCAAGATCTGAGCTCTAGTTCCTTCATAACTTTGATTTCTCCTCTGGTTTAGATCCAAATCATAGCCTTTCCAGGTCGAGAGGACTCCGGTGGTGGTAAGGGAGGAAGCCCTCTACAGTGGTGGCTCTTCGTCTCTTTCCCTCTCCTCTCAAGCTCTGGTCTGATATTTGGTGTTTCTCTTCTCTCTGCGGCGCAGTCTCTATATTCTCCAATGTCGAGGCTAGCACAACGAAGAAGACCTAATCGGTCTCTAGTCAAAACGCAAGTTTTGATCAGGAATTAATGAGTAAATACCCTATTTGGTCCCTGAAAAAAATCACGGACCCCTTTTTAGTCCCTCAGTAAAAATAACTCATCCTGTAATCCCTGACTACATTTGGGACACTTCACTGCATGTGTCCTCTTCAACCTGGAAGGACTAAACGTGGACGGTTTTTAGATTTTACAGGGATTACGGGATGAGTTATTTTTAATTAGGGACCAAAAACGGGTCTGTGATTTTTTCAGGGACCAAATAGGGTATTTACTCGGAATTAATATAGTTTGTGGAGGGATTAAATTGTAAAATATAAAATATTTGTGGGGCTAGGTAAAATATGCAAAAGTTATGGTCCTTTTCTATAATTTTCTTTGGCCCATTTTCTTCATTGATTTGCAATTTCAAGAAATTCTAGGGCTTTTTTGTAATTTTTCCCTAGTCCCTAAAAATATTAATTATGATCAAATTGACATTTTCCAAATCTCAAGTTTTCTTTCTAAACACCTACATTGTAAGATTAAGTACAATATAGTATCAAAGTCCAAGAAATTATTTGCTTGAATAATTAACATATTATGACCATGTTGCCTCTAATTAGACTTAATTCAATACAAATGCCTTAACTCAAATTAGTGTTTAATCATGAAATATTGGCCTATAAAATACATTACATTCCTCAAATTAATCGTGAAAAAACCTATAAAAATATTTTTTTCAATCACCAAGTTTTAGCATTATTGCACAAGTGTATGGGTTCAAAATAATCTCTTCTAAGTATGACTTTCTCTTTAACATTCTCATTCCACCACCAAGTTCCCTTATTTCTCCTACCACAACTTTTGAATTCTTCCAAAAATTACTTTAGCAACGTTCTAGCCCTCGGAGCCATTTCCTTTCCATCATGTGGCATTTCGCTGTGACTCAAATTCCTTCCTCTACAAGAGTCCTTTTGAAAAGCACCCACCTCTCACCTTTCAGCGGCCACTACTTAACCCATGGATTTACAACTTGTCAGTGACTTTGTCCATTACTTTTAATACGCATATTAAAGACCAGGACCCTATGTTGGCTAGCTAGTCACACCATATCCACGGATTACTTTGCAATTTTTACAAATCAAGGCTATTTACCAAAAAGAAGTTAATCTTGGATCTTGGGGCTCTGCTCTCATATGTGATTTCTTAAAACAAGTGTTGATAATCTTGAGATTGTATGCTTGTGAAAACTCAAAAATGTCCTCCATCATTAAGCTCTCCAAAACCAAAACCACCATGAATGCCCACACACTGTCCTGCCTCCTTACTGACATGTTCATTGAGGTTTCCACAAGAAAAAAAGTTTTCTTCAAGTGATACGTTTTGAATCAGCCTCTCCATATCTACCCAAAACTTATCTTTAAGATATGCTCATTCCCCTACTTGGGGTGCATAAGCGCTAATGATATCGGTAGTTTCCCTTCCAACAATCATTCTCAAAGATATCATTCTATCTTCAATCCTTTTTCCTTCCACCACATTCTTATTCCACTCCCCATCAATGATTATACCAACACCTTGCCTTGCATTTACTTTAATTTTGCCATGTACCAAAATTTTAAATATACAATTTCAATGGAATTTCCTCCAACACATTTATTTTATTAGAGGTACAAGAGATGTTTAACCTTTTTCTCCTGCATAACTCCCACCACCTCTCCATAGATTTCTCTGACAAGGTCTCAATGTTCGAAGTGCCAAATCAGATCTTGCGGTTTAACTTCTTTGGTTGCTTCAGTCAAGAAGAGTGAGTAACCCCTGTTCATTTAACACTACATTCAGGAAATGATACATCAACTCTTGCTCACTTCTCATTGTACTCAAGCCATACAGTGTGTTACTTTCAAGCAATGACATAACTTTTGCACCATTACTTTATCTATGTTCATATAAATTCGACAAAGTTTTATATTGACTATCGAGAGCCTAACACAACTCTCGTCCTTTATTGTCTATGCTTAGAACCAACCACTAAACATAGGCAGAGTTGATTTGATTTGGCCCTCCTCCTTTATGTGGGATCGTATAAACAATATAAAAATATTTTATAAATAGGAAGAACTTTTTTCCTTTTAAAAAAAATAGTCATCACTTTGTGCAATGATTATATGGTAGAACCTTGTATGAAAAGTGAATCAAAAAAAATTACTTGACTTGGGAACTAACCAAATGGCTTAAACAATACCACCTTGGGTTCAAAATATAAAAGCCAAATAACTAAATTTTGTAATCTAAAAGGTTACTTAAAATTGGTTAAAGACAGTAAATATGTAAAAAAATATGACTTACTTTACTAAAACATCCCTATTTAAGGAGATGGTGAGTAGGAGAGAGAATGAGTTTAAAAGAGAAGAGCGGGAAGGAGTGGAACGGGTGCATATAATTAATTAGGGGCAAAATTCAAATAAAAATAAATGATAAGACAGATTTTATATTAAAAAAACCATACCTCCTTACAAGCAGTTTGGCTCTTATTGTTTGAACCAGTGGGAGTACCACGTGTACATATAAATACATATACAGTCTTATTGCTTATAACCCAAAAATAAGACTAGACAATTGAGGAATTATTCATGTTGTCGAGCAGTGCAGGGTAGAGCCAGGAAATCGGGCTAAGCCCATCGGGCCGGTCCGTTTAAACCCTGACCCTGTAGGGCTCAAACTTGAAAAATAGGTCTGAAATTTGAAATTGGCCCTGCAGGGTCGGCCTTGGGCTTAATTGGGCCAGTCCTGTAGGGCCTCGGGCCGGCCCTGCAAGCTCGTTTAACTGTAATTTTTTTTTTAAAAAAAAAGACTTAGACTTCCACTTAATGAATGTGTTTATTTGTAATTACTTAGAATTTTTTTAGTTTAAACTATAACCTTTTTTATATTTATTATTATTTTGTATTAAAACACATAATTAGTTATTATAAATTTTAAAGAGGGGATGTTTTCATATTAAATAAATATATACTTTAGTATTACAATATTATATAAGTAATAAATTATAAATATATTCTGTGTAAAATAAGTATAATTATTTTTACCTATCAATAAAATCATGCAAGAACCGAAGGAATCTGCAGACACACAAAATTAAAAGAGGGAAAAGTATTTTGTCATAGGCATACATAAATGAATTCCTTTGTTTAATATTTTTTGAAAAAAGGGAAAACATATTTTTTGTGTTTATTTATTTTCTATTACGAATTAATGAATGTGTTTATTTGTTGAATGATTTATATTGTTTAGATATTAATGTTGATAAAATTTATTTGATAGATTAGAACTTTAATGATTGCAATTTATTAATTATATTTCTTTGAAAAAAATTGAAGGAAAAATAATTAATATTTGGAATAGTAATTTTCAAGCCCTGTAGGGCTAGCCTTGGCCTTAGTACTATCGGATCAGGCTTTGAAAAATAGATGTTTTCCTTACTTCAGGCCTTATAGGGCCGGCCTTGTTAGGCCTTGGCTCTGTAGGGTCAGGTCGGCCCTGATTCCCAGCTCTAGTGCAGGGTAACAATCCTGAAACAAAATTTTGATAAGATCCTTCCATAGTGGTTCAGGGATAGTTCAAAGGATGCACCGGCTTGTATTCTGTCTACTTGGACATTTGACAAGTATGACATTATATTGGAACAAAATCCTAACATCACACTTAAGGGAAGGCCAATAAAGCATGTTCTCAACTAGAGTGACAATCTTATATATATCAAAATTGCTACTTTAAAGTACTTGGCCAAATTGGATAAGTCAGGACATGAGCTTCAAATAGCTTTTGCTCTATAATCTGGACCCTAGAAGAAGCTGGTAAAGGGATCCATGATGTTAGCAGAATATATTTATTGTGATCATTGGAAGTAAATGGTAAGAGACTTGTTCTCTCTTAACTACGTCTTCAGTTCAAGGTGTGATAATTGAGAAAATGGTGTTGAGAACTCTTCCCCTATGATTGTGGGCCTAACTCAGGGCGAATCTAGATTAGTCGGAACCGACGAACCGGGTGGGCAACCAAATAAAAAATAAATAAAAATAAAATCTAAAATATTATATGATATGATAAAATAATTGCAGTTACTTTGGTACATTTGAAGAAAATTGTACCCATAACATAATTAGCTATTAATTCTCCCATATATACAAACCGAAATATAAATATACACACAAACACACAGTTACGCCCTTTTACTATAAATTTCATTATTGTTAGTATATTGACATGTAGAATGGGATTCTATCTTTATTCTCGTCTGATTAATCAGTTCATACACACATCAAGTTATTTATTAATTTATGATATAAATAATACATAGAATAGTAATTTTTAAATATCTATTAAATCGATATTTTAACTATAAAAAATAATTATATATGGGCCACTCGTAGAGAAAGACAAGCCATTAGTGCTCCACATTGTATGCACACTCTACATGTCCCTTCCCTTTTTGACTTTAATACAAGTCACTTTAATTCTTCATCATTTACTTCACGCTATAAATTTGATATATGAAATTATTGGTATTGAACCTGTATGACTTACTTCAATTAGTATATTCTTCACAACAATCATGAGCGGTTTCCACGAAATTCAAAACCCAATATCATCAGGCTTTGCTATAAAGAGAGAGGACATGATTTGGTTTTATCATACCTTCCTTATTGATTATTGTTAAGCTTCTTCACAACAAAAATGGCTTGGAATTCAGTGCCTCTCCATATCACTTATGAAGTAGTGGGTTGGCTTGTTTTCACTTTGTGGTCTATCAGTTTCTACCCACAAGTCATCTTAAATTATCGCAGAAAAAGGTTTCAACAACATGTATCAACTTTTACTATTCCTTTTTACTTCTTTCTTTTTACCATTCTAATTTGCCTGACCTCATGGTTTTCGAACTGTTTCAGTGTGGTAGGATTGAACTTTGATTTTGAGGTGTTGAATCTCACCAAGCACACGTGCTATCTGATATACAATGCATCTCTATACTTCAGCTCTACTGTTCAGAAGCAGTACAAGGACAAATATGGTCAGGATGAGGTTAGATCAATATTGTATAATCCAATTATAAATACTAATTAATTATCAAAGCTTAAAAATTTCACACTTAAAAACCATTTCTTATTTTCATCCATGATTCAGATGATACCTGTGGCAGCAAATGATGTTGCTTTCTCATCCCATGCTGTTCTACTCACAGCTTTTACCATTTTCCAGATTGCCATCTACGAAGTTAGTACCTTGCTTTCTTTTCCCTTGATCTCTTTGTACTTTTTTATGTTTTTTATTAATTGTTGAAATTCCTTTTTTTGTTACTGCAGCGGCGAAATCAGAAAGTGTCAAAAATAGCTTGTGGAATTCTGTTTGTTGCTTGGTCACTTGCTGGAATATGCTTCTTTATTGCTTTGTCTAATCATCATTGGCTCTGGCTTCTCTCAATATTAAGGTATATCGTTTATGCTTTTATAAGTAATTAATTTTCTTTTCGCCCATGTATGCACACATAAATTTAATGAATGACATAATTATAAGAAGTTTTATTTGTTATTAATTTTCCTTCTAATGAATTATTATGTTGGAATGAACTATTTTGCAGTGGCATTCAAGTTTTTATGACTGTTATAAAATATCTGCCTCAGGCTGTAATGAACTTTGAGAGAAAGAGTACAGAAGGATGGAGCATTGGTAACATTTTGTTGGACTTTTCTGGAAGCATAGGAAACTATTGTCAAATGGTTATACAATCCATAGATCAAGGTTTGTATTGACATCACTTAAAATAATATTTTTGACTTAATAATCTCACAATTACAAAATTTCAAATCTCAGGTTCTTGGGCAAACTTCTTGGGAGATATTGGGAAACTAATGATTTCTCTGGTATGGATCATTTTTTGACACTGATCAATTATATATGGAATATTGATGGCAATGAAAGTGTTAATGGTTATATTATTTTGACGTCTTTCAGGTTTCTGTATTGTACAACATTCTATTCATGGTCCAACATTATATACTATATCGACCAAAAAAAGTCTCGAACTCAGAGACCGTACCACCTAAAGTTGTTAACCAGAGCAACATGTCTCCAAATAAACCAGTGGTGAAGATTGTGGAGGATTCGGTGTAGTTCATGATCCATCTTTAAGTAATCACATTATCTGGAAAATAAAGTTATCCATCTTTAAGTAATTATCTGGAAAAAAAAGTTTATACATATAATATTATGTATGTTGTAAGGATTCAAGGTTTTTGCCCTTGAATCAATTTGCTTGCGATGGATTTATGAAGGGAGGTAGTCACTTGATATTGGCCAAAAGGCTGAGAAATGTACTCACTTGAATAAAATACGCTACCAAGTAACTAGTGTGTTACTTGGGTTACTTGAATAATTATACTAAATAAATAGGCTTTCTACACAAACTGATGTAGAAAGTTTGTGTGCTTTTTTAACAATTTGTTCTTTTTCTCTCTTAATCTCAGGTTTTCACTTGAAACAAATACAATGAACAATATAGCCCAACAAATGCAACCACCCGGCAATTAATCAACAAACAAGTCAATTAAACCACAAGTTCTAATTATATAGTGCCAACAACTAAGGAACAATTTCAAATAATAACTTTTTCAGTGTACAAAGGTGTCCTTGTTTATTGCACAAAAAGATAAATAATTAAAATTAAAGGGAACTAATGTTGTAGTAGATCATTTTTTTTTCCCCAAATAATAACTTTTTCAGTGTACAAAGGCGTCCTTGTTTATTGCACAAAAAGATAAATAATTACAATTAAAGGGAACTAATTTTGTAGTAGATCTTTTTTTTTCCAACAATGTTGTAGGACCTCAAGAAAGTGAGTTCCGATAGGTATATTCTAACATCCTAGTTTTTATTTTCAGAAATAAAATAATTTAGAAAAAATTAATTAAAATGATTTTTTTCTTCGTTTTTTTAACTTAACAGCACTGGTTTCCTTTCACTTAATGGAAATAAAATGAATTATATATATATATATATATATATATATATATATATATATATAAAGTTTAGGTGGGGGTAGACATCGGCAACTCACCAGGGCCAGGACATACCTCCAAGCTCAAAGAGTGTTTACAGAGGTACTTACTGATCACCTACCAACAAAGCCATCACATTGACCAGCGAGTATTGAACCCCCTCCCTTTTGGAATGAAGGCCGATGTCTTAGTCAACTGTGTCACTTCTTATTAGCAAATAAAAAGAATTATTATTATTATTATTATTTTTTGGTATCCCATTTAATTTATCAGAACCTTCAGTTTTGACTAATTCTAATTTCGCCCCGCGTCGGGCCCTCAGTCGTGGGGAAAGAGCTCTCAACACCATTTTCACACCTTGAATTGAGGACATAATGGTGGGAAAGTAAATCCCTTACCATTTTGCTCCTAATGGTTGTCGGTTAAATAAAAAGAATTATAATAGTAGTAATGATATAAAGGTTAAAAATGTAAAGGTCAAAAAAGAGAAAAAAAAAAGAAAAAAAAAAAAGAAAAGCCCAAGTTCAAAACTTTCAAGCCCATTAAAGTCTAAAATAAATATATACAATATGCCTAAAGGCCCAGGCCTTTTAACAAATCAGAATGTATACTTTTTGAGATACAGAGAGGGTGGGTGCACGGTCTTGGTCCGCCATTTTCATATCAGCTCAAGACTTCTTGGTCCACCATTTTCATTTCAGCTCAATACTTACATTTTAAAACTAATTTTGGTACCAGCACTACTAGTAGTGTAGTGGTATTGTGATTAATTTTTCTTTTGGATTCGACCCCCCCTCCTCTATCGCCTTGTATAAAAAAAAAAAAAAACTAATTTTGGTAAATAAAATCGCTCATATTCACTGAGATTTCTCCATTAATAATTGTTATACTTAACTATATCTTTTCAATGGATGTATAATTATGACGATAAGAGAGAATTTAGAGATTAGGGTTTGGTGTAAATATTGAATTTCAATAATAGATGACTTTAGGATTGTAAAGCTTCATGATAAAAAAAAAAGGGATTGTAAAGCTAATTTAGTAGTAAAACTTTATTGGTTTAGATTTGTCTATTGGGTGACTTAATGATTTAAAATTAGTTTAGGATTTATGATATTTGTATTGGTTAAATTTGAGTTAAATAACTAATTTAGGTTAGCTGGAGGTATTATTGAATTTTTGCCGATTTTGTGTGGATAAAATTTGAAATTGGTGGTTGAAATTTTGTATGGAATTTAAGGTTTTATAATTTTGTGGATTTTATATAAAATATAAGATGTCATAAGATGTTATCATTATTATCATTTTCCCTTATTAATAATAATAATAATAATAATAATAATAATATTATTATTATTATTATTATTATTATTATTATCTTTTTCCCTTCTCTTTCTCTCTTAGGGTACGAAAACATGTGCAGATTTTTGCGAAAAAATGTTTTTTTTTTCCAATGTCTCTCACTTGCTCAATTAATATACTTGGGTTAATGGTAATTATAGCTTTTTTTTCTTCTTCTTTCCTCTTCAAAACCGTGCCCTTCATTAACTCATGGGAGAGCGAATTTTTCTTTATTGTCTTGCTTTTTGGATGATGTAATATGAGTGATGCCATCAAGCTGACTTAAGCATGATGTAATTAATTTCACTCTTCAAAATTTAGCCTTTAATTAACACCCATTTTTTTCATGACCACATTTTTTTTCTCCATTCACTCCTATGTAAATTGAACCTTCTTTTTGGGCTTCAAGAATTGTCTTTCCTACTTGGCCCAATAGCTCATAATCCTTGATTAAGTCCGTAACATCTTCTTAAGCATTTTTGGAAATTTTGTACTCTTTTCTCTATTTCTCCCGTTAAACATTTCGCCCAAGGGTAAAAAGGGAAAATGAAATATATTTGACTCCCATTATTATCTCTTCCTTAAGGTTATCCTTAACCATAATTATTTAATTACACATAAACAAATAATTTCACATTCTCATCCTATTTTAATTATTTCATGCAAATAAAATGTTTATCATACATGATTTCATAAAAATTCATACATGCAAATCAATTCATATTAAGGCACATAAAAAATGGGGATGTTACAAACAATCTTGAATATTTTATACATGGCACAGGGTTTTCTACAACTTAAATTAAGTTCTATGGGCTTTTTACAACATAACTTTTTTTTTTAAAAAAAAAAAACGTGGCAACTAAAAACTAGCTGATCCATCATTATTAAAAAAAAAAAAAACCGTTAATCCATTAAATACATAGGCAACAAGCTAAGTTAAAAAGAAAATAATCTTAAAGTCACTTGAAGTGATATATAGCACACACTTAAACTCACTGAACATAAGTCAATTTCTGCAAAAAGCGGAAGAATGTTTTTAAGACTTTTCTGCATTGTATGTAGCTACACCTCGCCTAGATACTGAATTAAACCCAGTGACTTGACTTGGCAACTAACCAATTGGCTAAAAGTGTGTCTGTGTGGGTGTGGGTGTGTGTATGTGTCTAGTTCCGGGCAAGGGTGTCTAATGCCCCAATCTCTAATTCTCTGTAATTGTCCCCTTTTTCAGTAAGATATCAATATTGAAGCCTTCATTCTAAAGCTTTGTTGGAAGCTTATGAATGATACGGATGCATCGTGGGTTCAGGTGTTGAGATTAAAATACAATTGTCATAACTTGAGTAGGTTGGAGATTACTAAGAAGCAAAATTCTTCTCTTACTTGGAAAGGCATTAATGAGATTTGGTCTCCTTTCAAGAAGGGCATGGGAAGAAAGATTGGCAATGGACAATCTACCTCTTTCTGGTTTGAAAATTGGTCTGTAATCAATTGCTCACTTCTTCATCTTATCCAAGGTTGCGATGGTTTGATAAATAGAAACAAGAAAGTGGCTGATTATGAGGATTCCTCTGGAAGTTGGGACATTGCGTGCAAAACTTCAAATCTAGTTTCCTCAGCATATTGTAGAAAAAATTCTATGTGCATACCCACCCCTAGGGTAAAGGGGAGAGGATAAATACCTTTGGAAATCATCTGATGGTTCTTTTACTGTAAAATCTGCATATTTCTCTCTTTTTACAGGTATACGGAGGGAGGCGAACAACATTTGGAAAGCTCTATGGAGGTAGAATGTACCAGAGAAGATAAAGTCCTTTATGTGGCTGCTTAGACATGATAGAGTTCATATAGCATAGTTAAGGAAGCGGAGGGGTCTACTGGTTGAGGCTACTTGCCCATTTGGTTGCAGCGGTGAGGAAGACTCCATACTCAAGATTAGGGACTATCCTAATGCCATGAGTCGATGGAAGTCTGCGGTTTCTACTCTTGCTTGTCCAACCTTCTCATTACAATGAGTTACTGGATTAGGTAGGTGGAACCTAAAACATGAGGCAGGGGCAAGCTATACCAAAAAGATCAAATGAGCCATTCTGTTTGGATACATTTGTTGGGACATATGGACCATGAGATGTAAAATGCTTCATGACGAAACTAATTGTAATATTCCTGTGGATGCTCAGGACTCTTTTTTCAGGGCGTGTTGGGACCAAGAACTGATTGAACGATGCTCTTTTGTTGGGGGACTGATCACTAAGGATGCCGACGGACAGAGTGTTTCAAGGGATCACAAAAAGCTTGAAACCGATTGATCAGTTAAGCAGAAGGGCAGTAGCGGCTGTGGAGGTGCTCTTAAGGATGCAGAAGGGAGATGGATCTATGGTTTCAGTTGGACGCTCACCTCTATTCCTCCAGCTACAGCAGAACTTATTGGGATCATTAATGGTCTTAATCTGTGTTGGGCTAAAGGCTTCAGGAATGTTGTAGTTTATTCGGGCTGTATAGAAGCCATTGATTTGTCTACGGGGCTGTGATGTGAACCACCCCTTTAGGGATATCATAGATGATACATGTTTAGCTATACATTGACTGGTTCTGTTTAAACATACAATAGGGATAAGTTAGGCACAACTGATTATCTTGCAAAATTATCGCATACCATATTAGACAGCTTTTGTATCATTGATCAATCTCCACCTAATTTTGAGAGGGTAGATCTTGATGAGGGATAATGCTCTTTTTGTATTTTCCTCACTAGGTTGTAATGATATCTAGTACTATTAAAAAATGAAATTGAATTCTAGGAAACTCACTTATTGAGAGTGGTGGAAACCGTTTGCGCTTTAAGCTTTAAAAAGGATTATACCTTGATTAAATAAAAACAATGCACCCATTTTATGTTGGATGCACAATTAGTTCCACAAAAGAAGAAACAAAATCTCATTGAAGGTTGAATTCATATTTGGTGCTTTTCTCTTATGTGCTTCTTAGGTGCTTTTCCCTCTAATTAAAGGGATTAGACATTTTTTTTTTATTTTTTTTAATATATTCTATTTATTTAGATTAGATTATATGCTGGATCTTGAGATTTTTTGTGTACCCAATATCTTAAATTAATTAATTTTCAGTCTTGAATTAAGAAATATTTTTCTTGTAACCCCAATATCCTAGAAATTAATTAATATGAGATACTGAGTGTTATAAAAAAAAAATTAGGATGCAGCATATAATCTAATCTCAATAAATAGAACATATAAAAAAATTCAAAAAAATTAAAAAAAAAGCCTAATCCCTCTAATTAGAGAGAAAAACACCTAAAAAGTACATAAGAAAAAAGCACCCAATGTGAATCCAGCAGAACAGGAGAGGGGGGGGGGGACTCCTCTTCACTTTCTACACTAGTTGTCAGTTGTAACCAATGTAAAAAGTACAACTTTTCTACACTACCTAATGCATAATCAGTATGGAAAGTGTAACTTTCAACGACAATTAATGTCACAACCACTGTAGAAAATGGCCTTTCGACACTAGTTAATGTATAATATAATATAGGGTTAAGGAGTTATTTGGCCAACAAACTATTGGCTCAGAAGCGTCCAGCACAATTAACTTTTAAATAGGCCAAAAATACCCATAGACTTTTAAAAATGTGCACTCACCACAATAAACTTTTAAAAATGGGTGCCCCCTTTATTCTCTCATAGTCTGACATACTTGTTGCCCGCCTTTGTTCGTCGTCATCCCCGAATCAATGAGTACACCTGATCAAAAAAATCTTGATCTTCAACCCAAAATAATTCTGTATCGTAAAGATCAAAGGACATGCCTGTTTAGACGAATAAGCTGATAGTTAAGTTCTGCTAATCGAGCATTTTTCTTTAGCAATTTAATAAGACAAGGCTAGATTGAGTTTTGTTAAATTGAATCCATTATATGCATGATTTAGGCCAGCAGACTTACCAATCCAATAGGTAAGAAAAACAACAATTGCTGAATCATAGAGAATAGAATTTGGATATGTGAAACATGGAAAAGGAAGGAACCTGACCTTTGACAAATTCTTCGAGTTCAGAGGCGCGAAGTGAAGAAGCGTCCACAAGGTTTTTGACACAGAGGCGGTCATCATTGTGATCTTCTTTGAGTTCTAGAAGAGTACGGGGAAGACGAAGGGAGGAGCCATGGAGATTGAATGAAAGAGCGAGATTTTCTCTGTTCTTTTTGATGCTCGCACTTCAGGTTCAAAATTCAAATGCAGCTGAACAATCGAAGTGGGGAATTTTTGTTGCCATACTGTTTGTTGGTTTCCCCTATTTTCACTAAAAAAAAAAAGGACAGAAGAAGAGGTATGAGAATTTTTTAAGAAAGCTTGTACTAACCTTGCTTTCAGCCATTCTGTTAACCATTCACACTGATCAGTGATCACAATTGCCAGCTTAATGTTTGTTGACGGTGTGAACTGACGGATCTCCAAAGGAATGAAAAAAATTTACAACAATTAAATGCCATAATGTGGCCGCAGTATAGTCACCATATTTAAATGCCATTAAATGGTTGCCAAAAAAGGGGACCTAATTAATATTATGATTCACACTACATGAAAAACTTGAGGGAAGATTATGATTCACACTGAATGAAAAACGGGAGGGAAGAAGAAGAAGGGACCTAAGTAATATTATGATTCACACTACATGAAAAACGTGAGGGAAGATTATGATTCACACTGCATGAAAAACGTGAGGGGGGAGGAAGAAGAAGAAGAAAACATGAGGGAAACGTGAGGGAAGATTATGATTCACACTGCATGAAAAATGTGAGGGGGGAGGAGGAGGAAGAAGAAGAAGAAGAAGAAGAAGGAAGATTATGATTCACACTGCATGAAAAATGTGAGGGGGGAGGAAGAAGAAGAAGATTATGATTCACACTGCATGAAAAACGTGAGGGGGAGGAAGAAGAAGAAGATTATGATTCACACTGCATGAAAAACGTGAGGGAGGGAGGAGGAAGTGAGGGGGGAGGAAGAAGAAGAAGATTCACACTGCATGAAAAATGTGAGGGGGGAGGAAGAAGAAGAAGAAGAAGAAGAAGAAGCACATATGAAAAATAAGCAAATCCAATCCAGTTCAGAAGAAGAAGAAGAAGAAGCAAATCCAATCCAGTTCAAAAGAAGAAGAAGAAGAAGAACTACATTTGAAAAATAAGCAGATCCAATCCAGTTCAGTTAATAAATAAAATATGGAATATTATTTTAGAATAACAACTACTTTTGAAAACTTTTTAAAAATTAGGAAGATTATGATTCACACTGCATGAAAAACGTGAGGGGGGGAGGGAGTGAGGGGGGAGGAAGAAGAAGAAGAAGAAGTACACATGAAAAATAAGAAAATCCAATCCAATTCAGAAGAAGAAGCAAATCCAATCCAGTTCAAAAGAAGAAGAAAAAGAAGAAGAACTACATATGAAAAATAAGCAAATCCAATCTAGTTCAGTTAATAAATAAACTATGGAATATTATTTTAGAATAACAACTACTTTTGAAAACATTTTAAAAATTAGGAATATATTATAACACCAAAAGGAACCCTATCCAATTTATTCACCTAATTCATTTTAACAAAAAAAAAAAACTTTAATCAACACATGCCCTTTCACATTCCATCTATTAGGAGAAATGACATTTTGGACTAGGTTTAGAGTTTTGGATTGTGTATAAAACAATGTCCCCCCACATATTGCCAACAACTAATTCTAATCTCTCAAAACGGCAACTATAAAGAGACCTTATTTTTGTCCCCCCATACATTGCCAACCACATTCGGTATTCACACTAAACAACTATTCTAATCTCCCACAATGGCAACTATAGAGCGAGACCTTATTTGTCAAATCAATGACAATAAAGATACTGGGTTATCGTTGCACGTGTTCTTAGGAAGCTGGTTGGAAGAAAAAGTACTCTATCGTATGATGCCTAGAAGGTGGGCATGATTCTGGTGGATGAATTCCCACTAATTATACACTAACTTCTACAATGTCACTTACATCAATATCAATATATATATATATATATATATATATATATATAAAATAACCTTTCTCTTCAAGTCATTTAGAAAACGGCTTATCTGGCTTGTCTCACAAATTACTGTTCATAAGCCGTTCAATTGATTTTGGGCTCCGTGTGAGCTGATCTTCATCTCCAAAACACAATAAATCAAACCTCTCTCCTCTCTCCTCTCTCTTTTCCTCCATCCTTTTTATTTCACCAAAGTCCTTGCCTTCTCTCATCACGTCTTATAGCATACGAGAATTCAAAATTTGAATCCCTTCCCTCTCACCTCTCTCTTTTCCTCCGTACTTTTCCTCAAAGTCCTTATCTTCTCTCACATCACGTTTTATAGCTTACGGGAATTCAAAATTTGAATCCCTTCTTCTCCCTCCTCTCTGTGCTCCCTCTTTTTACTCTCCCTAGCCCCCAATGCCCCATTCCTCTCAGTCCAGAATCCTTAGTTCCTCTCATGGCTGCCTCATTTCTTCTGTGTTGTCTAAAATCCAGTGAAACCAGTCACCATTGCTCAAGCTCCACCTTTCTTCCACCTCTAGGATCCTGTTGTTGTTGTCTTCTTTTTCTCAGATCCTGTTGCTGTCGTCTTCATCTTCTGCAACCAGTCTTCCACCTCTCGGAACACCATTGCTCAAGTTTGCACTTTTCAAGTCTTCAACTCTTGGATTTGCTGTTATCTTCTTCTTCTTCTTTCTAAGATCCTGTATGCCATTTTTCCTTCATCGCTATTAACAATGTTTATTTTATTTTATTATTATTATTATTATAGTGACCAAAGGTGTGATAGCAAGCAGATGTGCCACGGAAGGGAGTTTGAACCAGAGCTTCAGCTTGCGAACAAGAGAGCCATTTTCGAGAAACATGGAGGGATTAAAGGCCATGGCTGTGGATCAAAGAACGAGAGAGAGAGAGAGAGAGAGAGGTGGAAGAGGAAGAAGAGGACTTCGTGTGCTTATCTTATTTTTTTTTCATTCTTCTTCATTTATATCCACTAGAGAAAGAAGAGGAAGAATGAGAATCTCTCACAACAAGTTGATATAAATACCTCCAACGAATTGAATGAGGACTACAAAACAGATGTGTGAACAAGAATTCAGAGAAACACACCATCTGGCTATGCAAGGTAAATTTTATGGATCACAACTTCTTTTTGCTCTTCAAATCTTCATATTTTCCCAAACAAAAAGTGTAGTCCAAATTGCAAACCCGTTTCTCTGTCTACTTATGCCCCCTCTACTGACTTTTTGCAGCGGGCTCATGTATTCATCCTTCCTGCAGCACTATTGATCTAATGTCTTACTAGTAGAAAGCGTATGTGCCACGGAAGGGCTTTTACCGTTCACTTTCTCTCTCTACCACCATCGCTGGAAACTACCATCGGGCATGGAGAGGAAGATGATCTAATGTTTTACTGGTAGAAAGCATATGCTCGCCTATCGTTCTTTCCTCACACCCTCACCGTTGGTTGTTTCTTTGACGCCGTTCTCTGTCAACCTTCAAAGTCTCAGAAGAAGATGATGCTCGTCGTTCTGTGCTGATGCTTATTAAATCAATTCGCTGCTATGTCCCAGCAACAAAAAAATAATCGCTGCTATAAAAGTCTCTGCTTTTTTATTCAATTTGTTGCAATCATCCTTCAAATACTTGGTTGGTGCAACTTTTGACCAAAAAGCAATTAAATCAAATGATATGGGTGAAGATAGAATATCACCTAGAGGGGGGTGAATAGATGATCTCAAAAATTTTAAACTTCTTTTCAGATTGTGAGCAAAATAGAGACTAATAAGATGAATGAACACAAGAGAGTTTACCCTGGTTCGGTCTAAATCTTTGACCTACATCTAGTCCCCAGAACACCTGCGATTTCACTATTTTTCAGAACGATCATAGACTTTGTAAACAAAGGATGGTCCCTTCTACTCTTGGACTCCACTCCCCCTTACAAGTTGTAATCTATACACCCACTCTTAAGGTTCCACAACCTTAAGTTACAATCAATAAAGGAATAAATGTTTAAGTACTCCTCACGAGTTGATAGATAATGAACACTGAAGAACAGACTTTGTAAAATAGTTGAAACAACACTATCAAATTGATTGCGTACCGTTTCGGTAGTTGGCGAATTGAATGCTTCAGCTATTTATAGTTGATTCCATTAATGACTATTGTTGAAGCCCATGAAGTAGCCATTGGGTCTCTTCAATATATCCGTTAGACAAATGATACATTCGTTGAGAGTTTCGCCGTCTTAGGAAGTATGTGCAGAACGAACATTCTCTTTCATTCTTTCTGTTGTATCCGTTGTGAGATGGCATTAAATGTGCAGTTGGAGAATATCAGAGTTGGCTTTACTTTGCTCAGTATATCGGTCTCCGAGAATATGACGATTTAGGTAGCTACATTTAATGCTTCTGACAGTCGAGATTGGTTCATTCAAATTCGCCGGTAATTTATGTCTAAATGATCTGAAACTCATGAACAAATTGGTTAATAGCATTTGGTAATCATAATCAGAAATAATCAAGTGAGATATTGATCCATTCGATGATTCATGAATTTCGTATACGATGATTTGAAAAACAGGGTGAAGTTGTTTGAGCAAAGATTCATGTTTGCTCGAGCATGCTGCTTTGAGAGTCTGAGGAAATGCACCTTGCTCGCTGATGCTCGAGTAGAAAAATTTCCTTGCTCGAGTATGATGCTCGAGCATGAATATATCATGCTCGGGCAAATCCTTGGAAATCAGTTTAAATACCCTTTGCTTCTCTGTTGCTCGAGCGTGCTTTTCAGCTTACTCGAGCATGTTGCTCGAGCATGATTATTATCATGCTCGGGCAAGCTCCCTAGAATAAACACATGCTGATAACTTAGTTGAAACGATTTGATACATGCTGATGCTCGAGCATGTTTTAGTGCTTGCTCGAGCATGGTGCTCGAGTATGATGTAAACTATGCTCGGGCAACCTTTTTCAAACAGAGAGAAGCGCCAGCTGCTCGTCCTTACTCGAGCAGCATTTTGTGGTTGCTCGAGCATGTTGCTTGATCTAACCATATTTTTATATGATTTTTGGTAATAAAATTGGGATTTTTAATGCATTTTATCATGGTTATTGAGCTTAAAATACTTTTCTTGTGATAAATTGATATTAAGAGTAAATATATTAAATTAGGGCTAAAAAGGGTAAAATTGTCAAAAAATGTAATTACTCTTAATTATTGCTTTTTATGAGAATATTTAATGTTAGACTAATTATTTTATTTGTGGATGGCTGAAAAGATTAAATCAAATTTGAAAATGAAAGTTTTAAATCAAGTTTTTAATTTTTCAGTTTGGTCCCTACTCCAGTACTTTTTAAATTTTCACTTAGATCCCTTACACAAAAACTCTGCATTTTGACATTAAAGGAGGGGGGCAGCTGAAACTTTGACTTTTTCTTATTCATTAAATCAGAAAAATGCAGCTGACCAGATAAAAAAAACGCAAAGAAAGAAACCAAAGAATCAGAAAGAAAAGAGATCACACTAACGCCCAAAGGAGAGAATCACGCAAAAGACGCAAAAACAAGAATCAGAAACGGAGCAAACAGAAAGGAGGATCGCGGGAAAGTCGCAAGAATTCAGAGGGAAGGATCATTGATTAAAAGAAAGAATTCAGGGCCGGGATTCAGAGGGAGATGCAGACCTTTTCTCACAACCCACCTCGCCGGCGACACAGCCACCTCCCACCGTCGCCTGCGAGTTTCACCTCCTTCACCATCCAGTAACCTTCATCACCTTCCACTCTCTCTCTCTCTCCACCATTGCAGCAAGAGTCGAACCTCCAGACCTTCGATCAGCCACCACCACCGTTCCCAACTCCCTCACGAATTGCATAAAGATTCACATCTCTCTCTCTCTCCACCATTGTGCTCAAGAGGCTAGCTAACACTGAAGCAATGTGTGGCTGAGATTTTTGCTTCTTGGGGTGGAAAATGGCCTGAGTTCCAAAGCTCAAAATTTAGGGGAGTTTATTTTGTTCAATTTATTTTCTCTATTGCATTTTAATTTCCTAGTTTTATGAATATTATTTTGTATTTTGTTTTTAGATTTAGTTGTTTGTCCGTTTGGAAAACTTTGTGGATTGAACCTATGCGATTGGATTGAATTTTGTGGATTATTAGAATTATAAATTTGAATTTCCTTATTGATTCAGTGAAATTATGCTTTCTACGTGCTATTGTTAGATAGTATGATTGAATTGAATTAATTGAGTGGCGTGTTATCGCACTCTTATCTAGAGGAAGCAAGTTACATTAATTTAATACTAATCACACACTAAGTGGTTTTAAACAATATCTCAAGAGGTAGTAGTTAGCTACGTTAGTAAGAGTTACTATTAATTGGGAATATTGGACTCAAGTGTTATCTTGGGGTTTTTCATCTAGACTTAGTGAAAATTTACTCCTACATTTAATTGAACTATGATAGTCATTATTCCATTCCAAGAGCAATCATTCACCAATTTTATAAAAAAATACCAAAAACATTAGTTTAGCATTTAATTTAATTGCAATCTTATTTTAGTTAATTAATTGAAAAATCCAAAACCTATTTTTCCCCTTGTTTTAATTGCATTTGCATGTCATTTAGATTACTTATGACTCAATAAAAGGCTCCTCGAGAAGAGAGAACGATCCTTGGTTTGCCTATACGCAATCATTGATTTATTTTTGATTGTGGACCCCAAGGCTAAAGACAAAAAGGCCCTCATCACTGCTCGAGCAGCATTTTTCAATGCTTGAGTAGGCACTTTAGCAGAGCAAAACACATAGGTTGCTCGAGCAACCTTTTAAGCTTGCTCGAGCAAAGTATTCGAGCATGCTTTTTCTTTCTGCCGAGTATACTTCTGCTGTTGCCTTGTTCAGACACGCTCGATGTTGCTCGAGCAGGACCTTATGGTCTGCTTGAGCAAGGTCTTATCAATTTGCTTCTGATATACCTCACCCACAATGTTGCTCGAGCAAATATTATTCCTTGCTCGAGTAACATCCTGAAAACACAATTATCAAATTCATTTGCCCTGCTCTTTGCTTATTTATTTTCACAACTTTGAGAATTGTAATCATCAAAAACACACGAGCCAACAATGGGGACACAATTATTTCAACTTCTTCTCGTGGGAGTGTTGGCAACTTGTCAAGGGGAAATTTACATCAAATGACCCAGCGGCTGAAATTATGCTTAACAACCCAATCTCTTTCTCTATGCACTGTTTTCCTATTTCTTACGTTGGAATGTAGTTAATTTGTATTTTCAATGTACATGTATATTTTCTCGGGAAAGTACAGGCTTGTTTCTTTATGAAATAAATGTAGGGAACGACAATTGAAGGCGATGTCACTCAAGCAACTGAGAGAACGTTACATAAAGGAGCTCAAAAAGGGTGATGTTTATCAGTTTCAAAACTTTGAGATTTTGGCAACAATGACCAATATAAAGTGACTCCGCACTCCTGGAGGATTTGACTTCACAAAACGACATTTTTCCAACGGAAATATACAACTTTGTCCCTATTAAAAACATCGCGGATTACACCGCAGATAATGAAGAACTAATTGGTTAGTGCTTGGCAGTAAGATCTTCTTAGCCATTTATATTTCTAAAAGTTCATTGTCATGTTCATTTGTTGTTTTTGCGAGAGTAAACTTCAAGGCAAACCTCTTTCCCGGCTTCATTGGGTTCCTTCAAGCTTTTGAAGAATCTGAGACCTTCAACGAATCTTATCCTTGCAGATACATACAGAGTAATGTTTATTCCATTTAATGTGCCACTTTTATTATATTGTGTACAGTGGCGGAATCCGGAAAAAAATTTAGCTCGGCCAAAAAATAAACATATTGAACTATTCCTTTTAGTTCTTATTATAAGGCACTAACTAACAAGTATATTTAGTCCTTTTTATAAGGCACTTGCTTATTTCTAAATAGTATTAAATATTTTTATGTATACCCATAATTAAAAAAGTAGTGAGTGAGAGTAATAATTAATAAAAATTAATTATTACTCTTTTTTTGAGCAAAAAAAAGGAATAATAATTAATATAATATTAGAGTTTAGTATAATTAATAAGGATAATATTAAAAATTACTTAAATTTTAGGACAAATTTAATGACTTTAATTGTTTTTATTGACTTGTGAGAATTATTAGCTGGTTCCTAAAATAAGGACCAGAATGAGTATTTACTAAATAATATCAAATAACCTTGAAAATACAAATAAATAATAACTTATAATTATAAATTGAAACAATATGTAAGATGATACTAATTTTTTCGGTATCTCAAACAAGAATTTTACTTTCTTTTCACATACTAATGAGTAATGAAACAAATATTATCTTGACAGAGAAGATAAAAAAATTAGCTGGGGTCAAATTTATGACTAAATAAAATATCATATAATAAATATATATATATTTTCACAAATTTTATAAGATCAATCGAGACCAACTGAGGCGAAGACCCCAACTAACCATCAAGTAGTTCCGCCACTGATTGTGTAGAACACTCAATAATTAAGTTTGCTAGTGGTATCGTTGTGCAGTGATGCTACAGTCAATGTAGTACTGTTTGGGAACTGTGCGACGCAGACGTTTAACAACAAGGATGTTGAAATGGAGCCACCGATTGTAGTTGTTATCAGGTTCGTGAAGCTAAACAAAAATAAAGGTAAATAATATAATTGTGCAACCTTTAAAAGACTAAGTACGTGTTCCCTTTTACGTGATACTACCTCCGGATTAGTTAATTTTTTTTAGAGAGATTAAAGAAGCTAAATAAGTAACTTAATTATTTCATATGTTAAATTTTTTAAGATTATATATTAGTTTATTAGTCAAATTAATAAGTTTGAAAAAAAAATAAAAATAAAAATACTTTAAAATAATTTAATCAGCTTCCTTAATCTCTCCAAAAAAGTCAACTTGCTCTTATAATTAAGACCGGAGGGAGTAATATTTAACACTTGACAGCGTACGGGCACATTACTAATGCTCTGGAAGCTACAAGAGTTTTGTTCAATCCCGAAATTCCTGAGGGCAGGATGCTACTCGACAGGTGAGCAACGTTTGTCACAGTGGCTGTCAATAGGCGATATGGGCATTTACGAGTTTTCATAAATAAAGGCGTACGTGGTCACTTATACTTGGTTGTCATGAGCAGCCTTAGTGAGACTCCAGGCGCAAAACAAAGTTTCTACCTGATAACCATTATTGTGAAACCCATAATAAGCAATAAGGACATGTCTGACATTTCCTGCTAGGATACCCCTTGGAGATTTATGCAAAATTAAGAAGTTTTTTTTTCCTCATTCTTTTTGTTCATGACAACCTTTTTTTAAAAAAGAAAAATTTAAAAAGTGTTATGAATATTATATTTGTGGATGTCTATATCTCCAATTATTTCCTATTCTCTCATAGTTTCCTATTCTCACCCATGAATCACTATGATTGTGGAATCACATTAATTGTGGAATCACTATGATTGTGGAATCATATTAATTGTAGATTTAAGAGTTGTGCTTATAAATAGAAGGCATATGTTATGTATTGTATACACATCGAAATACACAAGAATAAGAATCACTCTCCTCTTTCTCTCTTCTCTATTCTCTTGTTCTTATTCTCTATCTCTTATCTCAGATATATTATTATATTAATAACACGTTATCAGCACGAGATGCTCAAACGAAGGTCTAATCGCTTCTTTAGCGCTTTCAGCCTACCTTCTCTAATTTATGTTTCTTTTATCTATCTGGGAACGAAGGTCTGATCGCTTCTTTAGCACTTTCAGCCTACCTTCTCTAATTTATGTTTCTTTTATCTATCTGGGATAATCTGAGCCACCATATGGAATTAAAGAGATACTTTTACCGATTGTTTTATGCGTCGGGTTGCATGGCTAAGATTGGAGATTATTACTGTTTGTATATCTTATATTGATCTCCTTTACGAGTTATTTTATATTATTGATATTGTTATTTTTGTATGGCTGAAAGCCATACACCTTTGATTTTATATTCTGAAATTATATGACCAGAAGTCATATTGTTCTAATTTCCTATTACATGGCCAGAAGCCATAGTCTTTTTATTCCTACTTTGTTTTATTTTTGTTGTTTTAATTTGACTCCTACATGGAAGGTTCTACCTCCTACATGGAAGTCTAGATTTAAGTTTTCCCTTTTATCATTTTAATTTGACTCCTACATGGAAGGTTCTACCTCCTACATGGAAGTCTAGATTTAAACTTTCCCTTTTATCATTTTAATTTGACTCTTACATGGAAGGTTCTACCTCCTACACGGAAGTCTAGATTTAAGTTTTCTTTTTCATGGCCAGAAGCCATACGCCTCTAATTTCTTATTATGAAATTATATGACCAGAAGTCATATCACTTTAATTTCTTATTTTTGGCTAGAAGCTATATAAATTTAAATTCTCATTATGAGTACTAAATGGCCGGAAGCCATAAAGTTTTAATTTTTATTGTTTTTATTTTCATATTATTTGATTCATTGTTATATGGCCAGATGTCATATATATAATTTTTATTTATCCTGAAGATAAATGGCTAGAAGCCACATTGATTTAATTTCTCATGAAACAAATTGGCCAGAAGCCATAATCCTTTTATCCCTATTTTGAGATTATATGACCAGAAGTCATATACATTTTGACTTTGATATAATATGGCCAGAAGTCATATTCCTTTTATTTCTATTTTTATATTATATGACTAGAAGCCATACTTATTTAATTTCCTATTATATGACCTGAAGTCATATTCTTTTTCATCTTTTATTTTATTAAATGAAACATTTATTTAATTTTTATATATCTTGAAGATAAAAGGCTAGAAGCCATATAATTCTAAATCCTCATCATTGGCCCAAAGCCATAAAATTTTGATATTATATGACCAGAAGTCATATAGCTTTCATCCTCTTATTGTATGGCTGGAAGCCATATTGATTTAATTTCTCATGACACAAATTTGCCTGAAGTAAAGTGATAATTTGGCTTGAAGCCATAAGACAAATTGAAGTAAAGCTAGATCCATGATTTTTATATGCCACAATTTGTATAAAGGCTTCAAAATTGAATATTTGGCATTAAAAGATTCTGTTGTTCTTTAGAATAAATTAAAGGGATTGTATAACCACCAGAAGATGGTTATTCTTCTAAAAGTTCGTTATAAATGAATATTATAGAAAACACATGTTATTGTAAACCAGAAGTTTACACATAATAATACAAACTAGAAGTTTGTCAATGCAAACCAAATGTTTGTCAATGTAAACTAGAAGTTTACTGTTAATGAGATATTAAAGAGGCAATGAATTGCAGAGAAATATGTCCATATTTATTTGAAAGCCAAGGCCCAAGAGAAATAAATAAGCCCAAAAGGTAACATGATGCTTACTTTTTGTTATTATTGTTATTTTTATTTATGTGATCATATATCATAAATTTGTTTCTAAGAGAATTTTTCTGATGGAAAATTTTTCTAAATCTGTGTGATTTTAAGTTATTTTGATCATGAATATCTTCATATAAGGTGAACTGTATGTATTTTGCATATATGAGTAAATTGAAGTATATTATTAATGAGTAATGAAATTATCTAGTGATATAATATCATATGTTTATTCCTGAAGAATCAACATATATTTTTATTTTGAGCTTTAAAGGGTTTTTAAAGTGATTTTGAAATATATATATATATATATATATATATATATATATATATATATATATATAGGGAATATCGGATATACTGTCACAGCATATAAGATTGCGTGCGGTGAATAGCTACGACATCGTTTGGTCTGATTTTTCTGAGTTTTTCTCCAACTTTTAGTTGGCAAATTTTTCACACTCAACTTGAAGTTGAGAACGCATAATGCAATCGGGTTTTTGCTATCATTGCCACACACTTAGAAAAAAAGAGAGAGAGAAATAGAACCTTGCTGATATGTGTGTGTATAATCGTTGCAATGTGTATAAGCATCGGTATAGACGTTCAATGATGGTAGGACTGGAACTCATACCAGTGGGTACAATTCTGGCTAAACTCTCTCTCTTTCTTTCCTTGCTCGGTTCCTCTCACTGTCAGACTTGTTTTCTAGTTCCTCTGCAAAACACATTGAAAACAGGGTCTTGGAACACAGTCAAAACACACTGATGCTGGAAGGTGGGAAGATGTTGAGAGGATAAGAATAATTATATAACATCAAATTTTATGTTACAAATGCATACCCATAGCATCAAATAATTTTTTTAAAAAAAAACTTATATAACCTACTGGAACTTTGGACCAAGGAGAAGTTAAACTATGCATGGGCTTCTTCCCTTTGCAATTAATATATGAGAACATAGTAATTCAGAATAAACCTCAATTGAAGTATAATCTTGCAAACCAATTTTTATCAAATGGCGTACAGTATGAGTCGCTGTAAGAAAATAGCCAAATAAGATAATGACAAGGTGATGCAGATGCTATTCATTATTTACCTATTTCCTACTAAAATAGCTGGTTCTTTTACTATGTCCTTCAAGAAGTCTACCACTTGATCCCTCCAAACCAAGGCATCATACTCAATGACAGCTTTGTCACTCCACCCAAATCCCAGCAAGTCTATTGCATAAACCTTATGTCTTTTAGCCAATTCTGGAATATTATACCTAGAGACATGTAAATAAATGTGAATGAGTATTTTACATACATAAGACTAAGAACTATGGTGCACAAAATTTAAACTGTATTGGACCAAAAAAAAGTAACGCAAGATGAGAAGACGAAGATATTGATCATTTCATTGTCTAAATGTATTTTGTTCTATTGCGTGGAAGGGATTTGATACCCATTAAGCAAATATGAGGGTCTGACTCTGAACCTTATTAATGAAAAAAATCAAGTTGAAAAAACTATTTTGTTCTTTTTCCTTTTGTATAACTATCAGCTCTACTCCAACAAGTCAACTTGAGTTCACTGTAATAAAAGAATGAAGTACAGTTAAAGATTGAGCAGGCCACAACAACATAACAAAATCACTCAAATCTCGTTCTTAGTCTATAAGAATTATCTATGGTGTATCGTTGTAGGAAGGAACAAACCTCCAGTGAAATGCAGAGGCCCCAAAACCATGAATAAGAACAACTGGAGAGCCTTCTCCCTGCACTATGTAATGTATCTTATGACCCCTCCAAGTGCAATAATTGTACCCTTCTGGTTTGTATGGTAATCTTTCAACTCCTGGAGTAAAACTTCCTTTTAATAATAAATGGAAGGCATGCATGTAACAAATTTGTATGCTAGCGCTTCAACCACAATGGGGGGAGAGTCTATGTGAACTAACCTTGCACTGGTTTAGCAGTCAAAGAGGATTCAATAACCAAAACACCAGATGCCACAATTCCTTTCGCTGTAGAACCCCTACTAGTCATTTAACATTTGCTTCCTTCGAACATAATGACCCATCCAAAATCAGAACTTGTTTCGCAAACCAGACTGCATTATGCGTTCTCAACTTCAACTTCAGGCTTGCATTTTGCGTTCTCAGCTGAAACCAGACTCCCCTGTTTTCCGATGCATTAAGCAGAGCAGCAAAATGGCTGTCTCTCTCTTTCTATCTCCCCTTCCTCGTCTCTCTCTTTCACTCTCAACTCAGCTCTAGTTCTGTTAAGGCTGATGGGGATGAAGGGGAGTCAAGGAACTGTAATTATACAATATACTAAGGGTCCGGTCCAAGAAGGGAATACATAGGGGGTGTTTGGTGTTGAGCACGAGATGCATGGCGCTGCTGGTTTGGCATGTACAGTTGAGAGTGAAAAATTTTCCAACTAAAAGTTGGAGAAAAACTCAGAAAAATCAGACCAAACGACGTCGTAGCTATACACCGCACGCAATCTTATATGCTGTGACAGTATATCCGATATTCCCATATATATATACACATATAAAGAAGTTATCTTTATATAACTCACACTTGAGGGAGAGATTGTTAGATTACAAGTGTGAGTTAAAATATAAGTGTGAGCTTGTTTTTGAGAAGTTATATACTTCTCACATAAAGCATAAAAGGTCTTCCAAAATGGATGTCAGATTATTGAAATGTTTATTATTTGTTGAAACAAATATTACAGTAAACCAGAAGTTTACTAACTCAAAGAAATTAATTGTTGGCATGACTTGTTTGATCATCCAAGTCATATAATTGAAATAAAATTACGTATTGACATCCATTGAAGAACCAGAAGATTCTTCATGAATAACCAACATATTATTTATGAATTATGTGCTACTTGTTCTCAAAGCAAATTATTTGCAAGACAATCATTGATCATGATTAGTACTGGATTTCAGTATTTCTGGAAATATATCAAACAAATTATATGGGCCCACTGAGATAACATGTAAACCATATAAACTTGAAAGATGCATCTATGAAATGGTTATATGCGAGATTATTATCTTAAAACCTAAAGTTTGTAAGAATGTTTGCAACCCGAAGTTTGCAATAATGTTTGATGAATTAAGTGCACAATTTCCAGATTATACGATTAAGAAATCATGAATTAAAGCCTCCATAAATAGCTAGATCAATTCTTATGAGAACAAAATTTTTATGTTGGTATATTTGATCTTATATATTGCAGCACTTATATAAGCCAACAAAATTCTCTCGATAGAATTGGCTCTTGGTCAGTAGCCAGACAAATTGCATCTTAAAATGTTTGAATGTGCAATGCTTATAAATCCACCACAATGCACATAGATGGATTTAGAGAGAAAGTTGAGATAAAAGTTATATAAAGATCTCCTTTTTATTTGTTTGTTTCTAGAAGAAACAAAATGATGTTTCTAAAGGAAACACATGGAGACTTATATTAGTCAATTGATATTTGACATAGTTTTCTCAACATGAGGGGGAGAAATTGAATAGCTGGAAAAGAGAATAAATGGAATGCATTATAGCAAAGTATATATTCTCGAATTAAGAAGTATGAACTAGAAGTTCATCAGGTTATGCATTCATGATATATTTTCCAGATAGAATTACTGACCTAAATGAGATTTATTAAATCTCATATTCCAGCTAAAAATACTCCAATTAGGAACATGCCTGAAGCATGAGTAAATATTCGGTTCAAAATATAAACGTTATGGATGAATTGGAGCAATAATTAAGATGATCATATTAAGGAGGTAGATACTCCAGAAGAGTATCACGACATAACTTATTGCAAAACCTAAATTGAGGTTCAGGTACCTGAGTAACATTGATATGGTTATGTCGAATTGGAAAAATAGAACCGAAAAGATAAAGTTGTCGACAACAATTTTGATGATGATATCACGTGATCAAATGAGGATATTATATAAAGATTATTGGCCAAGAGGATAAGTGAAATTGAGAATGACGCAAATATGATAGTTATGAACCTGAAGTCCAAATTGAGATATATGATTTTGTGGTGGATACAATAAATCTGGCAGTTTATGAATGATAAATTATGCGTCTATTAGATATCGTTATATAACATATGCATATGGCTCACATGTCCCTGAAGGACTTAATGTGCCAGAAGCACAAGTCCCCGAAGGACTCAATGTACTAGAAGCACAAATCCCTGAAGGATTCAAGGTGCCAGAAGCACATGTCCCTGAAAGACTCAAGATGCCAGAAGCATCAAATTCAAAGTTCTCGAGAACAATACTTAATAAGTTTTATATGACTTAAAGCTATCAGAGCATGTATGATATAATCATTTTAAAGAATATCTGTTGATATGCATCTAGATATATCCTATAAGAATGATTAGAAATCATGTTAGTATTATTATGATTTTGCTGGAAATATTTAGTTCTTGCAGGTACACAATAGAATGTTTGATGACCAAGAAGAAGATATGCTCAAAAGTCATTGAAAGTAATGTAGTCATCAGGGGGAGAAAATCTGATGTAATTAAGAGGGGGAGATGATACACGCTGTACTCTTTTTCCCTTATCTAGGTTTTGTCCCACTGGATTTTCCTAGAAAGGTTTTTAATGAGGCAGCATTAGAAAATGTATCAATGGATGATGTACTCTTTTCTTTGGTTAGGTTTTTATCCCACTGGGTTTTCCTAGTTAAAGTTTTTAACGAGGCACATTCATAATGGACATCCAAGGGGGAGTGTTATGAATATTATATTTGTGGATGTCTATATCTCCAATTATTTCCTATTCTCTCATAGTTTCCTATTCTCACCCATGAATCACTATGATTGTGGAATCACATTAATTGTGGAATCACTATGATTGTGGAATCATATTAATTGTAGATTTAAGAGTTGTGCTTATAAATAGAAGGCATATGTTATGTATTGTATACACATCGAAATACACAAGAATAAGAATCACTCTCCTCTTTCTCTCTTCTCTTGTTCTTATCCTCTATCTCTTATCTCAGATATATTATTATATTTATAACAAAAAGTTCTTTGTTTCAAAAATAAAGTTCCTTTTTTTTTTTTTAATAAACGTGTTTAGATGAAAGCTTTAAAGAAAAAGCAAAAAATAACCAAAAAAAAAAGAGGAAAATTTTGCCTCTTTTTTTTTTTTTAAACTTCAATTTTTAGCTTGAAAAAAGAAAAGTAAGTACGAAAAAAGAGAGAGAGTAAAAAAAAAAAAACCAGCTCTTCTTGAATGATTTATTTTGATATCAATTACCCTTGATTTTTAATAAAATGACAACTCTATCCTTAAGGTTTGATTTCACCTTTAGTTAAGAAGTTAAGAAAATCTAAATATTTGATTTTGCAAACTAATTGAAGAAGACAATCCCAAAGAATGCTTTTGTTATGCCCATTTCAATAATTTTACTAATAAAAAAGTACTTTTCTATATTAATATCAAAATAGCTTTTTTATTTTTTATTTTTGGTCAACAATAGCTTTTTTTTTTTAAATTTAAAAGTCCTTCTTAAGTGATATATTTAAACATAAAATAACTTTAATTGTATTTTTTAAAAAAATAATATAAAAAATCTTTTTTTAAAAACTCATCTAAACGAAAAGTGCAAAAAGAAATAGTTATGGGATGCCCGTGTACCGTTGTTGGAAATAGGAGGGTGAGATTGTCTCAACATTATGTATCCAAAAGGAAAAAAAAGTAAAGAAAACAAAAACAAATATCAGAATTATGTAGCTCCTTTTTTTGACATAATTGAGCTCCTTTAAGTCAAAGTGGGGAATCAAAATTGCATTACCTGAACACGTAATCTTTTGGAAATATAAGAAAGGACAGGACCATAAAGGGGGATCACATTGTCTGGCCGTAACAAAACAGAACAATCCCATCCCAGCCTTCTTATCGACCGTGATCCACGAGTCCAAGACCTGTGCAACGAACAGGGAGGAGCACCCAGTTACAGTAGAAAGTTTGTGTGTGTGTGTGTGTTTTTTTAAAAAAATTATTTGTTATAAAAACATTAAAAAAAAATACTTTTACAATGAACTCACTAAGGTTGTAACCTTCTTAATTACATTTGGCATGATCCATATATGGTCATTTATATCATAGTAAGCATGCCAATCATCACTTAATTATTTTAAGAGTAAAGTACTTTAACTACCCTTCTATTTTGTCGTAATTACATAGATATTCTCTCTATTTTTTAAAAATATACACTTAAGTCCAAACCGTTAACTCTGATAAGAATATTCTAAAAATATATTTTTAATTGAAATTTATATAAAAATAAAATTTATTTACTAATTTACCCTTAATGTTAAATTCTAAATTTTAATTGACAATTTGTAAATATAAAAAAACTTTTAAAAATTTGAGTTATTTTTTTTAAATGTTTGTAGAAAAAATATCAAAATTTAAATTCAAATGACTTAATACAATCTCTTAAACATATATAGTTTATTATATCTAATAGAAAAAAAGGTGTTTGATATATATTTTTAGTCATTTAAGAAACTAAAAGTAAATAAATTTTTAATAAATATGTTAAAAAATTAAAAATATTAATTTTATAATCTCAAAATTCATAAATATTTAACATATTAGAAAGTTAAAAAAAATCTATTAAGATAAAAAATTTATTTGCCCACATAGATATATATTTGTTTAAATAATCCTAATGTTAAAGAAAAATATTTTGATAAAATAAAAATTTAAAAGTCAAATTTAATGGTCAACTAACGGTTTAAATGGATGGAAATAGAATCTCAAAATATAAGGGAGGTTTGTGTGACATACATTTTAATTTTAAGGGAGGTCTATTTAGGTTTTTAAAATAAAGATGAGGTCTGTATAATTAAAGTAAAATAGAGGGATGATTAGAGTATTTTACTCTTATTTTAATTATCATATCAATAAATCTTACAAAAATTTTGGTCGAGTCTTCTAGACATCCCAATAATTTTCGTTGTTGGACATCCCAACGATATTATAATAAAAATACATAGTTCTTAATCAATCACAAACCAATCAATAAATTCAAAATCAAATTAACCCACACAAACTAACAAATGATAAAGAAATAAACAAATTCATGCTTTAGAGCAAATCATAAGTTACTTTTGAAGATCTTTTACTTCTTAGCAATAATTTGAAAAGGTCATTAATTTTTCTTTTGAAAAATTGAAGTTAGTGGGATTGCATTTATTTTTTGCAAAAATATTTAAACCGTCGTTGAATCCACGTGGTTGAATGTGCTGTAAAGACAAGCATTAGTGCTCTCCGGCGGTATCCCCACTCCACATTTCCCTTATTCCATTTTTTACTCTAATTTCGGTACATATTAGCGTAAAGGGGCAATATTACATATGTGATTTGGCTCAGGGAGCACCCAGAATCACGAAAATTTTTCTGGACCAATTTTACACATGTAATTAGTTTTTGGAAATAAAAGTCACATGAGGGGTTAGTTGACCAGATGGTCAACGTCGATTTGGATGGACATGGATAATGACGTTGATGTGGCCATCAATTTGGAGAGAGAACATGCCAAATAGAAGGAAAAATGCTGATTGAGATTCACAAGTTAATTAAAAAAGGAAAAAAAAAATCTTAAACACCCAAAAAACTAAGGCAAGGTCGAAATTTAGGGTTTCTTTTCCCTAAATTGAAAAAATCACCCAAAGAAACACCCAAGGACAAATAAAATAGGAGGTAGTTGTTCTTGAGGCATCGAAACTGAAACCAAAGAAAAATCATAATTGAAAAGACATTGAAGGAACCAAAAAGCACCCTCCACCGGAGATGGAGAAGAAGAAACAAAGAACGGAGATGACAGATCTTAAGGCACCCGTTATGCACAAACACTTATATGAATCAAAAACTAAAAAATTCAAAACCCATCATATGAGTACATTCTCGATGCAGGCTGTAACATACGAATTTTTATATTAGGATTAAAATAATAATAATAAAAAATTAAATTGATACATAAATTTATTTGTGTAATTATAAAAATAAAGATTTGTAAATAAAATATCACTTATGGTAATAAAAGAAATTAGTAGAAAAATAAATTAATATTTAGTTTTTAAAAAAAATGTAAAAAGAAATGTGTTGGAGAAGAAATGGAATACTAATAATAATAAAATTAATAAACTAAAAAAAAAAGATATGAAAAGGTGGCAGCAATTAGTGCCACCTAATGTGGCAGAGAGTATGATTATTAAAATAAAAAAAAATAATCCCATTTCACCGCCACAATCCACCGCCTTTTGTAATGTATATATATAGATGTGTTTAGTGAATTACTGATTGTGTGTGCCCGTGAGAGAGTCCGGAAAGAGCAGGTGTCAGCGTGAGATATGGGTGTATGAGATATTTTAAGGTATGTTGTTTATTTTATAAGATCATTTAAGTAGTTGAATTAATTTATTTTCAATAAACTTATTTCATGAAAGTTGTTTTATGTAATTTTCTCTTTCTAATGAGGATAATATAATATAATACTGATTATTGAAAATTTTGGGATTAGAATATTGGTAAAGTTTTGAATTTTGATAATAGAAGACCGTATATATGAAGAGCATGATTAATAAATAACTTTAATCGGTTTAGATTTGTTAGTTTGTTGCTGTGGGATTTAAAGTTATTTTCTATCTAAAAGAATTTAGGATTTATATCACATATAAAATATTTTTACCGATTAAATGAGAGTTTAAGTATTTAGTTGGATTACTAGAGGTATTATTTAAGGTTTAATCGGTTAGTTTTGCCAAATATTGAAATATATGAAATTATGAATTAGGATTTGAGATTTTAAATTATAGTTGTTATGATTCTGAGTATGTGAAGGTTTAGAGATTTTTTTAATAAACTGGGTTACACTTATAAAAGTCAGTATTAGGTTAAGAATTGAGGAAAAGAGAAATTGTCATTTTTCTAGGAAAAAAAAACTAAAGTGAAATAATAGTTAAACTAATTATGATATTATGATATTAGTGATTATTGTTAATTCTATTAACGTATAACTATATATTTATTTTTAAAGGGACTGATTTCTCGTACGCTTAGTGTCGTGTCAAGAATTTGAGGTAACCACTTTCCACTCATTGTACTTGCTTATATGTGTTTGTGAGTGATTTTTAATCTTTGAAAACTATGTTTTTAATGAATTTGCCTTGTGGGAATTAATTTAGAATGACTAGTGATATTATATGTTATTGATAATGAACTTTTTATTGTTTCTTAAACTGAAATAATATTGTTATTTTAATGATTATTGTGACATTGTATTACTGTCATAAATGTTGTTTGGAATTTCATATATTCATGCTAAGACTATGATGGTGTAGAGTGACGATGGATATGGAGTGATGATGGGAGTTATTGTATATATAATACCACGTGGTATTGCCGCCACTGACCGCATAGTGGATGGTTAGATATTGCCCTTGGTATCATCCTAATCCTTTGGCCGGGATTAGGGTCAGCCCTTGGGACAGTGACACCTTTCCATATTTGAAGGAAAGGGAACCCATGGTCCGATATGAGTTACATAGTCTTTGGCCGGGCTAAACCTCATCATCGAAGAGCTTGGTGCAGTCTTGTCACAGAGGCTAAACCTATCATATTACAGCCCATGAGTTCTGTCAGCGGTTATAAGGATGGGGGTGATAAGGATTGTCAGGGTATCGACCTATTGCTTGGCATGTTATATATGTGATTCGTGATATGATATTTGATTTAGAAATTGTGACAGAGATTGCGATCTGATAAATTTGTAAATTTGATATATAGTACTTCGTTATTTAAATTGTTCCACTTGGCATCTCACGAGCACGTATTAGCATTTACAATGAGTTGGATTGATGGTTACAAATATTTTTCAGGTGATAGTTCTCGTGTGGATCAATCAGGGAAGGCTTCGGAAGCTTAAGTTACTCTTAGTAACGGTAGTGCTTCCATCCTTTTGATACATGTTGAATTTGTATATTGCCACATCACTAGGGCTCACTTAGCATATACTAGTATATTTTGGATAATCTAGCAAATTTTAAAGAAATATTTAGTTTTAAAATATGGGCCTAGTAAAATCCAAAGCTTAATTGTGCATAAAATATTTTAATAAATGGTTAAATCAAGTTAATAAATAGTAAAATGTCCTTTAAAATGGAGGATTTTACACAGGCAAGATCTAAAAGAATCAAAAATTGAAAAAACATAAAATCTCCTATTTTATTTGTACTAAACACTAGAACCAGATATGAAAACAACCTTCAGCCCCCACCATCTCGGCCCCCACCATCGCCGACCTCCACCATCGCCAAAAATAGAACCACCATAATCAGATACGAAAACAAGAAAAAGAAGAAGAAAGGACAGAAACATGAAAACAAGAAAAAAGAAGAAGCCACCAGAACCAGAAAAATAAGAAAAAAGAAGAAGAAAGGATAGAAAAATAAACCACTATTTGCAGATTAGCTTAAAACCATGGCCAAAATAGAACAAAGATTCAGAAATCGCAGGTTGAATCCAGACCCAATTGTAACCCTAGCAAATTGATTGCATCTGTAGATCTTAAGCCGTGTCGCAATCGTCATTCAAGCACCGTTCCATCCTCCACCAGGTCGCACAATGAGCACTTCCAATTCACACAATGAGGCAGGTATTAGGGCTTCTGTCGTGTGCTTCTTTCCGATCTTCAATTTTCCTCCATCCTCCGCCGTGGCTCGTCGATCCTTTTAGTTTTCGATTATTTTATTTGCTCACCCAAAGAAATTTAGGATTTTTTCAGTTTTCACGTAAACACCCAAGAACAGCTGATTGGGATTCACAAATTAGTCGAAATTTAGGGTTTCTTTTCCCCAACCTGATATTTACCCAACTCGTGTGAAATGAAGCCCGATGATGTTAAGGTAAGGTCGGCTAAGGGAAGAATGGTGGTCGATGATGATGAACGCCGGTGGTCGGAGATGATGAACAACAGTGGAGGCTGTGAATTAGGGTTTCTAGATTTCCCCTATTTCGCGTATGAGAGGAGAGGAATCCAATGGAGTTGTTTTTTTATCCTGATGGAGTTGTTTTTTTTGGGTGTTTAAGTTATTTTGTTTTCTTTTTTAATTAACTTGTGAATCCCAATAAGCATTTTTCCTCCCATTTGGCATGTTCTCTCTCCAAATTGATAGCCACATCAGCGTGACTGTTCATATCCATCCAAATGGATGTTGACCGTCTGGTCAACTAACCCCCCATGTGACTTTTGCTCCCAAAAACTAACCACATATGTAAAATTGGTCCAGAAAATTTTTCGTAGTGCTGGGCGCTCCCTGAGCCAAATCACATGTGTAATATTGCTCCTTTACCCTACATATTAACCATGTATGGATTGTTTCTATTTGTATAACCTTCACTTCAGGGGCAGTTTCGAGGAAATTCGAGATTCAATCTCTTCTTATAGACAAAGGCTTTGCTATAAGAAGCGAGGTTATGATTTGTTACAACCATCACTCCATTATTGATTTTTGTTAAGCTTCTTCTTTGGAACGAAGCCTCAACTTAAGGTATATTTGAGTTGGTGTTCAAAAAATATGTTCACGTCAGTCGAGACAACACTATTTTTATATACTTACTTTATACACTGTAAATCACGTCAGAAAAGTGGATTCTATCGCTAATTCAAACAGGTATGAAAAGTAGCTTCTCACATACTTTCCTCATGCTTACCCCATGTCTGATGAGGGCTTTATTGTACGTCAGCCTTGGGGTCCACAATCAAATATTAACTAAAGATTGTGTATAGACGGACTTGTAATTGTTTTCTCTTCTCAAGGAACCTTTCATTGATTTCTAAGTAATCTAAATGCTATGAAAAATACAATAAAACTAAGGGAAATTGGTTTTTGGTTTTGTTGAAAATAGGTAAGTGTAAAATTGAATTAAAATTCGAAAGCTACTAATTTTTTGTCTTTACAAATAATGAATGTTATGGTATGGAATTTGAAAATATGAATCATGATCATTGCTCAAAACCATTATGAGAGGTAAAATTCATTAAATCTTAAGAAAAATAAAACCTCAAGATAACATTTGAGTCTAATATTCCTAAATAATAATAGCACCTACAAATATAGCTAACTATCATATCTTGAGATATTGTTTAAAACCACTAAATGGACAATTGAAATTGGAATTATGCAACAAGAGTTTTCCTGAATTTGAGTGCTAAACAGCCATTCAAAGGCAAAAATCAACCATATTAACTAAACAATAACACGCTAATTAACATAATCTCATTGTAAACACGGTAGTGGCTCTCTATCAATTTTTGTCTTCTCTCAATCTCTCTCCCCCCGGGAAGAAGCTCCCTAGTTCAGTAAAATGTCTGTTGTGGCCTCTGGTTTGTGTTCGAGGAAGAAGAAGCTTGGCTAGGTGTTCAAATGTGACCTAATGCTTTTTGACCAAGGACTAAATTGACAAATATAAAAAGTTCGTGGAGTGACTGAACTACAAATGTTTGATACGTTTATGGGGATAAAATGCAATTTCCAAACAATTAGGTCTTTTTCTGTAATTTTTATTGGTTCCTTTTCTTCATTGATTTGCATTCCAGAGATTCTAAGACCCTTCTTTGTAATTTCCCCATTCTTAGAAAAAATTAATTCTAACCTCAATTGACATTTTCCAAAATCTCCAATTTTCTTAGACACCTACAACGTAGTATTAAGCACCAGATAGCATCAAAAGGACGAGAAATCATTCGTAGGAATAATTAATTAATTATGACCTACACTTAATTTAATACAAATGTCTCTAACTCAAATGAATGATTAATCATCAATAATGGCCTATGAAATAAAATAAATTCTCCAAATTAATCATGAAAAATCATTAAAAAAATGATTAATTAATTCCCCCACACTTAGACCTTTGTACTTTTGAACAAAGGCAAATAAGTACAAGATTTCAAGTTCCAATCACTAATGCATTTAAAAGATGAGTAATTTCATGAACAAATGCCTTACTTATTTTCTTTTGCCTTTTTTTTTTATCTACATATAAATGGAGGAACTTGATGATATAAATAGTTGTTAATTTAATAATATATTTAAAAAAAAATACAATCATATCCTGATGGGTAGTTTTAGTTTTATTTATTATTTAAAATTATGAATACAAGAGAAAATATAGGAGGATTGATTAGCGGCAACTTAGAGATTTTAAATTTATATTATGATGTTTGGTCTTTCTAAATAATTACAATTTCTATGGTTATTTATAAAAAATGTTATTTTCTCTAGGTCCTTTATTTTAATTTTTCCTGTTGATATCACATTGGTCCTATGATTAAAGAATTTCCAAAATGCATTTGTAAGTGAATAATTGCATATAAATGGGGGAATTAATTAAGCTTAAGAACATGATATACTTAAGGGAGAATTATAATAAAGGACCCAAGAAAAATAATATTTATTAAAAAGGACCATAAAAATAGTAATTATTTTGAAGGACCAGAAATTAAATAAAAAGACTAAATTGCCCTTTGTCTGATTTTCTATATTTTCTCTAATTAAATCAGAATCTAGAGTAATTGATGGATAATCATACATAGAGACAAAATTAGAATTTGCTAAATTAGCCTCTCTACTGTATCGAAATCACCTTCCAATTATGATCAAGGTCCTTTGTTTTTAATAGAATATTAAATTCATTGTTTGTCGTGTCTAAAGCAACACAAGACAAATTCTATGGTGGAAGACAACCAACAAACAATTTCTCTCCACTTCATCTGTTTCAGAACTAATAAGATTTGGCTCCTCAAAATTAAAAACAAAAGACTTCAATTGTAATTGGGGGGCGATTTCGAAGCAGTAGAGACGCTAATTTAGTAGATTCTGATTTTGTCTCTATGTATGATTATCTATCAATCACTCTATATTCTGATTTAATTAGAGAGAATATAAAAAATCAGACAAAGGACAATTTAGTCTTTCTATTTAAATATTTTAATTTCTGATCTTTCAAAATAATTACCATTTTTATGATTCTTCTTAATAAATATTATTTTTCTTAGGTTCTTTATTATAATTTTCCCTATACTTAAGTTCATGAGACAAAATTATGTGGTCACCTAAGAGGCCAAGTGGCGTGATCTTATCGAGGAAAGGAGGGAAAAGTAATAATGGCCATTTGATAAAAAGGAGGTATTAAAATAATAATTTCGACCCAGAAAATTATTCAATATGATTAAGAAGTGCGTCAAGATATAACGTTAAAATAATCCTATCCCCTTTATGGGCCAAACACTAAAAGAAAAGGCAGAGAACGAAGACAAGTAGAGAACGATGAAGAAAAGGAAGAAAATATATGAAAAAGGAAGAAGAAGCAAGGAAAAGTTGCGAAGATAAAGTGATTAACTCACTGACCTTACTAGTTCTTTGTGTAACGCCTCATTTTCAATACCAAAATCTTGGCCAAAATAATAGTAACACCTCCAAATATAGGATATTCAACACTCAAACACATATTTACAATATGGCCAAAGGTAGAAATCCATTTATACAGGGCCAAAATAAATCCAATAAATAAGAGTTATTTTAAAATGCGGAAGTCTTTTAGGTTCATGGCAAATAAAATAACACAACATAAACTAAAGGAGTACAGAAGAGCCTACAAAGCTCACTCCATGGGTGCATTCCCTTGATCTCTACTAAGTTATTCACCTGAAAAATGTTAATATGGGGTGAGATTACACATCTCAGTAACTACTAAATATTTCTACCGTACACGAGCAAATAATATATGACAAAAAGATATGGGCTGATTTCAAATATATATATAGATTCCATAATTTATCATACAAAATAATTTATACTAATAGTCATCAATATAGAAGGTATTAAAACATATATATCTCAAAAGTTCTCATCTCATGTCTTTACAGAATATTCATCATCATATCAAATTCTTGAACTGTTCAGAAATGCACTATGCAGTATGCAGCCTCCCTTATATCACCACCTCCCTTATACCGCAGACTGGAGCCATAGGCTAACACATAGTCCAATAGAAACTTATTCATTTGACTGAATTGTTCCAAGCTCACCAAAACTTAAGATACACCCGGCCAAAGGTATATAGCTTAAATCTGGACTATGGCTCCCCTCCTTTAAAATAACTAAGGAGGTGTCACATGTCCCACAACTCCAATGAAATCCCGGCCAGAGGAAAACATGGAAGATGGGGCCCTGAAACAAGTACCATCCACTGTGCACCGAGTGGTGGCATAAATCATTCTTATCATTCAAATCCCTCCTTACTCCACCCATCAAAATACAACCGCCATGATGAATATGTTCACTCAAAATAATGCATTATTATACCATAAAGTTTTATACATCAATATGCGTATTTATGAATAGTGAATACTATGCGTATATGTGAATAGTAAAATACGATATATATACATGAATAGTAAAAATGAAGAGTACATACGGTATGTATACGTGAATAGTAAATACGGTATGTATACGTGAATAGTATTATGAATAGTAAATACGGTATACGTGAATAGTAAAATGAATAGTAAATACGGTATACGTGAATAGTAAATACGGTGTGAATAGTAAATATGGTATACGTGAATAGTAAATACAGTATACGTGAATAGTAACATGAATAGTAAAAATGAATAGTAAATACGGTATACGTGAATAGTAACGTACGTATAAATAGTACCTCTGCAGATTTGCAAATCAAAGTTCCCACACCAGATCTTAAAACCATAAATATTTTCTAAATATTCTTGCCAAAATAGTAAACAAACAAATTTATAATCATACATAATTCACAAGTATAAGGAAGAATATTCAGAGTTACCTGTTACTTGCTAATACCCGAATCACCAACCAGCTATTATAACTCTCAAGCAAACATCTCTCTACTCTCTCTCTCTCTCTCTCTACCTCTCTCTATGGCTCTTAAATCCTGTTGTAAATATTGCGTAAAAATTTCCAAACACAGCAAGTGCATTGGTAAGTTCTTTGGTCTCTAGTCTTAATATTTGGCAGTTTCTTTTGGTAATTATAGTAGAAATGTAATATAACAGTTCAACTTAACAGTTGAGTTTAAGAGAAGAGTGAGAATTCTTAGAGTTTAGAGTAAAGTTCTTGAAGCTGGAGAGAATGAGCAGGAACTACAAGGGTAAGCAGCAGGCAGAAGGACTTGCTGGAGAAAGTCCTGTAGATATGTATAGTCTTTTGAACTCTTTGTATCAACAAACCAGTACACTACAGTGGTTGAATATCAGTTACTTTGTATTTAAAATCATTTCGTTGCTCAACTCTGGTTAAATTATTTTGAACTCTGATCAAATAATTTCGAAAATGCTTTAGAAAAGTTGGGGTGTTACACTTTGTCTATCAACTTATCGAAGGATCAAAATGTAACTTTCTCTTTGCGTGTTTTAATTAACCATTCGTTCGTAGTAAAAGTGTTATAATGATGGGTGTGGAAACCTCATTCAACCATTTATATTGAAAACCCTCCTCATAGAAAACCCTTATTAATAAATGTGTTTTGATAGGGATAATTTACAGAAAAAATTATAAATTTGGGAGAGAGAGTTTATTAAGATCTTTTAGGATGAAAACAAACCCGCGAAATAATTACAATTGAAGAGAATAATAATAATTAGTCCTTAGATACGCGCTAGAATCCCAAACACAGCACCCCCGTCCAATAGGCATAAGAAATATTAACATGAATTTTTCAATTGATCATTGAATCATTTTTTTTAGAAAAGCATAAACTACTAGTTGAGAAGAGTAAAGTTCCTAATAATTAATTTCTTTATCAGGATCTTAATTCATAGTACACACACAAAAAGAATGTTATTTTTTTTATACACTCACTGAATTTTATTATAAAATTAACTACAGTTTCCTTCCTAATGGTAATAGCATTTTTGCCTAAATTTAAAAAAGTTCCTAGGCACTTTTACACCAAAAAAGTTTATTAGTGACAAGCACTCTTCTAAAATAAGTTCATAGATATTTGTACACTTAAACCTTTTTTTTTTTTTTAAAAAAAAATGAAGTGGACAGAAGCACTAGCAACGTAAGGGCACACGGGTTTTTGTCATGACCAACGAGGAAGAAGAAAATGGCGACAGGAGAGCTAGAGCAGAAGCTGCAGAAAGAATTGAGCCAAACCAAAAGGAATCACAAAGTAAGGTAAGGTCATGCGTGGTAGTGCACGCCACACAAAAGGAAAAAGCATTGTGGAAGCTGAGTTAGAAACACAATACTCCCTCCGGTCCTAATTATAAGGCATAGTTGACTTTGTTTGAAGAGATTAAGGAAGCTAAATAAGTTACTTAATCATTTTGTATGTTGTATATCTTTATATTATATATTAGTATGTGAGTCAAACTAATTACTTTAAAGAAAAAAATAAAAAGAAAAATATTCTAAGTTAATTTAATTAGCTTCCTTAATTTCTTAAAAAAAGTCAACTATGTCTTATAATTAGGACCGGAGGGAGTATATAGATTATCAATGTAGAGAGCTATTGGGATCTGGCATATTCTCTCCTCCATCACTTATCTCTTTTTTTCGCCTCCTCATCTAATCTCCAACGTAGATTAAAAATTAAATGATTGAAATTTAATATTTTATAAAACTAACATAAAAAATAAACTTTTAAAATTTGATCAACCTTAATCCAAATCTGACATAGGAATGTTAGAACTGTTTAATTTGGCTCATGGTAGGCCTATAATTTAGTTAAAATAGAAGGTATACCTAATAAGGTAAATGTAACATTACAACGACTCACTCTCTAAATTGTCTATTTTACCTTTCACCAACATGACAATATTTCTGGTAATATTTAACCATACCAATACTTTCCACGGGAGTGGCGATATCGATTGTAATGGCGGTGTTCTTTCATTCTTTTGAAGAAATTCTGCCCCATATTTTTCGATGGACCACGGGGCATCTTTGATTCAAAGATCAATCATTCAATGCATCGATTTCAGGTTAAGTCCATACCAGCTAGGTCCGAACCAACAGAATGAGGTTTATGAGGATCTATGGCCTTCTAAATCGAGAGCGAAGTGTTACATTTATTATCACTTATGTTTTTGGCCTTCTAAATACATTTGAAGTGATAAAGCATGAGATATACTTACTAAAAGATATATGTTATACGTGTATTTCTTAAAACTTTTTTAAAAGTTAAAGATAAGAAGGTGAACAGTATTGGGTGAGTCATAACAGCATGCCTCGATCCACATGATAATAAATAAATAATACTCTCTGATATGACGTAAACAAAAGAAAGACAGCGGGCCACCTACGCCATGTAAACTCTAATCCCAGTAATTAGCTTCACCTCTTATCATTATTTACAAGTTTCACACCTCATCATACTCGAAGAAACATGTTTAGATAGTTTTAATTTTGTATTTTTTTTTTTTTTGGTTATTCACAGGTCAAGGAAAAATTCGAGTTGGAGGTGGGATGTAGTACGAATGTGGCTAAAGACTGTTTTCTATTTTCATGTGAAGAAATAATTGAAGTTAGTGGTATTGCATTTATGTAGCAAAAATATATTTAAAAACCATTAGTGCTCGTCTGAGACATGATATGATGTATCCCCACTCCACATTTCCCCCCTCCTTTTTTGCATCATTCAATACACACTTTTTTGAATCATTTTTTCCCTCCTTTTTATGATAAATGAAATTATAGGAATTAACTATTATTAACCAATAATTGGTTTGGCTATAAAAAGCGAGGTGATGATTTGGTATAATCGCAGTAACATTATTGATTATTGTTAAGCTCCTTCTTCGGAAGGAAGCCTCATCTACTACTGAAAATGGCTTCTTGGAATTCATTTCCCCTACATGTCTCTTACGAAGTTGTAGGTTGGCTTGTTTTTATCTTGTGGTCTATCAGTTTCTACCCACAAGTCATCTTAAATTATCGGAGGAAAAGGTTTCATCAGATAACACAATATCAGCTTTTACTATTCCTTACGTTTTTTTATTCCTACCATTCATTCTCATTACCATTCTAATTTGCCCCTCACATTATGGCTTCTGGGATTATTTCAGTGTGGTAGGTTTGAACTTGGACTTTCAAGCTTTGAATCTCACCAATCACACATGCTATCTCATATACAATGTATCCCTGTACTTCAGCTCTACTATTCAGAAGCAGTACAGAGAAAAATATGGTCAGAAAGAGGTCAGATAGATCATCTATAATCAACTTTAAATCAAACCTTAAAACTTTCATACTTGGTAAACCATTTTTTTATTGTCATATATATGCCTCAGATGATACCTGTAGCAGCAAATGATGTTGCTTTCTCATCTCATGCTGTTCTACTCACAGTCTTTACCTTATTCCAGATTGTAATATACGATGTTAGTACCTTGCTTTCTCTTCCATTGAGTTCAATCCTTGTATTATTATTATTATTATTATTATTATTATTATTATTATTATTTTTTAATGTATTTTGTTAATTTTTGAAATTTATTTTTGATATTGCAGCGTGGAAATCAGAAAGTGTCAAAAGTAGCTTGTGGGATTCTGTTTGTTGCTTGGTCAGTCGCTGCAGTATGCTTCTTCATTGCTTTGTCTAATCATCATTGGCTTTGGTTTCTCTCAATAATAAGGTACCTTTAATTTATATGCTTTCTTAACTAATCAATTTTATTTTCCCATTATTTGTATGGATACATAATAGTGATAGGAATGTTTTATTTGTTATTGATTTAATTTCCTTCTAATAATGAATTATATGTTGAAATTAACTATTTTGTAGTGTCGTTCAAGTTTGTATGTCGGCTTCAAAATATCTGCCCCAGGTTAGGATTTGTTCCATTTTTTTCATTCAACTGTTGGTTTTGAAACTTGTGTTACAAAGCTTAATGGGGATCATACTTTTCAAGTAATCCAAATAAATTAAATAACCTGCTAAAGATCTTCTTTGCACTTTTTGTTGTGTTTGAAAATTTTTGTTCTTTGTGTTGCTAGCATATTACTACTCATATCCCTAATATAAGACATAGTTGGGAAGTTAATCTTTGTTCTAAATATAAGTTATATTTTTCATATTCGTCAATCTTTTCCTAATTTACCCATATTGATAATCCCCTAACTATAATCAAGGAGAAAAGGGAATGAGTGAACTAAGGAAGATAACTAAGGTATTTTAGAAAATATATATCATATTAACAAACTTAACAAACTTTCTTAATCTAATTAAATTAGATAAATATGTCGTATATTAAAGACCGGAGGTGTATGATTAAGGACTAAAATGCAAATTTGCCCCAAAGTTTTGAAGAGAAATGTTTCTGAAAAGTTTTTTTTTTTTTTTTTGGTTCAATGTTACCTAAAAATGTCAAAACATAGCAAAGTTGCCCCATCTAACTTGTTAAATAGCTTATGGTAAGAAAATGGATGTTAACTGTCAATATTTTTAACAGTAAGGGCAACATCGTTCCACTTAACACTTTCTAGATAACAATGCTGGGGCAACTTTGCAGCTTAACCCTCTTATTAATGACACATTTATTGGCCATAGTCATCCCCATTATTAACAAAGTGAGTGATTTATAAATGCAGGCTGTGATGAACTACAAGAGAAAGAGTACAGAAGGATGGAGCATTGGTAACATTTTGTTGGACTTTTCTGGAAGCATAGGAAACTATGGTCAAATGCTTATACAATCCATAGATCAAGGTTTATATAGAATTATCACTTGTAGTAATTATGAAATATGAATTAATCCTTTTGAGTTAATAATAATCTCATACTAACAAGATTTCAAATATCAGGTTCTTGGGCAAACTTCTCCGGAGATATAGGAAAACTAATTATTTCTCTGGTAAATATAGATAATTCTCTTACATTAACATATTTACTACTTCTAGTCCTTTATATAAGATCTAATCGGATGTAGTATTTAAAATGAAAAAGAATGAAGTGTTTATGGGTGATTTTAATATTTTTCAGGTTTCCATATTCTACAACATCATGTTCATGATTCAACATTATGTACTATATCGACCAAAAAAAGTCTCAAAGTTAGAGACCTCACCTGAAGTTGAGATCAACAAGTCTTCAGATAAGCCGGTGGAGAAGATTGTGGAGGATTTGGTGTAGTGTTCATGAACAACCTTTGAATATTATTCCAGAACATTAATATTCTATTCATGATCCATCTTTGAGGGGGGGCGGGGGGAATAATAATGTTTTGTATGAAGTAAATATTTTGGAGTTATACCCTTGAATTAATTTGATACTGATGATGGCTTTATGAATATGTAGCTAATAATTACTTGAATTAACAATACACTATCGAGTAACTAGTTAAAAACATTTGTGATCAATTAATTAAAATAATTAATCAAACACATAAACAGGGAAAGATATGGAGAAATTGAAGATTATTAAACCTTTAGAAAACCTCAGAAATTTCCTGCTATATGAAAATCACCAATTACAATCTTGGATATTTTAGACATTCTTACCTATAACACAAGGATTTCTACAATATATTAAAATTAAATTATCAAAGTTTATTACAACTCAACTAACAGGGGGGAAAAGTCAACTAATACCTAGTTCACCAATTAAAATCGTAGGCAACCGGCCTAAAAAGAGACTAATCTCAAAGTCATCACTTAAAATGATACATAGCTCACTCCTTAAATTCACTTAACATAATACAAGAATCAAGAATGCAAGAATAATATATATTCTTTAAAAACAAAAGCTTAAATGGTAAATACTTGTCTTTCTTCTATTATGTATCAATGGCTTGAGTCATTTTGCACAAGAAGCACTTCTTTAAATGGGTAAAATATTTTACGTTGCGTTCTATAACTGATAGAGAAATAGGTAGTGTGACCGGTTTCAAAACTAGCATAGATAATAATTTCTATATCTATTGAAAACTATACCATGTAGAAGTGATCAAATATAACCGGTATGTAGAAGTCACTCTCTGCATCTATTGTGGCTTCAACAGGTGTGAGAAGTGATCTCAAATAGGTAGAACGATTAACACCCCCCCCCCCTCAAATAATAATAATAATAATTGTTTCAGCGTGAAACACAAATGTCCAACCTTCTAGGCTGGCTAGTTGATATAGGATCCAAAGGAAATCTATCCAAAGCTATTTATTGAAGAGTTAGCCTTGAACAGAGGGATCACAGTGCTACACAATGACAGAATGCCGTCTGAGGTATGGGGTGTGTGCACTGTGTGAAAATACAAGTGAGAAAGAGTGATCTTGTGTACCGTTCACCTGAGAATGTCCCGCTATTTATAAGGAGGCCGTACTGGTCCGACATTCGTGATGACACGTCGCCATTATCACATGTTCTATACCCCCACTTCCTGCGCTTCTATACTCATGGGCAAAACTCCGGAGTAACCAACGTCTCCTTGGGCCTAACCACTATGGGCCCATACGTGAAACCCATAACAATAACAACAACAATAGTAATAATAATAATAATATCAAAATAATAATAATAATAATAATAATAATAATAATATTCCACACACACAAATATAACCGAAATATCATGCTTAAGCGAAGGCCAATAAAACATATCTTCAACTAGAGCAAGAAGCTTATTTCTGCCAAATCAATTAGCTAACCCTCTTACATGTAGTCCCAAATAAGAAAGTCTCTCAGAGATATGTGACTCTCTAATTTTTTTCTTACAAAAAAAAAAAAAAAGATAACAAAATTAATTATTAGAAAACTAAATTTTGTAGTAAAGCACAATAGGTCGTCTCCCTAACTATGGGTTACCCAGTTGACTTACAAATTAAATGAACAAATTTATAAATTAAATTAAACTGTAGGGGTTTTAGCAAAATTAGTTAAAGACGAAAAACTTATTTAACAAAAGCAGAATTTAAAACCAAAAATAAAAATCACTTAATAATAATATAACAGTGCAATCAAATATACTTTGCCATATGATACTAGACCATATTCCTCACAGAACTCATCAATTGAACTGACTTAATTTTTCCAGTGAATATCTAAACTACCTTTTAAAAGTAGAACACTATCACACTTTTCCAAAATCAAGATCTCAACAATATAATGAGCTAACGATACTCACAATGCTGAACAACTAAATGCAGTGATTAAGCGATAGCAAATCACAGACCAATACTAAATGCCTAAATCAATTGATTAATGCATAAAACTCTCAGATAGAACTAACAAAAACAATAACAAGAAGCCTAACTCCATTAGGTGGGATAAAACTCTCAAAACCGTAGAGAACAAACTGGAGACTAATAGAAAAAGTAAAAATTTAGAGGGTAGAGAGGAATGAACTAAACAAATATGAAAGTTAAATTTGAAAAACATATAACTATATAAGTAATCTCAGACCCAAGTTTCACGTTTCAGAGTTAAAAGCAACAGTTGATTACACTTGAAAATCTTAACTCATAGGAAAGAAAAGTGTTAGAAAGGAAAATAAAAGGAAGAGAAGGAAAACCTGGGGGGAAATGAGGCTGCTGAAATGAAAAATGAAGGAAGAAGGAGCTGTGTGGACTTTGATTATTCCTCAGTGTTGTCGCTCACTTTCCTCCCTCGTTCCTCAAACCCTTTTAATCCAAAGTATTGCCTGCCCACCACCTTAGGGGCCCACACACATGTGACTCCCATCAATACAAACTAAGTAATAAATTTAATTAAATAAGAAATGATAAAACTACCCTATGGGAAGCACATGATCTCCATCATTGATCTTTATTTGAGCACTAAAAATCGGCATCAAGTAGAATAATAACATGTGCAAAAATACCAAATAAGAAATTTAATAAAATAAATTTCATATTATATAAAATGGCTAATACTACTTCCTATCCTCAATATTTGAGCTAATTTCAACTTGGATTTGGTTCTAAATATAAGACTTCAATTTATTTTATCTCCCAAATTTATAATTTTTCGTAAAATATCCCTATTGATTGTGAACATTAAGAGGTCTCCATCTAAGGGTGGTTATGATGAAATATGATATTTTAGGAAAATTAACACATATGTTATGAATAACTAATATAACTAATCTCTTTAATGTACCTAAATTAGTTATCTAACCCTTATATTAAGGATTAGGAGTAATAACAAAATATAGTCTAATAAGCTTAATTAACCATAGTGTCAAGAAGATTAAACCTCATCTACAAGCTCTAAGTGCATGATCTCCTTATTATTCAATAATTTAAAATATAATGATTATTATATTTTCTATATTCATTTAAAAATCAAGTGGAATTGCGTATACGTTGCAAAAAAATATTCAAACCACCGTTGAAGGACCAGCGATTAGTGCTCGTCTGCAGTAATCTCCACTATACATTTTTATTTCCTTTTTTAACTATGATAGTCGATTTAATTAATTCACTTTCTGTTTTCTTCATGTAATACAAATTTTATTAAAATATAATAAATGAAATCAGTGGCATGGAGCGTGTCAATTTCTTTCTATTTTTGTATTTGGCACATTCATTGGGGGTTTCGACGAAATTCAAAACCAATCTCTTCATGAAAGATGAAAGCTTAGCTTTGAAAAGCGAGGTGATGAAGATGATTTGGCATAACCATCGTTTCATTATTGATTATTGTTAAGCTTCTCCTTGGGAATGAAGCCTCAACTTAATAAAGCAAGCCGTTCACACCACAATGGCTTGGAATAAATTGCCCCTCCATGTCGATGTTGTGGGTTGCCTTGTTTTTACTTTGTGGTCTATTCGTTTCTACCGGTTAGTTCTCGGTTTATATGTTTTGATGACAACAAGACTTGTACTACTACAAAATATGGATAATACTACCCTAAAAGACGTCCTTTTTTTTTAAAAAAAAGGAAGTAAAAAGTGAAGGCTGTAACATCCTAATTTTTATTTTTAGGAATTAATTGTAATTATAAAATAATTATATGTGATTATTTTAAGTAAATTATAATAGTGGAAAAAAAATAATTATTAAAATTAGCTTGGGCCTCTTGTTGCAATTTAGTCCATTCCAACATTTTTTTTTTAAAAAAAGGGGGAAGCTAGCGTATGGAAGAAGAAAAAGAAATTAAAAAAAAAAATATTAGATCACCGCCTCATTAATTGAGGCGGTGACTAATTGGCACACATATACTACTTCCGGTCCTAATTATAAGACATAGTTGACTTTCTTTGGAGATATTAAGGAAGCTAAATAAGTTACTAAATCATTTCATATGTTGTGCATCTTTAGATTATATATTAGTTTATTAGTTAAACTAATTAGTTTGAAGAAAAAAAATAAAAATAAAAATAGTCTAAGCTAATTTAATTAGCTTCCTTAATTTCTCCAAAAAAGTCAACTATATCTTATAATTAGGACCGGAGGGAGTATTACATATGTGTGTTGTGCCGTGAAGAAGAGGAAAAAGGCGCAGGAGAGAGCAGAGTGATTGAGAGCGCAGGAGAGAAGGAAGAAGATTAAGAGTTTTCTGAGGTACGTTATTTATATTATAAGATTATTTTGATAGCTAAATCAACTTCTTTTTGATAAACTTCTTTTATGAAAGTTATTCTATATATTTTTCTCTTTCCAATGAGTATAATGTTTTGTTGATTAGTGAAAATTTTGGGGATATGATTTTAGAAAAGTTTTGAGTTTTGACAATAGATAACTCTATATATGTTTAGAACGATTAATAACTAGTTTTAATCGGTTTAGAATTTTTGATTGATTTTTGTATGAATTTAAACTAATTTTTCTACACTAGAAATTCAAGGTTTATATCCTACCGAATATTTTTACCGATTAAAAGCTGTATAAATTTTGTCTTGAGTTAATTGAGCAATTACAGAGATTTTAATCGGTCGGTTTTGAATTTTGAAGGATTTGAACTGTTATTTTTAGTTTTTACAGTAATAATATATATTTATTCGAATTTGTATAATTTAAGATATATGAAATTATAATTGTGATGATGTAGAGTTTATTTGTGACTGGTGACTGTTCGCGTTTTACTCCTCGAGATAGGGTTTAGCTTGGAATTGAGGTAACCGGGGTTAGTTTATTTCATATGCTTGTTTTGGATTGTAAGGTATTTATTAAACCTTATCTTCATAAACACTGTTGACATGTGTATTGAAAATTATGTGTATATCTGAATATGAAGTTATTTCAGGGAAGCAGAGTATTTTCTATTCTACATGCATGTAAGAGTGAATCTTGATATTGAAATTGTTGTTGTGGTGACTGTTCTGATAATTGTTGTGAGTTGTTGTATATGGAGTAATATATTGTACGATGTTTTGAAAGTTATGGTATCATACTGTTTATTTGCTTTTAATATATTGGGTTGTACGGAAGAGATTTAGGGTGAAATTGTGCCCATCGGCTCTCTCATTTCTGGCCCGGAATTTGAGTTGTGTGTTTTGGGCGAACACTTCCCTACTACGGTATTGTGTGTGGTGGTATGGGAGGGGACAGTATCCTTGAAGTGATAGTTAATCTTGGCCGGGTTACTAGCACTGATAGGTTGATCCATGTCCACGAGGAAATAAAGAGGAGTAGGATGGATGTGTGGGAATCATTGTTTATTATTATGGACTAATTAAATATTTGATGTTGTTTTATAAATGTGTTAGTAGATCTGCTTCTCTGACTTACAATCTTTTCCTACATATTTGATAAATTAATTTTGGTTACTGAGACTTTACGTCTCACCCCGTCATTATTAATATTTTTCAGGCGAGACCCCTAACTCCACTAGTAGTAAAGGGAAGCACCCAGAGGCGTAGTAGTTGTGAACTTTGTAAGCCTCTTTTGGTTTTGGTGTTGTAATGATTTCTATATTGCCATTCTATGGTCCACATGTTTTGAGAATACTATTTCAACCGTTGGGATGACTGTTTATTTACTGTGAACCAAAGGTTTTATTTTAGGCGATATAATATTTTAGTGGATCCACTATCTAAACTTGTGTGGAAATGTTTTGGTATAAACCTTTGTTGTAGATTTAGTGTTATAAAAATTGTGGGCTGTGTATTCTTCTGCTCGACAATTGTGCCTAGAGTTTTAGATTTTGTGTGGTGAGTTTGTGGGCGAAATTTGTGTCCTGGACTCCGAAGTGCTTATTTTTGTAAAGAAAAGAGTTTTCATTAATCTCTTGTTAATCCAGTTTAATGATTATTTTTATGGTTAATTATTGTTTAGTAAGGAAATGTCTTTTCAATTTGGTATTAGATTTTACGTTCCTAGCCTGTTGTGCATTGCATTTAGCATATGGCAATATATGATCTTTACACACTGCTTCCCTTTCATGTTCTGTTTTCTTTCTTGTTCTTCTTCTTTGCCATCTTTGGTGGGTTTCGCCCTTAGGTGGGGAGAGATGGTGGATCCTAGGCAAACAGAAATTAGTGATAAAGCCCGTACAGATATTGAAAACAATAACCAACAGGGACCTGGTGAGCCCCAAACCGAGGTGAAGATGATGCGGTATCTATATAAATGGACCCGTTCAACGGAGGAGCGATTGAAAAGACTCGAGGACGGTAGAGCCAATAAAGGGCCCAGTGAGGAAAGCAAGAGTCATACCCAAAATGTTCAAGCAGAAACAGAGGAAGAAAATAGCCATCCTACAGAGTCAAATCCAGATCCTTCTAATTCTAAGTTGGAGGAATCAGTAACGCGAAGGGTTACTCCTGACATGCCTACAGTATGGAAACATTTAGATCGTTTTCTTCCTAAGACTTTCAGAGGAGGATCGGCAATAGAAGCTGAAAGTTGGATCGATCGGCTGGAGATGTTATTTGAGTCAATCAGCTGTGATGAATATCAGAAAGTTATAGCTGCAAAGACTCTGTTAGCAGGCGCTGCTTTAGATTGGTGGAACACGGTGAAACCTGTTGATGGTCATCAGTTGGATTGGGATGAATTTAAAAGAATGTTCTTTGATTACTACTTCCCTATTGAAATGAGACATCAAAAAGAGGCTGAGTTTTTATTTCTGCGACAGGGGGAGATGGATGAGGAAACATTCATATCTCAATTTATGGGGTTGGCTAAGTATGTATCACAGTTGAATAGAACAGACGAGGAACACAACAATTGGCTTGCGAGACAAATGTTTGAGAGATGTAATGATGAGGTTAGAGCGAGAATGGGGGTTTATGACATCACTACTCTTGAGAAACTGATGGCGAAAATTCGAAAGGTCTGTAGAAGGTGTAGAGAAGCCAAGAAATCTGTGAGAAGGGATTCGCAAGGCCGATTTAGTGGTAGTATGGGAATATCAGGAGGTATCAACAAGAAGAATTATCCTTCAAGTTTCACTGGATCCAGAAGCAAGAGGAATTTCAGTCAGGGGAGTTTCCAGCAGAGGAAACGTCCTTCTGTAGCTCAAAGCCGCAGGAGCAACACTAAAGCAAGCCAGAGCTCTCAGCATGAATCAGTGGCGTCAGTTCCTAGTGTGATGCAACGCCCTTCTTGCCCTCGATGTGGGAGAGCACATTTAGGCGAATGTTGGACTTGCTTCAATTGTGGAGAGAAAGGTCATATTGCGAAGTATTGCTATAAAAGAAGGAAGGAGGATCAAACATTTAGGCCATCTGCTCCTGGGCGAGTATTTGCTCTGACATCAAAAGAAGCGGAAGCTGCTCCTAACTTAATCTGAGGTAATGCTCTTCTTTAGGGTCATTCTTTATGTGTAATATATGATTCTGGTGCTACACAATCTTTCATCTCATATGATTGTGTGAAGAGATTAAATCTTTCTATGGGTGATTTGTTATATGATTTGGTTGTGTCTACTCTTACTTGTATACGAGTAAAAACTGCTATGATATGTAGGAAATTGATGTTTGTATGTGATAGTCGTGAGACGACCATTGATTTGATTTGTTTACCCATGTGGGGTACGGATGTAATTGTGGGTATGGATTGGTTGACAACCAATGATGTATCCCTACGATGTAAGGAGAAAGCTGTGCAATTTAATATTTGCACAGTAATGAAGGAAATTCCCCAAGATCCGATAATGCTGTCAGCGGCCCAAGTTGAGAGAAGTATAAGAGAAGGTTGTGAAGTCTTTGCACTGTTCTTCTCGATTCTGGTGGAATCAGAGCAAAACCTTGAGCAGATCGAAGTGGTTAAAGACTTTCCAGATGTGTTCCCTGAAGAGTTGACCGGACTACCTCCAGAGCGAGAAGTTGAGTTTGCCATCGAATTAGCACCAGGGACAGAGCCAATCTCTAAAGCTCCTTATCGGATGTCACCTTTAGAGTTAGCAGAATTGAAGAAGCAGATTGAGGATTTGTTGGAGAAGGGCTTTATTCGGCCAAGTGTATCTCCATGGGGTTCACCAGTGCTGTTTGTGAAGAAGAAAGATGGTAGTTTAAGACTTTGCATTGACTACCGACAATTGAATAAAGTCACTATCAAGAATAAGTACCCGTTGCCGAGGATAGATGATTTGTTGGATCAGCTAGTAGGATCATCGGTGTTTTCAAAAATTGATCTAAGATCCGGATACCATCAGTTGAGGGTAAAGGCAGAAGATATTTCAAAAACTGCTTTCCGTACCAGATACGATCATTATGAGTTTCTGGTCATGCCTTTCGGATTAACTAATGCGCCCGCGGTATTTATGGATTATATGAATCGAATTTTCAGACCTTATTTGGACCAATTTGTGGTGGTGTTTATTGACGATATCTTAATCTATTCGAAAAGTGAGGAGGAACACCGGGAACATCTTCGAATAGTACTGCAAATTCTGAGAGAAAATCGGTTGTATGCAAAGCTGAGTAAATGTGAGTTTTGGCTAAGAGAGGTGAAGTTCTTAGGTCATGTGGTTTCAGCCGATGGAGTAGCAGTAGATCCTAGCAAGGTTGATGCTGTATTAAAGTAGGAAACACCCAAGTCTGTAACAGAGGTGCGTAGCTTTGTTGGGTTGGCTGGTTATTATTGTCATTTTATAGAGGGATTCTCTCGGATTGCCGCACCACTTACTAGATTAACAAAGAAAGAGCAACCATTTGTTTGGGATGAAAAGTGTGAGACAGCTTTTCAGGAGCTGAAGAACCGGTTAACCACTGCACCTGTTCTCATTATACCCAACCCACACAAACCATACAAAGCATATACGGATGCATCATTGAAAGGCTTAGGATGTGTACTTATGCAAGATGGTAAAGTCGTGGCTTATGCCTATCGGCAGTTGAGGCCCCACGAAGAGAACTATCCGACGCATGACTTGGAGCTTGCCGCAGTTGTTTTCAGTTTAAAAATTTGGAGGCATTATCTGTATGGATCTTAATTTGAGATTTTTAGTGATCATAAGAGCTTAAAATATCTTATGGATCAGAAACAGTTAAATAATCGACAAAGAAGATGAATGGAGTTCTTAAAAGATTATGATTTTGAGCTAAAATATCATTTAGGGAAGGCGAATGTAGTTGCAGATGCCTTGAGTCGAAAGTCAATGCACATGTTTCACTTGTGTGTGACAGAGTATAACCTTCTGGAATGATTATCAGAGGTTTATCTTGAACCAAGATCTGAGGTGATTCTAAGTTCAGTACACGGTGATTTTGATTTTTATAATGAGTTAAGAATGGCCCAAATGAATGATGACCAGTTGTTAAGGATTAGAGAAAAGTTGGAGAACGGTGAGGTACCTGGTTATGATATTGGGGATACGGGTATATTGCGGTATAAGAAGAGAATTTGTGTTCCGAATAATGAGGAAATCAAGAAGACAATTCTTGAGGAGGCTCATCAGAGCAAATATACCATTCATCCGGGAATCACTAAGATGTATCGAAATTTGAAGCAAGGGTATTGGTGGCCTAAAATGAAGCATGATGTGACAAATTTCGTAATGAAGTGTCTGACTTGTCAAAAAGTGAAGATTGAGCATCAGAAGCCTCCAGGGTTACTTCACCCTTTAGAAGTTCCCCAGTGGAAATGGGATAGGATTTCCATGGATTTCATTGTGGGATTACCAGAGACTGCAGCACGCTATAACACCATATGGGTCATTGTAGATAGATTGACAAAGTCAGCTCATTTCCTTCTGATTCATATCGGATATAGCTTGGAGAGGCTAGCTCAGTTATATGTTGATTGGATTATCAGATTGCACGGTGTACCCACCGAAATTGTGTCAGACCGTGATTCGAGGTTCACATCCAACTTTTGGAAGGCATTACAGGAGGCTATGGGAACTCGATTAAAGTATAGTACGGCTTATCATTCGCAGACTGACGGCTAGACAGAGAGGACGATACAAACCCTTGAGGATATGTTGAGAGCTTGTGCCATTGAATTACCGGGCAGCTGGGATCGTCACTTACCCCTGGCAGAATTTGCCTACAATAATAGTTATCATTCGAGCATTCAGATGGCTCCTTTCGAAGCATTGTATGGCAGGAAGTGTCGATCGCCTCTTTGTTGGACTGAATTGAGCGAGAGAACAATAATTGGGCCAGACTTGGTAGACAAAAGTACAAAGAAAATTGAGATGATTCGCCAAAAGTTGTTGACTGCTCAAAGTAGACAAAAGAGCTATGCGGATAAGCGACGTAGACCATTTATAGTTTGAAGTAGGGGACCATGTGTTCCTTAAGGTTTCATCGGTAACTGGAATTGGCAGGTCTATTAAAGACAAAAAGTTAACTCCTCGATTCATTGGGCCATACGAGATTTTGGAGCGCGTTGGACCAGTCGCTTATCGGATCGCCTTGCTACCACACCTGTCAAGCTTGCACAACGTGTTCCATGTGTCACAACTTAAGAAATATCATCCAGATCCTTCCCATGTAATCGAGCCCGAGGAGGTGGAATTGAGAGAGAATCTAACCTACGTACCCGAGACAGAAAGAATTCTTGATGTAACGGACAAGCAGTTACGAAATAAAACAATTCGTCTCCTAAAAATTCTCTGGAAGGGTATGTCTCCCGGTTATGCTACCTGGGAAACAGAAGAGCGAATGCGACGCGATTTCCCTAATTTGTTTGCTTAGGTATGTTTGTGCATTTTGTAGCATTAGTATCTATGATTGTGCTGCTTGTGATCAAGTTTGTGTGGTATGATAATCTGGTTGTGTTAATAATTTTTGTTTTGACATGTTAGCATGTCGTTGCATCTTGGTAATATTGTTTTGACTGTGATGTTATTGTGTTGGAATCTTATGCTATGAATTGTTTTCTTTATAACTTGTTGAGAATTTTGGGGACAAAATTCCATTTAGGTGGGGAGAGTTGTAACATCCTAATTTTTATTTTTAGGAATTAATTGTAATTATAAAATAATTATATGTGATTATTTTAAGTAAATTGTAATAGTGGAAAAAAATAATTATTAAAATTAGCTTGGGCCTCTTGTTGCAATTTAGCCCATTCCAACATTTAAAAAAAAACGGGGGAAGCTAGCGTATGGAAGAAGAAAAAGAATTTTTTTTTTAAAAAAACAAATATTAGATCACCACCTCATTGATTGAGGCGGTGACTAATTGGCACACATATATTATATATGTGTGTTGTGCCGTGAAGAAGAGGAAAAAGGCGCAGGAGAGAGCAGAGTGATTGAGAGTGCAGGAGAGAGGAGAGAAGGAAGAAGATTAAGAGTTTTCTGAGGTACGTTATTTATTTTATAAGATTATTTTGATAGCTAAATCAACTTCTTTTTGATAAACTTCTTTTATGAAAGTTATTCTATATATTTTTCTCTTTCCAATGAGTATAATGTTTTGTTGATTAGTGAAAATTTTGGGGATATGATTTTAGAAAAGTTTTGAGTTTTGACAATAGATGACTCTATATATGTTGAGAACGATTAATAACAAGTTTTAATCAGTTTAGAATTTTTGATTGATTTTTGTATGAATTTAAACTAATTTTTCTACACTAGAAATTCAAGGTTTATATCCTACCGAATATTTTTTCCGATTAAAAGCTGTATAAATTTTGTCTTGAGTTAATTGAGGAATTACAGAGATTTTAATCGGTCGGTTTTGAATTTTGAAGGATTTGAACTGTTATTTTTAGTTTTCACAGTAATAATATATATTTATTCGAATTTGTATAATTTAAGATATATGAAATTATAATTGTGATGATGTAGAGTTTATTTGTGACCGGTGACTGTTCGCGTTTTACTCCTCGAGATAGGGTTTAGCTTGGAATTGAGGTAACCGGGGTTAATTTATTTCATATGCTTGTTTTGGATTGTAAGGTATTTATTAAACCTTATCTTTATAAACACTGTTGACATGTGTATTGAAAATTATGTGTATATCTGAATATGAAGTTATTTCAGGGAAGCAGAGTATTTTCTATTCTACATGCATGTAAGAGTGAATCTTGATATTGAAATTGTTGTTGTGGTGACTGCAGTGGCGGAGCCAGCCTTTTATATTTGTGTCTGTACAATTAGTAGGGGAGATTCGGAGGTTCGGGGACAACGCCCCTGAAGGTTTTTTCTTTTTTTTTTTTTAAGGAAAGTAAGTTTTAAATGCATTAAAAAAATAGACAAGAAAAGAAAAGAAAACTTCAACTTAACATAAGAAAAATAATAATCAAGAGTCAACTAAGCTATTATAAAAGCCATTACAGAAAACACCCGCTCAATACTAGCAGTTGCTACCGGTAGAACGAGTACCAACTTTGTCGACAAATAGACCAACGGTTAAATAATATCCTTTCTCTTCTCAACCATCTTCAAAGTAAGGTCAGAAATTGTTTTCAAATTGACAAAATCAAAATCAGCTCTTACATCAACAATAAAATTACCGAGATTTGAAAAAAGAAAAAGAATATCTGTAAGCTCATTAAACTCCAAAGGGTAAAATCAAAATCACATATTATTGATAGTGACAAAATCCTACCCCTTTTTAAATAACCACATATTATTGGCAGGAATGAATTAAATCACAGCACCTTGAACACAATTTAATGAATAAAATGTTACAAAGACAACGCCTTTAATTCAAAATAAAAAACTTGCATAGGCAAGTAGAGGACAATTAGAATGATATAATATAGAAAAGTTGATAATTGCCTCCGAAAAAAAAAAAAAAACTAAGGAAGGGACAAGGGACCCACTAGCTATACATTGAGATTCGTGTGATCTTATCAATCTCCTCCACCATTTCTCATTTCCTTCTTTTCCTCTTTCCAGACTTCTTCTTCCTCCTTCTCATCGTAAATCTCTCTCTCTCCCCCCATACACAGAGCAATGAATAACGATCCCTGTTTCAAACTCTCGCTCTCAACGTTTCTGTCTGCACGTGCAGACACTTGCACCAACGTGGCTCCGCCACTGGATGACTGTTCTGATAATTGTTGTGAGTTGTTGTATATGGAGTAATATATTGTACGATGTTTTGAAAGTTATGGTATCATACTGTTTATTTTCTTTTAATATATTGGGTTGTGCGGAAGAGATTTAAGGTGAAATTGTGCCTATCGGCTCTCTCATTCCTAGCCCGGAATTTGAGTTGAGTGTTTTGGGCGGACACCTCTCTACTACGGTATTGTGTGTGGTGGTATGGGAGGGGACAGTATCCTTGAAGTGATAGTTAATCTTGGCCGGGTTACTAGCACTGATAGGCTGATTCATGTCCACGAGGAAATAAGGAGGAGCAGGATGGATGTGTGAGAATCATTGTTTATTATTATGGACTAATTAATTATTTGATGTTGTTTTATAAATGTGTTAGTAGATCTGCTTCTCTGACTTACAATCTTTTCCTACATATTTGATAAATTAATTTTGGTTACTGAGACTTTACGTCTCACCCCGTCATTATTAATATTTTTCAGGCGAGACCCCTAACTCCACTAGTAGTAAAGGGAAGCACCCAGAGGCGTAGTAGTTGTGAACTTTGTAAGCCTCTTTTGGTTTTGGTGTTATAATGATTTCTATATTGCCATTCTATGGCCCACATGTTTTGAGAATACTATTTCAACCGTTGGGATGACTGTTTATTTACTGTGAACCAAAGGTTTTATTTTAGGCGATATAATATTTTAGTGGATCCACTATCTAAACTTGTGTGGAAATGTTTTGGTATAAACCTTTGTTGTAGATTTAGTGTTATAAAAATTGTGGGCTGTGTATTCTTCTGCTAGACAATTGTGCCTAGAGTTTTAGATTTTGTGTGGTGAGTTTGTGGGCGAAATTTGTGTCCTGGACTCCGAAGTGCTTATTTTTGTAAAGAAAAGAGTTTTCCTTAATCTCTTGTTATTTCAGTTTAATGATTATTTTTATGGTTAATTATTGTTTAGTAAGGAAAGGTCTTTTCAAAGGCGGTGGCATTGTTGTAATTATTTACTTGAGTTTGAAATTTTAGACGTCCTAAATATATTTAAGGACGCCTAAAATCAACATTTTTGGTGCAATTTATGATTTTTGGAAAATTTTTTGGAGCCAAAAAGTTTTTTGGTGTCCTGAAATAGGTTTAGGACGCCAAAAATAAGTATTTTTGGCGCAATTTGAGAAATTTAGGGAATTTTTTTAGCGTCAGAAATTTTATTTTGGCGTCCTGAAATTCATTCAGGACGCCAAAAAATTCCTTTTTGCGTCCTAAAATACATTCAGGACGTCAAACTTGTTCAAATTTCTCTCACTCTTGAACAAAAGGTAAAGTCTCACTCACTTCACATACACTGCGTGGCTCAATGTCTTCTTCTCTCTGCATTCACTTTCTCTCGCTCACTGCTTGCCCGTGTCCTCGTCGCTCACCCGTCTCTTGCACCGCTCGCCGCTCCCCCACGTCGCTCTCCTGCCACGTTGTACTCCCGTCGTGTTGTTCACTCGTCGCTAAGATCTGAGACCCAGCCACGCCGGAAGCCGCCTTCGTTACAGATGTGATTGATGTGATTTAGGGGATGTGCTTTGATGGCTCGTGGCGAACTCTATTCGGTGGTTGGACATAATTGCTCAGTATTGGCAGCTGGTGGCTTCTCCTCATGATTCTCATTCTGGAGATTATGGCTACTTTAAAAATGATATGCGTAAATTTGGTGCCCCTAAAGGTGCTACTGTTTATAAAGCCATAGATGCTGCTGCTGATCATAAGTAATGTTAAATCAGGTCTGATTTAATGTGTGTGTTTGACCAAATAGTGGTTTTGATACTAGCTAAGGCATGTTTGAGAATGACAAATCAACATACTTTGATTTAATTGTTTCTTAGAGAAGGTCATCTGTTGGTATTTCAAATTGAAATTACTCTAGGTTGCTGTCTCACTCGGGAGTATATCCAGACTTCACCACAGAACCATCTCACCTTGCTTCAGGAAGGTCAAATGTTAAGAATGTGACCTTGTTACTGAGAGATTGGTGGGGTTCAGGCACTATTCATGCCAAAGTCTGGATATCAGATAATCTGGACATATACATTGGATTCACAAACAATGATTGGAAATCTCTTACTCAGGTGATTATGGTTGTATTTAGTAAACACACGGTTATTTTCTTCTAGGATCCTAAGAATCTTGATTAATGAAGCATCAACTCTTCTAAATGAATAACAGTTTGAATCAGTGAAAAGTGAAAAAGAAAGAAACTTAGTCGAGCAGATGAAAACTTACTCGAGCAAGAGTTTGTTGGAGCAAGTGAGTGATTGCTCGAGCAAGGTTTTCTCATTCTCGCAAGTGACCTCTTTGACATCTTGTACTCGAGCATGGTTCTTAGTTTACTCGAGCACAAAAGGCTTTACTCAAGAATGGTGTCATTTTGCTTGAGCATCCTACTCGAGCAAGAAATTCGTTTTACCTAAGCATATATCTCTTAAGATGTAATATTGTTCTCTTATAGACAATTACTCAAGCAAAGCTCTACCTTACTCGAGCAAGGCTCTACCTTACTCGAGCACACTGCTTGAGCATGGAAGAAACCTTACTCGAGCATACTCGTTTTTAGCTTCCTTATTTCCATGATTACTCTAGCACGTTGATGACCTACTCGAGTAGCCTATTTGGGCAGACATATTTTGTACTCGAGCATAGCATTTCTGTTGACTCATATTTTGGTTTTTGTAGTGGTTACTTGAGCACAATTGAGTCCCTACTCAACCATGGTGCTCGAGCACAATTAATTGCCTACTCAGGCACAGACGTTCTAAATTTCGTTTGATACTCTTCACAGAGGCTACTCAAGCACACTGAGGGACTTTCTTAAGCGTGGTACTCGAGCAGAGGTATATGCTTACTCGAGTAAGCTTATTTATTAAACTCTCGTGTGAATACATTTGAATATTGCTTGGACACATGTATGTTATACTCAAGCAAGGTTGTTACTGAGGCTTCATTCACTTCATCTTCTTCTTCATAGATTCAAAATATCTTATTAGCATTTGATTTCATCTGAATACTACTCATTATTATTCTCAATGCTATTAACCATATTTACTAAGTGAGTTTCAAATCATTTACGAAAGGATTTTGTGGAAATTGCCAAAAAGCAATGAACATGTCAAAGCAATAAATACGTTGCAGAAAACAGAGCACTCACATGGAATGGAAATCAGAGTAGATCAAATGATCATTACTGCAAACACCCATTTTGACGAAAGCGATAGTGACACCTCCTTAGCCAACTACTGACCAAAGGCATATATGTCATATGAAGATTGTTGACAATGATTTGAAAGTGACATATCCTCAAATCTTCAACGACGATGGTTTGTGTCTAAGGAAGGCTTTTGTGTCTAACAAAACAATGAAGTCTCTTAATGGGTAGCTTGGAGCTTTACCAATGGTCATTAATGGTGTTTGGTATAAATACGATTGAAGAGCATTTAATTCGGAGCTAACAACTAACGACAATATCATTATTGCTCAAGCTTTTGCTCATTAATACTTTCTAATATCTTTTTGATATTCAATTCTTCAGTGATCATTTATCTACTCTATGATGAGTGAGTTATCTTTATTCAATTGATTGTTGTAAAATCTCAAGGTAGTAGACCTTGATTTCAGTTGTTCGATTACAGTTGTAAGGGGAGTGAATCTAGTGTGATTACCTAGTGCCCGTTGTAATCATTTAATTTTATGAAAGTTAGTGGAAATGTCAGAGGAGCTCTGGGAACTGGACGTAGGACATGTTGTTAAGCCAAGGTTAAACCAATATAAATCTGTGTGCACACTTCGGTAATATCTCTCTAGCCTTTCCTTCCTGATTTATTCTTGGTTAAGATTATTTTAATTTTTATAAATTATCCAATTCACCCCCTCTTCAGTGATTCGTTGTAACTAACAATACCCACAAGTCATCTTAAATTATCACAAGAAAAGGTTTCAACAACATAAGTCAACTTTTACAATTCCTTACTTTTTACCATTTTATTCATACTTTTACTCCTCTAACTTCTTTTTATTACCCTTCTAATTTGCCTTACCTGATAGGTTTTGAATTATTTCAGTGTGGTGGGATTGAACTTTGCTTTAAGGTGTTGAATCTTACCAAGCACACTTACTATCTCATATACAACGCATCTCTATACTTCAGCTCTAGTATTGCTCAGAAGTAGTACAAAGACAAGTATGGTCAGAATGAGGTTAGATCATTGTATAATCCAATTATAAATTATAATTATTGAAGCTTAAAATTTTGATACTTTTTAAACCAATTCTTATTTTTCATCTATGGTTCAGATGATACATGTGGCAGCAAATATTGTTGCTTTCTCATTCCATGCTGTTCTACTTACAATTTGAATCAGAATTCGATGAAAATGGAGAAGGCTAATTACGCTAAGCAGTAAGGCCATTATGATGATTTAGAGTGCTCTAAGCCAGAAGGAGTACTTCTGTGTATGAAACATGAGAGAAATTTGGAAGGCTTTGGAAATAGCTCACAAAGGCACCACTGGTATAAAGGAGAATTGTATCAATACTCTAATGACTGAATACAATTTACTTCGTATGAAGTCTGGGGAATCAATTGTAGAGTTTGAACTATATATACTCATCTGATTACTCAACCTTGGGTAAAACGTATGATCAGAATTCTCAAGTGAGGAACATTCTGAATATCCTTAACAAGGAATGGGATGTTAAATTGACACCTATCGAAGAAGCTCAAGGAAAATCAATGAGATTGAGGGCAGCTCTATTCAAAAGTCCATTTGAATATGAAGGAAAGCTTAAGTTTAGAAAGGGTCTAGACGAGATCAACAATAAGAGCAAAGGTGTTGCCTTCCATGCCTTCAAAGATAAAGAGCCAAAAGAAAAAGATGAAGATAAAGAGAATGATGAACTTGGTATGTTTTTCTATAGATTTAAAAGGTTCTACAAAAAAGGACCAAGGCGCGCTTCAGAAGATTTCAGAAAGGAGGACAAAGCAGCATACGAGAGTTTAAAGACAAAGACCAAATCATCTGCTACGAATGTGAGAAACTGGGTCATATCAAATCCAAATGTCCTCAATTGAAAGGAAAGGATAAGGAAAATAAAAGATACAATAACTTTAAGAAGAAAGCTTATGTATCAGCTAATTATGGAGATAAGCGAAGAAGAGGAAATAGCTAACATATGCCACGTTGCTCATGAGGAATCTGAAGATGAAGAGGTACTTGATTTTGAACCTACTTATGATTAATTACTTTCTAAATATAATGCTTTACATTCTGAGTTCAAAAAAGTTGCCAAAGAACTTATATCTTCATAGAAGAAACTTAAAGTTTTTGAGCAACAAGTTCAAGATAACTATAACAAAGTTTGTGAAAATTGCTTTGCCTTAGAGAAAAGAAATCTTATCTCAACAAAACTCTTGAGAAATTCATCAAAGGTAGTGAAATGGTCAATGTGATTTTGAAATCTCAAAGATTCACCAATGATAGGTCAAAAATAGGATATAGTCTTGAACTAGATAAATCAAGGCAAAAAAAAAAAAAAAAAGGAGAAAGATCGTATCTGAATTATTTACGAAAGTCTGTTCATTCATCTAATCCTTTCTCTCATTGTAACTATTGCAGCTGAAAGGGGCATAATACATCCTCTTTCTTTCATAGAAACGAAAGAATTGACAAACCTACAGGTACTTATAAATGGGTACCTAAGGGATCATATGTGTTTCCTTCTATTCAAACTAACAAAAAAGGACCCAAGAAAAAATGGGTATCTAAAACTTAATTGTCATTGATTGCAGATATGTCTATGAGCATCAAAGAACAAAAAGTGCTATATTGATAGTGGATGCTTGAGATACATGACTAGAGATCAATCCAAGTTTATCACATTGAAAACAAAGTTTGGTGGCAAAGTGAACTTTGGAGAAAATCAATCAGGCAGAATTGCCGAAGTTGGAGAAATTGGTGAAAAAGATAGAGCACAAAAAAAAGACATCTACTATGTAGAAGGTTTATGCCACAATCTCCTTAGTGTTAGCCAAAGTGCGGATAAAGATAACTGGATCATTTTTTATTCAGAAAAATATCTGATTGTGAAGAAGAAAGATCTCCAAATCAATAAGGATCACCAAAAGGTAATCATTATACTTTTGAGATGCCTAATAAGGATACTATTTCTGAAAAATGCTTTATCATCAACATGGATCAAAGTTGTTTATGATATAAACATTTAGCTCATGTCAATATGCACCAATTGGACAATTTGCTTAAGAAGGAATTAGTTCTTGGTTTACCCACACTTACTTTTAAAAATGACTTGATTTGTGACACTTGTCAAAAGGGTAAACAAACTAAATCTTTTTTTTTTAAATCAAAGAAGGAAATCACGACTGATCAACCACTTCAACTTCTCTATATAGATTTAGTCGGACCAGCAAGAGTTAAAATCCTCAGTGGCAATTTATACACCTTGGTCATAGTTAATGATTTCTCTTGATTTTCTTGGACTATCTTTCTTTCATCAAAAGATTAAACTTTTGAACAATTTGTTGTATTTGCCAAGAAAGTGCAAAATGAAAAAGGTCTGTTCATTTCAGGAATAAGGACAAACCCTGAAGGAGAATTTGAAAACAAGCCTTCAGTGAATACTGCAATGCCAATGAATCAATCACAAGGTGTATTTGCTCCTACACTTACTCCTCACCAGACTTCATCCTCCACTTCTACACCACCTCCTCCTTATCCTTCACCTCCTCTCGCTCCTCAATCCGACATCACCTTTCCCTTCTTTTTGCCTGATGACAAAGGAGGAGAATGAGACTTTGCTGAATTGATGATATTTACTGCTCTCTTTATCTTTTTCATTTGGTTATATATTGAACTATATGACAATTGTATGACTATAGGTACTAATGATTATCTATTATGCAATGTCATTAGATCTAATTCTTACTCTCTCTATATTATATGTCATTGCATTTGATATTCTTTCTTATTGATCTCAAACTTTTTCAAAATGATTTCAAAAACTAACAAGTGTTGTCATCATAAAAAAATGGGGAAAATGTTGGTTCTCGTTTTATATGTTTGGATAATGATAATACTTGTAAATGAATAAGGCTTTGAATCAATGAAGAGTGAAAAAGAAAGAAGCTTACTCGAGTAGATGAAAACTCACACAAGCAGGAGCTAGCTCGAGCAAGTAAGTGATTGCTCGAGCAAGGTTTTCTCATTGTCGTAAGTGCCCTCTTTGATATCTTGTACTCGAGGAAGGTTCTCAGTTTACTCAAGAACAAATAGGCTTTACTCGAGCAGGAGGAATGGTGTGGTTCTGCTCGAGCAGGAGGAATGGTGTTGTTCTGCTCGAGCCGGAATTCATTTTACTTGAGCATATATTTTACTCCTTTAATTTCTTTTTATTACCATTCTAATTTGGCATAACCATCATTTCATTAATGATTATTGTTAAGCTTCTTCTTGGGAACGAAACCTCAACTTAATAAAGCAAGCCCTTCACACCAAAATGGCTTGGAATTCATTGCCCCTCCACGTCTCTTACGAAGTTGTGGGTTGGCTTGTTTTTACTTTGTGGTCTATCAGTTTCTACCCACAAGTCATCTTAAATTATCGCAGGAAGAGTTTTCAACAACATATGTCAACTTTTATGGTTCCTTACTCTTCACCATTCATGCTTTTTTACATTCTTTAATTGTTACCATTATATTCTAATTTGCCGCTCCTTATGGTTTGCGAATTATTACAGTGCAGTGGGATTGAACTTCGATTTTGAGGTGTTGAATCACACCAAGCACACCTGCTATCTCATATACAATGCATCTCTATACTTCAACTCTACTATTCAAAAGCAGTACAAAGACAAATATGGTCAGAATGAGGTCAAATCATTACATAATCCAATTATAAATTCTAACATTGAAGCTTACAATTTTGATACTTTATAAACCAATTCTTATTTTTCATCTATGGTTCAGATGATACCTGTGGCAGCAAATGATGTTGCTTTCTCATCCCATGCTGTTCTACTTACAGCTTTTACCATCTTCCAGATTGAAATCTACGATGTCAGTGCCTCGCTTTCAATATTATTGATCTCTTTGTACTTTTTTATGTTTGTTATTTGTTAGGGAGTAATTTCTGTTATGATTGTACACCTGTAGAAATTTTATTCTTGTATACCTGTCATGTGAACAGTGGCTGATGTATTTTGTAAAGATTCTAGAATGATGTATACTGTAGCTATAAATATAGAAGAAAGGAATCCCAATGATATAGGGTTTCCTTTTTATTCAGAAATATTCGTTTTGTTTATTTGTTAATTGTTGAAATTTCTTTTTGATTTTACATTGCAGCGGGGAAATCAGAAAGTGTCAAAAATAGCTTGTGGAATTATGTTTGTTGCTTGGTCACTTGCTGCAATATGCTTCTTTGTTGCTTTGTCTAATCATCATTGGCCCTGGTTTCTATCAATATTAAGGTATATCTTTTATGCTTTCTTAAGAAATTAATTTTCTTTTCCCCCTTGTATGCACACACAAATTTAATGAATGACATAAATTATAAGAAGTTTTGTTTGGATGGATTTTCCTTCTAATGAATTATTATGTTGGAATGAACTATTTTGCAGTGGCATTCAAGTTTTTATGACAATTATAAAATATCTGCCCCAGGCTGTGATGAACTTTAAGAGAAAGAGCACGGAAGAATGGAGCATTGGTAATATTTTGTTGGACTTTTCTGGAAGCATTGAAAATTATGGTGCAATGGTCATGCAATCCATAGATCAAGGTTTGTATTGACGTCATCTCGTACTGACTAAATTTCTAATCTCAGGTTCTTGGGCAAACCTGTGTGGAAATATTGGGAAACTTATGATTTCTCTGGTATATATAATTCTCATACACTAATTAACAAATAATGAATGGCACTTAATGTTTTAAGGGTTAATGATGAAATATTTTGATGCTTTTCAGCTTTCTGTGTTCTACAACATTTTGTTCATGATCCAACATTATGTACTATACCGACCGAAAAATGTCTCAAACTCAGAGACCCACCACCTGAATTTGAGATCAGCATGTCTTCTGATGAACCACCCGTGGCAAAGACGAAGATTGTGGAGGATTTGTTGTAGTTCATGATCCACCTTTGAATAATCACAATATCTGAGAAAAGTTTATTTTTCTATAATATTATGTATGAAGGAATTACCAACATAAAGTTAGTATAGTGGTGTAAGGCCCTGCTAGATCCCTTTGAGTCTTGAGTTTGAGTCCTAGAAGAGACACCTATATCGAAAGGGGCGGTTAGGAACCCAGAATTAGGTACCAGATAATAATAATAATAAAAAATGTATGCTGAAGGTATTTATGGGTTAAGCCCTTGGAATTGATTTAATTTGCTTGTCTTGGATTTATGAATGTAGCCATGCTTAATCACCAAGTAACTAGTCAATTGTTTGAGAAAGTTTGTGTTTTTTAAGATAATTCGTAAATTACCGTATGCGGTAAATATGAAAATTTTAAAAGAAGATGATGATGTGTCTTACTCTAAATGGTTAGATTAAATACTGGACGGTTGAGATGGAGGGATACTGAGAGATGAGGAGAGAGCAGATACTGAGATAATTTACTCCCCACAACAAATGCAACCAGTTAGAAATTGAATCTATGAGTATAAAAGAAGTAACCACGTCTAATAAGGATGTCTATGTGGTCATTATAGGTTCCAAAGCTAACCTCTTGATATTAAAATCAGGCATGAAGCATATGCATCTTCTAATGTTTTTTTCTTTTCGGTCAAAGCATCTTTTAATGTATCACATAGTACCAAAACTTCTTTTTACTGCCGTTAAAAAAGACTTTTATAATCACTGTAGAAAGCCTTTGACTTTGTATATCTGTTGACCGTTGTTAGCCGATGTATAAAATGTTAAGAAAAACAAAGATGAAATTCTCTCTACTTTCTACACCAGTTATCACTTGCAACTGTCGTAAAAAGTGTCACTTCCTGCCCCTAATGCATAACCTGGGAAGAAATTATAGCTTTTCAAGAGAATGATGTACTAAAAGGTTTTTTTAATTAAAAATATTATATGTAGCGGTTTCTTTTCTTCTTTTTCCTTTTTTTTTTTTTGGAACTCAGCGTATGATATTGCCATGTCACTTTGGATTTGAGTCAAATCTCTGTCGGTTCAGGAACGTCAAGGTTAAAGTCTTTCCAACAAGTGTGTTTGCCGGCATTTAAACTTGTGTTCTCATCCTTACAGGATGAGACCACTTTCCATTTTAATTAACAGCTTGTAGGTTTATCATATGTGGTTATACTAGTTTATTTTCTAAATAATTCTTTAAGTCATAATTTATTATCATTTTTAAGCTTTAAATAGACACTCAGCATGGCCTCACAACACAGTGAACGCTGGCTACGCCTCAGCCTTCAGCCAAGTCGTTGGTTTCCACTAATGCTAAGATTGGGTGAAGTCACATTACACCATGCGCACATACATGGACGGGGAACCACTCATATGATTTCAACCAAGGTTTTAAAATTTTTGATGAAATTAGGGTAAAAGTTGCAATTTTAATAATGGTACAAAAGTAAATACAATGTTTTAAGATGGTATAATTTTAGCAATTTTGTTAAATTGACACATATGTTTGTTATAAAATTGGAGGGAGAACAAGTAGGTCCCATATCTAAAAAGGTATGGATGATTGGGTCAATTTAATGAAATTGCAAAATTTGTTTCATTTTTAAAAGGCTTTATTTACTTTTACACCATTTAAAACTTAATTATGCCATATTCTCATAGTGATAACCTTTGCTTCTAAAATTTCTCTTTAAACTAAAAATTGAATAAATAGAAACTTAATAACCTACTGAGTTCCATTTGTATGAGTGTTGTTGATGTAATTATATAATATGTAATCTAGGCTGATTTTCACTTTATTTAGACCCATGTGGCAAGAGTAATCCAAGTGTACGATAAGTAATAAGAGTCACACAGGATACCGACTATTAACAATATTTGACAAATGCTTACATATTAGTGTAAGAGTTCCATGTTATATAAACTCCATCAAATAAAAGCATAACAACTTAGAAAATTTTAAGCATAGTTGGTAGGTGACTCATTTTTTTTTAAAAAAGAAAAATCATGTTTTAATTTGTTTTTAAGAAAAATGCACATCTTAATTCGGGAAAAAAAAATCTAAAACAAAATGATGAACTATAATACATCAAGAAAAAGTATCAGATCACATTGATCACATAAATATTAAAGTGAAGGTATATAACCAAATGGTAGGCCCTATCAAATTGACTTGAGTAATTTTGATAGAAATACCAATCTAATATATACCTAATTAATGTATTTCTTTAAAAAAAATTGAATTTTTAAAAATGAGTCACCTAGTAATTATTATTAAAATGATCTGAGTTATTATATTTTTATTGAACAGATTACAGAACTTCAGTTTTCATCCTTACGGGATGAGACTGCTTATCATTTTAACTAACAACTTGTAGGTATATCATATGTAGATATACTAGTTTATTTTCTATCTTTAAGTCATAATTTTTTTAAGCTTTAAATAGACATTCACCATGGCCCCACAAAATAGTGAATGCTGGCTATGCCTCAACCCTCAGCGGGGTGGGTTGTTGATGAGGGTCTTTTGTTGTTAGCTTTGAGTCTACAATCAAAAATTAGTTAAGGATTGTGTATAAGTAAACCTAGGATCGTTTTCCCTTTACAAGAAGCTTTTTATTGATTCCTAAATAATCTATAAGCCATGCATATGAAATGAAAACAATGGAAAAATTGGTTTTCGCTTTTCTAATTAATAAAATAAAATATATATAAATGCAATTTAATTAAACACTAGCTAATATATTTGGTTTTTTTTTAAAAAAAAAAAGGTGAATGAGTGAATGGAATGATATGGAATTGAAAATATGAATGATGAATACTCTTGATAATGAAGAAAGTGATTATCCTTCCTTGAAAAGATTATGGGAGTTAAAACTCATCAAATCTTAATAAAAATTTCAATATAACACTTGAGTCCAATATTCCCAATTAATAGTAGTTTCTACAAACATAGCAAACCACTATTTCTTAAAATATTGTTTAAAACCATTTATGTGCAATTAAAATTAGAATAATGCAACATAAGTTTTCTTAAAATTAAGTACTAAATAATTCTTCAAAGACACAAATTAACCACATTAACTAAGTAATAATATGCTAATTAATATAATCTTATTACAATCATAAAGAAATTCAAACAATATATTTTTCACACTATAAAAATCAATATCAATTACAAATATCAAACCAACTAAAACAACGTCAATATTAGTTTCAATTCCAGATTATATATAACAATTCCTAAAACTAGGCAATTTAGATATATAACTAGACTAATGGGGGAAAAAAAACTCATATGTAATCCATTGAGCTCAAGCACAAATCTTCATCACCAAAAAGTTGGACAATTAGCTACACATAAGACCCAATGCAACCATAGCTCCATTAACAGTCAAGAAACCCATTAAAGTTGAGTGAAGGGACGAAAGTGGTGAAGAATGAAGAGGTGCCGTGGGTTTTGGTCGAATCTGGAATGGTAGAAGAAAAATATTCCTGTCCTAATTGAGTGTGGGAGAGTAGACCAGCTGAGCAGTGGTGACTGAAGGAGAACAGAGCCGACGGAGTCACGGAGAAGCAAGGAATTAACGGAGGTGATCTCCAATTCCAGCGACGACGTGGACAAGAAGACGGTGGTGAAGGTGGGAAGTCGTGGACGGTGGTGGTGATTTCCGTCTCTTTACCTCTCCTCTAAAACTCTGGTCAAGTTCCCTCTGGTGTCCAGAAGCTCCGCGGCGCGATCTCTGTTTTCTGCAACTCGCCTGCGACCTTCCCTTCCCTCAAAGCCAGACGGCAGCTAGGTCACCGGTGGCGATGGTGGTGAGGTTGAAGGCCGCCGGCAACTAAGATGAAGGTAGAGGTGATTCTGGTTGGACCTTGAAGTACTCTGGTTCCCCGGCGCAACCCTGGAAAAATGGCCTCCGTCTGTGCTTTTCAAGACCAAAGCTCTGACATCATTTTTCCAAGCAAAACGTTGGGACTTTCATGGCATTTTGAGAATTTGAGTCCTTAACTGTAATAAATTTTGGTCCTTGTATGTCATTTCCCAAACTTGCTAAATCTCTTCCAAAACTTCAACTATGCAAAATTAAGCACATGCAATATCAAAAGTGGAAGAAATCATTTACATGAATAATTAATAAATTATGTCCGTTTTCCTAATTATATTTAATTCAATAAAAATGCTCCTAACTTAAATTATTGCTTAATTATGCAATAATGTGCGAGAAAATGTATTTAAAATTTCAATTTAATAATAAAAAATTATATAAAAATATGGTTCAATCAGTGGTTTCATTAATGCTAAGATTGGGAGAAGCCATTATCCCAGGTGCACATATATGGACCATATGAATTCAACAAAGGTTTTTTTTTTTTTTGAAGAAATTAGGGTTAAAGTTGCAATTTTAATAAGGATAATACAATTAAGTTTTGAAGGATACAAAAGTAGATACTAACTTTTAAAATTGTACAATTTTACCAATTCCGTTAAATTGCCCTTATGTCCATTATAAAACTGGACAGAGAACAAGTGGGTCCTACATCTAAAAAGAGACAAACATTTGGGTTAATTTAATGAAATTGAAAAAATTGTTCCATTTTTTAAAATATTGTGTTTACTTTTGTTACTAAAATTGCACTTTAACCTAAAAATTTTAATAAATAGAAACTTAATAACCCATTAAGTTCCATTTGTATGAGTGTTTTTGATATTATTACATAACATATTTGACCAAAAAAAAAAAATTACATAACATATAATCTAAGATGATTTTTACTTTATTTAGATCCATGTTGCAAAAGTAAACTAGGTGTACTAACGTTATTTGACAAATGCTTACATAAAATGGTAGTATAACGTCATCTAATCTTTGTCAAATAAAAATAGAATAGCTCAGATCATTTTAATTATAGTTGGTAGGTGACTCAACTGAAAAAATTCACATTTTAATTATTTTTAAGAAATATATACACATCTTAATTTGAAAAAAAAAACATTAAAAAATGATAACTACAAAATGTATTAGAATATATTAAGAAAAGGGTTAAAGTGCAAAAATACACATGTGCTTTTCTCTGAAGAGTGCCCAATAGCAAATACTTTTTTTGGGTGCAAAAGTGCACACGTGGTTACAAATTAGGTGCAAAAATACCGTTTGACTGTTAAGTTTGACTTTAACCGTTAAGTTTGACTTTGACCGATGACGTGGCATTTCAAAGGTACAAAAATACACATGTGATTTGTCAAGAAGAGCGCCCAACAACAAATTTTTTTTTAATTTAATAATTTTATTTCAAGATCCTAAAATTTTTTTTCAAGATTATGAAGTATTTTTTCAGTATCAGTTAGTATCCTTTTAATACTGGTCAATACTTGAAATATTTTTTCAAGATCCTAAAATAATTTTTCAAGATTATGAAGTATTTTTTATGTACCAGTCAGTATCCTGAAAGTACTTTTTAGTAGCAGTTAGTACCCTGAAATATTTTTTTTCAGTATCAGTCAGTATTCTTTTAGTATCGGTCAATACTTGAAATATTTTTTCAAGATCCTAAAATACGTGTTCAAGATTATGAAGTATTTTTTCTGTACCAATCAATATCCTGAAAGTACTTTTTAGTACTACTCAGTACCCTGAAATATTTTTTTTCAGATACTGACTAGTACAGAAAAATACTTCATAATCTTGAAAAATTATTTTAGGATCTTAAAAAAATATTTCAAGTATTGACCGGTACTAAAAGCATACTGACTGATACTAAAAAAATACTTCATAATCTTGAAAAATTATTTTAGGATCTTGAAAAAATATTTCAAGTGTTTACCGGTACTAAAAGGATACTAAAAAAATATTTCAGGGTACTGACTGGTACTAAAAAAGTACTTTCAGGATACTGACTGGTACAGAAAAAATACTTCAACGTATCTTTTTAGTACCAGTTAGTACCCTGAAATATTTTTTTTAGATTTAAAAATAACTTTTCAAGATTATGAAGTATTTTTTCAGTATAGGTCGGTATTCTAAATATCTTTTTAGCACCTGGTAGTAATTAAAATAAAGTTATTAAATTAAAAAAAATTGTTGTTGGGCGCTCTTCTTCACAAATCACATGTGTATTTTTGCACCTTTGAAATGCCACGTTATCGGTCAAAGTCAAACTTAACGGTCAAAGTCAAACTTAACAGTCAAACTGTATTTTTGCACCTAATTTATAACCACGTGTGCACTTTTGCACCCAAAAAAAGTATTTGCTACTGGGCGCTCCTCGGAGAAAATCACATGTGTATTTTTACACCTTAACCCTTAAGAAAAAGTCTCACATATTACATTAACATTGAAGTTGAGGTATATAATCCAATGGTTGGTCCTATCAAATTGACTTGTGATAGAAAGACCAACCTAATACATACCTAAATTCATATTTTTCTTAAAAACAAATAGAAATGATTTTTTTTTAATTTTTAATTTTTTTTTTATGATGATGAGTCACATGTTAATTATTATTAAAATGATCTGAGTTGTTATATTTTTAGTCTAGATGACATGGTACGTGCTCATAGAGTATGAAAATATTTCTCACATTATTTATCTTATAAATTTACAAATTATGAGTAACGTTTAATTGAGAAACTATAAGTTCCCAATAAAAAGAAGGAAAAATGCTTCAATTCAAGGGCTTAATTAGAAATGAGGTAAGAATACAGAGACTTGGGTATTAAGTTTCCCTACGGTTTTCGTATTATATGTAACATAAATTAAATACACACACATTTAAATAATTACGCGTACACACAGATATACATAGTTCATAAGTATTCAATATAGTACTTTTATATAACTAAGGTGTATGAAAGATTGCTGGCTATTCAAAAGAAGGTAAATTCGGTACTTCAAATTTTCTACGAATAACAAGAATAAGATAATAGAACAGTAAAAGCAATGAAAATGGAAAAGGGATGAATTCATGGGTAGATGCTAAATATGAAGATAGTGGAGAGCAAGTCAAACACAGAAATCTGATTTCGTAACTTATTTATGTTGGACTGAAATTTCGACTATCTTATTTATCATAAGGCCAACATTTTGTTCTGAAAAAAATTTAAAAAAGGTCCTGCGTTTTGTCGTAGAGGAGGCAAAAGAAAACACTCCATTTGTAGAAGAGACAAAAGAAAACACTCTCCTGGGAGAGTGTATGTGCCCGACAGAACCTCGATCCGGACTAGGCAGAACGAAGCTCTGGTGAACCGGGTGTAATAGCCAAGAAAAAAAAAAAAGAAAAGAAAACACTCCATATCTGCTTTTCAAGATGTTAGGGCAAACCATATCATAACCTCCACTAAACATTTTCCTTCCTTTTTTTCAACAATCCCCGTGATAGTCAATTCACTTGCATTTTTTATTTCATAATTTAATACACGTTTTAAAATATAACAAAAGAACTTATTGGTATTGACCATGTGCAACTATTTTAAATATTTTTATACTCGGCACATCATGGGGGTTTCGACGAAATTCAAAACTCATTCTATTATGAAAGATGAAGGCTTCGCTATAAAAAGCGACATGATGAAGATGTTTTGCTATAACCATCGTTTCATTATTTATCTTTGTTAAGCTTCTTCTTGGGAACGAAGCCTCAGTTTAATAAAGCAACCCCTTCACACCAAAAATGGCTTGGAATTCAGTGCCCCTCCATGTCTGTTACGAAGTTGTTGGTTGGCTTGTTTTTACTTTGTGGTCTATCAGTTTCTACCCACAAGTCATCTTAAATTATCGCAGGAAAAGGTTTCAACAAATTATATCAACTTTCACTATTCCTTACTTTTCACCATTCAAGCTTTTATTACATTCTTTAACTTTTACCATTATATTCTAATTTGCCTCACCTTATGGTTTTTGAATTATTACAGTGTAGTGGGATTGAACTTTGATTTTGAGGTGCTGAATCTCACCAAGCACACCTGCTATCTCATATACAATGCATCTCTATACTTCAGCTCTACTGTTCAGAAGCAGTACAAGGACAAATATGGTCAGAATGAGGTTAGATCATTGTATAATCCAATTATATATGCTAAATATTGAACCTTAAAATTTTGAAACTAGATAAAATATATATATATATATATATTTTTTTTCATCTATCGTTCAGATGATACCTGTGGCAGCAAATGATGTTGCTTTCTCATCCCATGCTGTTCTACTCACAGCTTTTACCATATTCCAGATTGCAATCTACGATGTGAGTACCTTGCTTTCTTTATTATTGACCTCTTTGTACTTTTTTATGCTTTTTATTAATTATTGAGATTTCTTTTTTTGATATTATATTGCAGCGTGGAAATCAGAAAGTGTCGAAAATAGCTTGTGGAATTCTGTTTGTTGCTTGGTCACTCGCTGCAATATGCTTCTTTATTGCTTTGTCTAATCATCATTGGCTTTGGCTTCTCTCAATATTAAGGTATCTTTTGGATGTGATTTCTTAACAAATAATTAATTTTTTCTCTCACTTAAATGAATACACAAATTATATTAAATGATATATATCATGATAATATATATATATATATATATATATATATATATATATATATATATATATATATATTTTGTGATGTATTTCCTTCTAATTAATTAACTATATTTTGCAGTGGCATTCAAGTTTTTATGACGGTTATAAAATATCTGCCCCAGGCTGTGATGAACTTCAGGAGAAAGAGTACAGAAGGATGGAGCATTGGTAACATTTTGTTGGACTTTTCTGGAAGTATTGGAAACTATTCTCAAATGGTTATACAATCCAAAGATCAAGGTTTATATTGACGAAACTTGTAGTAATTATGAAGCATGTATTAATCTTGTTGATTTAATAATCTCATACTAACAAAGTTTCTAATCTCAGGTTCTTGGGCAAACTTCTCTGGAAACATAGGGAAACTTATGATTTCTCTGGTATGTGGATCATTCTCTTACACTAACATATAAGGAATGACAATTAATGAATTAAGTATTAATGGTGATATATTCTGATGTTTTTCAGGTTTCTGTATTCTACAACATTTTGTTCATCATACAACATTATGTACTATATCGACCAAAAAAAGTCTCAAACTCAGGAACACCACCACCTGAAGTTGAGATCAACATGTCTTCTGATAAACCATCGGTGGCGAAGACGAAGATTGAGGAGGATTTGGTGTAGTTCATGATCAACCTCTGAATAATCACAATATATGAGAAAAGTTTATTATTATTTTTTCCTTATAATGTTAAGTATGTTGAAGGAATTTATGGGATTACGCCCTTGGAATTCATGTAACTTGCTTGTCATGGATTTATGAATATAGCTAATTATACTTCAATAAAATACATTACCAAGTAACTAGTGATATGTTGCTTGAGAAAGTTTGAGTTTTTCAAAAACACAATTGGTTATGTGTTTCTTTTTTTTTTTTTTTGGTAAAAAATCGGGACCTTAGCCCATTTCCTTCTCTATATCAATATAACTCTTGGGTGAACAATACCCAAACAGTCTCTGTACAAGTACCTAATAACAGACTGAGGAGGATTTAGCAAAATAGCCTTGTATTCCTTCTGAACTAAGCTCAAGTTGGCAAGGGAATCAGCACAAAAATTACCCTCCCTATACACATGTGAAAATACAACATTGGAAAATTTCCTAAGAAAACTACCTATATGTTTCAGCAGCATGGACTTAGCAGTCCCTACATTCTGCAGATCAGTAAGCAAAGAAACCACAGCAGTGCAATCGCTTTCCATTATTATTTTATCAAATTTATAATGAGAAGCAAGTTCCATACCAGATAACACAGCCCAAACCTCAGCCTTTATAGCAGAGCAGGATCCCAACTTTCTTGTGAAACCGCAAAGCCATTCTCCTTGGCTTCCTCTGATCAGTCCTCCACACCCAGCCAATCTCCTCTCCCCCTTAGAAACACCATCTATGTTAACCTTAACCCATCCATCAGGAGGAGCGACCCATCTGATCTGAACCTCCCTTGGTACAGTAGCAGCCCTTCCAAATTCCAATTGTGCTCTTTTTACATTGTCCACATATCCACCTATAATCCGAGCCCTGTTCTCTGGCATAGAGAACCCTTCCTCAAAGCAGCACTTGTTCCTCCAATTCCATAACATCCAACAAGTTAACCCAAAAATCAATTTCCAATCTCCATTTGACTTTCCTAGATTCCACTCCAACCAATCCCTTCCCCCCAGGTTAGTGAATTCTGATTCAATAATACCATGCTTCAGTTCCCGCCACAACTCCCATGCTTTTGGGCAATCCCTTAACACATGCAACAAATCCTCTTGATTGTAACAACAGTAACAAGTTGCACTCCCTCCCATTAACCTATTCTTTCTTTCACATGTGAGCAACCTGTCATGAAGAGCCAGCCACAAAAACATTTGCACTCTCTTCGGCCCCTTCCACTTCCACACCTTATCCCATCCTATCTCCTCACAAGTTGGCTCCTCCCTCAACAGATGATACATTGAAGCCACATTATAATTATTCGTCAGATTATCCCCCCATCTAACAGTATCATCCCCATTATTCTCATGAGGGGGTACCACAGCTAGTATTAGATTTTTTCCTTCACTACTTACTTGGCCTTCTATTTTTTCCATATTCCAGCCACCCTCTCCATTTGCCATCTCCCGTACTTTTATATGCTTGTCCTCCTCTGATAGTTGAATTTCACACCTATCCTGTAGCTTGCTCCCATCCTCCAACCACCTATCTTCCCAAAACCGGATTGTTTCTCCATTCCCAACTTCCCATCTCATGTTCTGCAGTACCTTTGGCCATAACCGTACCAAGGCTTTCCATAACTCAGAATCAGTTTTCAAGCCTACACATTCCTGCATCAAATCTTTTCCCCTTCTGTATTTACCCTTTAAAACCATCGAACACAAGTTCTTTGGCTTAGAGATTATGTTCCATATCAGTTTCCCCAACAAGGCTTCATTCATAGTCTCTAGGTTTCTCACCCCTAAGCCCCCATACTTCTTTTCCTGACAAACAGTTTCCCATTTTACTGCATGAACCTTCCTTCTCCCCTCCTCACTTCCCCAAATAAAGTTCCTCTGAAGCTTCTCCACATGCCTTCTCACTCCAACAGGTAACACCGAATGTTGCATGGTATAAACCGCCATCTGATTTGTGACGGATTGCACCAACGTAACTCGTCCAACAAGCGATAAAGTCTGCTTTTTCCAACTATTTAATTTCCCTTGAATCTTGTCAATTAAATATTGGAATTTTCTACTACTATCCCTCCCCTGCATCATATAAGAGCCCAAATATCTTCCGAGATCATCCATTCTTTTAAAACCAGAGTAGTTACAGATCTCATTCTGGACTCTTCTCCCCACATTTTTTGAGAAAAAAATACTAGTCTTCGGTAGGCTCACCTTTTGACCCGAGACTCCCTCAAATTGCTCCAATACCCTCATAACTAGACATATCTGATCAAGGTCTGCCTCACAGATGAGCAACAAATCATCCGCAAAAAGAAGATGTGAGATTTCCGTTCCACTTCTTCCCATTCTCAACGGTTTCCACTGCTTGTTAGTTACACCATCAACAATCATATGGGTTAGTTTTTCCATCCCAAGAACAAAAAGATAAGGGGATAAAGGGTCCCCTTGTCTCAACCCCCTAGAAGGGATAAAAGTCTCCCTTTTACTTCCATTCCATAGCAAGGCCGTACTCACTGACTTCACACATCCCATAATTACACCTCGCAAGTGCTCTTCGAATCCAATTTCCTTCAACACTTCTTCAATGAACCTCCAACTCATTCTATCGTAAGCCTTTTCTAGGTCAATCTTAATGACCATGTACCCCTTCCTTCCTTGTATTTTTCCCAAAGTGTGCACAATTTCTTTAGCCACTATGATGTTCTCATGGATACTCCTCTTTGGAATGAAACTTGTTTGGTAGGGTGACACCAAACCATCCATTAGCGGCTTAAGTCTATTAACAAGCAACTTGGAAAGTCCTTTATAAATCACATTACATAGTGCTATGGGCCTAAATTGGCTTACCAATTCAGGATGCTCCATTTTTGGTATAAGCACCACCAAGGTATCATTGACTTCTCCAATTCTCTCTGGGTGTCTCCAAAGCTTCTTAATGTACTGAACAACTGAAGCACCCACCACCTCCCAATTTTGCTGGTAAAAAACAGCTGGAAAGCCATCACTTCCAGGGGCTTTGAATCCCCCCATTTGAAAAAACGCCCTCCGTATCTCCTCCTTACTAATATCCCTACATGTATTCGACATGACTCCTTCATTAACTTCACCCCAGCCCTGTTTAGTTTTTATCCAGCCACGATCAGTTTTTTCCTCCTTAAACAGGTTGCCATAGAATTCTTGAAACATTTCCACTATTTCTTCTTCATCTTCAATCCATACCCCACTATCGTTCTTTAGCATTGTTATCTTATTTCTCCTTCTTCTCTGTAACGTTTTTGTGTGGTAGTATCTTGTATTACAATCCCCTTCCACTAGCCACCTACCTCTTGACTTTTGAAACCAAACTACCTCTTCTTGTCTCAACGTTTTCATGAGTTCTTCTTCTAGTTCTCTTTCAAGTCTGATTATAAATGGATTACTGTGCCTTTCCATACTTTTCTGAATGCCATTCAGTCTAGAAAGTATTCTCCTCTTCCTACCTTCAATACTCCCGAAGACCTCCTTATTCTAGCATAACAAATCCTGTTTCAAAGAGGCCAGATTATCCCTTATTTCTTCTCTATTCCTCCAGCTATTTTGCAACACACCCTTAAAGCCTTCATGCATTTTCCAAGCTGCCTCAAACCTAAAGCTGCGCTTCTTATACACCTGATTCTCCTTTTCCAAACATAGAAGAATAGGATGATGGTCTGATCCTATTTTTGGTATCACTCTACTTTCAGCATCCGCAAATTTTTCAAGCCATCGGACATTACACAAGCATCTATCCAATCTCTTGAAAACCCTTTCTAGTCCTTCCCACTTTGGACCTTTCCATGTGAAAAAAGGGCCACTAGCCTCCATATCAACTAGTTGACAGTCCTCAATCCAGTCATTGAATTTTTTACACCTAACTTCATTTACACGGCCTCCCCCTTTTTGTTCCAAAGGTGACCTGATTTCATTAAAATCTCCTACAAGTATCCATGGTTCATCGACCTCACAAGCAATCTCTTTCAATGCACCCCAGACCCTATACCTTCTTTGTTCATTTGGTTGTGCATACACAGCGGTAAACAACGTTTCCTCACCTCCCAATGTCAGTTTACAGTGTATGAATTGTTCATCCCTGACTCGCACATCCACCTTCAACTCGTCAAGCTCCCAAAGTAGCCAAATGCCACCTGAGAAGCCTTCAGCATCCATCCGTTTGGTTATGTGTTTCTTCTCTAATCGTACCCCATGTTAATACAATGAACGTTATATATAACATTACAATGTCTCTCGTAGATGCATATGAAATGCACAATTAATGTCTAATATGGAATTCTACGTGGTGATTATACGTTCCAAAGCTAAAATCAGGGCATGAGGTATACTTAATTAGTACCGAAAGGTCTTTTTACCGCAGTAAAAAAATGTTTTATAATCAGTGTAGAAAGCCTTTGACTTTGTATACCTGTCATTAACTGACGTAGAAAATGTGGAGCAAAACAAATATAAAATCCTCTTTACCTTCTACACCGGTGGTGACTAGAAACTGTTGTAAAATATGTGATTTTCTAGTCCAATTAAAGCATAACCTATGAAGAAAGTATAACTTTCAAAGAGAATGATGTACCAAAATTTTTGGTTATTTATTTTTTTAAAAGTTTCTTTAAGTCATAATTTTTTATTTTTTTAAGCTTTATATAGACACACAGCATGGGCCCACAACACATTAAACTTTGGCTACGCCTCAGCCGAGTGGGTGGTTTCACTAATGCTCATAATTGGGTGAGGTCATTATCCAAGGCACACATACATGCACCATATGTTTTCAACAAAGGTTTTAATATTTTTGAAGAAATTAAATAAATAGGGACCCAATAATCCACTAAGTTCCATTTGAGAAGAAAAAGAAAAAAATAAAACACTGATGATGAAAAAAAAAAAAAAACATAATCATTTGCATGTAAAGTGTTGTCTTTTATAGACAAGAGATGCATTAGAACTTGTCTTGTACTTCTCTAGTCCTTAATATAAGGTCGATTTACAGAGTTTATATTCGTTCTAAATATAAAACAAAGTTTTTATATTTGTCAATATTTTCCTAATTAATTTGAGGAAATTGAAGAAGATGATTAGCACATTTTAGAAAATAAATGTTATATTAACTAACTTCCTTAATCTAATCAAATTAGGAAGTATGTTTTGTATTAAGGATTGGGATAGTATGTATGAGTGTTGTTAATATAATTTCAATAATATGCATTTTTACTTGATTTAGATCCATGTGGCAAAATTATTCCAAGTATATGGTGAGAAACAGTCATGCACGTTATCAGCTTCTAATGTTAATGGTCTTAAACATTTACAAATTATGATTATAAGGACCAACCACCTATCGTTGAAGAAGCTATAAGTACTCAATAAAAGAGAAAAAAATGCAAGGGCTGCATATTAATTTTCCCTGATCTTTTTATACTATATATGACATAAATTTAATGTGTACACACACACACATTCAAATAATTTCTTATACATGCATTATGCATACATACATTTAGTTCATAAGTATTTAACATAGTAACTTAAAATAATTAATAATTATGAAAGATTCCTTGCTATTCAAAAGAATGTAAATTCGGTACTTCAAAAATAAGATTATAGAACTGAAAAGACAAAGAAATTAAATTAAAAGAGAAAAGGATGAATCGAAGGGAAGATGATAAATATGAAACTAGTTGAGAGTAGTCAAACACATATATCTGATTTCGTAACTTTTTCAATCTATGGTTCATGCTTCAGACTGAAATTTTGACTACCTGATATATTCATCATATATATGTCCTACATTTTGTTGTTGACAAGGCAAAAGAAAACACTCCATCTGTAAATTAGACAGAAGAAAACCCTCCATTTCTGTTTTTCAAGCCATATACATTTATGAATACAGTGCCACAATACCTAACTTGGTGCTACTTAGTTGTCTGATCCTATTTATAAGAAAATTTCAACATATTTTATCAAACTTAAGAAAACTCTTAAATCTCAGTATTAACTCCATCTTAAAATTTAGTTCCTTACAACTTTATTACTTTACATATATACCTCTACTTAATATATGTATAAGAATGAGTGAGAATTGAGATGTTAAAGAACAATAAATTAGGGATAAAATTGTAAATTCATATAATAATTTTAATGAGTATATTTATGTTAAAAAATATTCTCACTTTACCTTATATGAATAAGACTAGAACAAGCAAATTTTTTTTTTAAAAAGAAAATATTACAGTCAATAAACACACGCATGTGTCAATGCTGGCAAACTTGACAATGTTGTTGCAGGCAAACTTGACTGAGAGTAGAGGTACAGATCGTCCTAAAACCTCAGTTGGAATCGACGTTAGCGCACACTTGCCATCAGATGCGTGGTTTCATATTTGCGCAATTACTATTGCTTCATCGTGACATTTTTTTAATATCAATAATAGTTTGGCATAGATATTTAATTTGTTATACCTCGACTAATCCTAATTAGTATTAATGTTTTCCCTTTTCTTATGTTATCTTTTATCTCATCGTAATTATCTATGGTGGGTTGAGTAAGCCATATTGTTAGCAAATGTTGAAGGCAACAAACATCATTGTTCTGTCTTTCTATTTTCAAATCACAAAGCTTACTCATTTGAGTTTCAAAAATTTATTAAAACTTGCATTTAAAAGGGAAAATGAGAGATTCCTCTACCAAAGTGGAGAGGTCGCTCGGTTCAGGGGCCTCTCCATTTCGTTTTTGGTCCATTTCATTTACCTCCATTTCTTTAATCCTGACCATTAATCAAATCCAAGGGTGAAAAGGCACAAAGAAAGACTAATACACCTTTCCACCTTCCCTTACTGTGCACAGTTTTTATTGAAACCGAAGAGAAACCATGTTATAGAAAAAAAAAAAAAAATCACCGCCTTCGTTTTCTGGAAAAGGGTTCTGTTCTTTCCAAAACACAAGCAATTAACGGTATATATATGATGAAAAAGTCTGATGAAATATCATAAATTCATGTAAGGAGTTCAGTTCTCTCAAGCACAGAATGAAAGTCACCCACTAATACAACCTAATGGTGGTGGCATGTTCTTCGATATGTCGGAGCTCCAGAAAAGATACATCACCATCACCGCCTAGCAATATTACGGCCAAATGGACTGACAATTAAAGACAAGAAATTCATAACATGATTCTGCAAGTAATGAAGTTGATGGGGATTTGGTAAATATACAATTGGGGATATACATTAATAAGCCTCTCTCAGTACCAAACCTAATCAAACTCTATAAACTGGCAATAAGATGGCAATATATTAATAGCCCTAATGCTCCTAATATTTAGGGTGGAGAGAGAGAACACAATTGCTTGAATTCTGGAGATTTTCAGCCTTGCCATCGGATAAGGCCGAAGCAATGGAAGAAAGAGGGGTGATAGAGAGATTGTGCCTTCTCACCATTAGATTTGATTAACGGCTAGGATTAGGGAAATGGAAATGGAGAGGCCCCTTGCCCACAGGATCCTCTCCTCAAATCTCAAATCGTCACTGATGCTTGTTTGGGATCATTTTTAGTGGTTCCAAAAGTGTTTGTTCAAGTAAATCGAGATAAAATTCATCCATATACTTAATTCTAATTTTGTTAGGTTTGAAAGGAATGTCATGAAGGGCTAAATAAGAAATTTTGATGAATTTGATATAAAAAAAAAGGAAAAAAAGAGAAAGAAACTGAGGGTTATAGTTATATGTTAATCATTATTATTATTTTTTAATTTTTCTCTTAAATATCTATCAAAATTTTATTTCTTCTCCATCTTTTAAAAATAAAATTTATTAAAAAAATTTCTTACACAAACAATATAATACTCCTCCAAAATTAAATGTAGAAGTTAGATAACTAATTTGTAAAAACTTAATTAAGTTAGTTATTTATAATAAATATAAGTGTGTGCTAGTTTCTCTAAAATACCCTATTTAATCATTAATTAATTACCCCATTAATGAAAACCTCATTTAATATGTGTAATATATAGAGATAAATTTTTTTAAAAAAATTATACAATTCTAGGAGGCAGAATAGATTAACATACGACAAGCATGATCAAAACAAATTTCTCGACTTCTTACATCTAAAGCAGGAGCTATACACATGCATCCATTACACATTGAACGCTGACTTCGTCTCGACGGAGTGGGTGGTTTTACAAATAGCTCATGATGGTTGAAGTCATTCTCCAAGGCACACATACATGGACCATATGGTTTCAACAAAGGTTTTAATATTTTTGAAGAAATTAAATAATTCGGAACCCAATAAACCACTAAGTTCCATTTTGAAAAAAAGAAAAAGAAAAGAAAGAATGATGATAAAAAAAGACAGTAATCATGTGCTGGTAAACGTGCTGTCTTGTTGACAAGAGATGCACTAGAGCTTGTCTTGTTTGAGTGTTGTTGATATAATTATATGAAATACTAATAATTGAGGTGTCAACGTTCATTTTGCCATTTGAAATCGGCGCGGCTTCCAACTGCCATCACTATTTTGTCCCTTCATTTGATTAACTTTCGTTTCTTGGTTGACTGAGATGATTTTTGTACCTTTTAAATTTACCACTTTTTGTATTTTATTATTTATAATTATAATAATTACATGTACATATTTAAAATCATATTGTATCTTTTATGTGTGTGTGTGTAATAGCTTAGACTGATATTATTTACTCTAGTTCTATTTTGAAAAGCATTTGCCATATGCTTCGAATTTAAGTGTGTCGTTAGAGTTTAAAAAATTAACAACATGGCGGTTTAAGTATCCGACAAACTGTTGGAGCATGAGATAGTATTTCTAATGTCTAAGAGATCTTCTCTATAGAAGCAAAGATCTATGAGATCAGCATAATATACTTGATTCTCACGTTTCATTAAAAAAAATAAAATATAAAATATAATTTTTGCAATATCCTAATTTTTGTAGTCTTATTAAATTCCTTGTACAGTGTGGATAATTAGTCTATTGGAATGGTGAAATACTAGCCGAATACTTGGTTTTTCCCAAAATTCTAAACTTTGGGATATAAGGTATTATAAAAATATTTGGCATTGGATTAATATTGCATTGACTAATTGAGGTCATAATTTTGGCAAAAATAGAATAGAAGGTCATGTAAATTTTCCTCAATAAGTTTGCTTAGGGAATAAAATGTCAATAATGACTTTTATTTGCTTAAGTTTGAATCACTTGTTAAACTTAACTAACAAGTGAAGTTCTATTGATCATGTGTTATGTGTAAAATTGTGAAACAACACAGTAACAATATAAGAGAATGAAACTTCTAATTTATATCAGTTTGTATAGCAGAACGGTTAATACGTCTCATTCATTACATAAAGGGAAAAGCTGCAGAAAAGAAAGAAAAGGTTGACAGCGACAGGGAGAATATCCACAGAGGGACCACAGAGAGAGGAGAGATCATTCACAAATTCCACACCCTCCCCATAACGGCTTTTGTCAGCATTTATAGTCTCATTCTTCCATTTCACGTACTTTCCATGCCTTCCGTTTGAGTCTCTTGCTCCTCCTAACGGGCCTTTCCTCACATTCAGGCTCATTAGCTGTCATATCCTTATCCACTTGGCCCATCTGATTCTTCTTCATCACATCATGTGACTATACTTAAATGATTTAAAAGTGCAATATAATATGGAAACCACATGATCAAGGCCAATATCAGCCAAAAAGGAAGAAGGAAAAGAAGAATATGTGTCATATTGGACCTTAGTAAATAAATGGCAATATTTTTAGCAAATGGAATGTGTTCAAGGGTAATATGAGACAACTTTGGAACCTTATTTCTTAGGGCCATTTCGGCAAGCAAGACAAGGAAATGGTATGGAATAGTAATTACACAAGAGCATGTGCTAAGTCAAGAGGAGTAAATTGCAAGCTTCTTATACATGTCTAGGGTTTTTCCAATTGTACATAGGGGAAACAAGATACTTTGACATATGATAAAACACATTTAAGAGGCCCCAAGCACCCTTCAATTTTGTGTAAATGGAGAAGGGAAGAGAAATAAATTTCAAGATGGTACATGACACAAAGTCAAGAAGTGTAAATCTTAAACTTCTTGATTAAGCTATGGATTTATGCTATGAGTGCCAAGATGGAAGGATATGAAGCTAAGCTATTGTGATACACTAAAAGAGAATTTTCATGAAGTTTCAAATGAGTCCTCAATTCATCCAACAAAGGAGTGTAAGAGAAGTCATATGGATTTGATATTTTTAACATAATAAAACTAAGGTACAAGCACTACTACAAAATAGGAATTTAACGACCCCCCAATTAACATCTGTTTTAAAAAATGTAGACGTTAAAATGTGTATTGTTGTAATTTTTTTTCCTCACTTTTAACGTCTATTTTAAAAAATGTAGACATTAAAACGTAGGTGGTGACATTATTGTAATTCTTTTTCCTTACTTTTAACATCCGTTTTTAAAAAATAGATGTTAAATATTGTGATATAATGACTGTTTTAATTAAAAAAAAACAATCGTTGCATCTTAGACACCAGTTAATTTATTTTATTTATTTTGCGAAAATTAATGCTACTTACTGTTAGAACAAAAGCTTCAAGATTATATGACTACTATAATTTTATCCCATATTTATAACTATTTCCTAGTATGTAGCCTAGAATTTCGATAGCTAAGAGTAGAAATCTATCCATATTTTCATTTAGTTAGTTCCTAATAATTAATTAATTATATATATATATATATATATATATATATATATATATATATATATGATTTCATCCCATATTTATAGCTATTTCCTAGTATGCAGCCAAGAATTTCAATAGTACATTAAGAGGAGAAATCTAATCGTATTTTCATTTAGTTGGTTCTTAATTAAATTTAATAAATTGAACAATATATCTCTTTTATGTATATTTGTAAAAAAATATATCAATATCATTTAGTTTTAGCCTCTCTCGTGCCATTTTATTTTATTCTTTATTTTGACTAGTTTTTCAAAACTGGTTGTTGAAACTCAAATTTTTTTGATATTTCAACTTCAATCTCGTGCCTTCGACATTTTATTTATTTTTTATTTTTAGTTACAACGAATAGTTTTTCAAAATCAGTTATTGAAATTTGAATTTTTTATATATTTCAACTTCAATCTCATGCCTTCGACATTTTATTTTATTTTTTAAGTCATAAAATTCCATCTTGACACCATAATACTACTTGTCAAGCTAGGGAATTATTGCAACTAGATGGAAAGAGACACATGTGCATGTAATTAATATGGAAAAGATGACTCATGGCTTCTTGAACAAGCCCAATTCATGCCAAATGAGAAACAAGGAGGCAAAAGATTTCATGAAATATCCAAGGGTTAATTAGACAAGGGAAAAGTCAAGGAAGTGTAAGGGATAAGCCACTTCTTCAAGGGCCATATTTCGGTCAACCATGCAAGAATAGGAGGAAGCATGAATTCAACCATGGTAGTACAAAAAGGGTAGGAAAATTAAATAAAGCTTGAAACTTTGTCACATGTTGCAAGTAAAAAGTCAACATAATTAACCCCATAGTGCCACATGTCTTGATGGGGGAATAAGATGACTTGAGAAAGGACACCAAAGCATGAATAATTAAGACTAAGATAGGATGACTTAGATACTTGCCCACCAAGACATAAATTTCAGCTGATATGAGGAAAAGGAGAAGTAATTGAGCACAAATTATATTGTTAAGATAAAATGGTCCAATTTTGTCAGATACAATTCTCCTACATGCCTTGTGTTTTTCAACCAATGAGGAGAGAACATGAAACTTAAGAAATTGCCACATGTTCAAGGAAATCTAAGGTGCAAGGTAAGGGCATATTTTGGACAAGAGAAAGGGAGGAAGGAAATTTAAGAAGTAAGCTACAATTAGTCACATATTGCAAGGGTATTTTGGACAATTGCTAAAGGGACCCTCAAGTGATTTTCCTCCTATTATAAATCACTTCTTATCCCTCTTTTCATGCAAATTTTCGACCAAGCACTCAAGGAAACATTAAGAAGAGAGTTTGGCCAAGACATAGGAAGGAGGAAGGAAATATTAAGTTATCAAGGTAAGTGATTATGGTTCAAGATCTAACTTTCCTTCTTCATCCCTTATGTAAGCTTTAAATATTCAAAAGGTTATTATGCATGGTATTAATAAGGGAGGCCAGAATCCTAAGGGAGTCCAAGGAAAAAGAAGATTGCAAGAAGTGCAAGACAAGTTAAGTAAGTGATATCCCTAGTCTTCTCTTGCACTTGTTTGTGATCTTGGTTGATGTTGGATTAATTTCCTCATGTTTCTTGTTGATAGGGCAAAACTTTATAGCCTATAGATTCCGCAAGTGTACGGACCGTATCAAATAATATAGTGATAAGAAAAGTATCGTTCACACGAAGACTCAGTCTAACTAGCGATTAGATATTAAATTTCCTTGTTTCGTTTAAGTTGAGCGAGTTAGAATTGTTTTCAAAAAGAAAAATAATAAGAACTTAATAGTAGCAAAAGAGCGAATTTCAATATCGATAAGTATAACCTAGAATCACTAATCCTTTGTTGGTTTCTTAGATTTTATCACCACTAAATTAATTTTGACTTAACTTAATCAGCTAATCTAGAGTATTAATGTTTATAAATGCCTTCTAGTCCACTTATATACCTACCTTAATTAATTATGCAATGTCTCACACAACTAAATAAGATGCGTTTTAAATCGGACTCACTCTAATTTGAAGCTTCTAGGTATATTCCTATCCTAGATGCAAATTAGATTAAAACCTAATTTCACATTAAATCTAAACCTAATTCCACATTAGTTATTTCCAAGGTCAATTTAGGATTCCCTCTTCCAAGTTCAACCCTAAATCCTCAAAACATGCTCAATGGTGGCCATTTAATAAGCAATAGCAATAAACACAGGATTAAATAAACTGAAATAAAATTAAGCAAAACTAATTAGTGGGAATAATCTCTAAAACCCAAACAAGTTCATAGGTTCTCTAGGTTGAAAAGAAAAATTAGCCACACATAGCTATAAGAAAATCCATTTCAACAACAAGAAATTCAGATTTCATAATAAAGAGAAGAAGAAGAAAGACAAGATTACAAAACTGTGGAGCTTTCTCCTTATACAACGTGTACTACAACTCTTCTCCAATTCCTCAGATCTACGGCTCAAATTGTTGTTTGCTGCTCTGCGCGCTGATATTATTTTCCTCTTTGAATTGTTGTTTGCTTATGGGCTCCCTATGTCGTCCATGCGTGCTGCTCTTTTTATTTCAATTTGTGGCTTAGGTTCCAAGTTTTATTTGTGTGTGTTGGGCCACGCGCTTCATCTCTAATTGATTAGGTCCCAATTTCCCATCAATTCTCTCCTCTGATCACAAAATTCACAACAATGAAATTTGACTTTTCCTTTGGGTGGGGTCCATTTGTCCATTCAATTCCCCAAAGTTGCCAAAACAAAGAATTGGGAATAAATAAATTGATTGCCTCGTGCTTCCTCTGATTGAACAAGAAAAGGAATGATATAATAATAATAATAATGAAAAACTCAATTTTTATTTCTTCTTTTCTTTTTTAGAAAACTTCTCATTATTATATTATTACTTATTTCTTAAACTCAAAAACTTTTATTTTAATTTGAAACCCACTAATAATGCATTTAGATTGATATCCCTTAAAATATTAACAAAATTTCTTTAATTTAGTATTGATGACTTCTTAAATATATCAAAATATATCTCAAGTCAATTTAAAATAGGAAGTCATCACTTGTCGATTTGAAGATTTTAAACTCTAATAGCAGATTTTGCCCAAGATTTATAAAATGGATTAGAAGGTGTATTAAGCTTAAAAATAAAGCTAGAAGGAAAATTACAACATAAAATCATTGAATTTGTGAAGAAGAATTTGGAAATTATTTGTGTCTTGTTATGACCCATTTTCGGTCAGGCCAGGACATAAGGAAGTAGTGGGATTTTGTCCATTTTAATACTTCCAAAGTGTTTGAAATGAAAATTGTGTGGGATAGTGGTTGAAAAGTGATTTTGGAAGTATTATGGCTAAATTTCAAGAAACTTTAAAATCTACTGAAATGATTTTTCAGTGAGGCAAATAACTTGCAACGTATGTTTGGTTAAGTAAATAGTGTCCAATGGCTATGAAAATGTACATTCTTAAAGTAAGACATCTTGAGCTTTAATTTGATAGGTAATGGACTTATTTTGGACTTCTGTGCAAGGAGTTATAAATTTTTGAAGATGACCGTTAAGTTTGGAAGGTAAGTGACGAATATTACTTATAATTATAGGGTGTATCGTCACTTGGAGGCTTTAAAAGAATTTGGGGTTGGTTGTCAATTTAAAATATGTCAAGTAGTAACTCTAATATCACGTATTTTGTATATCTGTGTATGCTTGTTTGTACCATGATAGTGATCTGTGTTTAGGATTTGAAACTTGATGTGTGCTTTTCAGTCAACGCTATATGCATTATGTGACTGCGTGTTCTAGGACTTGCAGTGTGCATTATGTGACTGTATATAATAAGGATGGAATGTCGTATTGTTCATTTTCTTGATTGTCATTGACTATCATATACTGTTTATATATTATGCATGAGATTAATTGTTACTCTGATATTCAATTTTGAATCTCAGATATTGCCATTAGTTCAGGAAAAAGGCAGGGTGGTGATCATGGTGCAAAGGGCAAGGCTGTGGAGGAGTGCCGGTGATAGCTGTTGGTGGTCTAGTAACTTGGGAGGAGTAGTTAATATTTTTGATGTTGTTGTTTTGATTAGACTTAAAAGAAGTTGTGTATTAATATTTGGAATGATTGTATGATTATTTTAAGTCGGTGATCTTGGAGATTAGGGTAAATTTAATCTTATCAATATTTATTGCCCAAATGGTAATTACACGCTTATATGCTCTGTTATATGATATTTTATGCTGGGGGGCAGTGACAGTATCTGCAGCAGTTTAATATTTGTGGCAGTTTATGTTTATCTTGTATTGGTTGGTATTTTTTTTTATAAAAAAACATAAATGGAGGTTTATAAGAACAAAAGTATAATTTGTTTAGTCATTCTTTGTCACTGATGAGTCATATTTATGCCACGTCTTTCCTATGTGTTTTGATTGTTTTGAATGTTGAATTTGAGCGTAATTGTGTGTTATCTGATAGAATGTTTAAGAATTCATGCACATAGGGTAATAAAGGATAGATCCTACAAAATGTTGTATCAATATCATTATCTTATTCATGTGCATAAGAAAAGGACCACTTGATGGTTTATCGTGAAAGCGCATAAGAAGATGATATAATGCTATAACATATGATATGCTAACATTTGTGCTAGCAATACAACGCGACCATTATGCTATAGCTTCATAAGTAAAGTGGAGTTATGTACTATGTTACTCTAACCTTTCCTTGCGAGTTCTTAGGAAATTAATATAGGTCATCCAGACAAACATTTGGATAGCGGCTGAATTGACTTAGACTGAATCCATAATCTGCGGATAATTGAAAGAAAAATTTGAAGAATCCTGCAGTATTAAAAAAAAGGATCAATCAACTGAATCTAGGGATTTGGACCTAACAGATTTGGAAGGCCTAGTTCACTGCATGTATGACGCGAAAAGACCTAACTATAAGAGGAAAATGTGGCTAAATTTGAGGAGGTTGTCAAAGTTGTGAGAGTCAGAGCAGTTAGTACAATTCAAATCCGACTTGACTCACACTAAAGGAACAAAAGAATACAATCGAGAGAACTACAGACAAGACCCAACTCTTCCCTAGAGTAAGACGGATTGTAGAAGATGTAGAGACATCGCGTGACAGGACGCCTCTTACGCCATCAACCTTTTCGACGAGCTTCTTTGTTTTCTTTTATTTTATCTTCGTAAATCTTTCCATGGGCCATTATGTGTTACTCTGTTTTGTGTTTCCCTTAACAATCATGAACTAAACTTCCATTAGCTGAATGAGGATGAATTTCTAAGTTGTAGAATGAACTCAGTTTGCTAAGTTCTTAATTTAATATATTTAGTTTGTATAACAATAAATTAAGCTATAGTTGATTAGCAGATGCTAATAGCTAGATCAATGGCCTTGTCTTACCTTATGGGAGTCAAGGTTAGACCTCTGTTAGATAGTGTTTGTTGGGCAAGCCCATGCACGACTCGACCTAAATTGTAAACTACAAGAATAAGTTTACCACTCATAACTAGAACACTTAGGTTAAAACCGATAGTTTAAACTGGAAAATCGCCATGGGAATATGGGAGAAGTAGAGAAAGGGATGTATTTACAGAATGCGGATGCTTTTGTATATGATAGTGGTGGGTTAGTTGAATAACATTGTGAAAGGCCATTTTGCTGTAGCATTGCGAAAGTTGTGCAACATAATTGCTATAGCAATGCGTTGAATGCAAACTGGGGGAATAATGCAACTTAGAATGAAATCCAAACTCAGCCTACTTTTCAAATAATATCTTCCTTCGACTTCTGATCATTCATTTATTTCTTGTCATTAGTAATAGCAAAAACAAACAAATCAACTATAATTTCACTTCACACAATTGTCATAGGAAACTGACGTCATCTTTGCTATCAATAATCTCTGTGGGACGATAACTCTACTTACTCTTTATTACTTGTTGGATTGGTTTACTTGTCACAAGGAATTTGACCAACAGTCGCCATCCCTACAAAAAATGTGTGGAAAAAATGTTAGTTGTGAGTTTAATATTTTGTACAAAATTTAAATTTAGATTAAGTGATAATAAAGCGTAACTTGTAAAAATGTATTGAACTGTAGGTAAATTGTCATTGTCTTCAAGGAAGAAGTTTTCAAAATTGGAGGGCTAGAATTATTCACTCTCGTAAGCGATGTTATCACCATCCCCTATGTCGTAAAGGTCTCAAGACTTTAAGTGAACCAGTATAATCCATTTGCCTCTTATCCTTGACATAATAAACCTGGTGTGCCTCTCAAGCGAGAATATATAGCTCATCATTTTTAGATGTGATGTCTAAGTTGTCTGTTGTGACTCCTAGGGAAGTTGTCGCATTGTTCCACAAACACTTGAACAACATCACAGTAAAACAACCTTTGTAATTTAGTTCGACGATGTAACATCCCAATTTTCTAAATTGTTTTTGAAATAATTGATCAGAGTAGAGCATGGGAATAAGTTTAAAAGAGCGAGTATCTGATAAACATTTACTGATGTAGTATCTGGCTGTTTACACAGTGGTACAGTAATCTGAATATTGTTTGATAAAAAAAACGTCAAAATGGAAATCTCTCCGTTTGCGTCCTTACGCTGGCTCCTTGCCCTTGTCCTTGGCCCTGATTCCTCCGGACCCTGACACTATAGTAGGAGCTGAGGTTCAATGACCATTAAACCTCAGGTGACGATTAACCTCATGCTTATGTACAATTATGTATGACAGATATTCATGACATTACAATGATAATCAAGACAAAAGCCCAAAACAGATGTATGATTAGAGATACATAACCACGTATGTAAGATAATCACAACGTATGTAACATAGCCACGTATGCTACAACAATAATCAGAACATAACCTCGTATGTAACATAACCACGTATGTAAGTCTTAGTCGATGAGCACAACCATCATATACAATCATATAATAAGCATTACGCGGACGCACCTTTGCCTGTCGAGCACGGTACGTTGTCGGTTGCAAGGTGGTCACAGGTTTCCTATGAGGGTAATATTACGTTTATTAATTCACAACCAATATCCCAATAGATATCCTAGCCACAAATGACTATTTTACCCCTGGTGGATTTATTAACTAATTACTTTCCTTTATTATTTTGAGAAAAACGCTGGCGCAAAATCTGGGCAGAATTTCGCCTAACTTTGAAAAATCATAACTAATTCTAGAAAAATCGAAACGAGGATCCGTAAAATTCCCCGGAATCCTTAGGATGTATAGTTTCAAGAAAAAATAATAGACTTTGCCCAGATTCCACGGTTCATTCCCAGGTTTTTAGTTTTGAACATCTGTCCAGAATTTTCCAGAAATTCGTAGCCCTAACTTTGGGAATTTTTATCTCCCTGTACAGAAATCCTTTGGACATGTTCTTTACATATTTAAAAAGCCCTATATGTCTAGTTTCACCATGAAGTTTTACAGAATTTTTCAGCCATGTTTTCAACATATTCTATGTCTGACTCAGAAATTTCAGAACCGATGAAATTTCGCCAGAACTTCGTTACTTCGGTGTTTCTCTTCCGGAAATTTTGCTAAAACTCTTTCCTCACTATTTTTTCGAAATAAGACCAATTTTAAACTCAGAAAAACATAAAAACAACTATTTCTAAAGGATTTAAAGATTAAACTACAAAATAACTAAACTTAACAGCTAGAGCTCAAGAACTTACCTAGAACTTTGCTCCTTCTTTCCTCAAGGATCTCACACTCACTTTCTATCTATATTTCAGATGTTGTTGCTTTGTGAATTGGTGAGGATTGTGAAGAGCAAAGGGTCCTATTTATAGTAGAAGCTCCATGTGCAAAAAGACTCATAATACCCCTCCCTACATCATCCCTTACATCATCTTATCCTCTTTCAAAGCCTTGAAAGTCTTCTACTAGATACATGACTCATGGTTTAGGGTTGTGACTCATCTCTTAACTAGGCTAATGACTCATGCTTGTTTAGGGTGATGATTCATTCATAGAGCTTGTGATTCATCATTTAGGTTAGTGACTCATACATGTTTAGATTAATGACTCATTCATGTGTAGGCTAATGACTCATTTCTAGAGTGATGACTCATTTTACATATGTATAATTAGAATTTCCTACTTTTTCCATTTTGTGTTCCACTAGATAGAAATTCATTTGGGGATCCTAATGAACTTGTATGCTCAATTTCTCATTGGTTTTGAATTCTTGAAGTTCTTAGCTTCATTCAGAGACTAAATTTGCCTATCTTTCCTATTGATTCCATTTCTTAAACAATTATGAAAATGACTTTGGTTATACTTGTTTTCATGCTTGATTTATGCTTGTTATGAATCTCAACTTAGTTTCCATACTTAGTTCATAGATTTCAAGATATGATTTAGTTTGTATAGATTTTCATTTGCTTATGTCTAGAGTTAATTTCATGGATTAATCTAATTGTTTTAATGTCTAATTTTCTTATTGGCTAATGCTTTGACTTCTCCCTTAGACTCACAACATTAGCATGCACAACACTCCGTTTTCACACATACACACTCACAACACTCCACCTCCTTCCCTTTTCTCTCTCATTGGTCAAAACCTTTTCTCATTGATTAAGAATATTTCCTTGATTTATCATTGGCCAATTCAATTTCACAAGGATTTAGCTTTATGGTGTTTAATCAAGGCCTTAGGATTTAGCTTTATAAGGTTTAATCCTAGCCCTCCATATTTAATCCTTAATTAGCATTCATAATAAAGTGTTTTAATGAAGTTGTCAATTTATGATTGGTTCCTAACTTGATTATGACTCTTAGAGTAGTTTATGACCATTGGTAATCCAACTTATGCTAATCCTAACTTCTTATTGGTTGTTGAGCTTTAATTAACCTAATACACTTCTAATTAATGATTACCTAATGTTAATTGTGATTATTGACTTTTCAAAGCTTAATTAAAGTTTACTTATCATCTTAATCACAAGCTTACTTGCCTCTTTGATTATTACATAATTGGTGTTTAGGGTATTTTATGACTATAGGCAATCTATTTTATACTAATCTCAAACCCCTATTGGTCTTTGAATTTTAATTAGCCTAATATACTTCTAATTAATGGCTACAATTGTTTAATTGTAAATATTTAGCTAATCATCCTCTTAGTGGTAATTAATTGCCCATTAAATATTAGTATTTATTCTTTCCATTGTTCAAGTGTTTTGGTAATTTATTATGGCATTTTATAACTTAGTATGAGCTAGGTATTAATCTAGGGTTTTAGAAAATCTAGTTTATTAATTATTTATGAATTTTAAGATTTATGTCCTCTTAATTTAATCCCTTGATTAATTATAGAAATTTACATAATCATTTTGTTTAGTGAAAATTCAAGGGTCTACTAATTCCTCTTATGCTCCCCTATTTAATTGATGTGTTTTCCTAATTTTTCCTTGCTTTCTTTGGATCCTATAAAATCCCTAATTTAATTTGGGAGTTGTTGGTATTTTTATGGTATTTTATGATTCTAAACAAAATTTAGAAAAATGAAACATTAGCTACCTTAAATTCTAAGGGAAAATAACCTAATAGATAAAATAAATATATCTCAAAATTTGAGTCCACATATTCACCTATTTAAAATAGGTGCCATCAACCAAAATATTGTATTTATGAGAAATAATAATTTTGGGGTATTACAGACGATATCAAGAAGCATTACATAATAAGGGATGCCTCCAAACTACGTGTTGCTGTCACTGCAATTCGAATAACTCCTTGTCCCAAAGGCTCTACAAACACCTGAGTTTTGAGTTAGTAATCCTCAATCTCATGAAATTGTGCAAAACTTGAAACCATTGATATTGTATGTTGGAAACTTTTTTTGCATTGTCAAGAGGGCTGATTTTGAAAGCTCTAAAATCTGGTGAATGTGGGTTGTAGTCATGTAGTATTTTGCAAGCAAACCAACTCAAGAATTCTTTCTGTAGCTTTTTTTTTTGGTCAATTTTAGAATATGTTTGTGTACGAATCCTGAGTTGACGCTTCACATGACTTCTAAATTCCATGCGATTAATCATGAGATAGTAATTATGAAACTAAAGTTAAAAAGTAAGGAAATATATATAATAACATATGAGTGTACAATTCTTACTAAAGGAAGGGTTTGACTTGAGTGCAATTAATGAAGACATGTCTATGTTCTTACAACTTCTCAATTGCTATTAGTTTAAAGTTCACATTTCCTCCAATTGGTTTACAAACATTGTAATACCCCAAAAATTATAATTTCTCATAACTACAATATTTTGATAAATGACACCTATTTAAACTAGGTGAATATGTGGTCTTAAATTATGAGGTATGATTATTCTAATTTCTAGGAAATCCTTATATAGGATTAAGGTGATCAATGATTGAATTTTTCTAGGGATCATAAGATATCATAAAAATACAAACAATCACCAAATTAAATTAGGGTTCTTGTAGGATCAAAGGAGCAAGAAAGAGTTATGGAAATACACAAATAAATTTGGAGAAATGTAATACCCTAAAATTCATAGTCATTGAGAATATTATATTTTGGCAAATAATATCTATTAAAAATAGGAGAATATGTAGTCTCCAAATTTTGTAGTTTATTTTATTTCTTGGGCAAATTTTCTCTATAATTTAAATAGGGTAAAACCCAATTTTAAAAATTACATAATGGATCATAAAATGTTATAGAATGCCCTAAAATCTCTTAAACTAAGTGTAATCCTAATTTAATCATAAGAGATAATGCGTAATACCAATAACTTAGGAACAATTAAATTTACAATAAACTAGAATAGTTGTATTAATTTTAATAATTAATCAAAGAATCTTAAATACCAATTTTGTAGTTGTTTAAGAGACCAAATTTTCTAATACTCTAGAAGTAATACGTAGTTCATTTTCAACTCCTAAAAAGCCATAAAGAATTATCAAAATACTTGAACAATGAGAAGGCAATTACCAAACAATTAATGAGCAATTAAAATTACACTAATGAAATAATTAGCTAATTATTTACAATTAACATTAATGGTCATGAATTAGAAGTATATTGGGCTAATTAAAATTCAATGACCAATAATGGTTTAAGATTAGTATAAAAAATATTACCAATGGTCATAAAATACCCTAAACACCAATTATGCAATAATCAAGAGACAATTAGGCTTTTAATTAAGATGTTAATCAAACTTTAATTAAGCTTTGAAAAAGTCAATAATCTTAATTAACATTAAGGGTCAAGATTAAGCCTCATAAAACCAAATCCTTGTGAAGTTGGATTAGCTAATGATAAATCAAGAAAATGTTCTTAATCCTCATGAAATTAATTGGACCAATAGGAGATTGACAAAAATTAAAGGTTTGGATTTAAATCTAGTAAAGTTGAATCCTAAGGCTTAAATTAACTCTCATAAAACACAATCTATGTGAACCAAAATTAGCCAATGGGAGATTTTCCTCTAAGTACTAGAAGATAAATAAAACACAAAATTAAAATAATAATAAGGGAGGGGGACGGTTTTTTGAGAGAAAAAGGGAAGAAGAAAATTGTCCAAATACCCACATGCATATATGAGTCACAAACCTAAGCACAAGTGAGTCATAAACCTAAGTATGAGTGAATCACCAACCTAGTCATGAGTCACAAGCCTAAAGATGATGAGTCATGAAGCTTCATGAATGCATGAAGACTTCTTCAAACTTTTGGGAAGAGGATAAGATGATGCATGTGATGATGTCATAGTTGTGCATGTGTGTGTATGCTATTGTTGTGCATATGTGTGTGTGTAGTATGAAGAGAGGGAAGTGAGAGAAAGTCAACTTGTTAGCCAATAGGGATTTAGTTAATTACATAATTAGGATAATTCATGAAATTAATTCTAGACATAAACAAATCAAAATCTATACAAACTAAATTATATCTTGAAATCCATGAACTAAGTATTCAAACTAAGTTGTGATTCATAACAAGCAAAAATCAAGCATGAAAACAAGTATAACCAAAGTCATTTTCTTAATTGTATGAGAAATGGAATCAATAGAAAAGATAGGCAAAATTGGTCTCAAAATGAAGCTAAAAATGTCTAGAATTCAAATCCAATGAGCAATGAAGCATACAACTTCATAAGGATACCCAAACAAAATTCCTCTCTAGTGAACAACCAAGAGATAACTTAAGTAAGAAGGCTAGGACACTTGGCCACCTTGGAAGAGGATAAGATGAGTCACTAACCTAGCATACATGAATCACTAACCTATGTATGAAATGAGTCACAACTCTAGGGTTGAGTCCTTAATCTATTGCAAGACACATGGGGGAAAATTTGTCAAAGTTGGAAGAAGATAATGTAATTAGGATAAGATAATTAAAGAAAATGGAAGAGGATAAAGAAGAGAGAGAGGGATCACGGTTTGGATTCTTGTAGGGGGAGGATTTGAGCTTCGAATATAACCTAGATCCAATGGCCAAGGTTTAAGATGAGCTAAGTTTTAATAAATTGCAAAATTGCCACACCAAATTACTATAAATAGGGGTCCTTGGGCTTCATTGTTCCTCACCAATTCAAAAGCAATAACATCTGAAATATAGAGAGAAAGTGAGTGTGAGAGCCTTGGAGAAAGGAGGAGCAAAGTTCTAGGTAAGTTCTTGAGCTCTAGCTTTTAAGTTTTTAGTTATTTTGTAGTTTAATCTTTAAATCTTTTGGATATAGTTGTTTTTAAGTTTTTCTGGGTTTAAAATTGGTTGTATTTCGAAAAATTGATGAAGAAGGAGTTTTAGCAAAATTTCCGGAAAAGAATCACCGAAGTAACGAAGTTCTGACGAAATTTTGTTGGTAGGCGATTTCTGAAATCAGTCATAAAAATGCTAATATTTTATGTTCAAAATGTTGTTTAAAAATTATGGAAATATTCATAGTGAAATTAGACATATAGGGCTTTCCAAAGCTTCCAATAACATGTCAAAATAAGTTTTTTCCAGTGAGATAAAAATTCCCAAAGTTAGGGCTACGAATTTCTGAAAAATTCTGGGCAGGGGTTCAAAACTTAAAATCTGGGAATGAACCGTGTGATCTGGGCAAAAGCTATTATTTTTCCTTGAAAATAGACATTCTAAGGATTCCAGGTAATTTTACGGATCCTCGTTTCGGTTTTTCTAGAGTTAGTTATGATTTTCCGAAGTTAGGCGAAAATCTGTCCAAAATTATGGACTAGCGTTTTTGAAGAATTAAATGTGATAAGTTGAAAAATAATCCTACCAAGGGTACAAAGGGTCATTAGTGACTAGGATACCTTTTAGAATATTATTGGTGAATTAATAAAAGCGATATTACCATTATAGGGTAAACGTGATCACGGTCCGAACGACAGCATACCGATATCGCCAACGAAGGTACAGACGCGTATTGTAACACTAACTCTGATGCTTATTGTACACTTGTATGTGATAGATATGCTCATAAACTGTAACTCTGCTTTGAAAATTATGGAAACTTATATAGCTTTTTACGGGTTACAGTCTTGGTAATGCCGTTTGAGTTTTCCTAGCGCGTTGAGGACACGATAGGCCATCGTGGCACTGGTGAAGAGTGCATACTGGATTGATGGGAATATATGATGGTTGTATTTTTATCTTTGAGAAATGAATATTGAATATGAATATTGCTGTTTTATCATGAATACCTGTCATACATAACTGTACATAAGCATGAGGTTAACCGTTACCTGGGGTTCAATGGGAATTGAACCCCAGCTCATAGTCTCAGATACTGGTGGAACCGAGACAAGAACAAGGATGAATAGCACACGAGAGGACACGGGTAGTGAAGTAACTAGGGGACGTTGTAATCATAAGTATTCAGAGATTTGTACCACTGTAATAGCAACCAGACTCAACAATAGGGAATGTATATCAGTTACTCGCTCTTTCAAAAAATTATTCTGATGCTCTACTCTGATTGAGATAATGTTTTAAACAGAATTTTTTTTTTCCGATGCCACTCTGTTTAATTTCTTCGAAACTTTGATAATCCCATTGAAAACCACATTTTAAAAGGCGGGATGTTACAAACATGAGGCTTAGGTTCAGGATGACCGCCTATACAAGCCATTCAGTTGAAAGACGTCTCAATGTCATCAAAGTACCTTGAACAACAATATAGGACCTCATCCCATATAAAACCTTCAGCTAGGGAATCTTCTGGCCATGCTTTATTCCTTATGTTGAATTTTAATTATCTAAGAAACCTATAAAGTAAAGAAGGAAAATGTTAATAAATGATAAAATATTGGAGTAGGGAATTGAGGAAATAATGCTTATACATATACGTAAAATGAGTACATGTCAAGAGAATATATCCATCAGTATTGAATTGTGTCAGCGAGCATCATTTAATGAACAAGGTGGACTGTGAGGTGAACCATCACAATGAAAAAGGACGAAGCAAAGATAATCTCCAAATAACAAAGCGTAAGACTGATTTTGTGTTACAGCTCGAGCTTCTCAACGATCAAAACCTTGGAACATAACTTACAAAAGAAAGAACACAGCTCCACCAAAATGATAGAAACATCGAGAGGTAGTTTACTTTTTATTGCCAACGAAAGTAATTATTGTAAAAGAACATGTGAATCATAACTCTTTAATCTAGCAACCCTTTGACCCTGTATCTCAATACATCGTGAAATATTACTTGAAATATTGCTTGATTAGAAATGAGCTAAGAATACAGAGACTTGGATATTAATTTTCCCTACTATTTTTGTATTATATGTAACATAAATTTAACATACACATACACACTCACACATTTAAATAATTACGTGTACACACATATATACATAGTTCATAAGTATTCAATATAGTATTTTTGTTTAACTACGGTGTATGAAAGATTGTTGTCTATTCAAAAGAAGTTAAATTTGTAACATCCCAATTTTCTAAAGTGTTTTCGAAATAGTTTTATCAGAGTTCGAAATAGTTTGATCAGAGTAGAGCATCGGAATAGTTTTTAAGAGCGAGTAACTGATAAACATTCACAGCCGGTGTGTCTGGTTGCTATTACAGTCATCTGCATATTCGAAAGTACGATTATACAAAAATAAAAAAGAAATCCTCTGTCTGAGAACTCATGCAGGCAGCTTACCCTTGTCCACGGTCCTGGCTCCTCCGGAACCTAAGGCTATGGTAAGAGCTGAGGTTCAATTCCCATTAAACCTCAGGTAACGGTTAACCTCATGCTTATGTAATAGTTATGTATGACAGATATTCATGACATTACAGCAATAATCACATATGAAAGATAATAACAGAACACAGCCACTGCCAATGCATGTTATTATAGTTTGCACTATTCACCAGTGCCACGATGTACATTCGTGTCCTCAACGCTAGAAAAACTTAACGATATTATAAGAACCATAATTCGTGTATAGCTGTATGTGTATGAACAACTTTTAAAACAAAGTCTCAGACTATGAATACATATATAACATATAAGTATACAATAAGCATCAGAGTTAGTGTTACAGTACGCGTCCGTACCTTCGCTGGTGATTTTGGTACATTTGTCGGTCGGACCGTGATCGCGTTTATCCTACAATGGTAATATCGAATTTATTAATTCACAAATAATATCTTAGTAGATATCTTAGTCCCTAATGACCATTTTTCTCTTGGTTGAATTATTTTTCAACTTAGTTCCTTTATTTTTCTGAAAAAACGCTGGTTCAGAATTTTGGGCATATTTTCTCTTTTCTCTAACTTTGAAAAAGCATAACTAATTCTATAAAAATCGAAACGAGGATCCGTAAAATTCTTTGGAATCCTTAGTATGTCTATTTCTAAGTAAAAATACTCACTTTTTTCCCATATTACACGAATCATTCCCAGTTTTAAAGTTTTGAGTCTCTGCCTAGAATTTTTCCAGAAATTCGTAGCCCAACTTTGAGAATTTTTATCTCACTGTACAGAGCTCATTTTAACATGTTCTTGGCATATTTGAAAATCCCTATATGTCTACTTTAACCATACATTTTCTCAGAATTTTTCAACTTCATTTTCAGCATAAAATATTGGCATTTTTATCACTGATTCCAGAAATTGTTTAACCGATGAAATTTCGCCAGAACTTCGTTACTTTGATATTTCTCTTCCAAAAATTTTGCTCTATAACTCTCCTCATCATTTTTTTTTTGAAATAAAGCTAATTTTGACCATAAAAACATGAAAATAAAATTATTCTAGAATATTTAAGATCTAAGCTACTTCTATCTAAGAATTTAAGAACTAAAACTTAAAGAACTTAAAGTTAGAACTAGAGAACTTACCAAGAACCTTGCTACTCCTTCAAGAAGCTCCTCACTCTTACTCTCTACTCTCTATATCATATTTCTTTGCTTGTTTTGGTGTGAAGAATATGAAGACCAAAGACCCCTATTTATAGTAAATTGGTGTGGCAATTATGGTAAATTTTTCAAACCTAATCTTCTTAAATTTGGACCCTTGGATCTAGGTCATTTGGGAAGCTCAAATCCTCACCTTTTACTCCCCAAAGCCGTGCTCCCTCTCTCCATTCTATCCTCTTCCACTTCTTTTATGAACTCTGTAACACCCCGTTTTCTAAAGCGTTTTCGAAATAAAATTATCAGAGTTCAAAAAAGGTTTATCAAAGTAGAGCGTCAGAGTAGTGAAAATGAGTAACTGAATAACATTCAATAATGATGTATCTGTGTACTGTTACAGTCATCCAAAATATTCGAATATTCAAAGAGACGGTAAAATAAAAATTTCAACAGAATTCTCCTCGTCCGCTTCGTCACGCTATCTGCTTACCCTTCTTTTCGGACTGACCTCCTGAGGGTCCTGGGGCTAAAGTAAGAGCTGAGGTTCAATTACCATTGAACCTCAGGTAACGGTTAACCTCATGCTTATGTATCAAATATGTATGACAGATATCCATGGCAAAACAGCATTTAATCACATACAATATTCACATATTCACATAATAACATAACACAGCCACTGCAATATGCATGTTATTACAGTCTGCACTATCTCCAGTGCCACGATGGCCTATCGTGTCCTCAGCGCTAGGAAAACATAACGGCATTATCAAAACCATAACCCGTATCAGGTTGTATGTGTATGATCAATTTTCAAAACAGAGTTTCAGACTATCTATCACATATAAGCATACCATAAGCATCAGAGTTAGTGTTACAGTACGCGTTCGTACCTAGGTTGATAATTCCGATATGACGGCGATCAGTATACGTTTGCAGACGTCCTATAATAGGAATATTGCGTCATTAATTGTAAATAATATTCTTGAATATATTTTGGCCACTACTGAATATTCTACCCTTGGTACACTAAACTATTATTTAATTTGTTTAAAATTCGTGGAAAAACGCTGGACAATATTGGGCAGAATTTCGCCTATCTTTGAAAAATCATAACTAATTCTAGAAAAATCGAAACGAAGATCCGTAAAAATTTCTGGACTCCTTAGGATGTCTATTTTCCAGAAAAAATATCAGGTCTTGCCCAGAATTCAAAAATCATTCCCAGATTTCACGTGTTCATCCTCTGCCCAGAACTTCCAGCATTTTCGCAACATAAACTTTGAGAATTTCTTTCTCACTGTACAGAGCTCATTTCAACATGTTCTTTACATATTTAAAAAGCTCTATATGTCTAATTTCATCATGAATTTTCTCAGAATTTTTCAATAGCATTTTCAACATGAAAATGAGTGTTTCTGTTACTAGTTCAAAAATCGCCTAACCGACAAATTTTCACCAGAACTTCGTTACTACAGTGTTCTTGACCCGGAAATTTTGCAGAACTACTTCCTTCGCTATATTTTTGAAATGAAGCTATTTTAAACTATAAAAACATGAAACTAAAATTATTCTAGAATTTTAAAGATTAAAACTACTTCTACCTATGAATTTAAAACTCAAAACTAAGAACTTTGCTTACCTAAAGCTTGATCTTCTTCAAGCCTTCCTTCAGCTCTCTCTCAACTCTCTCTCAATAAGTAGATGATGCTTTGCTTGGTGTGAGGAAAATGAGTGAACTTGGCCCTCTATTTATAGGAAAGAGGTTGGACAATTGTGTAATTTTTTGCAACTTTCCTCTTGCCAATTATACACCATTGGATCTAGGGTTTCCTCAAAACATCAAATCCTCACCACTCTCTCCCTCTCATCCGAAATCTCTCTCTCTCTCCCCTCTTCTCTTTCTTTTTCCTTCTCCTAGAAGCCACACAAACTTGCACTTTAAGCCATGAATAGTGTTTTGTGATCTAGAAGCTTTGACCAATTTTGACACATGTGTTGAAACTCAATTCCTTCCCTTTGAAGCCTCTAAAACCGAAATCCCCTCTGGTCCCTTGGGTTAGATTTTTGTTTTGGGCTTTATTGGTGGTTTGGGCAATGGTTTGCGCTAAAAAAAATGATCCAATGATGTTTTTGTTGTGACAAAAAGCCCTAATTTAATTTCTTCTTGTTTATTATTTGATTTAGCTTAATTAGGTTTAGTTTGAAATGATTTTATTGATTACCAATTCCATCATGATCCTACTAAGTCCAATTGTTACAATTATGGATCCCTTGTTAGGCTTTATTGTTGAATTTAGCCAAAATATTGCAAATTGCTTGTAAATATTTACCATCAAATTAATTATGCTTGTTAATTCAATTAAGATTAATTTTTGGTGTTTACTAATTATTTTTAATGTCCTCCAATTATTTTAGACCTCTTCCCATTCCTTTACGGCTTAATTTTTCTAATATGTGAATTATATGACAATGTATCACTAAGTGTGAGTTTAATTGTTCTTAAATTGTTGGAAATTCCATTTAATTAGTTTAGGGGTTTTTATGGCATTTCACAATATTTTATGACTCCTATTAAAATTTAGGAAGTTGAATTTTGCCCTATTAAATCTTACCAACAACTCATTCAAGAATTAGAATAAATATACTTACTAATTTGGAGACAACATACTCTCCTATTTTAAATGGGTCCTAAATGGCCAAAATATTATATTCAAGAGATATACAAAATTTTGGGGTATTATAAACTCTAGCCTAAAGATACACTATCCTCTTCCAAAATTTATTGCTATTATCCCATGTGTGGTTTTGTTTAATATAAACAATTCTTGTCTCCCTCTCAAGCCAACAATTTCCCCCTTCTTCTATTCTTTGTTTTACATTCCACTAGATGAAAATATATTTAAGGGTCTTCATGAAGTTTTATTCAAGTCTTCTCATTGGTTTTGTAATTTTGGAACTTATGGCTTTAATTAGAAACCTCTAATTTCTTTTTTATCATTTGGAAACAATCTTCACAAATTGAGGAAAAGACTTTGGTTATAATCTATCTCAAGCTTAGATTATGCTTGTTAATAATAATTCCTTATATTTGATCTATGATTAATGTATCTCAAGATACAATTTATTTTGTATAGATTCTCATTTACTTATGTCTTAAACTAATTCTATTGATTAATTCACATAGGATTTGTGCTCAATTTTCCTATTGGTTGTTCAATTGACTTTTCTCTCTCTCATATGCTAGACTCACACACTCACAACTCTTTTCACTAGACACACACTTACAACTCCTTTCTCTTTCCACTTTATGTCCTTCCAAATTCATAAATGCATCTTCCATTAGTACTCTTATCCTCTTTCAATTGACTAATGTGAATATTTTATCATGTGTGTGTTTGATTAATAAACAATTCCTCTTCCTTGTCTCCTACCAAAAACCGCCCCCCTCCCCTTTTTTTATTTTTATTTTATTTTTTGTGTGTTTTATTTGCCTCACAAATTCCATGTGGAAGGCCTCTCATTGGTTCTTTCTTTTTCACAAGGATTAAGATTTATGATACTTAATTAAAGCCTTTAGATTTAACTTTATGAGGTTCAATCCTAGCCCTCCATAGTTAATCCTAATTAGCATCCCTAATAAAGTAGTTAGGTGTAACACCTCATTTTTCTAAAGCGTTTTCAAAATAGTTTGGTCAGAGTGGCGCATCGGAGCAATTCAAGAGAGCGAGTAACTAATTATTGTATTTCAAAATATCAACCAAGGTTGGTCATAGTAGTGATACATTCATCCCAATAATTCAAAATATTATGCAATCAAAAAAACAAAAAGAAACTCCGGCCAGATCTTCACATGGGTTGCTTATTCCTGTCGTCGGCTCTCGGTCCTCCAGACCCTGAAGCTATAGTAAGGGCTGAGGTCCAATGCCCATTGGACCTCAGGTAACGGTTAACCTCATGCTTATGTATGACAGATATTATCACATTAATCAACACACAATCACACAGTAGATGTAAGTTTAGTATATCAATAGTACACATCGCATGTACAGTTATCCGAGTTAACAATACACATAACATGTAAAGTTATTTATATCAACAGTACACATCACATGTAAAGTTGTCCATGTACACATCGCATGCACAATTGTCATCTATCACATATATAAGCATATCATAAGCATCAGAGTTAGTGTTATAATACGCATCCGTACCTTTGTTGACGATTTCGGTATGTTTGCTGATCGATCTGTGATCACGTTTATCCTATAAGGGTAATATCACGTCTATTAATTCACAACCAATATCCCAATAGATATCCTAGCCAAAAATGACTATTTTACCCTTGGTGTATTTATTATTTTATTATTTTTCCTTAAATTTCGGAAAAAAAAACGCTGATATTCAGCATTTGTGGCTGATTTTCACCTAACTTTGAAAAATCATAACTAATTCTAGAAAAATCGAAACGAGGATCTGTAAAATTCCCTGGAATCCTCAGGATGTCTATTTTGAAGGAAAAATAATAGATTTTGCCCAGAAAACACGGTAAATTCCCATATTTAAAGTTTTGAGCATCTGCCCAGCATTTTCCCAGAATTTCATAGCCTAAATTTGAGGATTTTTATCTCACTGTACAGAAATCATTTGCGCATGTTCTTTACATATTTAAAAAGCCCTATATGTCTACTTTAACCATGAATTTTCTCAGAATTTTCCAACCACGTTTTCAACATAAAATATAAGCATTTTTATCACTGATTCAGAAATTCCTTAACCGATGAAATTTCGCCAGAACTTCGTTACTTCGGTATTTCTCTTCCGGAAATTTTGCTAAAACCCCTTCTTCATCATTTTTTTAGAAATAAAACCAATTTTAAACTCAGAAAAACATAAAAACAACTATATCTAGAAGATTTAAAGATTAAACTACAAAATAACTAAAAACTCAAAAGCTAGAGCTCAAGAACTTACCTAGAATTCTTGCTCCTTCTTTCTCCAAGACTCTCACTCTCTCTTTCACTCTTAGAATCAGATGTTGCTTGAGATTTTGGTGTGAGGATTTGTGAATGCTAATGCCCCTATTTATAGTAGAAAAGTTGGGTAATCTTGTAATTAATTGAAACTTTCTCTTGGCAATTTTTTGCCCTTGGATCTAGGGTAATTGGGAGAACAAATCCTAACCTTACACCACACCCTTCTAGCCTCTTCTAAAACTTTATGACTCACCTCTTTGATGAGGTCATTGGTGACCTACATCACTTAGCTTCTAAATCACAATTTCCTCCTCCTTGGCTTTGCTTTTATCTAGATAAAAATACATTTAGAGATCCTAATGAAGTTTTATGTTCATTTTCTTATTGGTTTTGGATTATTGAAGTGCTTAGCTTCATTTAGAGACCAATATCGCTTACTTTCTCATTTGGTATCGTTTTGCAAAGTTTGGGGAAATGACTTTGGTTATACTCATTTTCAAGCTTGAATTATGCTTGTTCATAATCTCTTCTTACATTTGATTTATGGTTAATGGATTTCAAGTTACAATTTAGTTTGTATAGGTTTTCATTTGGTTATATTTAGAATCAATTTCATAGATTAATCTAATTATTCAATTATCTAATTTCCTATTGGCTAATGCTTTGACTTTTCTCTCTCTCTCACCCTTGGACTCACAACTCCTACACTCACAACACTCTCTCCTTCTCACACACCCACACACAACCCACACACAACCCACACCACATACACACACATACTCTTCCTCTTGTTTTATTCCTCATTATCACATACACTCAACACACACACACATATGCGTTACATACATACACACTCCATCATCATCAAAATCATCCCCCCCCCCCTTTGCATCTCTCTTCACTTCATCAATTTTCCATGTGAACCCATAAATTCATTCTATCCTCTTCCATTTTATTTAAGAGCCCTATCCTCTTCCATCTTATTTAAGAGCCCTATCCTCTTCCATTTGCTTTCCTCTTTTGTTGACTTAATTTCCCCCATGTGTTTGATTCAAATAATATCTAGATATTATGAGTTTAAATTCCTCCCATTGGTTCCTTTATTTTCACATGGATTAAGCTTCTTAATTATTTAAACCCTTAGATTAGCTTTATGAGGTTAAATCTTGGCCCTTAGATCATAGTTGTAATTGTTGACTTTTCAAAGCTTGATTAGAGTCTAATTACCATCTTAATCCAATGCTTAATTGTCCCTTGATTGTTGTTTTATTGGCTCTTAGAGTAATTTATGATCATTGGTAATCTATCTTAGACTAATCTTAACCCTTATTGGACTTTGAGCTTTTAATTAGCCTATTACAACTCTAATTGATGATTACTTAATATTAATTGTAAATAATTATCCAAATATTATGTTAGTGTAAATTTAATTGCTCATTAATTGTTAGTAATGGCCCCTTAATTGTTCCAAGTGTTGTGATAATTCTTTATGCGTTCTATGAATTAAATATGAACCTGGTATTAGTTCTAGGGTTTTTAGAAAATTTAGTTTCTTAATAAAATATGAATTTTGAGACTTAATGTAATATCCCAAAATTATTATTTCTCATAAATACACTATTTTGGTTGATGACACCTATTTTAAATAGGTGAATATGTGGTCTCAAATTTTGAGATATATTTATTCTATCTATTAGATTATTTCTCCTTAGACTTTAAGGTAACCAATGTTTTATTTTTCTAAGTTTTGTTTGGGATCATAAAATACCATAAAAATACAAACAATTCCCAAATTAAATTAGGGTTCTTATAGGACCAAAAGAGAGCAAGGAAATGTTAGGAAAATACATTAATCAAATTAGGGAAAATAATATGAATTAGTAGACACTTAGATTTTCACAAAACTAAATGATTATGTAAATTTTCATAATTAATCAAGGGATTAATTAAAGGAAACTTAAGTCTCAAAATTCATATTTTATTAAGAAACTAAATTTTCTAAAAACCCTAGAACTAATACCAGGTTCATATTTAATTCATAGAACCCATAAAGAATCATCACAACACTTGGAACAATTAAGGGGCAATTACTAACAATTAATGAGCAATTAAATTTACACTAATAGAATATTTGGATAATTACTTACAATTAATATTAAGTAATCATCAATTAGAGTTGTAATAGGCTAATTAAAAGCTCAAAGTCCAATAAGGGGTTAAGATTAGTCTAAGATAGATTACCAATGATAATAAATTACTCTAAGAGCCAATAAAACAACAATCAAGGGACAATTAAGCATTGGATTAAGATGGTAATTAGACTCTAATTAAGCTTTGAAAAGTCAACAATTACAACTATGATCTAAGGGCCAAGATTTAACCTCATAAAGCTAATCTAAGGGCTTAAATAATTAAGAAGCTTAATCCATGTGAAAATAAAGGAACCAATGGGAGGAATTTAAACTCATAATATCTAGATATTATTTGAATCAAACACATGGGGGAAATTAAGTCAACAAAAGAGGAAAGCAAATGGAAGAGGATAGGGCTCTTAAATAAGATGGAATAGGATAGGGCTCTTAAATAAAATGGAAGAGGATAGAATGCATTTATGGGTTCACATGGAAAATTGATGAAGTGAAGAGAGATGCAAAGGGGGGGATGATTTTGATGATGATGGAGTGTGTATGTATGTAACGCATATGTGTGTGTGTGTGTTGAGTGTATGTGATAATGAGGAATAAAACAAGAGGAAGAGTATGTGTGTGTATGTGGTGTGGGTTGTGTGTGGGTGTGTGAGAAGGAGAGAGTGTTGTGAGTGTAGGAGTTGTGAGTCCAAGGGTGTGAGAGAGAGAGAAGTCAAAGCATTAGCCAATAGGAAATTAGATAATTGAATAATTAGATTAATCTATGAAATTGATTCTAGATATAAGCAAATGAAAACCTATACAAACTAATTTGTATCTTGAAATCCATTAACCATAAATCAATGTAAGAAGAGATTATGAACAAGCATAATTCAAGTTTGAAAATGAGTATAACCAAAGTCATTTCCCCAAACTTTGCAAAATGATACCAAATGAGAAAGTAAGTGATATTGGTCTCTAAATGAAGCTAAGCACTTCAATAATTCAAAACCAATGAGAAAATGTACATAAAACCTCCTTAGGATCCCCAAATGTATTTTTATCTAGACAAAAGCAAAGCCAAGGAGGAGGAAATTGTGATTTAGAAGCTAAGTGATGTAGGCCACCAATGACCTCATCAAAGAGGTGAGTCATAAAGTTTTAGAAGAGGCTAGAAGGGTGTGGTGTAAGGTTAGGATTTGTTCTCCTAATTACCCTAGATCCAAGGGCCAAAAATTGCTAAGAGAAAGTTTCAATTAATTACAAGATTACCCAACCCTTCTACTATAAATAGGGGTATTAGCATTCACAAATCCTCACACCAAAATCTCAAGCAACATCTGATTCTAAGAGTGAAAGAGAGAGTGAGAGTCTTGGAGGAAGGAGGAGCAAGAATTCTAGGTAAGTTCTTGAGCTCTAGCTTTTGAGTTTTTAGTTATTTTGTAGTTTAATCTTTAAATCTTTTAGATATAGTTTTTTTTTATGTTTTTATGAGTTTAAAATTGGTTTTATTTCAAAAAAATGATGAAGAAGGGGTTTTAGCAAAATTTCCGGAAGAGAAACATCGAAGTAACGAAGTTCTGGCGAAATTTCATCCGTTCTGGAATTTCTGAATCAGTGATAAAAATACTTATATTTTATGTTGAAAACATGGTTAAAAAATTATGTGAGACATATAGGGATTTTTAAATATGTAAAGAACATGTCCAAATTATTTCTTTACAGTGAGATAAAAATCCTCAAAGTTAGGCTATGAAATTCTGGGAAAATACTGGGCAGATGCTCAAAACTTTAAATCTGGGAATGAACCGTGTAATCTGGGCAAAAGCTACTATTTTTACTTGAAAATAGACATCCTGAGGATTCTAGGAAATTTCACGGATCCCCGTTTCTATTTTTCTAGAATTAGTTATGATTTTTTAAAGTAAGTGAAAGTCAGCCCCAAATGCTGAATATCAGCGTTTTTTTCTCGAAATTTAGGGAAAATAATTAAATAATAAATGCACCAAGGGTAAAATAGTCATTTTTGACTAGGATATCTATTGGGATATTGGTTGTGAATTAATAGACGTGATATTACCCTTATAGGATAAACGTGATCACAGACCGATCAACAAATGTACCGAAATCGTCAACGAAGGTACGGACGCGTATAGTAACACTAACTCTGATGCTTATGATATGCTTATATATGTGATAGATGACAACTGTACATGCGATGTGTACATGGATAACTTTACATGTGATGTGTATTGTTGACATAAATAACTTTACATGTGATGTGTATTATTAACTTGGATAACTGTACATGCGATGTGTACTGTTGATATATTAAACTTACATCTACTGTGTGATTGTGTGTTAATTAATGTTATAATATCTGTCATACATATTTTGTCATACATAAGCATGAGGTTAACCGTTACCTGAGGTCCAATGGGTATTGGACCTCAGCCCTTACTATAACTTCAGGGTCTGGAGGACCGAGAGCCGACGACAGGAATAAGCAGCTCGTGTGAAGATCTGGCCAGAGTTTTTGTTTTGTTTTTTTTTATTGCATAATATTTTGAATTATTGGGATAAATGTACCACTACTATAACCAAACCTGGTTAATATTTTGAAATACAATCATCAGTTACTCGCTCTTTTGAATTGCTCCGATGCGCCACTCTGATCAAACTATTCTGAAAACGCTACTTAAGTTTCCTTTAATTAATGCCTTGATTAATTATGAAAATTTACATAATTATTTAGTTTTGTGAAAATCTAAGTGTCTGCTAATTCATATTATTTTCCCTAATTTGATTAATGTGTTTTCCTAACATTTCCTTGCTCTTTTTTTTTTTGGGTCCTATAAGAACCCTAATTTAATTTGGGAATTGTTTGTATTTTTATGGTATTTTATGATCCCAAACAAAACTTAGAAAAATAAAACATTGGCTACCTTAAATTCTAAGGAGAAATAATCTAATAGATAGAATAAATATATCTCAAAATTTGAGACCACACATTCACCTATTTAAAATGGGTGTCATCAACCAAAATATTGTATTTATGAGAAATAATAATTTTGGTGTATTACATTAGGTGTAATTTTGAAATTATGATTGGTTCCTAGCTTAATTATGGCCCTTAGAAATCTACTTATGCTAATCTTAGTCTTCATTTACCATTGGTTCTTAATTAAAGCAATACATCCTTGATTATGCCTATTTTAATTTTGTTATTAAGTTTAATGTCTTTATTCTAATTATTGCAAATTTAATTGCCCATTAATTGTTGGTAATTGCCTCTTAATTGGTCCAAGTATTTTGATAATTCTTTATGGCTTTTTATGAGCTAAATATGAACTAGGTATTAGTTTGTTAATTATATGGTATTCTATAATTAGAAAATTTAGTTTCTTAATAAATTATGAAAATTGGTGCTTACGTCCTCATTAATTAATCCTTTGATTAATTATGAAGATTGCACAATTATTTAGTTTAGTGAAGACCTAGTTGTTCATTATTTTTTGTTGATTTCTCCTAATTTGTTTAGGTATTTCCATAACACTTTCTTGCTCTATTTGATTATACATGAACCATAATTTAATATGGTATTTATTTGTTTTTTATGATATTTTATGATTCCTAACAAAATTTAGAAAATTCAATCATTGGTTACCTTAATTCTAAAGAAAGATTACCTAGAAAATAGAATAAACACATCACAAAATTTGAGACCACATATTCACCTATTTTAAATAGGTTTTATCTATCAAAATATTGCATTTAAGATAAATAATAATTTTTGGATATTACAAAGTTCGCTACTTCAAATTTCCTATGAATAAGAAGAATAAGATAATAGAACAGTAATAGCAATGAAAATGGAAAAGGATGAATTAGTGGGTAGATACTAAATATGAAAATAGTTGAGAGCAAGTCAAACACAGAAATCTGATTTCGCAACCGTTTCAATCTATGGTTCATGTTTGGAACTGAAATTTCGACTATCTTATTTATCACAAGCCCAATATTTTGTTCTGAACAAAATTAAAAAAGGTCCTGCATTTTGTCGTATAGGAGGCAAAATAAAACACTCCATCTTTAGTGGAGACAAAAGAAAACAATCCATATGTGTTTTTCAAGATGTTAGGTCAAACCATATCATAACCTCCACTAAAGATTTTCCTTCCTTTTTTGACCATGAAAGTCAATTCATCACTCACATTTTTTTTTCATAATTTAATGCACATTTTAAAATATAATAAATGAAATTATTGTTATTGGCCATGTTCCATGTGCGATTTTTTTAAATATTTTTATATTCGGCACATCATGGGGGTTTCGACGAAATTCAAAACTCATTCTATTCTTAAAGACCAAGGCTTAGCTATAAAAAGCGAGGTGATGAAGATGATCTGGTATAACCATCGTTTCATTATTTATTATTGTTAAGCTTGATCTTGGGAACGAAGCCTCAATAAAGCAAACCATTCACACCAAAAATGGCTTGGAATTCAGTGCCCCTCCATGTCTCTTACGAAGTTGTGGGTTGGCTTGTTTTTACTTTGTGGTCTATCAGTTTCTACCCACAAGTCATCTTAAATTATCGCAGGAAAAGGTTTCAACAAATTATATCAACTTTCACTATTCCTTACTTTTCACCATTCAAGCTTTTATTACATTCTTTAACTTTTACCATTATATTCTAATTTGCCTCACCTTATGGTTTTTGAATTATTACAGTGTAGTGGGATTGAACTTTGATTTTGAGGTGCTGAATCTCACCAAGCACACCTGCTATCTCATATACAATGCATCTCTATACTTCAGCTCTACTGTTCAGAAACAGTACAAGGACAAATATGGTCAGAATGAGGTTAGATCATTGTATAATCCAATTATAAATTCTAATTATTGAATCTTGAAATTTTGATACTTTATAAACCAATTCTTATTTTTCATCTATGGTTCAGATGATACCTGTGGCAGCAAATGATGTTGCTTTCTCATCCCACGCTGTTCTACTCACAGCTTTTACCATATTCCAGATTGCAATCTACGATGTTAGTACCTAGCTTGCTTTCTTTATTATTGATCTCTTTGTACTTTTCTATGTTTTTCATTAATTGTTGACATTTCTTTTTCGATGTTATATTGCAGCGTGGAAATCAGAAAGTGTCGAAAATAGCTTGTGGAATTCTGTTTGTTGCTTGGTCACTCGCTGCAATATGTTTCTTTATTGCTTTGTCTAATCATCATTGGCTTTGGCTTCTATCAATACTAAGGTATCTTTTTTATGTGCTTTCTTAACAAATAATTAGTTTTGTCTCTCATTTAAATTATATTAAATGACATATATCATGACAAGATTATTTTTTTTTTGGGTGTGATGTATTTCCTTCTAATTAATTAACTATATTTTGCAGTGGCATTCAAGTTTTTATGACGGTTATAAAATATCTGCCCCAGGCTGTGATGAACTTCAGGAGAAAGAGTACAGAAGGATGGAGTATTGGTAACATTTTGTTGGACTTTTCTGGAAGCATTGGAAACTATTCTCAAATGGTTATACAATCCATCGATCAAGGTTTGTATTGACTTCACTTGTTGTAATTATGAAGCATGTATTAATCTTGTTGATTTAATAATCTCATACTAACAAAATTTCTAATTTCAGGTTCTTGGGCAAACTTCTCTGGAAATATAGGGAAACTTATGATTTCTCTGGTATGGATCATTCTCTTACACTAACATATGAGGAATGACAATCAATGAATTAAGGATTAATTGTGATATATTTTGATATTTTTCAGGTTTCTGTATTCTACAACATTTTGTTCATGATCCAACATTATTTACTATATCGACCAAAAAAAGTCTCAAACTCAGGAACGCCACCACCTGAAGTTGAGAACAACATGTCTTCTGATAAACCACCGGCGGCGAAGACGAAGATTGAGGAGGATTTGGTGTAGTTCATGATCCACCTTTGAATAATCACAATATATGATTTTTTTTTTTTTAAATAATGTTAAGTATGTTGAAGGAATTTATGGGGTTATGCCCTTGGCATTGATGTAATTTGCTTGTCATGGATTTATGAATATATAGCTTGTTATACTTCAATAAAATACACTACCAAGTAACTAGTCATAAGTTGCTTGAGAAAGTTTGAGTTTTTAAAAAACACAATTGGTTATGTGTTTCTTCCCTAACCGTACCCCATGTTAATACAATGAACATTATATATAGCAAAACAATGTCTCTCGTAGATGCATGTGAAACGCACAATTTAGTGCCACAAAAGAAGTTAGTACTATGTCTAATATGGAAGTCTACGTGGTGATCATAGGTTCCAAAGCTAACCTTTTGATGATAGGTTGATAATACTAAAATCAGGGCCTTAGTACCGAAAGGCCTTTTTACCGCAGTAAAAAATTGTTTTATATCCAGTGGGACAAAACAAAGATAAAATCCTCTTTATTTTCTACACCGGTGGTGACTTGAAACCGTTGTAAAATATGTGATTCTCTAGTCCAATTAAAGCATAACCCATGAAGAATACCTTTTTAAGAGATTGAAGTACCAAAATGTTTATTTATTTATTTTTAAAAAAATTCTTTAAGTCATAGTTTTTTTAAAAAAATCTTTTTTAAGATTTATATAGACACACAGCGTGGCCCCACAACACATTGAACGTCGGCTACGCCTTAGCCGAGTGGGTGGTTTCACTAATGCTCATAATTGGGTGAGGTCATTATCCAAGGCACACATACATGGACCATATGTTTTCAACAAAGGTTTTAATATTTTTGAAGAAATTAAATAAATAGGGTCCCAATAATCCACTAAGTTCCATTTGAGAAGAAAAAGAAAAATAAAAGACTGATGATAAAAAATAATAATCATTTGCTTGTAAAATGGTGTCTTGTATAGACAAGAGATGCATTAGAGTTTGTCTTATACTCCTATAGTTTTTAACATAAGATCTATTTAGAGAGTTGATATTTGTTCTAAATATAAGACAAAATTTTCATATTTGTTAACATATTTCTAATTTGAGGAAATTGAAGAAGATGACTAGAATATTTTAGAAAATACATATTATATTAATTAATTTGCTTAATCTAATAAAATTAGGTAAGTATGTTTTATATTAAGGACTAAGATAGTATGTATGAGTGTTGTTAATATAATTTACTCCCTCCAATCCTAATTATAGGAGATATTTACTAGATTTTGGAGAGTTCAAAAATAGTAGTGAAATTAATTAATTATATTTATTTTCCTAAAATACCCTTAATTAAAACTTAAAATGGCACCAGCACCCATAATCACATGTATAAATGGTATATCTCCCTCCGGGTGGGAGTGGGACCCTTCACTCGTCATCCTGCCCCAATTCCCTTGTATTGCCACTTCTATTCCTCCCTCCCCTGTCAAAGTATACAAGTTATGAGTTAGCCATCCAAATATTTAAATTCATAGTTACTACCAAATATTTTTAAAGAAATATTAAACTTATTTTATTTGAAAATAAAAAAGAAAGTAGAATTTCTTACTTGATAGAACATATTATCTCACTAAAAAAAAGTAGAATTGAGGTGCATGTGACATTAATGAGTTACAAGTAATACTTATTTTATAGAATATATAGGTGCATTATTAAATTATTATTATGTTTAATTATCCTTGAAAAAGTATCAATAGGGGTATTTTAGAAAGAAATTGACAAAAGTTAAAATTTGGTCTTATAATTAGGACTAAAACCAGCTCCTAAATATATTTATATAATTAGGACCAGAGGAGGTATATAATATGCAATCTAAGCTGATTTTTACTTGATTTAGATCCATGTGGCAAATTAATCCAAGTAAATGGTGAGTAAGAGTCATGCACGTACGTTATCAGCTTCTAATGTTATTGGTCTTAAAAATTTACAAATTATGACTATAAGGACCAACAAAAGAGAAAAAAATGCAAGGGCTGCCTATTAATTTTGTAATACCCTAAAATTCATACTCATTATAAATATTCTATTTTGGCAAATAATGCCTACTAAAAATAGGTGAATATGTGATCTCAAATTATGAGGTGTATTTATTCTATTTTCTAGAAATCTTTATTTAGGATTAAAGTAACCAATGATTAACTTTTCTTAGGAATCATAAAATACCATAAAAATACAAAATTAAATTAGGGTTCTTGTATGATGAAAAAGAGAAAAAAAGTGCTATGGAAAATACTTAAACAAATAGGATAAATTAATAAGAGTTAATAAACAACTATATTTTCATTAAACTAAATAATTATGTAATTAATCAAGGGACTAATTAAAAAAGACTTAAGTCTCAAAATTCATGATTTATTAAGAAACTAGATTTTCTAAAACCCTAGAATGAATACCTAGTTACTCTTCAACTTATAAAAGGCCATAAAGAATTATCAAAACACTTGAACAATTAAAGGGCAATTATCAACAATTAATGGGCAATTAAGTTAACACTAGTAGAATATTTAGATAATTCTTTGCAATTAATATTAATAACCATTAATTAGAGGTGTATTAGGCTAAAAGTTAAGAACCAATAAGGGATTAGGATTAGCACTAAATGAATTGTTAACAATCATAAATCATTCCATAAACCAATAATGCAACAATCAAGAGATAATTAAGCTTATGATTAAGATGTTAATCACATGTTAATCAAGAGTTGACAAGTCAACAATTTCAACTATGATCTAAAGGCTAAGAAGTAATCTCATAAAGCTTATCCAAAGGCCCTAAATAATTATAATAAAGCTTGATCCTTGTAAACCAAAGCTAACCAATTGGAGATTTCCCTCTAATATTATTAAAGAATTAAAACACAAATTAAAAACAAAATAAGGGGGAGGGGGACGGTTTTCAAGAGGGAAAGAGGGAGGAAATTTCCTAAATGACATAAGCCAATTGAGTCATAAGCCTAAGCAAGGGTGAGTCACAAACCTAAATAAGCATGAGTCATGAACCTAAGTGTTGAGTCACAACTCTACCAATGGATGAGTCATGGAATCAAATAAATGTATGAAGACTTTAGGGGCTTTGAGTTAATGTTCTTCATGAGTTGGAAGAGGATAAGATGATGCATGTGATGATGTAATTGTTGTGCATGTGTGTGTGTCTAGTATGAAGAAGGAAAGGGAAGTCAAAGCATTAGCCAATAGAAATTTAGATAATTGCACAATTAGGATAATTCAAGAAACTAATTCTATACATAAACAAATGAGAATTCATACAAACTAAATTATATCTTGAAATTCATCAACTATAAATCAAATGTAAGAAGAGATTTGGAACAAGCATAATTCAAGCATGAAAACAAGTATAACCAAAGTCATTTCCTTAATTGTTGAAGATTGAAACCAATAGAGAAGATAGGCAAATTTGGTCTCAAAATGAAGCTAAGAACTTCAAGAATTCAAAACCAATGAGGAAATGTGCATAAAACTTCATTAGGATCCCCAAACAAATTCTTTTCTAGTGAAAAACAAAGAAATAGCCTAATTGAGAAGCTAAGACACTTGGCAATTTTGGAAGAAGATAAGGTGAGTCATAAAGTTAAGGAAGAGCCTAGAAGAAGGAGGTGTAGGGCCAAGATGAAATCTCCCAAATACCCTAGATCCAATGGCTTAAAATCAAGGAGAATTAGGTTTGAATTATTTACCAACTTGCCACACCCTTTTACTATAAATAGGAGCATTAGCATTCACAAATCCTCACACCAAATCTCAAGCAACATTTGATTCTAAGAGCTAAAGAGAGAGTGAGAGTCTTGGAGAAAGGAGGAGCAAGAATTCTAGGTAAGTTCTTGAGCTCTAGCTTTTGAGTTTTTAGTTATTTAGTAGTTTAATCTTTAAATCTTCTAGATATAGTTGTTTTTATGTTTTTCTGAGTTTAAAATTGGTTTTATTTCGAAAAAATAATGAAGAAGGGGTTTTATCAAAATTTACGGAAGAAAAACATCAAAGTAACAAAGTTCTGGTGAAATTTCATCGGTTAGGAAATTTCTGAATCAGTGATAAAAATGCTTATATTTTATATTAAAAACATGGTTGGAAAATTCTGGAAATATTGATGGTTAAAGTAGACATATAGGGATTTTTAAATATGCCAAGAACATGTCAAAATGATTTCTGTACAGGGAGATAAAAATTCTCAAAGTTAGGCTACAAATTTCTGGAAAAATTCTGGGCAGAGGCTCAAAACTTAAAAACTTGGAATGAACTGCATAATCTGGGAAAAATCTATTATTTTTCCTTGAAACTAGACATCCTAAGGATTCCAGGGAATTTTACGGATCCTCATTTCTATTTTTCTAGAATTAGTTATGATTTTCCGAAGTTAAGCAAAAATCTGTCCAAAATTCTGGACCAACGTTTTTTGAAGAATTAAGGCTGATAAGTTGAGAAATAATCCTACCAAGGGTAAAAAGGTCCTTAATGACTAAGATACCTTCTAGAATATTATTTGTGAATTAATAAAATGCGATATTACCATTATAGGATAAACGTGATCACGGTCCAAACGACAGCGTACCGATATCGCCGACGAAGGTACAGACGCGTACTGTAACATTAACTCTGATGCTTATTGTATAGTTATATGTGATAGATAGTCTGAGACTCTGATTTTGAAAAGTTGTAGACTCTGTTTTGAAAGTTGTGCATGCATACAGTTATATACGGGTTATAGTCATGATAACGCCGTTGAGTTTTCCTAGCGCTGACGACACGGATGTACACCGTGGCACTGGTGAATAGTACAGACTGGTTTGATGTGAATATGTTGTGAGACTAGAATAACATGGATATGTGGAGGCTGTGATTGTTATTATCTTGAGTATGTGAATATCGTATTTGAATATTGTTATATTATCATGAATATTTGTCATACATAACTGATACATAAGCATGAGGTTAACCGTTACCTGAGGTTCAATGGGAATTGAACCTTAGCTCTTACCATAGCTTCAGGGTTCAAAGGAGCTAAGACTAAGAGCAAGGATAGGCCGCACGCGTGAGGTCACGAGCGAAGAACTTTTTCCTTTATTTACATACTGTATTCAGATATTTGTACCACTGTATGTATAAGTACCCAAACTCAACCACAAGGAATATATATCAGATACTCACTCTTTTAAATCATTCTGACGCTCTACTCTGATTAAACTATTTTAAACTCTGATCAAATATTTTGAAAACAGATTTCGAGAATGAGGATGTTACAAATTTTCCCTGATATTTTTATACTGTATATAGCATAAATTTAATGTGTACACACACCTACACATTCAAATAATTTCATATACATGCATTATGCATACATACATTTAGTTCATAAGTGTTTAATATAGTAATTTTAAATAATATATTAATAATTATGAAAGATTGCTGGCTATTCAAAAGAATGTAAATTCGGTACGTCAAATATAAGACGATAGAACTGAAAAGGCAGAGAAATTAAATTAAAAGAGAAAAGGATGAATTGATGGGTAGATGATGAATATGACAATAGTTGTGAGTAGTCAAACACAAAAATCTGATTTCATAACTTTTTCAATCTATGGTTCATGCTTCGGACTGAAATTTTGACTATGTGATATATTTATCATATATATGTCCTACATTTTGTCGTTGAGAAAGCAAAAGAAAACACTCCATCTGTAGAGTAGACAAAAGAAAACCCTCCATTTCTGTTTTTCAAGCCATATCCATTTATGAATACAGTGCCACAATACCTAATTAACTTGGGTGCTACTTACTAGTAACAAAATTTCAACATATTTTATCAAACTTAAGAAAAACCTTAAAAATCATTATTAACTCTCTTAAAATTAAATAACTTTACATAACTCTAATTAATACACACACACACATAAATGAATGAGTGAGAATCACTACAAAAAAAAACGACTTAGTCGCCACCGAAAGTGTCAAAGTCGCCGCTAAAGGTTTTCCGTGGCAACAAATTGTCACCACCAAGTCGTTGCCTATGCGATTGTCGTGGATACTTTTGGTGGCGACATTTTTTTGTCGCCGCTGAAAGTATACAATCAGCGGCGACATTTTGTCGCCGCTAAAAGTTCTAGCAGAAGCCACCAACCCTCTTGTCGCCGCTGAAGGTCATGTTTTAGCGGCGACAACTGTCGCCACGGAAACCATTTTCAGTGGCGACACTTGGTCGCCGCCGATAGTCTATTTAGCGGCGACTTTTGTCGCCCCAGATACCTTCTTCCGCGGCGACTTTTGTCGCCACGGATACCTTCTTCCACGACGACATCTTGTCGCCGCCGATACCCTCTTCCGCTGCAACATAAGTCGCTGGGGATAGTCTTTTCAGTGGCGACATTTGTCGCCACCAAAAGTATTTTTTTTAAAAAAAATATTAAATATAAATTGATAAAATTAAAAATTGTACAACAATTAAAACCTGTACCATATTGATTAAAATCATAAGAAACTTGAAACTAACAATATATTAACAAATAATGATACCAACATAAGTGTTCAAAAGTAACATGAAATATTTAAATTTTCTAAACAAAAGCTAAAGGTTGTCCATTGGAAGGAAACATCAAACATAAGACTATGAAGAACGATCAGCTGGTGCGACAGTAAGGCCAAGAGTAGATGAAGTAGGAGCTATTACTTGCCCCTGTCGCATTAACATAGCTAGAATCCTCTCCTCCATTTGTTTCATCTTGTCATCAAATTGTGCACGTTCTTCTGCGTGCTCTGCTTCCATCCGTGCACGTTCTTCTGCGCGCTCTGCTTCCATCCGTTCACGTTCTTCTGCGCACTGTGCTTCCATTTTTTTCTGTTCCTCCTGAATTATTTTATCAAACTCCTCGCGCAATTGGGTGCGCACCGTCCCCACATCACTGGAGTGAGAGCGATTTCTCTTTCTCAATGGCTCTGCTCCATACCCTTTTCCTCTCACATAGCCTGATCTTTCACTAAGAACAGCCGTCAATATTTCATCAAAGGTCATTTGAGAATCAACCTCTAGCTGTTCTTGTTGCAGGCGAAGTTCTCGCAATTCATCCTACAATTAAAGTACGAAACAAATGAGATAAAAAATTATTGTAGTTAGTATAACACAAAAACACAACGCATACATATATTAGCTCGGATTGTGGATCTGCCCACTCTAACGATCCATCTGGTTTCTTCCTAGTGTGTTGGACCAGGTATAATTGGTCCGGGGGTAGAGCCTCTCCAGTAGTGGGGTCCATTTACAAAGCATAATATACAAAAACGACACATGGTGCAATTTAAAATAAAAAATGATCCAAAACATAAACTAAAGTGAAGAGAGATTGAACTTACTGTGGCAAACTTCATCTCCTCAAACGATAAACAACCACTAGTATGCTTTGTTTTCTGTTTTCCTCGATTGCTCTTGTTTCTTTTACTTTTTTTCTACAAAAAGAAAAATTAGTAACAAAGAATTAATGACTAAAATAAATATATGATCCATTTGAAAGGATAGAAAGATACCATGAACACATCAATCTGGATATATGCTAGTAACAACTCCCAATCTTCAGAACTAATATTTTGAGGAGGATTAGCCCACCTCTCTTCATCAGAGGCATATTCGTTATAGTGTTTGTGCAATTTGGTCTTCCAATTTCTAAAGGCATTTTGCAAGTTCATTGTTATAGTTTGTTCGAACTTTTCTTCGTCTGTTGCATCATAAGGTTTGAATTTGTCCTAAAATACATATAAACAAAAACAAAATTGTTATGAAAACATAAATAAACAAAGATATATATAAATATTTGGAAAGATTATACCTTTACTTTCAAAATCATCTCATCTTTAAAATGTTTATAAATATTATCCCATTCAGCACCATGACAAAAAGATATTGTGGTTCTAACAACATAACCACAATAACTAGCAAAGCTTCCTGCTTCCCCACCTACTGCTCTTGTCATGTCATCTAATAGTTTAACCGGTATCTTTGATCCAAACTTAGTCCTTAAGTCCACTTTATAACATTTGTACACTCCTCTGCCATTTTTTTTAGGATGATAGGAGCCTGTAATTCATGTGACAGTATTAAAACAATTAAAATTGAGCAACAGCATAAAGACACAAGCATCCATTAAGAGTAGGATATATATATGTATATATATCCACAATAAATTATACACACACACACATACATATGTAGCTGAATGTATATGCATCCAGTGCAATAAGCTGCAGTATGCATGCGTGGAGAAAGAATGTGGAGACAGTGACAAATATCAGTACATATTTTAGGTTGGACGTTCGTATTTATTCTTAATATTTCCTCTATTTTTCGTGCATCACTTTTTTCCTCTATCCAAATATAACGACCAAAAAGTGTTTGATGGGCAGCTTTGATTCTGGGGTTATATATAACAAACAAGTGTAGTTTGGTTGCCTATATTCTTGAGGGATTTAATTTGTGAAAGCATATGGAGTTGATAAGTGGGAACGTTGGGTTACATATTGTAAGCCTTTGTATGTTACCTAATGCGCAAGTAAAGTGAGAAAGGGATAGGGATGGACTCGGCAAGGCATACCTATTAGGTGGAACTTGCTAAATATAACTTTAATTTGGTTGTTTGGTCTCTGCCTGTTTGATCTAAACTGATGAGGGGGAGGGATTGCCTTTATGGAGGTGGGTGGGTCGGCAAGGCAACACCAACAAGGAACGTATAAGATGAACACACTAACTTTAAGCATTAACTTCAAGTATGCAAGATATTATTGAGTCTAAAACGTGTTCTCAAGTTTTGGCAACCAAATCATAGCAAAAATAACAAACTCCAAGAATAGCAAAATTCACAGTTACGAGTCTGTCAACAAGACATGTACCTGCACTACTAGCTTGAGTAGAGGCAGAGTTTGCAGGTATTTCCTCAAGTGACTGAGGTGTAGGGGTAGAGTTTGTATCATCACGTACTCTAAGGGAAAGATTTTTTCTACCCCGACCTCTCTTCAATCCTGACATATCCTGCAAAAATGCACCACATTCAAATTAAGTTTTAAGCAAGCATAAAAAGTGTGAAAGAAAATTTAAATTATAAAGACTTAAAGTACAAATTAGTAAAAGCTACCATAAAGAAACAATAATTTCATTCAATTGATTCTTCTGAGCCACTATCACTTATATCAGTATCTTCTGATTCATTCTCTTGTACTTCATTTTCTGTGTCACTTTCTATTTCGGGATCACTCTCATAATCATCAAGCACATCCTCTTCATCACTATCTTCATGACCAAATGAATGAGTTTCGTTGTCATCGATAAATCCAATGTCCATGACATCATCATTGGTTCTTTGTGACGGTTCTCCTGCTTGAACAAAAGTCTGTTGTTGTACATCTTCTCCATACAAGTTAATGATAAAATCAGGTTCTACACGAGTTGGATTGTCAATATTTAAGTCAACCACCAATTGTTGATAAGCCACTTCATCAACCATAACATCATTTACCCCACTAACATCATTATTTTCGTCAATTGGCATATTGAACAAGTCACGTGGATTCGTTTTGACAACAACAAGCCAACAAGGTTGAACAAGATCATCCACATAAAAAATTTGCTCTGCTTGAGATGCTAGAATGAATGGTTCATTAGTTTGTAATGAACATTGAAGTCTCACAACCACTTCGATATCTACTAGCTTCTCCATGCAAGTCCCACACCTTGTAACTATCCCAAAAGCCCTTAATCAATAAATCTGCCCTAACATCAATTTTCACCTTGAATGAAACATTCCTACATTTCTTACAAGGACAACGTATTTTGTTCATCACACCATGTTGAGTAAATGCCCATTCTAGAAAATTGTCAACTCCCCTAATGTATGCTATGTTTCCTCTGTCTTTAATGTTTAACCAACTTTTGTCCATTCCTATTTCAATAAAAATTTAATCACAACCAATCCACATCAAACTTTGAAGTCAAAATGTCAAGCACATATTTGCATTAGCAAACAATCTACAACAAACACAAATTTTCAATTAAAATTTCCTATTATAAACAGAATCCAAATGTCAAGCAACAATCCACATCAAACTTTGAAGTCCACTCTTTACATCAGCAAGTTCCCAGCACAAAAGTATTTAAAGAAAATGCAAAGGCATAAAATGTAGATTAGCTATTCAAGTCTTGTGGATACATACCGATGATGCTAGAAGAATTTGAAGTCTCTCAAGTTATGGAAAGTGACTAGTCGTCCACCTTTAAATTCTAGATCTTGGGGAAAGACTTGAATGTATAAACCTATCAAAAAAAAAAAAAGAATTGACAAATTATCCTCCAACTCATAATGGTGTCAGCATAATAATAATCAAAATGAATGAACGAGTGATCAATCAAATTGATCTTCATGGAAAAACAAAGCAGTCAAGCACACATGTTAAAAATGAGTTCATTACTGATAGAACAAAATACTTTAAGTATGCGCCATTAAAGTCTGATCAGAATGAACAGCACAGCATAACGCCTAGTCTGGTCTAAGTGGTAAAGACTCCAGATCCAAAAGTTGCATACTTTATTCTCAAATGTTTTGCATGCACAGAATCAATCCAAAAGTGATCAGTCATCCCATCCATGAACAAACACATAATTAGAACATTTTGTTCGGACATCAAAAAAAGTCAAAATTATGAAAACCACAAGACAGCTAAGGTGCATAACAGGCCTTGAAACCCAAGGAATTTCAAAACTGAAAGCTGAAAGGTATTGTAACAAACAAACATAAACACACACTCAACAATTTTTGAAACAAAGAGAATAAAAAACTCTAACCAAGAAGCCCAAAAGACAATCTGCAATTTTAATTAGGATGATGCAAAATAGAATCAATCCTAATTTCACGATTTAATTTGTTTAAATCAGATTAATTAATTTAATTGATTAGGAACAAAGGCAGGTTTCAATCAGAATGGATTAAAATGATCCAAAGGGACGTTTTGTATCTAACTTCCAGATTCTACCCTTCACGTATAGACCAACATGCATCAAGCTCCATCAAATTTTCAAACAATTGTTTCACCAGTAACACAATCTCAAATTCCAAAGTCATTTTAGCTTACAGCGCAAGAGCAAAGCATAGTATCAACTTTGGCTACTTATTGCATTTTCACTGTGTTCAAACAGAATATACTAACATACTAAATGTGTATGCTCTATAGTTCACATGGTATGTTATTCCTTCAGAAAGCAACAAGAACCAAGTTAAATTAGCCCCATCCATTATTCTTTCTGCTACTTCTCCTCTGTCATCTCCAGTCTCCACCACCATTTTCTATCACCCCATGTGTGACCACTATGTATTGTTAAAAATTCATCTCTCACAACACAGAAGCACAAAAAAATTTCAAAAAGCAAATAATGATCAATTATATAGTGTTTGGGGTTATCGATTCTTTTCGTTCTTAGAAAAACCCACATGATTCCCAACACAAATTACTGATAGAACAAAATACTTTAATGAGGCCCTGCAAAACTAATGATAGAACAAAGCTAATATATATATCACCATCATCAACACATTTCTTCTTAGTATTCTAATAGAAAAAACAGCAGCAATATCCAGTATGGATACGAATTCAAACACACATATATATACAATTTCTTAAAACTTAATCCTCAGAAGAAAGTGAAACTCAAAACAGATACAGCTTCAAGACTACAAGTTCAAGCGAATACACTCAGAGAGAGAGTACTTACGAGCATGAAGAAGCTGAGAAGAGAGAGGGTAGAGAGGAAATTAAGGCATTTGAATTGAAGAAGGCTTACCAGGATCTGCTGCAAGAAGGAGCTGGTACCGCCGATTAAATGTCGAAGTCAGATTTGGAGACGGAGATGGAGACTGGGTTAGGGTTTTCGAAATGGGGGAAATGGAGAAGAAATGAAATGTCGAGGAGGGAGAGCTGAGAGCAGGAGGCGAAGGCGGAGGCCGAATGAATGGGAAATCACACTTAGCTAGGCGGAGACGAACGATCTGAGGGAGGATTGTTCAGTGAATGGAGGGAACAATCTGAGGTTGAGGTTAGGAAAACTTCAGCAAAACGTATGGAGGGAATGGGGGAAAAATGGAGCAAACCTGGAAAAAAAAAAAAGGCGCTGGAATTTACATCCTTATAAATCTAAGTAAAAGAAATTTTCAAATGATATGCTAATTAAGTGACCTGTTAGATCAGTTGGTGAGGATAATTTGATTCCACTCATCCATCCTGTGTTTGAGGGTTGCCATGATGGCTTGAGAATCTTGCTCAGCTCCAGAAATCTGGACCTGGACTTGTAATGTTTGAGCCATAAGTTTTGTTGATATGTTTTTTTTTTTTTTGAAATTGAAATCTATTTCCTAAACTGACACACCAATTAGTTAATGATTTTGAAATTGAAATTTTGAAATTGAAATCTATTTCCTAAACTGACACACCAACAATTAGTTAATGATTTTGAAATTGAAATTTTGAAATTAAAATCTATTTCATAAACTGACACACCAATTAGTTAATGATTTTGAAATTGAAATCTATTTCCTAAACTGACACACCAATTAATTAATAATGATGCCAGTAAAATTTTCATCTGCGATTTATATATAATACTAAAAAGAATTAACTTTTTTTTTTGAAATTGAAATCTATTTCCTAAACTGACATACCAATTAGTTAATGATTTTGAAATTGAAATTTTGAAATTGAAATCTATTTCCTAAAATGGCACACCAACAATTAGTTAATGATTTTGAAATTGAAATCTATTTCCTAAATTGACACACCAATTAGTTAATGATTTTGAAATTAAAATCTATTTCCTAAACTTACACACCAATTAGTTAATGATGATGCCAGTAAAATTTTAATCTGAGATTTATATATAATACTAAAAAGAATTAACTTTTTTTTTTGAAATTGAAATCTATTTCCTAAACTGACACACCAATTAGTTAATGATTTTGAAATTGAAATCTATTTCCTAAACTGACACACCAACAATTAGTTAATGATTTTGAAATTGAAATCTATTTCCTAAACTGACACACCAATTAGTTAATGATTTTGAAATTGAAATCTATTTCCTAAACTGACACACCAATTAGTTAATGATGATGCCAGTAAAATTTTGATCTGAGATTTATATATAATACTAAAAAGAATTAACTAATCACACTAATCTTATTATTAATCATCACGACAACAACTCAACAATTTTCTATACAAAATAAATTACTTTAGAGAATATATATTTTAATACAATCAGACAGCTTAATTAAATTACCCAAAAAAAAGGCTGGTAAAAAATTCTGAATATATTATTGCTAGTTACGAAATCAATATACGACGTAGGCTATATTGATTTTCTAACTACCAATAATATTAGTTATTGAAATGTTTGATTAAATTAATATTAGTACCATAATAAGAGAAGTGGACAAGGAAGGAAATTAGTCCAGAGGAGTTTTTTTAAAAACAACCATATATATATATATATATATATATATATATATATATATATATATATATATATATATGTATTTGTAACTTAATATTATAAATGGAATAATATCGGAGTGGATTAGATTAGATCCTATTATATAGGAGTTTTAAATACTAACAACAAAAAATATATTTTATTATGATATATATAACCTTATATACATACAATATTTAATAATATATATATTTATATTTATATTTATATTTCTATATATTTTTGGCATAGTGATTCCTCTTCAAACAACATACGCGACTTGTGATTTCTGGGATTACGAGATGGATCTGACGCCATTTTGGATATGAGAGGTTTTCTAATTCACTCATTTCTATTACACACCAAACACAATTTTAAACCACATATCCATCTCCATATTTATTTTCATTTCCATCAAAATCAATTACATCGGACTAAATCGGACCTAAGTTGATTTTGTTTTGTAGGTTAAAGAATTTATTACTTTAAGGTGATTTAAATTAGAGTCACATATTTTATCGGACAAAGTTTCAACCTAAGAGGGTATAGCTTAGATGGTAGAGCGCTTGCTAGGCCTATGAGAAATATTGGGATTGATATCTTGCATCTCCATAATTATTTGTGGCCATATGAAAAGGTATCGATTGTGGTACCTCTCACCAGAACAACAACTCATTTTGTTGTTAAATCATCTATTTAAGATTTTGAAATTTAATTGGTATTTTTTAAAAAACAACCAAATATATATATATATATATATATATATATATATATGTATGTATGTATATATATATTGTTGTTTTTAAAAAACCCCTCTGGACTGATTTAGTAGACTAAATAAGTCGACTAAATCTCGCGGATGTTCAAAAACAATTTGGCCTCGCGTTTTAGTCGAGTAAATGAGGTTATTTAGTCGACTAAACAGGGACAGATGCTTAAATAGTTTCCTAACAGGGGCAGATGCTTAAAAAGTTTCTAAACAGGGGCATTTCGTTAAATAGTTATTTAAATAGGGGCAAATTGAAAAAAAAGCTAAAGATAGTTGGCATAGATGGTATGGGATTTGGTCAAGTCTCAAAGGGACGTGTGTTCGATCCCCGCTGCTGTTGCTGGGACTCCTTTGGTAGACGATCTCGTAAGTCCCCAGTACGTGCTCAAAGAGCCCGGGGCTGTGCCCTGACCTTGATGGGAGACTGATGCCGATGAACCCCTCCAAAACTTTTTCGTCTCAAAAAAAGAATTGCAACGTCCATAATGGGTTGCTTCATTTGTTTGTTTTATAAATATTTCTCTTTCGTAAATACCAACACAAACGACGTAGGCGCTTTCTTCTTCTCAACTTTCTCATCCTCTTTAAGCTTTTGACTTCTTTTTTTTTGCCTAAATAAAATCTTTAGTATTTAATATTAATAACCATGGTAGTTATATCCTTGTGCATGATTGCAAGCATAGAGTTTGTTCAAGATTGAACATTTTGTAACTATCCGCATGAATGGCTTTTCTATAAAAGAGAAACTAATAAAACCCTATAAAAGAAAAAATATTTTAATTTTCCCATGACTTTCCATGGGTAATCCTTTTCAGCTTCCATGGGTATTTTCAAGTTTCTTTGTAGTGTTAACTTTCAGGGAGATCGAACTCGGGTACTGTTACTAGGGACTTCATAAACCACACCAACATGGCAAGAGTGGCAAATTGATGGGTAATGACAACAAAAAAAATAAAAACTGTTCTATATGAAGAACACAGAGATTGGACTTGACTAGGTTGTCAAGCCTAGAGCCTACGTACCCTCTGAAGGGATCAAAGTCCACGTAGTTCGTAGTAAACTGGAAGGCACGTAGCCAGGGGAGTGGGGTGTGTGCTCTGTGTAGCAGAAAGTAACAAGAGCATAAGATAGAACGTGTGCACCTGTTTAGGGTTTCCTTCCATTTATAGAGGGATCTGGTGCACGTATCTCTGCTTTAATGAGCAATATCTTAGATTGAGCCGTCAGGGGCTGATTGGCTGGTGCCATGATTGTCGGAGAATCCCTATTAATGTGATCCTATCTTTGTGGGATCTCGGATCCCTTTCTGTTTTGTCGTGGATTCTATCCCTAGCGTGATTGGGCCGAGGTCTGGACCTGGGCCTGTTGGGCCGGTCCGTAACAGTTGCACCCCAGCTTGGTCGTTCAGACTTCTGGACGTCCGAGGTGTTTATTGCCCCCCAGTCCTTGGAATGGCCGAGGCCATTTGCCTAGACTGAGTCGGCTCATGGGTGCCGTGACCATCTGCCTGGCATGGGGAAGTGGTCGGCTCATAATGCCCTCGTCCTGCATAGAACGCCGAGTCCGTCTTGCCCGGGCAGCTAATCGCCCTTCCCGGGTTCCCAATGGCCTCGGTTTCGCACCCTTTGCCTTTTGGGATTCTCGGGACGCTTTGGGATCTGCTCCTTGCGCGCCATCATTGCGGGCGTACAGCTGTCACGCTTTCATTGGGTACGTCCTGCAACCGCCGCGCCTTTCCGTTTTTCGAGGTCTGTGCGCATTAATTGCGCTGGCGTCATGTTGCTCCAATCCCGTCACGCATGTACGGGAATAGACCGTTGCACCCCTGCATTGGCTTTTAAATAGCCCTCTTTCTTCTTCCTTCCACTTTTTCCCGCTACTTCACTCTTTTGCCCAGATTTTTCTTTAGTTTCTTTAGAGTCTTCAGAGGGGATTCTCCTTTGCTCAGAACTTTTGCCGTCTTCCAGCGTTTCAGTTCCTTCCATTTCCTTTACACAGGTATTCCGTTCATCCTCTACCATCTTTGGCTGGTATTTGTCTTTGTTTTACCATTTATTTCTGGAAGTGTCGCCTGTATAACTGTTCTTCGGGAATTCTGGGTTTTCCTGGGTTTCTTCTGGGATTCTGTCAGTATCACTACACCCGAAATTCCCCCCAAAAACTCCCTTAAACACCGGTTTCTAACACCGTAGGCCTCTGGTTATGGCGAGAGATAGGAGTGTTCCGCGACCAAGGGCGTCGTTGACGCCGGAGGAGGAAATGCTTCTCCGTGCGCGTCTCCCGCGGATGGCTTATTGGGTTCTTGGGGGTGAGCCACCTGCTAGGGGGATCTTGGATCCTTTGCGCGGAGGCGGCAATATGTGTACGGGGCGAGCTGGGGCTCGTCCTTCTTCGGCCAGGGTTTCAGTTCCTATTCCACGTCGCCCTTTTCGGCCTCTTACACGCGCTCTCCCTCTTGAGTCGCCCGGTGGTGCTGGGATAGGCTCCTCTTCCGGTTCTGTCTCCCCTGTGGTCGTGGCTCAACCTCTTAGTTTCTATGAGGGCCCTTCCGCCGTTCGCCCAGAGCTTGCCCCGGAAGGGTATATCGGCCCTTGTTGGGATTGCCTGGCGGAGGCTTCAGCGCTTATGGCTCGTGGTGGAGATGCTGAGGCTTCTGCCATGCTTGGCTCCTGCCGTCACTGGTCCGCCCCGGGTGTCTCTTCTCGGGCCCCCGTTCGTCCGAGTCCGCGGCCTTTGTCGCCTGCTACTGTGTCTATGCCAGGTATTTTTGTTTCTTTGCTAATACCAGCTTTGTTTATTTTCGTATAGGCTTATTTATGGCTCCGAAGACCGGATTTTCCAAACGGCGGTCAGAACCCGAGGGTTCGGACTCTCATGAAGTACTTAAGACCCAGTCGTCGATGTCCGAGGTGGAAATTGGTCGGTTGGAGGTCCCAGCCATGGCCAGGTGTGTTCTCCGGTGTCCTGCGGCCGATGAACCTATCTGTACGGCGCGGTCCGAGGATGGACCAGATTTCTTCTTTTTCTACCGCGATTATTTGACACAGGCGCGAGCTTCCTTTCCATTTTCCTCCTTCCAAATGGAGGCTTTGCGGCATCTTCGCTTGGCCCCGTCTCAGCTTCACCCGAATGGGTGGGCCTACCTCGTCGCTTTTGAGCGGCTGTGTAGCCATTTCTCGCCCCCCTCCCGTGCACGACCAACCTTTTCTTCTACTTTTATGGCCCTTTCACACCTAGTCCGCCCAAGGGGGCCGATAAGCGGAGATGGTTGGTGTCCCTCCGGATCAACTCGGAGCGCCAACTGATGGCGCCCTTCTCAGATTCTTTCAAGCGCTTCAAGGGAGCGTTTTTCAAAGTTGAGGCCGTGCCAGGGGGGTGACCGTGGTTCTTGGAGGGAGGCGGTCGTTTCCCCTTGTATTGGGGGGAGGATCATTACAAAGCTAAAGCCATATCCTTCCAGGTTCCGCGAGAGAGTCTCCTACCGGAATCAGCTTCTGCCGTGCCCCTGATTGAGGCCCTGGTAGCCGAGTACGGCGTGCAGCCGGCTGGCTTCTACATATCTGCCGAGCCGCAGCCTTCTTCCTGTAGGCTTCTTTAATAGCGTATCGTCTTTCTTTCAGTACTGGTTTGTTGAGTTTGTGGATTCTGACATAGTCTGTGTTTCTTTGTTTGCAGCTACCTCCATGGACGGCTTGCCGCTCTACGCCCGTTTGTCAAGGGCGGTCGCTCCGTCTTCTAGTCTCCAAAAGAAAAGGGCGGCTTCTTCGACTGCCGGAGCTTCTGATGCCCCGGACCCCAAGAAGTCAAAGGGTACCGCTGCTGAGGGCCCCTCCTCCGTCTCTGCTTCTCGGGCAGCTCCCGTTGTGGACCCTCCGGCTCTGGAGAGTCCGGAGGTTGCTGTTTCTGTTGATCCTACTCCGGCTCCTGAACTTCAGGCTTCTGAGGGGAAAGAGGCCTCGATTTCTGATGAGGAGATTGAGGCTGAATTCTTCGTTGATGAGCCTTCTGGTTCCTTGCCGGGTCCGCCTTCTGCTTCGACGCTTCCTCCACCTCCACCTCCACCTCCACCTCTCCCAAAGTCTCTTCTTCCTCGGGGCCGTCTATGGCACGATGGGGTGGTTCCCGAAGTTGCCTCTGCTTTCCTGCCTCCCCTGCATTTTACTAGTTGTGCCGCGCTTACTCGGCCGGCCCTCGATGAGCTGCACAGAAACCAGGCGGAGCTTTGTCGGGCGGTGGGATACAACCAAGCCTTCATCCTAGTTCGAGAGCTATATGCTCGTTCCCATGCTGACGTCCAGAGGTTGAAAGCGCAGGTGGAGGAGTTGGCTAAGGGCTTGTCTGCGGCGGAGGCTAAGGCCGCGTCTTCCGGGGACCTCAAGGAGGAGCTAGAGGTGGCTGAGGCCAAAGCCAGATCGGCCGAGGAGGAACTGGCGAAGGCTTGAGTTGAGCGAGACGGAGCTCAGGCGGAGTTGGACAGGATGCGGGTGGAGCTAGATACCGTTCGGACGGAGCGGGATGCCGCGAAGGTTGCAGCGACACCGGCTGATCGGGAGCTGCAGCTGTCCCGAGAGTGGGCCGATTCGGTGGCCGAGGAGTGTGCCCGGGCTCTGAAGGGGAGGTCCGAGAGTCTGGCTGCGGCCACGGCTTTAGAGGAGCGGCTGGCTAAGTTGGCGAGGGAGAAGGAGGCGGTTGAGGAGGCCCTTGCTGCCGAGAAGGTGGCCTCCCAGGAGCTTACTGACGGTTTAGTGCAGACTGCTGAGGCCTGTTTCAAGCAAGCCTTGCTCCAGATCCGGCACTTCAATCCCGGGGTCGATCTTCAGGTGGAAGGGTACGATCATCGTGCCTTTGTTAAGGATGACGGGTCCTTCCTTCCCTACGAGCCCCAAATTGCCGAAGGTCCCGACGAGGAGGCTGAGGAGGATGCTGTCGCCGAGGGTCCGGAGACGGAGGATGCTGATGTTAGTGTTGGGTCCGGCTCCCAGCTTTAGTTTTATTTACTTTCTTTCTTTTCTTTGTAAATTCCAGGGCGTTGGTGCCCTTGTATTTCGAACGACTATGGCCTTGGTGCCATTTTTGTACAGATTTTGACCATTAATGACAATACTTGTTCAGTCCTTGTGCCTTGGTCTACCTTTAATTGATAGCGAATGATTTTGATTTGTACCGTCCCTTTTGTCTACATCCGACAATGAACGGTTTAAATTCATACCATCCTCCTTTTGCACATCCGAGCTCGTTTAGCTACCTGGGGCTGAGGGTGGCTTATTTTTTGCCATCGTCCTGTTGCCTCGGTTTCTGTCCTCGTCGGGTGTGTGCGTGTAGGCCGTTTGGGCCGCTTAGGTGACTTAGGCAATGGGAAATTCTACTGCTCTTTTGACTAAGTTAGGGTGTTTGTCGGCCGCAAGTGTGCAGGCCGTTGGCACTCTACCACATTTTAGTGAGTGAGAAGTTGGGGCAAGGTTGTCTTGTTTCAGCCTCGTCAGGCATAACTAACCGTACTGCCTCGGCCCGGCTTTCAATTAGCCAAGCTCCAACTTTCTCTTAGTCGGATTAAATTTATCCGGTGTAAGGGCGGGGCTACCACGTATCTAACCAAGGTTTCATCTACCTTTGGTCGGACATTTTGACCTAATCAGGGTCGGCATGGTAGGCCGCTTGCTTAACCGGGCGAGCGTTGACGCGTCAATTTCACGAAGGGCCACGGATGGCGCCCCCGCCGAGCTCTAACCATTGCCAGTCGGAGTATGACGGCCGGTTTTCGTACATCTAGATGTTTTTGTTAGCGGCCGAGTTCATGATCCCAAGGCCTTCTACTGGCGCCGGGCTTGTGGTCCTCGGCGTTTGATTCTTTGGCCGAGCTTCGTTGCCTCGGCCTTACTGTCTTTGGCCGAGCTTTAAGGCTTCGGCTTCACAGAGCTTTGTGCACATTCATAGTTTGCTCAACAGGATCCTTTTATTGATAGGAGAAAATAGCCCTAAGGGGCTTTACAAAGCAGCAAAATCAGAAATGACATAACTTGGACTTAAAGTGCAAAATCTGAAAGAAAACACATTTAATCGAAAAAAAATCTTTAATGAAAGTAAGCGAACACTGCTGCGAAGAGGTCTAGCTATAGTAGATCTTTAGCTTGTCGGCATTCCATGTCCTTTTGATTGACTTTCGTGCCAGAGTCTCGAGGGTATATGCTCCTCCGTCAAGCTTCTCCTTAACCCGGTACGGCCCTTCCCAGTTTGCCGCCAGCTTCCCGTCCTTGGCATTCTTGTTGCCTATGTCGGCCCGTCGTAGTACTAGGTTGCCTCGGTTAAAGGACCGGGGTCGGACCTTTCTGTTGTACTTAGCTGCGAGTAGCTGCTTGGCGGCTAGTTACCGGCAGTGCGCTGTAACCCGGATTTCGTCAATGAGGTCCAAGTCTGTCTTCAAGGCGTCGTCATTCGACTCCTGCCCCTCTTGCCTGGCCCTAACCTTTTTCTAGGATGGCTGTCCGATTTCAACCGGGATCATTGCCTCGCATCCATAGGTTAGCCTGTAGGGGGTTTCCTGGGTCGAAGACTGTACGCTGATCCGGTATCCCCAGAGGACACTGTGGAGCTGTTCGGTCCAGCTAGTCTTGGCTTGTACCATCCGCTTTTTCAGTCCGTCGAGGATGATCTTGTTGGCAGCTTCGGCTTGGCCATTTGACTGCGGGTGTTCCACGGACGAGAAGTGTTGCTTGATGTCCAGGTTGGCCATCAAAGCTTGGAACCTGTGGTCCATGAATTGGGTCCCGTTGTCCGTAACGACTTCGGCCGGTATCCCGAAGCGAGAAATGATGTTATGCCGGAAGAACTTCATTATTCTGGCCGAGGTTATTGTGGCAAGCGGCTCGGCTTCAATCCATTTAGTGAAGTAGTCCACCGCGACTATGAGCCATCGACATTGCCCTTGCGCTGGCCAGAATGGTCCGAGGATGTCCATGCCCCACTTGTAGAAGGGTTAGGGGCTGGCATTCCTTTCTGTTCTGAGGGCGGTGGCCATATGATCCTGGCATGCTTCTGGCAACTGTCGCATGTTTTGGCCTTCTCCATGGCGTCATGACTCATAGTGGGCCAGTAGTAGTCGGCACGTGACGCTTTCCGGGCGAGTGCCTTGCCCCCCATGTGGTGGCCGTTAGCGCCTTCGTGTAGCTCGGCCAGCACATATTTCGCTTCCGAGTCTCCGAGGCATCACATCATTGGGCAATGGAGTCCCTTCCTATACAGTTGGTCGTCAACCATAGCGTAGAGGGCGGCTTCTCTGATCAGCTTTTTGGCGTCGGTTGGGTCGGTTGGGATAATTCCCCTCTCGAGGTAGTCTTCAATCGGCTTCCTCCATTCGGCCCCGACCGAAATGGCCATGACGCAACTCGGCTCGGCCAGGTTTTGCTGCATCACGGTCCTATGGTTATCCGGCCCCTTAGTGCTTGCCAGCTTAGAGAGGATGTCGGCTCGTGCGTTCTCCTCTCTTAGGATATGGGAAACCGTCACTTCCTCGAATTCGGCCATCAGTTCTTTGGCTTTGTTCAGGTATTTTGCCATAAGTGGGCCCTTCGCCTGGTAGGTGCCGTTTATCTGAGCCGCGACGAGCTGCGAGTCGGTTAAGACCTTTACTCGTTGGGCGCCATTATCCTTTGCCTGGAGCAGTCCGGCCAGCAGGGCCTCATATTCGGCCTGGTTATTGGAAGTCTGGAATTCTAGCTGAAGAGAGTGTTCGGTGGCTACCCCCTGTGGGCTTTCCACGATGACTCCTGCACCGCTGCCCTTTGCGTTGGATGATCCGTCCACGTAGACCTTCCAGATCCCATCACTGACTATGGCCGGGGTGAGTTCCCTTATGAAGTCCGCGAGTGCCTGGGACTTAATCGCCTGTCGGGCTTCGAACGCGATGTCAAACTCTGATAGCTCTATAGCCCAATTGGTCATTCTTCCTGCTAGGTCCGGCTTATGAAGGATCTGCCGGATCGGCTGGCTGGTTCGTACCACAATCCGGTGTCCCTGGAAATACGACCAGAGTCTTCGTGCTGCTGTGAGTAGAGCGAAAGCTACCTTCTCCAGCTTCTGGTACTGGATTTCAGAGCTTTGCAGGGCCTTGCTTGTGAAGTATATTGGCATTTGTCCGGCCTCGAATTCCCTCACTAGGGCGGCGCTCACGGCTTCATTGCCGATTGATAGGTAGAGGAATAAGGTTTCACCTGGGTCCGGCTTTGTGAGCACCGGAGGAGATGCCAGACATCTCTTAATTTCTGCGAAGGCCGCGTCACAGTCCGTGCCCCATCTGCCTCGGGTTTCTTTCTTTAGCAACTTGAAGAGAGGTAGGGCTTTCTCGGCCGACTTTGGCAAGAAGCGCGTCAACGCAGCTAGCCGGCCTGTCAGCTGCTGTACCTCCTTCTTTGTCCTCGGGGACTGCATGTCGAGCACGGCCTTGCACTTGTCCAGGTTGGCCTCTATACCTCGGTTCGTCAACATGAAGCCTAGGAATTTCCCCGCTGGGACTCCGAACGCACATTTTACCGGGTTCAACCTGATTCGATGTCGCCTTAATTTGTCAAACGTCTGTTCAAGGTCCCGGATGTGGTCTCCAGGGAGCTTCGACTTTACGATCATGTCGTTTATATAGACTTTAATGTTGCGCCCGATCTGGTCCTCAAACACCCGGTTCATCATCCTTTGGTATGTGGCCCCAGCATTCTTCAGTCCGAATGGCATGACGTTGTAGCAGTAGTTCGCCTTGTCCGTCATGAAGGTGGTCTTTTCCTGGTCGTCTGAATGCATGGCGATCTGGTTGTATCCGGAGTATGCGTCCATGAAGGAGAGCAACTGGTACCCGGCCAAGTTGTCTACCAGCTTGTCGATGTTAGGCATTGGATACGAGTCCTTTGGGCAGGCCTTGTTGAGGTTGGAGTAGTCCACGCACACTCTCCATTTGCTGCTGGGTTTAAGGACCATTACCACGTTGGAGAGCCAGGTGGTGTACTGTACTTCCCGGATGAAGCCCGCTGCTAGGAGCTCTTTGACGTGGTCCTCGAGGGCCTGTTGTCTGTTATCAGCGAAGTTCCTCTTCTTCTACGCCACTGGCCTTGATCCTGGCCACATGCCATGTTTGTGACAGCAGAAATGAGGGTCGATTCCGGGTACATCGGCCGTGGTCCAAGCGAAAACGTCCTGGTTCTGCTTTAGAAAACGAGTCAGTAGAGCCTTGAGGTTGCTTTCCATATCTCGGCCGATCTTGGCAGTCTTGGACTGGTCCTCCCCCAATATTACGTCTTCTAGCTCTCCTTCTGGCTCGGGCCTCGGATTATCATGCTCCCGGAGGTCGAGCTCGACCATGTTGACCTGCTTCCGCGGTCGCCTCTCCGAGCCGGCTTCGTCTACTTGCTCGTTGGATCCGAGCCAAGGTGGAGACGAGGGTCCTCCTTCCTCGACCCGGAGAGCTTCAAAGTAGCACTGCCTAGACTCCTTCTTGTCTCCGGACACCACCACTATCTGGTTCTTGTGGTTCACCATCTTCAGCTTTTGGTGCTTGGTGGATACTAGTATATCCCAGTTGTGGATCGTTGGTCTGCCGAGGATGATATTGTAGGGGGACCGGAAGTTGGCGACCACGAATCTTACCCGTTCAGATTTGAAGGCTTCTTTGGTGCCGAGGGTCAATCTGAGGTCGATGTAGCCTTTAGGGAAGGATTGCTCGTTGTTGAAGCCGACTAGGGTGGTTTTGCACGGCTTGAGGTCCTCTGGGTCAAGGTGCATCCTTTTATAGGCGTCCCAGCTTATTATGTCGGCTGAACTTCCTGGATCCACAAAAATCCTTTTAACACGGCAGTTAACCAAGGTTCCAGTAATTACCAGTTCGTCGAGATGCCCGGGTATGACGTCCTTCAACTCTTCATCGGTGAAGGTCAGAGTAGGCGGCCGAGGCTTCTTTGAGTCTTCCTTGAACTTCGGGGGTTCTTGGATGATTAGTACCTCGCGGAGGTATTTCTTCCGCTGGCTGATGGTGTCTCCCCCCCTCCGAAACCTCCGCTGACGACGTTGCACTGAAATTCTACGTCGGGGAATTCGTTGTCCGAGGCCGCCCTCTGCTTCTTTTCCTGCTTTCGATTCTCCTTGGGTGGACTTTGTGAGCGGCCGCAGTCATTGCGCTTCCTGCTCGCCCTCCCCTGGGTCTTGATCACGTACTGACGCAACTTCCCTTCTCTCGCAAACTTCTCAATGGCGTCACGGAGATCATAACATTCGTCAGTAGTGTGTCTGTGGCAGTCGTGGAATGCGCAGAACTTGGTACGGTCCGTGTTGGAGCGTCCTCGGATAGGCTCGGCTTCTCCACTCGTTTCATCTCGGTCTGGGCTACCTCTTTCCATACCTGGGACCGAGGGACGTTCAACGGGGTATAACTGTCATATTTATTCTTCGCCTCGGCTCGGTTAGGTTTGCCTCGGCCATCTCGGTTCGGTCTTCTTGGTTCGGCCTTCGTCCCTCTCGGCCGTTCATCGTCACTGTGCGGACTTCTCCTCGTACGCTCCGGTTCATCGGCGTTGGCCGCTTCCATCTGCTCCATCTCCAGGTACTTCTTCGCCTCAGTGTAGAACTCGGTTAACGTGTACTTCTGCAGAGCCTCACCTTTTTTCTGTCGCACTTTGCTCAGTGTGAACGTGGTTTTTGGTTGCTTCTTGCTCGTGGTGAAGTGCAATTCGAACTTGCGTCCGAGGTCCTCGTAGTCCCGGATAGAGTTGTCCGGGAGAGAAGTCAGCCATCTGTGTGCCAGCCCATCCAGAGTAGCCGCAAAAAGACGCTGAATGACTGGGCCTCTGATCTGTCGGACCCACATGAGCTTTTCAAAGGTAACCAAGTGGTTGCGCGGGTCCTGGCTTCCATCGTACTTCGGCAGGCTGGTCAAATCGAAGCGCTTTGGGAAACGGGCTGTTGCCGCCTCCCTCGAGAACGGGGATCTTCCAGCCTCCGATAGATACGTCACGCGATATTCCCGAGGTGATCCATGGCGAGGCCGGGGAGTTCTGTCCTCCGCGCAGGGTTCTTCTCTGTTTCGGTTCTCCCTTGCATGCCGATCAGTACGGTTAAGACCGACACCGTGGTTTTCTCTGTCTTCCGGGGACTGTGATATGCCTTGGTCTGCCCTCGCACGCCGCCTCGGTTCGCCGTTGTCGCGGCGTGTGTTCCTCTGCTCAGAGTTGCTCGAGGAACTTCTGTCATCCACTGGGGCTCTCCTTGCATGCCCATGGTTCCTGTGGCGGCGCCTATCGCGGCGGTCCTTCTCGAGCGCTTCCTGGATCATTTTTCAGAAAGCCTCGAAGTCAGCCCATCTCTGCAGGTCATCATGTTTTTCCTTGTTCTCCAGACGCCGCAGGAACGATTCCTGAGTCCTCCGCATCATGTGGACATCGGCATCAACGGCCCGGATGTCGCGTGTTGGAGCCAGTGTGAGCGCTCCTAGTGGTTGCTGGTCTTCCTGTTGCGGTTGCTCCTCTTGGAGCGGCTGTTCCCTCTCAGGGGAAGAAGTTATTGTGTCGGTAACGTGCCCTTCTGGGGTGTTTTCTCTCCGTGGTGGTGCCGGCGGCTGATCACATGGTGGATGGCTGGCTTGCGGGTCTCCCCCCACTGGCTGGGGGTTTCTGCTGTGGCTTCTAGTGCTCACCATCAGTAGTCACAGGGATTGAAGTTTACAGTCCCCACGAACGGCGCCAAAGTTCTGTATGAAGAACACAGAGATTGGACTTGACTAGGTCGTCAAGCCTAGAGCCTACGTACCCTCTGAAGGGATCAAAGTCCACGTAGTTCGTAGTAAACTGGAAGGCACGTAGCCAGGGGAGTGGGGTGTGTGCTCTGTGTGGCAGAAAGTAACAAAAGCATAAGATAGAACGTGTGCACCTGTTTAGGGTTTCGTTCCATTTATAGAGGGGTCTGGTGCGCGTATCTCTGCTTTAATGAGCAATATCTTAGATTGAGTCGTCAGGGGCTGATTGGCTGGTGCCATGATTGTCGGAGAATCCCTATTAATGTGATTCTATCTTTGTGGGATCTCGGATCCCTTTCTGTTTTGGCGTGGATTCTATCCCTAGCGTGATTGGGCCGAGGTCCGGACCTGGGCCTGTTGGGCCGGTCCGTAACAAAAACAAATACTTACTCAATTACTAAAAGGGAACTGAATCTTAATGTATATGATATATATGTGTGTGTGAATTGTCGAAATCAGAAAAGAGGAGAAAGAAGCCAAGATTGAGGGCTAGTTGCTGTGGGGAGTGGAGCCCAGAGAAGAGAAAACGTATAGAAAAGGGTAATTATTGACTGTTTAAAAAAAAATGTCGCCGCTGAAACATACTTTCGGCGGCGACATAAGATTGTCGCCGCGGAAAATATGACTTTCGGCGGCGACATATGATTGTTGCCGCCTAAAGTCATACTTTCGGCGGCGACTTACACTGTCACCACCAAAAGTTTTTTTTTGTAGTGAATTGAGCTGTTAAAGAACAATACATGAGGGATAAAATTGTAAATTCATATAATACTTTTACTGAGTAGATTTATGTTAAAGATAAAAAAAAATATTCTCTCTTTATCCTATAAATAACATTAGAGCGAGTTCTTTTTTTATTTTATTTTTTTATTACAGTCAATAAACACACGTATATAGGAAGTCTAGCCGGTTGATCCAGCACCTTCTTAAGTATCCATTTCAGTTCCGGCCTCCAGCCTCCTTGTGTAGTTCCAGCTGATCCAGTCGATTTATAAGTTATGCTGGCAAACTTGACAATGTTGTTGCAGGCAAACTTGACTGAGAGTAGAGATACAGATCGTCCTAGAATCTCCGTTGGCACGCACTTGCCATCAGATACGTGGTTTTATATTTTCGCAATAATTATTGCTTCATTGTGACATATATTTAACCTTAATAATATTTTGGCATAGATATTTAATTTGTTGTACGACGACTAATCCTAATTATTAATGTTTACCGTTTTCTTATATTATCTTTTATCTAATCGTAATTATCTATGGTGGGTTTATTAAGCCATGTTAGCAAATGTTGAAGGCAACAAACATCATTATTCAGACTTTCCATTTTCAATCACAACGCTTACTTTCAATTGGATTTTGTTGTCTCTCTTCTGATGCCGCCTTCCTTATTTGAGTTTCAAAAATTTATTAAAACTTGCATTCAAAACGGAAAATGAGAACTTCCTCTACCAAAGTGGAGAGGTCGCTCGGGTCAGGGGCCTCTCCATTTCGCTTTTGGTCCATTTCAATTCCCTCTATTTCCTTAATCCTGACCATTAAGCAAATCCAAGGGTGAAAAGGCACAAAGACTAATGCACCTTTCCACCGTCCCGCACTTTGCACTGTTTTTATTGAAGCCGGAGAGAAACCATGTTATTTAAAAATAAAATAAAAAATCACCCGCCTTCGTTTTCTCGAAAATGGTTCTGTTCTTTCGAAAATACAAGCAATTAACGGTATACATATGATGAACGAGTTTGATGAAATATCATAAATTCATGTAAGGAGTTCTGTTCTCTCAAGCACAGAATGAAAATCACCCACTAATACAACCTAATGGTAGCATGTTCTTCAATATGTCAGAGCTCCAGAAAAAGTACATCACCAACCCCACCAAGCCATATTATAGCCAAATGGACTAGCAATAAATTAAAGACAAGAAATTCATAACATGATTCTGAAAAATATGAAGTTGATGGGGATTTGGTAAATATACTATTGGGCATATACATTAATAAGCCTCTCAGTACCAATCCTACTTTTTTTTTGCTCGGAGATAATTGCGCATGTTACCATTAATAAACACACCAGTACATAAGGAAAGCAATACAATGACTGCTGGGAAATACAGCAAAACAGTAACTCGGATGAAATTACCCTTTTGTCCTTAGTTTTAGGTGAAATTACCTTTTTACCCTTAGTTTTAAATATTAAAAAAAAACTAAAATACACCCCCTCCCCCTGCTGGTGGGCCCCACCACTGGCCTCCGGCCACCACCACCGTCGGCCGCCACCACCGCTGGCCACCACCATGTGGCTGGTGGTGGTGGCCGGCGGTGGTGGAGGCCGGTGGGCCCCACCGGCCCGGGGGTATTTTAGTTTTTTTTTAATATTTAAAACTAAAGACAAAAAAGTAATTTCACCTAAAACTAAGGGCAAAAGGATAATTTCACCTGAGTTACTGTTCACTTCCATCCAAGTTAACATTGACCATTTGGTCAACAAACGGCCGTGATGCTGGGTACTCCCAAAACGTAATCACATGTGTATGTTTGGTCCAAAAAAAAGCTCATGATGTTGAGCGCTCCTAGAAAAAAATACATTTGTAAAATTGCTCCTTTACCCAATATTCAAATTTCAAAATGACAAACTTTGTAGCAGTTTTAGCCTTCATGATTGTTGGTGGGATTTATTATTTATTATTTCAAAAATAGAGCAGTTTTTCAGATGCTACAAATATAAACTTATTCTTTAAAAAATAATTTAAAGTTTGTAGTAGTTTCTAGGAGAAAACCACTACAAACTATTGTTATTTTTTAAAAAACAAAACAAAACAAAACTTTGGATATGTTCTAATTGGAACAAGAAATTACAAAAATGAAAGTTACAAATGTCCAAAAAAATGTTGCAATTGTTCCAAATCAAACTAAAACCATCCTAAATCAAAATAAAGATAACTAAGAGGAGGCTAATCAACAAGTCCTCTCTCAGGAGGGTAGGATCATGGGGCTGACAGATTTAATAGCACCATCGTCATTGGTAGGAGGAGAAGGCAGCTAGACGATGAGCTTATGGATTAGCGGGACCTCTGGATGCTCATTGTAAGGAAACAACCAACCCCACGATCTCAATAGCATCGCATTCGTGATATTTCGCCACTAGGTATGCTTAGTGTAGAAGAAATCGACCTGTACCTGAAGCTGCCTAGCAACCTCTATACGAATCTCCTAAACAATCACCTCCCTCGACCTTCTAAAGCTGAAGGTCCCTGCTAAGAGGTGCCAACCTCAGAGGTGGCGCTCCTACCACAGACCATGCTAGGTTTGGCCCTAACCCAATACCCCTACAATGTCCAAGGTGCTCAATTGAGCCTAGAGTAGCTTTCGGAAGCGCAGTGGGATCCATAAACCCCGTGAGTCCTGGGTCTAGCTCTCCTGTAGCTTAGCTTGTGACTACTGAATCCCCTCCTGTCGCAAGCATTTTATGAAGCATTTATTAAACACTTTAAATTAATTAAAATAAATCATGAATATTAAAACAAACAATGTCTATATCTTACAATGGGCTCCTCTGCCTATTAAAAGGTTGTAGTCCAATACCAATGTCTATAGGCGCTAGTGAATAACTCTCTGTAGTTCATCTAACGGTTCTCCTGTTGAGCCTTCCTCTCCTAAAAGAATTAAAACAAAAATTATTATTATAAACAATAAAACAATAAATTTGTAATATAAAGCTAAAATTAATTTAATTGCAAAAAAATAAAAACCAGTTTTCTATAAGTGACATCAAATGTCTTTGATTCTACTATGTGATGGATCCTTTACTACCCCAGCTCCTGGTGTTTCTCTAGGAAAGAGCCTAAAACATAACAAAACATTAAAATTTTTTAAAAAATAATTATTAAAAAAATTACATGTCCCTTTAAGTTTTTCCTGTACTGGACAAAACTCACCTAGTCATTAGGTGGTATGCCATCAGGCGCATTCTCAATCAGCTGCTTTAGAGGTATCGTCCTATTCTTATTCATGATATGGTAGAGACGATTTCTCTTGTTCTTCCAGCCATCCCCCATCTTTATCATCATGTACCTCTTCTTGTTGTCGCAAACGACAAACCTATCCTAGATCAAAATTGAATAAATAATAATTAATTAATTAATTAAAAGTTACATAAATTATAACTATTTACATTTATAATGTAATTAAATAAAATTAATTATCTTCACAACCTCGTCGCACGCTATATTCTTTGGTGTCCAGGGAACATTCTTACATGTCTTAAAATGGATAGGGAATCGCATTCAATTTGAGCCCAACTCATTCAAATAGTGGTTGAAAAGGTGACCACCATTCTCAATCCGCTAGTTCATGACCTCATTCCATGGAATTATGACACGTAGTCCCTAGTCTAGGCTATTGAAACTTGTCACATCCAGCCTCCTAATGGTTATGTTCCCCTACTCATCTGGACAATTTACCACACAATTTAGCAAAATTTAAATTCACATTTAAACCTATGGAATTTAAATATTAAATTAAGTAAACAATAATTAATTTACCTAAAACTTACACCTTAAACCCTATAGACTGCAAAGACGACCATCGTGGGTTATTCTGGTCCCAGACTTCCTCCTCATACAGGAACCACACTATGTCACTAAGAATAGGAATGTTGAAGTAAACTCCTCATTATCGTCATAATCCCTAAGATTGATATCAGCCCCCTCTGGCTAAACAGGTAGCTCTGGTGACATTGCCTCCTATGGGGTTGTCTGCTATGGCTGCTTTTGGATAAGCTATTGTGTTAGGGTCACCTCCTACAATGGCACAGGGACATGTCTACCTTTGTGATGCCCTCTACAACCTCTATTGCTGCCTCCTCTACTACTGCTCCCCTTAGAATAGGTCTGGGGGACGCTCAACCTCCTTCCCCTTACCCTTATCTCTCTCAAAAGTCATAATATATGTAGTGATTATTAACTAATTTAAAAAAACTCAATATTTTTTTAAAAAAAATTAGAATAATAGGAGAAAATGAAATAAAAGAGTTAATTCGACTAACCTCAAGTGCCTAACTTTGTAAGTGCTTGAGCAAAAACTCAGAGATGTAGCAAAACCTTTCAGAGGGCGAGCGAGAAACAAATTTGTGAAAATTGGTCAAATTAGGGGGTGCATTTAAAGCGTTCATATTTGTAGTGGTTTTATTGTAAAACCACTACCAAGATATTTGTAGTGGTTTTACAAAAAAAACTACTACCTCAAACGCTACAAATCAAGAAATCCTACCTTGTGCAACGTGAAATTTGTAGCGGTTTTGTAAAATTACAAATGTTTTGCAAACCCTCTGCATTCTGTAATGGTTCTACATCGGGATAGTTATAAATATGCGGCACTTTGCATTTTGTAGTAGTTCTTGTCATATAAACTACTATAAAAAAACCGCCACATTTTGTACAAACTATTTGTAGTGGTTCTTTTGTAAAAATTGTTATAAATTTTTTTCACTAACCAACGAGCTACTTGGTGCAAATCATAGTGTTGCAAATTTGTAACAGTTTTGGAATAAATGGCTACCAATTGACTTTTTTTTTTTTTTGTAAACCTCAACAATTCCACTATCTATCTTAATTTGTCGGCTTCTTCTTATCATAGTTCTAGGCCCTGCTATAATAATAACATACAGTCCTCTTGGTGGAGGTGACTATAAAACCCAATCTCCAGGTTTAATGGGATAAGCATAAAGAGTTTCATAAGAACCCATCAACCCAATCTTCTTGATTCACTCACAAAGTCACAAGTTTCGTATAATAAAATGATACTTATGGTTGATTATGTAATATATTCTCAATCTCAAGAGATGAAAATTTTGCATTTCTCTCTCTTCCTCACTCTTGTATCTTCCTCTCAGCGGCTTGCTCTGTGGGTGTAGACTTGGTGACAAGTCTATCAAAATGGCACAAGGGACGAGAAATAATGAAACAAATTGGTCAGAGTCATTAGCCTTCCTGCTTCTTAGGAGACACCAAATGACCTTAGTCCTTAGAGGTGGGTACGTAGGGACGGTGAGGTTGGGAGAAGGAGAAGATTATTGAGAAAATGGTCAAGGTGCAGATTTGCCAACTAACTATTACCTAAGGAGCGCCTGGGCCAAATAACTATTGAGGGGACCAAAATTGCCAATCAACAATTAAAAAGTGGAAAAAAAAACACACACACACACACAATTTGGAGCAGATTCGCCAACGAACTATTATCCTGTCACTATCTTGTTGTCTCCGTCTTCCATTGACTGTCATAGTATCAGTGACGTCGGCATTTCCAAAGCTTCTATTATTACTGGGTGTTCCACTCGCTCTCTTGAACTCATCCAGTAGTCCATAGCGTTCGATTGGCACGCACCTTGCACTCTGGTTCTATTCCTCCGATGCCACAAGCAGCAACCGCTGCTGCCCCAATGCCTGCTCTCATGGGTCCCATCTCTGTTGATGTTTTCCTTTTCTAACAAGAAGGCTTAACCGCTTTTTTCTTCAGCATTTCCGCCACCATCCTACGCCAGTGCCTTACATTTTAACTTAATTGTGATAGTTGTTTTTTTTAAATAGTTATTTGGTTTTTTTTTCACTTTTAATTGTTATTTGGTGTTTTTTTTCACTTTTTAATTGTTGATTGGCAATTTTGGTTCCTTCAATAGTTATTTGACCCAGACGCTCCTTGGCTAATAATTAGTTGGCAAATCTACACCTTCACCCTAAAGAAAATTTCACCGAGCCCTTATTGTAGCTAAATAATTGCCAAAAGCCCTCACAACATTATGAAACATCACAGCAATCGTAAGGGGAGGAAGTGAAATTAATTTTAGGAGTGAATGGACAAAAAAAATAACTCAAGACTCATTACAATGTAAAAAGCGCGTATTACAAGACAAATGTGCCTATTTACAAAATAAACGTGTGTATTTACAAGACAAATAAGCAGATTTACAACACTAATAATAATTGAAGTGACAATAGCTCGTGATCAATGTTAAGTCATCGTAAAGCAGCAAACAAAAGTGTAAATTCCAATTGTTAGCTAAAAAAAAAAAAAAAAAAGTTACAATTTTTACATATTTATTGTTCTTAACCAACATTTTGAACCATGAGATGTGGTTAAATGTTTCTTATAAAAAATAAAAAGGAACAAAAGGGAGTACTAAATTAAGGTAAATTTAGAAAATTAAATCAATCAATTTAAGACATATTAAATATCTTGACTTCCATTTCTTAATATGTCAGATTTAGTTAAATTGGACTGATAATAAGGATGAGAGTGTACATCCCACACCAATTTCTTGACTTTCTTTTATATCACATGTATAACTCATTACTGCTCTTTTATATTTCTTACTCAACTCACTTTATTACCATTTAATGCATTGTTTAAAATATAATGGGAAATTAGTTCATGCATTCTTTAGGAGTACCACTCGTTACTTAAATATAAGTCACTTGTACCTCATTTTTATATATTAAAAAAATTCATTATATTATTTAAAAAATTACATTTTCCCCTTATTAAGTTTTTTGTCTCTGTCTCATTTACAAATGATTTTCACATCACTCTCTTCTATTTCTCTCTTTCCAATAGGAGTAGTTAAATAGGGGTAAAATCGAGAAAAAAAGCCATTAAATACCTACAAATGATTTATATTTTGGACCAAACATTTTTCCTACAAGTGACTTATATTTAGGCATAAAGTAGTAGCTGTCAATAAATAATCTCCTTAACCAATACACAAATCTTAAAACGAGAAGCAGAGAGTACGTTATTGCTTTTTCATAAATAGGGGGAAATTTTCTTAAAAATTCTTTAAACAAAGTATAATAGAGAGAGTAATAATTTGATAAAGTGGTAGGGACATATGCTATTGGTGATTGGTAACCTTCTTCTTGGGGATAAAAGCATCAACAGAGCAAGACCAAAAATGAGTTCATGGAAAAATTCAGCCCCGCTGTGTCTGATATGAAGTTTTGGGCTGGTTTGCTTCTGTTTGTTGGTCTATCAGTTTCTACCCACAAGTCATCTTAAATTTTCCCCTCCAAAACTTTCTACTATCAAACAAAAAAAAAAATCGCCGGAAAAGGTTCCAACAAATTAAAATACTCATGAATTTCCTCCTTCTTTCATATTCGTCTCACAAGGACATTCAGTCTTAAATTTCTTCTTAATTATCCATGGCTCTGTTTGGAATGCACCACGTTAGGAGCGTTAACACCAATAATTTTGAAAAAAAGTCCACTAACGCTGCCAACGCTCATTTGGTCTGTTTGGATTGAGCGTTAAGAAAAAGCTCCTAACACTCAAAAAGCCCGTTAAGCTAAAAGCTCCACCATGCAGCTTTTTCCAAAACGCTCTCAGCTTTTTGACGTGGGTCCCGCTACTTCTACCACTATCAATCCAAACACAAATTAGATAGCTTTAAAGCTACTACTCCTACCAAGCTTTTTCTAAAATCAGTAGCTTTTAAGCCACCGCTCCTACCGCCAACCCAAACAGAGCCCATATTGTTTTCTCTACCTAATGAGTATTGGAAATGGTTAATTGCTTTTCAGTGTTGTGGGATTGAACTTCGATGTTCAGTAGCAGTATAAAGACAAATACGGTCAAAATGAAGTTAGATCTTCAGTCCTTGATTAAAACCCAATTGACTAATTTGAGAAGATTAAGGAAACTATAAAAATTACTTAATTATAGCATATGTTATATGATCTCTCTGAAATTTTTATGCTTTTCATTAGTTTATAAATTTTAAGTTAAGCAAATTAATTTGGATAAAAATGATAACTATAAATAATTTAAAGTAATTTATTTATCTTTTTTTATCTCCCCAAATTAGTTAACTTGTCAAATGTGGTAGTATAAGCTTTTATAATCCACATATAAATGCTAATTCAAAGCTTAAAACTTTTATACTTCTTATTTTTTTTCCCCATTTTCATCTGTGTTTTAGATGATACCTATTTCAGTAAATGATGTTGCGTTCTCATTCCATGCTGTTGCGATCACGGCTTTTACCTTGTTCCAGATTGCAATCTATAATGTCAGTACATTATTACCCTCTTTTCTTTTGATTTCTTTGCATTTTTAAGTTTGTTAATGATCTTGAAACTTGTTACTGTTATCAAAACGTCGAAATCAGAAAGTCTCAAAGATGGCTTGTGGAATTTTGTCTCTTGCTTGGTCACTTACTGTGTTATGCTTCTTCATTGATTTGTCTAAACAATGTCGTTGGCTCTGTCTTCTCTCAATATTTAGGTATGTTATTATGCTTTCGTAAATAACTAATTTTCCCTTTTACATTTGTTTGCATACATAAATTAAATCAATTATATATATATATATATATATATATATATATATATATATATATATATATATATATGTATGTGATGCATGCATGTTGAGTTGGGATTTGTTTCCTTTTAATGAATTATTTTGATGTTAAGAATTTTTGCAGTGGTATTCAAGTTTGTATGACCTTATAAAATATATTCCCCAACTCCAATAGTGGAACTTGGAGGAAAAGTTTGGGGGGGTCAAATAATATAATGGTGGGGGGATTCGGGGCTGCCCCCAAAAATTTTTTTTAAAAGAAAGTTTAAAATTCATTAAGAATGAAAAGAATGAAAAAAAATATTCATGAAATCAAGTTAATTAATTTCATCTACAAGTGTAGTATAGAATGGGTAAAAGTATAGTAAGGGATACACTACAAAAGTAAATTTCACTGATAAGCTAAAAATTTCAGATAATTAAAATGAAACATAGAAAAGAATGACAAGATTAACATAAATTATACAAAACCGCAGATGGAACAAAGATTGAATTATAAGCTTAAAATATAAAAAGAGGGAAAATTGTTTTTTAAAAAAAAAAAAGAAGAAGAAGAAGAAGAAGAAGAAGAAGAAGAAGAAGAAGTTGAGGGACCAAAGTTATATTCACTACTTTTGGGGGGCCAAAGTTGTATTATTCACTAAAAAAGAAAAATTTTCACTAAAAATTTTTAAATAAATTTTTTTTTAAGGGGGGCCATTGTCATAGAGAAAATCTGCCACTGCTTGGAATGACAATAACGAAGTGTTAATGGCGATATAATTTGATGTTTTCAGGTTTCTGTACTTTTCGATATTTTGTTTATGATTCAACATTATGTATTATATGGGCACAAAAACTGAAGTTAAGATCACCAATGGCACAGAATAGTTGATTCACTTTTAATGATGTAATTAATTCTATAGAAAACCATGCATACATGCATGCAATAAAAATTAATGCTTATAATTATCTCCAAGTGGTAAGAATTTAGGGGTTATGTCCTTGAATCAAAGTCTCTGTTTCATAAGAAGTTTGGGTTAATTACAAGGTGAAAGGAAAAATTTATATAATTTTTTGAGGCATCTTCATATACATATCTCTTTAAATCCATAGCACTAGTTATAGCAGCTTTATTTTATACGTTATGAATTAGGAAAAATCCCTTTAAAAGACAGTTGAATTACTTATATTCTAAATTGGATCACTAAATTTAACCAATTCTGCTTTACTACCCCTCATTTTATACTTTCTTATAATTCCTACCTCTCTCCCCCACATTTCCTTGCGTCTAGTATGAAGTGGGTGAGAGTTGAGAATGAAATGAAAGGTTATACAGATCATTTGTCAAGGGACTAAATTAAAGCCATGAGTAAGAAGGAGAATCCAATTTAAAATCTCAGTGGGAGAGGAGACGAAGGAAGATGGAGCGCCTTTTTCTCTGAATTCTTTTACCCAGAAATTAGAACAGTTCGTTGCTCTGGTTTTGTTATGCCAGTGACGAGCACATGAGATTTTTGGTTCATATTACTAAGCCATTAATTTACTACTCCCTCCGTTCCTATATACAACATTTGGAACTTAGTATTGGTCCTAATTATAGGAAAAAGTTCTAATTTTTGTTAATTTCTTCATAAATTATCTCTATAGATACTTACATAATAATAATTAAACACAATGATAATTTAATAATGTAGATATATATTCTATAAAGTAAATAATGTTTACAGCTCATTAATGCCACATACACCTCAATTTTAATTTTTTTTTAAAAATAATAATAATAATTTTAAGCAATTTTTATCATATAATATTTCCTTTACAATAATTAATTTAATAGTACGCTTATAGAGCTATTGCATGCGACCAAAGGTGCCAAATAAAACTTCAATTTTGGACATTGTATAATTTGTATCATTACCAAGATATGACATGTTGACGTGTTAGGCCTAAAATAAGAACATAAGATATCATATGATATAGTGGAAAAGAAAGCATCAAATTAATGGAAACAATTCATTAAACTATTTATATATGAGATGTATTATCTTTCCGTGACTTTATGAACTGGCAAGGTCCCCCCCCCCCCCCCCCCCACCCTCCTTCTCAAAAAAAAAAAAAAAAAAAAGAATTGGCAAGGTCTATTTGGATTAGTAGTGAGAACAATATCTTATTTTCTATCTAACTTTTTTAAAAATCCGGTAGGAAAAAAGTCAGATAGTAAATATGATTTGTATTTGGATTAATGATGGTAGAAGTGGCGGAACCTATGTTAACAAACTGAGAGCTTTTTGGGGGAAAAAAAAACTACCCCATGGAGCTTTTTCCTTAACTAATTTTTAAGAGCTTTTTTTTAAAAAAAAAAAACTCAATTAACTTAAAGCTCAACTCAAACACTAAACTTCTGGCTTTTTTTTATTGCTACTTTTTTTTGGCTTTAAACTACTTAAAGCTCTCTTCAAACAAGCCCATATATAAAAATGAGACTTGCACAGCAGCGTTGAGGAGGGAATCAAAATGCAATAGAAAAAAAGAATAAAGGAATTTTAGGAAAATGGATATAATTAATTAATTTAACTACTTTCCTTAATCTCTCTAAAATCTAATAAATATATCTTATAATTAGAACCGAAAGGAAGTAATTTTTATATCTCAAAAGATTGTTCTTCTTAGTAAGATCAAATCTCAGCTATAACTTTGAGGTAAACTAAACCCACTCAACCTAAGAAAATGTGTCTCTTTTTCTAAGGTTATTTATTTTGCTTCATTGGGCCAAATTAAAACCTTATTTCCCATGCTCTCCTCCCTTCACCTTCAAATTCAAACGTTCATTTAAGCCCTTGTGGCTGTAAACTTGTAAATAAGCCCATTGGGCTTATTGAGCTTTAGTCTATTGTAGGATTTCTAATGTTATGTTTCAGGAGGGGGGGGGGGGGGGGAATAGAGGCATTCAATGTATCAAGTCTCCGAAAGGTTTCTGCTTGGTCTGATTGCAGGGATTTAGAAATGAACAGTGTCCAAATTTTACTATTTTTAAAAGAATAAATAATTACTCCCTCCGGTCCTAATTATAAGAGCTAGTTGACTTTTTTGGAGAGATTAAAGAAGCTAATTAAATTACTTTAGAGTATTTTTATTTTTATTTTTTTCTTTAAATTAATTAGTTTAACGAATAAACTAATATAAAATTTAAGGATATACAACATATGAAATGATTAAGTAACTTATTTAGCTTCCTTAACCTCTCTAAAGAAAGTCAACTAGCCCTTATAATTAGGACCGGGGTAGTATATATTAATTCCTTTTTTTTATTAACAACGCAGAGAATATGTCTTTTGAAAATTGAGGGAAAAGCCTCACTTTAATGGCTAAAGCTAGCTTGCATGTATGGTCCTAGAATATGGTGCGCATAGAATACTTTCGTTGGAGATAGCAGACTTCTTTCTAATGGCTAAAGCTAGCTTGCATTGAATGTGTGGTCCTTTATTACCGTACGAGTATTAATTCTGTTTGGACGGTGGTTGAGCTTCTTGTCTTGCTGTCATATGTAGAATATAGAGAGTGAGACACGCAAACACTATCCTTATCCTTACAACAAATTAATTAATTTATAAGATAATTAATATTTATTTTTAAATTTTTTTCCTTATAATTAATGATTAAGTTTAGCTCCTCATATATTTTCCCACTAATTCAAATAATAATGGTAAAGTTTGAAATTCTTTTTCCAATTTACATATTTAATGAGTTAATCGTTGTTTTTTAATTCCATGTGCTTGAAGGTATCTTATATTTTAGACTAGAAGGAATATATAATAGATGATTTATTCCACTAAGACAAAGTAATTGGGCCAAAAATACAGAAAGTAATTTAATTTATTAATTAAAATGCGTGGTTTAAAAATGTTAGTTTTTTTTTTTTGCTCAAAGTTTAAAAATGTTAGTTGAATATAGCTAAAGTATACGTTTGGTCCTTCAGGTTTATCTATGATATTATTTTAGTTCTCTAAGTTTATAAAGTGCATGTTTGGTCCCTTAATGTTAACACCGTTAGTTTGACTCAACGGAAAATACTGATTCAACAATTTTAAGCGATAACTATGCAATTAAATGCTAACCAAGCATTCTTATATGTTAGTATTTTAATAAAGTAATATTTCAAATCCTATTAATTGAAAAATATTTAATCTTCACAGTCTGTTTTACGGTTTTTCACAGTTTGTGAAAATTATATATATATATATATTGTCAAAGAAGATTAAATATTTTCCAATCAATAGGATCTAAAATATTAATTTATTAGAATACTAACATATAAGTATGTTTGGTCAGCATTTAATTAGACAGTCATCACTTAAAATTGTTAAGTCAGTATTTTTCGTTAAATCAAACTAATGGTGTTGACATCAAGGGGATTAAATATGTACTTTACAAACTTAAGGGACTAAAATGATCTAATAGCAGTTGAAGGGTCATCTGAATCGTGATTCAAAGAATATATATATATATATAACCCTAAAAAAGTAATATTTAAAGGAAAAATACATTAATCCATAAGTAAATTGAAAGTTTATGTGCAAATAAAACCATACATAATCTAACAAAACGAATTTACTAAAACACAAATATGACAAACTGTTATTTTTTTTAATAATTTTTTAAATTCAAAAGAAAGCCATTTCTAACTTAGCAAGAAGGAGAAACAAATATGAAATCTAATTCTGCAAACTTGTCTAAAACTTTTGACGAAAAAATAGAATTGAGTTTTAATACTCCCTTACCTCTTATAAGCTTCAATTCTGTTTTGAATCGGCTTAATCCTTTCTACATGCTTTATTTTGGAAATGTTTGAATCATTTTTACCATGTTTCTCTTCTTTTTCCTTGATTCTCTCTCATATGTTTTTCATTTCATTCTCTTTCATACTCACACATTCTGTAAATAAGGGTATTTTGAAAAAATAAGTTGCAATGTTTTACATGTTTATTGTTTTATACCATTTTTATTAACTTTACAAATTACATAATTATTTAAAGCTTATAAACAGTACTAAGGTGAGAGTAGGTCCGATTTCTCTCATTATCAATTTTCTTATCATCCCCTATAATCTCTAGATCAAGTTCATTCAATCAATTTGAAAGATATAAAATGAACCATGCATGTCATCAAGTTATTACTCATTCGACTTTTCTTTCATCGTTCTAATCAATAGTTCAGATGGATTTATCTTCCCAATCAACCGTCTAAATACAAGCCATGATAAGAAAATGAATTAAAGAGAAAGTGGAGAAAATGTAAGAATAAATGAAGAGTGATGAGGGATGGAACCGTGGGCCGGGGCTAGGGCTAGCTTGCCGACAGTTCTCTGTGATCAACATTCATGAATGAACCACGGCTTGTCCTTTCATAAACTAAATGGCAATCAATGTGATCCCACCAAATTCTCCCCCGTTTTAAAAAGTTAACAGACAAACACAATCATTAGCTTAAGCTAGTTTTTTGCTATGCACTTTTCTTTTTATCCATATCACTGTAGTCTTATTGTTCAAAATATCACTGTAGTCTTTATTACTCGGTTTCTAAATATAAGCTTAATTTAATCTTTTTTATTTCTCAATGAAATAGTTAAAAGTAGTTAAATACAATATATATGTAAGTAATATTTTTTTTCCAATTATGCAATTATATATAAAGAGAATAGGTGAGAAAAAAATATGAAAGATAATGTATAAGGAAAAGATAATGGGATTGTGTTAAAGAAAAGAGAATAAATATGGCAGTACTCCTCATCATAAATTAGGAGGGAGAAAGAATAAGTTTCTTTTTAAATGACCATTCTTTCTCTTTTCCTCATAAATAGCAGTACCTAATTAATGTAATTCATTCACTAGTTGGAAAAAGAATGCAAAAAAGCAAGGGTAATTATAAACAGTCAACAAGGGCAAAATTGAGAAGAAAAAAAAGCATTAAATGTTGAGAAAAACTGAAATCAAGCTTACATTTTGGGATACATAATTCTAAACAATATAGATTTTACTTATCTAAAAAAACGTTTATTTTTAGAAAAGAATTCAAAAATAAAGGTAGTAACATTTAAATAAATCTGTGGAGGCTTTTGACGTCCATTTTCTAAATTGGGACACCAAAATTTAGTTTAGGTATCCTAATTTAGAAAAGGAACGGACAAAGTAGGGACTTTTGTCTTCCAAACTTTAAAAGGAACCCAAAAAATAGTATTTTGGTGTCCCTAATTCAAAATTGGGACTCCTAAAGTGTCCCTTATAACCTCGTTCGTGCTCCTCATTTCATTCCCCACAAAAAACTTTTCCTTTGCCTCTTTTGCTCCAACGACTTTGGTCCTCTCTAGTACGACTTCGACTCTTAAGGGAAAGCAACGGCCACGACAACCCACCAGCAATGGCAACAGTGACCCACCAGCAACGGCGTAGGACAACGAGGGACCAACGATCTTTAGGTCCTTCGAAATGCAGCGGGGTGACGACGACTACTTCCATCGATTTTTTGTAGATCTACTACCATTGATTTTTTGTACGATCTCCTATGTCCTTACCCTTCTCCTGCAAGGGTTTTCAAGGAAGTTTCTTTGGTTTAATGGTATAGCTTCAAGTTTTTTTTTTATTTATGTTTTTTGTTCTTTCATTCGATGGAATGGTAGCTTGTATGCGGCACCGTGGAAGAGCACCATTGCTCTGCGCTTCCGGGACGAGGAGGCAGGCATGTGGGGGAGGTTGGACGAGAAAATTGTTTCTTTTTTAAAAAAAATAAATAAATAAGACGTCCCAATTTTTCTTGGGGACATCGAAAGTCTTGACTTTACCATGTCGTTCACATGCGCATCCCCTTGAAAAATGATGTTAAAAGGCTTTTTTTTGTTGTAATGAGACCCCTTCTAAGAGATCAAGCTTATACTTAGGGACAACGGGTGTATAACATATGCATTTTAGCTACTAAATGTGGTCATAAATATAAGATACGATTGAATTTTTTGGAATTAAAAAAGAAAATTAAATTACTTTAAAGTATTTATATTTATCGTTTTTTCCTCTAAACTAATTTAGCTTTCCTCAATCTCTCTAAAAAAATCAAGCAGGTCTTATATTTAGGATCAAATGTAGTAGCATTACTATTTTTTTTTTTTTAAAAAAGGTCTTTTAAACTGGTTGAAATTGGCTTTTCAGAGTGGCTTTAGGTTCATTCTTATATCGATCAGTTTTAAAAGTATGTTCTTAGACTAGTTGTTCTATTGATCGGTCTTAAAAAGTTTCACTGTATAAATAAAAAATACTCACTTTTTAGATTAGGTATCCTTTTTGACCGAGTAATTCTATACTTGGTCTAAAAAGTGAGCAATTTTCTTAAAAAAGAAATATACATTTTGTTTTGTATCACAGAAACCCTATTGGATTATTATATCTTAACACCACTGCAAAAAATTGCTTTTTAGCACTCCCCCCCAAAAAAAAAATAAAAATAAAAAAGTTTTAGCGCTCTATAAGCGCCACATACCCAATTACTACAAAAGTAAGTTGTAGCACTTTGTAAAGAGCTATAAGAAATTAATTAAACAAAATCTAACTAAAACTAATCAAAATATTTAACAGAATCTAAAAAAGTTAATTAAACAAAATCTAACCAACAATAACTAAAAGATTTAGTGTAATCTAAAAAATAAATAACAAAAAAAACAAAAGTATCGTCCTAACTCTATGTAAGGTCGTCAAACTTTGAGTTTAACTAAACTCATAACAATGAGGTAAACTTGTATCGTGAACTCGAATCCTAAACTTATAAGAGTTTACTTTTACTATTAAATAGATATTACTAGTATATAAATAAATAATTAAAAATAAAAATGACATCAATTTGATTTAAATATATTTTAAATCCAAATAATTGACATTAAATCCATCAACATTAATCATTTATCATATTTAAAACAAATTTTCATAAAATTTATATGTAAAGCCATTGAGCATTATCAAATCCAAAAATTTAACATTAGTTTAAGAATAAGTTAACACGGTTTTGTAAGTTATAAATGTAAAAACGATAAATTCGGTGTATAAACTTGTGAGTTCAATCGAGTTTACAACTGACACGAGTTTACTAGTGACTTGATTTGTTTTTGTAAACTAGAAATATAAAAAACAATAAACTCATCATAGAGTCAACTCTGGAGTTTGACAACAATGACCCTATGGGTATAATCAAAAAATAAAAATCCAAACATAGATCTTCTAGGATATACAATTTAATGAAAAAAAAATTAAAAAATAATCTTGACAAGTTCTCAGCACGAAAATAAAAGATTTTGTAGATTTTCAAACCAAATCAAATTGTGTCGAAGAACAAGAATAACTACCATCAAAACAACACTCAATCATTATGAATAAAACTCACTCTCTTTCATAACCATGTCAACAAGCTACCAATTACAGACCAAAAATATGTTAGTACCAACATTTCATCTAATAGGGGTAAATTGAGTGATTTAAAAAAAATTAAATCGAAAGTATTAAACTAATAAATTAAACATAAGGAGTTAGAGAGATATTAACAAAGTGTGCATAGTTTTTTATACTAGTTCGGCCTTAATTCCTTAACCTAGCTATGTCCAGTCCCCAGAGCGTCTTTAAAATTTTCACTAATTTTCCAAGATCAACCAAGTTCTTAGCACAGTAATACAAAGTAATCCTCACCAGGACTCACTCTCCTTACAAGTTGTAAACTAACAACTACTTAAGGTCTCACTACCTTGAGGTTTTACATAAATCAAATTAATTGTAACCTCTCTTACAAAGTAGATGAATAAACACAGATGAACAAAATATCAAAAGATATTTCACAGAGTATTAATGAGCAATAAGTGAGCAAAAACTTTGATCGTTTGTGGTTGGTTGGCTCCGAATTGAATGCTCTTGTATTTATAGATGAACACCATTAAGGACCATTGGAGTTTTCTGTTAGGTGTGTTCAAATTATTTGTTAGACTGAAGAAACTTTTTGTTGGACACAAATTGGATTCATTGGAAGATGTTTGAGGATAAGTCGCTTTCGCATTGCTACTACAGATCTTCATATGACATCCCCTTTGCTCTACTTTGGGATTGTTTAGATTGGGTCCCTTTCGCTTTCACTGGAATAGGGGTCTCATAAGATGATCATTCAACCTGCTCTAAACTAGCTTCTGTGTGCTCTATTTTCTGCAACTGTAATTAATGTTCTAACACAAATTTGCTTTTTGAGGATTTTCATGTAATCCTTCAATTAATCATCTAAAACTCATTAATAAACATGTTTAGAAGCGATGAGAATAATAATGAGTATTAATCATAAGTAACAAGATGATAATTAATAAATTTGAATTCTCAAAGACAAAGATTTAGTGCAAAAGTAGGTGAACTCAAGTGGCATTCTACTCATACTCGAGTGTCACACTCGAGTGTTGATGAATTTACTCTCAGGAAAAAGACTGTTCAAGAAGAAATTTAGTTGAAATGATATGTTATCTTCCAGACACTCGAGGTGTCATTTTAGCTACACTTAAGTGTCCTTTTCCCATACTCAAGTGTTGGTGCTTTGTGTGTCTGGTAGAAGACTGTTAAAAAAATAGAGTTTAGAGAAGATATATTAATCTCTGCCAAATACTCGAGTGTTATTGAACCACACTCGAGTGTCAGTAAATGACACTTTAAGTGTACCACAACAATCTTATTCCATCATCTTGTATTATGCACTAACATTAAAAGGTTTTACCTTGGTATTCGAGTTTTAAAGATCCCACTCGAGTGTTTACCTTGATTCTTCCAGAATGAGTGCGAGTGTCAAGAAAATCTTTGTAAATGTTGGATCAACACTCGAGTGTTCACCTAAACACTCGAGTGTCCAGCAAAATACTTTTTGAAATGAAGCGAGTATCAAGAAATCCTACCGCGAGTGTTAAACTTACAGTCGAATGTTCATAATAACACACAAGTGTGTCCATATCAGAACACTTTCACAACTACTTTCTGATTCAAGTTTTGGTTTCAATAATAGTTGCACATTCAAATGTCTTTTAATATACACTCGAGTGACTTGAATAATCAAGTTCTCATATCTTATCCAAGTTTGTTATCATCAAAACTTATAAACTAAGAACTAACATTCTTCCCTCTTTTTCATGATTACAAAACTTGGCATTTCTTTTGAAGAAATTTTTGAAAAACTTTGAGATCTCCAAGAAAGAATATAATATGCCATGACACAATGTATAATATAGTAGCCACAAATTTGCAGAATTAGATACTTGTATTGATAATAAAGAGTAATACATAATTCAAGTATATAGGACATGTTGGTACAAAATATAACAAAAGGTAACATGAAATAAAACAGAAAATATCAGCAGTCACTAAGATATCAGCAATCGCTTCTGTCCCCCTTTGTCATTAGGCAAAAAGGTTTAGAAAGTGAGGTCTAAGGAAAATGGAGGGGCAAAGGCATGGATAGGAGCAAGTTGAGGTGCACAGACAATGATAGCAAAAGAAGGATTAGGTATAGGAGTAGTAGTGGCAATGGAGGAGGATATGGAAGAGGAAGAAGGCTTGAAGGTAAGGTATGGCTTAATGGCTATAAAAGGGGTAGGATGAGTAAGTGAGTGGATAGAGGAATGGGGATGGTGGTGGTGTCAGGGATGGTAGAAAAGTGTGGGCTCAGTGGGTGTAGGCTTAGTAGGCTCAATCGTAGGAAACGACTCAAAAGGACCAAGAGGAGATGGCTAAAAAAGAGAGAATGAGAATCCCAAAGTGTGAAAGATCTCTTCTACTTTTTTGAATTTTCTGGTGTGCTCATCCTATAGATCAAATATCCTTGTGGAGTTGACATTCATATCCGCAACCAAAACAGACATCTAATCCTTGAGAGTGGTAGTCAGGAGCCCAATGGATGCCTTCATGGAAACAGCCAAGGAATTAGCTGCTGTTTCTACAGTCTTCTTCATGTGAGCCTGAATAGAGGCTCCAAAGAAAGAAGGAGCAAGAGTAGAAGTAGTTGGAGAGCCAGCCTAAGATGATTGAGCCTCATCAGCTCGTGGAGATGCCAACTTAGTCTTGGTCTTTGTCTGGGATTGCCCTGAAGCCTCTGTAAAAGAGATCTTCATTAAATTGAGATGGCTTTGACCAAACATCGGAGGTTTCACTAGTTTTTTCATCTTGATTCAAGTACCAGATACTGTTCTGGAATAGGATATATAAAACCAAGTTGGGAAAGGGAATGGTTGATTTGATGTTGGAGCCAAATCTAAAATGCCTTATCTCATCTAGAACCTATTCTCCAATGTTTTGAGGCTCCTTGGAGATTATTGACGCAAAGGTCCCAAGGGTTCTCATAGATTCAGGATAGCAAAATGTCCACATCAGAAAGGGTTTTCTCAGATGTAGGAGGAATGTCTATGATTCCTAAGACAATGTTGATAGAGGGAGCAGAGATTTTGAGTTTCTTGTATCGGATCTCATTCTCAAGTACCTCTTCTAGAATGTGGTCCTCAGCATCAAGCTCATTAGCAATCCTCATATTAAAGTAAAACAATTTCAAAATAGTGGGGTAATAAGTAGTCCTTAATCCCAACAGAGGCTCAAATTGTTTTAATTAAGGGGAGAGATTTAAGTTGCATTCACTCCTTAACTTAGCTAAGTCTACATAAATAGTAGGAAAAAATGATCATTCCCCATAATGAATTTGAAATTCACGTTCAACAGGAATAATCAGAGGAGTAGTATTAAAACCTGGAGAAGGGACTAAGGGTTGAACATCCTCGAGTATCTGAGACGCAGTACAGTTAGAATTACTAGAAGCTACCAGAGAGTTGTCGGCTACCAGAAGGCTTTACACTGGCAAACTCGAATGTCCCACTACTCATCCTACTTGTCTTTCTCAGTCATCTTGCTTTCTCCCTTTTCTTTGCTCGAAGATGCACCCGTTTTTGATCTGGTTTGATGAGGATGCTTAGAAGGTTCTCAAATAACTATCCCCTTTGCCTTTGGCTTTGGGTCCAAGGGCTTTGGCGCCAGAGTTTTCTCAGTTCTAGATTTTTATGGTGGCAGAGGAAGAGACTTGTCATGGGTAACATTTGGTATTTTGGTTCTCACCATAGATTAAAAAAAAATGAAGATTCTCAGAGGATGGAGATGAAACTTAGGGTTCTCGAGGGTGAAGAGCAAGATGAGGAATCTAAGGAGTAGAGAGATTTTATAGAGGTGAAGTTGGATGGAAAATAATGGTTTTGACGAGCTAAGAAATCCATTGAAGGCAATCGAATCCAAACGCCATAACATTTAATGGATTGGAATAAGAAATATGAGAAGAACACTCAAAGTGAGCACTCAAGTAACAATGCACAAATTCAAAGCAATAAAGGTACCTTATTTCAAGTATGTTTCGTGACTACTTGAACCCTTTTGGAAGAGTCTTTGATACACGCTCGAGTGTTTAATCCTACACTTGAGTGTATCTCTCTATTTGACATTTGGATTTCCTCCTTATCTAAGCAGGACTCTTCATCTTCTTTTTCAAATCCTCAGTACTTGAGTGTTTCAATCTCTACACTCGAGTGCCACATTAGAGTGTGTGTGTTTCTTGCACTTCAAGTGTGAGGTTTCTTTGCTTTCAGTATGCTGCCCTAGTGAGTTTACAATCGAGTGTGCTTTCTCTACACTTTGAGTGTATAAAATTTGTGAGCACTTCCCATGTTCTTATGTCTCTGCACTTCGAGTGTTTGTAACCTATACTCAAGTATCACACTCGAGTGTTACTTGTCCTACTTCGAGTACCTGCATTGTTAGCGTTATATATACACAAAAATTCCTCAACACTCAAGTATCTAGTCTCTACACTCGAGTGCCCACTTATACACTTGAAGTGTTGTTTGTTTTGAAACAATTGCTTGTGTAGATCCTCGATAGCACTTAAGTGTTTATGCTTAACACTCGAGTGTTAATGCAAATGGTCCCTTCTCTATTTAGCTTTTTTTTCTTTGAGTGAGCAGGGGATCCTACAAAACAAATTACTAGGTATTTCAATGCTTAAATTAGTCTTAATTTGTCAAATTAAACTTAAAAGAAATAGTATTAAAGATATTACTCACAATTCATTAGGATTTACTATCATTCCCAATTCTCTTCTAATATATAGGAATTTATCTTTGGCTAACGGCTTGGTGAATATATCAGCAAGTTGAAGATGAGTGAGAATGAACATAACTTTTACATCTCTCTTTTGAACATGATCTCTGATAAAGTAATACCTCACGTCAATATGCTTGGTTCTTGAATGTTGAACTGGATTTTTAGCCAAGCTTATTATACTCATGTTATCACAGAGAATTAAAATTTCTGAGATGAATACCCAAATCTTGAAGTTGTTGTTTTAGCCATAACACCTTAGCACAACAACTTGATGCAGCTACATAGTCAACTTCAACAGATGATAATGACACGATGTTTTGTTTTTCACTGAACCAAGATACGATTAAGCCACCTAGGAATTGACATTGTCCACTAGTACTCTTTCTATCTGTTTTGTAACCACTATGATCAGAATTTGAATAAGCAATACGATATTCATTGTCGCCCTTAGGGTACCAAATTACAAGCCCTATCATATCAGTAAGATATCTAAATATCCTTTTAACCGTCTCAGCATGTGATTCTTTTGGAAAACACTATGTGAACAGATTCTTCAACAACACAAGTTCGTTTATTATAAATTTTATAAGCTTTGCTTCTATTATAGTAACCCAGAAAAATACCTTCATCTAACTTAGAATCAAATTTTCCTAAGTTTTCCTTATATTGTTGTGGACAAAGCATTTGCACCCAAATATGTTTAGATATGCAGTATTGGGTTTTCTTCCCTTGTAGAGTTCGTAAGGAGTTTTATCAAGCTTTTTCTGATGTAGACCTTGTTTGAGATGTAACAGGCTATGCTCCTTGCATCCGCCTAGAATACTTGCGAGACGTTCTTTTTGTTTAGCATTTCTCTTACCATCTTCATAAGAACTCTGTTCTTTCTCTCTACAACTCCATTCTGTTGAGAGGTTCTTGGAGCTAAAAAATTGCGGTTAATGCCATTTGCATCACAGTATTCTCCAAAAGCTTGATTTGAAAAATTCTCCTCCATGATCTGTCCTTATTCTTGAAATGCATATACCTTTCTCATTTTTCACTTTCTTGGCAAAAACAATAAATTGATCAAAAGTTTCATCTTTTGCGGAAAGGAAAATTGTACAACGAAATCTAGAAAAGTCATCGACAATGACCAGAGTATAAAGGTTGCCACCAAGGCTTTTTACTCTTACTGATCTAATTAAATCCATATGAAGAAATTAGAGTGGTCTTTCTCCCAGGACTTCAATTTTCGATTTAAAAGATGATTTAGTTTGTTTACCCTTTTAACAAGCATCACAGACCAAATCATTTTTGAACTGAAGGTTGGGTAAACTGAGAACTAATTCATTTTTGATTAATTTTCCTAGTTAGTGCATGTTGACATGAGCTAATCTTTTAAGCAAAAGCCAACTTTCATTAGAGTTACTAAGAAAGCATTTCTCAGAGTAAGTGCTACTGCTAGGTGTATCTAAAATATAGCAATTACCTTATCTTGAAGCTTTGAACAACACTTTCAGTTGATTTTTGTTTATCTAGAGATCCATTTTGTACAATGAGACATTATTTTGAATCGAAGATAATCCAATTGTTTTTGTATGTACTTTGGCTGACACTAAGGAGATTGTGGCAAAGACCTTCTACATAGTATACGTATTTGATTTGAGCTTTATCTTTTTCGTCAATTTTACCAATTCTGGCTATTTTCCCAAACTGGTTACCTCTAAAGGCTACTTTGCCACCAGCTTTTGGTCTCATTGTGAAAAATTTAGATTAATTTCTAGTCATGTGTCTAGAGCATCTACTATTAATATACCATTTACTATATTTTGATGCTCGTAGACATACCTGGAATTAATAATAATCAAGTCCTAGATACCCGTATTTTCTTAAGTCCTTTTTGGTTAGTTCGGACAGCAAGAAATACATATGATCCCTTAGGTACCTATTTATAAGTTCCTACTGGTTTATCAATCATTTCCTTTATATGAAATCAAGAGGTCATGCTATGCCCTTTTCTATTGCAATAATTGTAATGAGCAAAGGGATTAGACATATGAACAGATTTTTAAAAATATTTTAAATATGATCTTCCTCCCTGCTTCTTTTTGCGCTTTTTCTTATCCAGTTTTGGACTATAGCCTATTCCAAATTTGTCATTTCTGGATCTTTGAGCTTTCAAATGACATTGAGCATTTCACTTCCTCTATTGATTTTTCAAGAGTTGAGATAAGAGTTTCTCTTCTCCAAATCAGGACATTTTTCACGGGAATTAGAGGAGTGTTTTGAACTTGTTGCTCAAGGACTTTAATTCCTTTCTTTGAGTTTATAAGCTCTTTAGCAAGTTTTTAAAATTCATAATGCAAAGCATTATACTCATATAGTAATTCATCATAAGTAGGTTCAGATTCATGTGCCTCTTCACCCTCGAATTCTTCATTGGCAACAAGAAACACTACAAAAAAAAAAGTCCTATTTTGCGACGGATTAATAGGGATATGGAATTTGCAACAGATTTATGTCCGTCACAAACCATTTTTCGCGACAAAAAATCACATCCGTCGCAAATTCCCACTATGACGAAAAATATTTTCCTTCGCAAAATTGAAAATTTTCGACGAAAACTCTTTCCTATCGCAAATTCCCACTTTTTGCGACAGAAAATATATTCCATCGCAAATTGGGAAATTTACGATGGATGTGATTTTTTATCTTAAATGCCCACTTTTGCAACGAAAAATATTTTCTGTTGCAAATTTCATTTAATTTAAAAAAATATAAAATTTGAAAAAACTTACATAAAAAAATATAAAAAATTACAAAACAAAAAAGACTTGTATATCATGAAAATATATTGTAACAATCATAAGAGTTTACATAGAAAAAACAAAATATAAATAATAATGTTACGACCAAAATGAACTAAAAAAAACTCATAAATTGCAGCAATATGGTTATCATCATCACCAGTATGGTCATCATCACTAGGAGCCGATCGCTTACCCTTGTCCTTCAATAGGGACTGGAGTAGATCCTGCATCTCCCTAATCATTTGTCCTTGTTGACTAAGCTGATCTACTTACTGACTCAACAGCTGTTCTAATGCCTTCACCCTCTTATCATCTACAAAATCAACATTAGGAAGTCAATTTATTTTTTGTACTTCATTTACATGGACGAGGGAATGAAAATGTAACAATGAATGTCAAAAGTAATACATTTACCTGCAGAAACACCTCCACCACTGCTAGATGAGTGATTCGTAACCTTCACTCACTGGCAGAGGCATCCATCCCGAAGAGTCCCCCTTTCTTGTCAAATCCGCCTACAGCATGAATGAAGAGACTCTCATTATCAAACTGAGAGGATACATGGTTGTTCTCAATCTGTGAGTCTCTCTCCCGCGACAGCTTTTGATAGGTTTCCTACAAGCAGAAAGATACATTACAAATAAGGCATGTAAAATGAAATAAATATGTTACTGTTTGAAACAAATAATAAATACAATAAATGTCTCACTACTAATTGCTGTGACTTGGTGTTAATCTAGCACCTCCCACTACCTTCAGACTCCTGGGAATGGATCTGCTCAAAGGTAGCCCAATCAATCAATTCTACAAGAACTTCCTCGACTCTACCTACAAACACAAATGATGACCGTTAATTAATTACTTCAAAGTAAAAAAATATTCAATACTGAAATAGAAAATAATGTATACTTACAATTTTTCGTCAATGCTCACTAAATGGAATGGAGCCGCCAATATATAACGATCTATCCATTTGGGCCCTATTTAATTTATTTTTCTCACATTTCTACTTAAATTTCTCATCAATGGCCCATCTTTGAAATAACTATTTTGCGAGCTCAGGTTGAATCCAAGTTTGCTTACCTATATTATTTCTCAATTTATAAAACTTATCAAATAGCCACCGGCCTTCCTTGTAGTTATAAGCTTTTTTTAAATTTCCCAGATGGTCAGACAACCACCTAAACTTTCCCTAAAAATCAATAATAAACAATTAGTGTTCCAAATTATAAAAGTACTTAATCAGTTTGCATTTTGATAAGAAGAAATTAATAACCATAAAGCACATAACTTACCAAGAACTCATTGAACCAAGCCTCCTGAACACTCTAAGGAATCTTTGTCCAATTGGACCAAGGCTGATTGTAATTATAGAATATTTCGTCCCCTATGAAATCCATCACCAGACCATAAGGCTCAAATCTGAAGACAGAGGAAATGTTGCAAATATTAGCATACAAACTAAAGGTAAAAAAATCATAACATTACTAATAACTTTACATGACTTACACATAGGTGCCGACAGGACAGATCCACACTAGCCTTGTGTAGGATCAACTGATCCCCAGACTGGTGTATTGGAGGAACTAGCTTCCCTGACCTGGCTCCGAGGCGATGCAGTGTACTAAGGGAAGAAATGTTAGGTATTGAAAATGTTAGTACATAGATGCTTAAAGAAAATAAATTATATGTAAATCAATAAGAAATCGTAAAGTAAACCTGCTCTGCCCCTTGCTATGGATAAATAGGAGTGGCAAGCAAACTTGTAACACCCATAATGGAGTTGGTAGTAGACAGTGAAGATGACATATATAGTGGTGGTAGCTCTGGGGAAGAGCCAAGCCCTCTACCTACATAGGGGCAGATGATGTCACCCTACCCCTTCTTATCGGATGGGGTCGGGCTCTACCACCATTACGACCATTACCTAAACGCTCTGCTGAATGCTCCATCTCTGAACACTTATAATCTGGATAGCAATCAACTCTAACTCTGTAGCGGAATCAAAGATATTGCTCGGTACATCATCTGCGGCAATATTTACGGGCAGTACATGTTCCACATCAACTTGGAACAGTCCAGTAATATCATCATTTGTTTCTGACTCTCTCGACTTGGGTATAATATTCCATGCTTTGGTTTTGATAACTGCCTCCACCCTTTGCAGGATATGAGGAATAAACTTGTTCTGCCTGTTGAGCAAGCATGAATGGGCCATAACCAACTGTATATCTCCTTAACCAGTAGATCTCAACATTTCCATATTTGTCCACTTTTGTCCCACGTGGAGTGTTATCAAACCATTCATATTTAAAAAGAGTCACCAACTTTTCCTACTGGTCATCTAGCTGAATTATGTCGATTAACTTCCCATAGTAGTCGCCCTCAACCCCGTCAACTTGGCCACCTTGACAACATACACTGTAATTGCAACTTAATGTATTTTCGTTCACTTCTGGAGTTGCAAACCGATACCCATTGATTACATATTTTCTGAACTGGGTAACAACACTTGCAGCTCCATAAGATAAACTCCACACAACATCCTAGGGAAATGATTGGTTTTCCATAAAGTAGGATCGGAACCAATGAGGAAACTTAGCCTTTATGAATTGATCAACTTCGGAATCCAACATCAAAGGATTTGTCGATTGGACCCAATTAGAGAACTATAACAAAAAATGAAATTAATACTTTAATACTTACCATAACAGCGGTAAAAGAGGAAATCTTACTTTAAGTACAGGGCGGCCTCTTCACAGTTGTTTAGAATGTACCGCTCCGCTACTTGCTTATCTCTTACTCTACAATTGACCTACATTGTTTTCCCACGACTCGGCCAGGATATTTAACCACTCATATCACCGCCATAATCGTTGCAAGGTACTCCTCTCTATCTTGATATAACGCCAGGGAGATAATAATATGATGCAAATTTAGTGACCTCTTCGACTAGATACGCTTCAGCTATAAATCTTTCAACGTACCTTGTATTTTTTATCTTGTACTTAAGTGTGCGTAAAAACTTACAATGGAAAATTAGAAGGTATTTATAAACTATAGCACTATGTCGGTAATTAATAACTGCACGAAAGAAATATATATTATCTCTCAAACGAATACATCCACCTATATTGTTGCAGATCTCCTACCTTTGCTTCATACATCAAATGAACAGGCAAATGTTCCATTAAGTCAAATAAGCTCGGAAGAAACACCATCTCTAACTTGCATAGAATTATTGGCACGCTCGCCTCCAGATGTCGTAAGTTTTCAACATTAAGCTCAAGAGCACCAATTTCTCTAAAGAATATGGAAAATTCTGTCAAAATAGTCCATATATGCTTTGGTAGTGCTTTAAAGGCCCATGACAACAATCTCTGGAAAAAAAAAACATGACAATCATGACTGTTCATCCCAAATAACTTGGCCTCGTGGATGTCGACATATCTTGACAAGTTTGATGCATAACCATCTGGGAGTTTCAAATCTTTAACCTATCGCAAAAATTCTAAATAAGGCTCTTTGTTGAATGTGTATGGCGCTCTAGGTTTGGAAGTCCGGCCCGTGGCATACTCTACCAAATGCAAATCAAGCCTTCAACAAATTGCTTTTATGTCTTGTCTTGCATTGACTGTATCCTTCATCTTACCCTTGGTGTCCATAACGGTATACAGAATATTACAAAACACATTCCTCTCAATATGCATGACTTCGAGGTTGTGTCTTAACAATTGATCTTTCCAATATGGTAGATCCCAGAAGATGCTGTGCTTGTTCCAATGATAATGAACCAATATCCCTCAGGTTTGCTAAAAGCAGCCCCCTCTTCATCACTTTGAATGTGAAAGCGCAGCTAAATCACCAAGAGGGGGGGTGAATTGGGGATTTTTAAAATTCTTTTCAAACAAGCTCAGTTTCAAAATAAAGTTTGAAGAAAGACAACTGAATGAAAAGAGTATGAAAAGGAGAATAGGAGAACACAGAGCAATTATCCTGGTTCGGTCTTAACAGATGACCTACGTCCAGTCCCCAGATCTTCTGGGTTTTCCACTAACTTCTTAATTACACCTTCAGCAAACGAAGGAGGATTCACAATCTTGAACTCGCTCCCCCTTACAAGATGTAATTATACAATCCCAATCTCAAAGTCCCTCTACTTTGAGACTCCTTACAGAAAAAGGATTACAACAATGAAATCTCTCTCTAAGAGTGAATTCTGATAATCACTGAGGTACAATAATATCAAAAGAGCTGGACCTTTCTTGAGTTTTCAAGCAAGAATGTATATATGATAGTTCTATATCTTCCAGGTTGAAATCCTTAGCTATTTATAATATCTTGAGGCTTGTGAACGTTAGAAGACCGTTGGGGCTTTGTTCTTTTTAAAGAAAAAGCTATTGGTGGAGTTATTTGCATGAATTATACAGCTGAAGTTGCTCCTTGACTGTTTGCTGAGCTGATCTTGTGATTCTGTTTCTTCTTAATGATTTGTTCCGTTGGGGATGATTCATAATGGTCAATTGATCTTCTGCAACGACTATTTGATCTTGTTTAACGGCTAGTGATCCAGAGTTATGTTTCTCCATCATTTCAGCAAATTTCCTAAAGTGGCTCTGTTTCTTTGATTCTTCATTCAAATATATAAATTTCCTGTAATCTCATGAATATACTCATTAGAACAGTTCACGAATATACATAAATGATTTATGTGAAGTAAATAAACAATGGGTATCTTAAAAGATCAAAGATTAAGATAATTTTGGCAAGTTTAAATGAAAAGCGTTTTTCAGTTAAAATGGCCAACACTCGAGTGTTGAGTATCAACACTCAAGTTATGAACTGTGCTAAGTTCATAACTGGCAGTGTTCAAAAGCAACACTGGCAGTGTTGATCCTAAAAGAAATCAATGCTCTCTGTCTGGTCAACACTCGAGTTTTTCTTCTCAACACTCAAGTTATGAACTGTGCTAACTTCATAACTGGCAGTGTTCAAAAACAACACTGGCAGTATTGATCCCAAAAAGAAATCAATGCTCTCTGTCTGGTCAACACTCAAGTTTTTTTCTTCTCAACACTCGAGTGTTGAAATTTTGATAAAAGGTTTCAAACTCCAAAACTGTAGTTTTGAGTCATCACTGGCGGTTTTCAACTGGATGAATTTTAAAGGCTCTCTGCCTTGTCAACACTTGAGTGTTGGTATGCAACACTCGAGTTTTCACTTATATTGAAAACTTAGGTTCAGTTGAACACTGGCAGTGATGGAGCAATACTGGCGGTGTTGAAACTTTGAAAACCATGGATTGCTCTCTGTCTCTTCAACACTGGAGTTTTGGTTTCCAACACTCGAGTTTTGATCTTTCTTTGAAAAAGTAAAAGACTCAAAACTGCAGTGTTAGATTAACACTGGAGGTGTTGGGGTTTTGAAAAACTTGATATCTCTCTGCCAGGCCAACACTCGAGTGTTGAAAATTCAACACCCGAGTTTTGAACTTTTCATAAGTTCAAAACTGGCAGTTTTGCTAGAACACTGGCGGTGATGATTTCTAAAACATCTTGCCAATGTCCAACACTCGAGTTCTGGAACTCAACACTAGAGTGTTGCTATGTTTAAAAATGATCAACTGTTTTTCTCTTTTAAAAACTCATATCTTCATCTTCCAATGATTTCCAATTTGTTCAATCATCATCAAAACCTTATGAGAACTAACATTCTCCCCCTTTTTGATGATGACAACCCTTGAAAAACAAATTTTATAGAATTTGAGAAAATCTGATTTGGAAATCATGAAGTTCATTTATCATTTTAAAAACTTATGCATCCAAATAAGTTTAAACATAAAAGACTAAGACAGATGACTTCATTCATGTAATTCAACTAGAGAATCAAGTGTTTGACAAGACACTTACAAAGGATTTACAAAATATGCACTACAAAAGATACAAATTAAAACATCAGAAATTACACAACACTCTCAAATCACAATACTCTCAAATTCTGACTCTGATCTTCTCCCCCTTTGGCATCATCAATAGATGGGGGTACAACGGATAGAGGTGTTGGTGAAAGAGGAGGTGTTTGTGTCTCTGCAGCTGGAGTGACTAGTGGATCTGAGGTATGATGCTCTGAAGTGTGAGGCTCAGAAGATGGTTGAATGTCTGCAGCTGGAGTCCCCAAAGGTTCTACAAGTGGTGTAGAGGCTGAAGGTATATCAGAAGCAATTCCAGAAGGTTGAGGATCTGATCCTGAAGAAAGACCTATGTTGAAATGTTTTAACAACAAATCAGCTTTGTCATGAAGGCTTGAGTGTGATATACTCAGAGACGTGAGCAGAATATCATGATTCTGAACTAGGTCTATAAGCTTGGCATTTTGGTCAGTGAGTTTGACCAAGTCCAGCTTCATGTCATCTTGAATGTCAGCTAGCTGTTTGGTACTCCTATACTGTTCACCTCTCAGCTGTCCAATTTCATAGGCAATCTTATTGGACATTTCTTTAACAGCTGAGTCAATGATCTCTTTCACTCGGACATTAAAATCAGAGGTAGGAGGAGGAGGTGCAGATTGAGCTTCTTGATTCTGAGACTGAGACTGTGTAGCTTTTGATCTTGCAGGGCCTTTGGATCTAGTAGGGGCTTTTGATTGCCCTGATCCTTCTTCCTCAAATGTCAAATTCATCAAATTCAATTTGCCCTTATCAAAGAATGGTGGAAGCTTTAAAGCTTCAACAGACCCAACATGCCATATCTTGAAGTAAAACAGAATAACAGATACTAGTGAAGGAAATGGCATATGAGAGAGTTTCCTAGTGGGGAACTTGAACCTGATCATTTCCTTCAAAATGTGATGGCCTAGATTGAAAGGAGTCTTGTTGACAAAAGAAGTAAACAAGGGGTAATCTCTCTGGGCAAAATGAGTGAAATTACCACTCTTTTGAATGAAATTTCTAGAGAAGATATACCACAAGACTCTATTCTTAGGGGGCATTGAGCTAGGATTAAAATTGAAATAGTGAGATTGGGCTTCAGGAAATGGCTTGTGTGGCATGAGGATGGACCAAATTGTCCTATTACCATATTCAGAAGTGTGAATTGGAAATTGGTCCATTTTCAATATCGTGTTCAAGATAGAGGCTGAAAGGGTGAATTTGGTGTGTCTCACTGTAGTGGTTACCCTTTCTTCTAACAATTCTCCCTCTGGACCCAGTAAGTTGTCATAGACCATATTAGAATAAAATTGCCTAACTAATGTAGGTGAGTAGGGACAAGCAATGGAAATGAAATTTTCATAGAATTTGAGCCAAGGTTTCAAATCCAAACTGTTTTCTTCCTCAAATTTGTCCAAATCCAAGGCTACTACTGCACAGGATTCTCTTGAAGCAAATTTTTCTTTAAAAATATTATCTTGGTCTTTCAAATGCACAGTAGTAAAATCAAAGTCTTTAGGTGGAAACTGAAAATGATAAATTTCTTCAATGGCATTTTCTTTTACCAGTGAGGAGCTAGATGAAGAAGGTTGTGAAGTAGAGGACTTCTTCTTTTTCTGGGGAGGTGCTTCCTCTGGTTCAAAATTTGATGCCCTTTTTGTTCTGACTTTCTTTTTAGACTTAGTAGCTGATTCTGGTTCAGCTTCTTTCTTTTTCTTCAGAGGTGCCGCAATCGGTTCTTGAAACGATACACCCTTTGAACGAGTGGGTGTGGCTGAAACAGCTTTTGAAGATGATTGATGAATTTCACCACTAATTCCTGGGAGTGTTTGGTCTATTCCATCGTGAAATCTATTGGGTATCATTTTTATTCTCGATGGTCTCTGTGAAGGAGGAGAGGTTTGAGAAGGAGACTGTTCAGACGGTGATTTAGTCTCAGATTGAGTGGGTTTCGTCGATTGAGAGGCCATTGTAGAGTTGTGAGATTTTTTCGAGGTTAGATTGGAGATCTGAGAGAGAATCAGAAAGATTTGAGAAGAAGAGAAGTGAGAGCACCGAAGAACACTTAGGGCAAAACTGCGGTTATGAAGGTAGTTTTGGAGAGCATATATATATAGAAGTGTCAACACTCGAGTTCTCATAATCAACACTGGAGTGTTGAACTGTCTACCCTACCAACACTCGAGTTCTCACAATCAACACTGGAGTGTTGATAAAAATTTGACTGACCTGGGTGCCAATAGTGTACTGAGAACCGTTGGCATTTCTTGTTCAAAACTAGAGTTCAAAACTCGAGTGTTGAGTTTCAACACTCTAGTTTTTATTTTTCTGACCTCGACACTGGACTCCCAACACTGGAGTGTTGATTATCAAAACTCGAGTGTTCATCTTTTGATATGAAACATCAATTTGTTAAGTCCTACAAAAGAGAAAACTACAACACTCGAGTGTTTTCAGCCCATAACTCGAGTGTTCAATTTTTGATATCAAAAATTAACTTGTTAAATCCTGCAAAAAAAGAAAACTACATACTCCGATGCTTAAGTTAGTAATTTGTAATCATCAAAACCAGAACTAACATTGGAATTTAGTTGGAAATACTTACAACTCATTGGGATTCACCATTCCCAATTCTCTTCTTATGTAATTAAATTGTTCTTTAGCTAGTGGCTTTGTGAAGATGTCTGCCAATTGGAGATCAGTTGGGATGAACATGACTTTAACTTCCTTTTTCCGGACATAATCTCTTATGAAATGATGCCTTACATCAATATGTTTGGTCCTAGTGTGTTGGACTGGATTTTTGGCCAAGCTAATTGTGCTTGTGTTGTCACACAATATTGGGACTTCTTTGAGATTGATTCCCAAGTCTGAAAGTTGTTGTTTCAGCCACAAAACTTGTGCACAACAGCTTGAAGCAGCCACATATTCAGCTTCAGTGGATGATACAGCGACTGTTGTTTGTTTCTTGCTAAACCATGACACAAGTGATCCACCAAAGAATTCACACTGTCCACTTGTGCTTTTCCTATCGGTTTTGTATCCAGCGTGATCTGAATCTGAATAGGCTACTAAGTGTTCTGGTTGTCCTTTAGGAAACCATAATCCTAGAGTTTTAGTGTCAGCAAGATATCTGAAAATTCTTTTCACATGTTCAGCATGTGACTCCTTTGGAGCTGATTGAAACCTTGCACACATTCCAACACTAAATTGGACGTCCGGGCGACTTGCTGTAAGGTAGAGTAAGGAACCAATCATCCCTCTATATTTTGTAATATTAAAGTCCTTTCCTTCCTCATCTGCATCCAATGAGGTAGTTGAACTCATAGGAGTGTCAGCACCATTACATTGATCCATTCCAAACCTTTTTAAGAGATCATTCAAGTACTTGGCTTGTGATATGAAGATACCATCTTTCTTTTGCTTAATTTGTAAGCCAAGGAAGTAGTTGAGTTCTCCCATCATAGACATTTCAAATTCTCCCTGCATTTTCTTTGCAAAATCTTCACACAAGTAATCATTAGAAGCACCAAATATAATATCATCAACATATATTTGTACAACTAAAATTTCATTCAATTTATTAGTTCTAATGAATAAAGTAGTGTCAGCTTTTCCTCTAACAAAGCCTTGATCAAGAAGAAATTTACTTAGGCGTTCATACCAAGCTCTAAGAGCTTGTTTAAGGCCATATAAAGCTTTCTTGAGATGATAAACATGATCTGGAAATTTTTCATTTTGAAATCCAGGTGGTTGTTCAACATAAACTTCTTCTTGTATGAAACCATTTAAAAAGGCACTTTTAACATCCATTTGAAAGAGTTTTATTCCTTTAACACAAGCAAAGGCTAGAAGAACCCTTATGGCTTCCAATCTTGCCACTGGAGCATAAGTTTCTTCATAATCAATTCCTTCTTCTTGATTGTAGCCTTTGGCAACTAGTCTTGCCTTATTTCTGACTATGATTGCAGATTCATCACGTTTGTTTTTGAATACCCATTTGGTGCCAATGACCGGATGGTCTTTAGGCCTAGGTACCAAATCCCAAACTTGATTTCTTTCGAATTGGTGTAATTCTTCTTGCATTGCAATTACCCAATCATTGTCAGAAAGTGCTTCATCAATTTTAGAAGGTTCAATGTTGGATATAAAAGCAGAAAATGTAACTTCATTTAAGGTGCTTTTTCTGGTTTTAACACCTTGATTAACATCACCTATCACTTGGTCTAAAGGATGACTTTTGTTATATTTCCAAGCTTTAGGTTGTGATGGTTCAGGATTTTCAAAATGATTTTGAGGATCTGTTTCAAAAACATCTTGTTCTTCTGTATTAGAAGGAGGTTTTAGAAAATGTTTGTTTTCAGAATTTTGAGTTTGATTTTTCAAGATTACTTCATCATCATCATCATTCAAAGGCTTGTTAGAAGAAGAGTCACAAAATACCACATGCACAGATTCTTCTACACAACGTGTTCGGATGTTAAATACTCTATAAGCTTTACTTCTATTAGAATATCCTAGAAAAATACCTTCATCTGCCTTGGCATCAAACTTACCCAAGTTATCCTTACCATTGTTGTGGATGAAACACTTACATCCAAATACATGTAGATGTGCTAAGTTGGGCTTTCTTCCTTTGTACAGCTCATAAGGAGTTTTGTTTAGTTTCTTCCGTACATACGCCCTATTTGATATGTAGCATGCTGTTGACATTGCATCAGCCCAGAATGCTTGAGATGTTTTGTTTTCATTCAGCATTGCTCTTGCCATCTCAGTGAGGACTCTATTCTTTCTTTCAACTACACCGTTTTGTTGAGGAGTCCTTGGCGCTGAAAAATTGTGATCAATTCCTATGCTTTCACAGAAGTCAGCAAAGGCTTGATTGTCAAATTCTCCTCCATGATCAGTTCTAATACCTGAAATAGAAAGACCTTTCTCGTTTTGGACCTTTTTGACAAAAACAACAAATTGATCAAATGTTTCATCTTTAGAACATAAAAATATGGTCCATGTGAATCTGGAAAAATCATCAACTATAACTAAGGTATATAAATTACCTCCTAGACTTCTAACTCTAGCAGGTCCAATTAAATCCATGTGAAGTAATTGAAGAGGTTTTTGAGTTGATATTTCATTTTTGGATTTAAAAGACGACTTGGTTTGTTTACCTTTTTGACAAGAGTCACAAATCATGTCGTTTTTGAAAGATAGTTTAGGAATGCCAAAAACCAACTCTTTCTTAACTAACTTGTCAAGTTGAACCATATTCACATGAGCTAATCTTTTATGCCATAGCCAAGTTTCATCTGATTTACTTATAAAGCATTTCTCTGAGATATCATCGTTAGAAAGATTAAGTGAATAGCAATTACCTTCTCTAGGTGCTCTGAACAATGCTTTAGACTTAATCTCTTCTAGGGGAAGTATATTACTGCTAACAATTAAACATTCTTCAGAGTTAAAGATAACTAAGTTACCTTTATCTGTGCTTTGACTTACGCTCAGAAGATTATGACATAATCCTTCAACAAGATATACGTCTTTAATTTTTGGTCCATCGGAATTTCCAATGTCTCCAATTGCTGCAATCTTTCCGGTTTGATTTCCACCGAACGTTACCTTGCCTCCATCCTTAGTTTTAATTGTTACAAACTTTGATTGATCCCCTGTCATATGTCTTGAGCACCCATTATCAATGAACCACTTGTTGGATTTTGATGCTCTAAGACAAATCTGCAAAACATAAAGTATCAAGTCTTAGGTACCCACTTTTTCTTGGGTCCTCTGGGGTTAGTTTGTGTCTTAAGATCCTTATAGGATCCTTTTGGTACCCATTTATAGTTACCTACAGGCTTGCTCTTTCCTTCCTTTTTATGAAAACAAGAAGAAGTAGTATGTCCTTTTCTATTGCAATAGTCACAGTGGGCAAAGGGATTGGATGAATGCACAGATTTTTGAAAAAAGTTCATGTAGGATTTATGTCCTAATTTCTTCCTTCCTTTTTGTTTATCAAAATCTGGTTTATACCCTATTCCTGATCTATCATTTGTAAATCTTTGTTGTTTCAGGATAACATTTAGCATTTCACTACCATTTGTGAATTTTTTAAGAGTTTTGGTAAGAAACAGGTTTTTCTTTTCTAAAGCACAGCAATTTTCACAGTTCTTTTCAAGGTTCCTTTCAGAAACTTTTTCAGAGATATTTTCATTATTTTGAATTTGTTTTTCTAAGAGTTTGATCTTTTTCTTTGCAGATGAAAGTTCTTTGGCTATTTTCCTAAACTCAATAAAAAGCGAATTATACTCAGAAGATAGTTCATCATAGAAAGAATTAGAAGCATTTACCTCTTCATCATCTGACCCTTCTTGGGCTACAAGACAAATGTTGGATTTTTCTTCTTCCCCATCATCATCGGATGAGCTATCTCCCCATATACCTGACACATAAGCTCTTCTTTTGAATTTGTTAAATTTCTTCTCTTTATTCTTGAGCTGTGGGCAATCAGATTTGAAGTGTCCAGGTTGTCCACATTCGTAGCATGTGATGGATTTCTTTGTTTCAGTGTTTGAGCTACCTTTGTGAAATCTTTTGTTGGCTTGATCCCTTTTGAAAAATTTCTTGAATTTTCTGACCATCAGACTCATCTCTTCATCATCATCCTCATCTTCTTCATCATCATCAGATTTGGATTCTTTAGAGGTTTTGAGAGCTATACTTTTGCTTTTACCATGCACTTCTTCAAGTCCCTTTTTGAATTTCAGTTTAGCCTCATATTCAGAGAGACTTCCAAAGAGAGCTGCTACAGATGTCATTGATTCACCACGTGCTTCTTCAATGGCAGTGACCTTTGCCTCCCATTCTTTGTTGAGGATATTTAGGATCTTTCTTACTTGTACAGATTGTTCATACACTTTTCCTAAAGAAGCAAGTTGGTTAATCAAATGAGTAAATCTTAATTGAAACTCACCAATGGTTTCTCCTTGTTTCATGCGAAGGAGATCATATTCTGTCATGAGGGTGTTGATTCTATTCTGTTTCACCCCAGTTGTCCCTTCATGTGCAATCTCCAAAGCATCCCACATGGCTTTAGCTGAGCTCAGAGTACATATGCGGAAGTATTCTTGTTGACTTAAGGCGCTTTGTAACATGAGTATGGCTTTACTATTGAGAGTGATGTTTCTTCTATCATTCTCATCATAGTTCTCTTCAGGTTTTGGAATCCTGATGCCTTCCCTTTCAATTGTTGGAGCATAGTCTCCTCTTTCGAACACTTTCCATAAGCCATATTCTGTAGCCATAACAAAGACTCTGAATTTAGCTTTCCAAAAAGAATAATGCTCACCATTAAAACCTGGGGGACGATTGATAGAGGCTCCATCGGGTAAAATTCCCTCCATTGTGATCCTTCTCGAGTTGTTAAGCTCTTTAGAGAAGACCTTGCTCTGATACCAAATGAAAGCGCAGCTAAATCACCAAGAGGGGGGGGGGTGAATTGGGGATTTTTAAAATTCTTTTCAAACAAGCTCAGTTTCAAAATAAAGTTTGAAGAAAGACAACTGAATGAAAAGAGTATGAAAAGGAGAATAGGAGAACACAGAGCAATTATCCTGGTTCGGTCTTAACAGATGACCTACGTCCAGTCCCCAGATCTTCTGGGTTTTCCACTAACTTCTTAATTACACCTTCAGCAAACGAAGGAGGATTCACAATCTTGAACTCGCTCCCCCTTACAAGATGTAATTATACAATCCCAATCTCAAAGTCCCTCTACTTTGAGACTCCTTACAGAAAAAGGATTACAACAATGAAATCTCTCTCTAAGAGTGAATTCTGATAATCACTGAGGTACAATAATATCAAAAGAGCTGGACCTTTCTTGAGTTTTCAAGCAAGAATGTATATATGATAGTTCTATATCTTCCAGGTTGAAATCCTTAGCTATTTATAATATCTTGAGGCTTGTGAACGTTAGAAGACCGTTGGGGCTTTGTTCTTTTTAAAGAAAAAGCTATTGGTGGAGTTATTTGCATGAATTATACAGCTGAAGTTGCTCCTTGACTGTTTGCTGAGCTGATCTTGTGATTCTGTTTCTTCTTAATGATTTGTTCCGTTGGGGATGATTCATAATGGTCAATTGATCTTCTGCAACGACTATTTGATCTTGTTTAACGGCTAGTGATCCAGAGTTATGTTTCTCCATCATTTCAGCAAATTTCCTAAAGTGGCTCTGTTTCTTTGATTCTTCATTCAAATATATAAATTTCCTGTAATCTCATGAATATACTCATTAGAACAGTTCACGAATATACATAAATGATTTATGTGAAGTAAATAAACAATGGGTATCTTAAAAGATCAAAGATTAAGATAATTTTGGCAAGTTTAAATGAAAAGCGTTTTTCAGTTAAAATGGCCAACACTCGAGTGTTGAGTATCAACACTCAAGTTATGAACTGTGCTAAGTTCATAACTGGCAGTGTTCAAAAGCAACACTGGCAGTGTTGATCCTAAAAGAAATCAATGCTCTCTGTCTGGTCAACACTCGAGTTTTTCTTCTCAACACTCAAGTTATGAACTGTGCTAACTTCATAACTGGCAGTGTTCAAAAACAACACTGGCAGTGTTGATCCCAAAAAGAAATCAATGCTCTCTGTCTGGTCAACACTCAAGTTTTTTTCTTCTCAACACTCGAGTGTTGAAATTTTGATAAAAGGTTTCAAACTCCAAAACTGTAGTTTTGAGTCATCACTGGCGGTTTTCAACTGGATGAATTTTAAAGGCTCTCTGCCTTGTCAACACTTGAGTGTTGGTATGCAACACTCGAGTTTTCACTTATATTGAAAACTTAGGTTCAGTTGAACACTGGCAGTGATGGAGCAATACTGGCGGTGTTGAAACTTTGAAAACCATGGATTGCTCTCTGTCTCTTCAACACTGGAGTTTTGGTTTCCAACACTCGAGTTTTGATCTTTCTTTGAAAAAGTAAAAGACTCAAAACTGCAGTGTTAGATTAACACTGGAGGTGTTGGGGTTTTGAAAAACTTGATATCTCTCTGCCAGGCCAACACTCGAGTGTTGAAAATTCAACACCCGAGTTTTGAACTTTTCATAAGTTCAAAACTGGCAGTTTTGCTAGAACACTGGCGGTGATGCTTTCTAAAACATCTTGCCAATGTCCAACACTCGAGTTCTGGAACTCAACACTAGAGTGTTGCTATGTTTAAAAATGATCAACTGTTTTTCTCTTTTAAAAACTCATATCTTCATCTTCCAATGATTTCCAATTTGTTCAATCATCATCAAAACCTTATGAGAACTAACAGAATGTGCTTCACCCTTTCCCATATTTCTTGGCCACTTAAACAACAAGGTTTATTTGATCGTTCGACCACATTCCACCTGAAGTCTTTTTTATTTTTCCTAAGAGAATGATCGATGGGCAGGAATCATCGGTGCCTATCAAACCAGCAAACCTTGCGACTGTATTACAAGCTAAAACCCACATTCTATTCAAGACATACCGGATATGCAAACTTCCCTGACGTTTTTCAGCCACTCAACATCCCATATGCAGGAAAATCATTTATCATGTACATTAAACGATTGTACATCTAACTCCTATCACAATTGCCTTCCATACTGCCCCAACCCAACCGTACACAAATATATACAGTGGGGACATACCCCAGTCCACAAAACATGTCACAAATATAAGTGGTCAATACAACTGGCCACTTATGCCAACCACTTGCTACTTAATTAAGAAAGTGATAAACAAACACATGCATTGAACTAAGAATAGAATTTTATAATTTTCATAAAATTCAAGGTTTAAAATCAATTATAATTTTTTTAAATCAACAAAAAATTTAATTAAAAAAGGCATTTTATAAGTTTAAAAAAATTCAAGGTCTTTGATAATTTATCATATATGTTAAACTAAGAAATTTTGTATGATTTATTTTTGTTTTAGAAGCAATTTATGTGGGTTAAAAATAAAAAATAAGAAAAATATGAGTTTAATAGTTGTTAATTAAATAATATATTGAAAAAAAAAAGTTATGAACATATCATGATGGGTCGTTTTAGTTTTAGTTATTTTTTTAATTATGAATACAAGAGATAAGACATGAGCTTTAATTAGGAGCAATTTAGTAATTTTAAATTATTATGATGTTCAATCCTTCTAAGTAATTACAATTTTTACGGTCATTTATAATAAATATTGTTTCCTCTAGATCCTTTATTTTACTTTTCCCTTTCTAATATATATGGGTCAAATCCATATAATTATTTTAGGAACTCTACCGTAAATAATCAAATACAAAAATGCTGAAATCAAACTAATTAATAGTATATATAAGACTTAATCAAATTTATAAAATATACAAAATCCACTTGATGTTTTGTATTTATAATTACCTTTTAATCAAAACAGTATTTATAATTTGTTTTTTTCAAATTATCCATGCTTATTGCATAACTTGTTAAGGAAATTTATCACAAACAAGTAGCTTCAAATCAAAAAATCAAATGAGATATTTTTTAAAAAAAAATTAATAGCATTTTTTTAAGAGACTAATTCAACTAGATTGTTTCACTAATTTTTTAAATACATACAAATTTCAGGGAGGTTAAAAACCAATTCAAGCCAATTAATATTCTCATGAATCACATCTAATCAAAACATCCAACTTAAATGATTTAATTCACCAAAGGAATACTCATTATTATCAAAAACCAAGGTTATTAAAACCATATCAGTCACTGAACCGGTCGGAGTACTGGGGTTAGGGTCAGTGGGTCAAACCGAGGCTAAACCGAGACTAAACCGGTAAAAAAGTAAATATTTCAATATTATTAATATGAAGATATAAAAAAAAATTGATTTTATATGTACCATAAAGTAATGGTTTAGGAAGCATAAAGATGTGACTGTGATATGAGTTGGGCAAATAATAATTCGAAATGTGGCATGGATGGGATTGGGGGGTGGGGTGGGTGCAAAAACGTTCTCGGAATGGGGATTAAGCTAGGTCACGTAAGGGGACACCATGCACAATTGGCTAACTAACCTATACACACTATCAACTCTACAAGATAATATTGGTGCTTATTGCTCTGGCTCACTTTTGTCAATCTCGTCCTCCTCTGTTTCCTCATCGTCGTCCTCTCATGTTCATTCTCTTCTTCTTCATCATCTTTCTCATACCCCTCAAAATATTCTTCCATCTCCTGTACGTCCACATCATCTTCTTCTTCTTCTTCTTCTTCATAGGCGGTGAGATTATTGACAGTGAGGAGACATTCATGAGAGAGGGCTTCAAATCCGATTGACTCTTTAGATCTGGGTTCGACTCCACTCCCTCCTTCTCTGTCCCTTCTCTATCGTCCCTCTCCTCCTATGTCTTTCTCTCTCCCCTCCTTCTCCTTCTATGTCTGTCAAGTTTTAGGAGCAGAATCAGAGAAAGGAGGGGCAATAAGAGGGAGAAGAGGCTGGACGGAGAAGGGATAGCGGACAACCGACAGACACAGGCAGTGGCAAAGATAGGAGGACAAAGGCCGGACTGAGAGGGAAGGCCGGAGAGGGGAGGAGAGGAGACAAAAATGCGTAAAATGAAAATGAAGAAGAAGGGTGTTAAGTGAGACAATTTGCGAGGTGGTTTACGACAGACCGATCGGTCCATCACAAACCGAGGGGTTTTGCGATGGAACTCCCACATCCGCCGCAAACTGGCGATCCTTTACATCGCTGGTTTGCAATGGACATCTTGATTCCTAGTAATTTGCCTTTTTTTTTTTTGCGACGGAGTGACCATTTTTGTCATAAACCAGAGATCAAAGACCACCAATTTGCGATGGAATTATTTAATCGTCGCAATTTTTTGCGACAAATTTACAAAAGTTATCGCAAAAGTTCTTGTTTGTGACGGAATTTTAAATCCGTCGCAATACCGACAAAATTTGCGACAGAAAAAATTCCGTCGCTATTTTATTGTTTTCTAATAGCGACAAATATTTTCCATTTCTTCCTCCTTACTTGCTTCATCAGAGCTATCTCCCCAGATGGCAAAAACAAAAGCTTTCTTTTTGAAGTAATTGTTTTTCTTTTTCTCCTTATTCTTCAACAGTGGACATTCGGGTGTGATGTGTCCAAGCTTTTCACATTCATAGCAAATAATCTAATCCTTTGACTCTCTCATTTGATGCTTGATCTACCTTTATTGAATTTTCAAAACCCTTGATCTCTTCTATAGAATTTTTTGAATCTTTGGACGATCATTCCAAGTTCGTCCTCTTCTTCTGGATCTTATTCTTCTATGGACTCATTGTTTTTATGGCACTGAAAGCTACTCACTTTTGCTTGCTACTAATCTCGTTAACACCCTTTTTGAATTTCATCTTTCCTTCGTACTTAGAAAGACTACCAAATAAGGTAGCTACTAATTCAATTAATTCACCTCTAGCTTCTTCAATAGCTATGACTTTTGCCTCCCATTCCTTTGTAAGAATATTCAAAATCTTTCTTACTTGGGATCTTTGATCATATATCTTTCTCAGAGCTGATAATTGATTTATCATATGAGTGAACCTAACTTTGAACTTAGTTATGGATTCTCCTGACTTCATGCGAAGCACGTCATATTCAGTCATTAGAGTGTTGATTTGTTTTCCTTTATTCTAGAGGTTCCTTTATGAGCGATCTCAAGTGCTTCCCACATTTCTTTGGCTGTTGTGAGATTGCGTACTTGGAAGCATTCCTTCTGACTCAATGCACTTTAGATCATAATAATGGCCTTGCTATTCAGTGTTACCATTCTTTTATCATTATCATCATATTCTGTAGCAAGCTTCAGCAAGACACGTTCATCCACCTTTTTCAGTGGGATGTAATCTCCATATTCAATCACATGCCGCAGACCGTATTCAGTAGCCATAACAAACACTATGAATTTTTCTTTTTCAGTATCAGTAGTGTTCTCCATTAAAGTCAGGAGGTCTAGTGATAGATGCACTGTCGAGCAAAATTTCTTCCATGAATCCTTCTCAAGATGTTAATCCTGTAAAGAGAAGACTAGGCTCTAATACCAAATGTTAGTGCCAATGTGTCACCCAAGATGGGTCAATTGGGTTATTTAAAAAACTTAAATCGAAAGCGTTAAACTAACAAATTAAACACAAGGAGTTAGAGAGATGTCACTGAAGTGTGCACAATTGTTTATACTGGTTCGGCCTTAATTCCTTGACTAGAGCGTCTTTGAGATTTTCACTAATGTTCCAAGATCAACGGGGTTCTTGGCACCGAAATACAGTGTACTTCTCACTATGACTCACTCTCCCTTACAAGTTGTAAACTAACAACCACTCAAGGTCCCACTACCTTTGGATTTTACAGAAATCATATTGTAAAACTCTCTTATAGAGTAAAGAATAATCATTGATGAACAGAATATAAAAAGAGATTTCACAGAGGACTAATGAGTAATAAGTGAGCAATAAATTTGATTGTTCATGGTTGGTTGGCTTCGAATTGAATGCTTTGTATTTATAGATGAACACCACTAATGATCGTTGAAGTTTTCAGTTGGGTGTGTTCAAATTATCCATCAGACTAAAGAAACTTTCCGTTAGACACAAACCAAAGTCGTTGGAAGATGTTTGAGGAAAAGTCACTCTCATATCTCTGCAACAGATCTTCATACGGCATCCCCCTTGGGTCTGCTCTAGGATGTTTAGGTAAGGTCCCTTTCACTTTTGCTGGAATGGGTATGTTAGAAAATGACCATTTGACCTGCTATGAACTTGCTTCTGTGTGTATTATGTTTTCTGCGCAACTGTAATCAATGTTCTAACTTTAATCTTGCTTTTTGAGGATTTGCATGAAATCTTTCAATTAATAATCTGAAACTCATTAATAAATATGTTTAGAAGCATTGAGAATAATAATGAGTAGTAATCAGAAGTAACAAGATAATAATTAGTAAATTTGAATTCTTGAAAATGAAGGTTTAGTGCAGAAGCAGGTGACACTCAAGTGTCATTCTACTCATACTCAAGTGTCACGTTGTTTTTCAATACTCGAGTGTTGAGACTGTTCAAGAAAAAGTTTAGTTTATAAACCGAGAACTAACAAAATCAAAGGCAAAAATCAAGAGGAATAAAGAAGACGAAACTGCAGGAGCATGAGAAGATCATCGAATGAATAAGAGGGATCAGCTTAGTAGAGCAAGACTAAAGAGGAGAAAAAATTATGAGATAAAATCGACAAAAAAATAAATAAATAAATAAATAAAATAAAATAAAGATGGAAAAATGTAGAACGAAACGCTTCAAGAAATAGCAAAACAAATTCAGAGTTTGTATGTAGAGGAGGAGGAGTAACGGTGGTGACTTAGAACTATGAGTGTAAGTGTCAGGATGACAACCTAGACCATTGAATTTGAATCTGAGATGAGGAAGGAATGACGAGCACAAGGTGAGAGCTGTTGATGAAAAGAGAAGGAAAAGGAGAAAGCCACATGTTGTCGTGAACTCTGAGTCTAATTTCTAAAAGTTGTGAGTTTGTGACCATTTTTTACCAAGGTAAAGAAAAGAGAAGTGGTCGAACTCAACAAGATGGAGAATATGAGGTTGAAGACTAGGATTTCATCAATTTAAAAAATAAAAAAGCTCTTTTAGCGATTTCTCCACAAAATGCCACAAAAGTCTCAATAATAAAAAAAATAGCAAAATAAATATAATTATTTAAATAAATAAAAATATGTAGAAGTAGCGCTTTCTTAGAAAAGTGCTACGTCTATTTTAATATAAATTTAAAAATAAAAAGTATAGAAGCTGTAGCGCTTTTTTAAGAAAGGGCTACAAAACATGCTTTACTTAGTTAACTTTTTCTAGTAGTCAAAAGTTATATTGTGCAATATAAATTCAATAGACAGCCATAAAAATGAAATTGATATAAAAGATAAGTATAACCAACACGTGAATCTTATCAATATTATTATATAATTAAATATTAATTTTGACATTTGTTTTTTCAAGATTTACTTTTCTTTTTTTTTTTTGGTTTGCATTTTCCTCACATCCAGAGGAGTTAGATTAACTTTTTTAGTGTTGGATATAGGGGATATAATTTTAGCCCAGACATCTACATATTGTTGATGCATAATTCATATTATAAGCATCCTTAAAGTTGAATGCAGTTACACTTATACATTTTGATCATTCTAGGCCTTTAGTATGAAACATGGTTTTGCCCTATCCTAGTCTTAGGTGATTAAAGAGAAGATTCTTATTTAATGATCCTAAGTACAATAGAGTTAATATACAAATATGAGAACTAAATTTTATAAGTGACATGAAGAGGTCTTGGTTGAAAAGGAAACTAAACTAAAGGCTAATATTAAGGAAGTAACCGACTAGGTGGAAATACTAGTGGTGGGCGGAGGATTAATCACTCTAAATTAGAGGATAAAAACATAAGGTTGATGATATAGACTTGAAATGACAAATTTGTTGACCTAAAAAACCGAGCGTTAATTATAACAATTCATCCGTTGGAATGAGTGAATGTTGATGCATGATATATGTTTATATAGTTGCATCCATGTCACTCATTCAAAAGTTGATTTTCTCGATCATCACTCGGTCATCCAGCTCATGAACATATATGTGGTTGCAAATGTAGCTTGTGAAATATGTGTAGTACATAACAAAATTACTACTTATATACTACATATGTTCACAAATTGCATTGCATTTTGACGAAGCACTAAATTAAATAATTATGGCCTATTAATACCACCACATATTGGACAATTCTCAAGCTCTTCACACTCTTTTATATACATCATGTAATCATTAGGGCATATAAAAATATTTTTCTCACTGAAGTAAACAAAAGTTCGCATAAAATAACTACAACAACCGCGCAAAGAATATCGAGTAAGCCAAAAAAAAAAACACTCAACTGTCATACATACGAGGAGAAAAACATTCTTGTCATTTATGTGGATGTGAGACAAAAAAAAAATCTTACTTTCAATCAGGGTTTTGACAAAAAATGAAAAGGAGTAGGCATCAAGATCAACTTATTAAAACGTCTATGCAAGTAACATAATTTTGTAATTTAGAAATATAAATACAGTAAATTTCGATTCAACTTGTGAGTTTTACCCCACACACACACAAACCTATTTTAAATCAGACTATAAAATTGTTACATCATATTATCATTAAATTTGTAAAAAATAATGAGAATCTAACCCCCCCCCCCCCCCCAAAAAAAAAAAATTATAAGGGGCGGGATGAATTTTTGTGAGTATAAAAGTTGTCTTTCAAAAACTAGAATTGAGTTTGAGTCTGTTTTGAATATCAAAAAATGTTTTCAAAATTTTGGATTTAAGTATGTATAAATATATAGGGATAATTAATTTTCAAGTTCTTCTAATTTCAACCAATTTTTAATTGGATCCCTATAATTTTTTTTTCCTTTTTATTGGGTGCTTATAATATCATTTGTTCTTAATCAGGTCCTGATAGTTTTTTTTTCCTTTTTATTAGGTCCTCATATTTTTATATGACTTTTAATCAGGGCCTTATAATTTTTTATTTACCATTTAATTTAAAATTCAAAAATAAAAAATTTAAATTAATAAATATATAAAATAATTAATATAATAATTTTAATATAAATAATTAATATTATTAGAATGATTAATTATAATTACATTCTATTTTTAGAAAATTTTATAATTATACATGTAATTAAAATAAAATATTATTATTATATGATTTTTAATCAAGTCCCTATAATTTTTTATTTATAATTTTAATTCAAAATTCAATAAAAAATAACATTAAAATTTAAATTTAAATTAATAAATATATATAAAAAAAATAAATATAATAAAATTTTATATAAATAATTAATATTATTAGATTCATTAATTATAATTAAATCTATTTTTAGAAAATTTTGTTGTTATGATTCGAATTTTGTAATTATACATGTAATTAAAATAGGCTTTGAGCCAACATGTAATTAAAATAAAATCTTACTATTATTACCAAAATTCAAACCTAACAATATAAAAGGGATGTAGCCATGAATAGTTAAGAGGATGTTCCAAAGAAAATTTCCCTCTAAATTTTTTTAGCATTTTCCTTTAGTAAAGTATAAGCATGCCAATATTTTTCACGTTAGTGAATTCTTAACAAGTTATGTGTCCTTATATAGACAAATTCAGAAAGGGAAAAGAAGTACATGCCTACAAATTCCTCTGCACGTTCTGTGAAATTTTCCACATGTACAATGTGAATTACTGAAGCATCAAGTAATGAAGAGCACGGCAGGTGAAAGTGTCGATGATATTAAGCCGGAATCACCTTGCAACGGCCGTCACAAATGATATTAAGCAAGAGTACGATGGGTTATGCGACGGCTAGGTTTCAACCTTGAGTTCCGGAAGTTGAATTTTCATAATGAAGAGAAGATCAAAACCGCTGAAACCTAAGGGTAGTATGGCAATTAACTAATTATAACTTGAAATTAGAATATAAGAATAAAAATATAATAAATATTATGCTATTTATATGATTTAAATATAATTATATTTCTGTAATGTGTAAACTAACAAAAAAGGACAACCTATTTACACATTTAGTCCTTTTAATAAGCTTTGATCTACCCTTTTTAACAAACAGGTTAGACTAGACCCTAAGTCAAACAAAAAATTGCCTGATAGGGCATAGCCTATTCCCACCCCTAATTAAAATTAAAGAAAAGAGCTTAAGTCATTTAATTTATTTGAAAATATAATAAAATTCCAAACTTGCTCATATTTCAAAACCATGAACTACATTTTGAAAGAAATAGGATTAATATCCCAATTACTAACTTATGATAACGAATATATATATATATATATATATATATATATATATATATATATATATATATATCATTTAGTATTTCAATTAAAAAATGATTAATGAATGCGTTGCACTGTTCCATCCTTTTTAAAAGTCAGACAAGCTAAGGATGGTCCAAAAAAAGCGGTATCATGGACCAGTGCAACGCATTCATTAATCATTTTTAATTGAGATAGCAAATGAAATATATATATATATATATATATATATATATATATATATATATATATGGGTGTGTGTAAGTCCTTACATGTAATTTCAAATTAATTTCTTAATTGGGATACCAAATGATTAATGAGTGCGATGCACTGGTCCATGATACTGCGATTTTTGACAATCCTTATCGAACTTTGGAAAGGATTTGAAGATTTGTCAGTTCATAATTTAATGGGAGGATAGTTTTTAGGTCGGAAAATAATATAAAAAATTTTTTATTGATAAGTGAACGGGGATTAATAAATAATCAATTATCATTAATAATTTATGAGACTTATCAATATATTATTTTATTTAGTTGAGACCAATATGTCATTATCCCTAATTTAATTGGTGGCAGATATTTCTCTCTGGCGGTCAGGACATTTGGATTGCATATGATGCCCAAGCGTCTTGAAACACTAATTATCTCTTTCTCACCCACTGGCCTCGCATCTGATGCCCCAGACAACAAAGATCCATAGTACTACCACTCTGGTCCTACGGGATAGCGGGTAGCGACGTGATCTACGGTATACGAAATAAATATGTAATATGAGTTTTGTCTTAACCTACGTGAGCATATTTTTTTAACGCCAACTCGAACAAGCTTATAAAAGCAGGCAAGAGCAACCTAGAGATCTTCAACGCTATTGTTGCTCATATATCAACTTTCTCCAGCTGCTTTATGCATGTCCCTGAAAACTAGCTTATTTTCTTAGGTAAGCTTCATTAAGCTCAATCTTCTTCTTCTTATCGAGATGGTGATGAACATTTATTTGCATTTGCAGATTTGGGATACAAGTTTTTAAACAAAGAGATCAGAAGAGAGATAGGTGATTCTGATCTGATTTCAAGTTTGAGCTCAACTGATCTGGGTTTTGCAGATTCATTAAGTGCGCCAAATTCCAGTTGGTTTTGTTTGTTACTGCTCTGACTAGAGGTAAGATCTTGTTATGGTCCAAGTAGTTAGCAGCAGAGAGTAGATTCTGTACATCCGTTTTGGCATGGTTCTAGAATACATGTAATAGTAATCGATACAGAAAAATTATCACTTTCTATATCAGGTTATAACTAATCTACAAGAACATTATAAGAATTGCAGAAAAGTTGTCCCACGAAGTGCTTTCTCGTCATAGCCCATCTAAAATATCACTTTTAAAATCAATCAAATAATATATAAAGTCACCTTTTTTGAGAAGAAAAAGGTCACTTTTTGGCCCATGTCATGAAAGCACTTCATTATAACACTCTAGTAAGTAGGAGCTCGATGTCATGAGTCCTACCTACATCGAGATAATTACCTTAAATAAAGAACCTTATAAGATCTTGAGTTGCCCTATTCAATCTAACAATTAGTTTTTGCAGTATGACTCTCCTAAAGATTTGTATCCATTACAATGGTCTTTTATTGAGAGTCGACCAACTGGAAAGAGCTACCTGCTGAGAGGAGGCTGCATTGTCATGAGTCATAGTGTCCCACATTAGGAGGGTCATCTTGAATGAGGGCCTTATAAGGCCTTGTAACCTTGTACCATTATAATCCGCCTCTCTAAATTTTTTAACTAAGTTATATATCTCTCACTAAATCACTTTTTAACTAGGTTATGTATATCCCTAGGTTTTTAAAAAGTATATAAGTTTTATTATATTGATGTATTAATTTTTGAGAATATATATATATATATATATATATATATATATATATAATTTGTAAGTGTTTATATTCTCATCAGCTTTACATATATATATGCGTTTATATAACAATTAATATTAAAAAAAAACTAAAAAGTTAAATTGATATTAATTATATTATATACAAACTAAAAAGTACACCAATTCTTAGGTAAATACATGTATAATACACATCATTTTATTTTTATTAATTATTGAAGACTAAAGGATTAAGATTAATTAGTAAGAATATTTTAATGAACAAAAAGTTATATTTATATTTATATTTAAATATATTAACACTAAATATATGTATAGTGGAAATGGTCTTGGGAAGGGAGGCAAAACCCATTGCCGTTGGTTAGGCTGACGTTGAGACTGTTAGGATGAAGAAGAAGAAGGTTATTATTATTATTACTATCATTATTGTTGTTGTTGTTGTTGTGCTGCAGTCACATGTATGAATACAACTAGCTACATGACAAATACAACACCAAGCGTTTCATTTTACATAACAGCAAAAAAGTTGGGAAAACGCAAATATATATATTACATATATACACACAAAACCCAGAAATACTATGTTCTGCAGCTACAAACCAAAACCTGATCAACTTCACATAGTAGGGTGTGAGCAGAGCTAAGTTTCACCTTAATTCTGGTGGAATTTGGGTGTGGCTATTTGTATTGGTTGAACCATAAAGCTATATGTTGCAATGTTTCTGTGGAATAATGGATAAATACAAGTGCATTATTGGAAGTTTTAGTGCTTTTATTGATTCTGGTGTTGTGCTTAGTTTTGGAGGCCGTTTTGCTATACAAAATATCAGTGTATTATCGGACTGGATTCACATGCAATTCTGGCAACATAATTGTGCTGCTGTTATGTATTTTTATTTTGAGCAGCTTGTTTGTTCTTTTTGACGCATGTAATTGTAGCTTAAAACGAGTATTCTAAATGCTAGAAATGTGGATTTTTAGGCCAATATAGAGTTAAACATCAGATTTGGCAAATCGGTGAAAGAATCAGTTTTTTTTTTTAACATAGTAGGGCAAGCCGAGGCTTGAAACAAAATAGGGACTAGACTAGTGAGGCCTAGCTCTATAGTACATCAAAAGTAGCGAAGAAGCTAGGAGCAACAGACCAGTTGATCCTTCCCAACCATCTCCATACATCCAGTAGGAATTGCGGGAACTAGTAGCACGTCCGAAAGAATCAGTTTTGGTGTACTCTTTGGCAGTTATTACTACCCTCCAGTCTATATTCTAGTAATACCCTTTTATGCGATCAGCCCAAAAGATAGCAGGAAGTATCATATTTGACTTTATTGTACATTTTAGTGACTTTAATTAATGGTAAAATAGAGTGTATTACATCAAAGGAGATAATTGCTTACACGTAGTCATATTTAAGTCATCTATTTTCACCCTTTTTCTTCATAGTGACATTATTGGTACTTGGTAGGCATTTTCAGGACACAAACCTCATCCAAGCCAACTTTGCACATAAAAAATGGCTTGGAATTCAGTTCCACTACATGTGTCATACGAAGTTGTGGGTTGGCTCACTTTTATTGCGTGGTCTATCAGTTTCTACCCACAAGTTATCATGAATTATCGCAGGAAAAGGTTATCAACTTAATTAATTACTTCATTTATTAATTATTAATATCATCCCACAACCACAATTCTCTTTCATTCTTTTTTACTACTTTCTTTTTAACCTTTATGGGTTTTGGAATTATTTCAGTGTGGTGGGATATAACTTTGATTTTGTGCTGCTGAATCTCACTAAGCACTCATGCTATCTGTTCTACAATTCATCTCTGTACTTCAGCCCAGCTGTTCAGAAGCAATACAGAGCTAAATATGGTCAAAAAGAGGTTAGTTCCTTGAATAATCAGCTTTATAAATACAAACTCAAAGCTTAAAATAAGATATATATATATATATATATATAAAAACCATCTTAATTTTCATTTTTTTCAGATGATACCTGTAGCAGCAAATGATGTTGCTTTCTCATCTCATGCTGTTCTGCTCACTGCAGTTTCCTTGTTCCAGATCGCTATCTATGATGTATCCTACTCTCTTGTTTTCCATTGAGTTTTTTGTATTTTCAAATTTTTATTGCTGATATGGCTTTGTTATTTTAGCGTGGGAATCAAAAAGTGTCCAAAATAGCCGGTGGAATTGTGTCTGTTGCGTGGTCAGTTGCTGCAATATGCTTCTTCATAACTCTGTCAACACACCATTGGCTCTGGCTTCTCTCTGTATTCAAGTATGTTGTGCTTCCTTATTTAAATCTTTTTCCCATTTGATGAGCCACTTTCTAACATCAACTTTTAATTAATTTGTTGAACTCAACCATTTTGCAGTATCATTCAAGTTTGTATGACATGTGTAAAATACATCCCCCAGGTCAGCATTTATTCTATTTTGTATTCTTCTCTTTAAGAAACTTGTATCGCAAGAATCTTTTTTTTATATATATAAAATATGAGAAGCACTGGCATCAAATGAGTTGGACATGGCCATTTCTAGTTGTAATTAACGAGTTTATGAGAATGTAGGCTGTAATGAACTACATGAGAAAAAGTACATCAGGCTGGAGCATTGGTAACATTCTTCTAGATTTTTCTGGAAGCATCGGCAACTATTCTCAAATGGTTATGCAATCAGCAGATCAACGTTCGTATTGTCATCTCCTTTAGCTACAAGTGCATGAATTTTTTTCCCCAAAGTGCATATAATCACAATGACAAAATTTTCAAATCTCAGGTTCTTTGACAAACTTTTATGGAAATATAGGAAAATTATTGTTATCTCTGGTATGGATCGTTCTCTCACCCTAACTCACATAGAATATGACAATGAATTGTTAATACTGATGTAATTTGCTATTGCAGGTTTCTGTATTCTTTGACATTCTGTTCATGATCCAGCATTATGTGCTTTATCGGCACAAAAAAGACCCAAAATCAAAAACCCCTCAGGAAGTTGAGACTGCAAAGTCTACTGACAAACCAGTGGCACAGAATGTTTAGGATTTGTGGTTTTTCACAAGTCAGCTTTGAATGCAATCTCTCTATATGAATGGTTAATCCTTGTTAACTGATTTGAAGATCCAAGGAAAGTTAAAATTTGAGTGGTTTGAGTGTTGTAATAATTTAGGGGGTTATTCCCATGGATTAATAATTTGTATGTCTCACAATAGATTACCAAAGTGATTGACCAAGGTAAACCCATTGTAATAAATATTACCAACAAAGTAAACAAAATGGAAGAAAAGCTAGTACAATTTGAGACAGTAGTTAGTGCCCCAGATTCAGTCATACATGCATTTCTTACCTCTTAAAAACATGCAATATACCCAGTATCTAAGATTCCGTAAAATGCATGAACGAAATATACCAACAGCTCCCAAAAAATGAGGCTTCTAAACAGGGCATATCAGAAGATATAGTATGAAGAAGCACAGTTTTATTCACCAGAAGTTCCAAGTAACATTATTAATACACTTCCAGTATGGTGTAGACATTGCTAATAATACAAGGGCTAAGATTCTCTGACATATGGTTTTCAGATGACAAGTAAAAAAACCTTTGTTATGGAACCTAAGGATCACTAAATAACAGGCAAATATTCTTATGAAACCTGAAGGATCGCTAAATAACAGGCAAATGTCTATAAGAATTGACAAAAATTATGATTTAAAGGTGGAAGACAAATATGTCTTTTCCTAGTTCCTAACTGTCTTCTAACCGTAGTTTTTTCTTTTCTTTTTTTTTTTTGGGGGGGGGGGGGGGTTAAAAAAGTTTAGGTGGGGGTAGACTCCGGTACCCCATCAGAGTCAAGGCAAACCTCCAAGCTAAAAGAGCACTTATAAAAGTACTTATAAATTGGCCATCAACAATGCCCTCACATCGACTAACGAGTATCGAACCTCCTCCCTTTTGGGGTGAAGACCGATGCCTTAGCCAACTGTGCCATTTGTATTCATACAAGAATTCAGGCTATCAGTTGAGGAATATTGGCCAGAGAAGCCTGAAGCTTCTCCTGTGAGAATGAGAGGTCAACCATATCACCTTGCAAATACTTCTCATAAGCTGCCAGGTCAAAATGGCCATGCCCACACATTGCTGTCAGAATGACCTTGGCCTCTCCAGTCTCTCTACAACGAAGAGCTTCCCTAATAGTTGCCGCGATGGCATGAGTAGGTTCAGGAGCTGGTATCAAGCCTTCAGACCTCGCAAACTGTATTGCACCTGCAACGAGATAACAAGTCATCCTTTCTAATTCCTTCCATAGTTGCTTGCCTTTATTTTCATTCTAAAGTAACAGAAAAAACAATACTATTTTGATCCCTAATCAATATAAAGCTGTAAGTGTTACACTTACATCCTATCACTAATCAAAATTTAACATCAAACCTAACAAATTGCTGACTTGGAGCAAGCAAGTTGAGGTGTGGGTTAATGATGCTACCATACTATGTAAGTCATAAATGTCCAAGTTAGCGATCCATTAAGTTTAGCTTAATTTTATTATTATCATAATTGATGGACTAGATCAAAATAAATGATCTGGGAAGAACAAAATTGAAATTCATTTGTCAATCAAGGATCAAAACTTGAAAACACCAAAGCTAGGTAGTAGTTAGTAGAGCTGAGAATCAGGACCAGCCCTCTAGGGCCCGGGGTAAGAAAACATCTGTTTTTTAAAGCCCGTCCCGAGGGTACCAGGGTCAGGGTTGGCCCTTCAAGGCCCGAAAGTTACTATTCCAAATTTTAACTACTTTTTCTCCGTTTTTTTTAAAAAAGAAATATAATTAGTAAATTACAATATAAATCATCTAACAAATAAACATAATCACTAATTTATAATTAAAAGCAAACTATGTTCACAAATAATTCATATAAAACATAAAAAGCATACTACTAAGCGACATTAGTACAATGACTATTATTATCGTCATTTTCGCTACTATATCAATTCCAACGACATTTGATTGTTATTCACTTTGAGTAGTAGGCTCTGATTCATGAGTAAGAATATCATAAATTTCTGCTCCCGCTTCATGAACACATATATAATCTTTATCTACAATAAATAATAAATCAAATCATAAAATTATAGTTATTATGTATTTGTACTTAAATGGATAAATAACTCTATAACAAATAAAAATACATATAAATTATTGAAGGGCTTAACTTCAACAAATATTCAACTATAAAAAATAAAAAATAATTGAAGGGCCCGATGGGCTGGCCCGTGTAAGCCCTTGGCCCTTCAGGGTCAGCCCTCCAGGGCCAAACTTCACTTCTCTCCTCTAGTTTCTAAGCCCGGCTCTTAAAGGGCTAAGGCTTAAACGGATCGGCCCAACGGGCCCGGCCCATTTTCCTGGCACTAGTTAGTCTTTTGAATAGAGGTAATTACAATTACCATGAAAGCACTCTGTCTGTGGAATTGAAATTGCTTCCATAAATCCCAACTCATAAATATGTGACAGCAATGGAGCCATTCCATGGTAGCGCAAACCCCCTACAGAAAAGCAAAACAACAGATCAGGGCAAGGAAAAAAGTATCAACTGACCAATCTGAGCTAAAATCTCCTCATCATAGCAAATTTTTACCAGCATGAATTGGATCGGGAACAAAGTTGTGTCCAAGTGTGTGCATTTTCATCAACGGAGTCATCCCTGCTGTATCTCCATAATCATATGCATATACTCCTTTTGTTAAAGAAGGACAAGCTGTGGGCTCAACTGCTTTTATAGTAGGGTTAATTTTCTTATTGAGCTTCTCTCGAATGAAAGGAAAACTAAGCCCAGCAAAGTTGGAGCCACCACCAGTACATCCTATGATGACATCTGGGGTTTCTCCAATAGCTCCCATTTGTTGAAGGCACTCTTCTCCTATAACAGTTTGGTGTAGTAAAACATGATTGAGCACACTTCCGAGGCAATACTTGGTGTCAACATTTTTAGCTGCAACCTCTACAGCTTCTGATATTGCTATTCCTAAACTTCCAGGGCTTGATGGATCCTTTTCAAGGATTCTTTGACCTGCCTCAGTGATTGTAGAAGGAGATGGGTGTACTTTTGCACCCCAAGTTTGCATCATCAATTTCCGATATGGTTTCTGATCAAAAGATGCACGAACTTGCCACACCTGCAATTGTTCATAGATCGTAACAGTTTCAGAGCTTAAACAAAATCATGTGCAAAATTTTACTTATAAATTAGTATTTTACATTCACATCTTCAACTTTTTTGTTTGTCTTAATGGATCAAGGATTGAAAAGATAATCTTGATAGCTTAGTGATTTGGACAAGCGAGATTTGCCTGTCTATATTTTGGTTTTGAAGGCCTTCTTTTAATTCTGTTTTTTTTTTTTCTTTTTTCTTTTTTCAAAAAACTGACGTTTCAAAGGTTTGTGTATAGTCATAGAGATGCGAGGTTTGTAATTTGGAATAGAGAGGGAAGAGTAATTCACCCTAAAAAGTATTTATAGACCTTTTTGTAACAGTTTAAACTTATCAGTGGGAATTTCTTCATATGGCATAATAGCTTTCATTACCAAGTGATTTAGAGTTCAGTTGGTGCCACATATTCTTAGTTAAAATTAAGTTTTTGGTTTACAAAAAAATGAAATGAAATTTCGGGACAAGATATGATGGGGTCATCACATGAAAAGCATGTTAGAGATTGTAATAAAACTATTCATGGACCCTCACATATCTGTGTATGTTTGAGTTGACATGGTTCTTGACACAAAGCATAGAGTCGCTCAAATGGAATTTTGACTATGTTGAATTTTAACAGGAGTTGTAATCAGAGATTCATTCCAATTTCCTAGTTTAGACACACTAAAAATTTGTAGAAGTACTACTAGGAAGTTCATAACGGTTAAAGAGATTTTTTTAATTGAACAAGTCCTAGATGGTCATCTGGAAAAGTTATTCATCAATACAGTGCCCCTACCTCACAGCCAAGTCCAAATATGCTACATGCAAAGGCTAAAGCACTTCCCCATTGTCCAGCACCAGTTTCAGTCACAACATTCTTGATTCCTTCTTGTACATTATACCAGGCTTGTGGGACAGCAGAGTTGGGTTTGTGAGATCCTGCTGGGCTTACACCCTCATACTTGTAGTAAATTCTGGCAGGTGTATTGAGAAGCTTCTCCAGCCTCTTCGCTCTAAGTTCAACTAAGAATTATGAGATTCAGCTGACAACAGTTTTAGAAATGAAGTTTGAGATAAATGTAGCAATCAATCAAACCTAATAAGAGGAGTTGGTCGCCAAAGACTGTAAACATCTCGAACTTCATCTGGTATATCGATGAATCTATCATCAGTCACCTCTTGTTCGATAAGTGCATCAGGAAAAAGAGCAGACAGGTCTTCCGGCTTAATTGGTTCAAGAGTGTTGGGATGCAATGGTGGAGGAGGTTTGACAGGAAGATCTGCAATTAGATTGTACCACTGATGGGGAATTTCTACTGATTTGTCAACATCTGAAGTTGCCCTTATTCTCCAAGCATTTGAAGGTCTCACATGCACTGGCTTTACACCCAAGGCACAACGCTGAGGCCACTGCTCCTTTACTGAAGGTGGCAAGTAACAAGAAGATGTGACAACCAAGCTATATTACTAAGTTGGGTGAGGTAACATCATAATCAACCATGAAACAAATCACAATGCCAATTTTATTAAACCAGGTAACAATTGGATCTTATTTTTGTATATACACTCAAGAGTTCAAAAATAATATAAACATGAATTGAAGGACCTCCATTAAGCACTACTGTTTCTTCCCTTTTAATTATTCAGACTACACTTATTGTCTCCTTTTTAGTGTATAAAATGGGTTCTGTAAGCATGTAAAAGAATATTGTTTATATTACTTTTCATGTCCTGTCAAACTTAAGAATACTACACTCTCTTCATGTAATTCTCATTACAAAGTCCTAGTTGGTATTTTCAAGCTTCTTTTCTAGTGCCCACTATTACAGGAACTTCAATCTTAAAATTCCTCATTTGAAAGAACACCTTTATAATTTGGTTGCTGATTTCCTGTAAATGTAGAAGATTGAGAAAGAAAAATTATTAAGCAAGATATCCAAACTACATGAATAACATATCTTGTACCAGCTCAGAAGAGCCTAAAAGATAAACTACTCAAGATAGGTGAATACAGTTAACTTGGTCGCCAATAACCTTAAATTAGTTTGCCTCCATTGACATGACTTGAATTTTAGGCTAAATTTAAGCTTTATGAGGGCCGTAAAGTTGGATCCCTTCTCACTCCAACTTTACTAGGAAAAGCGTCCTGGGAGTAAAGTTTTCTGCTATTAGACTCCAAAGCAGGTACTGAATTAAAATATTCATAAACTTTACTTTTCTTAACGATTTCAAGCTGCATATAAAGTCCCACAGTGTTGCAGTGCCATCCTTTGTCTTTGCCATTATATTGAAAACGCTTCATATCTGTAAAAGTTAATCAATCACTGCATTTTTCAGCACTTCAATTTCTAGAACTGACTTCAATTTCTAGAAATGACTTTTATTTCAAAGTATTCAAACAACGTTAATTTACAGAATCACGACAAAACAGGAGATAACAGATCTAGAACAAGTCAAGAAAATGAAGATAATACAATCAGGAACAAACGTAATTGTGAGGAGAAAAGGAACAAGAAGTACCTTTAGCGTATAAGCAGGGTGAAGTATTCGACAGATTAGCAGAGAAAATACAGTGACTGACCATTTTCGCCAGGAAATGAGAATTTTGTGAGAATGGAAACAGAAATTCTTCGTCGCAAGGCAGTTTTCCTAGTACAAGGGAGGTGGCCGCTGGCTGGCTGCTATAAAAAAGTAAAGGGAAAATTACTATAAAGTACTCATTCTCCTCCTAATTATAAAACATGGTTGATTTTCTTTTAAGAGATTAAAGAATATTATTTTAGAGCATTTTTATTTTTATTTTTCTTTCAAACTAATTAATTTAACTAATAAATTAATGTATAACTAAGGATACATAATATATAAAATAATTAAGTAACTTATTTAACTTTCTTAATCTCCCTAAAAAAAATTAACTATGTCTTATAATTAGAACCGAAAATAATAATAAATAGAGACGAATTGTCAATATGGATTGCTTGAAAAATGATAAATGATGTACAAGTGGATGACAATTTATTAAGGTTCTGAAATCTCGACTGATGATTAAATCTCCACTTTTATTATTATTATTATTACCATATAATTTCCTTGTTCAATCAAACGGAGCACGAGACAATCAATTGATTTATTCCCAATTCATTGCTTTGGCAACTTTATTGATTTATTCCCAATTCATTGCTTTGGCAACTTTGGGAATTGAATAGACTTGGTCCAAGGAAGCAATTAATTGAATAAAAGGGAGCAGTAGTTTTGGAGCTGATTTCTGACCAAAAAAAGTTTTGGAGCTGATGATGACGTGGGGACCACAAAAAAAAAAAAAAAGCATGTCACGTACACAAGCAATGTGAGATAGCAATAGGAAGGTTTGACTAAAAGAATGGGATTCAATGCACATGGGCCTCTGAGCAAAAAAAAAAAAATGCACATGGGCCCACGAATTGGAATGATGATTTAATGGGCCAGGAGAAGAAGCAACGTGGTGGAGAATTGAAGGAGATGATATTCAGTAAATAGAGTTGTTTTGGGATCTCTTCTTTCTTCTTCTTCTTCTCTTTATGTTGGAATCTAAATTCCTTATTTTTGTTATGGATTTTCTTATAGCCATGTGTGGCTAATTTTTCTTTTTAACCTAAAGAACCTATGAACTTGTTTGGGTTTTAGTGACTATTTCTACTTTTAAGTTTTGATTAATTTTATTCAGTTTATTTAATCCTGTGTTTATTGCTATTGCTTAGTGAGTGGCCACCATTGAGCATGTTTTGGAGATTTAGGGTTGAACTTGGAAGATGGAATCCTAAATTGACCTTGGGATTAACTAATGTGGAATTAGTTTAAAATTTAATGTAAAATTAGGTTTTAATCTAATTTGCGTCTAGGATAGGAATATACCTAGAAAGTCCGTATAATCAAATTAGAATGAACCCGATTTAAAAAGTGTCTTATTTAGTTTTGTGAGGCATCATATAATTGATTAAGATAGGTAAATAAATGGACCGGAAGGCATTTATAAACATTAATACTCTAGATTAGCTATTTAGGTTAAGTCGAAATTAATTTAGTGGAGATAAAATCTAAAAAACCAAACAAGAGATTAGTGACTCTAGGTTGTACTTTTTGATATTGGAATTTACTCTTTTGTGAAAAGTCTTTTGCTACTATTAGTTCTTATTCTTATTCTCTTTGAAAACAATTCTGGCTTGCTCAACTTAAACAAAACAAAGAGATTTAATATCTAAACACTAGTTAAATTGAGTCCTCGTGGGAACGATACTTTTCTCATCACTCTATTACTTGATACGGCCCGTACACTTGCGTAGTCTAAAGTTTTCCCTATCAATCTTCTTCACAACTCCTCCTACCACCATCTTCGTTCCTAAAGAAATGCCTTCAGTGAAAAATGAGTGAGAGAGGGCTTCAAAAACCATGACCTTCTTTGAAAAATCCGACGGCGACCATGACTAGATCTCCCCTTCACGTCGCTACCCTCTTTGAGATTGCTGCCATTCTCTCCTTCCTTGCTTCCGTCGTCTACCTTCTTGGTTTCTTTAGTATTGACTTTCTCCACCCCTTTCTTCCCCTTCAGATCTCTTTAGATCTTAATGACTCTTCAAACCTCTCACTCTCTCCTCGTTTCCCTTTTCTCGCCGTCAACCAACGGTGAGATTTAGTTTCATGTGATTTTTTGAAGAGGAAAAAAAACCCAAGACTCTGGCTTGGTCAACTCAGGCAGTTAAAGCTGAGTTGACTCCAGGTCAACTCAAGACCCTGATTTTACCCCTAACGCGAACCGGTTTTCGAGTCAATTTGTCGGTTTCCGGTTCGGGTTTTAGAACTTTGCTATTTATATATAGGGGATCATACTTTTTCTAATAAATATTAGGATCTGTTTCCTTATTTACATTGATGCAATCCCTATACAGGATATGATTCTAACACTCCTTCAAGTTGGAGCATACCCAACTCGTTACTAAAATACTCAACTTGTGTCCTATTTAAAGCTTTGATCAAAAAGATCTACTAGTTGGTAGTTGGAAAGCAATGTAAATACAACATTCTCTTTGATCTTGTCACAAATAAAATGACATCCGATTTCAATATGCTGCGTAAGCTCATGAAACACAAAGTTCGATACTATATGAAGTGCTACTTTATTGTCAAACCATAGTTTCGCAGGCAATGTTGTGGCAATGCCAATCCTTCATGGGTTGAAATACCCATACAATTTCTTGCACTAATTGTGACATGGCTCGGTATTCTGCTTCTGCACTTGATTTTGACACAACACCTTGCTTCTTACTTCTCCAAGATATCAAGTTTCCACCAACAAACACACAGTAAGGTGTAGTAAATCATCTTGCAGCCTTACATCCTGCATGATCTGTGTAACACCTCAATTTCAACACCCGAAAACTTAGTCAAAATATTTGTAATACCTTCAACAAAGATCATCAATATCCAAATCATCAAATTATATTACCATTTCAAATAAAATTCATAAAACATAATCAAAATAAATTTCAGAAAATATTTCAGAGTTTAATACAAAGCGGAAGTCTTAGGTTTATGGCAAATAAAATAATATAACATAAACTATAGGAGTATGAAAGAGCCTTCAAAGCTCACTCTATAGGTGCCTTCCCTTACTCTTTACTAGAATATTCACCTGAAAAATATTATTATGAGATGAGATTCCACATCTCAGTAACTACTAAAAGTTTCTACTGTACACAAGAAAAATTATAGGTAAATTGTTCTTTGAAATTCAAAGGACTAAATTGTCTTTTCTAAAATTGGGGGGCAAAATCATAATTTTTGCTGGGCACAAAACTATAATTTTCTTGGGTACGAAACTGTAATTTTCTGGGTACAAAACTATAATTTTCATGGGTCTAAAACTGTAATATTCAACTTTTATTAAAATAATATTATAATACATATACACATAATTCAGTCTATAAAAATAATATAATTTACAATCATATACAATTCACAAGTATATGGAAGAATATTCAGAGTTACCTGTTACTCGCTAATTCCTAAATAATCATCAAAAAGCTACTACAAGGCTTACAAATAAATACTACCTTACTCTCCTTCTCTCTCTTCTTTCTCTCATGCTCTCCTTTGCGTATGATGAAAGTGTGTGTGTGTGTTTGTGTTTTGGGGTGGGGGTATTTATAGGAAAATCCCTCACCCCTTTTTCAATGGGGGCAACGGCACCTCACGCAAATTGTGGCACCGCTACCCCTGTTGTCAAATAAGTTAGGCACCTCCTCCCTCAATTTTCAAAAAGGAGTGGACCCCACATTTTTTTTCTTCCTTTTCTCTTTCTTTTTCTCTTCCCGAATCCTTCCTCCATCACCTTTTCTCTTTCTTCATTTCTACTATATATATATATATAATATTATTATACAATATATTTATTGTATTATTAAAATATAATATTTATGTATATAAAAATTTAAATTCTAACCTTAGAAAATTCACTCATACTAAATACCTGATAAATCAATTATTATAAATTAATCTATCCTATAATATTATAGTTCTGAATAAAAATTTAGGATGTTACAATCTGCATTACAGAAGCACTCGATTTTGTGCTCATAATCTATATAGAGAATACCACGACCTGGGGAACCTTTCAAATAATGCAAAATATGCTCTAAGGCTTCCCATTGTGCCACTGTTAGAGGTGCCATGAATTGGCTAAGTACACTGACCAAGAAAATTATATCAGGACGAGTTACTGTCAGATAATTCAGCTTCCCAATGAAACGACTTCAGTTTCTCTGGATCAATCTTCTTATTCAAGTCATTAGGAAGTTCATCAAAGATGCTATCATTAAGATCCAAGAATGGATTTGGAATCATGGGAATGTTGATCAGTGCAACTCCAAGCGTTCTATACTCCTTTAAGAGATCGAGAATATACTTCCTCTGAGCCAAAAAGACGCCCTTCTTGCTTCTCAAAACCTCAATACCAAGAAAGTACTTTGATGGTCCCAAGTCTTTTGTAAGTGGGAGTTAAGGAAGAATTTAAGTTATGAGATTCCAGAGATGTTACTCACAATAATCACAATATCATTAACATATAATACAAAAAGAATCATGCCTGTATTGGCCAGCTAGTTGAACACAGAGTGATCACACTTGTTTTGGCTTAACCCAAATTTCTTGACCACGCCACAAAATCTATCTAACCAAATACGGAGACTTTGCTTCAAACCATACAACGACTTTCGAAGGTAGCACACTTTCCGATGCTCCACCTGAGCAAAGAACGCATGTGGTTAGTCCATATAAACTTCCTCAAGAAGGTCATCTTTCAAAAAAGCAATATTAACTTCCAACTGATGCAAATTCCAATGATAGGTGGCAGCAAGAGAGACAAGAACACGAACTGAAGTGAGCTTAGCCACAGGAGAGAAAGTCTTGGAATAATCAATTCCATAAGTTTGAGCATACCTGTTGGCAACAAGCTGAACTTTCAACTGTTTCAAGGAACCATTAGCCTTAGTCATAACAACAAACACCCATTTACATTAATGGCCTTCTTCTTAGAAGGTAGATCAACAAGAGTCAAGGTACCAACCTTTTCAAGGGCTATAATTTTTTCTTTCATCGCTGCATGCCAACCAGGGTGAGTCAAGGCTTGGTGAAAGGTAGTAGGGGTAGAGATAGACTCAAGGTTGGCCATAAGGGAATAGGAAACATGGGACAAACACTAGTAGGACATGAAGAACAAGATAGAACAGGTACAGTCAGCTATCTTTTAGGAGGAAAATGAGGACGGGTACCTTTTTGAAGGGCAATAGGCAGGTTATCAAATAGGTCAATAGCAGAATCAAGTATAATTGGGTTAAGGACAAGAATGGCAGAATATGAGGAATCAGGATCAGGAACCAGGGAGTAATAAACAGAATCCTTCGGTGAAGCAATTATTGGCAAAGGCAAAACATTGGCAACATCAGCATCATCAAGTTCCGAAGAAGTGGCCTATACTTGTGAGATAGGGACACAATAAAATAGGATATCATTCGCATTGATGTGGATGGTTCGGTGCATCAACAACATCAAGCGGCGTGTGGAGGAGTGCTCAGGAATCTCAAGGAGAATGGTTGATAGGCTTTTATAAACCCCTTGGCCTTCGTTCTGTCATTGAAGCGGAAATTTATGCTATCATGCTAGGGTTACAAATTGGTCTTCAGATGAGTTTACAAAGAATCGTAATCTACTCTGATTCTCTTGGTGCCGTCAATATCCTCATGAGGGATTCTCCCACTAATCATCCCCTTAAAGATATCATTGGGGAGACTAGAGATCTTCTATTCCGAGATTGGGACATGGAGCTTCATCATACTTCACGAGACAACATCTCCTGTGCTGATTACATGGCCAAGATGGGTCATACCGTTGTTGTTGGTGCCGAGGTGGTTCTGATTCCAACAACCCCCAAAGGATGCCTTGATGTGATTTTGATGGCTCAACGATCTTATCATTCTTAGTTTTCTTTCTTCTATTTTGTTTTATGTAGGGCTAGAATCTTTTTATCTAGTTCCTATTTCATTTTTTAAGCTTCGGCTTGCCTGTATTATCAAAAAAAAAAAACTTTATTGTATAATTGGAGGTTATATTAATAAATACTAGCAGCCTTTCAATTTAGGAGGTATAAGGTATCATAACATTACTCATGAGATGGAATCCTAAGAGACCATAAAATTATGAACATTCACATACCATATTTAAATTTGTAAATAAATTGGCACTATATTCTATATACCAAAATTTCAAAATTTCCAAGAATTACTGTTTGACCTATTTGATTTCATATATCACTCATGAACACTTATTAATATCGCAATATCAAATTTTCAAAATAATTTTTCTCAGAAGTTAATCACAATAAATTTAAACAACAATAAAAATTAAACATCATATAGCCTTTCTGGGTTAGAGCCTGTTTGGATCCTCTCTTTTTTAAGTTAAAAGTTACTTTTAAGCTAAAGTTTTTTTTAAAAAAAAGCTAACAGTTGTTTGATGATTATATAATTTTTTTAAACTTAAAAGTTACTTAAAAGCTCAAATAAAAAATAAGTTGTTTGACAAAATTTTTGTCATAAACACTTTTTCTAAGAGAACTTATATATTCTCAGCATTTTCATATACTAAAAAATTATTTGCAAAATATAACAGATTTGGACACCCAAAAGATCAAATAATCGTCCATTCTAACTCAAACAAAATCTGCCCCTCACCAATGTAATAGCCAAAGATAACAACTGTTAAAGTAAACAAATGCATCTTATTCCATCATAATTAAGTCAAATGTATACTGTCTCTTACCTGCCTTATATAGGCTGAAGTCAACAACATACACACCTCTTATAATACTAATATAAGAATACAAGAACACCATATCACTCCAGTAATTACATTACTAACTACTACTAACATTAATACTCCCCCTCAAGTTAGGGCTATATATATCAATGATACCTAACTTGTCAAGCAAATCTTTATGAGCTTCTATTCCCAAACCCTTTGTCAAATCAGTAGGATCTCTTGTCTCATTCACCAACTTGTTGAATATAGAACCTAAACGAATCTGCTCAGAATTCTCCTTCATGGCAGGCATGCTGGCCTTGCCCTAAGCAGACTCACTTGATAGAAACCGAAAATTATTGCAATGAGGTTTTATCTCAATACAAGCTCAGACCATAAATTTGAATATTGAGACATGTTTTATTTAAACAAAATGTATAAGGAATTATTATACAAATTCTTGAATAAGACATGTTTTAAAAGATTATAAAAAATGTCTCTAATTTGATAATGCATCCAAATAGTTTCGGGCTCTTTGATTTTGATCAAACATTTCTCTGTGAGAACCGCGATTGCTATCTCCCCCGATATCTATAAACTCTTCGTACATCAATAACATCTTCTCGGCTCGCTTCATCCTCATCTGAACGAACAGACAAGCAATGTCAAGAAAGATGCATTTTTCTTGTTCATCTAACCCCTCATAACTAATCTTCAACACTTCCTGAAGATTCCCAAGTTGAATATCCTTCACTTTCTGCACAGCATCAACCATTCCTCGTCTTGTCTTACCAAACAACATTGAACCAAAACACTTCTAGAGCCAAAGGCAATCTTCCTGTCAGAGACACTATTTCCCTAGAGCAATTAAACCTCCATCTTTGGATGAAGCTTCTCTAACACTTGAAATGAAGCTGCCACGCTCAAAATCCACAACAAGTCTATTATAAAGAGCCTTTGCAAGGGTTGTCTTACCAACCCCACCTATCCCAAACAATCCCAATACTCTTACACCATTGGATTTCATGTCTAACTATTTCAATAGTTCTTCAATACAAGTATTGAGTCCGACAGTAAATTCAATAATACTCAGTAACAGAGAAGACCTGGAATTCTTGAAAACCCAACCAACAATTCCGCCTACTTTCTTCATAGCTTTCCTCCACCTAATTATCTCATCTTGGCTCCTCTTGGTTTTATGAAGCTTGAAAGAATTTTCGAATGGGTTTAGGGCCCACTTGTTCGAGGACATCAGTAGGGCTTACGCCGTAGAACAGCGGAAGAAACAGCTTCCTGCAGTCGTAAATCTCGGTAAGCTCCTCAAGGCACCAATCAGAAGAGGCGTAATCAGGAGAGATGATGATAATCGAAGCGGGGCACATCCACAGGCTTTTTTTTCCCTATTTGCCACTTTTTAAATAATTAATTACCATTTTACCACTGTTTTCAAAATATTTCCCAATGTGCCACCATTTAGTCGACTAAACCAAGGTTTAGTCGACTAAAACGCGGGGAACTGATTTTTTTTTAAAATGCCCCCGATATTTAGTCGACTAACCCAAGTGAGTTAGTCGACTAAATATCGACCAGGTTTTTTTAAAAAAAAAACACCAGCATTTAGTCGACTAACCCACTTGGGTTAGTCGACTAAATGTCGGCGGAGGGGTTTTTTAAAAACCCCAAATGGCGGTTTAATGGAACTCTTATCATATAGCAACCCCCCCCCCCCAAATACTCTCTATTTTCTCAGTTTTAGTGCGACCCATCAAAGTTTAATCACATTCCATCTTGTTCAAGGTATTATTGTTGTGTAATCGTTGTAGTTTCATTTTGTTCGACTTTTCTTTTTGTTTGTAAGCTGAAACCCTCCCTTTTGCAGCTCACAAATTGTTGTTTGAAGGATGAGTTTAAGTTCAAACACTCACGTTACTGTAATCTACCATGGTGGGAGGAATTTTGAAGGTCTCGATGGTGTTCAATTTGAAGGAAAAACGAAAATGATGAAAATCAAACGGGGAACTACGTACAACTAGCTCAAAGAAAGAATTCACCAAAAATTTGGGCTACATGGCAGCCAATGCATTCATCGGTTAATTGCCAAAGTGGAGACTATAGTGGGTAAGGATATTGTATACTACATTAGTAACGATGTATGTGATGATGAAGACGTAGACTGTGTCATAGATGCATTTGCTAATCGGAGAGCACAAAATTTTATTGGGATATATGTTGAGCTTGAATCTAGTGTGAATCATCATCTATACCCATGCATACAAGATCTGCACAGTATTTTGGTCAAGAAGACAAACCTGTCAGTGGTTCTACACCTTCACAAGTATTAAGTCAGGTAACATTGACGGATGAAGAGGAAGAGGAGGATGAGGAATATGAGAATATGCATAGCGATGAGGAGGACGAATTTGAGAGGTTTATTCCACTAGGTGACTCCTCAAATACTAATGTGGAGGGTGATTTTGATAGAGAAACAAACCCAGTAAACTCGAGGACCGCAACAATGCCACCGCTTTGTGTTGACCCAGTTAGAAGTGGTAAGTTAGTAAAGTTGTATTTGTAATATGTATTAAGTGGTTTTGAGAAAAAAAAAATCATATTAACAGATACAGGGCCTGAGGTTGAGCCATTTTGAAACGAAAGCCCGCACTATTCCTCAATTAATTGGGCGCACTGTGATGATGACATGAACATGTTGTATGGTGATGATGACAAGCAAGGTGGTTGGCAATTAGGTGATCCATTATATTTGTATCATTAGTTTCCTTCTAAGTCTGAATTGCAACATGCCGTGAAATTGCATTGCATGAAGTCTCATCATACAACCAAAGTTTATAAAAGCGATGAGCGTAGGTTGTTGATGAGGTGTCAAAACCATGCTAACGGTTGTCCCTGGAATATGAGGGTAATGGTCCCCAATAATGGAAATAGTTGGGTGGTTCGTAAGTGGGGTAAAGATCACACCTGCCTGAACCAGAGTCTTGCCTAGGATCATAGGCAATTGGATTCAGATGTTATATGTGCAGTCATTATCAGTAGGTTTTCAATTTTTATTTTTAAAACAGTTACATTCGGGTTGTTTATTGACAGAACATTTAAAACTTGCTTTGTTTTCACCAGGTATGTTAAGAGAAGATCTAGCTTTAAAACCAATGCTGATACAAGAGAGGATACAGCGTCTGTATGGATATAATATAACATACAAGAAGGCTTGGAAGGCGAAAATGAAGGTCATTGTGAAGTTATTTGGTGATTGGGAGGAATCATATGCATTCTTGCCCAATTGGTTGACATACATGACGCAGTGTAATGTGGGTTCTGTTTTCAAGCTTGATACTGATGAATGTTTCGATGAACGTCGTTTTTATGGCGATGAACGCATCTTTCGTAGGACTTTTTGGACATTTCACCAAACCATAGAAGCCTTCAAATACTGTAAGCCCATACTTCAAATTGCTGTTGTTCCTCCCAGTGAGAAGTATGATGATTGGTGGTGGTTTTTGTGTCTCCTACGTGATCATGTGACGCAAAGGCCGGGCATTTGTTTGATATCTGACCGTCATGCCAGTATCGTAAAGACGGTTAAAGATCACTGGAATTGGCAGCCTCCATATGCCTATCATGTGTATTGCCTACGTCATGTCGGGAGCAACTTTAATACGAGATTTAGGGATATGCAATTGAAGAAAACAGTTATGAAACTAGGTATGAAAGTTCACATTTTAATTACTTCTTGGTCATATTTGTAATGATTGATTTGTTTCCGTTGTTATGAGCTTACATTCGCTGTTATGCAGGGTACATGAGTTCAAAGATACAGTTTGATATAAGGTTTCAAGAGTTTATTGACACAAACCCACAGTGTGTCACCTGGTTTGAATGGCTTCCAAAGGAGAAATGGTGCAGGTCCTACGATCAAGACAGACGAAGGTTTGGTCACATGACCACTAATCTAATCGAGTGTGTCAACAAGGTCCTAAGGGGTGCACGTAATCTGCCGATAACGGTGTTGGTGAAGATGACTTATAGTAGACTTGTCGAATATTTTGTCACCAGGCGTGTTGAGATTAACAAACATATCACTGCAGGTAGGATAGTCTCAAAAAAGGTCGAAGACGAGTTACAAAGGATGGACCAATTGACAGTCACATACCGTGTGTGACTTTACGACAGAGATTTACAGTTATATGATGTTGAGGACGCTTACAATCAATCGACACATGTCGCCGGTGACATAATGAGGGTTGACTTGATCAATCGCAAATGTCAATGTGGGAGGTACATAGCAAGAAGGTATCCCTGCAATCACGTATTAGTAGTATGCAAGAGGGAAATTTGAACCATTACGATTATGTTGACCCGGTATTCATTATCTCCTATATTAGTCAGGTATATGCAGCACACTGGTATCCGATAGGCAATGAATTGTTGATTCAACAAGGACAGGGACCAACTGTTATCCCAAATGCAAATTTGTCACGCATACGGGGAAGACCAAAGTCTACAAGGATACAAAATGAGATGGATTGGGTGGAGTCTCAACCCTCAAGCAATCATTATATTTGTAGGACTTGCCACCAAGTCGGTCATAATAGCCGCACATGTCTAACGAGGATTAGACTAGCTTGAATTCTATGTCACATGTTTTGTATTGAGTGTATGATGACTTTTTTGGTCATGACTTTTTAGCGGACCAAACCTATGTATCACCCTTAATTGTTGCCAAAAACGCAATTCCCAAGTCACATTGACAAGTTAAAATGAGTTGGTAATGATTTAGTGCAAGCAGCAAACCTAAATCAGCAAGGGAGTGTGCCTCTGGACCTAGTTTAGTCGACTAAATCATTTGGTTTAGTCGACTAAACCAGGTCTAGAGGCAAGGGAGTGCGCCTCTGGACCTCATTTAGTCGACTAAACCGGGTCCAGAGGCACACTCCCTTGCCTCTAGACCTGGTTTAGTCGACTAAATCAAATGTTTAGTCGACTAAATGAGGTCCAGAGGCAAGGGAGCGTGCCTCTGGACCTCATTTAGTCGACTAAACCAAAAGATTTAGTCGACTAAACCAGGTCTAGAGGCACACTCCCTTGCCTCTGGACTTGGTTTAGTAAACTAAACCAAATGATTTACCAAAAAAAGCACCAATTCTAGATCAAATTGAAAGCATCAATATTCATTACCAAAAAAAGCACCAATTCTAGATCAAACAATAAAACATCAATTCGACCCTGCAAGTGAATCCACCGTACATAAAACAATAAAATCAGAGCGCCTAAATTGAAAGCATCAACATTCATCATCTAAACTGAAAGCATCAACATTCATTACCAAAAAAAATCACCAATTTCAGATCAAATTCACAAAGTTTAAGCGGACAAACAATAAAACATCAAGTGAATCCACCGTACATAAAACAATAAAGTCAGAGAGCAAACATCAAACATAAAATCCCTACATCTAATCTGCATCTTCAGGTGACTCAGAATCCTCGTCTTCCTCATCTTCCGACACTAGGCGTCCAATTCAAAACTTAGCAAGCGTATCCTCTATCCCCTTAATCCGACCCTGCATCCACGTCCACCTTTCATCCTCTATCTGCCACCTCTTATTCTACTTGGCTTCCATTCAGGACATCTGTTCCCTACTAGCATTGATGGCTTGCATGACATCACGAAGGGAGAATCCACCATCTGGTTCAACAAAGTCCTCCATATGAACCTTGGCATCATTATCATGGACCTCAGGAGAAACAATGTGTGGAACCGGGCCAGCATCATGTACATCCTCATCGACACCAGTGTATTGCCATACACCATTTGCCACCTTAGCAAATCCCAGTAGAGTCGTCCAGATGGGAGCCGTCATCAATATGTCAATCCCACAGACGTGAGACCTCAAATCACCATTTATGTAGCTCAGCTTATGGTAGAAAGCTCTCACCATAACCTCTGAATAGGCACAACTCATCTCCGCCAGCCCTGTCAAATGGGAATTCCCCAACATTAGCACTATATCAAATCCTTCATCTGCAAAGAATGCCATGTGTAATGACTTTGGCTTGATAATCGGTTTGGTAGCAAGATTTGCCAGGAATCGTGTATGCTTTGCTTCATTATTCTCAAACAAATAACCAAACAGGAGGTCAACACCGGGCTCAACCTCCGGTGCCTGATGTGTCCTAGAGGAGGATGCCCCACAGGAAGCTCGGTGCTTAATCCGTCTCCCACTCTCATTGTCGGTGTTTGAAGGACCTTCTCTACGATGCATGATGACAATAAAGACCTACAAGTAAAACACAACATAATCTTTTGAAGACAATGGGTTTGAGACAGTATAAACAACAAATCTTAACAAAAAACCACAAATTTAATCCCATTGTGCCCTATTTAGTCGACTAAACCACTTGGTTTAGTCGACTAAATCGCGAGGAGTTGCTTCTTTTGACTGACCCAGCGATTTAGTCGACTAAACCAAGTGGTTTAGTCGACTAAACGGCCACAGGGGAGTTTTTTAAACCCTCATTTGTGTCATACTCTGTCTCCTATCATATAGCAACACCAAATCAATCACAGCAACCTAACAAACCAGCCAATAAACCAGCCAATGAAAGCACAAAACGGAAACAAGCAAATGGATTTGGCATTAACGCAAAAACTACGGTGGAAATCACAAAATGGAGATGAAAACATACCAATTACGACGCAAATGCCACTAGATTGAAGTTTCCTCCGTAACCCACTATTGGATTCAACAACGATTTAGTCGGAAAAACAGAGGGGGAGAGGTTTGGGGAGCAAATTAGTCGCTTAGGGTTCAATTAAGCCGCCGTTGGGGGGAGCTCTGCTGACATTTAGTCGACTAACCCAAGTGGGTTAGTCAACTAAATGCCGGCGTTTTTTTTTAAGAAAAAAAAAACCTGGTCGATATTTAGTAGACTAACTCACTTGGGTTAGTAGACTAACTCACTTGGGTTAGTCGACTAAATATCGGGGGCATTTAAAAAAAAATCAGTTCCCCGTGTTTTAGTAAAGGTTTAGTCGACTAAATGGTGGCACATTATGAAATATTTTGAAAACAGTGGCAAAATGGTAATTAATTATTTAAAAAGTGGCAAATAGGGGAAAAAAACCCCCCCACATCCACGCACACAAAGAAAACCTATAATCAAAGGAAGAATCGAGGGATAGTACATGGGAGAGAAGAATCAATGAGAAGGTTAGCGAGAACAGTTGCGGCGTGGGTGAACAGGGGCTAATAAGAGCTTAAAAACCTCCTCGCTTTTTTGACTTTTAGCTTTTTTTTCATTATTAAAAAAAAAAAAAAAAACTCTTGCTCTTGAAAAACCTACTTGGCCTTGCTTTTGTTTATAAAAAAGAGATAAGCTAAACATAAGAAAGGATCCAAACAGGCCAACTTTTTCTTGGCTTTATAATAAATCTGGGTATTTTTCTTGACCTTTATTTGCAATAGATTGATACATGTTTGCTCGTGACTTTATATCCAAATATTATTATTTTGATATCAACAAACATTGTTGCTTCTAATTATCAATTTGCAAAAAATATGTTAATTAATCATTAGGACTATTAGTCTTTAGAACTATTACTCTTGAATAGCATAATTCTCAATAAGTTATTTGTTTTCAAACAATATATATATAATAAAAATACTTTTTCAAGGCTACTAGAACACAAGCCTTCAGGGCTTTAATATGACAACCAAAGTGCCACAAAAAATTTCTTATAATGCCATTTATTGGAAAATTAAGAGTATCATGGCTACTAGCCATTTAATGGAAAATATAAATATGTATAGGAAGGAAACGGAGACTTAAAATGATAAAATATAAAATCAAGTGTAACGCCCCCGAAGTTTATACGAGATAATTAATTAATTCTTAATTAACGCTCTAATTATTTATTGCTTACTTTTGGGTGTTGTACGTGGGTAAAGCTGGTGCAGTGGGGACCTTAAATTGGTAAAACTTGGTTTATTTATTTCCTTCTCTTATTCGGGGTTTTGGAACTTTTGGAGAGGTTATGCAGAACAGTTTTTGGCCTTGCCTCTTTTCCTTGTGAGTCGTTGATGGAAGATAAGAGAGACTAGTGAGAATCAAATTGTGAAGAAGTTAGAACAGAAGTACATAGAGATAGTGACTGAAGATTGTTCTGGGTTTTTGTTTCTTGGGCTTCTGCGGCATCAAAAAAGCTTGAGGAAATTTGCAGAAGTTGATTTCTTTATCCTCTCTTAGAAGGTAAATTCTTAAACTTTGTTTAAGATAGAATTAAAAAGCTCAGTTCCCTTGGGATAATGCAAAACTATTAGGTTATGTATTGGGTTTTGAAATTAAGACATTGTTAACAAATGTGAGTTTTTCCTAGAAGGGAAGAAAAAAATTAAAATGATAAATAAATTCACTACATCAATGTATTACTTTGACGTTTGTTCCTTTTAAATGTGTGCTATAAATACTTATAAAAGTTAAGGGTCTGTAGAGTGTTCTTGCACAATGATTCACTTAAAATGATGACCAATGTTCATATGCGTTCCTATTTTAACTTACTGATCAGAATGCTTGAAAGACAAAATAGAGCTATGCCAAAGTTAATATTTGATCATTTTAATTCAATGATAGAAATGAAATTTGAGATATTAAAACCTCTTATTTAAAACTTGATAGACCAAAATTTAAATAAAGGCAAATTTAAAAAGTCAAAGATTGTATTAACCTATTTTTATTTATACATACTTAAAAGGGTTAAAGTATAAAAATATTCATGATTTTTTTTAAAAGTATGTTTGCATCATACAAAAATATCATGAACTTTATGTTAACTTTTTGGTGGGTCCCACTATGTACCACATGTCAGAAGTCCAAATGTTACTATCTCCTTTGTGGGTCTCACCAAATGCAACAGGTCAGAAATAAAAATTTTATTCCCTCTGATCCTACTAAATATAAGATAAAATTTATAATATAAATTGTAATACAAACTTTACTCTATATTTAAAACTAAAGGTTATTATCTCAATTGGTGGGTCCCACCAAGTGCCAGCTCCTAAAATTTTCTCGTACTTTCATCAAACTCTCTCTCTCCCTTAGAAAGAGATCCTTTCATTATCTCAATTTCTCATAATCCCTCATAGTCTTATATAGACTATTGATTAGGAAGATGAGCCAATATAGACCGTTGATTGGGAAGATCAGGAAAAAGTCAATGGATTGGTAACTTGATGGCGTGACTCATTTTTTATCTTTCAAATTTAATTGGACAGACACGATTTAAAAATTATAAGAGATGATAAGAAAAGGGAGAACCCTCCCCCTCTTACCCTTCCTCCCTCCCTCTCTTCTCTCTCTTACACGTCTTAACCTCGATCTTGACCCTTGAACTCCAAACAACACAACCTTATTTTCAGGTTAAGTAATTGAACCATGGCTCCCTTACCTAAAGCACATCTTGTTCTACAGCTTGAACTGCTTAGTGTTGCTCATCTACACTGCTTTTTATTGTCTCAGACTTTTTTTTTTTTTTTTTGTATCTGTAATTCTGGTTTGAGTTGGTGTTTTTCAGAGGAAACAAGTTCTGACATTGGAAAGTAGTGTGTCAAGAAGGAGAAAGAAGAGTTGAATACAGTGGCGGACCCAGGATGTAATGTTTGTGGGTGCACAATTAATAGTGGGATTCGGGAGAAATTTTTTTTAAGGAGTATAAAAGGCAACCCACACCTTCGTAAAATTTAGGATCAGAAATTGGGTTCAATTGAAAAGTATTTTCGAGGAAATCAATTTAAATAGAACAATATACTCTAATCCCATGGCATACAGATACTCAGATGTTACACAATCAAATTCCAAAGCAACATGCAAGCAAAAATTATTATGATTTCTCATATGTGATAAGATATTAAAAATATGTAAGAAAGTTGTCCATGCATGAGTTTGAACATAGGATCTGCTGTAGGACTAGTGAAATTACCACTACACCACCTAGACAACTTATTGCAAAGTCACTTCAAAAAAAAATTATCTCCTTCAAATTTATGGGTGCACTTGCACCCACAAAAATATGAATAGGTCCGCCACTGGTTGAATATATATGAGCATGAAAGGCACGGGGCTTGCATGTAGACTCATGATAGCAAAATACAGTTTATGTTATTGTCTGTCTTAATAAAATGTATTTCTGGCTTTGATAATTGGTTTTAAATTTGAGCTAATCTTTTTTTTCCCTCTCTAACCAAATATTTTATGTTCCTTCTATATATGAGTAATTTTATCAGCAAAGTTCTTTAAAAAATATTTATTTCTTTTCTAAGACTTACCCTGTAAATATTGGATACAAACAGTATTACCTTCTTTTTATGACTTAAGTGCATATTCATTCTAATTAAATAAAATCCAGGAATTATTGATCAAGACTATCTGATTTTATTTTATACTATAATTAAAATAGTAAAGTGGATATTCGTATGTTCACTATCTGGCCCTGTGCTTTATTAATACCATAATAAGGTTTTTGCCAATTACGGTTTTCAATGTACGAGTACATGGTTTTTTCTGGTACCGTTTTTTTCCCCGATTTTTCTAGTACAGAGTATATGGTTTTTTCCCTTTTCCGGGAAAAGCATCAATATAAGAATTTTTTGTAAAACATGTATCTAAGTAGAGCAAGTGGGAAAATATTTACTGATATTAGGTAGTTAGTGGCGTCATCTCAGGCGACGCCACCAATGACATCATGATCCACAAAGCCATTGGTCAGTGGCATCATACTTATTACACCACTAGTGGCGTTAATAAGTACAATGCCACTAGTGATCTGTACTCAATTTAAATTGACGCCTTGGCATCAATTTTATTTTATTTTATTTTAAAAAATCTAATTTTATAATTATATTTAAAATTGTAAATAATTATACTTAATTATAAACAAAAAATAATAATTTTAATTAATAATTAAAGAAATTAAAATATTTAAAATTTATTATAAACTTTAAGATACAAGACTTATTAGTGAATTAATTAATTAATGAATTTATTATAAATCATAAGATTAATTAATAAATTTTACTAATTAATTAACTTACTAATTAATCTTGTATCCTAAAATTTATAATAAATTTTAAATTTTTTAATTTTTTAATTATTAATTAAAATTATTATTTATTATTTATAATTAAGTAGATTTATTATTTATAATTTTAAATATAATTATAAAATTATATTTAAAAATAAAAAATAAAATTGATGTCGTCAATAATTGACGCCTTTACGTGTCAATTTACACGCCAGTTGTACTTTTTAATGTCATTAGTGAAGTTAATAAGTACGACGTCACTTCTTAGTGGTGTCAGATTATATGATGTCACTAAGCAGTGGTGTCGTGGACTGTGACGTTGCTAGTAGCGTCGCATTACATTGATAAATATTTTCTTACTTACTCTAATTGAGTATAATTTTTTGTAAAAAATTCCTATATTGATGTTTTTCCCAGTTTTTTCCTCTTTGATTCTCTTCCTCAGTGTGCTCTCAGACTTCAAGACGTGAGAGAGAGAGGAAGAAGAGAGGGGGTTGAGAGGGAGAGAGAGAAAGTTGGACCAAGATGAGAGAAAGGCGGGACCCATGCATTAAAACGCAATGGATTAAGTGAGGGAGAAATAATCCGAAGGAAATTGATTTAAGTAGGTTAAATCTAATCCGTTGGATCAAATGTTAGATCTAACAGTTAGAAGATAATAGTGAAAAGGTAGTAAAAAAAAAAGGCAATAACAATATCCTACCTCATTTAAAAATACACACATAATCTAGTGCAAATTCTCATCCACAGCATAAATTTAGAAGTAAAACTTGAGAGATCAGAACCTTTTATTTAAAACTTAAAGGACCATAACTAAAAAGGTTAAGGTGTAAAAATATACATGTATTTTTTTCTGAGGAGCGCCCAGTAGCAAATGCTTTTTTTTTTTTTTGTGTAAAAGTGCACACGTGGTTACAAATTAGGTGCAAAAATACCATTTGACCGTTAAGTTTGACTTTGATCGATAACGTGACATTTCAAAGGTGCAAAAATATACATGTGATTTGTCAAGAAGAGCGCCCAACAACAAATTTTTTTTAATTTAATAATTTTATTTTAATTACTACCAGGTGCTAAAAAGATATTTAGAATACTGACCTGTACTGAAAAAATATTTCATAATCTTGAAAAATTATTTTTAGATCTGAAAAAAATATTTCAGGATACTAACTGGTACTGAAAAGATAATTTGAAGTATTTTTTCTGTACCAGTCAGTTCTTGAAAGTACTTTTTAGTACCAGTCAGTACCCTAAAATATTTTTTTTCAATATCCTTTTAGTACCGGTAAACACTTGAAATATTTTTTCAAGATCCTAAAATAATTTTTCAGGATTATGAAGTATTTTTTCAGTATCAGTCAGTATCCATTTAGTATCGGTCAATACTTGAAATATTTTTTCAAGATCCTAAAATAATTTTTCAAGATTATGAAATATTTTTTTGGTACTAGTCAGTATCCGAAAAAGATATTTCAGGGTATTGACTAGTACTAAAAAGTACTTTCAGGATACTGACTGGTACAGAAAAAATACTTCATAATCTTGAAAAATTATTTTAGGATCTTAAAAAAATATTTCAAGTATTGACCGGTACTAAAAGGATACTGACTGATACTGAAAAAAATATTTCAGGGTACTGACTGGTACTAAAAAGTACTTTCAGTATATTTTCCGGTACAAAAAAAATACTTCATAATCTTGAAAAATTATTTTAGGATTTTGAAAAAATATTTCTAGTATTGACTGGTACTAAAAGGATACTGACTGATACTGAAAAAATACTTCATAATCTTGAAAAATTATTTTAGGATCTTGAAATAAAATTATTAAGTTTTAAAAAAAAATTTGTTGTTGGGTGCTCTTCTTGACAAATCACATATGTATATTTGCACTTTTGAAATGCCATGTCATCGGTCAAAGTCAAACTTAACAGTCAAACGGTATTTTTACACCTAATTTGTAACCACGTGTGTACTTTTGCACCCAAAAAAAACATTTGCTACTGGGCGCTCCTCGAAGAAAAACACATGTGTATTTTTGCACCTTAACCCTAACTTAAATTAGGAAAAATTTAAAAACCCAAATATTATATTAATCCTTTTTTTATTTGTACATATTTAAAAATACGCACACAATTTAGTGCAAATTCACACACACACAATAAATTAAATAAAATAAAACTCGAAGGACCATAACCTCCCATTCAAAACTTGAAAGACCAAAATCAAAATGAATGCAAATTTAAAAAATGAACGATTGTATTACCCCATTTCTATTTATACATATGTAAAAATACACATACAATTTAGTGCAAATTCTCACACAGTAAATTACATGGAAAAATCTTATCCAAGGGGGAAAACCACATCAGTTCCTTCTAATCATAAATGAATATTAAGGCTGACCTAGCGCACAAACTATGCTTTGAAGTTTTCTAGTCTGAGTATATAAAAAAAAAAAAAAAAGGTTCTTTAGTCATTTTTTGGCATAAAAAAGAGTTCTGTTGTCTGAAACACTACATCTGGTATTCTGTCCTTGACAATTGACATGAGACAAAAGCAAAAACGCAGGTATCAGATAAGTTTCTTTGAATCCGATTTTGCATTGCTTTTTCTTTAATGGAAATAAATCCTTATTCTGCAATCTCACATCTTCCTTAAGTTATGAAGAAGCTGAAATCACAACTTGCTTTCAAAGCAAGAAAAAGATACAGAAATAATTTCACTACAAAATACAAAAAAGAAACAGAAATAGGTCGCTTTTAAGTTATCAGAAAGCCATGAACTACAGTCTACCCTTCAATTCTTAGTAGCATCAAGGGTAAGGAATTTCTTTATAACTCCCATCATCTCACCACCGGGGAATCGCCCGAGGCATCCCCTTGCCGCCGCTATCTCGTTAAACTCATAAACCGAGTCGCCACCATATGATTGACATCTTTTATCTCTTGTCTCTTGTTCTATTTTCAAATCATTAGTTAAGTCCTCACCAGCTTTAACACTAGGAAGAGGAAAAGGGTCCAGAGAAGTTTCACTTATGATGTTCTCTCCAACGGCACCGACAAAATCTTTCAGCCGACACATTGCAAATGGAACTGGCTCAAAGCTGTGATCTCCATATTCAACTGGAGTAGAGTGGTCGCCGGTGACACACAGGATGTACTGAAAATTTCCAGTTGCTTCTGCCTCCCAGAGAAGCTTTGCCAACTGTGCAATTGTTCGATCTACAGCTTCTAATCCTTTGACCTTGAGAACACTTGCCTTATCATGTCCTGCATCATCTATTGCCTACAGCACCACAATATGTCATCATGAATCCAAATTTCTAGAAATAAACATAGCTTAGTTTGAAACAAATAAATAATGAGAACAAAAAGAGCAGCATTCCAAGGTTGTTTCTGGTCAATTCACTTAAGCTAATTCATGAAGATCTTATTGAACAAGTTCTATTGGCATCAACGGGGAAATTTTGTCTAAAACCAAGGCAAATCAGCGTGAACTGTATTTTCTTTGAACGCTTATTTTGATCAGCCTTGATTGGAATGAGTGCTTATTGGAATGGGTAAACTCCAACAAGCTATTAATCTCTCCATCCAAATGGGACCGAAGTATAGGGTAGCCTTGCAGCTTTCAAGAGAGTTGAAGGGGCAAAAAAAGGGGAAAAATTGAACATCAAATCGAATGGAAAGATCAAGATAGTTCTCAATTTTGCGTTCTTGGTTCATGGAAGTGTCTTGCTCCATAGCTTCAATAAATACCTGAGAACGACTTCCGTTATTTAAACTCAATAAAAAAACTTCAAGCAATGAACCTAACATTCACTCCAACCATATGATCCAATTTCAAAGAGAACGCCAACCTACCTTTTCGCATCATATTCTCACAAAGGGAAATAAAACTAAATCCATACATCACTCTGTATGCACTTTCTAATTCTATGCCCCAATTCTGAGCATGAAAGCGTACTTCAACACTCATGAGACACTGAAACTTGAAAACAAATGGAAGAGCAAAAACAATCCAAGTATATCAAACACATTTGAAATTGATCCCAAGATCAGTTTCATATCAGCCAAAAAGAAAATGAACACGATGAACAGACAATGGTTTGGCCAAAAAACAAGATAACGGCGTTTTCAAACAAAAAAATAATCTATTTACTTTTCCACGTTTTAGGTCTAAATTTTGCTTTTAATTTCCAAGAAATATGCACCAGAATCAGCCAGCATAAGCACATTTTAGAAAACATGCATAAGATTGTGGTGTAGTCCCAAGAAAATCAATTTAGCCCCTGTTTTGGGCAAAATCTTATAATGAAAGAGAAATCATCCATACATGTGATGAGATTTTCATACCGATATGAAGTATAGAAGTGAAATATTTAGAAGTAAGCAGAGATAAAATTTTGACCTTGATATGAAGAAACCCAAAGTCATAGCCATCTGACCGGCCAGCTTTATGCTCATCTTCTCCGGGTACAAAAACTTGAGGACAAGACTGCAATGGAGCTGAGAGCGCCTTGGCTATTGCTGATGCTTTCGAAGTTAGCAATGTTCGATAATCTCCAGTCGCTCCAGGAGCTTCAAGAATATCAATACCAAGTGATAAGCCCAGGCCAGCAATTATTTTTGTTGGGGCTACCATGCATGGACACAGGCCATGTTTGTTTACAAATGGAGGAACCTGAAATCAGCAACTTAAAAGATGGATATATAAACCATGTAAAGGAACAAATTAGTATCAATCAATATATTGCATTTCCTGATATGTTAAGTCTTTTCATGGATGAAAAATCTGGTGTTATAATATCCAAGTATTTTACCGTGCATGTGATCAAAAGCATAGAAAAATAAAAATTTCAAGTTACAGAACAGCAACAGTTCTTCTTCCAGAATAGCCAACACCATAATTATTTTTAAAGTTTAAACTTTAAATATTGTTAAGTATTTCATAAACAATAATTTATTTGATGTGCCTTCACTTCCTCTGAGGTGGCAGACTGTGTAAATATTGTTATGAACATACCTCAATTCGAATACCACAACCTCTTAATAGGACTACATTAGCTATGTTCTTCCCTTCTGCAGCACGTTTAGCATTCACAGGATGTGAAACTAGAAACTTAGTTATTTCCTTGGACAACTCATTAACAACAGTTGCAGTATTCCTTGCTTCATGAGAATCATCTAAAGCTTCTGCTTTCAAAAGTAAGCGGTTGTCCTTCAATGGATCAGTTCCTGATATGTTTCCACTCAAATTTGGTCCTTTGACAACCACACCACATCTATGCTCTGTTGCATACCTATGAGAAGAATAACCCCCCATGCCCAGGGAAAATAAAACAAAGAAAGAAAGAAAGAAAATGGAAATTATTACTTTTACTGAGCAACTTTACATTAACCTTTGAATTCTAAGATTCTGGTCATCAATTAATCATCCCAAGGGTTGAGAATGAAGAAATATTAGAACAAAATCCTTAAACCAGATAAAAAGAATAAATAGCAACCATATGAGACATACCCCAAAACAAAATTTAGTTTATTAATACATGAAACTGCAATGCTATCAGAATTTATATTTGAAAATGAGAATATGGAAAATGATATATATGATCATATGAAGTTATTGCATTCATGGACAAATAACAGTATATGAAACAAAAATAGCAGCCTTAGTTATCAGCACCTGACTCTGACTTCATATTGTGGGAAAGAAGGAAGCTTCATTCCATCGAGGGCTGAACACAGTATGGGACCTTCTTCTTCAAAGTGTCTGTCAGCCCTCCTACTGGTGACTATTCCAGTTTTCTCATCCAGAGTTGCAAAATTCGACTGTAGAAAGAAAACTAATTAGGTTCTCATTTCATTAAGGTCAAGGACAATCCCCTTTTTATATAAATCCAACAGTAGTACAGAATAAGGAATTATGATGTAACAATAACATTACTCCCCAGGTTAGGAACAAGGGACCAAGTTACTAATGTCATCTCCAGTAGAATGAACACAAAAGTAAGATTCCTTAAGCTTTCAATTTTTTTCTAACAACTTATGGATTGCTTGCAACATCATTCTCCATAAGAATCCACAATGCACACCAATCTCCCACAGAAAAATACAAAGCGCAAGTATAAAGCCATACCTCTCAAGTATAAAGCCATACCTCTCGGCTCTAGCTTTCTAAACAAACAGAAACTGAGATGAAAGTAAAAGGAAATGCTCAAACACATGTACCAAAAGTGGCTATCTTTAAAACAAGATTCAAGAGATGTAAGAACTAGCCTTCTGTCAAGAATAGTGAGAAATGAATAAGTATTACGCATCAGGTAGTCAAATTTGACTAATTAAGCTAGAATTTATTTACAGAAAATAAAAAAGAGAAGTTAAGATCATAGGTCCCCTTGTCTAGAAATAGAAGAAAGCAAGAAAAAAGCGTTAAAAGAATTTTTCAACTTAAGAGCACTATATGTGCTCTAGCAATCTAGCGATCCCGACATAAAGGAACAGATCAAGGGTGCCCAATATCAAATAAAGCATCAATTAACACAAATGCATTCAGGAAAAAGCATGGTCCCTAAAGCATTCATCAGCTTCATGTCAACAAGTATAGTCTTATAAAAGGGAGAAAAAGTCCTCAAGAACATGCCAGAGGAAACAAGTAAATTAAAAGGCAACCTTAAAAGCAATATCACCAGGTGACATTGCCAGTCCAGCTCCCATGGATTCAAATGAACCTCGACCACGATAATAAACTCTAGGATCATAACCCAACAAGGAGAGGTGAGCTGTATCACTTCCACAAGCTAAGCCTACTTCCACAGGGTCCATAAGTCCATTAATTCCAGCAGATGCTACGGCATCCAAGAAGGGCACTTTTGCAGCCTGAAGAGGAGTCTTGTTTCCGAACATTGGCAGTGACACATCACCCAACCCATCAATCAACACAAACGCCACTCTTTTTTTTGGCAGCTGTTGACTTGTTATGTATCTCCCTGCAGTCATCCTTCCCTCTTTTAATATATAAGTATCTGACCTAAATTGGTAATATAACAAACTTCACTTTGATGCTTCAACAAATGGCAGAAACAGCACCTTATCCATTCCCTGGCACTACAATAACAATTCTTTTAGCAACCCAAGTGAATGCATTATGAAGATAGGACCAATTCTATTGAACACATTATTGTAAAATAACATTTTCATACTTTCTTAAAGAAGAAAGATATCTACCATAACAAACAAACTTTAAGTTTATCAAGTCAGTTCAGAGAATTCGTAAACATCAAAATCATCATGCAAACTAAGGGTACTTTGTAATTATGAATCTCCATGATGGAGCTCCTATTGACAACCTGTAACAATAATTTCATATCTGAACTTTGATTCCCCATCACTATTTAAAAATGAAAATTTTCACAATAGATGGGGCAAAAAGAGACAGGAAACTACATTAACTAAAGAAAACAGCAGGTATACTCAGAAGAAAACTCAAAGGGACTTCTTTAAGCACGAACCATACACGATCCGTGAACCCAAGATTGAGAAATGAAAGGGATTAACATGCAACAAGACTAATGAAGCCTTTGCACAATGGGACTTCTTCAGTAGAATAAATCATAATTCCGAAGCAAATTCGAGCTCTCGTTCGGAGATGCAGATGTGTGGAACCCGAATGTTACCTTCTAACAGCTATGATGGCGATCCACTGTTTGGAACCAAAAGAGAGAGGTGGAGGGAGAAAGCACGGCTCTTTTTAGACGTCCACTTTATTCTGTTTTTTTTTTTGGCATCAGATATCCACTTTATTCTGCGCCATCTTATTCATTCCGGTCTTTTCTTATTGGGCCCATATTATATTTTGCTCTGCAACAAAAGGAAAAGATACCGAAGGAAAAATTATAGAGCTATTGATAATGTGATTATGGGGATGTGATGGGGTAATTGGGTTGATTGAGTTGTTAGAGCTATTGTGGCACCAATTTCGATGTTGGCTCTACATTGGACTGGAACTATTTGGTACAATGTCCATGATCAAACAAGACATTAATGTTAAAAAAAATTCATTCCCAGGGGAAAAAATTTATACGCAGAGCAAAGACGATTTTAAGAATTCCTCACAAACAAATTTGCCTCCCAAACTTTACCAGAGCAACAAATTTTTTTGCATACGCAGAGAAAACTCCCAGACATGATCAGACAGTAACAAAATTCATACGTAAGGGCAGAGCAAACATGATCAGACAGTAACATTTCTTTCGAAAATCACAGATTTTGTCTACCAAACTTTGTAACTGAAGATTAGTCGGCTTGCATCCTCTGATCCAAGAGTGTGGATGAGTGAAAACCAGCGACAGGAATGGCGTTCCAAGAAGATGAAAGGAAAAATCTGGTCTCCCAAATTCGCGTCTCCGATCTCTCGTCCACGGCGTTTCTAGTCCTCGACTCAGTCGCCTCTACAGTCCTCTCCTCATCCCGGAAAGATGATGACTAGAACCGATTATCACTCTCCCTTTTTCTCCGACTTTCGCTCACGCTCTGTTTTTCGCCAAAGGAAGAAGATGAACAGTGCCGCGCTTCCCTATAATTCTCATTACTTTCTTTTCCCTTCTTAGGCTTGGGGTTGTGCCTCTTTTTTTAAAAAAAAAAAAAAATATATATATATATATATATATTTTATTTATTTATATTACATTATAAGATATGATATTGTCACTATCAATTTTGGTTACTACCAATATTATTACCACTTTCCCACTGTTAGATCAGAATCTCATCTACCTTTATTGATATTCTGATCTAACAGTAGAAAAGTGGTAGGGACCAAAATTGGTGGTGACAATATCTTATCCCTTAAAGTATATAATGGATCATGAAAATTTTTTTGCTCAAATTAATTAATTTTCAGTCTGGGCAAAAAAAACAATTTTCAGGATATTGGTATTATAATAAAAATATTTCTGAATACAAGACTGTAAATTAATTAATTTGAGATATTGAGGGAAAAAATATATTTCAAGATGCACTACATAATTTAATCTAAATAAATAAAATATATAAAAAATGTCAAACCTCCAAATTAGGGGATAAGCACCTAAAAAGCAGGTAAGGGAAAAGAATGTAATGAGAACCCTGAAGATGAAGCAAAATCACCAAGAGGGGAGGTGAATTGAGGATTTTTAAAACTTTTGAAAAATACTTTGTTCTTTAACAGTAAAGCAGAGATGAATAGAGATGAACAAAGAGTAGAGTAAAAGAGCAAGACATAGATTTATACTGGTTCGGTCCAACCTCTTGACCTACGTCCAGTCCCCAGATTCTCTAGGATTTTCACTATCTCAAATGATTACAAACTCTGTATTCAAGAGTAATTCTCTCACTAGAACTTACTTCCCTTTACAAGTTGTAATCAATGAACCCAATCACCAAGTCCCCAGACTTGTGATTCCTTACAATAAATGATTTACAGATAAGAAACTCTCTCTAAGAGTAGATAAGAATAAACACTGAAGCTCAATGTATCAGAAGATACTTTACAAGTGAAAACTGAAGGAAATGAATGTAGACTTGAATGCAATTCGTTTTTAGTAGATATGTTGGTTGAGAAGACTTGAATGCAGCTCTATTTATACTAAGAGAGCATTAAATGACTGTTGTAATCTTCAATATAATCGTTGCCTTCATTAGGCAAGGTTTAAGTTAAGCTTTGGTTTTCTTCTCTTACTAATCTTCACTTAATCTAGCTGTGCAGAAGTTCAGAGTTGACTTCTTGAAAATAAATCCGTTGGAATAGCAGTTGCTGGATGTAGAAAGCAATCTTTAATTCTTTGTTAACGTGTGCAGAGGGATTATCCAGAAGCATGCAACTTTCTGGGTTTTACATTTAATGTGCTGACGTCACTTTTTGCTTTTGGTTTAAATCTTCAATAAGCATTCTCTAAATCATCTGAAACTCACTAACAAAGTGGTTAAACATAGCTAGGAACATTAGAGAATGATAATAGGAAGTATTAAGATCAAACAAAAAGGTTTCACTAAATCGTCAGATTCGATTTTCAAACTCTGCGATGAAAACTCGAGTTTTGTTTCTCAAAACTCAAGTTTTGGATTTTGACATGTAAAGTCAATTTTAGTCCAAAACATCAAAACTGGAGGTTTTATTCCAAAATTGGCAGTTTTCAAAACATGAAAAACATCAAAGTTCTCTGCTTAGCCAAAACTCGAGTTTCCATATAAAAACTCAAGTTTTCATTTAAATATGAAAACTTGAAGATTTTGCGTCAAGTCAAAACTAGAGGTTTTCATGGTAACTGGCGATTTTCAAAATCTAAGTAAAATTTGAATGCTCTCTGCCAGGACAAAACTCGAGTTTTGAAATCAAAACTCGAGTTTTCATTTAAACATGAAAACTTGAAGAAACTCTGTGCTACGTCTTTTTCGAAAGCTGGTAGTTTTAAAATCTGACTAAACCATAATGTTCTTTCCTAGTTCAAAACTCGAGTTTTCAACTAAAACTTGAGTTTTCACAAATCTTATGAAAACTCAAGAAACTTGAAAACTGGCGGTTTTGAGTAAAAACTAGATGTTTTCAAAAGCTCAAAACTTAGGAGACTCTCTGTATGGCCAAAACTCAAGTTTTCAAATGCAAACTCGAGTTTTGCAATTTTCAGAAAATGCTGAGAAGTCTCTGTGTGATGAAAACTTAAGTTTTCTCTGAAAACGGGAGGTTTTGCTAAATTCAGAAAACTTGAGCTCTTCTCTATAAGGGCAAAACTCGAGTTTTGAAACCAAAACTCAAGTTTTCTTTAAACAGTAAGTTTTTCAACTTACCAAAGAAAAACTTTAGATTTTGTATACAATTGTTGGTAATCATCAAAACCCATAGAGAACTAAAAAACCCTTTTCCCTCAACGCTCTTCCCTTTTAGGGCAGAGATCTGGCCGTTAGATCTCATCTGACAGTCTAGATCTCAGTTTTTTCTTTAATATAAAAAAATTTTAAAAAAATCAGTACCAATCAGTATCATGAAATATCATTTTAGTATCAGTAATACTCTAAAATATTCTTAAACTTTTTTCAAGATCGTAAAGTATTTTTCAGTATTAGTCAATACCCTGAAGTATCTTTTTAGTCTCAATCCATATCCTAAAAAAAATTAGGATACTTTTTTTTTAGGTTATTGAATGAAACTAAAAACATATTTCACAGTATTGACTGATAATATTTCATGATCTTGAAAATAATTTTTAAGATCTTATAAAATTATTTCAAGGTACTCGCTGGTATTAAAAAAATACTTTAGCATACTAATTGATGCTATAAAAAAAAGTTTTATTAAAAAACAAACAGATTAGATCTGGCAGCCAGATCCTCCCTACAAGAGACAAGCATACCGTGCTCATCCTTGAAAAACCCGTTCCGACTCATGCGAGGTTCATTTAAAGGAGAAGATGGAAAAGGAAGAGTACGAAGGGAGACGTGTTGCTATTTTTATGAATAGCCTAGAAGGAGAAGCAGAAGTATCAAACAAAGAAGGATGAATAGCCCAGAAGGAGAAGCAGAAGTATCAAACAAAGGTCCTGAAAGCTTAGAGAAATAGCAAATGAGATTCTATAATAAGGATAAAAGTAGTTAGGAGGGTCATGGAATATTGTATTGGAAATTCTCTTCCATCTGTGATGAGTATATATTTTATGATTAAATAGGTGTATATTTTACGAGATTTGATTGAAATTATTGATATTATATACCTATTTAATTATCTTTTATGAACGTTTCCATAATTAAATGAAACTTGGGATCAAAGAATAAATCGACATAAAATCTACTCATATCTTATTTTTATTGTGAAGGAAATATTAGCTGATTTGGAAAGAAGTAGAAAAGGCAATAAGAGGATATGCAATCAGCCAAACTTAATGGCTCCCTGCAAGAAAATAGAAACAAAATCATTTGTTTGATCTGATGGAGTAAATTACAAGATATGAGATATCTTTTTAATAAGAAAAGGAGAATCAATGACCCAAGATCTAAATTATTATAAATAAGGAAGTAGAGACAAGCAATGGAAGACGAAGGCAGATCAAGGGAGACGCAGAACGAGAAGGAAGGAACAAAGAAGTAGAGGAGTAGAGGCTGAGCATTTCATTTCTCTTCATCATCCCCACGGAAGGACTGTGGAGGCGACGAAGAATCTTTTTTTCCTCTCTCTCCTTCTTCTTTGAACCTGAATTTTCTTTTTTTTTCTTCTTTTTTTTAAATGAATTTGAATAAAGCCATGTGTGGCTAGTTTGTTTTGCAACCTAGAGAATCTATGAACTTGTTTGGGTTTTAGAGATTATTCCCACTTTTTAGTTTTGATTAATTTTATTTAGTTTATTTAATCCTGTGTTTATCGCTATTGCTTAGTGAGTGGCCACCATTGAGCATGTTTTGGGATTTAGGGTTGAACTTGGAAGAGGGAATCCTAAATTGACCTTGGGAATAAATAATGTGGAATTAGGTTTAAATTTAACGTGAAGTTAGGTTTTAATCTAATTTGCATCTAAGATAGGAATATACCTAGAAGCTCCGCATAATCAAATTAGAGTGAGGCCGATTTAAAACGCGTCTTACTTAATTGTGTGAGGCATTACATAATTAATTAAGATAGGTATATAAATGGACCGGAAGGCATTTATAGACATTAATACTCTAGATTAGCTGATTAGATTAAGTCAAAGTTAATTTAGTGGGGATAAAATCTAAGAATCAAATAAGGGATTAGTGACTCTAGGTTGCTCATTTAATTATTGTGGTAATTTTCTTATTTTTATTTTAGTTTTAATTTCTTTTTCTTAATTAAATTCAATTTTTGTTTTCCTCAACTTAAACGAAATTGTGAGATTAATGCTTAACTAAAGTTGTGATACCAAGTCCTCGTGGGAACGATATCTTACTTACTCTTTATTACTTGATACGGCCCGTGCACTTGCGGAGTTTTTTTAGGCTTAAAGTTTTGCCCTATCAATCTGTATGACTCCCTCCTCCCTTACAGATTTCTTTTATGTTATCTTAGCTTATTACCTATGAATACAGTGTTAATTCAATCATTGTAATCACATAATTATCTTATGACAGTATATGAATAGAGAGATCTAGAATTCATAAGCATTCTATTTTCCTGATCTGTTTTAGCATAATTTGACCATAACATTGGTGCTCTCATTAAGAGTTTTGAATGGCGGACAATACCAGGCTAAATGAATTACAAATGAAGCAGAAACGTACCAACAAATTTGTTGAGAATGCCAAAGAATAACTCACGAAATTGGAGAAGCTGATGGAGGCAATGTTGATTGAGCTGGAAAATGTTGACAAACAATTGAAGGGTTCCAACTCGGGAGATCAAATCGGTCAGTGTACACCTGAAACCCACATTACTCAACAGGGGTATTATCTCAATACAAACACGCGTCAAGTGAAGCTCAATTTTCCCCGTTTTGACGGAACGGAGCTCTATAGTGGATCTTTAAGGCTGAATAGTATTTCAAGTATTTTGAGGTACTCAACGCCCAATGATTGGTCTCGCCTCGGTGCATATCAGCATATGGACAGCAATGTCCTCCCCTTGTTCCAGATGCTTGATAAAGCCCATCACATCCCTCACTGGACCTCGTTGATACTAGTTGTGGAGGAACAATATGGACCTTCGCAATTTGATTATGCTCAGTCTCAGCTTTTCATGTTGACGCAACAAAGCAAATTGGAGGAGTACAACAACCAATTTATGGCGTTAGCCAACCTGACGACAAATATTCCCGAAGCTGCAATGTGCGATTGCTATTTGGGGGGACTGAAACCCAAGTTACACTAAGATGTTTTGGTTCAGAAGCCAAGAACCCTCCTACAGGCAATGACTCTTGCAAAGCTATTTGCCGAGGCAGCTAAGTGAGGCAAACCTAGTAGAACCGACAGCCTTAACAATATTGGGGGCGCACCTTGGACTAATAAGGGACACTCGACTTGAGGCTTTAGTTCAACCAGTAAGGGGTATTTGAATCTGTCATTTGGTTCAAGCAGCTCATCCCCAATGGAAAGTGGTGGTGGCAAGATGAACCTACCACCATTATTACCTACACCCAATTGCCTCTCACTCAAACGGATGATGCCAGCTGAAATGCAAGTAAGGCGAGAGAAAGGCCTGTGCTACACTTATGATGAGAAATTCTCACCGACTCATAGATGTCAAAGGAGACAATTGATGATGATGATTGAGGAAGACAAACCCAAAGTCCCTATAGAAACAGAGATAGAAGAGCCACTAGCAGATGCGACATTACATCACCTATCTTTGCCAATGTCTAACGGCACCCATGGCAATGCTACTATTCGCTTCACCAGCATGATACAAGGTCAAAAGATACATATATTATTGGATGGGGGAAGTTCAAACAATTTCATTCACCCCCGCATGGTACAACATCTGAACCTCGCAATCGAACACACCAAAGAAGTTCGAATCCTTGGTGGCATTGGTCAAATCATGAGAACCAACCAACAAATCCTCAACGTGCCTATCCAAATTTGTAGGTATACTGTCTACCTTAATATGTTTGTTTTACCTATTGCTGTCATGGACATGGTTATTGGTGCAGGTTGGTTAGAGACCCCGGGTCCCTACGTCGCCAACCATAGCACATCTACCATAAAATTCCTAAAGGATCGGCAATGGGTCACACTTAAGGGGTTTAGAGGACATACAACATCACCAATCCAGTACCACCATTTAATGCGATTACATCACACCAAGGAAGTGGCTGAATTCTTCCTCTTGGACTTGGTAGATCGAACTACACCTGATCCTAATAACTCGACTCCAGTGGCGCTACATTCTATTTTATGCGAATTTGATTATGTATTCATAACCCCTATGGGCTACGACCAACACAAGGACATGAATGTGCTATTGAATTGTTGCCACTCACAGTACCTGTATGAGTGCGTCCCTACCAATACCCAGTGAGTCAGAAGGCAGAGATTAAGAAGATCGTAACTAAGCTACTAGCTAACGGTTTAATACAACCCAGTAATAGTCCATTTTCGGCACCAGTTGTTTTGGTCAAGAAGAAGGACGGCACTTGGAGATTTTGCTTCGATTACCACGCGCTCAATGTGGTGATAGTCAAGGATGCTTTTCCGATGGCTATCGTGGATGAACTTTTAGACGAGTTGTTTGGCTTTGTTTATTACTCATAGCTAGACCTCAGATCTAGACACCACCAAATTCTGATGAAAATGAAGATAGAGAGTGAACTGCATTTTGAACTCACCAGGGGCTATATGAATGGATGGTCATGCACTTTGTGTTGGAATATTTAATTTGGTAATTAATATTCCGTTATTTTTATTTGACCCACATTATTGCTGGTTTTGTAACCGTCCATTAATACTGTAACGGCCCAATTAATACACAGTTAATACGCAATAAGTGCGTATTCAATTCGTTTCCTTTTGTAGCTTTATGATGGCCAGAGGGGAGACATACGGTGTAATTCTGTCTGGTCCCCTGAACCTGCTCTGACTTTAGAAAAAGCACACCATCTGCAGATTCAGAGAGAAGGGTCAGAAGGACAAAGACTCGGTGCTCGTTCCTGGTTGCTGGCTTGGATCTGTTCCTGTCTGGAGACTCGAAGTTTGTCCCTACTAGCTTCTGGAGACAAATCAATGGTGGGAGGTATTTGTGATCTCTGCTTCATTTTCCTCATTGATCTTATGCTATTCGGTTGTTCAGCATGATAAGATCGCTTAACATTTGGTATCAGAGCAGATTATATGCCTCTGCCTTGATTTTTCTGGATTGAGTCTCGGTTTGATTTTTCATGAAAAATCAATGAGTTCAACCGGGTTTTCAGAATTTCTCTCCTGTTTGTTCTTTGGAATCTATGTCTGATTTTCCTTTTGATGAGATTTCCTGATAAATTTTAATATATGTTTGAATCAGTTTCGAAAATAATGTCTTAATTTTGAAATCTCGATTTGATTTCCTTTAGTTTGAATCCTTGTTTAGATCTAAGATTTTTTCATTTAAAACTAAATGTTCTTAATCTTAGTATGGGTTTCTTGGATTCTTTTGAGTTTCTTAACGTCACTTTTATGGGAAAAATATGAAAACTCTTTGGTTTTGATCTGTGATTTTCCCTTTTTGATGGAGATCTGAGCTCTTGTTCATGCTTATTTTTCGATCTGGATTTTGCTTGATTATCCATGAACGTTGCCATCGGAATCTGGATTTTTGAATTGTGTGATTATATTGAGCATATTGTTCTGGATAATTATTAATTTTTGGTGATTATTTTCGGTCATTGTTGCATGAAAATCACCATCCTTTGAACTTCTCGATTGCCTGAGAATCGCCGTGAAATATGGACCACAACGGCATAAGGATCGCTGGAAAACTGGATCTGGAGCACTCTGTTTCCGGCGGCTGTTTCAGATCACGGTGGCATCTCAGATCATAGCAGCCGCAGATCCTTCCTGTCGCATTCAGATTTGGCGATTGGAGCTGCCGGTAAAGCTGCCTGGAGTTGCCGAAAAAGGTGATCTGCATTTGCAGATCAGGCAACAGGAACCAGGTCAGCGACTGGAACCGGGTTGAGATCTAAGTATTAAGGATCCGATTATGGGGGAAAATGACACTTGTGTAATTTTGAAAGATTTTATATTTACATATTGTAATTTTTGGATTTAAATATAATAATCGGATTTTTGCTTAAGTTTCGGATTCATGTAATTATTATATATTATGTGGTTTGCATGCATTAATTATTATTTAATTATACATGCAATATTAAGTCAAATAATATGCCAACATGAATATCCAATTTTATATTGATATTGCTTATGGTTTGTTGCAATATTATTATTTTTTAAAAAATATATCTTAATGTGGAACCTTAGACCAGTGGGCCAATTGTTCATATGAGTTGAGCAATTATTCTGGGCATTTAAGTCTTTTTATTTCCTTCTTGGAAAATTATTAGACCCTATTGCAATTTTTAATCACCTTGGCCATACTTATTTATTTTCTTGGCAACCTGTTTTATGTGAAATGTATTTTATTACATTAAATTGATTTGTTTAAATTGAGAAAAGTTAATTTTGGCAACTTTCACATTTTGAAAATTTTTTGAAAAACTATTATTATTATTTATGAGCTGTTTAATTGTCTAAATATTTGGAAACATTTACTTTAGACAATTATATATCTCTTTCAAATTGTTGAAACCAAATTTGAGGTGAATTATGCCAAAATTAATTCTTTAAACATTATTTGGATACATAAAACAGTAGGAGGATTTTTCTTTTAATCTGATTATTTCGTCATTTTTGGATCAAATTAATCAATTAATCCCTCCATTAAGATGTGCATATATTAGATTTTGTTGATTAAATTAATCAATTAAATTCTCATTAATGATTTGTGCATATTTGGGATCCAAATGCACAAGATTAATTTTGATAATTAATATTGGTAATATTAATTTAATCAAAGTGGGAGGATTGTATTTAGTCATTCATGTTGATTAAATTAATTCGTTAAGTCCTCCATAAAGCTGTGCATATACAGATTTTAAGTGCACATTATTGATCTTTGTGATTAACTTGCATACTAGAGTAATCACCTATGGATTTTAGAATATCAATCTTTAAAGGTGAGTAAATATTTTTATTCACATTAATGATTTAGTTGTTTAAATTAATTAAATTCATATTTCTTTTGACATTGTGTGTATGGTATTTACATTGTACATATTTGATATTAGTGATTAGTATACATATTTGTTAAAGGAATAGCTACAACATCTTTATGCACATGTTGTATGTATATTTAATCACATAAGGTTATACCATATCAAAATTATGATCATATGTACAATTAATATATACAATAGTGTGATGTCTTTGTGATGAGTATGTAGAACCAAGGAGTAACTAAAACATCCTCACTAGGCACATATGCTATATTTTGTTCTAATGAACAAAATACATCACATAAAGATTTGAAGACATCAATTGTAATTAAATATATGGTTATAATTAATCTTTGCCCACAGGAAGATAATTATAATCATAGTTTTAATTAGGGTGAAATGGAACAAAATTATATTTTCTAAGTAGCTCACAGGTATTAGGGGATATAACTGCATTCTAGTTTCATCAATTCGAGATAAATTCATGTTATGCTAATGTCTTTGCTCACAGGTAGACTTTAGTGATACGAATTTATAATGATATGGTTAATTGGAATAGAAAATCAAATTATATTCTTAATTTACCTGCAAGAATTAAGAATAAATAAATAATTTGATAGTTTTATCCTAAAGTTATATATGGATCTAATTGAATTATAACTTTAGCCCACAAGCAAGTTATATGTCAGTAGATTCATGTTTTTTAAGCATGATTTACATTGGTAAATCATAATATGATTTATTAGTCTCAAATTTTAGTTATAAGCATATATGTTCAATACTATGCAGTCATACAACCTGCGAATTTCTCTGATATGTAATGTAACATTCCCTGTGCTTTAACAGTTAGAAGTCTTATGTATGTACGGGTCTGCACAAGATCTGACATTGCATTTACTGTTGGAATGCTAAGGAGATATCAGAGTAATTCAGGTACAAACCACTGGAGAGCTACAAAGAAAGTATTGAGATACCCTTAAGGGACTAAAGAGTACATGCTTAAATACAAACGAATCGACAATTTGGAAGTGACTGGTTACCATGATTCAGGCTATACTGGCTGCATTGACTTAAGAAAATCCACTTCAGGATATATATTTTTATGCTAGCCAATAGAACTGTATCATGGAGTAGTAAAAAGCAATCTTTAATTGCTACTTCCATTATGTAAGTTGAGTTTATCTCTTGTTTTGAGGCTACCTCACATGGTGTATGAATGAAGAGTTTCATTTTTGGGCTTAGAATTATGGATCCAATTTCTAGGCCATTGAGGTTATATTGTGACAATTCAGTTGCTGTTTTTATGGCTAAGAACAATAAAAGTGGTAGTCGAATCAAGCATATCGACATTGAGTGTCTAACCATAAAAGTACGTGTTAAAAATAAAACAGTGGTTATTGAACACATGAGCACTGAATTGATCATTGCTGATCCTTTAACTAAAGGCATGCATACATTGAAATTTCAGGATCATGCAGAAAGAACGGGACTTGGTTCCCATATGTGATTTTCGTTGTAAGAACGATGTTATTTATGAAACTCTATTTGCGATATTTTCTCATTCAGTATTGCGCATACATTCATTTTGAGAAATATCATTAAAGTTTGGACCTAGAATAAACTTAGGGTTTATTCATTAAGCTACTTGGGCTTGGGAAACATGATGCACTGTGATACATGGAAGATATTACTCACTTTAAGAGGAACTATCGCCATGATCCATGCATTTTATTTTTCAGTGGTATATACTAGCTTCTGGAGACAAATCAATGGCAGGAGGTATTTGTGATCTCTGCTGCATTTTCCGTATTGATCTTATGCTATTCGGTTGTTCAGCATGATAAGATCACTTAAATTTCTAACACTTTGGGCTCACGAATGCCGCAATGACTTTTCAGGCACTGATGAACACAATCTTCCAGCCTTTCCTGCGTAAATTTGTTCTTATCTTCGTCGACAACATCCTTGTGTATAGTGCTACTTGGGAGGAACATTTGACACATGTCAGGACCGTATTAACCATGTTGACACATCACAGGTTGTTTGCTAAAAGGTCCAAGTGCACCTTCGGTCAACAGAGAATTGATTATTTGTGGCATGTGATCTCTGCTAAAGGAGTTGGATGAGTCCAAAATTCAAGTGGTTCATAATTGGTTCATTCCACAAACCGTAACCCAACTGAAGGGTTTCCTATGGCTTAGTGGGTATTATTGCAGATTCATTAAGCAGTATTCTCAACTTGCTGGGCACTTAACCAACCATTCCACAAATCGGTGCTCTGGTTTAGGTTAAATTACAACCATACCGACAACATTCAGTTGATCTTTGCAACTACCAAAAGCTTGCCTTACGGTATTTTGGTCCTTTTAACGTTCTAGAACGAATTGGTAGTGTGGCCTATTGACTGGAATTACCTAAACAGGCCAAAATTCATCATGTTTTTCATGTCTCACTGTGAAACAATTTGTGGGTTCATAGTTACCACCTCCCACTATTCAATTGCCTTTATTGTCTATTCTGGAAGGCCCCATTATTTCTCCTATTCGAGTCCTGAAGTCTAGAATTATACAGGACGGCACCACGTGGATTAAACAATTTTGGGGTACAATGGGATGGTTTCTCAGTAGAAACTTGGGAAAATGTAGATGAGTTATCCCACTCATATCCTACTCTAGACCTTGAGGATGAGGTCCCATTTGATGGGTTAGGTAATGTAATGAATGAAGGACAGTTGAACTCAGTCACAGATGGCCTGATAATAAGGAGGGATGAAGAGCCCATAAGGAGAAACAGAAGAATCAAGAAGGTCCTGGAAGCTCAGAGAAATAGCAAATAATGAGAGTTTATAATAAGGACAAAAGTAGTTAGGGGGGGTCATGGAATATCGTATTGGAAATTCTCTCCCCTCTGTATGATTCCCCCCTCCCTTGTAGATTTCTTTTCTGTTATCTTAGCTTATTACCTGTGAATGCAGTGTTAATTCAATCATTGTCAGTTTTATATATTAATTTAGATAATTGTCTTAACCGTTTTTTCTATCAATTAGTTAAAATAACCTTCATAATTAGAATCATATGGTCCACTTGCTACGCGTCAATTTTTGTATTGCAATTCCATTGTTAGCTTCAACTGCTGCAATGTGTGTTTGTTAAGTCTCAATTCAACCTGTACACTGTTCATTTAAAATTTTGCATTTTTTTATTTTTCTTAAATTAAAACCTCATTTTCAAGGGGGGAACCCCCCCGCCGGCCCGCCCCCTCGCCCCCGGGTCCTGTCTTGTGATTTTGGCAACAAGGTTATTTTATTTTGAAAGATAATTTTTTTCCCCCTGGCCATTGCCGTTGCCCGTCGGCCAGATCTGATGCAAGGTACAAAGACTGGAATAGAATACATTTTAATTGTTGTATTAAAAAAACTACAATTAATTGACATAAAAATGAATATCTTTCCCTCTCGTTTCCTTTCCTTGAGCAGAGCAGAGAAGCAGGTCAACAATGGCGTGGACTTCCTCCGCCATGTATGCGATCTGAAAATCAAAACTTTGTTGCTTATTAGGTGAGCTTTATAGAAAATCAATGCCCCTCATTATCTTCTAACATTGGACTAATATTTCCTTAATTTGATATGGGGATCATTTGCATCTGCAGATTTCGAATGGGAGGAGCGGTTTGGAAGATGTTTAAACGAAGAGATATCATTAGAGAGATAGTTGAAGAACATGAATGCAATTTTTGATTCTGATGTCAACTTTGATCCGATGAACTGAGGGTTGGAATTAGTGCAACGAACTGAAGTTGATTTGTTTGCTAATTGGAGAAAGAGTTACTGTAACTGGAGGTAAGAATTCCCCTTTCATTTTTGATTCATGTTGGACTGGTTTAGAAATATATATACAAGTATGGTCTTGTTATTGTACTGTATTGTTCTATAATTGGTGTAACTTGGGTGTCGTTAATTTGTATTATCGCTCCATGAAGATGTTGGGCAATGTAGCTGTGGAATGAGGATATGTATTATTGCTCTTTGATTTTGGTGCTGTATTCTTGTGTTGTGTTTAATTTTGGAGGCCATTTTGCTATACCAGATTTATCTTGTACACTTTGTTCAAAGGGGACTGTGAAAGTTGAACAAAAGGTATTTTGGCTATTTTACCTGTGCTCCTTCAAACTTCTTTGTAATCAGTAAAATTGGGAGGATTTGATTGATAATAACTTCCTTATAGGAGACTTAATTGTCATTTTCCAATCTTTATATGGTCTTTAATATAAGACCTTTTGCAAAATTTAGTGAAATATTTATTATATATATTTTCAAAAATGCCCTTTTATGCAATTAACTCTAAAATTATTGGGAAGAATCCTCTTTGACTTTATTACGGAGGTTAATGACTTCAATTAAGTGTAGTTTTGGAATGTTTTAGTCTTTTCCTCAAGACATTGCCTATTTTTAACTATTTTATGAAATTATTGTTACTTGTTAGGCTTCTTCAGGACAAAAATTAAACTCAGCCAAGCAAGTTCTCCACATAAAAATGGCATCATGGAATTCAGTCCCACTTCTTGTGTCATACGAAGTATTGGGTTGGTTGACTTTTGTTTGCTGGTCTTTCAGTTTCTACCCCCAAGTTTTCTTGAATTACCGCAGAAAAAGGTTCCAACTAAATATATTGTTATCTCACAAACGCAACGTCCATGCTTTTACTTCTTTCCTTTTATCATTCTAATTTGCCTCATTCTTATGGGTGTTGGAAATGGTTATTGGATTTCAGTGTTGTGGGATTGAACTTTGATTTTGTGGTGTTAAATCTCACTAAGCACTTATCCTATCTAGTATACAATTTATCTCTATACTTCAGCCCTACTGTTCAGAAGCAATACAAAGACAAGTACGGTCAAAATGAGGTTAGTTCCTTGTACAACGAGCTTATAAATACTAATTCAAAGCTCATAGCTTTTATATTTAAAAACCATAATAAATTCCATTTGTGTTTCAGATGATACCTGTAGCAGCAAATGATGTTGCTTTCTCATCTCATGCTGTTCTACTCACTGCAACTACCTTGTTCCAGATTGCTATTTATGAAGTATCATAATCATTTTTCAACTGAGATTTTTGTACTTTCAATATTTTTGTTCTTTTTAATTTCTGTGTTATTGTTGAAATTACTGATTGTCGTTTGTTATTGTAGCGTGGAGATCAGAAGGTGTCCAAAATAGCTTGTGGAATTGTGTCCATTGTTTGGTTAATTGTCGCAATATGCTTCTTCAAAACTCTGTCCTCACACCATTGGCTCTGGCTTCTCTCTGTATTCAAGTATGTTGTGCTTTCTTAACTAATTTCCCCCTGTTCGAGCTACCTTCTGTGACATCAGTTTTCTACGCTTAACTTCACAGATATATGTTACAAGATTGAATACCATGATGCATCAATGTTTATTTGAGATTGATCTCATTCTAATTAACTCTGTTTTTTTTTTTTACCTTGAATCTAATCAACTCTGTTGAAATTAACCATTTTGCAGTGTTGCTCAAGTTTGTTTGACAACGATTAAATATATTCCTCAGGTCAGGATTTATTTGACTTAGTACTCAATTTTGTATTCAGCTTCTTGTTATGGAAGTTGTACTGCAAGGAACATGTTTACCAAACCTTATGTTGAAAATCATATTTCTGATGATGAAAACTATGAGGATGACAACGAACCATATCTAACTAAGTGAAGTTAATTAGTTAACTACATGGATCACCCAACATCATCGTTCTTTATTAACAACCAAATCTTTAGATTATCATTTGTCTATAGATTCCATTTAATAACTTTATCAAATGTCATTCTTCGCCTTTCTATACTGCTCTTCATACGACTAAAGACCACGTGCTCAACTCTTTCCATTGATGCCTCTAGTGGCCCTTTTTTTTTTTTTGCATATGTTTGAACCAACTTAAGATTTTCTACCATTCTGTTCTCAATAAATGCCGTGTCAACCTTTTCTTTTGATTCACCTAAAATTGCTTTAGCAACCTTCCCAACCCTTATGGATGCTTCATCCCACATGATGTTAGCACTTCCTTGCAACTCTTAATCACCCTCCTCCAATAGTTTTCTTTTGAAAATTTGTTGTTTCTCACCTTTTAGCTGCCACTACTTGATACTAGGCTTTATAACTTGTTGACACTTTTGTTTTCGTCTCTTACAAAGAACATCAAGGGTCAAGACCCTAGTGCTTAATATGAAGCTTTCCCCAGGAATGAATCAGCAGTCTTTACATAATCTTCTATTTGGATTACTTACCAAAAAGAAATCAATCTACTCTACGACCTTGAGGCTCCACTCTTATGTATTGTAAGAATATTATGCATTTATTATTATTATTATCTTATTATTATGATTAGATATAGATATATTTCTATCTTAGGATATTTTCTATTATATCTCAATTAGTTTGATTTACTTTGATTTGATTAGATTTTATGAAATTCTAGGTTTAGCTCTAGGTTTGCCTATATAAAGGCTTATATGTACTCTTTCAGATTCAGAGATTAAATAAGAATTATATTTTTTCTCTCAAAGTTCACATGGTACCAGAGCTTGGTTAGTTCTTGGCCAATTTGAGTTTTTCGGTGGCCGCTGTCACTGTAGCGTGAACCGTATTGTCGCGTGAACAGTGACAGTGGCCAGATAGAGTGTTTGTATCCGTGAGGTTGCTTTTCTGTGAGGTTTTCACTTCCTGCAAGATTTTCAGATTCCGGTGACATCATCGTTTTCTGATTATGGAGTACAACTAATATTCAACCCTAGTAATGTTTGGGGCACAGTTCTTCATCAACATCATCGTTGGTGGTAGTTCCTCTGTCATCGTGCCTCTCATCTCGTCCAACGACTGGTCCCATCGTCGTTTCCGGCACAGTTCTTCATCAACATCATCTGTTGGTGGTAGTTCCTTTGTCATCGTGCCTCTCATCTCGTTAGACGACTGGTCCCGTCGTCCTCAACTCGTGAGCACAGTTCTTCATCAACAACTCATCTCCTCTTCGACACTATCATCGTTGTCAAGCTTTTCATCGTTGTTGGTGTTAGTTCCTTTGTCATCGTGCTTCTCAACTTGGCAGACGACTGGTCCCGTTGTCTTCAACTCGTCCAACGACTGATTGTAGCTGCTGCCCGTCAAACTTGTCGCAGTTGCTGCCCGTATCTACTGCTCTCTAAATAGGCCTCTGAGACTCAAGAAGTATAAGTTTAAGGGGTAGTGTTAGTAATATAAAGTTGTATAAGCAAGTTGGACATGATTTACATCTATGATCTAACTTGAGGGGGAGTGTGAGAATATTATGCATTTATTATTATTATTATCTTATTATTATGATTAGATATAGGTATATTTCTATCTTAGGATATTTCCTATTATATCTTAATTAGTTTGATTTACTTTGATTTGATTAGATTTTATGAAATTCTAGGTTTAGCTCTAGGTTTGCCTATATAAAGGCTTATATGTACTCTTTCAGATTCAGAGATTAAATAAGAATTATATTTCTTCTCTCAAAGTTCACATGTACAATGTAATGACCCTCCTATGTTAACAATCTTTAAATCTTTATTAAGTTCCTTAAAACTAAAATCTCCACGAGCTCTTGTATAAGGTCTTGCATCTTTGCTGACATGGCCATCAATGTTTCCATTGATGGAAATCTTTTCATATTGTCAAATGCCTCAAACCAACCCACTAAATATTCTAAACACTTTCCTTAAGATATGCTTTTTCCCTTGCCTAAGGTGCATAGCCACTGTTAGATAATCATAATAAAGGGTTAAAAGTTGGTTAGAGGCAGTTAGTACAGATAGCCGTTGGGAATAATTACAGCTGTTAAGAGTATGAGTCATGGCCATTTCCTCCATAGATTTACATGTCAAAGTCCTAATATTCCAAATTCCTAATTTGATCTTGCTCTTTTGGAATAACTTCTTTCCCATATCCGAGTTCACATAAATATGAAAGCTTTTGCTCATTTAACATAACATTTGGGTGTAGCGGCTGTAGGTCATTTGACACTGTACGTGATCCATACAACGCATTACTTTCAGATAACAACCTAATATTAGCACAATATTATCTTTTATCTATGTCATGGGGATTTCTGTAGAGTTTTATGTTGGTTGTTGAGTATCTAAGATTGCCTGTATCTTTTATTCAAGATTCGGACTAGCTATAAACTTATGGCGAAGTTTTAAAAACATATTTCTAACCTGATCTAAGTTCATAATCTGCTTTAGAACCTTTTCTTAATTGGCTTTGATTTGTTTGAAGATTGTTCTTCATTCTTTTGGTTGGGGAGTACTTTTGACACATTATGTATTGCCCATGGCCATTTCCACTTGTAATTAATGAGTTGCTAATGCAGGCTGTCATGAACTTCATGAGAAAAAGTACAGAAGGCTGGAGCATTGAGAACACTTTACTTGATTTTTCAGGAAGTGTTGGAAACTATTCTCAAATGGTCATGCAGTCAATAGATCAAGGTTTGCATTGACATGTCCTTTAATTTTATAGCACGAATTATGCTGAGTTTACAATATATTAGTGACAAAATTTCAAATCTCAGGTTCCTGGATGAACATCTATGGAAATATAGGAAAAGTAATGCTATCTTTGGTATGGATCATTCTCTCAACCTAATGTATATGGAATGACTATAAAGTGTTAATGGTGATGTATTTTGGCAATTGCAGGTTTCTATATCGTTTGACATTCTGTTCATGATCCAACATTATGTGCTATATCGGCACAATAAAGGCCCAAGTGCAAAGACTGCCCCAGAAGTTGAGATGGCCAAGTCTATTGATAGACCAATGGTAAAGAATGTCTAGTATTTGTGGTGGTTCATAAGTCAGCTTTGAATGAAATCATTCTCTAGAAATGTTAACCCATAGATCTAAGAAAAGTTTTAGAGTGGTCGGTATGTTATAATAATTTAGGGATTATTCCGATTAATTGATTTGTATGCCTCACAGGAGACTACCAAAGTGATTGAGCAAGGTTAAAATAAGCCCATTATAATAAAGTTTACTGTAAAATTGTACGAAGATGGGAGAAAAGTTAGTATAGTTTGAGGCAGCATATTTTAGAGCCCAAAATACATAGTCATACAAGTACTCCTCCAGTCCTTAATATAAGACATATTTATCTTATTTGATTATATTAAGGAAGTTAGGTAAGTTAGTTAATATGACATGTATTTTTTAAAATGCCCTACTCATCTTCCTTAATACCCTCCTTCCCTATCCTCCTCAATATGGAAAGGATTGACAAATATGAAAACTATGTCTTATATTTAGGACCGAAATCAACTCCCTAAATATGTGTTGTATTAAGGGCTGGAGGAGTATTTCATAGAGTATATCTTAAAAACATGCACATATATCCTTAAATTTTTATTGCTATTAGCTTTCATGAGACTCTAATTACATTGCTTTTCTACTAATTTTTTTCACAACGAAGGTATCTTAATATTATGATATCGTATGGTTCAAGGAAAAAAGGCCTAAGTTATCTTCTTCCGTAATGTTTTAGACCCAGTATCTAAGATTTATACCAACAGCTCCCAAAAAATAAGGTTTTTAGACAGTGCAGGTGAGAAGATATGGTATCAAGAAACTTGGTTTTATTCAGTAGAAGTTCTAAGTGACATTACTAGTATGCTTTGAGCATGGTGTAGACATAGTTAATAATGAGGCACTAATTCCATTATCTATGGTTTTCAGATGAAAAGTTTTAAAAACATTTCTTATGGAACCTGACGGTTCACTAAATTAACAAGCAAATATCTGCAAGCATTACAGAAATTTTGTTGACTTTCCATATTTAGTGACATTTGATATAATCATTCGGAGTTATTTAGGGAGTCATCATCACATTTTAGGGATATTTTGATTCATTTTCTGCAGAATTGGGCTCAATGATATTTTTGTGAATTATTGGTAAACATAGATAAAATTGAGTAAAGATTGGTTTAAAGCAGGAAAATATTCTTTTTGATTGGATTTCATATGGTAATTTCAGGAATTACTATTGAAGGAAATGGAGATAGAAGAAATTGAGAAGATGCCTCTAGTGCCATAGCACTAGACTTTTGAGGCCGCAGCTCGATACTGGGGAAACAATGATTGTGCTCTGTGTTGTTGTAGCACTATACTTGCGGTTCTGTAGCACCATCTCAGACCAAAAACACACTTGAGTACTATAATCACCGCTAACATTGACCATAGTTAATGCGCAATTGCATTGTTGGACCAATTTTTTGTGGGAACAATAGTCTATTTATTATTTTATTACTTGATACGGCCTTTGCACTTATATAAATTAGGTTTAATATATTTTGTGCCTATTGTATGTGTTCAAGGTGGAAGACAGATATGCCTTTTCATTGTTCTTTGGTGTCTTCTTACCTTATTTTTATTTTTTGGTAATATGTCTTCTTACAATTTTATTCATACAACAATTCAGGCTATCAGTTGAGGAATATTGGCTAGTGAAGCCTGAACCTTCTCTGAGAATGAGATTGAGAGGTCAACACCTTGTAAATACTTCTCATAAGCTGCTAAGTCATAATGGCATGTCCACACATTGCTGCCAGACTGACCTTTGCCCCTTCAGTCTCTATACAACAAAGAGCTTCCCTGATAGTTGCCTGATTGCCGCTATAGCACTAGTGGGTTCATCAACCATGGAGACCTGGCAAACAGTATCAACCCTTCTGGAGCTATCCAATAACGTTCTGGTGTAGTAAAAACGTGATCGAGCACACTTCCCAGGAACTGATTGGCATTTCTTGCTGCAACCTCTACAGCTTCTGATATGGCTATTCCTATTCCAGGGCTTGATGGATCCTTTTCAAGGATTCTTTCACCTGCTTCAGTGGTTGTAGATGGACATGGAAGTACTTTTGCATCCCAAGTCTGCATCATCAATCTCTGGTATGGTTTCAGATCAAAAGATGCACAAACTTTTTTGCTTGTCTCGCCATGGATCAAGGGATCAACGATGCTCAAAATATCACCTTGACAAAAGTATTGTTTGTCTAGTAATTTTGGCATCTGAGGTTTGTTTGTCTATATTTGGGTTTCAAAGGTTTGTGTATGTTCAAAGAGATGGGAGGGTCGTGTAGTTTGGGCATAGAGTGGGAATAGTAGTTTAAACTTAGTAGTGGGAATAATTTGTGACACATTCTTTCTTGAAACCAAGTTTTTTATTTATTAAAAAAATGAAGCTTTGGGTCAAGATATGATGAGTTTTCCTGTGAAAAAGCATGTTTAGATATTACGATAAAACTATTCATGGACCACCATTTATAAGATTATGTTTGTTGAGATGGTTATTGACACTAAGCATATAGTCACTTAGAATTTTCACTGTGTTGAATGTTTACAAGAATTCTAATTTGAGAATGATATTCTACTTTCCTAGTTGTACAGTACTGATAGGAACTTTATAACTCCCGACATTTTTTGATTGAACAAGTCCTATGTAGTCATCTGGAAAAAAAATTTCATCAGTATAGTGCACTACTTGGTACCTCAACGCCCCAATGCTTCTTCCCTTTGATTATTCAGACTACAAAAAGAACGTTGTTTTTATTACTTTTTATGTCCTATCAAAACATAAGAACAGGGCACTTTCTTTGTTATTAAAAAGTCGTAGTTGTTCTCAAAACTTTTTTTTAATACCCACTTTCACTGACACTTCGTCTTAAGGATATCTCATTTGAAACAAAAGCCTTTTAATTTGACTGCGGCTTACTCAATTGTATATTTCTGTTGAGGCAGAAGAGAAGACTGAGAAAAGATAAATTCCTAGGCAAACTAGCTTTTTTTAAGAAATAATAATTAAAAGGATAGGCACTAACATCTTGAGGTGATAAGCGGAATTGAAAACAAACTCCCACTTACAGTGAAGCTTAAATGTTAGTAGACTACAACGCCATTAGCTCTGAACAAGCTACTATCTAACTACATGAGTTATACCCAAAAAAAAAAAAAACTTTATTTAGGCAACCCATAGTAGGTAAGCATAAGCTTTTGGTTTCCCCCCCCCCCCCCCCCCCCCGGGGTTTGCCCCCTTATGAGTGCCGTTAAAAAGTTCATGAAGAAGCCTGTATGAAGAGCTTCATGAATGCAATTTGTATAATTAGAATCTTGTTCTGCATAACTGGCGCAAAAAAAAAGAAAAAAAAGGAACCTTGTTCTCCATCATATATATATAATGGAATTTCTGCAACTTTCCGATCAAAACAGCTTTTATAATCTTTTGGTAAAAAAGAGATAGCAAAAGACAAAGAATAGTGAATAAAGGCTGAGATAATTCTTTCCTCTAGCCTCTGCTTATTATATAACTCAGGAGTGTAACAGAATGTGGTTACAAAAGAATATGTACCATACATATGGTATGGAGAACAGATATATAAAAGATATGCAATCTGAGTACAGCTGTACAGAGATTATATCTATTACAAAATACTAATTATGTATTAGCTCTAACAAAAATTGACCATGGAGCTTCCAAATACATGAATACAACCTCATGAATGAAGTTTCTCAGGAGACTCGGAATGATCAGTTTTCACAGAGCGCTCATGGTTGCATAACAACAAGTCTCCATTTTTGAGCAATCCTTAATAGTTACGTCCCTACAAGATGGCATCTCAAACTGGTAATTACTGGAGCAGAAACATTTAAGATTGGGAAGACGATAAAGTGTCAGCCACCTCAATTCTGGGAATACAATATTCTTGTTATTGGCCTTGTTGAACTCTGCTTCTTCCTCTTTTGTGACCATCTCCTCTATCTTCTCACATTCATAAACTGATAGCTCTTGCAGTAGCACAAGGGTCCTGGCTATGGAAGGAGGGAACACACTACTTAAACCATCGCAGCAACCAATGTTTAGCTTTTTAAGATTCTGAAATCCTAAGACTACTTCACCATGATTTTTCCATATGTGCATTAGTTTTGGTAGAGAGTACAAATTTATTTCTTGGAGATTATATTCATATAGTGTCGTGGCATCAGCATGCTCTTCATCTTCATTTGCTTCTGCTACTCCTTCTGATTCAAATATCTCAACCAGTGAGCAACATTCTCGGACCTTGAGCTGTTTCAAATGTTGCAGTCTATGTAGCATGTTGGATGGAACACAGTTCAACAGCTTTTCACAACCTTCAACAACCAGTTCTGTTACTCTTGTTAAGTAGCCAAGTAGGATTTCATCTTGCTCAATCCAATTGATTGTCTCTGATCTTTGAAGTGCTGACTGAAAATGCAAAGATATTGTCATGTTGATGACAAAACCTAAGACTCTTCAATTGAAAGAAGAAATTCTATTCTCTATCGTTTTCCCTCACATATAGATTGCCCACGCCACTTTTTCTCTGTAGAAGTTTATAAACAGAATAGTTGTATGTTGATTATAAATGTAGTGTAACTTGTAAAGATTTCCTGTGAATCTTATTAAAAATAGTATCATTCTCTTTGCAAATGCACATGGAGTAACTATTATCCCCCATAAAATTATAATATGCTGCATTGTACAATAACTTTTCCCTCTCAATTTTACTAGAATTATGCTCCACTGTTGTCAAAACTAATGTAAACCCCACATAAATCTTACTTTTAATTATATATATTTTCCTTTTTTTAAAAGCTTACATAGAATAACGAGCAAGTTATGTGAACTTTCCCTAAGTTTTGTTGAAATTATACAATTTCATTTCATTCATTTTCAAAGCATGTACAGATAAATATTACAAAAATGTAAAATGGAGGTCTCTATAATATCTACACAATTGAGAGGCTTGTACGACTTGTGTTTTTAAATTTTTTTTTTTTAATCTTTCTAAAGAAATTTGTATCAGATTTGAAAACAGAATAAATATCTTTGTAATTTTATCAAAATTCAAGGAAGGCTCATGAAATTTACATTTTACTTTTAAATGAAAGTCGTGTATATTTTTAAAATAGAATGGGTCTCCAGAAAATTTCAACAAAATTTAGGATATGTCCATGAAAATAAAATTTTAAAGAGGAACAAATAAGAAATTCCATGGAGAATGAATACACATTATGGTTACCTTCAAATCTCCTGAATGAGCTTGATAGATTGTCAAATTAAGGTCTCCCATGATGTCTACATACTCATAGGATCCTTTATATATATTAGGAAGCTTTGGTGTGCTTACAGCTCCACAGGAAAAGGTTGTCATCTTAGGACATTTTTCAATTACCATTTCTTCACAGAATGGAAGTTCAAAGTCTAAACTTTTTGAGCAAAAATATTTGAGGTTGGGAAGATGACGAAGCTCCAACTTATTCAGCAATGGAAACAATAATATCTCAGCTTTATTTGCTCCTTCATTTTCTTCTTCTTCAGCTTCCTTCATGACTATCTCCTCCATCATCTGACAACTATATACGCGAAGGTGCTGTAGTTGGACAAGACTTTTGGCCATAGAAGGTGACAATATACCCTTCAAATTGCCACAGTATTCAATCTTCAATACTTTTAGCTTCTGGAAATCCAGAATCTCTTCATGATTTTTCCATATGTGAATCAACTTAGGTAGAAATTGCAAGTTCATGACTTCTAGCTCATAGTGTATTATGCTATGCCTCTTTTTGTTTTCTCCTTCTGATTCAAACACTTCAATCAGTGAACCACAGTCTTTTACTGTGAGGTTCTTCAGATTCTGAAACGAGTGTATCACATTGGATGGGACAAGAGTCAGTAAACTTTGAAAGCTTTCAACAGTCATCTCTGTTTCTTTCATTAAGTATCTTAGCATGCCTTGTTCCTGCTTGAGCCACCCAAGTGTCTCAGATGTTTGAAAAGCTAACTGCAAAACCCACATCCACATGTGTCAAAAAAAATGTTTTTTTTTATCTGATTAAAAATGATATTTGAAGAAAATCTAAGAGTTTTGGAAGAAAGTAAATTCTTGTATGGATATGAGCTACTCCCTCATGTCCTTATTGTAGGACCTAAATGGGGAGTAGATCCTAATACTAAATATAAGGCCTATTTTTCATATTCGTCATTCGTTTCCAAAATTATCCTTGTTAGTACTCCCTCAACAAAATCAAGAGAAAGTTTAAAGGAATTAAGGAAGATGACTAGAGTATTTTTGAAAAAGAAGTCATATTAACTAACTTAACTAATTTTCTTAATCGAATCAAATTAGTTAAATAGGTCTCATATTTAGAACTAGAGGAAGTACTATGAAGGTACTAAGTCAAGTATAATATTTAAGCAATTAAAGCACTTGAATCTTGCAATGTTATGTCACTTTGGTCCTTAATATAAGACATCTTCTAGAAGGTTTAGATGGTCCTAAATATAAGTCACTTTGCAAAGTCAATAGCATTTAATTTTTCTTTTCCACAAATATCCTTATTAATTGCATTGTAGAGAGAGATTACGTGAAAAAAAATTAGAAGTAATTAAGATACATTGACTTTATTTGGAGGGTGGTCTTGAAAAGGATAATAATTTTTTACCACTTAACGATACTAAGTACTTTTAACTACTTTCCTTAATTCTTCGAAATGGTTAAAACTGTCTTATATTATGGACTATAGTACACAAATGCTATATACCCTTGTCACCTTCACCTTGTGACACAAGGTGACAAGGGTATATAGCATTTAAGTGCTTAGGTTGCTGCTTTTCGCTTGAATAAGCCTCTGGAGTAGCCATAACCACATAAGAATTGTTCTCCTGTTGCTTCAACTAGATTATGAGAAGAACATAAAAAATACTCCGTAAAAATTTTATAAATAAGAAAGGATGTTAAGAACTAGACTTACAATTCCCCTGGAAAGTTGGGCAGTGGTGTTCAGATCTCCCATCCATATGATCTTAGTAAGGTTTCCAACTTTCATGGTAATACCTTGTAGCTTTGGGGTGTTTGAAAATCCATTTGAGAATATCTCCATCTTACGGCAATTTCCAAAACACACTTCTTGCAGTAATGGGAAATCCAAATCGTAGGAACCATGACAGAAGGCTTCAAGGTTGAACAGGCGTTCAAGTTTTAGACGCCGCAATCTGGGGAACACAATCTTGAAAAAACTTGCCTGAATCTCTTCTTTTGATGATACTATTTCCTTTATGTTCTCACAATCACATATGTCTAGTTCTTGCAGATGCACAAGACTTGCAGAGGATGATGGGGAGAACAAAAAGCTAATTCTTGTGCATTCCTTTATCACAAAGTATGTTAGATGTGAAAACCGAAAGCAGTTTATAAAAGGACCATTCAGTATCATTCTCTGTTCATCATATCCAACCTACAAAACGAAGATTTTATTGTTGTACATTTCATGTTTCATTCAAATACCTCAAAACAGAAACTAGGATCTATATTTGTACTTCAAACTAAAATGACATTACTATCATTCTATTATATCTATTCCATCTTACATTAGAAACGCCAAAACTTTAGCAATCATATTTACATCACTTATGAATTATTTGTTGAATGTAATAATTAGCTATCTAGACATTAATTCCTGCTGTCAATGCATATCACGACTAAAACCACTGAAACTACAACCCAACAGTAATGGAATTATCTACACTTAGATACAGTATTAATTATTGGGACTTTTGGTGATTACATTCCTTCCTTGAACCTCAGCTCATAGTGATTTTCCTTGATTTTAATATAGTTTAGGGTTTAATAATATAAAAACTTCCATTTTATAAAACATATATGGGTGCAACTGATAAGCGTATTTGTTATAGTTTTTTTATTTAACAATTTAGACCCCTAGGGACCCACACACGCATCACACACATACACACCCCTATTCTGGTCACTCTTGGCGTTTACAGTTAAATCGGTGTATATTTTGGATTATGTTTAGTTATATTTATAAAGATTTTATATTTATTTAATTAAATTTTATTTATTTTCCCCTATACGCTCAATTATAGGAAAAAAAGGGATTTGTTACAAAATCTATTCATATTCATTTTTTCTTTTGCAGGAAAAATTATTAAAACATGTGGATAATTTGAGAGAAAATATTAATCTGAATTCATTAATCTTAATCTCTGAATCATAGAAAGTATATACGAGACTTTATATAGGCAATCCTAGAGCTAACTTTAGAATCTGATCAAATCTAATTAAATCAAAAGGTTAAGATATAATATCCTAAGATATAATATATCTATATATAATCCTAAGATATAATAAGATAATAACTAATCTAAATAATCCATAATAAACGCATGAAATTTCCACAAAACAAAAGAGAAAAGAAGGAAAGAAGAAAATTAGAAAAGAATGAAAGAAGAAAAAATGGCGTGGGTCCCACGATGTAAGAGAGATTTAGGATATATTAAGTGCAGAACATTATCCTAGTAAATAAGTACTCCTATAATCAATTAGAAAATTTTAGGAATAAGGATAACTATAATTGCAAAGAGTTAGCTCAGAGTGAAGTTTAGTTATAATAACAGGTAAAATCCAATCCTTATTAACTGCATCAACCTTTATTTCTTTTTATTGTTATAACTAAAGCGATGCCATAGGCTTGTGGGATCGATCACCTGTATAAATTTTTGAATGAATGAGTGCATATTTAACTATGCAAAATAAAATTAGACCTAGAAACAACCAAGAAATTAATGAACTTTCATTTTTCTGGTACCTGATCTTGTTGATGATGGATGTTGGATGTGCATTTGTCTGAAGATGGTTGTTCAAGAATACATGGTTGGTAGCATAAACTCACAAGATTTGGTAGGTGGCTTAAAGTAAGAGATTGTACTTGACCAAATGAAGTCACGTCTGCTCTCCACTCTCGTCCACTCTTGATGAGAACATCTAGCATGCTGCAATTAACAATGCTAATTCTCTTTAGGGATGGGAACTCTAACACAAATGATTCTTTGGAGTTGGATGTTGAATAACTTGGTAATGCATTCTCAAAAACTTCATTAGAGCTTGCATGATGAGAAAATACAGCTGAGCCATCTTCTTCACTTTTAACTAGTTGCTCCACCATCCTACAGTTTGATATCTTCACATCTTGCAATTTCACAAGGAGCTTTGCTATGGAATGAGAGAACAGATATCTTAAATTGTGACAAGCTTCTAAGTTTAGCAGCGTGAGGTTGTTGAAGCTGGTGATTTTCATTGGACTTATTAGCATGGGCTCCAGTTTTACTATACAGTTTACACTAGCATTGGAATTGGAAGGATGGTTTTGTTCAAGCTGGAACATGACATCTAGTGAATCCCAGCCTTTGACTTGAAGTTGTTCCAGATTTGGCATGCAGGACCTCATTTCTTCGCTAGTATATAATTCCTTGACATCAAAAGAGATGTGGTCTCTCATCAAACTAGCCTGAAGAGATTTTTGGTAAGGTCAAATAAAGACTAATGTAAGAAAGTGGGAAAAAGGAGAGTGTGATAGAAAATATGGGAAGACTTCTCATACAAGAAATTGATGTTTTAATTATGTAAAATCACACCAAAATCCCAGCCAAGAAAAATAATATTTGAAATGTCTCATAACTTGTCAATATTACTACTTTCACTTGTCATTGATAAGTTATGGAACTTTTCAAATATTATTTTCCTTAGCTAGGACATTGGTGTGATTTTCCCAATTATTTTGGCTAGTTGCAAGTGGATAGAAGTAGGATTATTTTATTTTATTTTTTGCAAGTGGATCAAGAAAGTGGATTTATATTTGCCAACCAACTATTTTCAACAAAGGGTGGCAAGTGGAATATTTTTAATTATTTTCATCAAATGGGAGGCTCCTTAAAGGGAAAGAAACCTTAGCCTATAAATAGAGGCTATCTTGTATGTTGAAAATAGACATTTGGATGAATGAAAATATGTTTCCTTGATCAGATTTTGGTCTTTCTCTAAACTTTCCTATATTATGTCTTCTCTCCCCCTCAAATTTCTGTTCCGCTTCCCCTTCCCCCCTCTATTTCTATATTTTCACTCCCCAATCCATTTGTTAGCATCTGTCCAAGTGTGAGTGAGTGTAGGCTGCATCAGGGTGTCTACTGATATGTATATGTCGTGTCTCAGTTTCCCACTTAATCAATATTGTATACATTATTTGTGAGAGGGATAAATATGAAAAATAGTCATACTTTAGCAGTTTATGAGATTAACAATTCCTTGAACTTTGAAGGTATGGCTGCAGACCTGATTGATTAGTACAGAAACAGAAAGACAAGTATCTACAAATTCGATTGATTAGTTTATACCTGGTTGCTAATCTTTCCTGCTCTTTGGAAATTTGATTTAGTCATTGAATTAGAAATCTCGATGTTTGATGGGGTGAATCCGATGCAACAAGAGAGAAACCTGCGAGTGCCGGAACCAATATCCTGGAAGGTAGAATCAGAAAAGGAGTTACTGAGATTATCTTGTTTTGGTAGTTTTTGAATTGGCATTGAAGATATCTTCAGCTGGGGACATCCTTCAATGCATAAATATCTCAGAGATGGCCAGGCTAGTTCATAACAATCTGGACAAATGCTCACAAGTCTTGGGAGATCCTTAAGTGTCAAAGAATCTAACTTGGCAAACAAAAGAGTTTCCACTTTCTCCTGTTCTCCTCCATCATCATCATCATCCCCAACAACTTTCTCCATCAGTTGGCAACTGTGTATCACCAGCTTCTGAAGCTGTGTGAGTGTTCTGGCAATGGCGGGAATGAAGACACTTCTTAAAGCATCACATTTCTTAACTTTGAGTGATCTCAAGTTCTGAAAGCCTTCAATATAACTTGGAACATTACTCCAAATTTGTCTTAGCTTGCTAAGCCAAGATATCTCTATTTCTTTGAGTTGAGAAAATAACATAGAAACTGGCTGGTCTTCCATTTCTGGCTGTTTCAAGTCAAAGACAGTATCTAACAAAGAGCACTCAAGTAATAAGATTTTCTCCAATTTTGGGAACTGGAGCATCCATTTGGATTCAAAGAGTGTACCACCAATGTGAACAGATTCATCGGTAGCTCCTAGTGTTGAGTTGAACCCTAGCAGATGTTGGCCATTACCAAGATTCTGTTCTTCATGAACCTGTACAGATCCATTGGCTGGTCTATTTAACTCACCAATTTTATGAGATGCAGTGTGACTTCACTTAAAAACTTTGAAGAATAAGATCAAACGAATCAACTTTTATTTGACTCGCTAGTTAAATGAGCCAACTCACAAGTTTGGCGGGTTAGCCTATCTACAACATAGTATTTTTTTCTTTGAACCTCCAAAAAACATAATATCTTCCAAGTTAATACATCATAACATTAAAAACATAATCCTAAATTAAATTTAAGAAATCTCTTTAATTGCATTATTCTTGATTCCAAGTTCTTGAATTTGCATGTTAAAACTATTGCTACAAGACAAGATTCAGAACTTCTTGAAGTTTAAAACATTACAATGAAGAATTCGTTTTATGCACCATTCAAACTGTTAATGTCATTTGACTAAAATATATGGATTCAAATAAAAGAAAAAACAAAAAACAAGTTAGTAACATAGTAATTATTGTGAATCATAAATTTAATATATAAGAATTATAACCTTAATATCTGTATTAGTTCGTATCTGTAATCATTTAGGAAAGTATAAGTAATCAACACAGCACATTTCTGCAAAACCAATGATGAATTCGTTTTTGGTACAATTTAAACTGTCTTACATATACAACATGTGAAACATCATATGTGGCATATATGCAAGAAAGTGATAACTAATAAGAAGAAAAGCATACCTGAGACTTTAGTAGATGAAGATCATTCTTATGATCTGGTATAGCGAACCCAACAAGGCCAGGGAGTTCGTGTAGCTTCAGTTCCACTAAATTTGTGAACTTCATCACTGAATTCTCGTCATGGATTTCTTTGGAGATAATACATTGAAGCTCATAGCATTCAGTTACATGCAAGCCTTGAAGCATTCTAACACTTGACCCCAGAGATGGTGAAAAGACATACTTCAACTTGTTGCAGAATTCTACTTTCAGATCTCTCAAGCTGCCAAAGCATTGGCAAGAGTTTGAGATGAAACTCTTGGCATGGCATATCTCTCTTAAATTGTCCAAATTGTGCAGAGACAATGACTGAAGCAGTGGGAAGACACAACTTGAAGCATAGACACTTTTATCTGTTAAATACTTCAGATCATTGCAGAATTCAATGCTGAGATTTTTTAAGTGTCGAAAACCTTCTTCATCCAACTCATAGAGCACGTTTTCTAATTGTTTCACATTTCCAAGGTTGAGAATTTCAGATTTCTTAAGCAACTGTTGAATCGCCACATTCTCTTTAATGTCCTTATAGTACAAGCTGTCTAATTTAAGGATGCTAGGGTGTAGATATCCCCGACGAACAAGGCCATGAGAAAGAGTAGTAGGGTCTCTCACATAGATCCAGAACTTGACCAAGTTTTTGAATTCCAAATCTTTTGGAAAAACATGAATTCCTGTAATTGAAATCTCTAGAACTTTTAGCTGATGAGAAAGAGATTTGAGCTCCGCAAGAATGGAATTCTTTTCCACGCAATGAAAATTCCTGACTCTAAGATAAAGTTCTTCTAAGTTAGATAAGCTAGTTAGGACCCCAGAAGACATCTGACGAAGATCATTGCATTCTGTCAAATCCAACAGTCTTAGAAGGCTAAGTTTGCCAATTTCTACAGGCAATTCTTTGATATTTGAGTGGGCAAAGCTTAACACTTCCAGTTTACTTAGCTCCTTACAGATTACCGATATGTCTCCGACGTGACAATCTTCTAACCGTAAGGTGCAGAGGTTGTTGAGTGATCGAAATGGAGATGACATTGATGGAATGCACAGATTGCTTATGCCTAAAACCGTTAGCTTGCTCATGTTATGGAAGAAATTTTCTGAAATGGGTTCTCTTCTCTTTAAGAAAACTTGTAAAAGTCTAAGGTTTGGACACTGCAAACTCATAGGATGCAACTTAACCTCATCAAACACGAATGAGATTGCACTATGATGCCATGTGAACTCCTTTAACCTCTTCTGTCCAGCATCACATTTCACTGCAAATCCATGCTCTTCTTTGGATGCAATTGTTATGACAGTATCACGAACAACATCATGCATCTTCACACACTCATCCTCATTGCTGTCCAACAACAAAAACCGCTTCTTTAGAGTATCAACCAAGGTATGCACTCGATTTCTTGCTTTATACAAAGCACCTAGATCCTTAAACAAACCCAAGCCTACTCCATATCTGAGTAGAACTTCAATAGGAATGTCAAAGTCTTCTGGAAATGAGCAACAAAGCAAAAGGAGAAATTTAGCTTCTTCGTTGCCTAGAAAGTTATAGCTTAATTCGATACATGAATATATAGAATATTCTTGCATCTCTGAGAAGGAAGTTAGTGAAGACTTTCTCAGCTGATCAAGTGCATCCTCCCATGCATGCTTCTCCCTGTTTCCTAGTGCTTTTCCTATTGTGACAATAGCAATTGGCAAACCCCCACATTCATTTGCAACCTCTTTTGCTATGTTATGGATCTCAGCTTTGTCCACAACATGACCACCTACTGTATCCCTGAAGAGATCCCATGCTTCTTCTTTAGACAGAACTGGGATAGCAAAGTTCCTTTGAATTCTCATCCTGTGGCACACATCTTCATTTCTTGAGGTGAATAAAATTTTGCAGCCTTTGTGACATTGCTCATTTGAAGGAAGCCCGATGGACTCGAAATCCAGCTCTGTCCATACATCATCCAGCACCAGGAGGACCTTATTGATCTTGTTAAGCCTCTCAAACAGTTGACACGCCCTTCCTTGCAGAGTTTCCTTGTCAAATTTCAAGCCTAAGGTATCACCAATTTGACCTTGAATCTTTCTATAGTCAGGAACCTGGGACACTACAGCCATTGATATTTCATCAAACACCTTATCTGCTTGTAAAATTTTGATAAGCTCTTTCACTAATGTGGTTTTACCCACACCACCCATCCCACAAACACTTATCCTGTGGAACTCATCGCCCTTCAATTTCTCTACAACCTCTCTCATAATTGATTCTCTTGAAGCAAAGCTCTTAATGCCTTCTTTGAAGGTGGATCCTAGTGTTGGTAGAGGTGCAGGGTAAGATATCAACTCAAATTTTTGCTCCTTCAGGGAAACAAGATCTTGCGTTATTTTTCTTGCTTTCTTGCTTAGTGAATAACGAAACACCAAATTTGGACACAACCCATTGAGGCATTTCTTGTTCATGTTGACTAACTCATCATCGTACACTTTAAGTGATTCGTTTTCTGTAATGCTGTCCACTTGGTCGAGCCAATATTCTACATTTTGGGCAATGCAACGTCCATTTCTTCTGTCTACGTCCACCATTCCTTCAATTGCAAGCTTCCTGTCTTCCAAATTGTTGAGTTCATTCTTCATTTGGTTGATATTTTTGTCACAGTGAATCATATGTTTGACTTGTGATGTGACTGGATCCACTAACATCTCGCCAAGTTTTGACACAATTCCCGTTCCGATTGCCACAAGAAACTCCATTTTGCTTTAGCTTGAACGTGTGCTTGTTACTCGACTCTATTACAAGGTTTTAAGCAATTTATTAGGATATGATTTGTTTTAGTATGGATTGAGGTTATTATAAACTAAAGGTTACTTTTATTAACCGAATTCTCTCTCAATGAAAAGATTTATGCTCTAATTGTATGCATCACTAGAAACTAGCTAGTACTAAAAAAAAATGTCATGGAAAATACTCACTCTTAAGAAAATTAGTAAGATAAGTAATTTGTAAATATTAAGAAAATTAGTTAAATTAATTATTTATAAAATCAATGTGGGTTAGTTTTCTTATAAAATACCTATTTTAATAATATTTATTGCAAATTATTCTCTTAGGGTCTATTTGGTTTAACGGGAGGTGGGGGAGGTGGAGAGAAGGGAAGAGATTTTACTCCCCTCCCCTTATTAATTTGACATCATAAGGGCCCGTTTGGATCAAAAAATGGGTAGGAATGGAAGTGGATATAAAAATAATGGAATGGAATGAAAAATATTTTACATGTTTGGTTCGCATTGGAAAAGAAAATGAATTGATAGGAAAAATTTTGTTTGGTTGAAAAAAAATGAGGTAGGAAAATAAAGCAAAATACCATTTTAAGTCTATTTTAAACGGCATGTGTATTCTTGAAGTGCACACTTTGAGTGCACACCTAAAGTGTACAATTCATTTGCCTTTTGAAGCACACTCGATTCTTAGCACTCTAGTGTTGAAAATCTACACTCCGATGTGAGGCATTTCAGCTCCTCGAGTGTCAGCAACTCTCAGCGTATGATGAATGTCATTTGACCACAGTCACATCACTTCGTACGAAGAGATAGAGAGAGAGAAAGGGAGGGAGAGATGGGAGTGGTGATAATTGATAGCACGACGGTGAGGGACTTCGTGAGCAACGAGGAACAATTCAGCAAGAGCGTGGAGGAGCAATTCGAGACGCTGGATCTCAACAATGAAGTGTTTTGTGGAAGCACATAAAGTGCTTCTTCTGTATTTCTTACATATTTGTCCTTCTAGTTAGAGGGACAAGTAAATTTTTTTAATTTTTTTAAAAAATTTTATATATTCTATATATTTAGATTAAATTGTATGCTGCTTTCTAAAAAAAAAAAAATTGGCGTCCAAGTATCTCAAATTAATTAGTTTCTAGTTCTACATTTAGAAATATGTCTTGCAACACCAGTATACTGGAAACTAATTAATTTGAGATATTGGAGGCTAAAAAAAATTTCAGAAAGCAGTATATAATTTAATCTAAATATATAGAAGGGTTAAGGTGCAAAAATACACATGTGCTTTTCTCCGAGGAGCGCCCAGTAGCAAATATTTTTTTTTTGTGCAAAAGTACACACGTGGTTACAAATTAGGTGCAAAAATACCGTTTGACCGTTAAGTCTGACTTTGACCGATGACGTGGCATTTCAAAGGTGCAAAAATACACATGTGATTTGTAAAGAAGAGCGTCCAACAACATTTTTTTAAAAATTTAATAATTTTATTTTAATTACTACCGGGTGCTAAAAAGATATTTAGAATACTGACCTGTACTGGAAAAATACTTCATAATTTTGAAAAATTATTTTTAGATCTGAAAAAAATATTTCAGGGTACTAACTAGTACTAAAAAGATACTTTAAAGTATTTTTTTGTACCAGTCAGTATCCTGAAAGTACTTTTAGTACCAGTCAGTACCCTAAAATATTTTTTTAAGTATTCTTTTAGTACCAGTAAAAACTAGAAACATTTTTTCAAGATCCTAAAATAATTTTTCAAGATTATGAAGTATTTTTTCAGTATCAGTCAGTATCCTTTTAGTACCGGCAAATACTTGAAATATTTTTTTCAAGATTCTAAAATAATTTTTCAAGATTATGAAGTATTTTTTTTCTGTACTAGTTAGTATCTGGAAAAAAAAATATTTCAGGGTAATGACTAGTACTAAAAAGTACTTTCAGAATACTGACTGGTACAGAAAAAATACTTCATAATCTTGAAAAATTATTTTAGGATCTTGAAAAAATATTTCAAGTATTGACCAGTACTAAAAATATACTAATTGATACTGAAAAAATATTTCAGGATAGTGATTGATACTAAAAAATACTTTCATGATACTGACTGGTACAGAAAAAATACTTCATAATCTTGAAAAATTATTTTAGGATCTTGAAAAAATATTTCAAGTATTAACCGGTACTAAAAGGATACTGACTGATACTGAAAAAATACTTCATAATCTTGAAAAATTATTTTAGGATCTTGAAAAAATATTTCAAGTGTTTACTAGTACTAAAAGGATACTTCAAAAAATATTTCAGGGTACTGACTGGTACTAAAAGTACTTTCAGGATACTGACTGGTACAAAAAAATACTTTAAAGTATCTTTTTAGTACCAGTTAGTACTCTAAAATATATTTTTCAGATCTAAAAATAATTTTTCAAGATTATGAAGTATTTTTTCAGTACAGGTCAATATTTTAAATATCTTTTTAGCACCCGGTAGTAATTAAAATAAAATATTAAATTAAAAAAATTTGTTGTTAGGCGCTCTTCTTCACAAATCACATGTGTATTTTTGTACCTTTAAAATGCCTCATCATCGGTCAAAGTCAAACTTAACGGTCAAAGTCAAACTTAACGGTCAAACGATATTTCTGCACCTAATTTGTAACCACGTGTTACACCCAAAAAAAGCATTTGCTACTGGGCGCTCCTCGGAAAAAAAAGCACATGTGTATTTTTGCACCTTAACCCTATATAGAATATATAAAAAAAAATTAAAAAATATGTTTGTCCCTCTAATTAGAGGGAGAAGCGAAGCACATAAGGGAGAAGCACCTAATGTGAACCCGTGTTTTGTCGAGAGGGGAGCTCTGGAAGGCGTTCAAGTTCGTGAGGCTAATCAAGACCCATTTTGGCATCGACCTGGCCACTTTGTCGGAGCAGCTCACCTAGCTCTACAACTCCATCTTTAAGAAGTTCGTCATCGACGACAAGAATCAAAGTTCCCTTCAGATGGTCTCGGCTCTTTTCCCATCCAGATGGTTTTCAAAGACGATAATCAGAGTTTCCTTTAGAAAGCCACATTTCGGCTTGGTGCTTGCTGATCAAGGGGCATTCGGGTGGTTTTTCTAAGGCGTTGGAAAATGAGTTGGAAAATGAGTTCCTGCCATTTTTGGTAGGAACCCATTTGCATTCATCCGGTTGAAGGAAAATGTTTTTAAACGGAATTTTGATTCAAACGGCCGCCATTGGAAAATCTCCATTTTCTTATTATTCTGTGACACCATTTTCCGCAATCCAAATTGGCCTTAAAATTTTTAGGAGGGGATTCCTCCCTTTCACACAAAAGCCTCCCCTCCAAAAGAAGGGGGCAGGGGTGATAATTTGGTATGGGTGGACTATTTTACCCCTAAATATTTGTAATAATCCTAACTTATCCTTTCTATATTTAAAAACAAAAATTCACAATCCCCATCTCAACTCTCGGTGTCTCTTCAAGCTCGGTTTCTGAAAAAATTTTCCCATTCCATCGTCCTCATCACCTCACCGTAATTCCACAAAGCTTCCTTTGTAGGAGAAATTCACAAGTTTGTTTCCTTTTGCAAATTGCTGCTTGCCATCTTCCTTTTCTCTTCCTCTGTCTTTCATTTGCAATTTCTTAGCCCCAAACTAAGACTCTTCTATGCTGCTGATAGTGTTCGTTTTTAAGTTGACGCTACAACTGGTGTCTAATTGTGACATTGTGAATTATTTTTGGAATGCTAGTTTTTTTTAAGGGAAAATTCTATTTAAATACCATTTGAATTTGTAAAACTCCCAGAAGTCCCCAAATTTGTAAAAAAATTAAGAGGTACCAAAGGCCTATGAGGGATATACAAATTCAGGTGAAATTACCCTTTTACCCTTTATTTTAAATAAAAAAAATTAAAAACCCCTTGCCAGAGGGCCGCCGCCAGAGGACCACCACTGGCCGGGCACCGACTGGCAGGTGCTGATGGGGGTGGCCACCAATAAGGGGGGTGGGTTTTTTTTTGGGGAGTTTAGGGTTTTTTTTTTTTTAAAAAAAATATTCATTGAAAGTGTGGGGGTAGGGTTCAAACCCCCAACCCCCCACATATCGTGGGCCACTTGATTCTTTTAATATATATCTGTCAACAAATATATATATTCTTCTTCATATTTTTTCAATGATATTTACAAATCCTGAAACGAGAATTACCATTTCATAATGGGCATTTACAACGTTTTCTAATGGGATCCTTTTTGTAACTCTTTGATGCATGTGAGTGAATTTGTAAAAAAAAAAATGCACTTTTACAAATACTAAAACAAGAATTACCATTCCATAAACGACATTTGCAACGTTTCCTACAGGGATCCCTTTTGTAACTCTTTGATGCATGTGAGTGAATTTGTAAAAAAATGCACTTTTACAAATCTTGAAACGAGAATTATCATTTCATAAACGGCATTTACAATGGTTTCTACAAGGATCCTTTTTGTAACTTTTTCATGCATGTGAGTGAATTTGTTAAAAAATGCACTTTTACAAATTCTGAAACGAGAATTACCATTCCATAAACAGCATTTACAACGTTTTCTACAGAGATCCCTTTTGTAACTCTTTGATGCATGTGAGTGAATTTGTAAAAAATGCACTTTTACAAATCCTGAAACAAAAATTACCATTCCATAAACGGTATTTACAATGGTTTCTACAGGGATCCCTTTTGTAACTATTTGATGCATGTGAGTGAATTTATAAAAAAAAAATGCACTTTTACAAATCCTAAAACGAGAATTACCATTTCATACACGGCATTTACAATGTTTTCTACAGGGATCCATTTTGTAACTCTTTGATACATGTGAGTGAATTTGAAAAAAAAAAATGCACTTTTACAAATCCTTGTAAATGTCGTTTATAGAACGGTAATTCTCATTTCAAGATTTGTAATTCTCGTTTCAAGATTTGTAATTCTCGTTTCAAGATTTGTAAAAGTGCATTTTTTTACAAATTCGTTTACATGCATCAAAGAGTTACAAAAGGGATCCATGTAAAAAACGTTGTAAATGTCGTTTGTGGAATTGTAATTCTCATTTCAAGATTTGTAAATATCATTGAAAAAATGTTAAGAAGAATATATATATTTGTTAATGTATACATATATTTTATATAATTGGTGGGCCACTTGGCCCCATGAATATGTGAGGGTTGGGGATTCAAACCTCACCCCCCACACTTTCAATGAATAAGTTTTTTTTTAAAAAAAAAAAACCTATACCCCCACCCCCCTCGCCGATGACCACCCCTGCTGGTGGCTTCCGGCCGGTAGTGGCCCTCCAGCCAGGGGTTTTTAATTTATTTATTTAAAATTAAGGGCAAAAGGATAATTTCATCTGAATTTACATATTCCTTATAAGTCTTTGGTACCTCTCAGTCTTTTTACAAATTCTGGAGACTTTTGGGGGTTTTACAAATTCAAATGGTATTTAAATGGAATTTTTCCTTTTTTTTTTAAAAGCATTTTGATAGGAGCATTTTTATTTATCTTAGTTTCTATGATTATTGTTGGGCTCTATTTTATTTTATAATTTATAATTATATTTTATTAAATTTTTAAACATTCTAACTTAAATAAAAAAACAAGGACAGAGTTGTCCATATAAAAATAATTTTCCTCCCCTCCCCTCTGTTAAAACCCTCCCTTCCCTTTTCCCCGTTGAACCAAACAAACCCTTAATGGAAAATCCCCTTGATATGTACTATCAACAAGAAGAATTTAAGAAAAAATTAAAAGTTTGGGAATAAAAATGGATTGAGACATTATATATAGGATTAAAACAAACTTCTCTACTAGTTCTTATATTTAGAATCTAATAAAGTAATAGACCATAAAATTATTAATTGATATGGTAAGCGGTCGGATCCTATAAAGAGGGGAGCACAAATTGAACCCAGGAAACACACTTGTTATAATGAGTTAAAACCATTTGCATTCTAAACTTTAAAAGGGATTGGTTGTTTTATGGCAAAAAATAAAAATAAACAAAAGAAACGGATTAGTCTCCCTTCGACCAAAAAAATAAAAGTAATGGAGTAATATAAAAAGAACAAGGATAGAGAAACTTAAGGGCTTGCTTGATTTTATTTTTAAACAGTTGTTTTTTTTATAAAAAAAAACCATAAAACTTGTTTAGATTTTTTTTTTCCAGAAGTTGTCTTTGCAGGGAAAAAAAATTGTTTTTTAAAAAATTAAAAAATCAAAACAGTTTTTTTGGTGTTTTCTTCTTTTTATTTTTCTATTTCTTATTTTTTGAGACTACTACTTGTCCATTATCGACACCATATCCACCAAGATCAACTACCGTCAGGTTACCTCGGTGATGACATTTGTCGCCACCATGTCACTTTCAAAAGCAATGTTTTCTTAATTTTAAACAACCATCCAAATAGATTTTTTATTAATTTTCAAAACTTATTTTTAAAAACAATTTTATATAATTATTTTGAAAACAAAAAGCAAAAATAAACAAACCCAAAACAAGCCCTAAAATTTTATTTTTATCAAACTCCAATAATGAGTTGATCTAATAAACCAATTTCTTATAGTCACATTCATATATGTATATTCTCTTATTAGAGGTTATCATATTAGACACACTAATCAAATACTCTGTTTGGTGTGAAGAAAGGAGAAGGAAAACTTTTTTGATTTAGTTTTAAAAAATTAGAAAAGTGGTGTTAAAAGCTTTAAATTAATTTTTCTTACTCTTCTATCTTATGTCTCCCATTATTACAATTTATATTCCTACTTCTCCAATTTTTTCTAAAATCAAACCCCCCTAGGGGAAAAAATTCCTCATACACCAAAGAACCAGTTTTGCCATGTCATGAGAAACTAGGTATTTTTGCTTGACCGAACCTTTAGTAACACTACTATATATTTGTACATTTGTAATGCTGAATACATAACAGTTTCAGCTAATAAACGTCAAGGTCGCATATAACACTTAAAAGTAATGGTTAATTACGCACACCGTCATGTATTGCGAGGTGAAATTCACAAATTACAAAAAAATAACGGTTATCGTTAATAACCGTTTTTTAGTAACAAAATGATAGTTCTTTTGAAATAACAACCATGTAACACTTACATGCGATTTGACTTTCAGCCTCTTATATCAGCAAAGACAAAACATAACAGTTTTAAAAAGCAATAGTCATGTAACACTTTTCATAGATCATCACAACCTTTCATTACATCCATTAGACCTCTATTTAAACACAGATATTCTTTATGACTCTTATTACTTTTATTTATTAGTATCCTCCTTCTCTCCATAATGTTACTTTTATTTATTAGTATCCTCCTTCTCTCCATAATGTTAACATCCTAGGGAGCTCCTCCCTCGCGCCGCCATTGCCTCCTCTACCATCACCAACTCTGTTTCCTCCTAAAATGGAGGATCCGATGCAGCTGTTAGCAGGCTTTGACTGCCACACAAGGCGTCTCACAACATACGGCAACAAGTAGAAAAAAATTAAACCTCATACTTCATCACAATGAGGTTGAATATGACTTACAATCAGACCCTTTATCTCCTTCCTCCAATGATGAGAATTGTGGTGGTAGTGACTAAACGCTACTATTGTATTTTTAAAATATTTTAAAAAATAAGTTATAAAAAAAAAACTTCATACTTCACGGTTATTTATTAATAACTGTAATATATTTGTGTACGATACTTAATGGTTCTAAATTAATAAATGTAAACTAAAGTTTTCGAAACCTTTCCTTTTCCCCATATTGACTTAGGGTGCCTCCTTATTACCTAATGATTGCTAGGAGAACCAGGTATCTTTTCAGTATGTTGTGTCAAATTTCCTATTAACACATACAATGATGTTTTTTCTTTTTGTCCATTCTAGCTTTCCAGACATCTTGTTTTTTTTTTCCTACTTTTCTTCATCATGCTTCTCTTTGTTCTCTCAATCGAAAAGATGAAATGTCATGCACAAGAATTTCTAGAAAGCTCTCGACGTCATTCTCCACCTCCTCCTCTTCTGCTTATAGGATGAAATGTTGCGAAATACAGAACACAATAACCATGCCTTGAGGAGGCTTTCTTTATACCTCTCAAGTATAAACAGGAAGGCCAATATCATACTTGATCGGTATGGGATTGACTATGATCTTGGTCACTCCTCTGATGATGAGTAGCTTGATGATCTCATCAGTTCATCAGGTTACTTGCCACTGTTCTAATTTTTATGCTATTTCCGCTTTAAATGTATTGTTAAAAAATACATAATATTACTCACAATTGTTAGAAAACAACTATTATGAAATGTAATAAATCATGGTTCGAGCAAAAAAAAAAAAAAAAAATCATGGTTCATTAACTGTTCTTTCAAAACAATCGTCATGAAACTCATGGTATGGGAAAAAGAATATAATATAGTTGCGCGAAATTGATCCTCGATCTTCAACTTTTCAATTGCATGCTTCACTTTCAATCTATTTAAACTCCTCATTTTCCTACATTTTCTTCACCTTCTTCCTCTGTTCTCCTTATCATCATGGTTAAGCGACACGCTGAAGAAATGCTAGAGAATCGTCCTCCCTAACCTCCGCCTCCTCCTCCTACTCGCGATGCTTCTCAACATGCACCCCTGCTTGCTTCTCTTCCTCCTCCCAGCCAACCTCCATGCCCTCCTTGTGCTCCTCCTTCCAACCTACTCCTCCCATGTATGCTTCTCTTTCTCCTCCTTCCCAACCTAATCCTCCTTTGCCTGCAACTTCATTATCCTCCCCAACCTCAAGCCTCAGTTGCTTCCCTCCCTCCTCCCACCAAACCTCCATGCCCTCTTCGTGCTCCTCCTCCCAACCTACTCCCCCGCTTGTTCTCTTCCTCCACCTCCAGCTAGAGGCCAATATCGCTACTTCTTCCACTTCACTTGTCTTCATGTTCTCAAATGATTCCAATCACCCCATAAATCTATAGATCTAATGAAAAGGAGCAAATAGCATACTATAGATCTAACTCCTCCTTCTCTATCAACTCTTCTCAAGGCTATATACCTATTGAGCCCTTTAAGGTAGGGAGTTCCATTGAGCGTAGCTACAAATCCATGAATGTTTTGATCCATCCCAAATTGCACTCAATGTGTGAGCTTCTATAAGATACAAATTTTTGTGCAATTTTGTTCTATAAGCATGCAGGAGATATCAAATGGAGAATCCCCATTTAAAAAAAAAAAAAAATTGCCTCAAAACTTAACGATTGTTACATAAAAACCGTTATATATTTATACACTATATATGATGGTAGTTTCATTAAACCCGTTAGTATTTATATCAAATAAATAACGGTTGTAATATACCAACCGTTACATATGTTAAACTTTATATAATAGTTATTTCGAAAGCACTATTGTGTATGTTACAAAGTTTATAATGATTGTTTACTTCTTTTTTTTTAACACTTATAATGGTTGTTTACTTGATACCATTATTTATTTAGCCAACAATACGGTATATATAACGGTCATTTATCTGAACACGTTTTATTATTATAATAGAATTGCACACATGACTTCACCACATCTCAACACATAACAATTGTTATGTAAAAACTATTATAATAGATTCAGAATAAATCACGGTTTAGAATCATAATGTATCTTCACCAAAAAAATATAGCACCCGCATATATAATGGTTCAAAACCTTGATCTATGGTAATTAATTAATAACTAAATTTCTATAGTAGTGTAATTATAAAAAAGCAATTCACATGCATGTTGATTGACTTCCATATTAAACAAGGTGAAAAGTAATAATGATCCAATTCTTCGTAAGAAAATATTCAATGTCCTCAAAGAAGGTTATCATTACCTTGATAGATTTATCTTCAATGATCTTAATCAATAGTATTGATTGCCTCCTCGAGGAAGAAGATGGAAAACTTTTATCTTTCCTCCTACATGCATTGAACCAACCAAACACTTTATAGACTTACCTTCTCACTTTTCAGAGTTATATACTACTCATCACCCCTTTCAAATCCCTAACTACCTATGTAATAAAGCAATATTCTTTTATAAGAAGTATGTGATGGGAGCTACAAACGAATTTGCTTGAGAAACGATTATTCTTTGGATGCAACGTACTTATTGAGGATGGAAGCAATGATCTTTATGAAAACAGGAATTTAATCATAGAAAGTCATCCCATTTCTATACGTGATTGCAGGTTGGCGGATCTTCAACATCTCAAGAGGGGGATGAACTCTGAAGCTGATTGCTAGCTAGCTATGCGTACTTTCGTGATCCTCACTTGGATTTCACTTGGTTCCATTAGACGAATTTTGTTTATTTATTTCTTGTACTATAGGCTAGTCTTTACCGCTTTCTTCCTTTTTTTTTTTTTAAAGTTTGTATGATATGCTTGCAACCTATGAAGCACTGAATCTAACACGATGTTTTTGATGAGGCACGTCGATACGTTACTTCAAGTAATATTGGATTGATTCTTATGCTTGATTCCGACACAACGTTTCTGATAAGTTCCGCAATACGTGAGTCCAATACGATGGATTTTTTTTTTCCAATGTATTGGTGCTTCATAGCTTTCGACCACCTAACTCAAAGAATCCGACATTCAGTCCCTAATGTTCAATCTCCATGAAGTCTCCAATAAAACTTCCCATATCTATGGCAGCATGTCGCTTGATATATATCCAACAACAATTAAACAAAAAAACTTATCCTCATTCAACACAAGCCCTAGCTAAGCCTTCTTCACACACACACACACAATAAAATTTAATGAAGTTATAAGCAATAATAGTATAAATCTTACCACTGTATGTGGTGACTGAAGATCTGGCGCAGATAGAGCGGAAACACGCTTCAAACTGATTCCAACAACAACCTAACCTAGGAGAACCAAAAGGCCTGTTAGAAATTAATTAGTGATCAATGATCTTTTTAAATTTCAGAAAATGTAAAACAAACCATATTGAGAGACAGACAAAGTTGGAAGATTAACATATATTATTACGTCTTCGTAATTAAATAATATATCTTCTTCCTGATAGATCCGTTGCTGCTAATAGTCAATCTTTTGTCGTATTACCTACACTTGGAGAAAAAATACACACAGGAATATATAATTTATAAATATTTTATATCATCTGCTTTGCTTGGAAGAAACTCCGATTGTGGGGTTCCTTTTAATTTGAGTGAGCTTTCAAAGTGAACTTTTTTTTTGCTCGAAAGCTTTCAAAGTGAACTGACTTTTCTTGTCAAAGACTTGCTCTATTTCTTAATATACAGGAGTTAGATAACTAATTTACATGGGAATTTTAAAAAAAAAAATAGTTTAGTTAGCTATTTATAAAAAAATAGGTATTGGTTCATCCAAAATAACCTTTTCGGTTATTTGTATTGAAACTACCTAAAACTCCTTTAATATACTATAAATAAGGATAGTTAGGAGAAAGACTTGTAACTTTGAGAGACGAAAAAGTAGCTTGATATCTCACATTTAAAACCAGAATAAACCGGGCCCTTAGCTAACTTGTATGTTTAGGACTGGACTATAATTCTCAAAGGAGTAATAGTTACTAGTTAGTGCCTCTGTCTCCAACAGAGATCTCGTACGCATATCAGTTGCATGTTGCTAGGAATGATATTAAATCAACAGAGTAAAACAAAAGAAAATGGAAGTAGTTAATAATAGAGTTCATAGATTCTTACATGTGTGTGTGTGTGTATTTGTAGATATCAAGCCTGTTCATGCAAAAGCATACGCACAGATCTCTCTGTGAAGAAACACGTACGCTTTCCGCATTAATCAGCCTCAGTGCAAAGATGGCCGCAGACAAATATTTGTTATATTGCTTATATATAAATCTTACCGCCAATATCTTCTCTTTCTCTCCTTATAACCTCACTCCTCATAGGTAACAAGCTAGAATACACGGTTGCTTGATTGCTTGGTATAAATAGGAAAGATAATACTTCAATATTATAATATATGAAGACACACACGCACACACATATCTATATGAATGTGTGTGTGTGTGTGTGTGTGTGTTGCAGTATAGTATACGACAGAGAAGGAAAAATCTAAGCAATTACAACACCTTTGGTTTTTCTTCTTCTTCGCGCCTCCGCCTGTGACTCTGCTAGTCTACTTGCTGGATTCTCCGTTTCTCGTTTTTCCTTGAACTAGAGATTTGAGGCGAAGGGCCGAAGAAGGAAAGAGAGAGAAAAAGTGAGAGAAAATAAAGAAGACAAAGGGAGGAAGAAGAAGAAGAAGAGAGAGAAGATAAAAAAAGCTTGTGGGACGTTTGGAGACTTTTAGACCTCAGTAAAGTAAAACATATGTGGTGAGTTTTTATCTTCTTCTAATAAAGAAGGCAGGTAGTTGGTGATACGGTACGGTACGGTCTGTGTGGAGAAATTATTGCATACTGTGACACTGGCTCTTGTCCTTATATCACTATAATTATAATTGTAATGGGAAGGAGTAGCTAAAAAGTTAAAACAGTAAAAGGGAGAATGGGAAAGATGGTTGAAATAAGAAAATCTTATATAAGTTTGGTGAACTCAATAAATTTTAAATTCGATTAATAATCCACTCTAAAATATTTAAATATGAAATATTTTCCAACTATATCATTGACCATGTCCATCAACGGAAGCCAGAACGTCATTGTTGTACAAACGAGTCTCTCCACAAAACTATATTATGACAGGTGAGGTTTTTCAATGCCAGCTTTAACGCACCAATTGGATATTGCTGATTTGAGAGCCAAATTTGGAGTCACAGCGGAGAAATCAAGAGTGGCTCCGTTTCTAGCTTGGGAGTGAACCCTAAGGTTCCGTTTGGTATGAGGAAAATTTAAGGAGAGAAAAGAATTTAGAGGAAGGGAAGATAAGATTTTGAAAAATAATGGAAAATGGTTTGAGGGAAGATGAATTGTTTAGTAGGAAGAAAATAAAGGGGTGGTAGTTGGTAAAGAATCAAGAAATGTCTATTTTACCCTCAAAAGTAATAATTTAAAATAAAAAAAGAAAGTGAGCATGGAGATAAATTTGTCAAAAATGTGAATAGTGACGTGGGAAATGTGAAATCCTTCCAAATTTAGAAGAATTTGATCTTCCCACATATGTGGGAAGATTGGTGGGCCCGGGGTGGGCCCGGAAAGATAGTTTCCCAGGAAGATTTGTGGATTCTGTATACCAAACGAGGGAAAACTGTAATTTTTCTTTCATTTTTCATAGATTCTGTCTACCAAACGGCCCTAAGTCTATGCACACTTGAACAGAAGCTTATTCAAAAGTCTGTCGAAAACAACGGCGGTGTCTTCTAGTTTTGGAGTTTGAGGAATATGCTATAAGAATCATATATGCTATTTTTGAGCAAAAAATATATATATATATGCTATTTACCTTGTCAAACTACAGGTCACTACGAAAAGTTTTTATTGCTGAAGTAAAGCTAGTTATTTTAATCTTAGTTTCCTGGAAGTAAAACTAGTTATTTTAATCTTAGTTCCCTGGATTCTAAAGCTCTCTTTTCACGTAATTCAAAATAGTTGTGATCTTAATGTAATTGTGCTATGCTTTCTAGCATGTAATTTTACCACGTTCGCTTCAATATTTGAAAAAAAAAAAGAGAGAGAGAGAGAGAAGAAATTAAAGGCCTCTAATTTTTTCCTATATATTCCTCAAATTTGGCTGCAGAGCTAGACTTAAAGACTACTGCTTTTGAAAATTCTAGCAGATCTTTTTATAGTGCTGATAATTCCGCATATGGTGGAAACTATCAGGTATGTATCTTGATCCTTCAACATTTTCTCATGCGAAAACACTATCTTCCTGCAATTGTTTTTTTTTAAAAAAAAAAATGTTTTATAGTTTGTTTATTAGGAATCAGCATCCGTACAAGTGCAGCAAGGTGTTCCTGGAACTGCATATAATGAAAACTATCGACAATCGTATGATTCTTCAAACGGAAGAGGGTAGACAGTTGCTGCTACATTTCAGCAACCTAATGGTTCTACCATCAATTTTTCTTTTTTCCTTTTTTAACAATTAAAGGATATAGAGGTAATTTGACTCAAATTTTAAATCTCTAATTATGTCACATAACCTAATTAATAATTTGATAAATTTAACAACTCAAATTAAAATTTGAGTAATTCAACTATTTTTATATAGGATTCTCCCAAAGTAAAAATCCCCTTAGTGACGCTGGTTCTCCATCCTGTTAGCAACAAAAAATTTCTTCAAGAGACGAAATATTCTTAAGTTATTACATCACCCTAATTGTAAGGGTAGAAGTTGGGGTATTTATAGAAGGGTTCAGCTACCATCATCTTCTACTCCCATCCTCTTTTTTATCTGGGTCATCAGATGAAAATCTGGACGACTCAGATTTTTTATTAATAATTAAATTTTTATCACATGCGGTATTTTGTACCGCATGCGGTAAATTATTAAAAAAAAATCTGAGCCGTCCATATTTTCATCCAACGGCTCAGATGAGAGGAAGAGGATATTAGCTAAACCCTTTATAGAATGGAGCAGCAAAAGAACTTGGCACCCTAAACCTAGGTTTTAGAAATAAAATCTAAATTTTGTCAAAAAAGTCTGCCAAACACTCTTTTTATTTTCAAAAGCTATTCTAGATCAAACATAAATTTTGTAAAAGTTCGCCAAACACCCATTTTTTTCTTAAAGTTATTCTTCAAAAATCTTTTTTACCTCTTAAATCTCAAAAACTATTTTCCAAAAGCTTTTTACCTTGTAAATCATGAAAATCATTTTTTCAATATCAGTCAATACCCTGAAATATTTTATAATCTTAAAAATTTATTTTAGGATATTAAAAAATATTTTAGGGTAACAATGGATCTTTAAAAAATATTTCAGGGTACTAACGGGTACTAAAAAGATACTTAATATTGACTGATACTAAAAAAATACTTCTCTTGGTCTTAAAAAATTATTTTATGATATTGAAAAAAATATTTTAGGGTAACAACGATCTTGAAAAAATATTTCAGGGTACTGATGGATACTAAAAGATACTTAATACTGATTAATACTGAAAAGATACTTCTCTTTGTCATAAAAATTTATTTTTAAATATTGAAAATATATTTCAGGATAACAACGGATCTAGAAAAAATATTGTAGGGTACTGATAGGTACTAAAAAATACTTACTACTGACTGGTACTGAAAAGATAATTCTCTTGGTCTTAAAATTTTATTTTAAGATATTGAAAAAATATTTCAGGGTAACAACTGATCTTAAAAAAATATTTCTTTATAAGTTTTGGGCAGAATAACTTCTAGACAATTTTGAAATGTTCGGTAAACTTTTGTCAAAACCTAAGTTTTGAAGTTATCTAAACACTATTAATCCAAAAGTTATTCTCTAAAAATCATTTTGCCCTAGTAAATTGTGAAAATCTTTCTCTAAAAACTATTTTTACCTTGTAAATTATGAAAAATATTTTCCAAAAGCTACTTCCAAACGAACTCAGTAAAGGGTTTGGGGTGAATCTTCCAAAGCTTCCTTCCTTTTGAATTTTTTATGAAAAATTGTTTCTGATTTGGATGAAGGTTTAACTTATAAGGGTAAAGTGTTGGAGTTGGAGCATTGTGAAGCAATTGACCAGATGCTGCAGTACTCAGGTTTCAACTTTTATTATTATTATTATTATTTTATTTTGAGATATTAGATTTTTTTTGTCTCTTTTTTCCTTAATTTGAAATTTTTTTCTTACTGCTTATCAATTAGCTAGTAGATTAAATTGATGATGTCTTCAAATGCAACGAAAAATACTAGAAAGAAAGTTATTATAGCAAGGAAAAATTATCCGGGTAATAGATATGATATAGGATGGAAATATGAGATGAATGTTGATGAGAATGACAAAAAAGTGAAGTGTAATTATTGTGAAAAATTTGTTAATAGGGGTGTTTATATATTCAAAAATCATCTAGCATGCACTAAAATAGATGTTGAAGCTTGTGGCAATGTTCCTGAAGAAGTAAAGACCACAATATTGCAGCTTGTTTATGATACAAAATGTGTTTCATCTAAAAGGCAAAAACAGTGGGTTGATATTAGTGATGAAGATGATCAAGGTATACATGCATAAGTTGAATCTCAAAATTTAGAGAAAAGGCTGATGAATTTCTTGAGAAATACAAAAAATAGTAGCAAAGGGGTAGGCAACATACAATCAACCATTAATCATATGTTTAAGAGAAACTTGAGAGAAGAGGCTTGTCAACAAGTAGCTTGATTTTTTTATACAAGTGCTATACCCTTTAATTGTATAAAAAATCTTGAATTTACAAAGATGTGTGAAGTTATAGGAAAATTGATCAGGGATTTAAGCATTCTTCTTATTATTAGATCAGAGAAAAATATTTAAACTTGGAATTAAAAAACGCACAGGCCTTGCTTGAGAAATTTAAGAATGAATGGACAACAACAAGTTGTTCCATGATGTCTGATGGGTGGACTGATGGAAAAATGTGTTCGATTTGCAATTTTCTAGTGAATAGCCCCAAAGGGACATTATTTTTATATTCATCAATACTTTTGAAATTTTTAAGACAGCTGATAAAGTATTTGAGATGCATGATGAAGTTGTAGAAAAAGCAGTGAAAAAAAAATGTGGTGCAAATAGTAAATGATAATGCTGCAAATTATAAAGTAGCTAGGCAAAAACTAATACAGAAAAGAAAACATCTATATTGGACTCCATGTGTAGCCCAATGTATTAACTTAGTGTTGGAGGACTTTGGAAAAAAAATTATATTGCATAAAGAAACGATTAGTAGGGATAGAAAAATCATAACATATATTTATGAAAGATTAATGCTCATTAGCCTTTTGAAAAAATACACAAATTGAAAAGATTTAATCAGGCTTGCTACAACTTGATTTGCATTGTATATATGACTTTGTCATGTCTTAATGAGCATAGAGTACCCTTGATAAATTTGTTTAATTCTCAAGATTGGAAGGATAGCAAATTTTTATATACCAAAGATGCAAAAAAAAGTAACAAAAATTGCTATGGACAATAATGTGTGGAATAATATTGTGACATACCTTTAAGGCATTGCTCCTCTTGTTAAAGTTCTTCACTTAGTAGATTCAGAAGAGAAGTTAACTATGTGATTCATATGGTTTAAAAAAAAACTATGTGATTCATATATAAAAGCATGGAAGTGTGAAAGAAAAGATCAAACAAAAATTTAATAGTGTTAAAAAAAGGAAAGTATTAAATTAAATTTTTGTACTTAATTTTATTATGCAAGTTTTATATTTTTTATAATTTTATTTTTTTTTGGTGGAATGACTTTTTTTTTTCTTTTACTGTGATTTGTGATAGTTATGAGTTTATATAGAATATAATTGTTAAAAGGTAGGAAACTCAACTACATAAGCCTTTACATGTAGCGGCATTCTACCTCAATCCTCATTTCCATTGTGACCCTAATTTTAAGCCTCATTATATGATTAAACAAGAATTATATGATTAAATCAAGGATAGTTGGGGATCAAGATGAGCTTAATAAAATTGAGTTTTAATTTAATTGAGTTTTAATTTATTGCCTTTTATAATGCAAGAGATATTTTTGTGCGTGAAATTATACAAACATTAAGAAAAAAATTACCTCCAACAAAAAACAGTAGAATTCTTATAGAGATGGATGTCTAAGAACCTCAATATTCTATCAAATATGTGTGTGTGTTGCAGTATGGCATACGACAGAGAAGGAAAAATCTAAGCAATTTTTTTTAAAAAAAAAAAAAAAAATCTAAGCAATTACTACACATTTGAAAGGGCCCCATTAAAATTGAAAGCTTGAACATCTCTTCTTGGAGGATTTCTTTTTTTCCAATAAAATATTATAATAAAAGCGACCTGGAGTGCCATACACGAACTGTCGAGGACATTAAGACAACGGCGAGAAGGAAGAGAGAACCTTTATAACATCTTACTATATGATAACCTTATAAGTTATAAGGCAAAAATGTGGGAAGAGAGAACCTTTATAACATCTTACTATATGATAACCTTATAAGTTATAAGGCAAAAATGTGGGATTCCTTCTAATTTGGTAGAAATTTCAAATTGATCTCCCTCTCCCTCCCTCCCTCCCTCTATGTAATGATCAATTTTCATTGATTTTGTGACCTCTAATTAATCTAACTTTTCGTAGGAAGTAATTTTAACTACTAATCTAATTTACTAATGTTTTATATATAAATATATAAGAAAAACATTTCTCATGTTATAGAAGAAGTGTATTTTTATGTCACACACACATGAAATGATGAGACTCATATATATATATAATGTAATTGGGGTTTAAACTTCTCATGTTACATGAGAAGAAGAAGATTCCTATACATACATGAAATGATGGGACTCATACATATATATAATTAAAATTATATATATGTGTGAGTCCCACCATTTTATGTGTGTGTGATATGAAAATACACTTCTTCTACAACATAAGAAGTGTTTTTCCCAATATAATTATATATATGTATGGGTCCCACCATTTAATATGTGTGTAGGAATCTTCTCCTTCTCATGCAACATGAGAAGTTTAAACTCCTAAATATATATATATATATATATGGAGAGAGAGCTAGTACAGGAGTAATGTATATTTTATAATCTTGTAATATGAAATCCTTAGGCCATGTTTGGCATTCCTAGAAGGGTCCTTACCATTGAAACTGAGGCCATGGGACGCACGACACAGCAGAAAGAGCAGCCCAAACTGATCTAAAAACCGCAACAGCCTACGAGAAACAAAACGTTACTCATGTAGAGAAATTCATTACTATCTTCATGGAAAATCAAGAGAAGCATTCTGGATTATAAAGATTATTCTGGAATCAGATCCCATTGTGGAGGGATTGCAGATGGTGTGGGATCTGGGTTTTAGAAAGATTATTCTGGAATCTGATGCGGACTTGGTGATTAACTTGCTTTTGGATGATTCGCATAATTCCTGCAGCAGTTTAATGGTGAAAGCTAGAGAGCTATTGTCTCTCAATTGGTAATGGTGAAAGCTAGAGAGCTATTGTCTCTCAATTGGCAAGTGGATGCTAGATATGTTCCGAGGGAAGTTAACAGAATTGCTGATGCTTTGGCTAATAGAGGCATCGCTAATTCTAGTATTTTAAATGAGTGTCCAGCTAACTTAAGGAGTTGGCTTGAGCATGAGTGTTTAGGATTCATTTCTCCATGGGTGTAATTTTTTTACTTGTATTGTAGGCTTCTTAGCCATCTTTTATTAGCAAAAAAAAAAAAAAAAATCAAGAGAAGCAACCCATAACCGAGAGAGAAAAATTGGAAAGGGAATTAATATGGGAAAATTACGTGTAGGTCCCAAAGACAAAATATTAATATAATAAGATTTCTTGAAATCACCAAATTACAGAGAAGTCCCTAAAGATTTTTTTGATATTATTTGTATTAATAACAGGAAATGCTATATTTACAAAAGAAAGTGTTATATTTACAACAAAATTTAAAAGCTTGATTGTTTACAACAGAAAAAGTCATATTTACAGCAACTAAACACCTGGATTTTGTTTCAAATTCAAGTCTCTAAACATACAGAGGTCATTTATAACAGAAAAATATTATATTTATAACAGGAAGTGCTATATTTATAACCAAATTTAAAATCTGGTCATTTACAACAGAAAAAATCATATTTACAACAGAAAATGCCATATTTATAACAAAATTTAAAAACCTAAATTTTGTTTCCATTCAAATTTTTTTTAAAAAAAAGTCTCTATATATAAATTTTTATTAGGGTTTTTTTTTCTATTTTTTATGGTTTTTGGGACTTGACTATAATTTTCCCAATTAATATTCTAGATTTTCTGCTCTTCTTTTTTGCCCCCTTTTGGTCAACAACATTTTTCTTTAAATTCTCGTGCTTTGGAAAAACCTGTGCTTGTGGGGTCCTTAGCTTGGTACATGCGGAAAAATTCTACGGAAACAGGTGGAGTTGGAAAAAAGTACAGAGGTGGGGGAAATAATTCTATTGTGTTTGGTAAATGACAAAATGACTTCGTTGATTTTTCTTTATTTTGAATCATCAGAACTTTTCCTTTTTTTTTTTTTTTTTGCTTTACATTCAACTTATCTTTAGGTTAAGCTGGCTTAGCCAACGGTTGGGTGTCTGTTTGACCTAACTTATTTTTAATTTATTTTTTACTTATAAATATAAGTTAGGCTAAACAGGATTTAAAATAAACTCTTATAATTATAAGAGTTTATTTTATAATGAAGAAAAAAGAACTTAAAAATAAGCTTATTATAAAAGATTTTTTATAAGCTCTTTTTTTTTTTTTTTTAAAAAAAAAGAGAACTGGTATTCTCTCGATTGAACACTACTGCCACTGCCACTGTCGTCGCCGCCGCCACTGCCACCCTATTATAATATACCTTTTATGATAATTTTTATTAAAAAAAGTGTTTATGACAAAAAATTTGTCAAACAACTTATTTTTAATTTCAGTTTTTAAGTAATTTTTGAGCTAAAAAATTTATATAATCATCAAACAGCTTTTAACTTTTTTTAAAAGCTCTTATTTTTAGCTTTAGCTTAAAGGTAGCTTTTAACTTAAAAATAAGAGGATTCAAACGGGTTCTTAGTGTTTTTAAATAAAGTTGGATCTAAAAGAACCAATCTTGTAGGGCTGTGAGCTGTGGGTTTATACGAGCTGACCATGTAGGGCTTTGGGTCGGCTCATTTAAGCCTGATATTTTTTTTTAAATTCCTATTAAGTTACTACATATTGAGTTTTGCTTGAATGTAATGATTTTTAAAATTGAAAATGTTTTTCAGATCATGTAATGTTGCTATTTTTACATTTTTAAAGGATAAAAATTGATTATTATATTCTCATCACAAAATTAAGAACAGTTTTTAATGACATTATAGTTAGTTAATTGTTGAAAAAAGATAGTTCCTTCTCCTGAATTTTAAACCTAGGGTCCAGCTTGTAATTTTTTATAGCACCATCTTTTTCATGCACAATTATTAAAAGAATCAATTTTTATTGATGTAAGATACAAAGAGAATAATTTTTTAATTGCATTTGAAGTGGTTTGAATATTATGCACACTATCAAAAAGAGAAAAGTCAATAACATGCATTGAATGATGAGATGGTAGAGTCTTTATCTCAAAGGATTTTGTTTTGAGACGAATGACCACTTATTCTATTTGTTAAAAAAAGATAAAACATTTAATACTTTAATAATATTTATCTCTTACATTAAGAATTTTATTGTTTTAATTTAATTTTTTTACAAAATGAGGGAAAAAAAAAACTAACATTTTTTTTGTTAAACGGGTTTAAAGCTTGTGGGCTGACTTGAGCTAGTGAAAGGCTAGCCCATTTTCCCACCTCTACTAATGATGAAGGCTAAACTCAATGGAGGCTACTGATAGTGTTGTAATAGAGGGTTTGATGGTAAAGTGAGGCACTTATTTCAATCCAAGGTATACTTTGGCTCCTAACCTCATTAATCAAGTCTCCAATAAAATCAACTTACCATATCTTGGGCAGCATGTCTCTTGATATATATCTAACAATAATTAAAGAAAAAAACTTATCCTCATCCAACACAAGCCCTAAGCCTTCTTCACACGCACACGCACACACACACATCCATATAATAGTATAAATTTTACCACTGTATGTACTGACACTGAAGATCTGGCACAGACAGAGCGAAAAGACACGCCTCAAACTGATTCCAACAACAACATAACCTAGAGAACCAAAAGGCCTGTTAGAAATTAATTAGTGATCGATGATCTTTTTAAATTTCAGAAAAGGTAAAACAAGCCATATTGAGAGACATACATAGTTGGAAGATTAACATATATTGTTAAGTCTTCGTAATTAAATAATATATCTTCTTCCTGCTAGATGCGTTTCTGCTAATAGTCAATCCTTTGTCGTATTACCTATACTGGGGAAAAAACGCGCTTGGGAATATATAATATAGAAATATTTTATATTATCTGCTTTGCTTGGAAGAAACCCTGATTGTGGGGTTCCTTTTAACTTGGCTGAGCTTTCAAAGTGAATTGACTTTTCTTGCCACAGACTTGCTTCATTCAAGATGAGCAATAGCAAGACCTTGCACTTTCACCGAAATACCAACATTCTGATTCCACGTTCATCTCACATGATTTCTGTTTGCTTAGTGCTTATACTATTTACTTTAAGAGTAACAGTATTCTTATTGTGCTTCAATAATCATCATTATTCACTTATAAAAGAAAAGATTGATTGTAAGCATTTATCATGAGAGATTGTAACTTTACAGTGTATAAGTAACAGTTGTTATCTCAGTGAGAAGATTGTAACACAAGTGCCTGGATCAAAATTGTGGAATTAAAGTTCCCAAGTACCTAGCTAAACTTGAGAGATTGTGGATTGAAATCTCAGGAGGAGCTGGGGATTAAAGACATAGGTCATCGTGGATTGGATCAAACCAGGATAAATTACAGTTTGCATCTTCTTCTCCATAAGCTCTTATATTTCCAACATATATGATTTGAATAACTAACTATGGATTTATGATTCATTATTTTCATACTTATTTCTTTCACTAAGATGCAAAAAGGTTTTCTAAGTTTTTAAGTTTTTTTTTCCTACATCCAATTCACCCCTCCCTCTTGGGTGTTAGCCGGTTTTAACATAACTTCCAACGCCTATCATCATGTCTCATCAGTATCATCTAAACGGTACAATGAGTCTCTAGGAATGATGGTGATCTTCCAATGGCTTGGGTTTTAAGAAACCTTATTGTTATAATATTTTGATGTAGTTGTGATTTCGTGGTCGATCATCATCATATAGTACTATAATATTTTGATGTTATAATTTTGATTTCATGCATGTATATTGCCACCTTTGGGCAATAATTAATGAAAAAGTTTATGTCTTTTATATTGATCTTTTGATAGTTCTTGTTGATGATGATATATCTCATGTTATTAATCAATCTCTTGTTGATTAAAAAGTTTCAACCTTTAAGGAAAAAGTTCATGTTTCTAAAATTGTATTTCACCGTTCTAAAAATTACATTTTAGACCATTTGATTTGAAAGACGGTGTCATTACAAATTTAAAATATTTTTTACATATTGACACCGATCATTAATGAGAACTGGTCTATAAAAGATTGGTCTAGTATATATACTTACTTTCGCGCTCAATATTCATCTCAAGCCTCTTTTAGTCCTACACATGCTCTCACTCTCTTTGTCACCTTTGGCCGCCATGATTTCTCTCTTTTTGTCATCAAGATGGTTTGGTATTCCTCTCGTTTGGGCTATACTTCTCTATCATTTATGTTTTGCTCTTATGTTCAGTAAAAATCATTACTTTCGCAAACCCTCGATAGATGTTTTGCTCTTGTTTTTTATTAGTGTTCTCTTTCGTTATCTTTGCTTGCATATTAGTTTTAACCATTGTTTTTCACGAACCATCGATGCTCCCTTTTTTTCTTTGTCAAAACCCTGATTGAAAGTTTATTTTTTTCCTTACATCCACATAAATGGAAGTGTTCTTCTTGATTGATATTCTCTCTAGTTGTTATAAAAAATATTTGCTTTGCTCCTTGGTCATGCGACGCACTCGTGAACATATGTAGTACATTATATGCGCAGTAATTCTGTTATGTACAACACATATTCACGAATTGCATAACATTTAGATCAAGGAGCAAATTTGAGTGGGAATGAGTGCCAAACATACCATATTTCATAAGCGTGAAGAGTTTATGGAGAAGCCAATATTATCTCTTTTGTTGCTTGCTCCAAATGTAATGTAATTCATGAACATATGTATTACATTACATATGCAGTAATTATGTTATGTAGTACACATGATCTCAAGTTGTATTGCATTTGCATACATAGCACAAATGATTGGATTAGAAAATGAAAAAAAAAAGCCTTCCTTCCACATATATAAATATGATATTCTTTTTTTCTGTTTGTTGCATTCTTGTATGTTCTTTGTGTTAATTTTCTATTGGTTTCGATGATAATTGACAATTATAAATACAAGATGAAGTTTGTCTTTGGTAAGTTGAAAAACTTACTGTCAAAGGCAAACTTGAGTTTTGGTTAGAAAACTCGAATTTGGACCTGACAGAGAGTAGCTCAATTTTTATAAACTAAGGAAAACTCCAGTTTGCGTAGGCAAACTCGAGTTTGTGAGATACTGAGAGCACTCCAAGTTTTTCACTTTAATACAAACTTGAGTTTAGTTTTTACAAACTTGAGTTTGCACTATACAGAGACTCTTCAATATTTTCTGAAGTAAACAAAACTCCATTTTGTGAAAGTAAACTCGAGTTTTGGTCATACAGAGAGCCTCCAATGTTTTTGAATTGAAGAAAACTCCAGTTTTGATATAAAAACTCCAATTTACACTTGACTAAAAGTTTTCTAAGTTTTCCAAAATTTTGAGAAAACTCGAGTTTGTATTTGTAAACTTGAATTTGTATTTGACAGAGAGCTTTCATGCTTTTACCCACTTTGAGAAAACTCTAGTTTGTTTAGAAAACTCTAGTTTTCACTTGGCATAGATTTTTCAAAGGTTTTTATATTTAAAGGAAACTCGAGTTTAATTTGGCTAACTCGAGTTTGTGCCAAGCAGAGAGCTTTGCTCTATTTCAGTGATATTGAAAACTCCAGTTAAGAGTTAGAAACTCCAGTTTTGAGCTTTAGAACTTAAACATGCTTTCACTATAAAAGTCTAAAACTCGAGTTATTCATTAATGAACTCGAGTTTTGCTCTATGTTCAAAATGTGCTTCTGAACTCAAATCGCGATATTATTCTCTAGAAGAAGGAAACTCGAGTTTATCTTCTGAGCAAAGCTACAAACTCCGTTTGGATGAACAAACTCGAATTTGTGTCGCAAAGTTTGAAAATCAAATTTCTTGAATTTGTGAAATCTTCATATTTAATCTTAATACTTTATATCATAACTCATTACTATTCCTAACTATGTTTAATCAGTTTGTTAGTGAGTTTTAGATGGTTTAGAGGATATTAAATGAAGATTCGAGCAAAAGCAAAAAGTAATGTTAGCACATTAAATTCAATGTCTAGAAAACTTACATTCTTTTAGACAATCATTCTACACATGTTGCAAAGGGATTAATGTTTCCTTTCCACATCCAGTAGTTGCTCTTCCAACGGATTAAAATTCAAGAAGTCAACCATGAACTTCTGTGCAACTGGATTAACCAAAGAGTAGAGAGAGAAGAAGACCAAAGCTCAACCTAATCTTTCCTTAATGCTGGCAACGGTCACATTAAAAATTACAACAGTCATTTAATGCTCTCATCATATAAATAGAGCTACATTCAATTCTTCTAAACAACCAATCTGCAGAAAACAAAAATCATTAAAATTTCCAACTACTCTTTGAGTTTTTCTTGTGTAAAGTATCTTTGATACATTTGTACTTCAGTGCTTATCTTTATCCACTCTTAGATAAAGTTTTCTTTATTGAAAAACATTCATTGTAAGAATCGCAAGTCGTAGGACTTGGAGATTGGGATATTTGATTATAACTTGTAAGGGGGAGTAGGTTCTGCTAGTAAGAGAATTACTCTAAGAGTTACGAAGTGTGTAATTATTTGAGTTAGTGAAATCCCAGAGTGTCTGGGGACTGAATGTAGGTCAAGAGGTTGGATCAAACCAGTATAAATTCCTTGTGTCTTGCTCTTTCTTCCATTGCTCTGTTGTACGCTGTTTTAATATTAAAAAACAATCTTTGAAAAGAATTTTAAAATCCCCAACTCACCGCTCTCTTGGTGATTTGCTCCACTTTCACTTTGTTATTCTTGTAGTTATAGTAATACTGATGCTTATGATGTACCAATATGAATTTATCATTATGAGAATCAAACAATTTTATTAACACATGAACATATCTTAGTACTTCTTATGATTTAACACGAGATTGATATCATATAATATGTTATCATGTTTTGTTACATCTTTAGAAGCATCCAGTTAATATGTTCATATTTAATGAAATTGTATCATTCTCATCATCATCATTCATTATCATATTTATCTATTTCTAGTGGATTTGTATTTAAATTTCTTATTACAAATTTCTTATTTTTAATTATAGAAAGGAGTATGAAAAGCACCAAGTTGGGTGGATTTTTATAGCTATCACTTTTGTTTTTGTATACATGTGAAAATAATTAAATAATATGATCTAATATGCAACTTATTGTAATTGAAAACAGGGGATCAGATGAACACAATTTAAGGTTACAGATACATGGAAGCCCTTCCTGTAGGACTTCAAATATAGGAAAAACAACCCTTCCATCCACATTTATAAATATGATATTTATTTTGTGCTTGTTGCCCTCTTGTATGTTTTTTGTGTGATACATGAAAGTTTACATTTTTTCTTCTGGCTATATATTTTTTGCTGTTGTTATAATAGTATATGCAAACTTCCATCCACAGAATTCGTAGTGGTTGGGATTGTGAAATTTGTGATTATGACAATAATGCAATTTCATTGAATCATTAATATAATGACAAGTTTCACAAATCCAATTATTGCAAATTCCATGGACAAAAGTTTGTATACACGTATGTTAATTAAATCTTGTCCGTCATGCCTTTATTCTTTTCATTTTTTTTTTGGGATGTCCCCTCCTTGAAAATGCTTAAATCATTATTGAGTGTTGGGTGTTAGTGTCGATTGTAATTTTAAATCCAACGTGTGGGTTTCGTTGATGCTTGGTTCATATCCCAGGCCATCGTTATAGGCGCTTACTGCAACCCTTGGATTGGGAGCTAAATTTACTAACCTTAGACATTTTGTCTCTTTTGAGAGTTTAGATAGAATATGGCTTTAGTGAACCTTAATTTTAGGTGATAAATGTGGAGTATCTTATTTAATGAAGCTGAGTCTAACATGGTTGATATACATACTTGAGAATTCTATTTTATATGGTTGATGGTTGTGTGATGAGGTCTCGGTTGATATGGAAATCAAAGTGAAGGCCAATAATAAGAATCTACCTGATTAGTGAAGTTACTAGTGACGAGTTGATGATTAAGACTTTTAAATTAGACAATGAAAAATGTAGACTAGGTGATCAATTATTGAAAGGAAAAACTCGTTGAATTGGATTACCACCTAGACCAACAAATTTATCCTTTTAAATGATGATCATCTAGCAAATGTTTCTCATCAACCAATTTAGTTATTAATCCTCATCTCGTCACTAGTATTTCCACCTAGTCGGTTACTTCCTTATTATTTGCCTTCAGCTTGGTTGCCTTCCCCGTAGTGTATCCAATAGTTCTCATGCTCAGCCTTCTTCTCTTAAAAAAATTAAAACAATAAATTATGAGCAACCATCTTATTTATAATATTAAACTAAAATTAATTTAATTGTAAAACTATCATTTTGCTGTAGGTCACAACAAATGTTTTTGATCCTGCCATATGATATGTACTATCTTGAATTTTTGGCCTAGAGATTTGAATATAAGTTTGTATCACGAAGATGACTAAGTTCAGTTTGAGGACGAGAAGTGTGGAATCAGGCAAATGGAATAGTCCTTGGGTCAGGAAACTTGTTTAGCATTCAGTTGATATGGGTCGATGCCCAGATGCATGGCTAGAGTTGTGGTAATGGATTATGTGATTTATGTTTGCAGTTGGTGCTTCATGTGATATGAGATATTTGAATGTTGAATGTATTGTTTGTTGGTTGACTGCCATGTACGGTGCATGCATTTTATGTGAAATGAACTGTTATTCTGGTATTCGTTTGAATCTCAGCCTTTGTTATTATTTGTGATATGAACAGCATACTGGACGTTGCTCCTAGGGCAAGGCAGATGTCGACAAATGGAGATGTCGAACTTGTTCAAGTAGAGATGTCAGTTATCTGCAGTTTCGTAATACCATTTTGGAATTTGTAAATATTATGTATGTACTATGTGGGAATTCTTGTTATGTAATCAAGTACTAAATATCAGTATGTATATGGCAATTTTGTTCGCCCACTGATTTGTACATTATCTCTCTGATGAATGTCGATATATTAGTGGGTTTGTGATGAGCACAATTTGTATCATGTTTTCCCTATATTTTATGACTAATTGTATGGTAAATACAAGCTTAACTGTAATCAATTTGAGCAAAAAGGCATTAATTCATGAATATAGGGAACTGAAGGATAAAAACCACTTACATCCTAAACATGTGCTAAAAGAAGAACAAGTTACAAGGTTTTTTCAAGAAGAACGTATAGCAAAGCTGATATTATGCTATAGCATTCTAACAGCATATCGAAGTGCAATACAAAGCATCTCTGAAGCTATAGCAAAGTAAAGGACGCGATGCTATGCGGCATATGATCTCATCTTTTGTCAAGATTGTTTCAGGAAATATTGCGAAGGTCGAGAAAAGACAGGTAGATTGCTGACGTAACGGAATAGAAGATGCGGAGGATCGAAACTAAAAGATTTGAAGAATCTCGCAAGATCAGTAGAATCAATCTACTTCGATCGAAAGATACAATGGATCTCAACAAATTTGGAACGACCATCTCGTTAGAACTTACGCCGCAAGAAAGCCTGATTATATGAGGAAACAACAAGCCAACCCTAGAAAGGAGAGTTGGGGAGAGCCTAAACAAAATTTCACATTCAGCTAGACTCGAAAGAAGAAATAGAGAATTCACGAAGCACGAGAACTCCAAGAGAACCCAACATTTTTCCTTGCAGTAAGACGGAGAGAAGAAGACGTGGAGTGGTGACGTGACAGGGCTTCTTCCATGCCATCAGAACTTCGTCAAGCTTTCTGTTTTCTTTTCTTTTATTTTAATCTTTTGATCATGGGTCATTTTGTTATTATCTGTTTTGTGTTTCCTTCATCAGTCATGAACTGAATTTCCTATGGCTGAACGAGGATGAATCTTTAAGTTTTGAATGAATCCAGTTGTGAGTTCTTAATTCAATAAATTCAGTTTGCTCTTTAGTGATTTAATTACTTTGTTGATTAACGAAAGCTAAAAGCGAGATTCGTGGCCTCGACTTACTGGCAAGAAGTCGAAGTTAGACCTATGAGAAACAGTGATTACTAGGCAGGCTTGTGCAAGGCTTGACCTATTATTGTAGGCTTCAGGAATGGGTCTATCACTCATAACCAGTACACCTTGTTTTGTAATGTTGATCTAACTAGAAAATTGTCATAGGCATATGGAAGGAGTAAAGTTAGCATTAGAAGTATCGGACGTGGAAGCTTCGATAAATTAAAGTGGTGGGTTAACTGAATAGCATTGTAGCTAGTAGCTATGTTGTAGCATTGCGGAAGCTGTGCAGTATAGGTACTATAGCAATGGGTAAAGCAATTGGGGGATTGAGATGCTTAAGGATGATTCCAAGTTCAGCCTAATTTCCTACTGATATCTTTTTACGACTACGATATTTTGTTTACTTTTGTTTGTTATTTAGCGTAACCACAATAACCTCTCAAACCAATTATATTTACTTTCTGTTTCACACAACTATCATAGCAATTAAGCGTCACTTCCTGGTATCTCAGTCTCCGTGGGATGATACTCTACTTACACTTTATTACTTGTTCGATTGGTTCACTTGCCATTAAGGAAATTAGCCAACAGTTTGTCATGGTGGACTTCTAGTGCTCGCGATTCTTGGTGTTTCTCTCAGAAAGAGCCTACCAAAAAAAAGCATTAATATTTTATTGTTATACTTTTAAATATTTCCTTCTAAATTAAATAATAAATATTAACAAAATTACGTGTCCTACTTGGCTCCTCTATACTGGACAAATCTTGTCCAGTCATTAGGTGAGACACCATCAGGCATGGTCTCTATCAGCTGATCAAGAGTCATCTTCCCATCCATATCCATAGAATAGTAGAGATTATTTCTCCTATTCCTTTACTCGTCCCTTATTTTAACCAAGTGTACCACCTCATCTCGTCTTGTATGGCAAACTTATCCTGCGTCACATAATTAAATACATCAGTTATAATTATTAATTAAATATTTGATTCACTAAATTAAATTAGTCACTTTCACAACCATGTCCCACTCCTTTTCCTTCGACTTCTTAGGCAGCTTCTTCTAATCTAAAAGTAGATAGGGAACCAAAGCCAATTCACACCTAGCTCATTCAGATAGCAATTAAATAAATTATAACCACTCTCAATTTATTGGTTTGTGGCCTTATTCCATGGAACTACTACACGTTGCCCCCGGCTGAGCTTATTTAGACCGTCATGTTGAATCTCTTGTTCATGATGTTAGCCTGCTCATCTGCACAAATGATCACAAATTTTAATTAAATAATTTTACATTTAAACTGCTTTAATTAAAATATTAACTTATTAAAAGAATTACTTACCTTGAACCTATACAATAAATATAGTCACTTGCGAAGATGATGGTTATGGGTGATTTCGGTCCCTAGCCTCCTCAAAGTCAAGGAACCACTCTGCCTCGCTCATAGGAATATTGATCTCAAAATCCTCCTCCACATAGTCACTCACACTACCATCTTGTGCCTCTGATGGAATAGGAAACTCTGGTGGGTTCGTTTGGTAGCATCTATGGGATTGCTAGGGGGTCATTTGGGGTTGCTTGTTGTAGTTTCCCTATGGGGTGTTATCTGCCCTGACTATTGCCCCCTTTTTGAACTGTCTAGGGGGTGCTTATCTACCTCATTCCCTTTCCCCTTGTCTTTCTTGTAAGACATATAAGTATAATTATTCCTTTTTTTATAAATATAATTGATTATGATTTCTCACTTAATCAATTAAAAATAAATTACAGTCAAACTTAACCAATATTTATGAAAAAATTATAATAATAACTAACATTGTAAAGAAATAACATCACAATATTATAATAATATAATTACATATAACAAAACAAACACAGTTTGTAGTGGTTCCACAAACCTGCAACCTTTTGTCTTCTGTAGCAGTTTTGCCTTTTAAACTGCTACAAACTCACTCATGGCACCAAGATGGCACCACATTTTTAACGGTTAGTATAACTCAACCTCTGCTAAGTTACCGTTACAATTGTAGTGCTAACTTGGTGCCACATTTGTAGTGGTTTATATGACCCAATAGCTACCAATTACAGTGGCTTAAATACATTGGTGACCAAAAGAATGATATGCTCGAAAATACATTGGAACTGATGTTCTTATCAAGGGGAGTAAAACTAATGTTATTATCATGAGAGTAAATACGATATTATAATATGGTGAAGTTGAGATCATAATGTACTCTTTTCCTTAATCAAGGTTTTGTTCCACGAGAATTTCTTGGTAAGGTTTTTAACGAGGCATCTTTGATTTGTATTATATACTCTTTTTTCTTCACTAGCTTTTTGTCCCATTGGTTTTTGCCTAGTAAGGTTTTAATGAGGCACAATATTTGTTCATAGACATTCAAGGGGAAGTAAAATACTAGATGATGTAGATGTTTATAAACTCCCAACTCTTGCCCTTTCACTTTCGACACTCCATAATCAGTCTTTATGCCCACAACTCAAAGTTTACAATTTGTGCACTCATGAGGATTAACTTTGCTATTTGCTTTATGTAACTCTTGGTTGAAGTTGAGAGTCTATAAATAGAGTACTATATACTACACTTTCGTTGCATCCAAATGAATAAGATATTGCTTAATCTTTCCCTTCAATTCTCTCTTCATATCTTTTCATCTTTTTCACTTTGGTCAATCTCTTATATTTTTTTGATTTCATAACTAAAAATGAATTAAATTATTTTTTAATAAAACATAATGTACCAGTTAGACCGCGCAAGATCTACCTGGTTAGGTCACCAATTTCTTGCCCAGATCGATCGATCCAATTCTAATAATTATGAGTTATATACATTGATTATAGAAAACTCCGAATAAATCGTTAATGTCATGGGTTATATGCAATGTTGTTAAAATCGAGATCATATACAAGATCGGGAGAGGGTGTGAAAATCGTAAATCGTGGGATCGACATGGATCGTAAGATCCTATCACTCCAGATATAAAGTTATATTCGAATAAAGATTTTTTTAAAAAACTATAATTTGACCTTTTTCTTTCATTTTTTTCCTATGTGACATGAGAAAGGGTAGTTTAGAAAGTTTGATATATGACTTATTTATTTGTTATTTGTTGTATTGAGTTGGAGATTTATTATTTGTTTTTCTAATTTTATTCTTTTTCTATTCTTATACAAGCAATCACGTGTACAGAGATCAGAGAATAGTACTTTACTTTTCTCTTTCAATTTTACTCTTTTGAGTCTTGTTTGTCGGCTTACTTTTCCATCTCTTTCGCTGATTCACTGTTTCTCGACTTCTTCGATAAGTTTCTCTAGTTCTTGGCAAATACTCAGATTGCTAATTGTATCTGTGTGTATAATTTAATTTCTCCTTTTCCCTATCGTTTCTCTGCCACTTCTCCTTTCCACATCCTTTTTATTACCCTACTCCTCTCTCCGACGATGTCTACAAAACAAAATTAAACTTCTCCTTTCCAGATTTGTCTGTGCAAATTAGTCCTTCGAACGTGAAACCCTCTTCAGGATGGAGAAATAGCTATACTAACTCACCAAGTGCAGCGGCCAACGAGATCTGAAACGTGTGACACCAACGATTTCTATGCTTTACTCGTCGATCCTATCGTTCCAAGGTAAATCACGATTTTCTGTGGAGAGCTGTATCATTAGGTTTACACATATCGCAGGATCGTGCGATCCTATGCGTTAACGCGCGATTTTGATAACAGTGGTTATATGGCTTACAATGTAGAGTTCCAAAAGACATCTCTTTGAAGTAAGGTTCTTAAACTCAGACCGGTCACTGACTCGGTTTGGGTACTAGGTTAAGGGTCAGTGGATTAGATCGAAGTCAAACCGGAGTTAAACTAGGACCAAACCGGTGAGAAATTATTATTATTATTATTTTTTTTTTACCTCACATCCTCTATTTTTTATGTTTAAAAAATTTAAAAAAAAATGGCACCTCCTCCCTCCTAGCAACCAATGCGCTAGACCCAAATCTCAATTAATAAATGTGACGTGACTCATCAGTCATTTTGTAGGTTTTATAATTTAACTTTTCTCACTCATCAACATCTTCAATCAGTTTTAGACAGATGAGATATTGCCACGTAGGAAGTTTTCCAAAACCCATATGCTTCTTGATCCCAACCAAAGGAAATGCATTGTAAATTGGGATTTTCTGCCGCATAGTGCAAGGCTCTTTCAGTATTTGTTCTCAGTTGGTATGTCTCATCTCTCTCTTATACGAACACCGACACACCCTTCACACTTCATTTTTAGATCCATCTCTTCCACCATCGTCACCACTTCAAATCTCTCTCTTTCTTGCTTAACTCCTTCTCGTTCTCCTTCCTTCCACAGATCTCCCAGCGTTGCTCCTCCTTCGGCCTCCACACTCTCTTTTCTCGCTGTTGGTCAAACTCGCCGCCAGCACTATCGTTCGCCAACACTCTCTCCTCCTTCTCTTGTTCTGTTGATTTTTTTTTTGGGTAAATCTTCTTGACTCTGACTTGGCGAACTTGGTCGGTTTAGGCCGAGTTGACCCGGGTCAACTCAGGACTCCGATTTAACCCTTAACTCGGATCGGTTTCTTAGCTGGTGCACCGGTTTCTGGTCTGAATCAGCTGATCCGGTTCGGGGTTTCAAAAACCATGCTTTGAAGGTTATAAACATCACACTTTTATTGTAATATTTATTATAATGGACTTAATTACTGATTAATGGCTATTATTAAATGCGTACAAAGTCAAGGAAATTTGGAAAAAATCTGACTTTGCTTTTGGGATTAAATTGTTATTCTTTTATGTCCTTAATATAATACATATTTAAAGAGTTGATGTTGGTCCAAAATGTAAGGTTTATATTTATCAATTTTTTTAATCTACTTATACTGATTCTTCTTACCAATAATAAAAGAGGAGAGATAATAAAAAAATTAGAGAAGATAACTATACTATTTTAATAAATATATGTCATATTAATTAATTTAACTGATATTTTTAATCTAATAAAATTAAATAAATATATAGAATGAAGTATATCAATATAGGGTATCCAAATAATTTGAGTCTTTTTCCGTACTCCAATCGAACAAAATAAATCCAAGCTAAAAGCCTTTTCTGTTTGAGGTTTCCTGACCTAAGTAGAGCCGGGAAATCGGGCCGGCCCTTTTAAGCCCTGGCCCTGTAGGGCTCGGGCTTAAAAAATATGCCTGAAATTTGAATTTGGCCCTGTAGGGCCGACCCTATAGGGCCTCGGGCTTTATCGGGCCGGCCCTGCAAGCCCTGTTACTGTAGCATTTTCATTTTTAAAAAAAAAAAATTAGTGAAAGAGTGCCAAGAGGAAGAGGCTAGGAGGCACATATATAAATACATAATAACTATACTCTGATTCTATAATTTTGTATATTATTTGTTGCAGAAAATGATTATTATGGATGTGTTCATGATGCGGGAGAAGAAATTCATAACATTTTTACTCCTGAAGCACAGCCTTCTGCTCAAAGTGAAGCACAATCAAATATCTATGAAATTGATGAGAGTGATGAAGAAGGTGACAATTGACAATGATAGTGGTATGCTTTTATATTTTATGTGAGTTATCTAATGTTGTTTAGTTTAATACTTCTTAAGTTTTATGTGAGTCAATTGTGGACAATAGTTTGTTTTTTATTACGAATTAATGAATGTGTTTATTTGTTGGATGATTTGTATTGTTTAGATATTAATGTTGATAATATTTATTTGATAGATTAGAACTTTAATGGTTGCAATTTACTAATTATATTTCTTTGGAAAAAACCTAGAAAAAAAATAATAAAATTTCGAATAGTAATTTCCAGGCTCTGTAGGGCTGGCCCTAGCCCTGATACTATCGGGTCGGGTTTTGAAAAACAGATATTTTCCTTATCTCAGGCCCTGTAGGACCCAAACTCTAGAGGGCCAGGCCCTGTAGGCCGGGCCAGCCCTGATTCCCAGACCTGAGCCATGCCCCTTTTGCCCTTTTTTTGGACGAAAAAACTGAAAAAGTTGCTTCGATTTGCACGTTTCCTCGAACAAAACCCTTGAACCAGGGTTCTGCTTTCTCTATCTGTGCAGTTACTCGCTAGTCTGTGATTACCGGAACGAAGCGTGTGATTGCTGGAAGGTAACACATTCTTTCACCCCTCAAAATTGGACTCGTATAAGATATTTGCTATCCCAGATCGTGTATCATCTCGATATCGACATATCTATGATAATTCTTCTATTTTCTTGATTTTTTTTAGCTTACCCTGGTTATTCATTACCTGAAATTTGTTTATGTTTTGTTTTTGATCTGCAATTGTGCGATTAAAAAAACGATACTTGAAAGCTGCGTGGTTGATGATTTAGTCTGGGGCCTCACTGGGTTTTGTGTATTATCTTCTATCTTAGGTTACATACATAGGTCCGTAGAATGGGCAGTAAAGGTCGAATGCCGCCTCCACACGTGAGGCGTCCTTTACCAGGTCCTGGTTTGGTACATCCTGAGCCACTAGGTCCTGGAATACGCCCTCCATTTCCCCCTTTTGATTTGTTGCCACCACCAGAAGTTCTGGAACAGAAGCTTGCTGCTCAACATGCTGATATGCAGAGGCTGGCCACAGAGAACCATAGGCTTGCAGCCACTCATGGGACATTGAGGCAGGAGCTTGCAGCGGCACAGCATGAGTTGCAGATATTGAATGCACAAATTGGAGCTATTAAGGCTGAGAGAGAGCAGCAGATGAGAAACCTTAAGGATAAGATTGCCAAAATGGAAACTGATCTTCAAGGGGCGGAGCCTCTCAAATCTGAACTACAGAAAGCAAGAACAGAGGCCCAGAATTTGGTTGTGTCTAGACAGGAACTTATTTCTAAGAGGCAGCAATTGGCTCAGGACCTTCAAAGGGCCCATGTTGATGTGCAGCAGATTCCTGCTCTTTTGTCAGAACTTGAGGGTCTCAGACAGGAATATCAGCATTGCAGGTAATCCTTTTCTTTTGTTTGGGGGCTCTTTCCAATGGCAATGTTGTGCACAGAGTTACTAAAGCCTGTGTAGGATAGATATGATCGTCACTTCTAGCATAATTGTATGTGTATGATATGAAATGTTTAACATCAACTGTCTGGGGGCAGGAATTTATGGCTTTCAATGTAAGAAGTGAAGAACTTATAAGCTATTGTGTTTTCCTTTGTTGAAAATTTTTATTTGATCTATGGCTGACACTAAATACTCCACTGGTCCTTAATATAATATATATTTACCTAATTTGATTAGATTAAGGAAATTAGTTGAGTTAGTTTACATGATATGTATTTTCTAAAACACTCTAGTCATCTTCCTTAATTCCCTTATTCCCTCTCCTTCTTGATTATTGTTGAGGAGCATCAATTGGTGCAAACTAGGAAAAGAGTGACAAATATGAAACTTATGTCCTATATTTAGGACTAAGGTTAACTCTCCAAATATGTCTTATATTAAGGACTAGAGGAGTAGTAAGATTAACGTGAATGGCCTAATTAATGGGAGTAAAAGGCTTGATAAGGATTTACCCTAATAAGGCCTAAATTTATGCCCAATGTGGCGATGTTGGCAGTGCTTGGGTGGATTTCTGTAGAGTATGTTTGTGACAAAATATATAAATTTTTCTTCAGTGCACTTGGGGGTGCATTTTTTTATCACCTCCTTCCATTGTAAACCATTGTCCTCCCTCCTCCCTCCATCAACATTGTGAATTTGCATCTCTACATTAGGATAGAGAATGAAGAATTAATGTGTGCTAAAGTAGATTGATTTCAGTAGACTGAATGGGACAGAATTCAGAGGACATATTTATTCAATAATGATTTGAAAAAAAAAAAAAGATTTGGCTTATCTGATAGAAGGAAGAAAGATTCTAAATGTTCTCTCTCGAAGCCTTTTGGAGTGATAGAAGAGTTCTTCTATTTGTGGTGTTTTGATTCCTTCAGTTTGTGTTTTCAGTTCCATTTAAACTAACATATAGAAGAGGAAAATATATGTGATGCTATAAAATTTTTTAAAAAACACTGGCTTGTCTGAGAAATGACTAAAGTTTGTGCTTTCCTCCCCCCCCGCCCCCCAAACCCCCCCCCCCAAAAAAAAAAGAACCTTGATCTGTCTACTTTGAAGGGGTTAGAAAAGTTCCTTCGTCTGTGGTGATGCAATTCTAAGCTTCTGTTATTTTTGTTCCATTTAACCTAGTATATAATGGCATCAAGAATGTGGCTTATCTGAGAAATGAAAAGCAATATAAATTCTCTGCTTCCATCTTCCCCCCCCCCCCCCCCCCCCCAAAAAAAAATTAAAATAACCTAACTTGCTTACTTTGAAGGGATAGAAAAGTTCTTTCATTTGTGGTATTTTGGTTTTTCCATTTTCTATCCTTTTCCATTGCATTCATAGAATATAGAACCTGAAGACATATATAAATAATATCAACTATCAATAATGATATGGCTTAACTGACCTTCAACAAGATTGTATAGATGCTTTTGTTTCTTAATTGCTGTTTTGCTCCCTTAATCCCCTGTCATCCTTTCCATTAAAGAATGCATATACAATTTCCTTTTCTCTTTTAGTTTTATTTATTTCCTTGCAATTGCATTCTAATTTTTATCTTGCTATCCTATTGTCAATTTATTGTGTTAAATGCCCTTGATTCTGCTAATCTATTAGTTGGGTTACGCAGATCCACTTATGACTACGAAAGAAAGTTGTACCATGATCACCTTGAGTCGCTTCAGGTGATGGAAAAGAACTACATGTCTATGGCAAGGGAAGTGGAAAAACTTAGAGCCGAGTTAGCAAACACTAGTAATGTTGATAGAAGAAATGGTTTGTATCTCTTGTTACATTCTCTTTCTGTTGCAGTCTTTTAGGATAACATAGTTTGACCACCATATTATTATCAAACGTCATAGGCCCTTATGGTGGCACTCCTGGAAACAATGAGAATGATGCCTCTGCTCATCCCGGTGGTCAAAATGCATATGAAGAAGGTTATGCTGCTGCTCAGGTGCGTGTGAATGCTATTCTTGACTTTGTTGTGGGGTTGGAAGTTTCTAGTTCACTTTTCAGTGTTACTGATCTCTATGATTTTCTTCACCATAATTAAGATGCTTGAAATAATAATTAGTGTCCTTTTCTTTTGCCAATGCTTCCTAATGTTTCCTGAGCTTTGATGACTATAGCATATGCTATAATAATGTCATGCTGGGTCAAGGTAGTCTCTGGCGTGCAAAAAGAAAAAAGTAGTAATGATATGATTGTGTTGAATACAGTTAACTTGAACTAATAAGACTGTTTGATCTGATTTCCTTTAGACATTAATCAATCTGTTATGACCATTTTGATTGTCCCAATTTTACTTTAACGCAGTGTTGATTTGCTGATTACTTTTAGGTAAAAAAAAAAGTCAATCTATGATTTCGTTCTGTATTTTTAAGATGCTTGGACTGACCACCACCAACAGGATGATGCAAATGTGCATTATTGTTTTATGAGCTTCTTTGTTTGTGCAAAATGGGAATGGAGAACTCTGTACCATATGTATGTTAGATTAGTTAGCGGACTGATTTAGAAGCATTATAGACTGGACATGGCTGTATGTAATTGAATCGTCTGTGTGATGAAATGCTGCCCTGTGTGTCTGATAATGAAGGTTACCAATCAGAAGGACCATACATACCTATGTGGTTTAAGTTGATCCTGATTATGATTGATTTGGACTGAGACGTGGTCTGATTTTACTCTACCCACTTGTCATCCACGTGTCTCGCCTAATAATTCTGCTTGTGATAACAGGGACGTGGTCCCCTCCCTGCTGCTAGCAGTGGGGTTGCAACAGCCGCTAGTGGTGCTAGCGCTCCTCCCTATGTGGGATCTCAGCCTGGCTCCACCGCGCCTGCATGGCCTGGTTATGATCCATCTGCAATGCCTCCTTATGATCCGCATAGGGCTGCTTATGATCCACAGAGATTGATGAGTTATGATGCTCAGAGAACCGGATATGATCCACAGAGAGTGGCTGCTTTTGACGCATCAAGAGCAGCTGGCTATGATGCACAGTCAAGAGGTGCGGCCGCCCCGCCACATGGACATGCTGCTCCTCCACCGGTGAACAATATGCCACCATATGGGTCTGCAACACCACCTGCACGTGGTGGAAACCCAGCTAGGAGATGATTTTGAGAGGCCATTTTTTCTCTATTGTATCTATGGCGCTCAAAATGCTTGATATCATTTTACAATGATCAATCAGATGGATGCTCACAGGCTTACTTGCTGAGTTTTGAGATTTTGGTATCTCCAGCGGCTTAAACTGAAAAGCCCCATCTCTAAGGAACTACTTTTGTCCATCGCGCTTTTGCATAGCGCATTAAGATTCCTTCCTGCCAAAATGTATACTTAGTAGTAGTACTACCTCCGGTATCTAATTTGAGTTTGTCAGAGGTTTGGATTTGGTCTTAAATGAGGTTTCGATTTATTTTATCTTCATATTTATCAATTTATATTTATACTATCCCTATAATCGATCATGTGTTAAGAGAATTTGTATTAAAAGGTACTCCATCAGGTCCTAATTATAAGATCTAGTTGACTTTTTTAGAGAGATTAAGGAAGTTAATGAAATTACTTTAAAGTATTTTTAATATTATTTTTTTCTTCAAACTAATTAGTTTAACTAATAAAGTAATATATAATTTAAGGATACATAATATATGAAATGATTAAGTTACTTATTTAGCTTCTTTAATTTTTCTAAAGAAAGTCAACTAGGTTTTATAACTAGAACCGGAGGTAGTAGTTTCAATACACACAATGTATGAAGGTATTTTACAAAAAGCATCTCACAATTTAAACAAATAACTAATTTAACAAATATTAGTTGTGCAGATATTATATTAAGGATGGGAGGTAGGAGTAAAATTCAGTTAGTCTTGATGCGAAGTGTTCAAATGTTTTTTTTCCGTGATGGTATGGCAGAAAGGGGTAAAACCATAAAAGAGCCATGGCTACTGCAGGAGGGTTTGAGACCTGTTATAGGTCCCAGCCCAATACTCCTTGTTTTTCTATTATATGATATTTTTAACTAAATGGGATACCCCTCGTTCTTGGGTTCAACTGATGTGGGGGTTGGTTGTCCTTGGACTATGGGTGAGCCCAACCCCTTTCCTAAAATTTTCGTATATAAAAAAAAAAAACTAAATGGAATCAAAGAAAGCAAATAAAGGCAAGTCATTAGTTCTATTCTTATAAAAAAAAGTCATTAGTTCTATTTGATAACGAAATAATTTTTTTTATTTTACTCATTTAAATGAATTTTTTTCATATTTGCATTACATTTTCTGCGATAGGTAATAACTTAAAATGTGGGTACTTTTAGAAAAAACTTATAATAAGAATCATCTATCTCTTTTAGAAAGTTTCTTATAATAAAAGTGAGAAGGAATATTTGGAATAAAGTAGTAAACGCTTCACAAATTTTTACAAAATGAGTTAATATATAGGACTTAATTATGGAATTGATTTTAGTCATAAATATAATATCTATTTCTTATGTGTCAATATTTTTTTAATTTATATGTTTTCTCAACAATAATCAATTAAGACATAAATTGAGGGAATTAAAGAAAATGATTAGAGTGATTTAACAAACAATCATATTTAATAATTTAATTAACTTTCTCAATCTAATCAAATTATATAAGTATGACATACTCTTTTCTATTTTAGGTATGCCATACTTAATTAGAGTGATTTAAAAAACAATCATATTTAATAATTAAATTAACTTTTTTAATATAATCAAATTATATAATTAACACACACCGCATGTGTGTGTCTATATATATATACATAAGAGCGGAGGGATTATTTTAAGACGGGAATAGGACAACAAAAAAGGAAGTTTGTGAAAACAAGAAAAGTCAAAGATGTATTCTTTTGTATGCTTTCATATTTTGGGTCAATGCAGTGTTTGCTTGTAAGAATTAAACTAAGAAATGGAGGTGCCAGCCAAGTGATGATGCCATAAAAGCAATCCACTTGGAAGAATAAAAAAATAAAACACATCAGCCGCGTCATGCCAAAGTTAATTTTTCTAATTACTTCATAATCACAACTTTTTATTTATATGACCCAAAAACCGCTTGGATCCAAAAGACTTAAAGACTTTGAAAATTAAGGTTCATCAATAATGTTAATTAATTATATGGATCCTTAAAAACGTTATTATAAACAGACCAAACAGGCGTCTTTCAAAAAAGAAGAGAAAATTCCACAAAGGCTAACTGATTCAATTTAGAACAGACAAGTGTGCTCACACTCAAATTGAGAATTAGTAGTGAACGTACACTAATGATCAAGTTGGCAGGAGGAGGAGGCGTGCTGATATGATATGTTCTAAAGGAGACAGCTTCAACCTATTCGGCTTTATATTTTACCAATTCATGCATATTGAGCTTAATTACAGCCAGCTTATAGCCACACGCGTTTTGCTTACCAAGTAAAACCTACCCTTACCTTCTCCAGCATTCCTTCTTCATATATAAATACCTTTCAATCTAAGCCTTCATTCACAGCTCATCTGCAATAATATCATTCTCCCTCATAACTCTCAATCTCACTCCCCCATTCTTGCAGTTTCCTTCTTAATTACCATCCTACAAATCCAGTTTTAAGTTCAAGACCTTCAATATTCCACTACTCTCACCATCAACATGGATCACATTAAAGTATTGCTCTCCAGCTTCCTTTTGATATTCTCATTTTCATCAGCATTTCCCTCATCCTCATCAGCATCAGCATCACTGAGAGTGGGTTTCTACAAGTCAACATGCCCATTAGCTGAAGCAATCGTGAAGAGAGCTGTCAACAAAGCTGTTTCTGCCAACCCTGGGATCGCTGCTGGTCTTATCAGAATGCATTTCCATGACTGCTTTGTCAGGGTCAGTTCACTCCTTATTTCCTTCCTTCTACGTTTATCATATATATAATTATATATTGCAAAAATTCTCATGTCATGGATTCATATATATAAACAGGGTTGTGATGGTTCTGTGTTGCTCCAATCCACACCTGGTAATCTAGCTGAGAGGGACCACCCTGCAAACAACCCTAGCTTACACGGCTTCGAGGTCATTGATGAAGCTAAGGCCCAAATTGAGGCAGTGTGCCCTCAGACTGTTTCTTGTGCTGACATCATCGCTTTCGCCGCTCGAGACAGCGCTCAAAAAGTTGGACACATAAACTACGATGTGCCGGCTGGACGAAGAGACGGTCGCGTCTCTCTTAGAGACGATATCCCAGATAATATTCCAGCACCTTCCTTCAACTCACAGCAACTCATTGAGCGTTTTGCACAAAAGGGATTATCAGCGGACGAAATGGTCACTCTCTCTGGAGCCCACTCTATTGGAGTCTCTCACTGTTCTTCCTTCTCCGATGGTCGTCTTTACTCCTTCAATGCCACTCATCCCCAAGACCCTTCCATGGATCCTTCATTTGCTCAACTCTTGAAGACAAAGTGTCCTCCCTCAACCAATAACGGCGAAGAGGAAGATCCAACGGTTGTGCTTGATGCTGCTACGCCTAACCGTTTGGACAACAAGTACTATGTGGCACTTAAGAATCATCGTGGGGTCTTGACTTCTGATCAGACGTTGTTTGAAAGTGTGACCACGAGGAAAATGGTGATGAGGAATGCGAAAAATGGTGGGAGTTGGGCTGACAAGTTTGCCAAAGCAATGGTTCGTATGGGTTCAATTGAAGTTCTCACAGGTTCAGAGGGAGAGATAAGAAAGATATGCAGCGTCGTCAACTAATTAAAACACCTAACTGATTATGCTTTATCTGTTGTCGTAAAGAAATTGTTCATAGCTTCGCTTTGGTTTTATTTTCTTTTATTCAATTATTCTTTTGCAAATGTAAGAAGTTAATGTTTCAACGAATTGAGCAGGGTCGATTGGATTTCACTTTGATATATTGTTCACTTTGAAAGGTGATATAGCTTCTTGATTTTGTTGCTGGTTCATAAATAGTTTTAAATAACAGGCTTGATCTGAGATAAGAATTCAAATAAAACGACGAGAGAGAAATGGATTGGTACTCCTAGTCCGTGGGTTTAGCCGGCAAAGGGATTGGAGAAGCTCAAAAATAGAGCTGGTTCAATCTTAGAGCACTTCGCAACGCTGGAGGAAGCATCCTAAAACTATGCGAATCAAAAGGCATCCCAGGGTTAGACAGGGTAGGGGCTGAGGAATATGTACTCCCTATCTTGGTTACGTTTCCCATGGATCAAGAGTTAGGCGTTCTGTCATTGGATTATAGGTGAGCTCAACCCATTCCCTAAAATTAATTTAAAAAAAAAAAGCTTCAAAAGTCCGTTAAGGTAGATGAAAAATGCATGAATTGTTAATAGTGCTTATTGCTGTTTTTATTGGTCTTTAATTTTAGCTTTAACATCATAGTCGTTAGGTTTTGTAAATGGTGACAGTGATTTCTTAATAATTGTTTGGTATTTGACATGATATTATGAAAAGTGATGGTTTTACATAACAACCGTAACTTATTTGACTTTTTTAAAAATAATTTTTAAAGTTGATTATTCAACCCCTAGTATAATCAAAAAATTAAAAACAGAAAAAGAGATTGTGAATAAACGAGAGAGATCAGTTCCCCTTACCGTTCTTATCCATGCGTCCTTGCTCTCCCATGTAACCGTTATGTTTGTGTTTTCCTTGATTTAAGGTTAGAAAACGAATCGTTTGTATGTGTTACATAACGATTGTTTTTAAAAAACCGTCACTTTCATCATAAATAAATGACGGTTATTAACTACAATCGTTATTTTTACATTTTCTTGAATTTTGTTTCACAATATATGATGGTGCGCATAATTAACTTTAGCTTTTTCACGTTCTATATCATTGCGCGACCTCCGTCTCAACATACATGACATATATTAGTTGTAACTGCTATATATTAAGCATTACAAATACACAAATTTGTAGTAGTGATTTGTCAACATGAAACCCACTTTATATAATAGGGGTGATAATGCAATAAACTTGTGACTACCACTACAAAAAAATTGACATTTTGTAGCTATTAAAATTGAGTATTTGTAGTGGTTAGACAAAATACATTGTTGCAAGATGTTTTGTAGCTGTTTTCTGAAATTGCTACTCATGTAATAAAATTGCTATGGTATTGGTATTGGTATCAGTTTTGCATCACCGCTACAAGATTCGATCGAGATGACACATTACAAAAAAGTTGGTGCCAAAATACCGCTACAAATATTAGATGAAATTTCAAAAATTGCGTGAAATATTTAAGCCAAATTTGAATTAAAATTTATAGTGGTTTTAAAACCACAACAAAATATTGCAAAAGTGAATTAAAAAACCATAATTTGATTCCATTGTTACAATATTATGTTGAATATTTTATTATTTAAGTGAAAAATTAGATGATAATAGTTAATATTTGAAAAAAAAGAGATTAACCTAAGTTAGATAAGTATAAATATTATGTAGGTATAATACTGAGAATGTGTAGATAATAAGAACTTATTAATTATATAGTCTACTAGATGATATTTGATTATGGGAAGAATGTTGATAATGATAGAATGAACGTTAAGAAAATGTTCTTAAAGTTATGGATTAAAAAAAATAATTAGTATCAATATTATAAGAGAAAAAATAAAACATTGAAATCAAAGATTTTTTAAAAAATTTATCATATTTGATGCGCTTAATTAGCACTTAATCTATTCATAAACCTTTATAGATGAGAGAGAACGAGAGAGAAGGGGGTGGAAATAAAAGAAGGAAAGTGTGAAATGACATGTAATAGGGATCTGCGTAAATTTTGTATCGGTTGATGTGACGAATTTTGTAACGGTTTATGTGATAGTTTTTGTAGCGATTATTTCACATTTGCAGCGGTTAAAATTTCATCAATATTTTTTTTCTTAAAAAATAAATTTCAAAATTTCCCATTTTGTAGCTATTATACTAAAAATCGCTACAAATTCATGAATTGGTGGGATATGAAACATTCAAAATGACAAACTTTGTTGTAGTTTATCTACTAAAACCACCATAAACTTCATGATCGTTCGCGGGTTTTGAAATATTCAAATTTCAAAACTATACACTTTGTAGCGGTTTATCACTAAAACTGCTACAAACTTCATGACCATTGGTGGGATAAGAAATATTCAAATTTCTATATTACCCACTTTGTAGTAGTTTTTGTTTAGAAACAGCTACAAAACATTTGTAGCAGTTATTTAACTAAACCTTTACAAATATAAATGTATTTTTTTAAAAAAATAAATAAATTACACTTTGTAGCATTTTCCTACAAAATGTTGTCATTTTTATTTTTAAATTTTTTGTATAACTTCTATTTGGTGGCATGTTTAAAGACTTCATATTTATAACGGTTTAACTAGAAAAGTGCTACAAACGGTACATATTGGTATTAGTTTAACAAAAACCACTACAAAAGTTCACACACTTGGCATTTTGTATGTAGTGGCCATGGTTTTTATATATAACCACTACAAATGTGTGGACTCTTTGTATTCTGTAACGATTTTTTTCATATAAATTGCTACAAATAAATCATCACTAATGGCATGTCATATAGTGCCAAGCTGGCGCTAAAATTGTGGCGCTTTGTATAAATAGATCGGTACAAAACAATCACCAAAAATTTGGCGCCAACTTGGCGCCTTATTTTGTAGCTATTACTTTATGATAACTGCTACAAATGTCGTTCATGAACCAGCGTGCCACTTACAAATTTGTAACAATTTTAGTATAAACCGCTAAAAATTCTCATATTTGTAGTGGTTTATTTTAACTGCTACGAATTGACATTTTTTTTAGTGTACAATTAATTCTTACTCCATATATGCACACAAGTTTATAGGAAAATCATTTTGAAATATTAATTAGTCAAAGAATTATTTTATAGACATATACTTCCTCTGGTCCTATTTATAAGAGCTCGATAACTGAATTATGCGGTTTAAGAAAACGGTTAACATTAGTTAAAAATAAAAAAGTATGTCTTTAAATAATCTTGTTTTTCAAATATGCCCTTATTTATAAGGAGCCGTATGCCCATATTTATAAAGGGCTAGTATGAGAGAGAAATATAGAGTAAACCTAAGTATCAACAACCCTTTTTTACTTAATGCAATATGTATAATGAATGAGGGGTACAAATGAAAAAACTTGTTAAATGTTGAGACTTGAGATAACTTTTGTTGGGTTCTTATAAAAAGAATCAAGAAAATTCATATTTTGGGCTTTTTAAACGGAGGGAGTATAAAAAAATCATATATATTTTCTGTCTCCTCAATGGAAATTGAGGACATATTTGTAATATGGTAATTAATACTCCTTTGGTCCAATATATAAGGAAGAGAGAGAAGAAGAATTTTGATCTTGTTTTTAAGGTAGAGAGAAAATTTTCGTGTGAATATACAGTTTTACCCTTCATTTATTATTATATTGATTTTGTTCTTATGGGTATAATATCTATTAAATAGGGATAAAGTTGAAAAGTTGTTAAATTTTATGGAAGAGTTAATAGAATTTAAGATTTTTCCTAATCTGTGTGAAATATTCTTGACACTACTAGAAAATATGAAATAGCGACAGAATTTTTTCCATCGCAATTGTTTTTTAAAATTTTTGTGGCTGAAATTTAATTCCGTCGCAAAATTTCAATTTTGTGATGGATTTTTAAAATTTGTCACAAAAATTAAAAAAATTTCCCCCACTTTACGACGGAAAACAAATTCCATCACAAAAATAAAAAAAGCTCCCCCATTCTTGTAACGGAAAACAAATTCTGTTGCAAAAGTATAAAAAAAATTCCCCTACTTTGCGATGGAAAACAAATTTTGTCACAAAAATTAAAAAAGTTCCCCCACTTTTGCAAATGGAAAACAAATTCTACCGCAAAAATAAAAAAAAATTCCCCCACTTTTGTGACGGAAAACAAATTTCGTTGCAAAACTTCACAATTTGCGATGGAAGTGTTGCGACAAAAAATTATAGCTAGCGTGTAAAATCCCAAAATCCCCAGCCCCACTCCCCAAAACATTTTCCTTCACCTTCAAACTCTAGTACCCCACCATCTTCGGCAACTACAGCTCTTTCCCTCGTTGGCGTGTATGTTGGCAGCTCCTCCTTCCGTCACACTACTCGTCCACATCACGGCGGCTTCTATCCCCTGCTCCGTCATTTGTTTAAAATTTTTGGATCATCTGTATTTTTCCCTGCACAGGCCCCCCTCTGCTCCTCTAAGTAGCATTTGTATAGATCTACGTACAGATTTGTTGAGCTGATTTTTCCCTTGCAAAAATCCTTCTTTTGCGAGGGAATTTTTTCCCCTCGCAAATTCTGCATTTTCTAGTAGTGAAATGTATGTGGGCTCAACTGACAAGTGAAACAAACATGTAAGTTAGTTAGTTATAGCTCTGTAGGCGCCAACAAAAGGGAAAAAAAAATCCATAATTTTAAGTTATTTACATGTTCTATATAAGCACCCTGCAGGAATTTATGAACATGAATCTGATATAAACTTTTGGTTTTAGTTATTAGATCTCATTCTTACTTAAACTTCCAGATGTCTTTTAATCATAAATTATGAACATGATTTCCAAGCTCAAGCTAAAAGAAGACACAGCTGCCCATAAGCACTTGCATACATGATTCATCCTATCTTGTCAGCTATACAAATCTCCTTTTTTTTTTTGGGTAGTTTGTTCCCATCACTTGAGGACATTTATTATTTTTCGTTTTTTACCAACCTTGAGGACATATATTAGCTATTTCAATTATCTTAATACTTAGCAGATTTGTCATCCTATTTTGTTTGTTATCATGTTAAATAAATAGTTTTCTTTGCTTGAATTTCATCACAGAAGAGATAGTTTTAGTCATTCATTATGTTGAGATTCTTATACAAATCTGTCTGATGTCAAGCAAGATAGTGTTGTTCCTTTGAGTTTAGGTCGTTTAGAAAATTAGGGGAAGTTTTGAGCTATATCAATATGAGGAGACAAAAGGTTATCTGATGGTGTATATTTCAAATCATTCTTGCAGAAGGTGCCCTATCTTGCAAAGTGATTCCGGACATGGTTGAATCTTCATTAACCCAAGGCCCTAAGTAATTAGGACCTTTGCAACCATTGAATGGTGGTGTAAGTATTCGTGTAAAATTAAAATAATGATATTCTTTTCTTCCGTTAAATGAGAGTTTCACGTACGCCTTTTTTAACAAAGAGAATAGATAGAATGTCATATCTGTTGTTCAGTATGCTCTATTGATTTTTGATGTTATAGGATCTGGCACCAATAAGTCATACCATATTGTAAGGTTTATTGATCAATAATTCTCTTGTACAGTTTGAGTCTATGGGTCTCCCAACCAGCGAAGAGCTCCAAAAACAGGAACTTTTGAAGAAATTTATGGCGGTGGTGAGCACCTGATTCAAATCAAGTCATATGGTTTTCATAATTGAATTAATCTTTTACTAATGCATGCCTCTAATAATGTCTTGCAACATTCGGAGATGGACTTCTTAAGGGCTACAATTTCATATATAGAGTGTCGTATTGTTGTGTGGGTGCTTTATGATCTGGTATCCTATGTTGGTGTTTTCTCTTTTGTGGTCCCTCATGCAGTTGCTGAAGCTGTGTTCATAAATTTTCAAGATATTTGAAGAGTTACAAAAAGTGCTTTATTCATTCTATGGCTACTTGATAGATAACTTATTTATGATTTTTTTGTTTTTTAATTCCTTTTGTCGGGAACTTTAGTGTTTATAATTCTTTTGTTTATGTATTACTCTTTAGGATTGCTATTGTATATATTTTTTCATACACACTTTTTTTTTCATACATTGTTTAGTATTGTTTATTTTATAATATATTTTTCTTTATTTGAGTGGTTGTTCTAGAAGAGCCCTGATAATTGTAATATTTTTTCTTATGTAACCTTTTATGATTATTACTATATATTTTGATGATATACAAGACTTTTTTATTTCGTAATTTTTTATAATTATTTTATTATTTTTATAATAAAATAAATTTTACGAGGGAAAATAATTTCTTGGCAAATTTTTATGGTATAAGGATTTTTTTAAAAAATATTTTATTATGTAATTTTTTAAAACAAAATTTAAAAAATAAAACAAAAATTTTAAAATAAAAAATTTTTTAAATTTTTTTTAAAAAATAATTAAATTAAATCCGTCACAAAATCACAATTCTGGGATTTGCGAGGATTCCAAATCCGTCGCAAATTTTGAAATTTGCAACGGAAAATTGGAAATCTGTGGCAATGGAGACGAGGGTTTTTGTGACAAACTGAATTTATGACGGAAAACCTTTTTTTGCAACAGATTTTTTCCGTGACAAAAACTGAATTATTTTTTTTTATTTTTTTGTGTAGTGTGAAGTACCTTATATACAAGACAATATATAAGACAAGAGGAGTACCTCACAATCACACATTCAGGATAATAGAAAGGAAGAGAAGGCTATAATAGTTAGATGAGTCCATCGTAAGGTTCAATATATCGGTCCATTAATAGACATTTGAAGTACTCATTTGGTACTATTTATAAAACTAGATAATCTTTTTTTTTGTTTTTTTGTTTTTTTATTGGTCTTATTTATAAGACACCTTACTAAATTTTTGAGGTGAATGTATAATTTAATCTTTCACTTGTATATTATTGTGTTAACTTTGCCTTTATGTAATATTTGTATATTAAGTAGGGGGTAGAGTTGAAAAGTTATTGAATTTTATAATAGAGTTGATGAGGTTAAAAATATTGTTTAGTGTGAAATTTTTTGAAAATCCCCTGTAAACAGAAGCAGTAACTAAGATGAAGTCGTAGGTCGCATTTATATATATATTGCTTGTAAGAATAAATATAAGAAATGGAACTGTCGGCCAACTGCTGCCATAAAAGCAGTCCACTTGCAACTCATGAACCGGGTCATACCAAAATGAGCAAACGACAAGCTAATTAATTACTGCCTACGATCTTATTTATATAAACTTGATAACTGAAGTGCATGGTTTTATAAAATAGTTAAAAATAATAAGTATGTCTAAAATATATTTTTATCAATTATACTTTTATTTATGAGGAGTAAGTAAAAGAGAGAAAGATAGTAAATATAAGTGTCACTAACCTTTTAATTAATATAGTAATACACATGAGGGGTGAAAATAAAAAAATCTTATTAAATATTCAGACAACTTTTGTCAAGCTGTTGCGACGGTGAGAATGAAATTGAATATATGATTAATTAACGTTGAGTGTACTAAAATTGAGAATTAATGAAGACTAATCAAATTGCCAGTGGAAACACTCTCCACGAGGAATCTGCTGATGATATGTTCAAAAGGAGACAGCGTCAAATTTATTCAGCTTTATAATTTATTCATTCATTGAGGTTACTACAGCCAATTGCCTCACGCGTTTTGTTTACTTAGTAAAACCTACTCTCACCTTTTCCATATAAATACCTTTCCCTCTAAGCCTCCATTCACAACTCATCTGCCATTTTTAGCACTTCATCTCAATCTCACTCACCCACTCTTCCACTTTCCTTCTTAATTACCATTCTACAAATCCAGTTTCAAGTTCGAGACTTCAATATTCCACTACTCTCACCAACAACATGGATCACATTAAAGTATTGCTCTCCAGCTTCCTTTTGATATTCTCATTTTCATCAGCATTTCCCTCATCCTCATCAGCACCAGCATCACTGAAAGTGGGTTTCTACAAGTCAACATGCCCATTAGCTGAAGCAATCGTGAAGAGAGCTGTCAATAAAGCTGTTTCTGCCAACCCTGGGATCGCTGCTGGTCTTATCAGAATGTATTTCCATGACTGCTTTGTCAGGGTCAGTTCACTCCCCATTTCCTTCCTTCCACGTTTATCATATTTATAATTATATATTGCAAAAATTCTCATGTCATGGATTCATATATATAAACAGGGTTGTGATGGTTCTGTGTTGCTCCAATCCACACCTGGTAATCCAGCTGAGAGGGACCACCCTGCAAACAACCCTAGCCTACGCGGCTTGGAGGTCATTGATGAAGCTAAGGCCCAAATTGAGGCAGTGTGCCCTCAGACTGTTTCTTGTGCTGACATCATCGCTTTCGCCGCTCGAGACAGCGCTCAAAAAGTTGGACACATAAACTACGATGTGCCGGCTGGACGAAGAGACGGTCGTGTCTCTCTCAGAGACGACATCCCAAATAATATTCCAGCACCTTCCTTCAACTCACAGCAACTCATTGAGCGTTTTGCACAAAAGGGATTATCAGCGGACGAAATGGTCACTCTCTCTGGAGCCCACTCTATTGGAGTCTCTCACTGTTCTTCCTTCTCCAATGGTCGTCTTTACTCCTTCAATGCTACTCATCCCCAAGACCCTTCCATGGATCCTTCATTTGCTCAACTCTTGAAGACAAAGTGTCCTCCCTCAACCAATAACGGCGAAGAGGAAGATCCCACGGTTGTGCTTGATGCTGCTACGCCTAACCGTTTGGACAACAAGTACTATGTGGCACTTAAGAATCATCGTGGGGTCTTGACTTCTGATCAGACGTTGTTTGAAAGTGTGACCACGAGGAAAATGGTGATGAGGAATGCGAAAAATGGTGGGAGTTGGGCTGACAAGTTTGCCAAAGCAATGGTTCGTATGGGTTCAATTGAAGTTCTCACAGGTTCAGAGGGAGAGATAAGAAAGATATGCAGCGTCGTCAACTAACTAACACACCTAACTGATTATGTTTTATCTGTTCTCGTAAAGAAATTGTTCACAGCTTCGCTTTGGTTTTATTTTCTTTTATTCAATTATTCTTTTGCAAATGTAAGAGGTTAATGTTTCACCGAATTGAACAGTGTCGATTGGATTTCACTTTGATATATTGTTCCCATCCTTTGGAATAAATTGGAGACGTTGAACGGTTATATAGCTTTTTGATTTTTTTGCTGGTTCATATATTGTTTTAAATAGCAGAGTTGATCTGAGATAAGAATTCAAACAAAACAACGAGAGAGAAAGGGAAGGGTACGTTTTGATCACTTAAGTTTATTCAAAGCTTTTAAAGTTAGTACCCCAAGTACGTGGGTGCAGCCTGCAAAGGGATTGGACAAGCTCAAAAATGGAGTGGATGCGATCCTAGAGCACGTTGTAAGGTTGGGGGAGGCATCCCAGAACTAAGTGAATCAAGAGTTAGGCATCCTAGGGTTAGATAGGGTCGGGGCAGAGGAATATGTACTCCCTGTCTTGGTTTCCCATGAATCAAGGGTTAGCCGATTTGCCTTTGGATTGTGGGTGAGCCCAGCCCATTCCCTAAAATAAATGATGGTTATTAACTATGATCGTTATTTTTGCATTTTCACAAAATTCCGCCTGCAATACATGTGATAGTGCACATAGTTGATTGTTACTTTTAAACGTGATATATCCTTGCGTGACCTTGGCTCACAAACATAACATGTATTAGTTGTAACAACTATATATTAAGCATTATGTACGTGCAAATTTGTGGCAGTGATTTGTCAAAATGAAACCCACTATAGAACAGGGGTGATAATGCAATAAACTTGTGACTACAATTAATTCTTACTCCATATAGGCACACAAATTTATAGGACAATCATTTTGAAATATCAATTAATAGAAACATTAATTGATAGACATATAATCTCTCCGGTTCTATTTATAAGAGCTCGATAATCGAATTATTTAGTTTAAGAAAGTAGTTAAAATTAGTTAAAAACAATAAGTCTATCTTAAAATAATATTGTTTTTCCAAGAATGCCTTATTTATAAAGGGCTAGTATGAGAAAGAAATAGAGTAAACCTAAGAATCAACAACTCTTTAATTAATGCAATTTATATAACTAATGAGGGGCACAAATGGAAAAAACCTATTAAATGTTGAGACAACTTTTGCTGGGCTCTTATATAAAAAGGACCAAGACAATTCAAATTTTGGGTTCTTATAAAAAGGATTGGAGGGGGTATATCTTTAAAATTATGTAAAAGTTTCTTTCATTCTTGTTTTTATCCCTAATAAATACCATATTTTTGGGGAAAAAAATCATATATTCTCTATAGGGAAATTGAGAAGGACATATTTGGAATGTCCTATATACAAGGTAGAGAGAGAAGAAGGCTTTTGAGTCTATTTATAAGGTAGAGAGAGAAAATTTTCATATGAATTTATAATTTTACCCTTAATTTTTTATTGTATTGACTTTGTTCTTATTGATATAATATATATATATATATATATATATATATATATATATATATATATATTAAAAAGGGATAAAGTTGCAAGGAGTTGAATTTTATGGAAGAGTTAATAAAATTTAAGATTTTTCTTAGTTTGTATAAAACATACTGGAAGTGCTTTATATATAAAATCAAAGAAGTACTTCACAAACTCATATGCAGGATTTGTGAAAAGAAGAAAAGTCTAATAGTTAGACGAGTTCATGGTAAGGTTCAATATTGTAGCTCATTAAGAGGCATTTGAAGTATTCATCATTGGTCCTATTTATAAAGTTAGAGAATCTTTTTTTATCCTATTTATGAGGGACCTCATTAAATTTTTTAGGTGAATATATAATTTAATCATTTACTAATTATTATTTTAACCTTATTACTTTCATGTAATATTATGTATGTTAATTAGGGATAGATTTTAAGAGTTGTTGAATTTTATGATAGAGTTGATGAGATTTAAAATTTAGTTAGTGTGAAAATTGTTAAAAATGCCCCATAAAAAGAAGAAGTAACTAAGATAAAGCCGTACGTGCAGGTAGAATTTAATAATTTATATTGCTTGTAAGAATAAATGTAAGAGATGGAACTGTCGGCCAACTGCTCTGCTATAAAAGCAGTCCACTTGCAACACATGGACCGCGTCATGCCAAAATAAGCAAATATAAGAATTTGATAATTGAATTATGTGGTTTTAGAATATTTTTCTTACTAATTATATCCTTACTTATTTATGAGGGGAAAATAAAAGAGAAAAATAGAGTAAATATAAGTATCGTGAATTTTTTAATTAATGCACTATATCAAATTTATGTGGGCGGAAAATAAAAAAATTTCATTAAATGTTTAAATAATTCTTGTTGAGCTCTCGCGATGGTGGCAGTGAAATTGAATATGTGATTAATTAACTTTGAGTGTACTAAATTTGAGAATTAATGAAGACTACTAATCAAATTGCCAGTAGAAACACTCCTCGAGGAGGCGTGCTGATGATATGTTCAAAAGGAGACAACGTCAAATATATACATCTTTATAATTTGTTCACGCCTTGAGGTTACTACAGCCAATTGCCTCACGCGTTTTGTTTACTTAGTAAAACCTACTCTCACCTTTTCCATATAAATACCTTTCCCTCTAAGCCTCCATTCACAACTCATCTGCCATTTTTAGCACTTCATCTCAATCTCACTCACCCACTCTTCCACTTTCCTTCTTAATTACCATTCCACAAATCCAGTTTCAAGTTCGAGACTTCAATATTCCACTACTCTCACCAACAACATGGATCACATTAAAATATTGCTCTCCAGCTTCCTTTTGATATTCTCATTTTCATCAGCATTTCCCTCATCCTCATCAGCATCAGCATCAGCATCACTGAAAGTGGGTTTCTACAAGTCAACATGCCCATTAGCTGAAGCAATCGTGAAGAGAGCTGTCAATAAAGCTGTTTCTGCCAACCCTGGAATCGCTGCTGGTCTTATTAGAATGCATTTCCATGACTGCTTTGTCAGGGTCAGTTCACTCCCCATTTCCTTCCTTCCACGTTTATCATATTTATAATTATATATTGCAAAAATTCTCATGTCATGGATTCATATATATAAACAGGGTTGTGATGGTTCTGTATTGCTCCAATCCACACCTGGTAATCCAGCTGAGAGGGACCACCCTGCAAACAACCCTAGCCTACGCGGCTTCGAGGTCATTGGTGAAGCTAAGGCCCAAATTGAGGCAGTGTGCCCTCAGACTGTTTCTTGTGCTGACATCATCGCTTTCGCCGCTCGAGACAGCGCTCAAAAAGTTGGACACATAAACTACGATGTGCCGGCTGGACGAAGAGACGGTCGTGTCTCTCTCAGAGACGACATCCCAAATAATATTCCAGCACCTTCCTTCAACTCACAGCAACTCATTGAGCGTTTTGCACAAAAGGGATTATCAGCGGACGAAATGGTCACTCTCTCTGGAGCCCACTCTATTGGAGTCTCTCACTGTTCTTCCTTCTCCAATGGTCGTCTTTACTCCTTCAATGCTACTCACCCCCAAGACCCTTCCATGGATCCTTCATTTGCTCAACTCTTGAAGACAAAGTGTCCTCCCTCAACCAATAACGGCGAAGAGGAAGATCCAACGGTTGTGCTTGATGCTGCTACGCCTAACCGTTTGGACAACAAGTACTATGTGGCACTTAAGAATCATCGTGGGGTCTTGACTTCTGATCAGACGTTGTTTGAAAGTGTGACCACGAGGAAAATGGTGATGAGGAATGCGAAAAATGGTGGGAGTTGGGCTGACAAGTTTGCCAAAGCAATGGTTCGTATGGGTTCAATTGAAGTTCTCACAGGTTCAGAGGGAGAGATAAGAAAGATATGCAGCGTCGTCAACTAACTAACGCACCTAACTGATTATGTTTTATCTGTTCTCGTAAAGAAATTGTTCACAGCTTCGCTTTGGTTTTATTTTCTTTTATTCAATTATTCTTTTGCAAATGTAAGAAGTTAATGTTTCAACGAATTGAACAGTGTCGATTGGATTTCACTTTGATATATTTTCCGAAGTCCATACCTTTTATTCCTGTCTGATTGCAAGGACAAACGGTTTGAAATGTAATGCTTCAATCTAATTTATTTTTCAAATTTATAAATATAAGGTGATTTCATCAAGATAATTTCAAAACAAATCATTAGACAAGGTACTTTTTTTTTTTTTTTATCATACATTAGACAAGGTACTTTACATACTCTTTTTTACAGATGCAATAACGTCGTGGAATTTAATACTTCCTCCACTCTATGTAATATGTATACCTAATTTCATTAAATTAAGGAAATTAGTTAAGTTAGTTATATAGTAATCCCTTCGGTCCTAATTATAAGAGCTAGTTGACTTTTTTGGAGAGATTAAGGAAGCTAATTAAATTACTTTAAAATATTTTTATTTTTAATTTTTTCTTCAAACTTATTAGTTTGACTAATAAACTAATATATAATTTCAGAATATTTAACATATGAAATGATTAAGTAACATATTTAGCTTCCTTAATCTCTCCAAAGAAAGTCAACTAGCTCTTATAATTAGGACCGGAGGTAGTATGTATTTTTTAAAATATATTAGTTATCTTTCTTAATTCTTTAATTCCCTCTTCTCCTAAATTTTTATTGAGGGAGTATTATTAGGGGTAAATTAGAAAAATATTGAAAAATATGAAAAGTATGTCTTATATTTAGAACTAAAATTAACTCTTCAAATATGTCATATATTAAGGAGTCAAAGTAAAACAATTTGCTAATGTCTTGATATTTTGTTATGGTAAAATTAAATTTAAAATTTTACTGTGATTTTTAGGGAAGTTATTATATACTCCTTCCTAAATGTAGCTTCAAGTTTTAAGGGTAGATTTTGGACCTAAACATAAGTCTTTTTTTAACAATTATTTTATCTCTTATATTTATCATTTTTCTCTAAATTAATTTTTCTAATTTAATTATTTTAAATTGATATATAATATAATGTTACACAAAAGCATTTTAGGGAGATCATGTCACAAATGTTATAATTAAACAATTTTTCATTTTTTAATATTTCAAAATTACATAAATATGTCATATTAAAGGGCTATTTGGTATGAGGATTTAGAGGAGAGGGGAGGGAAGAGAAATTTTTTATAAATTTGATTTTAAAAAATTGGAAAATTTAGGTTATAAATTTCTTTTTTCTTTTTAATTAAGAAAAAAGATGTAAAATAAGAAACTAAGAAAAATTAATTAAAAACTTTTAACCTAACTTCTCTAATTTAAAAAAATTCAATTCGAAAGTTTTCCTCTCCTCCCCGTACCAAACATCCCCTTAAGCACTAGAGGAGTGTTTTTTTTTTTTTTTTTTTGGTTTCAAGGACTTTACCTTACATATATTGTATTGTTCGTGTTACTATCATTCTCAAAGATATATTTAATTTTGACCCAAAAAAGGGATATATTTTAAGCTCACACAACCCTAAAGAGGCCATTATAAAAAGGGATTGGTCAGTTCAAAAAATAGGAGCCTATAAATAAAATAGGGATGGAAGGTATACAAGGCAATTCACTGGTACATATATAATACATATTGATGTATACTACCAATTATTAACGTTGACTAAGGAATACGTCTTAGCCGCTGAAGGTCGTTGTACTAGTTAAATAGAGCCATATATAGTGAAGTGTTCACACTAAAATGAACAATACAAACGGTGGACAGATTTAAATTCACTCTACATATTAATCAATTAAATTAATTCTATCTATCCAGATGTACGTCACAGCCTGCATAAGTACGTAGTGTATCATTTTTCCTGATAAAAATCCTTGTTCAATTCGGTTCACAGTTTGCAACGATTTCCTAGATGCGACCTCACCAATATATGTCCCAATTATAATTTTTATTTTTCCCCCTGCAAAAGAAACGACGAATATATATATTACAATATGATTTTTTTCGCTTAATTTTAATTTGTAATGCAACATCGAAATTAAATAACTGCTTGGGTTAACCGGAATTGAGCCATTGACATGCAGACGAGGTAACTATTTGGAGGTTGTTAGAATATAATTGTGTACCTAATATTGTAATTGTGTAAAATTCCTTTCTGTTACTAATTCATATACGTGTCACACAACCATAGGGTTAGTTACATTTGTGTACGGCTGTGCACCTGCTGTGATATTGTAATTTGATTCCAGAACGTTGTATTCATTCCCTATAAATATACACTTGAGCCAGAGGGTTTTCTCTGCGCCTCCATTTATACTATCTCCGATTTAGTGCTATTTCTAACTTGGTATCAGAGCATCCATTATTTCTAGCGCTTTTGAAACTGCTCCCTCTGCAAACTCCGGTGCCAGCTCCGGCGTCTCCTCAAATGGTCGCTCATACACCCTGTTTAGCTCGTCCAATCAAACAACTGCGATCAAGCTGGATCGCACTAACTTTTTAGTTTGGCCATCAATCGTCCTTCCCCTCATAGAGGGAAACTATCTCGAAGGACACATCGATGGATCCGTCAAAGCTCCAGCCAAGATTCTTTCCGGCACCTCTGGTCTCAGTGTCAATCCCGCCTACCAGGAATGGTTTTCTGTTGATCGCCTCCTCGTTGGATGGCTAAGGAACACAATGACTCAGGAAGTTGGCTCCTAGCTCCTCCATTGTCAGATGGCGGAGGCTCTCTAGGTTGGAGCAAGAGAAATGACCTATGCGTCGACCAAAGCACGTGTCATGGTTATCAAGAACGAACTCCACAACACAAGAAAGAATGCTCTCAAGATGGACGAGTATTTAACCAAGATGAAAGGTCTCTCCGATGAACTCGCACTTGCCGGATCTCCCATTGAAATCGACAATCTTATTCTTCACACCCTCAACAGACTCGATGGTGACTACAATGCGATTGTAGTTAAATTAGTGGACAAACCTGACATAACTTGGGTCAAGGCACAAGTTGCCTTACTGTCATTCGAATCAAGGATTACTCAACTCAATCACTTTGTCACTCTGAGTGTTTAACCGTCTGCTAATGTTGCTCAACGGTCTGAGTCAACTGACTCGTTTCCTCATCGAGGCAACAAAAACAATCCCTACACTCATCGCTATCCGAGAAATAGAGGAGGAGGAGGACGTTCCCGCGATGGTGGCGGCAGCTGACGAGGAGGTCGTCCCTTCTGTATACACTACCAACGTCCCGGTCATACCTTAGCGACGTGTTACTACCATGATGACTCCACAAGGTACAGTCATTCTGCCAGTCACACACCATATTTTGCTAACTCTTATTCTGCTGCAAATCAGTCTTGGTACTTAGACAGCGGTGCAAATTATCACGTGACGCCTTACCACGAATATCTTGATGAAGTTGCTCCTGCTGGTAAGTCGTTTCTCACCATTTGTACTGGGACACAAAGTCCAATCTTAGGTATTGGTTCTACTTTCATCAATTGTAATGAGTCTAAGCTATCTCTGTGTGACGTTTTGTATGTGCCCATTGCAACCAAAAGTTTGATTAGTGTCAACAAATTGATAAATGATAATTTAGTTTGTGTGAATTTCTCTGACAAAGGCTATGATGTGAAGGACTCAGTAACAGATCAAACTCTGTTCCAAGGAATACTAAGGGAAGGAATGTACCAGATGAAGGGAAGAAAACTGAGCGGTGAACCAAGAGCACTGGTGGCAGAATATGATGATTCTTGGTCTGCCTTCTTCAATTGGCATCACATTGTAGGACACCCCAGCACTAGAGTTTTGAAGCAAGTTTTAAATTCTTGTACTAAACATGTTTTGAATGCTATTGATCAGTATGTATTCGAAGCGTGTCAATTAGGAAAGTCAAGTACCTCCCATTTCTAGTCTCTGTTACCCACTCTAGTTTTCCACTTGAATTAATACACATAGATCTTTAGGGTCCTTCTCCTGTATTCTCTATTGGTGGCCATCGTTTTTATATAATTTTGTCGATGATTTTAGCCATTTTACTTGGTTGTATCCGTTGAGACACAAGGGTGAAGCTATACATGCTTTCAAACTTTCAAAGCCCTTGTTGAAAACCAATTCGATTCAAAAATTAAAGCAATGCAGTGAGACAATGGTGGTGAATACAAACCAATTATCTCCATAGCTCAAGAGGCCAGCATTAACGTTAGACTCACTTGTCCATACACTTCGGTTCAAAATGGCCGAGTAGAGCACAAGCATCGCCATGTTGTGGAGATGGGTTTGACATTACTAGCCCACTCTGGTGTGCCTCTGAAATACTGGGTTGATGCTTTCCAACAGTTTGTGTTTCTGATCAATTGTTTTCCATCCTCTGTTCTGAATGGAGATACAACCCTGTGTTGTCTTCGAAACACAGAGCCTGATTATAATGGTTTGAAGCCCTTCGGTTGTGCTTGTTTTCCTTGTCTCAAGCCATATAATAAGCACAAGCTTCAGTTTCAAAGTGAATTGGTGTGTTTATCTCGGTCCTGCTCCCCAACAAAAGGGTTACAAATGCATGAACAAGGCTGCTAGAATTTTCATATCCCGTCATGTTGTTTTTGATGATGTTTCTTTTCCTTTTAGGACTGGTTTCAGTAAATGCTTTGCTAACTCTGATAAAGGAGATGACTATGTCTCTATACCATTTCTTATTCACGTTAATCGTGAACCGAGTACTGCCATTGATGATGAGCCACATCAGCCTGGTCAATAGGTGTTACCCACGAATCAGCATCCCATGACTACTAGGGCCAAGGATGGTATATCTAGACCCAAGTATCCTTTTATTGGTCTAACCCAAGCTACTGTGCAGAAAAACCTTGAACCATCCAACACGAAAGAAGCATTGTCTTCCCCTGTGTGGCGTATCGTGATGGCGGATGAATTTCAAGCATTACAGAGAAATCGAACTTGGGAGTTGGTTCCTTATGTGAATCAAAAGCTCATAGATAACAGGTGGGTTTTCAAGACAAAATTTCGAGCCGATGGTTCCCTTCTCAAGCATAAAGCAAGGCTCATCGCAAAGGGTTTCCAACAAGTACCCGGAATTGATTTTGGGGAAATGTTTAGTCCAGTGATCAAATCCACCACAATTCGAGTTATTTTATCCATTGCCGTAACGTTCAACTGGGAGATCTGGCAACTTGATGTCAACAACGCTTTCTTGAACGAGTTCTTGCAAGAGGAAGTTTTCATGCCTAAGCCCAAAGGTTTCGTCGATTAGAAGCGACCCACACACGTCTGTAAGTGAGTGAAAGCGATATATGGCTTACAGTAGGCTCCTAGAGCCTAGTTTGATCAATTAAGATTCACCCTGATCAACTGGGGTTTTAGGAGCCTGAGGAGCGATACTTCACTGTTTATGCTTTAAACTTGTGCTCTGACTGTGTTTATATTGATCTATGTGGATGACATCATAGTAACTGGTAATGATGCTGTGTTTGTGAATGATTTTGTCAGAAAATTAAACCAAATCTTCTCATTGAAAGATTTAGGTTCACTATGCTACTTTCTGGGGTTGGAAGTATATAGAGACAACACTGGAATATTATTGAATCAAACAAAGTATGTGGCTGACCTATTATCCAAATTTGGCTTGAGTGATTGTGCCCCAGTCACCACTCCTATGGTGACTGGTCGTTCTATTTCTTCCACTAATGGCGAGCTGATGAGTAACCCTACAGAATATAGGAAAGCCATAGGTTCCTTACAATATCTGACCACAACTGGACCTGATATTGCTTTTGCAGTAAACAAGCTTAGTCAATTCTTGTCTCAACCTAGAACCACACATTTTCAGGCAATTAAACGAATTTTTAGGTACGTTAAAGGTACTTACAATTTGGGATTATGTATCAAGCCTTTTAATGATCCCCAGCTGGTAGCTTACACTGTCGCTGAATGGGCTTGCGATGTGGATGATAGACGATCAATGGGTAGAATGTCTGTGTTTCTTGGTAACAATCTTGTTTCGTGGTCTTCAAGAAAACAAAAAGTTGTTTCCAGATCTAGCATCGAGTCTAAATACAGGTCTCTTTCTGATGGATTAGCAGAAATTAAATGGCTAACCTCACTGTTGCCTGAAATAGGATTATTTGTCAAAAGTCCTTCAATCATGTGGTGTGACAATCTAAGTCCTAAGTCCCTAGTAGCTAATCCAGTGCAACATGCTAGGAGCAAGCACATTGAAGTCGATGTTCATTTTGTTAGAGATTTAGTTGCGTCTGGTGTCATTGATATTTGATATGTTCCTTCACATTTGCTGATTGCTTCACCAAGCCTTTAACACCAGTCACAATTTGAGTTCTTTAGAGACAAACTTGGGTTGTTGATTACACCCTCTTGCTTAAGGGGGAATGTTAGAATATAATTGTGTACCCAATATTGTAATTGTGTAAAATTCCTTTCTGTTACTAATTCATTTACGTGTCACACAGTTATAGGGTTAGTTATGATTGTGTACGGCTGTGCACCTATTGTGATATTGTAATCTGATTCTAGAACGTTGTATTCATTCCCTATAAATATACACTTGAGCCAGAGGGTTTTCTCTGTGCCTCCGTCATACTATCTCCGATTTAGTGCTATTTCTAACTGAGGTAGTGAGGTTTTCGCATTGTGAGCATACATTCCTCTGAACTGGACTAGTTAGTTGTTGCTAAAGTGCAGATAATAGTGTGTTAATAAGAAAAAAAAATCAAAAATTGAATACATTTTAATTTAAAGAATAGTTTACTATTTATTTGTTTTGCTTTTCTCTATTTCTTAATTTCTTGACCATTGAAGCTATAGTTCTAAGTTGAGTAACAAGTAACATATATAGAGTCTTGTGGACCATACTCCTCCATTCATAAATACAAATCGATTTGATCAAAGTCAATTAAATGCCAACAATGTACCCTGTTGTCATCGAAGAACAGGAGAAAAATCCCCACTTTTGAATTACTCACTCACTAATTTCATATACCAACCTAATATTTTTATAATACATACCTAATACCTACCATGTTTTTAATTAAGTTATGTTCTCAAAAGCAAAGACGCCTTCAATTCCATCATTACTACACGTTTTGGCTGCTTCAGTAAAAGGTTATTATTTTCCCTCCCAATTCTCCACCCTATAAATACAAGCACTCCAACACACGTCCTCCACCTCAAAATCATCCCTCAAGCTTACTCAAAACTTCTCTCTCTCTCTCTCTCTCTCTCTCTATATATATATATATATATATACCCTCCAAGTTCCTGTGGTCCTTTGCTTCACTTTGATCTACACACACACACCTCCTAGAAAAATCTACTCATTCAAGTTAATGGCTAATCTACGCACGAGGCTATTGGTCTTTGTAATGGTCTTAGTTATCTCATCTTCATGACTTCATCACTGATTATATCTTCAGCTTCTTTGCAGGTTGACTTTTATAAATCATCATGTCCTGATGTCCATCAGCTGAAGCAGTAGCAAGAAAAGCTGTGAACAAAGTTGTTTCTGCCAACCCAGTCATCGCTGCTAGTCTTATCATAATGCATTTGCACGACTGCTTTGTGAGGGTGAGTTCACATACAATAATATTTCCCCAAAATTTTAATCTATTATCACCCCCTTTTGTCTTAAATATAAGTTAGAGGGCTACACTGAATATTTACTTTGACCTTAAATATATATAATATCTCAACATATTTTGTCTCTTAAATTTATAATTATCCCCAAAAATATCCCAATTGATAGCACATATTAAAGAGGTTTCTTCATCAATGATAGTTTCAATGCACATGATTTAAAATCATATTTTAGAAAAAACCAACACACATTTGTTACAAGTAACTAACTTAAACTAATTTCTTTAATATCCACAAATTAGTTATGTAGCTTCTATATTAAGGATTAGAGAGAATATTTATATTTATATATGCACTTTTCTTGGTTAAATTCTCATGACGTATATGTGTGCGTATATACAGGGTTGTGATGGCTCAGTGTTAATAGAATTTACACCTGGAAACATAGTAGAGAGAGACCATCTAGCCAACAACCCTAGCTTACAAGGCTTCGAGGTGATCGAGGAAGCCAAGGCTGAACTCAAAGCTGTGTATCCTCAGACAGTTGCATGTGTTGACATTGTTGCTTTTTTTGCTCGAGACAGTGCCTATAATCTTCGAGGAATCAACTACAAGGTTCCGGAAGGACGAAGAGACAGTCATGTCTCGCTGAAAAATGATATCCCAAATAATATTCCATGGCCTTCCTTCAATGCCAACCAAATTATCGAGCTTTTCTAGCGAAAGGGATTTTTGGTGGACGAAATGGTGACACTTTCAGGAGCTCATTCCATTAGTGTATCACATTGTTCTTCCTTCTCCAATCGTTTATACTCTTTCAATGCCAATAATTCCCAAGATCCTTCGATGGATCCTATGTTTGTTAAGTTTGTAACACCCCACTAGGATGCCTGCATTCTTGACCATAATCTTATGCAATTATGTGGCAAAATCAAAAATAGTTTGTCATATTGGTACAGCCGAAATTAAATTTGATTACATAACAGAGGCTATCCCCAAGATTTATACCCCTTTACATTTATTTACAGACAGTGAAAATTAAAACTATTTAAACATCGTCCCCCCTCGGTTTTTTAAGTTGTCCCTCCATTGGGCCACCTTCAAGCAACTCTCCCTTATTTCATTAGGGTTTAATTAAGTGACTTAAATTTGTCAATTGCTAACTTTATCATTGACTATCCTGAAAAATACAATATCTTGTGGTATATTTTATTAATTGAAAAAAATCATTTAATTGTGCTTCCAACTCTCTCGTTCTATCTGACCACTCTACTTTTAAGGAGAAATAATTTTAGAGGTCACAGCACACCATATTAATTCCAATTTTTGAAACTTTACTCTCAATCCATAAACTTGTCTTATCTTTAAGAATTCGTATTTAATTGTACAGAGCTCCAAAAATTACCAATTTTATATCCGACTAAAGCTCTGTCAATCTTCTGTCAATCTGGAAAGTTTCAGGATTTTATCAAATACCAATTATTCCCAGTTTCCAAAAGCATATGGACTGTCTAGTGAGTTTTCTAGAAACATGTCTCAACTTTAAAAAATTGTATCTCACTGCTCAGAGCTTTAAAAATTACCAACCACATATCAAATTAAAGCTTTGAGAGTCCTATGTATGCCAATAAAATTTCACAATTTTCTGGGCACTTTAACCTAGTCAAATACCACGTATAAGCTCTTTGCCCAATTTTGGTTTTCATATTTCAAGGTCAAGTTATACAATTTATTGCTCTTTGACCATAGCTCAGAAAAATACAAAATATCCACCATTTTAAACCTATGCATGTCCTATATCTTCTAGAAGTTTTTTCATATTTTGTAGAGGTATTTTACTCAGCTAAGCCACGCTCACAAACTCACTGACCTCAGTGATTCAAAACTGGTAGATCAAACCTCTTTAATGAGCTCGTTATTTTGTGTGCAAAAACCTCTTTAAAAATTTATTCACTAACATATTTCCACTCTATTTTCAGTGGTGAACAGTTGGTGACCCCAAATTTGCCAAATTGCTTTTATTTCCTTCAGTTTGCCTCAGATTACAAAATCTAGGTTTCAAACTTAAAGCTTCAAAAACTTGAAGAGGAAATGGATGTTCTTACCACTAAGCTTGCTCTTGAGCTTGTGGTCTCTTTTACCACACTATTCCTTGCTTATCCTTTAGCCTAGACTTGGGAAAAACCACATGCATGTGAGTTTTTAACCATCCAAAACAACATGCACCAATGTAAGAAGGATCATTGAAATTCACAAGAAACCTTACTTTGAGTTTCTTGTTCTTTCTCTTCCTATTTCCTTGTTCCAAATTGTGGTGATTCAAGATGATGATGGCAATAGAAGGAGAAGAAGAGAGGAGGGTTGGTTGACGTTGAAGTTGTTTGTTCTTGAGAGAAAGAGGGAGGGGTGGACGGATGGAGTTGAGGAAGAGAGAAGAGAAGTGAATTAGGAATGGTATAAGTGCTTTTTCCCCCGGCCGGGGGGGGGGGGGGGGGGGGTAATGCGTATGGAAATGAGAGAGGGAATGAATATAAAATCTGATCTAAAGCGTGTGTGTGTTACGCCACGACAATTAAGAGGGAAAAGAGATAAAAATATGATTTTGTGGGTTGTTAATGTATGGTTGTGACATGTGTTATGAATGCATATTGCCATGTGTCTCAAGGAGGAGAGTAGGTTTATGACATGTGTCTTGCATTTTGCATGTGTGTGTTGTCTCAATTATATATGACGCCATGTGTTCTTGGTTTGTGGGGGTATATTGTCTTGCCTCACAGTTTTCAAAAATGTGTTGTTCCTATTAATTTTTGGAGTTCGTGTTCTTGGTTTTTATGTTTGGGCTTTATTGTGGTTGCTTTGATTCGCGTGTTTGGTGTCTATTATTGTTGCTTCGGTTTACACAACAAATAAGGAGACCCCACAAACGATATCGTATACCGGTGTTTTCTAAAAAACGCAGGGCAGACCCGACTGCCTTGGAAATGCCTTATACCTACTTATACCGGCTTATTTTCACTCAACTAATTGTCTTATATCTCAGGACATAGTTGGGTGGCATTTTTTCCAATCGAATTACCACTATATAAGTGCTATGTGCCCCTTTTTCATTGACACTTTAATCTCATAGCCTATACATACTACGTCTACTAACCCGTATAACTGAGTTACTTAGCACTGTATACCTACTTATACCATCATATTTTCATTCAACTAATTGTCCTATATCTCAAAATATAGTTGGGTGACATCTTTTCCAATCGGATTACCACTGTATAAGTGCTATGTGCCCCCTTTTCATTGACACTTTAATTCCATAGCCTATACATACTACGTCTACTGACTCGTATAACCGAGTTACTTAGTTCCCAAGTGGCTTCCTATCTCTCGACATTCTTGGGACTCTTCCCAAATTTGACTTAATCGTCCGCCTAATTTAGGCTTATTCTCAATTCTCAAGGTCCAAAATTTAGGATGTCATAGAGTTGATGAAAACTAAGTGTCCTCCATTGACAAACAGCAATGGTGGTTCTAATAATGATCCTACTATTGTTATTTGGACAATAAATATTACTTAGGACTCAAGGGCGGAATTAGGGGGGGCTAGGGGTGCCCCCTAAAATTATAGATTTTTACCCAAAAGATTTGGGAATTATACTTTAGCCTATAAAATTTTTAATATATTCAGTTTAGTCCCTATCAAAAAGTCTCATGGAGGGACTAAAATGAAACTATTGAAATATTTATGAGGCTAAAGCAAAATTTCTTAAAATTTTAGGTATTATTTTTATAATTTTCGCCCACTAATTTCAAATGCTAACTTCACTAGATTTTATTTTATAATTTTTACCCCTCCTAATTTCAAATTCTGGTTCCGCCCCAGTTAGGACTGAAGAATCATCAAGGGGGTGTTGACATCAGATCAAACGTTGTATGAAAGTACGTTAACTAGGCAAATGGTGACCAATAATGATAAAGTTGGCCCCACTTCGGCCTATAAGTTTGCTAAAGCAATGGTTCGTTTGGGTTCCATAGAAGTTCTCAGTGGCTCACAGGGCGAGATCAGAAAGCGATTTGGTGCTATTAATTAATAATATCTCTTTCTACTTTACACACACATATCAGAAACTAAAACTGAACATGTTCATACATATCCCCTATTTGTTTTAATTTGGTATAGAAGATTCATTCGTTCTGTGTGATTTTTTTCTATTGTAATAAGGTTTCATTTGGCTTTGAATTCGTCCAATTTTGTATATGTTTAGCTTTACCGATTCAAATGATTGTCTGTCCAGTGTCCTGAAAATGTAATAAATCGTTTTAAAATAGTGAAGTGAACTGATATGTTGATGTATTTTCTTTTATGTCAATTTTTTTAACTATAGAAAAATTTAAACGTGCAGAAAAAAATTATAATTATTACTTATCGAATCTCTCTCCTATAGTTGATTTTAGGACAATTAAGGACTATAGTTGTTTATTAGAAATAAAATACTATGAACCAAAATGCCTCTACTGTAGGGGAAGGAAAGACCATAATTTTCAACTGTGATATTAAAGTTTTTGAATTGATATTCCTCAATCTCCAACTACAACATCACATCTTGGTGCCTTGAATTGTTATATCATCTATTCTAAGGTCCTAATTAATGATTTCTTGCGTATTTTAGCAATACATCCCTCAAAATGCGAACGTACGCTCTATAAATGAATGAAAAAATTAGGGGCTAATGAAAAAATTAAAGTAGATTAAGGAATTTATCTGAATTGACTTGAACTCTATGAAATTAATTTGCATATAACTCAAAATTTAACTTTAAAAAAATCCAGTTAGCCTCGGAATTTAGCAACAGAATTCCATCGCTAATCAATTAGTAGTAGTCTCTTACCACGGAATCATAAAATTGCATCACTATTTTTTACAGTTTGAAGGGGATATATGCGTAGCAAATATAAATTTTAAGGAGGATAAAATTGATAATTAGGGGTTATCTGCATAGATTTAAGAGTTTAGGGAGGTTTAATATTAAATTTTAAAAGTTAAGGAGGTTATTTATATATGATTCTAACTTCAAGAAAGTTGTGTCATTTAGAGCTTTAACATAGTTGGCTGCTTAATTAGTCCCACTTGTATATCCTTATGCATGGAAGCTATATGACAATTGAAACAAGCAACCTTGGGGCTTGATATGCACGGGACCATGTTTTAGTCGTTTACATTATTAAATAACTACTATGTACGAATTCATCAAAGTCAACTTAATACATCATGTCAACATTTGCCCGGCCTTCCTCGCTGAATCGCTCAATTAGCAATTTCACACATCAACTAATTGTTATTTTAATAGTGAAAGACAGTTTCAACTAGAACCACCACACGTTATGGTTGCCTCAGTAAACTCTAAATTTCATTTGCCTCCATCAACTCGATCCTTTACAATTCGCTATCTATAAATACAAATTGAACCTCCAACACAAAGTCTTCTCTACACCTCAAATTTCCTTATTCACACTTTGAAACTTAAGATCAGAACAATCCATTGCTGATCTCGATCGAGGCCGAGTTTAATTGAATTTGTGAGAGTACATGTTGATGTGTGTGTGTGCGTGTGTGTATGGCTGGTCTGCCAATGACTTTTCTTAAACCAAAAAAAGAAAAAATTATTGAAGGGGTAGCCACTAAAATCATATATTCTCTATCGTCAACGGAAATTGAGAAGGACATATTTGGAATATGGTAATTAATACTCATCCGGTATTATATATAAGGTAGAGAGAGAAGAAGAATTTTGATATGAATATATAATTTTACCCTTAATTTATTATCATATTGACTTTGTTGTCATTGGTATTAGTGTGTGTATATTAAATAAGGATAAAGTTGGAAGATGTTGAATTTGATGGAAGAGTTGATGAAATTTAAGGTTTTTTTTCTTTATTTTTTATTTGTGTGAATCATACTGTAAGTGCTTTATATATAGAACCAAAGATGTACTTCACCAACTCATATGCATGATCTGCGAAAAGAAGAAAAGTCCAATAGTTAGACGAGTTCTTTGTAAGGTTCAATATTGTGGCTCATTAATAGGCATTTGAAATACTCACCATTGCTCTTATTTATAAAGCTAGAGAATCTTTTTTTAACCTATTTATGAGGAACCTCATTAAATTTTTGAGGTGAATGTACAATTTAATCAATCACTTATTATTATTTTAACTTTACTTTCATGTAACATTATGCATGTTAATTAGGGAGAGAGTTAAAAAGTTAAATTTTATGATAGAGTTTATGAGATTTAAAATTTTGTCTATTGTGAAAATTGTTAAAATTACCCAAGAAGCAGTAACTAAGACGAAGTCGTAGGTAGAATTTATATTGCTTGTAAGAATAAATGTAAGAAATGGAACTATCGGCCAACTGCTGCCACAAAAGCAGTCCACTTGGAACACATAACTGCGTCATAACAAAATAAGTGATTTGACGAAAAACCTTAGTTGTCTCATAGTCAAATTATAATTTACCACAAATTAAAATGCAATATAGCGTAAACAACTCAGGATCGTTCTCTTATCAAGGAACCTTTTATTTTGAATTCCCTAGATTAAACTAAGTGCTAAAAACATGGTTAGAAAAGGGTTTTTGAAATTGATTTTTTCTAAACTACAATTCATAAAAATATAAAGAAACTAATTTATGTTCAAAAGGAGACAGCGTCAAATTTATTCAGCTTTATAATTTATTCATACATAGAGATTACTAGAGCCAATTGCCTTGCGCGTTTGGTTTACTTAGTAAAACCTACTCTCACATTTTCCATATAAATACCTTTCCCTCTAAGCCTCCATTCACAACTCATTTGCCATTTTTATCACTTCATCTCAATCTCACTCACCCACTCTTCCACTTTCCTTCTTAATTACCATTCTACAAATCCAGTTTTAAAATCGAGACCTTCAATATTCCACTACTCTCACCAACAACATGGATCACATTAAAAGTATTGCTCTCCAGCTTCGTTTTGATATTCTCATTTTCATCAGCATTTCCTTCATCCTCATCAGCATCACTGAAAGTGGGTTTCTACAAGTCAACATGCCCATTAGCTGAAGCACTCGTGAAGAGAGCTGTCAACAAAGCTGTTTCTGCGAACCCTGGAATCGCTGCTGGTCTTATCAGAATGCATTTCCATGACTGCTTTGTCAGGGTCAGTTCACTCCCCATTTCCTTCCTTCCACGTTTATCATATTTGTAATTATATATTTCAAAAATTCTCATGTCATGGATTCATATATATAAACAGGGTTGTAAACCCAACCCTTTCCCTAAAATTACTTTTTTTTTAAAAAAAAAAGCTTCAAAAGTCCGTAAAGGTAGATGAAAAATGCATGAATATGGTTGGTTAGTGCTTATTGCTGTTTTTATTGGTCTTTGATCTCAGTTTTAACATAATAGTCATTAGGTTTTGTAAATGGTGATGGTGATTTCTTAATAATTGTCAGGGATTTGACATGGTATTATGAAAAGAGATTGTGAATAAATGAGAGTGCGAATGAGAGAGGTCAGTTCCCTTTACTGTTCTTATCCATACGTCCTTGCTCTCCCATGTAATTGGTGAAGGACAAAAGTCAGAAGTTGGAATAGAAATGGATGGCTAAATGGGTTTCTCGGGTTATCCAACAGATCATGTCATTTGGAATGGAAATGTTACATTATAGAGCCAAACATGTCAGTATAAATTGCAACAATTAACATAAGTAACGGTTGTTTACTAATAACTGTGGGGAGACAATTGTTTTTAAAATAATATTTTTGAGCTACATTACCCTAATGATTAATTATTTTTAATATTCAAACATTTAAAAAAGCAGTATTGGTTTTTAGTCATTACTACTACTATTGTCCTTCTCCTCTTACCCCTCCCCTCGCTCGATGCATCATCAAAGTTTGAGGAAAGGGATGATGGGATTGATTGAGAGTAATCATATACAACTTGATTGTAATGAAGGATGAGGCCCAACTTGCAGTTTATATTATGGGCATGTCTAGCGAGACGCCTTGTGAAGAGGTTAAGGCTAGCCAACGTCTGTAGCAGAGCCTTCATTTGAGTAGGGGGGTTGAAGAGTCGGTAGTGGAGGAGGAGGGGGAGGAACTTGTGAAGGTGGAGGCGGTGGTAGTAGCGGTGGGGTTTGTAGAGGAGGAAGGTGAGATGACGAGGAGGAGGAGGGTGAATAGAAATTAGAGCTTTTTGGCATCTGACTATGATGAGGGAGATAAGGCTGATGTTATGAAATGGTGCTTTTTAGAAAAGTACCAAGAACAAAAGGAATATGTACTTTTCTCTAAAGTATTTAACTTACGAGAACTGACACTGGGAGTTGGATTGAACGAGGTTTTGAAAAGTACTTTTTAGATGTTTTTCCCTTTACATGATGGTTGCTTATTATGAAATGTTGTTTTTATCATTCATACTTTATGGTCAGTAGCTATAACCGTTATATTTGTGTTTTCCTTGATGTAAGGTTAGAATACGAATCATTTGTATGTGTTACATAACGATTGTTTTGAAAAAAAAAACCGTCACTTTTGTCATAAATAAATTATGGTTACTAATTACAACTGTTTTTTTTTCTCAATTTCGTGAATTCCGCCTTGCAAAAATGGTGCGCAAATTAACTTTTACGCATTATATAACATTGTGCGACCTTTACCTCAACATACATGACATATATTAATTGTAACCGCTATATATTAAGCATTATAAATACGTAAATCTGTAATAGTGATTTGTCAACATGAAACCCACTTTATATAATAGGCATGATAATGCAATAAACTTGTGAGTTGTGACTACAACTACAAAAAAATTGACATTTTGTAATTGTTAAAATTGAGTATTTGTAGCGGTTAGACAAAATACACTGTTCAAGATGTTTTCTAAAATCGCTACTTATGTAATAAAATTGCTACTATATTGGTAGCGGTTTTGCGTCACTGTCACAAGATACGATCGAGATGACACATTCCAAAAAAGTTGGTGCCAAAGTACCGCTACAAATATTGGATGAAATTTCAAAAATTGTGCCAAATATCTAAGCCAAATTTGAATTAAATTTTGTAGTGGTTTTAAAACCACTACAAAATATTGCAAAATTGAATTAAAAACTATAATTTAAGTCCATTGTTACATGTTGAATATTTTATTATTTAAGTGAAAAATTAGATATAATAGTTAATATTTGAAAAAATGATTAACTTAAGTTAGATAAGTATAAATATTATGTAGGTATAATACTGAGAATGTGTAGATAATAAGGACTTATTAATTATATTGTCTATTAGATGATATTTGATTATGTAAAGAATGTTGATAATGATAGAATGAATGTTGAGAAAATGTCTTTAAAGTTCTGGGTAAGAAAAAAATAATTAGTATCAGTATTATAAGGAAAAAAAAGTAAACATTGAAATCAAAGATTTTTTAAGGGTAAAGGTGTAAAAATACACATATATTTTACCTTGAGGAGCGCCCAACACCATATACTTTTTTTAGGTATAAAACTACATATGAATTTTCAAAATTGAAGCAAAAATACCATCACCGTTAGATTTGTTTAACTCTGTTATTTTTTCAGTCAGCCCCACATTATTAAAACAAATAAAAATATCTAACTTTTTAAATTGACTTTACTGCCCTCTTCCTTATCCCTGTCAGTCGCACAAACGCTGAGAATTCTTTGGCAGAAAGGGCCGGTGGCGAGGAGCAGTGTAACACCCCAATTTCCATACCACTTATTGTGTTCATAAACACATAATACTGAGGAATACGGTATTGTCAAATCAGAGTAATGCGGATGATAGAGCATACATTATCATTTGGATAATGAGTATCCGATACAATGCCCAAACTTAAGCTGGCATATTAAAAATCTCGAACGAATATTCTTTCCAGAACTAGTCTTTCTTCCGAACTTCGTTCTGTCTGGTGACATTTCACGTACTTCCTTGAATAGTTCCTTCTTTCATCCAGCTTCTCTTCTTGAAGCTTTAGTCAAATCTAAGATTCAATACACATTGAATCTCAGGTAACAGATAACCTTATTTGCAAATATGAAATGTCAATGCAGTATAACACATGTAAAAGCATAGAATAATTTACAGTAAACAAGTCGCACCGTAACCGCAGTTAACGGCCAAGGACCACAGCCCTTTAGGACACGCAGCCCTATGAGACCGCAGCCTCAAATCCATAGCTAGGAAATAAACATGTAAATCATCTAGCAAACATGATCAGTCATAAATGAAATACATACATACATGCTAATAAGAGTTAACGTTACTGTACGCAAACGTACCTTCCTTCCACGTGAATAGTAGTTTACTATTCATGTATACGTCACTATTCATGAATAGTAATATGCCCGTCCTTTGAATCCGACTCCAAACTTCCCGGACATCCTAACATATTACCGTATCACTTAGAATAATGCTCTAAGGGTTATTTATATCAGCATTGACCATATTCAAATATAACCTCAATTATACGAATTCATATCAGCATTTTCTTAGCATCCCTAACAATCACCAATTTTTCTTTCTACAAGGTACTCGACCTTTAATCAAAAAGTTTCAAATTTCAAACTCTGTCAACAATCACCTTATCCGGGATTACTATCGCCTTAGCACGCTTACACTCAGAATCCCATTTTCAAATGTCTGTCCCGACATCTCAAAACAGCTGCATACCTAAATCGGATTTCCTGGAGATTTGGTCATACATGAGATACATACATACAAGTCTATAAGATAACAGTTACCCACCTCAAGCGTGAATCCTTACTCGTCCGAAGTTGTTGGGATCAAGAGAGGTGTCAAAGTATGCCTAAAATGTTTATCATTGTCATTAGTCACTTCTTGCGTAGTAAAGTAACTAACTACGCAAACTGTTTTTAGAGGATTAAGAGTGGTTCTTACTTTTGGACTTAACTATAATTTCTTAGAATTTCTATTAAATTTTGAAAATTCATAATTAATTCTCTAGATCTCCAATTGAGGTGATTCAAATTTTTATTCAAAGTTCTATAAGTATAGTTTAAGAGAAAGATAGACATCAAATCAATTTATGACTGTATAACTCCCAAGAATTCAAAAAGTAGATATTACTTAAATCTGAAACATGATTTTTCCTGATTTCCTGAACAAACTTTGAAAACTCATAATTAATTCCACAAAAATCAAAATAAGGTTCTGCAAAATTCTACATAACCCTTGATATGTATATTCATAAGTAAAAATAACGGCACAAATTTAACATCTCTGTACCATTCCCAGTTTTAAGTTTTCTCAACACTGTTCAGATTGTAACTCCAAAAACAAGGCTTAACTTCAAAAATTTATATCTCCCTGAATATAGATCCAAAGTAGGCGTATTACCTATCAAATTAAAGCTCTATATGTCTACTACATAACTGGAAAATCTCATAATTTTTAAAAATTGTTTACTTTTTCCAAAAAGCAACGTCATAAAACTGTCTCCAGCATTTTTCCGAAACGTTACCAGATTCATAACTCAACTTCGAAAAATCATAACTGGAGTTATAGACCTTCGTTTTAGGTGATCCAAAGCTCATTTTAAACCTTAAGGAGAGTACTTTCTCCTGTAAAAATTTCAAAGACAAACTCAAAATTTTAACTTTTCAAAATGGAACCCAAAAATTGCTATTCATTTCTGAAAACCAACATTTTTCAGTGTTCCACTTCTAAATTTGAAAATTAATAACTGGAGTTCAAGACGTCGAATTAATACGTTCTAGTACTCATTTTAAAGCTTGAGAAGTATACTTTCTTCTTACCAAATTTCTTAATCAGAGGAAGTCATTTGCTTGATCAGCTTGTCATTTGAATCTGACTGACTTCACAGATTTCCAAAAAATGACACTACTCCCCTTCCGATGACCTCTTCCTCTTCTTTGATGATCTTTACCTCGTCTTTTTTTTTTCCAGCACACTCTCTTTCCATCACTCATTCACACATCAGAAAATGATTAAAGAGAATGATACTTGTGTGAATATAATCTACGTGAGAGAAAGTGTGAGTAATGTACCATGCTTCCCATGCTTCTATATAATATTCCATGCTCCTTATGCTTCCCATGCTTCTATATAATATTCCATGCTTCAAATAAAATAATAGAGTGTGTTCCATGCACCTCCAATATCCACCGGAAGGAAATTCAATGGAAATAGAGAATATCTCGTTGACACTCTTCTTACTTGTAATCCTTCAATAAAAATGTCCTTAATTCCAATAATTACTCATATAGTCATTTATACCGAATTTTCATAATGTATACGTGCATAGTAAAAACGTACATGTGAATAGTAAATTACTATTCATAGTCCCAAAATATACTGATCCCAAATTTGTCACATTTAAATACTGGGTCTAGTAGTCTTCCAAATATAGACTAATTTCCAAATCTTTAGACCCAAAATTCGGGATATTACATTTCTCCCCCCGTTCAATAAATTTCGTCCTCGAAATTTGAACGTACAACCTGAGAGAAAACACCTTAGACTTTCAGTCTATTCTTCCATATGCATGCTTACTATTCACGTAACACAATCATTCATCCTATCCCAGTATGTAGTTTTCAAATATATACTCTCTGGTCCATTCTCCAAGTGCTTGGTTACACAGGCATCACAACCTGATACATTTTGCCTCTCAGCTTATCTCATTCTAGCCTTCCGGCTCATTCAATTATCACAGCACTGGATATTCTAACCTTACTACTTAGGGAATCACCCTCTGCCATAGGCATCTCAACTGCAACTTTGTACAATTTGAATATTTTGCCAGTCTCAAAATATACTTTAGACACACTGGTTTAATGTCACCATGCTAAGCAACAAATACCATACTTGGCATATAGGTCTTACAACCCAGGGACTCTGCCCCATGCAAACTTGCATACCAAATCTTACTATCTTAAGCCTTTACTCATCTGTTTCATCTGAGCTTCGTTCATTCAAGCTCTCAAAGTATTGTAGCTGACCACTACTATCTAACCCATCTGGTTTAAATTCTCTATTAGTTTCTGTTCCTATATCTTAAACTCCAACTACACCGCTTTTCTTTTCAATACAATAGCATCGACAATCATGTCATTGCTACCAAAAACTATTTTGTTATCTCATTTACAAATTTTCACACCTCGAAAATTTTCTGTGGTCTCAGTACATTTCACAATCCGCACTAAATCAAAAAGTAATAATGCTATCACATTTTCAAACATAATTGCTGTCCACAAAAATTAGTGAAAACATATTCACTGCCGGTTCGGTTTCAAAAGAACTTTACTACCGACACACATTTATGAGTAGGATTATTCTTTTTCACAAATTCAACATTTGAAAGCTCTTGTCACCACTTCAACCTTTCGGTATAGCAGCATATCGCAATCCTTTCATACACAAACCACCGCAGTGGTAATGCACTTGTTGGTCAATGTGGGAAAATTTCCGTCCCCCCCATAAGAGACCCAGTGTCTGCACTGGCACATTAATGGGCCACCCCACCAGAATCCCTCCTAGGGAAAAAGGACAATGTCCAGGAGCCCTGCTCCAAACGTCTGTATGGGTCCCAACCAAACAAGGCAAGACACACGCCCCTACAAGGCGAAACTTCTCAGATTGGATGCATACACTGCTGGTGCGAAAATCAGCTTTTCAAAAACTAATCCCCTCGAAAGAACTTTCAATAATGGCCAGCAATTATAAAACATCTGGCAAGATCCAATAAACCGTGTACATCTACAACAGTTTTTGAACTCTTCCAATTTTTGCGTACTACCTTTACCACAACATATTTGAAAACTCAATTTCAAATTTTAGGTTCTAACAAAACCCTTTTTTTTATGAGACAACATGTTTCACAAATCAACCATTCAAACTGGTCTCAAATTTTGTTGAAAAACATTTCATTCGAAAACTCAATTTCGAAAGTTCACAAGTTCAAATTTCAACAAAATCAGCGGGTGTATTGGCAAGTTTAAGAATTCAACCTTTAAACATATCCAGGAACCAGACAACTAATTTCTTAGATGGTCAACACTAACAAACCTTATCCTTGGCTACACAAACCATTCATATACATTGGTACTACATTCTAGTAGCTGGTTTTATTTTGGTCGATTCACACACCTAAAGAATCACTCAATCATCAAGTTTGATTCTTAGATAAAAATTCAGTTGGTGGCAACCTTCTGGATACCCAAACAATTCTTAGGCTCACCAATCCATTTTTGAAATCTCGACCATACTCAATACACATGCTAGAATTATCAAGATTCATAGCTTACAACAATCAAATATTATCCTCAGATATTCCCAAAATAACAATCATCAAATTCACAATTTGACTTTTAGAACCTCAATATCAACTGAGTTGAGAAATCATATTGCCTATTTTACATATTAGGATTGTGATTCACAATTCTTAATCTGATCCTCAAAACATACAAAGGCTCTTCTCACAATGTCAATATTATCACAAAGTTCTAATACTACCTCGAAAGTAATCATTAGTCACATTTCAACTTAGACCATATTCAAATATAACCTCAATTATACGAATTCATATCAGCATTTTCTTAGCATCCCTAACAATCACCAATTTTTCTCTCTACAAGGTACTCGACCTTTAATCAAAAAGTTTCAAATTTCAAACTCTGTCAACAATCACCTTATCCGAGATTACTATCGCCTTAGCACGCTTACACTCAGAATCCCATTTTCAAATGTCTGTCCCGACATCTCAAAACAGCTGCATACCTAAATCGGATTTCCTGGAGATTTGGTCATTAAGTAATCACCATGTGACTTATAAACGTCCAAACTTAATTTCCTTGAGACATGACTAACAATAAATGTTGTGTCGATTACCGCCTGCACCAAAATTCAAAAAGGTTTCGACCTATAAGGGCGGTTAGGGTGCATTAGGTTGTATTAGGGTGCGGTGCCATAAAATTTCCGCATAACAACAAAGTCTGCACAATTATGAGCCAGCGACAGATGAGAATCCAATGCTGCTTAACAAAATCTAGACGTTACTAGCCCAGCTATAAACCGAGTAAAGCAAGAGTAATTGTTTCACATTCTCTCAAGCTTCACATCAACATACACATTTCCTTTCCGATCGTAACTTTCTCTATATTCTTCCACATTATCTTTATACATGGCCGGTTCAAGCAACTTCATTCCAGTTTCCGATTCATACAACCCTTTCTTTCTTGAAACTTTACTTCATGACTATCAGACTAACATGTTGTCTGACTTGTCAAACAATGTATCATACCCTTATTCTTCTTTACTTCCCCAAAATCCCGTAGGTGTGAACGTTCATTCATCTGCCCCAATGATTAACGTTCCTACTCCTCCTCCAAGGATACAAGATTCTATTTTTACGACTACTACCAGAAAGGAATCTGAAGCAGGTCCATCAAGGCGACCTGTCCAAAGATGTCGTAATATGGCAGATCTTATGGAGTCTACGGTACCTTCTCAACCAAGGAATCCTACTTCTAGCTTGACTGAGACTACTAATCCATTTTCATGTGGTTGCTGCCATGTTCTACGGGAGATCATTCATACCAATGGACTTCAATACCATAAACTTGAAGTTCATGGGAGGATTGGTATGATATGTCATGCTGTCTTTCACCAAGACGTACAAGGAGGTTCTTCCAGTCCTCAAGTATTTGACTTTGGTAAGAAAAATTTAGAAGATGTCAAACATTTTCTAGAAAATTATTGTTTGAATCAAAAATCTTTAGGGTATGTCCTGGTGTCAGATCCCCTATCAGCCTACTATGAGGCCCTTTGTGTTGGTTTGGAATGGACTAAAAATCAAAATGAACTCCCTAATAGTTCATTTCCAACCAATACAACAAATATATCCAATAAAGGAAAAGAGCTCGTGGTTGTAAATAATAATCCTTCAGTTCCCATACCTAGTGATCCATACCGATCAAGAGCTGAACAAAATATTAGGGGTGCATCAATGTCAATAGATGATCTTAGAGACTTCTTCCATTTACGTCAACAAGAAGCGGCTCAACAAGTTCGCCTATGCAAAAATGTTCTAATGAAAATATGCCATAGGGGAGGAATAAAGCATTGGCCTTATGTAAAAATTCGAAGCACTATGAAGCAAATAGCTAGATTGAGAAGAACAATGTCTCCTGATGGTCCTCTCTCAAGAGCAGCCGCTCAGGAAGAAATTAATAGACTTAAACTTGAGATAGTCGAAGCTTGCAGTGGGATTGTACCAACTGTTGTTCTTGATGCTTGAATTAATATAGTCTACTCTTCTTAGCCTTCTTGCTAATGTTTGTAATCTCTATTCTAGGATTCATAAGGATTTTCAAGCTTTTCTGCCAAACTCAACTTTATCTATTAAATTCAAACTTAAGCAAGTCATTCTAACTTATTGTTAGGACCAGTATAAAGATTGGACTTCTAAATTTGGAGTAGATAATTTCCATAATTTTCACTCTTGTCACTCAGAATTTTCTAAGAATTAGTTACTATTCACGTATACGGTACTATTCACGTATACGTATTATTCACTATACACTTATTGTGTTCATAAACACATAATACTGAGGAATACGGTATTGTCAAATCAGAGTAATGCGGATGATAGAGCATACATTATCATTTGGATAATGAGTATCCGATACAATGCCCAAACTTAAGCTGGCATATTAAAAATCTCGAACGAATATTCTTTCCAGAACTAGTCTTTCTTCCGAACTTTGTTCTGTCTGGTGACATTTCACGTACTTCCTTGAATAGTTCCTTCTTTCATCCAGCTTCTCTTCTTGAAGCTTTAGTCAAATCTAAGATTCAATACACATTGAATCTCAGGTAACAGATAACCTTATTTGCAAATATGAAATGTAAATGCAGTATAACACATGTAAAAGCATAGAATAATTTACAGTAAACAAGTCGCACCGTAACCGCAGTTAACGGCCAAGGACCACAGCCCTTTAGGACACGCAGCCCTATGAGACCGCAGCCTCAAATCCATAGCTAGGAAATAAACATGTAAATCATCTAGCAAACATGATCAGTCATAAATGAAATACATACATACATGCTAATAAGAGTTAACGTTACTGTACGCAAACGTACCTTCCTTCCACGTGAATAGTAGTTTACTATTCATGTATACGTCACTATTCATGAATAGTAATATGCCCGTCCTTTGAATCCGACTCCAAACTTCCCGGACATCCTAACATATTACCGTATCACTTAGAATAATGCTCTAAGGGTTATTTATATCAGCATTGACCATTTTACCCTTACATTTCTTCAAAAACGGAATTTCCAGCATTTTGCCCAGATTTTTCTCTAACTTCGAAAAATCATAACTGGAGTTATAGACCTTCGTTTTAGGTGATCCAAAGCTCATTTTAAACCTTAAGGAGAGTACTTTCTCCTGTAAAAATTTCAAAGACAAACTCAAAATTTTAACTTTTCAAAATGGAACCCAAAAATTGCTATTCATTTCTGAAAACCAACATTTTTCAGTGTTCCACTTCTAAATTTGAAAATTAATAACTGGAGTTCAAGACGTCGAATTAATACGTTCTAGTACTCATTTTAAAGCTTGAGAAGTATACTTTCTTCTTACCAAATTTCTTAATCAGAGGAAGTCATTTGCTTGATCAGCTTGTCATTTGAATCTGACTGACTTCACAGATTTCCAAAAAATGACACTACTCCCCTTCCGATGACCTCTTCCTCTTCTTTGATGATCTTTACCTCGTCTTTTTTTTTTCCAGCACACTCTCTTTCCATCACTCATTCACACATCAGAAAATGATTAAAGAGAATGATAGTGTGAATATAATCTACGTGAGAGAAAGTGTGAGTAATGTACCATGCTTCCCATGCTTCTATATAATATTCCATGCTCCTTATGCTTCCCATGCTTCTATATAATATTCCATGCTTCAAATAAAATAATAGAGTGTGTTCCATGCACCTCCAATATCCACCGGAAGGAAATTCAATGGAAATAGAGAATATCTCGTTGACACTCTTCTTACTTGTAATCCTTCAATAAAAATGTCCTTAATTCCAATAATTACTCATATAGTCATTTATACCGAATTTTCATAATGTATACGTGCATAGTAAAAACGTACATGTGAATAGTAAATTACTATTCATAGTCCCAAAATATACTGATCCCAAATTTGTCACATTTAAATACTGGGTCTAGTAGTCTTCCAAATATAGACTAATTTCCAAATCTTTAGACCCAAAATTCGGGATATTACATTTCTCCCCCCGTTCAATAAATTTCGTCCTCGAAATTTGAACGTACAACCTGAGAGAAAACACCTTAGACTTTCAGTCTATTCTTCCATATGCATGCTTACTATTCACGTAACACAATCATTCATCCTATCCCAGTATGTAGTTTTCAAATATATACTCTCTGGTCCATTCTCCAAGTGCTTGGTTACACAGGCATCACAACCTGATACATTTTGCCTCTCAGCTTATCTCATTCTAGCCTTCCGGCTCATTCAATTATCACAGCACTGGATATTCTAACCTTACTACTTAGGGAATCACCCTCTGCCATAGGCATCTCAACTGCAACTTTGTACAATTTGAATATTTTGCCAGTCTCAAAATATACTTTAGACACACTGGTTTAATGTCACCATGCTAAGCAACAAATACCATACTTGGCATATAGGTCTTACAACCCAGGGACTCTGCCCCATGCAAACTTGCATACCAAATCTTACTGTCTTAAGCCTTTACTCATCTGTTTCATCTGAGCTTCGTTCATTCAAGCTCTCAAAGTATTGTAGCTGACCACTACTATCTAACCCATCTGGTTTAAATTCTCTATTAGTTTCTGTTCCTATATCTTAAACTCCAACTACACCGCTTTTCTTTTCAATACAATAGCATCGACAATCATGTCATTGCTACCAAAAACTATTTTGTTATCTCATTTACAAATTTTCACACCTCGAAAATTTTCTGTGGTCTCAGTACATTTCACAATCCGCACTAAATCAAAAAGTAATAATGCTATCTAGCGGAACTCAGTCCAGTCATAGACAGTCAGGTTTTACTAATCAAAACATACGCCCTAGGCGAAATGTTATGGATTGGGTGCGTTCACTGCTGGTGCGATTTCCATTTTCTCAAACCAAAATCCCTCCAAAATTTTTTGTTCAAAAAAGAACATTTATCAAAGGCCAGCGATTTCAAACATTTTAAAACATCTAGCAAGACCCAGCAAACTGTGTACATCTACAACAGCTTCTGTCCTTCCAGTTTTGTACTGACTTTACCACAACATAGTTAAAACCTCAGTTTCAAACTCTGGGTTCTAACAAAAACCCCTTTATATAAGACAACATCTGTTCAAAATAACCATCACTGTGGTCTCAAATTCTGTTGAAAACATTTCATTTGAAAACTCTGTTTCAAAAATCCACATGTGCGAACAAATCAAATTTAAAAATTTCAAATACAGCAAGTGTCTTGGCAAGTTCAAAAATTCAATTTTAAAATCTTACTTAGGAATCAGACAACTAACATTAGAAGGTCATCACTAATTACACGTATTCGGACCTCTTTCCTTGGCTACTCAAACCATATGTATAATGCTTAGTTTGTTCTACTTAACTCATCTGGCTATTCCAAACTTTGCCCGTTATCCTCGGGTTTCACAAACTTTTTGGGACACTTCTCGTATTTGTTGTCTAACAACCGTGGGCTTCTGCTAGCTTATAAACACAATATGTGCTATATAGCACTGGAGCGACTCATGGCAATATACTAGATTACTGAAACCTTCGCTCTAAGGAAACTATTCGATGTGAGATTCATTATAATGTACATACCTTGAGAACCGATGCACTTGGTAACTCTACTTTATGGTTCGTTGTCACGGCGGCTCCACTCTACGGTTCGTCGTCACGGCGGCTCCACTCTACGGTACATTACTCGGCGCTTCACTCAGTCTTCTCAGACCAGTCAGCTTTTCCGGTTAGCATCCTTGTAGGTAAACCTCCTAGATCAGAACTCCCCGTAGGTATCCTTCTCCGATTAAACTTCCCATAAGTAGTGTTAGTGATCGTCTCTGATTCATTATAACGAGAACTCAGATATCTAACAGGTTCCTATCCTATAGTGGTTTCATAAACCGTTGTCTTTATGTTTGCCATCTTATCTAGGGTCATTCTATTTGTGGACTTTCACTTTCTATTTAGCTCCAAGCATAATTCTTAACTCAATTTTCCCTATCGGGTAGCCACTTACTTTATAGGGAATCTATTAGCCACTAACATCTCTATGGTTCTTGGTCCCACCTTGAGACCATAACCTGGTGGCTACTGAGGTTTCCAGCTTTCGTATAGTTCTGTTAAGGAACTATCTCTTAGGTATTTGGAACCTAGGCAAAACTCACTCATATTTTCTCAGGGTTCCTACTCTCACAGGGGTCATAGTTCTGAGATTTCTCTCGCCTAAGCAATATTAACTTCATAATGTCTATTGATTCTTGGTACTAATATTGGTATACTTACTACTGGGTACCTACAACTCTCATAGGCACTAGTATGACATAACTGTCTCCCCAGAATTACTGGGTACTTTCCCTCTTCTGTCAATTGATCACCACCGTCAAGGACTTAATCAAAAGATCTTCGTCCCCGGAGCCACGCCTCTTTGCACGCATGGTGTCTGGCCTCTACAAGGTAGAGATTTTCTTCTCAGGGTACCTTAACAAGTTATTATTTTGACAAAGACATTAAATCGATAGGTTACTATCCAAGGGAAACCTAAACAGTAGGTTACTGTCTACCGGAAAACTTAAGTCGTACCGACTTCTCTGTACCACTTCCCTTGAAACTCTGAGTGGGGATTTAACTTAGATTCCGATTCCCATATCAAAAGTCTTAAAGTTTAACAACAGAAACCATATTCTGTGCCATCTACTCTATATCAAGGCCTCCCGAGCCTAACCCTTTTCCTTAGGATGTACGTCCTTTTTGTATCACAACACCAGTATTGTATCAGTACTTGTACTTGTTTTTTTTCGAAATACTTTTAAAACCATGGCTTAGAGCCTAACTTAGTTAGTCAAACCGATTGGCCAGGTAGGCGTCTATCATGGGAGCCTCACCGTGCTAGGGTGACTGATTGGCTGATCCACATAGACTCGGCCCTACCTTCGGCACCAATGGTTTACTGTAACTGAGTCGGGTTCATACCAGATAAAACACTTTTGAAAGCTTAAAACCTAACTCCGCTACTCAGACAATCCGACTAGGCAGGTGTATTTGTGGAAGGCTCGACGAATTCAAGGAAACTGATTGCCAACCACAAAACCCCTTTCTAGATATCAGACTGTTTGGAGTAACTTAGTTAACTCTGTGCCAGGATGTCTGCTCTGATACCAAAATGTCTCCGTGGTGCCCATACACCGTGGCAACATAACGTACCTCAGCCGCTAGTTTTACGCACCGCCTCACGGCTCAGGGTACGCCCATACGTCCCAGTGCAACCAGACTCCCTGGCCATGTCGGGGTAAGAGCCAATGCTTCGCCACAGATCACACTGTGAGAACCCCCGATCATGGTTACCTTTAACTAGCTCTGATACCAAAATGTAACACCCCAACTTTTCTAAAGCATTTTCAAAATAATTTGATTAGAGTTCAAAATAATTTAACCAGAGTTGAGCAACGAAATGATTTTAAATACAGAGTAACTGATATTCAACCACTGTAGTGTACTGGTTTGTTGATACAACGAGTTCGAAAGACTATACATATCTACAGGACTTTCTCCAGCTAGTCCTTCTGCCTGCTGCTTACCCTTGTTTCTGTTTCTGTTCACTCCGAAAATCCTGAAGCTACAGTAAGAGCTGAGGTTCAATACCCATTGAACCTCAGGTAACGGTTAACCTCATGCTTATGAATCAAATATGTATGACAGATATTCATGTCAAAACAGCAATAATCACATACATTATTCATATATTCACATAATAACATAACACAGCCACTGCAATATGCATGTTATTATAGTCTGCACTATTCACCAGTGCCACGGTGTACATCCGTGTCCTCAGCGCTAGGAAAACATAACGGCGTTATCAAGACTATAACCCGTATCAAGTTGTATGTGTATGATCAATTTTCAAAAACAGAATTTCAGACTATCTATCACATATAAGCATACCATAAGCATCAGAGTTAAGGTTACAATACGCGTCCGTACCTTCGTTGATGATGTTTTGGTACGTTTGACGAAAACGGTACTTCTAACGGAAAACAGCGGTATAATAGCAGCAGCGGTAAAGGTTCACAGATATCCTATAATATCATTTTTATCAGTGACCATTAATTTTCAGCATTTGCGGAAACTATGTTGGATATTCACTATTCATGTGAATAGTACCAGTAAAAATATATTTACCGGCAATATCATAATGTTTATCATTTGTCTATTTTGGATTACTGTATTAACATTCCCCTGTGGGATGGATTCGAATCGTGAAAAATTTACCCTCGTATTTTCAGACTTTGCTATTTTATGAAATTTTCTTTCCGCAAATAAAGTCGTCCAAAACATTTCGATGCCTGTGCGCGACAACCATGATAAATTAGGAAGGGTGTTACAATTTGGTATCAGAGCCAGGTTTGAAGAAAGATGTAACTCAGTATGTGGCCAAATGCTTAACTTGTCAAAGAGTAAAACTTGAACATCAACGGCCACCAGGACCATTGCAGAAAATTACAATTCCAGAATGGAAGTGGGAGGATGTTACCATGGACTTCGTAGTGGGATTGCCCAAGATCAGGCATTTTGATGCAATATGGGTAATTGTTGACCGTTTTACAAAGTCAGCACACTTTATTCCCATCAGTGCTAGTTATTCCCTTGTGAAGTTGGCTGATGTCTACATCAAGGAGATAGTGAGACTCCATGGTATACCGAAGAGTATTATCTCTGATAGAGATCCTCGATTCACATCCCGATTCTGGGAAGCTTTACATGAAGCTCTAGGGTCAAAGTTAAAATATAGTACAGCTTATCACCCCCAAACTGATGGCCAATCTGAACGAACCATACAGACGCTAGAGGATATGTTGAGGGCATGTGTATTGGATTTTAGAGGGAATTGGGATCAATATCTCCCATTGGCAGAATTTGCGTATAATAATAGCTATCATTCGAGCATCCAGATGGCCCCATTTGAGGCGTTATATGGCAGGAAATGTCGATCACCCATCTGCTGGACAGAGTTGTCAGAGAGGGAGCTAATTGGGATAGATTTTATTGACAAAACCTCCAAAGGTATTGATTTAATCAAGAGGAGGCTCTTAGCAGCACAAAGCAGGCAGAAAAGCTATGCAGACAAAAGGAGAAGACCCCTGGAGTTTGAAGTAGGAGATCACGTTTTCCTGAAGATATCCCCTGTTACTGGTGTTGGTAGAACATTAAAAAGGAAAAAGTTGAGTCCTCGATATGTTGGTCCATTTGAAATACTAGCGAAGCGTGGACCAGTAGCCTACCAGCTAGCCTTACCCCCAAACATGGGTAAACTTCATGATGTATTCCATGTTTCACAGCTAAAGAAATATCACCCAGATCCTAAGCATGTCTTAGAGTATGAGAATGTGGAACTCCGACATGATAATACCTTTGTGGTTGAGCCGGTACAGATCATTGATCAACGTGAAAAACAGCTCAGACACAAGAGTATCCCATTGGTGAAAGTGGTCTGGAAGGGGTTATCACCCGAGGAGGCAACATGGGAAACAGTGGAAAGCATGAAGGAGAAATACCCGGAATTTATGTCTCAGAGTTTACAAAATGTATAGCAAATTTCGGGGACGAAATTTAAATTAACGGGGGGAGAAATGTAACATCCCAAATTTCGAGATTTGGAAATAAGACATTTTTTTTTAGTGAGAATTTATTATGAGAAATTGGCCTGAATAATTACTGAAATATAAGGTCTATTTTCCTTGAAATTTTCAGGAAAAGAATAATTCATGGAAAAATAGTTGGAGAATAAGTATTGGCTTAGAAATTTTAGAGTCAATATTTTATGGCTTTTAGAAGCTAATTGAGAAAGAAGAATTCTTAGATGGTATTAATATTTATTTTTAATATTTATCTAATGTTTGCAATGAAATAAGAAAATGATCAAGTTGAAAATAGAAGCCTTATTGGGAGTCAAAGAAGATCAAAAGGAAATTTTATTAAAGGAGTACAAGTAAGAAGAGTGTCAACGAGATATTCTCTATTTCCATTGAATTTCCTTCCGGTGGATATTGGAGGTGCATGGAACACACTCTATTATTTTATTTGAAGCATGGAATATTATATAGAAGCATGGGAAGCATAAGAAGCATGGAATATTATATAGAAGCATGGGAAGCATGGTACATTACTCACACTTTCTCTCACGTAGATTATATTCACACAAGTATCATTCTCTTTAATCATTTTCTGATGTGTGAATGAGTGATGGAAAGAGAGTGTGCTGGAAAAAAAAAAAAAAAGAGACGAGGTAAAGATCATCAAAGAAGAGGAAGAGGTCATCGGAAGGGGAGTAGTGTCATTTTTTTTGGAAATCTGTGAAGTCAGTCAGATTCAAATGACAAGCTGATCAAGCAAATGACTTCCTCTGATTAAGAAATTTGGTAAGAAGAAAGTATACTTCTCAAGCTTTAAAATGAGTACTAGAACGTATTAATTCGACGTCTAGAACTCCAGTTATTAATTTTCAAAGTTGAGTTATGAATCTGGTAACGTTTCGGAAAAATGCTGGAGACAGTTTTATGACGTTGCTTTTTGGAAAAAGTAAACAATTTTTAAAAATTATGAGATTTTCCAGTTATGTAGTAGACATATAGAGCTTTAATTTGATAGGTAATACGCCTACTTTGGATCTATATTCAGGGAGATATAAATTTTTGAAGTTAAGCCTTGTTTTTGGAGTTACAATCTGAACAGTGTTGAGAAAACTTAAAACTGGGAATGGTACAGAGATGTTAAATTTGTGCCGTTATTTTTACTTATGAATATACATATCAAGGGTTATGTAGAATTTTGCAGAACCTTATTTTGATTTTTGTGGAATTAATTATGAGTTTTCAAAGTTTGTTCAGGAAATCAGGAAAAATCATGTTTCAGATTTAAGTAATATCTACTTTTTGAATTCTTGGGAGTTATACAGTCATAAATTGATTTGATGTCTATCTTTCTCTTAAACTATACTTATAGAACTTTGAATAAAAATTTGAATCACCTCAATTGGAGATCTAGAGAATTAATTATGAATTTTCAAAATTTAATAGAAATTCTAAGAAATTATAGTTAAGTCCAAAAGTAAGAACCACTCTTAATCCTCTAAAAACAGTTTGCGTAGTTAGTTACTTTACTACGCAAGAAGTGACTAATGACAATGATAAACATTTTAGGCATACTTTGACACCTCTCTTGATCCCAACAACTTTGGACGAGTAAGGATTCACGCTTGAGGTGGGTAACTGTTATCTTATAGACTTGTATGTATGTATCTCATGTATGACTGATCATGTCTGCTAGATAATTTGTATATGTGTATCCTAGCTATGGATTGGGGGCTGCGTGTCCCATAGGGCTGCGTGTCCTAAGTACGGAGCTGCGTGTTCCATAAAGGGCTGCGGTCCTTGGCCGTTAACTGCGGTTACGGTTTGATTGTTTACTGTGAATTATTCTATGCTTATACATGTGTTATACTGTGATTTTACATTTCATACCTGTATATGAGATTAACTGTTACCCCTGGGGTTCATTCATTTGAACTCCAGACCGCATGAAAGAAACAGGTAGTGGTTCGGGATCAAGAGGCAAGATGAAGCTGTAAGGGTTACAGCAGACGGAAACTCCTGGAGAATGCGAGTAGTTAGGCAATATCATAATGTTTATCATTTGTCTATTTTGGATTACTGTATTAACATTCCCCTGTGGGATGGATTCGAATTGTGAAAAATTTACCCTCGTATTTTCAGACTTTGCTATTTTATGAAATTTTCTTTCCGCAAATAAAGTCGTCCAAAACATTTCGATGCCTGTGCGCGATAACCATGATAAATTAGGAAGGGTGTTACAATTTGGTATCAGAGCCAGGTTTCGATCCTGGGACTTGTGGGTTATAGGCCCAAAATTCGGGATATTACATTTTCAAACATAATTGCTGTCCACAAAAATTAGTGAAAACATATTCACTGCCGGTTCGGTTTCAAAAGAACTTTACTACCGACACACATTTATGAGTAGGATTATTCTTTTCACAAATTCAACATTTGAAAGCTCTTGTAAAAATAACGGCACAAATTTAACATCTCTGTACCATTCCCAGTTTTAAGTTTTCTCAACACTGTTCAGATTGTAACTCCAAAAACAAGGCTTAACTTCAAAAATTTATATCTCCCTGAATATAGATCCAAAGTAGGCGTATTACCTATCAAATTAAAGCTCTATATGTCTACTACATAACTGGAAAATCTCATAATTTTTAAAAATTGTTTACTTTTTCCAAAAAGCAACGTCATAAAACTGTCTCCAGCATTTTTCCGAAACGTTACCAGATTCATAACTCAACTTCGAAAAATCATAACTGGAGTTATAGACCTTCGTTTTAGGTGATCCAAAGCTCATTTTAAACCTTAAGGAGAGTACTTTCTCCTGTAAAAATTTCAAAGACAAACTCAAAATTTTAACTTTTCAAAATGGAACCCAAAAATTGCTATTCATTTCTGAAAACCAACATTTTTCAGTGTTCCACTTCTAAATTTGAAAATTAATAACTGGAGTTCAAGACGTCGAATTAATACGTTCTAGTACTCATTTTAAAGCTTGAGAAGTATACTTTCTTCTTACCAAATTTCTTAATCAGAGGAAGTCATTTGCTTGATCAGCTTGTCATTTGAATCTGACTGACTTCACAGATTTCCAAAAAATGACACTACTCCCCTTCCGATGACCTCTTCCTCTTCTTTGATGATCTTTACCTCGTCTTTTTTTTTTTCCAGCACACTCTCTTTCCATCACTCATTCACACATCAGAAAATGATTAAAGAGAATGATACTTGTGTGAATATAATCTACGTGAGAGAAAGTGTGAGTAATGTACCATGCTTCCCATGCTTCTATATAATATTCCATGCTCCTTATGCTTCCCATGCTTCTATATAATATTCCATGCTTCAAATAAAATAATAGAGTGTGTTCCATGCACCTCCAATATCCACCGGAAGGAAATTCAATGGAAATAGAGAATATCTCGTTGACACTCTTCTTACTTGTAATCCTTCAATAAAAATGTCCTTAATTCCAATAATTACTCATATAGTCATTTATACCGAATTTTCATAATGTATACGTGCATAGTAAAAACGTACATGTGAATAGTAAATTACTATTCATAGTCCCAAAATATACTGATCCCAAATTTGTCACATTTAAATACTGGGTCTAGTAGTCTTCCAAATATAGACTAATTTCCAAATCTTTAGACCCAAAATTCGGGATATTACAAGCAGCATTTAGTCAAGGACTTTCTTAACGACTCAAATGATTTTGAACTGAGTTTGGTGTGTTTGGCGAAAATGGTGGAGAATTTCATCAAGGAAAATCAAGAGAAGCAATCCTCTCTTGTCAAGTGTGGACGAAACCGCTGCAACTGCTTCAATGGAAACGATGATGATAGTTCTGACGACTGATCCAACGTATTCGGAAATTTTGGTGACAACAACTACTCTTCGATTGCTGAAGTATCCAAAATTCTGAAGGTAACTGATTTTCAAAAGGGATTAAATTCAGAACCTCGTTTTATAAAAATAAATAAATCTTGGTGATTTATGTTTGGGAACCATACGTTTTATTTTTAAATATCGTTCTTATTTGATTTGGATAGGATCTAGTGGCTTGTGCAAGTGTTTGTGCAAGGAATTTGCTCGCAGACACTGCTAAGATAGTCGAGAAGAACAAGATCTGCAAGCGAAAAGATGATTTTTGCCGAAAGCTTGTAACTGATGGGTTGTTGGCTCTCGGATATGATGTGTCGATCTGTAAATCTTGCTGGGAAAATTCTCCCTTCTTTCCCACTGGTATATTCTCCCTGTACTTCTGCTCATCGTTTTGAACTGAAAAATTTTCAAGCTGTGCTTGATTACCGGAGATTCGAACTCTGTTTTTCTTTTGTGGGGGAAAAAGAACGGTACTTTATAACTAGAGAAAGCTCCATTCAAACGGGAAAAGTGTTTCTCTCCGAAATGGTTTAATCCTAAGATTGTGACATGAATCTCTAGTATTCACCAGGGACGAGTCGTTTTATTCACGTTTTGTGTCATGGAATGTAATCTGATTCTAACGGTGAGCAACTGATAGGGATATGGAAGAGGGCAGTAATGTAACTTTAAAAAGTTAGATATTTTTATTTGTTTTAATAATGTGAGGCCCACTGAAAAACTAACAGAGTTAAGCAAATCTAATGGTTATAGTATTTTTAGCCTAATTTTGAAAGTTCATGTGTAGTTTTACATTTAAAAAAAGCATATGATTCTCCTCAAGTTAAAATACATGTATATTTTTGCACCTCTACCCATTTTTAAAAAAGTTTATCATTTTTGACGCGCTTACTCAAAACCTAGCCTATTCAGAATACCTTTACAGATGAGAGAAAACGAAAGAGAAAGAGGTGGGAATAAAATAAGGTGTGTGTAAAATGACATGTAATAGGGGTATTTATAGAGGTCTGCGTAACTTTTTGTACCAGTTGATTTGATAGATTTTATAGCGATTTATGTACAGTTTTTATAGCGGTTAAAATTTCGTCGATATTTTTTTAAAAAAAAAATTTCAAAATTTCACATTTTGTAGCTATTATACTAAAAATCGCTACAGATTCATGAATTGGTGGGATATCAAACATTCAAAATGACACACTTTGTAGTAATTTATCTACTAAAACCGCTATAAACTTCATGATCGTTGGCGGGTTGTAAAATATTCAAATTTAAAAACTATACACTTTGTAACGATTTATCACTAAAACTGCTACAAACTTCATGATCGTTGGCTAGCAGAATAAAAAATATTGAAATTTCAATATTACATACTTTGTAGCGGTTTTTGTATAGAAACCGTTATAAGACATTTGTAGCGGTTATTTAACTAAACCATTACAAATATGAATGTATTTTATTAAAAAAAAATTACACTTTGTAGCAGTTTCTTACAAAATGTTGTCATTTTTATTTTAATTTTTTTATAACTTTTATTTGGTGGTGTGTTTAAAGACTTTACATTTATAGCGGTTTAACTAGAAAAGCGCTACAAATGATACATATTGGTATTGGTTTAACAAACTCTGCTACAAAAATTCACTCACTTGGAATTTTGTAGCGGTTTTTATTTATAACTACTACAAATGTGTGGACTCTTTGTATTTTGTAATGGTTTTTTTTAATAATATATATATAAACTGCTACAAATAAACCGTTATTAATGGCATGCCACAAGGCACCAAGCTAGTGCCACAATTGTGGCCGTTTGTGTAAATAAACCGGTACAAAATAACTGCCATTAATTTGGTGCCAACTTGGCGCCTTATTTTGTAGTTGTTATTTTATGATAATCGCAACAAGTATCATTCATGAACTAGCACACCACTTAACGTGAGTCATACCGTTACAAATTTATGGTGGTTTCGGAATAAACTGCTACAAATTCTCATATTTGTAGTGGTTTATTTTAACCGCTACGGATTTGTAATTTTTTTTTTTTAGTGTACAATTAATTCTTACTCCATATATGCACACAAGTTTTAAGGATAATCATTTTTGAAATATTAATTAGTAAAAGAATTATTTTATAGACATATACTCCTTCCAGTTCTATTTATAAGATCCCGATAACCAAATTACACAGTTTAAGAAAACGGTTAAAATTAGTTAAAAATAAAAAGTATGTCGTTAGATAACCTTGTTTTTTAAGTATGCCTGTATTTATAAGGAGTCGTATGCCCATATTTATAAGGGGCTAGTATGAGTGAGAAATATAGAGTAAACCTAAGCATCAATAACCCTTTACTTAATGTAATATATATAAGGGTTTTATATTTCTTATGTTAGAGGAGAAGAAATCTTCTCCTGCTAAATAGAAACGACACCGTTCACATGCTAACTCTATTTTATTCTATTTGAGCTTTTGGGTGTTCTTGGCCTCCAAGTATCTCGACGGCGGCACGGTGAACGTTTAATATCTGCTTGCGGCTTCACAGAGTCTGAGTCTGAGCGACGTGCTGCTGCCCGAAAATTTGGGGTACGTGGAAACTGGTATTGCGACTCAAAGCTCATGAGTTTGATGAACTGGAGTTGTGTAGTTGGTTATGCAGTGGCATCTGGCTACCCTTAAGTCCATCCTTCAATTTCGGTCTTGAGCTTGTTGGAAGTACCCATATATATTTCGCTTTCTCATATTTATTTATTGCTTGGATCTAAAATTGATTATTAAGTTTGTTAATTTTTACATTTATTTTTCCTATTTAATTTTTTGTTTGCTTATGAAGCTTGTCAAATTGTGCGATTGATATCACGAAAAACCTTCACTAATCATCACTATGGAAAAGCTTGTATCAGAATTATTTGTTTAAGAGTTTTCTGTTATTGCATAATCTATACAGAGTGAATTTAATAACCCAGCAATTTAGCAATTCTAACAAAAGTGATAATGAAGAAAAGAATAAAAAAAGAAAAAGAAAAAACAAATGCAACAAAAAGAAAGGAGAGGTTTTACTTTTTTTTTTTTTAGTACATGAAAAGTATCAAACAGCCCATATGTTTATATGTGATGACTTCCTATTTTTGATTGATTTAAGATATATTTTGATATATTTAGGAAGTCATCAATACTAGATTAAAGAGATTTTATTAAGATTTTAAGAGATATCAATCTAGATGCATTATTAGTGGGTTTCTATTTAAAATAAAAGCTTTTGAGTTTAGGAAATAAATAATAATAATAGGAAGTTTGCAAAAAAAAAAAAATTAAATAAATAAAAGTTTAGATTTTATTGTGTCATTGCTATTATTATATGATTTCCTTTCTTTTTTAACAAGCATAATAAGCAGAGCATCACGACAATTTTTTGGGCTGAAATCAATTGGAATCAATTGAATCAATTAGAACCCTAAGGCAGCCACGACTTGAAGGGAATAAAAGAATTAGAGGCGGCAAATTGCGGATTGGGGGATACGACAATTGAATGAGATTTGGAATAGATGTGGGCCTCCACAATTGAATTAAAATTGAAGACCTAAAAAAAGGCTATAAGAGGCACGTCACAGAGGAGAGTAGAGGACAGAGACACATAAAATCTAAATATTGAGAAGTTGCATAATAGAGAAGAGGGAATAGAAATTTGGAGACGCACGACACGGTGAAAAATTGGAGTTTGAGATTTTGCTAGAGACGAAAAGAAGAAGCAGAGTGTGTTATCAATTCAAAAAGCAGAGTTGTTTTGGGATTTCTTCTTTCTTCTTCTTCTTCTCTTTATTTTGGAACTTGAATTTCTTATATTTGTTATGGATTTTTTTATAGCCATGTGTGGCTAATTTTTCTTTTCAACCTAAAGAACCTATGAACTTGTTTGGTTTTTTTAGAGATTATTCCCACTAATTAGTTTTGCTTAATTTTAATTCAGTTTATTTAATCCTGTGTTTATTGCTATTGCTTAGTGAGTGGCCACCATTGAGCATGTTTTGGAGATTTAGGCTTGAACTTGGAAGAAGGAATCCTAAATTGACCTTGGGAATAAATAATGTGGAATTAGGTTAAAATTTAATGTAAAATTAGGTTTTAATCTAATTTGCGTTTAGGATAGGAATATACCTAGAAGCTCCGCATAATCAAATTAGAGTGAGCCCGATTTAAAACGCATCTTATTTAGTTATGTGTGGTATTGCATAATTAATTAAGGTAGGTATATAAGTGGACCGGAAGGCATTTATAGACATTAATACTCTAAATTAGCTGATTAAGTTATGTCAAAATTAATTTAATGGGGATAAAATCTAAAAAAACCAAACAAGGGATTAGTGACTCTAGATTGTAATTTTTGATATTGGAATTTGCTCTTTTGTGAAAAGTCTTTTGCTACTATTAGTCCTTATTCTTTTTTCTCTTTGAAAACATTTCTGACTTGTTCAAATTAAACGAAACAAAGAGATTTAATATCTAATCGCTAGTTAGATTGAGTCCTCGTGGGAACGATACTTTTCTCATTACTTTATTACTTGATACGGCCCATACACTTGCGGAGTCTAAAGTTTTCCCTATCAATATGGCTCCAATTGCTTCATGTGGGCTTTAGGTCTTTTTTTCCCCCCCAAAGTGAAAAGAAAAAAAAAACACCCAAGATATCTACATCACTCCCTATCTCTTAATTTCATGTCGGTGATTGAGGAAAGGGATAGGAAAATTCTAGCGACTTCTCTGGAGGTTCAATATTCTTCTCAAGATTAGCAACATTGTCCTCTCTTTGTCAATTGTGGGTGTGAGCGCACATGAGTGTACCTTCATTCGTTGCTTGCTTCTTACTTCCTACCACTCCCATCCTTCCAAGCTTCTTCTTTCTCCTTACCCGACGTTGATACTGTTTTGTTTTTCCCCCCTTCTCGTTGCTGGTACATGTGCAAGTTATTCTTCTCCTTTCCCTGTCTGCTGCATCTAAGGGTGTGCAGAGATTCAAACTGGTTCTTCAGTGCTAAGATTGTGTATGTATATATGCTCGAATCCCTTTTCTTCTTCTCTGTTATGTGATTTGCTATTGTGTATGTATTTTTCCCTCTGTTCTTGTTTTCTATCTGGTTCATATGCGTGTTTAGGACCCCAGTCCTACTTCTTTTTTACAGTGATGCATGGACTTATATAACTCATAATTGAACTTTATTGTTTGGTTAGGATTTTTGTGGACAGATTAAATTTGAGGGAAAGTTTTGAAATGTTTGTGAACTTTCATGTTGGGGTATTCTCTTATATCGTATTTGGTACGAGCTATTATGATATTGAAAGAATAAATTTTCATTGCTTTGATAAATGGCCCCAAGCATGGTTGTAAATTTTTTTTTTCTAGAGGACTCAATATAAAACGCTGGTTACTAATAGTAGTACTGTTAGTCCTTGGTGCACCATGGTTAAACTCGAGCTTGCTTGATATTCGGGGGATTTGTTCTCATGCTGGCTATTCGTGGGTCTTGTACTTGCGCTTGTTTTGTAGCCTCGTGGTGCACTTGTTTTCATGGCCTCTATGCCGCGTTTGGTTATTTACTTTCATGAATTGTGTGTTCACGCTTGTTCTTGTGGCCTTGTGCTGTGCTTGTTTTCGTGGCCTCCAGCCGCGCTTGGTTACTTTCCCTTGTGGACTGTGTGTTCACACTTGCTATCCGTTCTGTTGAAGTCCTACATAGTGATGAAATTTGAGATTTATTGTTTTTAAATTGGTTTTGAAAACAAATTGTTTTATTACTTAGTTGATATTTGTTTGTTCAGTGATCTTCTATACCGCTTTAATTATGCTTAGTAATAATCTTTTGTATAAATTCGTTTATGTTTATGATTTCATACTTGGAAGTTGAAAATTAACAGGTTATCTGTTTATTATATATTTTTATCATATCAAGTTATTTCTTTGTGTATTTTAGTTATTTTCATTACTTTCTATTAATGAGACATTATTCACTGAAAAATTTATTTTTGGCTTCAGATAACATAGTTGACCCTATGCATCTCGTGATCAGTGGGGCATCACTACTGAGTTAAAGCTTGCAGATTTATAGTGAATAAATTCTAGTTAATGTCCATGTAAACCTATCCTTTTACAACTTAGATGCTCCACGTAAGCTATAGGTAGGATCCTCACCCTACTCTTGTTTTGTCTATATGTTGATATGGAGTGAAGCTCCAATTTAATTAGAAACTTGTAAGTATTGTTAGAACAATCATATAAAAACTATATGTCCAAGGAATCTATATTCCATAGGGTATGTGAGTCTATTGGCGGGTGTAAGATATTTTATATGTTATAGGTTAAAGGAATGTGAAATTTTATCATGTTCCAAGCCGGTCACCCCTTAATTTTCAAGGCATGACAGTGAAATTGCTTTACAAGTGTAAAATCCATATGTGTATGTTGTTACTAAAACTGTTATACTATAACATAGGAGTTAAGCATGATTAGTGTTGACAAAACAGAGGCCCTAGAGAACTAGGATCTTATTCTTTGATCACTACAATCTTTCAACTTTAATCTTAATCAACTACTCTCGATTAAATTATGACACATCAAGGACTGTTCTAAAAAAGTCAATTTTGTTATATTGACTTGGTAATCAATGTTCATGTGTATGTTTTATATTTTTACTGGAGAACATCATGGAACAAAAAATAAAACACTTAAGTAACTTCATGCCAGTCTTATCTATTGAATTTACACAAGAATATTTTCTTGAATCTGAGATGTGATAGTGAATTTCTGGTGTTGTAGACATTCACTCAAGCTTGGGCCAAAACTAGACAGTGAATTTTTGTGCAATGGAATTGTCATGCTGCCACTAGTTCTCCTTTTACTACTGCTACAAGGGATGCATGCAAAAAGAAGTCTGAAGACAAAAGATTAGTTAACATTTCAAGGTCACAACAATTTTCTTCATGTCTCTTGATAGCATGTTAGTTTACGCCCTCATGTCTTGTGCTTGTGCAGTAGGCCAAGTTCTCGAAGGCATTATGCTAAAGTCACAGCACATGAACGTGAAGCACTGCGGGATTTGTTTGAGATAGAAGATGCCAAATATTCATTTTGTAACAAGTTCTGAGTGTTATTTGAGTGTTTATAAGCTTTGATACATGCCTGAGTTAGAGCTAGCTCTTTAAGTGAGGAACATATGATGTAGAAAGAATTACGACTGTCTTTTGAGGGTAGCCAGATGCCACATCTGCCCAAATATTATAAAAAATCATAGCTGTAGGTTAACTGGTTATGTGATTAGTTGCGTTAACTAGTGTCAGAATTGTCCATGATCTTTGGACACAGTTTTATAAGCAAATAGGAGCTCCTAAAGTTTAATATTTTAGTCTCCTTTATAATTTAAGCAACTTCATTCATTTCTAACTTTAACATATTACACTTGTTGTATGCATTGAAGTTCTTTTGTACAAATCAAAAATCAACAAGTTGACTTTACATTTGATTATCAAATATAATGAAAGTCACCAAAAAAAACCCATATCATAAATGATTGTATATACACAAAAAACTTATCCATATACATTTGAAACCCACAGTAGTTCTGGTATTTACTTCGCCAACCAACATTGCCCTACAAAAAGAATGCGTAATTCTGGTATTAACTTGTCCATATACAGATGAAACCATAAGTGCCCCAACATATTTCTTGAAAAATAAGTAAACAAGTATTGAGTATTTAAGTACTTACATACATTGAAATGTTATACTTCAAAATATAATCATGAAAATGGCTCATCAAAAATAAGTTCTTACCAAAATAAAACTATGAAAATAATTGCAATCACTACTATTCTTTTTGCTTCTCTCTTGCAACTTCCATCTACAAATGAAACTTTACAAAATTTTCATCAAGTTTAAAAGGAAATCACAAACATAAATGGAAAATTTAGAAACGAGTACCTTTAGCATCTGACAACCTATTTTATTATGACCCTTCCCTTGACAATAACTGCAAGTTTTTTATTGTTTTGTCGACAACTCTATGCTTGATTTTATTTGTGAAGCAACCTTTGGACGCCCTTTAGTTTTGACTGGTTGAGTGGGGTCACATACATCATTAATGAGTGAAGCTTGTGGAATTGTTTGGGTAACTAGTTCATCTTCACAAATAGAATCTTTTGCTTCAAAAATAGCGATAGTGCACTTCGATTGAATCAACCACAAAGACAATGCACTAATTTCATCAGGATTTGTTTCACCATGAATGGATACAAGATTTTCAGCCTTATAGCTTACATTCATGGTCCATCGAGACAAGATACATTTTTCAAGAAGGGTCATTATTTGTTTCTTCTTCATAATGTGTAGAATATGTTTACACAAAATCCCCATAATCTCAAACTTTACACAAGAACATTGTGCTGTGAAGCTTTCTGTCAAATGGTACTCAACAATTGCCCACTATTCTTTGTCAACTTCAGAAGACCCCACCCAGTACGTAATAAGGTTTTCCTTTGTTGCAATTTTTTCATGAAAATAATCAAGTATGGCAACCTTCCACTCCTTTTTGAAAATTTGAAATAATTTTCTTGTATACCATTCTCTAGCTATTGCTTTAATAGAATGATTAGTCTCCAAAACTGCTTTTGTATTTCTAGTTTTGAAATCCTCATCTTCCTCCAAATCCCTCCTAGATTTGATTGCTTTGTCATACTGGATGCAAAAATCATTTAACATTGTGTTAGAGTTGACATATCCATCAAAAAATGCATTGATGCTCTCACTTTCGCCACTTGTGGTAATTCCTGCAAAAAAATGTATCTTTCAAGTATGCCTTTGCCCAATGATGACGTGAAGCATACATGTTAGTCAACCAACTATTTGTTTTAATATCATATTTAGTCCTCAATACTTCCTATTTGCCTTCAAACTCATCAATGTTTCAACTTTTGTACCACGCACGGAAGTCAACATCAAAACTATCTTTAAATTGTGCGCGTAGTACTTGACTATGCTCCATAACATGTTTCGTTATATGCCAAGCACAAAAACGATGTCATGCTCTTGGAAATATCTTAGCAATTGCTTTTCGCATAGCTTTATATGATCAGTGATAATAGCAACAGGAGACTTGTCAAACATACATGTCCAAAATTGTTCAAGCAACCATGTTAATGTTGTCTTCATTTCATCTTCTAACAAAGTAGCAACAAATAAAATGGTCCGTCCATGGTGATTAACCCCCACAAAAAGAGCAAAAGGAAACTTGAACTTGTTTGTTTTATAAGTTACATCAAAAACAAGGACTTCACCAAAATGAGCATATGCAGCTCTTGACCTACCATATTTGCCCAAAATACGCTTCTTAATGTTCCATCTTCTGCTAAATCCATATCAAAATAAAATGCTCCATCAACCATAGACTTTCTTTGAAAGTGTTTGATGATGCCCTGACATTCTCACCCCACATTATTCTTTTGCTGGCTGGATATAATACTGTTGATTTGAACTGAAGTAAGACCAACTTCTTTGTTCTTAGCACTCACAACCTTTGAAATATTCGAAGATGTTAAACCCTCTTGATAAAGCTTAGAAACAACAGATTTTATCAAATCCGAGCATCTCAATTCATTCTGAGAAAGAAACTTCTTCACCTTTGTTGGAGTGTTAATCAATGGATGATTGTGTGTATCATTGAACTTCTCCACTTTCTATAGGCCATCCACCAACATTACTTGTAACATCACCAAACAATTAGTCCTTGTATCCCTTTTCCTTTTGACATTGTTAACATCAATTCTTTTATCATCCAGTCTCTTGACACCTTGCTTCAAGCACACATAATTCCACCTATATGGTTGTTTTGTAATTGTACTCTTGTTATGGTAGTGCTTATGTATTCCGAACCCCTTACCATTTGCGTAAGCATTATAAAAAGCATAAGCTTCTTCTGATGTCTCAAAAATTCTAGTTAAAATAGGGGTCTCGCTTAATTCAGTATCAACACCTCCCACAGTTTCATGTGCATTATCTTCCCCACATTCACCATCTTTGTTTGCCATGATTTCACTAAGATCGTCTTCTCTAAATTCAGCTGTATTTTTTTTTCCAAATCAACAATATCTCACTACTACAAAATAGGGATACGGAGTCCTATTTTTTGTACTTTTGGAGTCCTTTTCCGAGAGGACATCTATCTGGGGGGGCGCAAAAAGCGGAGACTTACGGAGTCTAAATATTTCTTAGACGCCAAAAGTTGAGACTTACGGAGTCTAAATATTTCTTAGACTCCATAAGTACTTTTTTTTAAAAAAAAAACAAATTAGATGGGGACGATGATGGCGTTAAACACAAATCCGAGAAGTTTGAGATCTGCAAAAAAATCTAGAACGAAAAAACTCCAAAATGCAATAAACATATCTAGGGAGTTTAAGATCTGGAAAAAAAAATCCAGAACGCAATAAAAAGATCTAAGAAATTTCAAATCTAAAAAAAATCCAGAACACAATGAAATTTCAGATCTAGAAAATATCCAGAACGCAATAAACAAAACATCACCGGACCTATCATCTATAGCACATTGAAAGCTTTAGGAGCACAGATCTGAGTTTATGTTTTTACAAAATAACAAGAGCACCTCAAAATTAAAAAAAAAAAATCTATAGATCCGTGTTTTTGCTTACCTTCGCCATCATCCTCCTTCATTAGCTCAGATCTGAGTTTGATTTCAATAAAATAAGACAGAAAGGCTTGCATTGCCGGAAAAAGATGATGAGGAAGACGAACGATGGTTGACGAAAAAAGACGAGGAGGAAGACGAGCACGAACCACGCTAACGGTGAAGGGAGGATGGCGAAGGAGGAGCGATGACGGAGGAGGGCCGACGATGATCAGAAGGTCTCAGGCAGCATCTGAAATGAAGGTGCAGAGTAGAGAAGGAAGATAGATGGAAATGAAATGAAATGAAATGAAGTGGGGGGGAAGAAAAAGGAAAACTCGTGAAGTCTGATAGTGGGACTTTTGGAGTCTAAGTTTAAAACTTAGACTCCAAAGACATGATTTTTGGAGTCTAAGTGTAAAATTTAGACTCCTAAAGGGTCTTCGCGAGCCCCACAAACACGTGAAAAGTGATACTTTTTCCCGCTAGGATTTTCGTTTACCGCATTTTTTCTTTTTTAAAATCACTTTTGGAGTCTAAGTCTTAAACTTGGACTCCAAAGTCATTCTTTTGGAGTCCAAGTCTGAGACTTAGACTCCAAAAGTGTCTCACGCGGGCCCCACACTGAACCCCTGCTGCACGATGTGACCTTCTGCTGCACGACGTGACCTTCTTTTCTGCTGTACGAGATGACTTTTGGAGTCCAAGTTTAAAACTTAGACTCTAAAAGTGATGATTTTTTGAGTCTAAGTTCCATACTTAGACTCCAAAGGTGGCTCTCGCGAGACTTTTGGAGTCTAAGTTTGAAACTTAGACTCCAAAAGTTAACTTTTAATTACAAAAATGCCACCGCTTTTATTTTTACTTCCTTTTTTAAAAAAAGGACGTTTTTTTGGGACGCGAAAACCGTTTTTTGTAGTAGTGTCTTCTACACGTACTAAACTTTTACTCATGTCAATATCTTCAATAGTTGTAGTTTGAGAGTGATCCATCATGGAGAAAAATCTCCAATCTGCAAAATATTATATTTTAAGAATTAGCTTGAATTTTGATGTATGAAAAATCGTAAATAGGATACCATTCTAAAAAGACCACTTGGTTTACCATCCTTGTAAGTTAGAAATCATGACAGGGATACAATGTACGCATACAATTTCAAAGAAACAGTAAGAAATCTTCATTTTCTGAAACAATGAGAAGTAAAACAAAGCCTTTATACCTTCCTATGGACAAATGTTAAAGATATATGGGACAGAGAAGAAGAAAAAATTACACACACATAAAAAAAAATTCAAACTTCCATATAAACTCTATTAACAATGCAATTGATTGCAATTATTAAGCTCCTGCACTACTGAGAAAACAAATCCTGGGCTGAGGCTAATAAAAACTGTGTATGCTTGTGCAACTTGTACTGAAGGAGAAACAATGTGTGCAAATGATCCTACTTGTGCAAATGACAAGATTATAAACGAGACTAAAAATAGTTAACCTGCTTATAAAACTGTGCAGGTTAACTATTATAAACGAGACTAAAATATTAAACGAGGCTGAGAAAAAATTTTGATACAAGTTTTTCCATAGTGATGATTAGTGAAGGTTTTTCGTGATATCAATCGCACAATTTGACGAGCTTCATAAAGCAAACAAAAAATTAAATAGGAAAAATAAATGGAAAAATTATCGAAGTTAATAATCAATTTGAGATCCAACCAATAAATAAATCTGAGAATGTGGAATATACATGGGTACTTCCAACAAGCTCAAGACCGAAATTGAAGGATCGACTTAAGGATAGCCAGATGCCACTGCATAACCAACCGCACAACTCCAGTTTATCAAACTCGTGAGCTTTGAGTCCCAATACCAGTTTCCACATACCCCAAATCTTCAGGCAGCAGCACATCGCTTAGACTCAGACTCTGTGAAGCCACAAGCAGAGATCGCCGTCGAGATACTTGGAGGCCAAGAACACCAGAAAGCTCAAATAGAATAAAAAGGGTTAGCATGTGAACAATGCCGTTTCTATTTAGCAGGAGAAGATTTCTTCTGCTGTAACATAAGAAATATAAAACCCTATATATAATCAATAAGGGGCACAAATGGAACAACTTGTTAAATGTTGAGACAACTTTTGTCGGGCTTTTATAAAAAGAACCAAAATAATTTAAATTTTGGGCTTTTTAACTGGAGGGAGTATATCATTTAAATTATATAAAAGTTTCTTTCATTCCAGTTTTTATCCCTAATAAATATACCATATTCTTGAAACAAAAAAATCATATATATTTTCCGTCTCCTCAATGGAAATTGAGGACATATTTGGAATATGGTAATTAATATGCCTTTGGTCCTATATATAGAAGGCAGAGAGAGAAGAAGAATTTTGATCCTATTTTTAGGGTAGAGAGAGAAAATTTTCATAAGAAGTACAATTTTACCCTTAATTTATTATTGTATTGACTTTGTTCTTGTGAGTATAATATATATTAAATAGAGATAAAGTTGGAAAGTTGTTGAATCTTATAGAAGAGTTAATGGAATTTAAGATTTTTAAACATTCTGGAAATACTTTATATATAGGACAAGAGGAGTGCTTCACAAACACATATGCAGGATAATAGAAAAGAAGAAAAGTCTATATATAATAGTTAGATGAGCTCATCGTAAGGTTCAATATTGTGGCTCATTAGTAGACATTTGAAGTACTCATTTGGTCCTATTTATAAAGCTAGAGAATCTTTTTTTATCTTATTTATAAGGCACCTTATTAAATTTTTGAGGTAAATGTATAATTTAATCTTTCACTTATATATTATTGTGTTAGCTTTGCCTTCATGTAATATTTGTATATTAAGTAGGGGTAGAATTAAAAAGTTATTGAATTTTATAATAGAGTTGATGAGGTTCAAGATATTGTTTTGTGTGAAAATTGTTGAAAATCCCCTGTAAACAGAAGCAGTAACTAAGATGAAGTCGTAGGTCGCATTTATATATATATTGCTTGTAAGAATAAATATAAGAAATGGAACTGTCGGCCAACTGCTGCCATAAAAGCAGTCCACTTGCAACACATGAACCGGGTCAAACCAAAATAAGCAAACCACGAGTTAATTAATTACTCCCTACGGTTTTATATAAAAGTGATAACTGAATTACACGGTTTTATAAAATAATTAAAAATAATAAGCATATTTAAAATATATTTTTATTAATTATACCTTTATTTAAGAGGGACAAGTAAAAGAGAGAAATATAGTAAATATAAATATCACAAACTTTTTAATTAATATAATGCACATAATTAATGAGGGGTGAAAATAAAAAAATTTCATTAAATGTTTTGACACGGTGACCGTGAAATTGAATATATGATTAATTAACGTTGAGTGTACTAAAATTGAGAATTAATGAAGACCAATCAAATTGCCAGTGGAAACACTCTCCACGAGGAATCTGCTGATGATATGTTCAAAAGGAGACAGCGTCAAATTCAGCTTTATAATTTATTCATTCATTGAGGTTACTACAGCCAATTACCTCACGCGTTTTGTTTACTTAGTAAAACCTACTCTTACCTTTTCCATATAAATGCCTTTCCCTCTAAGCCTCCATTCACAACTCATCTGCCATTTTTAGCACTTCATCTCAATCTCTCTCACCCACTCTTCCACTTTCCTTCTTAATTAACATTGTAGAAATCCAGTTTTAAGTTTGAGACCTTCAATATTCCACTACTCTCACCAACAACATGGATCACATTAAAGTATTGCTCTCCAGCTTCCTTTTGATATTCTCATTTTCATCAGCATTTCCCTCATCCTCATCAGCACCAGCATCACTGAAAGTGGGTTTCTACAAGTCAACATGCCCATTAGCTGAAGCAATCGTGAAGAGAGCTGTCAACAAAGCTGTTTCTGCCAACCCTGGGATAGCTGCTGGTCTTATCAGAATGCATTTCCATGACTGCTTTGTCAGGGTCAGTTCACTCCCCATTTCCTTCCTTCCACGCTTATCATATATATAATTATATATTGCAAAAATTCTCATGTCATGGATTCATATATATAAACAGGGTTGCGATGGTTCTGTGTTGCTCCAATCCACACCTGGTAATCCAGCTGAGAGGGACCACCCTGCAAACAACCCTAGCGTACGCGGCTTCGAGGTTATTGATGAAGCTAAGGCTCAAATTGAGAAAGTGTGCCCCCAGACTGTTTCTTGTGCTGACATCATCGCTTTCGCCGCTCGAGACAGCGCTCAAAAGGTTGGACAGATAAACTACGATGTGCCGGCTGGACGGAGAGACGGTTGTGTCTCTCTCAAAGACGATATCCCAAATAATATTCCACCACCTTCCTTCAACTCTCAGCAACTCATTCAGCGTTTTGCACGAAAGGGATTATCAGCGGACGATATGGTCACTCTCTCTGGAGCCCATTCTATTGGAGTCTCTCACTGTTCTTCCTTCTCCAATGGTCGTCTTTACTCCTTCAATGCCACTCATCCCCAAGACCCTTCCATGGATCCTTCCTTTGCTCAACTCTTGAAGACAAAGTGTCCTCCCTCAACCAACAATGGCGACGAGGAAGATCCAACGGTTGTGCTTGATGCTGCTACCCCTAACCGTTTGGACAACAAGTACTATGTGGCACTTAAGAATCATCGTGGGGTCTTGACTTCTGATCAGACGTTGTTTGAAAGTGTGACCACGAGGAAAATGGTGATGAGGAATGCGAAAAATGGTGGGAGTTGGGCGGACAAGTTTGCCAAAGCAATGGTTCGTATGGGTTCAATTGAAGTTCTCACAGGTTCAGAGGGAGAGATCAGAAAGATATGCAGCGTCGTCAACTAATTAACACACCTAACTGATTATGCTTTATATGTTCTCGTAAAGAAATTGTTCATAGCTTTGCTTGGGTTTTATTTTCTTTTATTCAATGATTCTTTTGCAAATGTAAGAAGTTAATGTTTCCACGAATTGAACAGTGCCGATTGGATTTCACTTTGATATATTGTTCCCAAGTCCATACCTTTTATTCCAGTCTGCTGACAAGGACAGACGGTTTGAAATGTAACGCTTCAATCTAATTTATTTTTCAAATTTATAATGATTACACATGTAAGGGGATTTTATCAAGATAATTTCAAAACAAATTATTAGACAAGGTACTTTACATACTCTTTTTAACAGATGCAATAACGTCGTGGAATTTAATACTTCCTCCAGTCTTGAGCATGAAATATATATATACCTAATTTTATTGATTTAAAGAAATTAGTTAAGTGAGTTATTTGATATGTATTTTTTAAAACATATTAGTTATCTTCCTTAATTTCTTAATTTCTTCTTCTTCTTAATTATTATTGAGGGAGTATTACTAGGGATAAATTAAGAAAATATTGAAACATATGAAAAGTATGTTTTATATTTAGAACCAAAATTAAATCTCAAAATATGTCAGATATTAGAGAGCAGAGTGAGTAATTACCTATTTTTGGAGTCAGAGTGAAAATGGGAAAATCCTCATGAAAGCCCTTTTTACTAAAATAATGTCAACAAGGGCCCTGAAAAAAGTCAAAGGTCAGTAGGGCCCCTTCTGGCATACAATTCTAAAATAAAAAGACAAAAAAACCACTAGGAATGCTGAAAAAGGAGAGAAGGGCAATTATAAATCACTCTCTCAACTCTCCTCTCTCTCTCTCTCTCTCTCTCTCTCTCTCTCGACTGTGGACTGTCGTCTCTCGGCGTAAACCAATGGTCGTCGTTGCCGTGTGTCTTCCAGTCCTTCGGTACGTTGCTGCAGCTTTCTTCCGGTAAGGCCTCTTTCTTCCTTCGTGCTTGCGCATCCCTCATATTTCTTTCGTATTTTTAATGTTGTGAGAGATCCCTGCTTCAATTCCTCATCCAGATCCCATTCCCTCCAATTTCTCCCAATTTGTCTGCTAGTTGCTACCCTCTTACCTGGCAATTCCGTTCCATGGTTGATTCTGTGTCTTCTCCTACCCTTTCATGAAAATTCAAATCCAGAGGGATGGCACTGTGGGCACCCTCCTTCCTTTCGTCTTTCTTTCTCTTTTTCTCGCTTGCTACTTGATTTCATTTTTATTTCTACTAATTTGTTTCAGTTTATGTTTTTTTTTTCTAATGGTCTGATTTATGACTATGAAAAAATTTTGTTCGATCGTTTTCTTTTCTTTTTATGCTCGAGTCTGGGTGCTGTTGGGATGCGCTGAAAATGAAAAGAAAATGAACTGCCAATATCTACGTTTGGGATCTTAAGGAAATCATTTCAATCAATCTCTTTTGCCCGGCCCTTTTGGCTGCAATGCATTAATTCAAAATATAAATTTTAAGTGGGAATGGAACTAACAATTTTAAGGGTCACTTACAACAATAATAGGGGTCACTTACAACAATATCAGGGGTCACTTACAACAATATTAGTACCCACTAACCGGCCCTTTTGGCTGCAATGCATTAATTCGAAATATAAATTTTAAGTGGGAATGGAACTAACAATTTTAAGGGTCACTTACAATAATAACAGGGGTCACTTACAACAATATCAGGGGTCACTTACAACAATATTAGTACCCACTAACAACAAATGACTGATATGACTGATACAAATGATTGATATTGTTGATACAAATGTCTGATTTAGTTGTACGTTCTTTTGTTATTCTCATTCTATGAACAAATATCAAAACATAAGCAAAAAATTGATGTAATAAGATGTGTCCTACAACTTGGTCATAAATACATAGCCAAGTGGTCTGCACAATTGATGTAATAAAATGTGTCCTACAACTTATCGTGATGGAACCCATAATAGTCTTTGGAAAAGGCACCTACTGCATCTGGTTTTGGAGTACGGTTATCTTCGTTTTGATGTCTCCATATTGTGAAGTCAAGAGGCCATTCAGAGACCAAGCTGTAGGGCAAAGCCAATAACACCAAACCCCACCATTTAGGAATTTTCTGCTAAATTTTTATTGAAGGAGTATTATTAGGGGTAAATTAGGAAAATATTGAAAAATATGAAAAGTATGTCTTATATTTAGAACCAAAATTAACTCTTTAAATATGTAACATATTAAGGAGTCAAAGTAAAACAATTTGCTAATGTCTTGATATTTTGTTATGGTAAAATTAAATTTAAAATGTTACTATGATTTTTAGGGAAATTATTATGTACTCCTTCCTAAATGTAGCTTCAAGTTTGAGTGGTAGATTTTGGACCTAAACATAAGACTTTTTTTTTCTTTTTTTAAAATTATTTTATCTCTTATATTTATCATTTTTTAATTAATTTTTTTAATTTATTTATTTTAAATTGATATATAATATAATATTACGTAAAAGCATTTTAGGGAGATCATACCACATATGTTATAATTAAATAATTTTTTTAATTTTTAAAATTAGATAAATATCTCATACTAAGGCGCTATTTGGTTTGAGGATCTAGAAGGGAGGGAAGAGCAAATTTTTATAAGTTCAATTCTAAAAAATTGGAAAAGTGAGGTTATAAAATTTATTTTGTTTTCTTTGTTTGAAAAAAGATGTAAGATAAGAGAATAAGAAAAATTAATTAAAAACTTTTAACCTAACTTTTCTAATTTTTTAAAATTCAACTAAAAATTTTTGAGTAAATACCCTTTCTGATCCATGAAAAAAATATGGACCCCATTTTTGTCCCTAGGGACTAAAATATGACATTTTAAGGACTAAAAATGGGTTTTTGGAAATTTTCGAGGGATCAAAATGTTCACAAATGAACCCTTATTCGTCTTTTTCAGGGACTAAAAAGGGGTTTTCTTTGTATGAGGGACGACAAATGGAGTCCGTGTTTTTTTTTTCAAAGACCAAAAAAAGTATTTACTCAAAAATTTTCCTCCACTCCCTCAATACCAAACAGCCCCTTAAGCACTAGATTGTGTATTTTGTTTCAAGGACTTCTTACAACTAATATGTATCGATAGTGTTACTATCATTCTCAAGGATATATTTAATGCTCAGACAACTCTAGAGAGGACATTATAAAAAGAGAGATTGGTCAATTCAAAAAATAGGAATACTACCTATTAATAACGTTGACTGAGGATTGAGGAATACGCCTTGGTCGCTCAGGGTCGTCGTACGCTAATTAAATAGAGCCATATATAGTGAAGTGTTCAAACTAAAATGAACAATACAAACGGTGGACAGATTCAAATTCACTCCATATATTAATCAATTAAATTAATTCTATCTATCCAGATGTACGTCACAGCCTGTATAAGTACGTAGTATCGTTTTTCCTGATAAAAAACCTTGTTCAATTCGGTTCACAGTTGCGACGATTTCCTAGATGCGACCTCATCAATATATACGCCAATTATAATTTTTATTTTTTTTGCCCTGCAAAAGAAACGACGAATATTACACTATGAATTTTTTCGTTTAATGGTAATAAAAGGTTTATGTGTGTGTGTGTGTGTGTATATATATAAATTTGTGATGCAATATATAAATTAAATAACTGGTTGGGTTAACCGGAATTGAGCCATTGGCATGCAGACGCGATAACTATTTGGAATTAGTGAGCTTTTCGCATTGTGGGCATACATTCCTTTGAAGCGGACTAGTCAGTTGTTGGCAATAGTGTATTAATAAATCAAAAAAAAAAAAAAACCAGAAATGAATACATTGTAGTTTAAAGAGTAGTTTACTATTTATTTGCTTTTCTTTTCTCTATTTCTTAATTTCTTGACCATTGAAGCTATAGTTCTAAGTTGAGTAACAAGTAACATAGAGGCTTGCGGACCATACTCCTCCATTCATAAATACAAATCGATTTGATCAAAGTCAATTAAATGCCAATAACGTACCCTGTCGTCATCGAAGAATAGGAAAAATATCTCCACTTTTGAATTACTCAGTCCTAATTTCCTATACCAACCTACTATTTTTATAATACAAACCTAATACCTACCATGTTTTTAATTAAGTTATGTTCTCAAAAGCAAAGACGCCGTCAACTCCATTATTAATTACTATATGCGCGTTTTGGCTGCTTCAGTAAAAGCTTATTATTTTCCTTTCCAATTCTTCACCTATAAATACAAACCCTCCAACACACGTCCTTCACCTCAAAATCATCCCTCAAGCCTACTCAAAACCTCTCTCTCTCTCTCTCTCTCTATATATATATATATATATCTTTCTCCTCCAAGTTCCTTTGGTCCTTTGCATCACTTTGATCTACCCCCCCCCCCCCCCAACACACACACACACAAAAGAAAAATCTACTTATTTAAGTTGATGGCTAATCTACACACGAGGCTATTGGTCTTTGTAATGGTCTTAGTTCTCTCATCTTCGTTACTGATTATATCTTCAGCTTCTCTCAAGGTTGACTTCTATAAATCATCATGTCCATCAGCTAAAGCAATGGTAAGAAAAGCTGTGAACAAAGCTGTTTCTGGGAGCCCAGGCATCGCTGCTAGTCTTATCAGAATGCATTTCCACGACTGCTTTGTGAGGGTGAGATCACATACAATAATATTTCCCCAAAATCTTACTCTATTATTACCCCTTTTGTTTTTGTCCTACATATAAGTTAGAGGGTTAGACAGAATATTTACTTTGATCTTTAATATATATATATATATATATATATATATATATATATATATATATATATATATATATATATATATAATATCCAACACATTTTATCTCTTTAATTTATAATTATCCCAAAAAATATCCCAATTGATAGCACATATTAAAGAGATTTTTCCATCAATGATAGTTTCTATGCGCATGATTTAAAATGGTATTTTAGGAAAACCAAAATACATTTATTACAAATAACTAATTTAACTAATTTCTTTAATATCCACAAATTAGCTGTGTAGCTTCTATGAATATAAAATCTGATCTAATGCATGTGTGTGTGCTAAGTCACGACAATTAAGAGGGAGAAGAGATAAAAATCTGATTTTGTGTTGTTAATGTGTGGTTGTGACATATCTTATGCATGCATATTGCCATGTGTTTCAAGGAGGAGAGTAGGTGTGTGACATGTGTCTTGCTTTTTGCATGTGTGTGTTGTCCCAATTATATGATGCCATGTGTTCTTGGTTTATGTGTGTGCTGTCTTATCTTACGGTTTTTGGGAATGTGTTGTAATTGTTTATTTTCGGTGTTTGTGTTCTTGGCTTTTGTGTTTGGGTTTTATTCTGGTTGTTATGATTCACATGTTTGGGTTCTATTACTATTGCCTCGGTTTATGCAATGCAATTGGAATTCTTCTTCGGGTTTTACTCGGGATAGCAACACAAATAATGAGACTTAACAAACGATGTCACATACTGGTATTTTCTCAAAAACGCAAGCTATACCTAACTGCCTTGGAAATGTTGTATACCTACTTATATCGGTATATTTTCACTAAACTAATTATCCTATCCCTTAGGACATAGCTGGGTGACATATTTTCCAATTAGATTGACATTGTATAAGTGCTATGTGCTCCTTTTTCGAGCAAAAAAAATGTGCTCCTTTTTCACTAACACTTTAACTCCATAGCCTCTACATATTAGATCCACTGACCCGTATAGCCAAGTTACTTAGTCCCCGAAAAACTTCCTATCTCTCGACATTCTTAGGACTCTTCTCGAATTTGGCTTAATCGTCCACCTAATTTAGGTTTATTCTCAATTTTTAGGGTCTAAAATTCGTGATGTTACAGAGTTGATGAAAACCAAGAGTCCTCCATCGACAAACAACAATGGTGGTTCTCATAATGATCCTAGTGTTGTACTTGATGCTTCGACACCGAATTATTTGGACAATAAGTATTACTTAGGACTGAAGAATCATCGAGGGGTGTTGACGTCAGATCAAACGTTGTATGAAAGTACGTTAACTAGGCAAATCGTGGCCAATAATGCTAAAGTTGACTCCACTTGGGCTTATAAGTTTGCTAAAGCAATGGTTCGAACCCATAGAAGTTCTCACTGCCTCACAGGGCGAGATCAGAAAGCGATGTGGTGCTATTAATTAATAATAGCTCTTTCTATTTTCCACACACACACACACCAGAAACTAATTAAAAATGAAAATGTTCATACATATCCCCTTTTTGTTTTGGTATAGAAGATTGATTCGTTCTGGGATTTTTTCTGTTGTAATAAGGTTTCATTTGGCTTTGAATTCGTCTAATTGTGTATATATTTAGCTTTACCGATTCAAATGATTGTCTGTCCAGTGTCCTGAAAATGTAATAAATCGTTTTAAAATAATGAAGTGAAGTGATATGTTGATGTATTTGCTTTTATGTCAATTTTTTAACTATAAAAAAAATTTAAACGTGCAGGAAAAAAAATATAATTGTTACTTATCTAATCTCTCTCCTATAGTTGATTTTAAGCAAAATTTTTTGACCATGTGAGGTCATTGCTAGCAAGTTTCAGTAAGTACAGTTAGAAACCTGATAATAATAATTAAGAACTCTAAGATTGGAAAATGACAATTAAGTTTCAACTATGATATTAAAGTTTTTGAATTGATATTCCTCAATCTCCAATTACAGCATCACATCTTGGTGCCATGAATTGTTATGGGCCCGTTTGGGATTGCTGTGAGAGAAGTGACTTTTGTTTTTGATGGACTTTTCTTAATGGACTTTTTTCTGATGGACTTTTTTCTGATGTGATTTGTGTTTGGGATAGCAGTGACAAAAGTGGCTTTTGTTTCTAATGGGCACTTGTTTGGCATAGCTTTTAAAAAGTAGATGAGATGGAAAATGACAGAAAAGGGCATGTATCAAATTCATATATATATATATATATATATGATATATATGGTGTACAAAATTTGCCAAATAAAATAGTAACATTAACATTAAAAAATTTACAACACAATTATTAATGAGGATAAATAAACAGATAGGTCAGATAAATCCAAGAAGCATGGAAACATACAGGAAGCCACTGGACCTGGACACAAAAACTAAAGCAGATATGCCTTTTTCTTTTGGGGCAAAGTGGTCTTTCAAAAAAATGAGAGCTTCAATGGACTTCAATGGGATAATAAGCAATGAGAAAGTGGCTTTAAAAAAAACACTCCATTAACCTCCTAAGTCCATTAAAAATTTAGGCTTCCCAAACACTCTTTTTTTTCTTGATGGACTTATTATCCCATTTAATGGGATAATAAGTCCATTTGGGGTGTTCCCAAATCCCTTCTAATTCTAAGGTCCTAACTATTAATTTCTTGCATATTTTAGTAATACATCCCTCAAAATGCGAACGCACGCTCTACAAATGGATGAAAAATATTAGGTGCTAATGAAAAAATTAAAGTAGATTAAGGAATTTATCTGTAATTGACTTAAACTTTGTGGAATTAATTTGCATATAACTTAATTTAACTACAAAAAAAAATCCAGATGGCCATGGAATTTAGCAACAGAATTCCATCGCTAATCAATTAGTAGTAGTCCCTTACCCCGGAATCATAAAATTCCATCACTATCTTTTACAGTTTGAAGGGGCTATATGCATACAAAAATAAAGTTTAAGGGGGATAAAATTGATAATTAGGGGTTATCTGCATAGATTTAAAAGTTTAGGGAGGTTTAATATTAAATTTTAAAAGTTAAGGAGGTTATTTATATTTGATTCTAACTTCAAGAAAGTTTTATGTCATTTAGAGCTTTAAAATAGTTGGCTGCTTAATTAGACCTACTTGTATATACTTATGCATGGAAGCTATATGACAATTGAAACAAGCAACCTTGAGGCTTGATCTGCATGGGACCATGTTTTAGTCGTTTACATTAAATTAAATAACTACTATGTACGAATTCATCAAATTCAACTAAATACATCATGTGAACATTTGCGCAGCTTTCCTCGCTGAATCGCTCAATCAGCAATTTCACACATCAGCTTATTGTTATTTTAATAGTGAAAGACAGTTTCAACTAGAACCACCACACGTTATGGTTGCCTCAGTAAACTCTAAATTTCATTTGCCTCCATCAATTCGATCCTTCACTATTCGCTATCTATAAATGCAAATTAAACCTCCAGCACAAAGTCTCCTCTCCACCTGAAATTTCCTTATTCACACTTTGAAAATTAAGACCAGAACAATCCATTGTTGATCTTGATCGAGGCCGAGATTAATTGAATTTGTGTGAGTACATGTTGATGTCTGTGTGTATGGTTGGTCTGCCTATGACTTTTTTTAAAACAAAAAAAAAAATTATTGAAGGGGTAGCCACTAAAATCATATATTCTCTATCCTCAATGGAAATTGAGAAGGACATATTTGGAATATGGTAATTAATACTCCTCTAGTCCTATATATAAGGTAGAGAGAGAAGAAGATTTTGATCCTATTTATATGACAGAGAGAGAAAATTTTCATGTCAATGTATAATTTTACCTTTAATTTATTATTGTATTGACTTTGTTCTCATTGGGGTGTATGTGTGCGCGTGCGTGTGTATATAAAATTAGGATAAACTTGGGAAGTGTTGAATTTTATGGAAGAGTTGATGAAATTTAAGGTTTTTTGTTTATTTGTGTGAAACATGCTGGAAGTGCTTTATATATAGAACTTAAAGATGTAATTCACAAACTTATATGCAGGATCTGGGAAAAGAAGAAAAGTCTAAGAGTTAGACGAGTTCACCGAATGGTTCAATATTGTAGCTCATCAATAGGCATTTGAAGTAGTCATCATTTGTCCTATTTATAAAACTAGAGAATCTTTCTTAATCCTATTTATGAGGAACCTCGTTAAATTTTTGAGGTGAATATACAATTTAATCATTCACTTATTATTATTTTAACTTTACTTTCATGTAATATTATGTATCTTAATTAGGGATAGTTACAAAAGTGAATTTATTATAGAGTTGATGAGATTTAAAATTTTGTCTAGTGTGAAAATTGTTAAACAGTAACTAAGATAATGTCGTAGGTAGAATTTTGGGAAACTGCCAAGCAGGTTCTAAACACTATAAAAAATAGCAAAAAGGTTCTAACAAAAATTCATATATTAAAAAAGTTCCTAGGAACTTTTTTGATATTATTTATATTGAAACAAAATCTAGGTTTTTAAATTTTGTTGTGAATATAGCACTTTCTGTTGTTAATACAAATAATATCATATATAAAATTCTGTTGGGACTTTTTTACTATTTTTTATGGTTGTTGGGACCTAGCTGTCATTTTCCCTAAAAGTTATATTGCTTGTAAGAATAAATGAACGAAATGGAACTGTCCGCCAACTGCTACCATAAATGCAGTCCACTTGCAACACGGGAACCGCGTCATACCAAAATAAGCAAATCTCAAGTTGATTAATTACTATAAATTTATAAGAATTTGATAACTGAATTTTGCGGTTTTAGAATGCATGTAAAAATAATAAGTATGTCTAAAATAATTTTTTTACCAATTATATCCTTATTTATGACAGGTAAATAGGAGAGAAAAATAGAGTAAATATAAATATCACCAACCTGTTAATTAATGCACTACATAAAATTTATGAGGGGCCAAAATGAAAAAATCTCATTAAATGTTTAGATAATTCTTGTCAATCTCTTGTAACGCTGGCAGTGAAATTGAATATGTAATTAATTAACTTTGAGTGTACTAAAATTGAGAATCAATGAAGACTAATCAAATTGCCAGTAGAAACAGTCTCCTCGAGGAGGCGTGCTGATGATATGTTCGAAAGGAGACAGCGCCATATTTGATATGTTCACGCGTTTTGTTTACTTAGTAAAACCTACTCTCACCTTTTCCATATAAATAACTTTCCCTCTAAGCCTCCATTCACAACTCATCTGCCATTTTTATCACTTCATCTCAATCTCACTCACCCACTCTTCCACTTTCCTTCTTAATTACCATTCAACAAATCCAGTTTTAAGTTTGAGACTTTCAATATTCCACTACTCTCACCAACAACATGGATCACATTAAAGTATTGCTCTCCAGCTTCCTTTTGATATTCTCATCGGCATCAGCATTTCCCTCATCCTCATCAGCATCAGCATCATTGAAAGTGGGTTTCTACAAGTCAACATGCCCATTAGCTGAAGCAATCGTGAAGAGAGCTGTCAACAAAGCTGTTTCTGCCAACCCTGGAATCGCCGCTGGTCTTATCAGAATGCATTTCCATGACTGTTTTGTCAGGGTCAGTTCACTCCCCATTTCCTTCCTTCCACGTTTATCATATTTATAATTATATATTTCAAAAATTCTCATGTCATGGATTTATAAATATAAACAGGGTTGTGATGGTTCTGTCCTGCTCCAATCCACACCTGGTAATCCAGCTGAGAGGGACCACCCTGCAAACAACCCTAGCTTACGCGGCTTCGAGGTCATTGATGAAGCTAAGGCCCAAATTGAGGCAGTGTGCCCTCAGACTGTTTCTTGTGCTGACATCATCGCTTTCGCCGCTCGAGACAGCGCTCAAAAAGTTGGACACATAAACTACGATGTGCTGGCTGGACGAAGAGACGGTCGTGTCTCTCTTAGAGATGATATCCCAAATAATATTCCAGCACCTTCCTTCAACTCACAGCAACTCATTGAGCGTTTTGCACAAAAGGGATTATCAGCGGACGAAATGGTCACTCTCTCTGGAGCCCATTCTATTGGAGTCTCTCACTGTTCTTCCTTCTCCAATGGTCGTCTTTACTCCTTCAATGCCACTCATCCCCAAGACCCTTCCATGGATCCTTCATTTGCTCAACTCTTGAAGACAAAGTGTCCTCCCTCAACCAACAATGGCGACGAGGAAGATCCGACGGTTGTGCTTGATGCTGCTACGCCTAACCGTTTGGACAACAAGTACTATGTGGCACTTAAGAATCATCGTGGGGTCTTGACTTCTGATCAGACGTTGTTTGAAAGTGTGCCCACGAGGAAAATGGTGATGAGGAATGCGAAAAATGGTGGGAGTTGGGCTGACAAGTTTGCCAAAGCAATGGTTCGTATGGGTTCAATTGAAGTTCTCACTGGTTCAGAGGGAGAGATCAGAAAGATATGCAGCGTCGTCAACTAACACACACAACTAACTAATTATGCTTTATCTGTTCTCGTGAAGAAATTGTTCATAGCTTCCCTTTTGTTTTATTTTCTTTTATTCAATTATTCTTTTGCAAATGTAAGAAGTAAATGTTTCAACGAATTGAACAGTGTCAATTGGATTTCACTTTGATATATTGTTCCCATCCTTTGGAATAAATTGGAGACATTGAAAGGTGATATAGCTTCTTGATTTTGTTGCTGGTTCAAATATAGTTTTTAATAACAGACTTGATCGGAGATGAGAATTCAAATAAAACGACAAGAGAGAAAGGGAAGAGTAAGTTTTGATCACTCTAGTTGTTTCAAAGTTTTAAATGTCGGATAAGGCATCCGGCAAATGCATGAATGGCTGTTTGTCGTTTCTTGCTGTTTTTATTGATCCTTAGTTTCAGTTGATAAATCCCAAGTGGTCGGTGACCTCGACTTTGTAACACCACGAATAGCAAGACTTCATCAAAGTTCAAAACAAAAGAAAATTTCCCGAGTCCATACCTTTTATTCCTGTCTGATGACAAGGACAAACGGTTTGAAAAGTAAAGCTTCAATCTAATTTATTTTTAAAATTTATAATCGGGGGCGGGGGAAAAAAAAAACCTATTTCTAGTTATTACACATATAAGGGGATTTCATCAAGATACTTTCAAAACAAATTATTAGACAAGGTAATTTAAAGAAATTAACATACACTTTGTTACAGATGCAATAACGTCGTGGAATTTAATGCTTCCTCCAGTCTCTAGTTCGAAATATATATACCTAATTTCATTAAATGAAAGAAATTAAATTAATTAAGTTAGTTGTATGATATGTATTTTCTAAAACATATTAGTTGTCTCCCTTAATTCCCTCTTTTCCTTAATTATTATTGAGGAAATATCACTAGGGATAAATTAGAAAAATATTAAAAAATATGTTTTATACTTAGAATCTAAATTAACTCTCTAAATATGTCATATATTAAAAATCAGAGTGAGTAATTACGTATTTTTGGAGTCAGGATAAAACAATTTGCTAATGTAGTCTTGATATTTTTTTTAACAATAGCAATGTATGTAACATCCCAATTTTCTAAAACGTTTTCGAACTATTTGATCAGAGTAGAGCATCGGAATAATTTCAAAAGAGCGAGTATCTGATAAAAACCTTCACTGTTGTAGTATTTGGTTGCTTACACAGCGGTACAGTAGTTTGAAAATAGTACAATAAGATAACGCTGAAATAAAAATTTCTCTGTCTTCGTCCTTGCGCTGGCTCCTTATCCTTGTCCTTGGTCCTGGTTCCTCCGGACCCTGATGCTATGTTAAGAGCTGAGGTTCAATTACCATTGAACCTCAGGTAACGGTTAACCTCATGCTTATGTATCAAATATGTATGACAGATATCCATGGCAAAACAGCATTTAATCACATACAATATTCATATATTCACGTAATAACATTACACGGCCACTGCAACATGTATGTTATTACAGTCTGCACTATCTCTAGTGCCACGACGGCCTTTCGTGTCCTCAGCGCTATGAAAACTTAACGGCATTATCAAAACCATAACCCGTATCAAGTTGTATGTGTATGATCAATTTTCAAAACAGAGTTTCAGACTATCTATCACATATAAGCAAACCATAAGCATCAGAGTTAGTGTTACAGTACGCGTCCGTACCTGAGTCGATAGTCTCGGTACGTAATGGATCGATCTGCGTTCTTTCGGACAGCCTATCAGAGCAATATCGCCCTATTAATTTAAAGATAATATTCTAAAAGATATTTTGGCCACTATTGACTATTCTACCTTGGTATTTTAAACCATTATTTTATTTTCTCATAATTTATTGAAAAACCGCTGGAATTATTGGGCAGAAATTCGCCTATCTTTGAAAATTTATAACTAATTCTAAAAAATCGAAACGAAGATCCGTAAAATGTTCCGGACTCCTTAGGATGTCTATTTTCCAGTAAAAATACCAGACTTTGCCCAGAATTTAAAAATCATTCCCAGATTTCACGCATTCATCCTCTGCCCAGAATTTCCAGCATTTTCGTAGCCTAAACTTTGTGAATTTCTTTCTCACTGTACAGAGATCATTTCAACATGTTCTTTACATATTTAAAAATCTCTATATGTCTACTTTCATCATGAATTTTCTCAGAATTTTTCAATAGCATTTTCAACATGAAATATGAGTGTTTCTGTTACTAGTTCAGAAATCGTCTAACCGACGAATTTTCGCCAGAACTTCGTTACTACATTGTTCTTGACCTGGGAATTTTTACAGAACCACTACCTTCACTATATTTTCGAAATGAAGCTATTTAATCTATAAAAACATGAAACTAAAATTATTCTAGAATTTTAAAGATTAAAACTACTTCTACCTATGAATTTAAAACTCAAAAACTAAGAACTTTTCTTACCTAGAGCTTGAACTCCTTCAAGACTTCCCTTCAGCTCTCTATCAAATAAGCAAGTGTTGTATTGCTTGGTGTGAAGAAAAGTGAAGAGCTTGGGTCCCTATTTATAGGAAAAAGGTTGGGCAATTTGGTAATAAAATGCAACTTTGCTCTTGTCAATTAAACACCATTGGATCTAGGTTAAAGTTGAAATCTCACATCCTCACCACTCAATTGCTCCAGCTGAAATCCCTCTCTCTCTCCCCTCTTCTCTTTCTTTTTCCTTCTCCAAGAAGCTCAAGCAAACTTGCACTTTAAGCCATGAATAGTGATTTGTGTTCTACAAGCCTTTGACTAATTTGACACATGTGTTGAAAACTCAATTCCTTCCCTTTTAAGCTCTAAAAACCGAAATGCCCTCTGGTCCTTAGGGTTGGGTTGTTGTTTTGGGCTTTGTTGGTGGATTGGACAATTTGTTTGGGTTACCAAAAATGATCCAATTAGTTTTTGTTGTGCCAAAAAGCCCTAATTTAATTCTTCCTTGTTTATTATTAGATTAAGCTTAATTATGTTTAGTTTGAAATGATTTCATTGATTACCAATTAAATTTTGATCCTACTAAGTCCAATTGTTACAATTATGGATCCCTTGTTAGGCTTTATTGTTGAATTTAGCCAAAATATTGCAATTTGTTTATAAATATTTATCATTAAATTAATTATGCATGTTAATTCAATTAGGATTAATTTTTGATGTTTACTAATTATTTTTAGTGTCCTCTAATTATTTTAGACCTCTTCCTATCCCTTTATGGCTTAACTTTGCCAATATGTAAATTACATGACAATATATCACTAATTGTGAGTTTAATTGTTCTTAAATTGTTGGAAATTCCATTTAATTGGTTTAAGGGCTTTTATGGTATTTTCATGATGTTTTATACTATTTTAGGAACTCCAATTTAATTATAGTCCTTAGAAATTTAAACAACTCTTGATTAGCCATTGGCTTTTAATTTGAATTATACATCTTTAATTATGCCTATTTTAATTTAGTTAAATTTAGTGTCTTCATTGTTGTAATTTCAATTGCTCATTACTTGTTATTATTCACCCCTTAATTGGGATCAGTGTGATGATAACTCTTTGGGGCTTTCTATGAGTCAATTATGATTTTATGCATTAGTGTGTTAATTAAGGGTATTTTAGTAAATTTCACGTCTTAATAAGTTAATGATGCTTAATCCATTCCTTGATTATTAATAAAGATTTGGCACAATTATTTAATTTAATGGATACCTAACTATTTATTATTTTTCTTCTATCTTGTTTAAGTATTCTCCATAGTTCCTTATTGGTCCTTTTAATTCCATGTGAACCATAATTTAATTTGCATTTTATGATATTTTATGGTTCCTAAAAGGATTCAATAATTAATTGCAAAAATCAATGCAATTACTTTAATTAATGTACAATTATTTGTCCAATCAATTATTGACACTTTCCTCTAATTTGCTTGAGATTAATAACATTTTATGCCCCTTTAAAATTTAAATATGAACTATGCTTCAATATGAAAATTATAGGGTATTTTATGATCCCTAAATGAACTTAGAATATTTGAGTTGCTTTGGTTTATTTAACTCTAGGAGAAAATTCTCTAATTTTAAACTAGATAAACTATAATATCTTTGAGACCACACATTCACCTACTTTAATAGGTATCATTTAGTGGTTATGCTAAATAGGATTTTTAGGGTATTACAATGTACATATTGCATTATTATTATATAATTTATATATAGTCGGTTATACGTTGACAAAATCTAAGTACAATTATCTCTGGATTTAGTTCTAGTTACAATAATGTCCCGTAAAATGTCAATTACCTACATTGATGAAAATACTCATTAACGTTTTTAGAACTTAAGGTAAAATTAAATTTGAAATGTTACTATGATTTTAAGGGAAGTTATCATATACTCCTTCCTAAATGTGGATTTAAGTTTGAAGGGTAGATTCTGGACCTAAACATAAGACTTTTTTTGTAATTATTTAATCGCTTATATTCATGATTTTTCTCTAAATTAATTTTTATAATTTAATTATTTTAAGTTGATATATTTTAGGGAGATCATGTCACATTTATTATAATTAAATAATTTTTTAATCTTTCAAAAGTAGATAAATATATCATACTAAGGGGCTATTTGTTATGGGGATTTAGAGAAAAGGGGAGGAAAGAGAAAATTTTTATAAGTTGGATTTTTAAACATTGGAAGAGTGAGGTTATAAATTTCTTTAAAAAAAATAATAAAAAAAAAGATGTAAGATAAGAGAGTAAGAAAAAATAATTAAAAACTTTTAACCTTACTTCTCTAATTTTTAAAAATTCAACTCAAAAGTTTTCCTCCAAAAAAAAAAACAAAACAAAACAAAAAAAACAAAAGAGCCCCTTAAGCACTAGACGAGCGTTTTTTGTTTCAAGGACTTCACCTTACATATATTGTATTGTTAGTGTTACTATCATTCTCAAGGACATGTTTAATTTTGACCCCAAAAAAAGGATATATTTAATGGTCATACAACTCTAAAGAGGGGATTGGTCAATTAAAAAAATAGGACCCTATAAATAGGGATGGAACGTATAAATGGGAGTTTACTAGAACGTTTTTATAGGTATACTACTACAAAAAACGGATTTTGCGTCTCAAAAAGACGTCCTATTTTTAAAAAACGAAGTAAAAAATAAAGGTAATGACATTTTTGTAATTATATGTGATAAAAATTGATTTTTGGAGTCTAAGTTTTAAACTTAAACTCCAAAAGTTAACCTGCGAGACACACTTTTGGAGTCTAAGTTCTAAACTTAGACTCCAAAAGCATTTTAGAACTTAGACTCCAAAAGTGATTGAAAGAAGAACAAATGCGGTAAACGAAAATCATAGCGGGAAAAAGTATCACTTTTCACGTATTTTTATTCATCCACTCTCAGAAACTCAGAACCTTACCCATTCTCTGAACCTCATGCAATCTCTCACACCTCTCACCAACTGCTTGAATTGTTGCTCATCCGCTCGCCTGTCCACCGTCACCTCGCCGGCAGTCGTTTGCTTGTCTTGCCCGACGTCGCTCGCTCCGGTCGTTCGCTCGAGGTCACTCTTTCTCCCATGGCACTGTTTGTTTCTTCTTCATCCGTCCAGTTCTGTAGCTGCATCGATCTCCTCTTCGACCATTTCGATATGTATGCATTCATCTTCTTCTTTTACCTTTTTCCTCATTTGATTTTATCAATTCCTAATGGTTTTTTTTTATTTTGTTTTGTTTTGCAAATAAATGCAAATGGCTGCTCATCCTGCTATGGTGTTGCCCCGATTCTCAGTTCCCTCGTCTCTATTCATCATGTTTAATTTTACTTTGATATTCAAAGATGCATTCTGGATTTTTTTTCTAGATCTGAAATTGTTCAGATCTGTGTTTAACGCCGTCACCGACACCGTCCTCATCTGTTTTGTTTTTTTTTTAAAAGAAAAATACTTAAGACATCTAAAAAAAGATTAGACTCTGTAAGTCTCCAATTTTTTGTGCCCTCAGATATACGTCCCTACGGAAAAGGACATCAAAAGTACAAAAAATAGGACTCTGTATCCCTGTTTTGTAGTAGTGACATATACAATAGGGAAAATGACAGCCAGGTCTCAAGGACCATAAAAAATTACCAAAAAGTTATAACAGAAATTCACATATAAAAAAGTCCCTAGTTTGAAACAAAATTCAGGTGTTTAAATTTTGTTTTAAATATAGCACTTTCTATGTTTTGATATTATTTGTATTGACACAAAATCCATGTTTTTTAATTTTATTTTAAATATAACACTTCATGTTGTGAATATAGCTTTTTTTGTTGTGAATGACTAGGTTTAAAATTTTGTTGTGAATATAGCTCTCCCTGTTGTGAATTTAGCATTTTTTTGCTGTAAATGACCTCTATACGTTTAGGGACTTAAGTTTGAAACAAAATCCAGGTGTTTAAATTTTGTTATGAATATGACACTTCCTGTTGTGAATATAGTTTTTTCTGTTATAAATGACCAATTTTTTTAAATTTTGTTGTAAATATAGCACTTCCTGTTGTCAATACAAATAATATCGAAAAAGTCCTTAGGGACTCTTTTGATATATAAATTTCTATTGGGGTTTTTGTGTAATTTTTTATGGTCCTTGAGACCTAACTGTAATTTCCCCTATATAATATATATTGATGCGTACATGTATATAAGGAATACGTCTTAGGCTTCAGGGTTCGTTGTACTAGTTAAATAGAGCTTATATAATGAAGTGTTCAAACCAAAATGAACAATACAAACGGTGGACAGATTCAAATTCACTCTATATATTAATGAATTAAATTAATTTCTATCTATTCAGATGTACGTCACATCCTGTATAAGTACGTAGTATCATTTTTCCTGATAAAAAACCTCGTTGAATTCGGTTCACAGTTTGCGACAATTTCCTAGATGCGACCTCATTAATATATGCCCCAATTATATTTTTATTTTTTTCCCCTGCAAAAGAAACGAAGAATATTACACTATGAATTTTTTTGTTTAATGGTAAAAAAGGTTAATTTATATATAGACAAACACACACAAATATCTATATATGTGTGTGTATGTCTCTCTGTCTCTCTCTCTATATATATACACATATATGTATGTACATAAAATTCCTTCATTATTTTTTACAGTTTGAAGGGGATATATGCATACAAAAATAAAGTTTAATTAAGGAGGATAAAATTGATAATTAGGGGTCATCCGCATAGATTTAAAAGTTTAGGCAGGTTTATATTATTAAATTTTAAAAGTTAAGGAGGTTATTTATATATGATTCTAACTTCAAAGAAAGTTTTATGCCATTTAGAGCTTTAAAATAGTTGTCTGCTTAATTAGTCCTACTTGTATATACTTATGCATGGAAGCTATATGACAATTGAAACAAGCAACCTTGTGGTTTGATATGCATGGGACCATGTTTTAGTCGTTTACATTATTAAATAACTACTACGTACGACTTCATCAAAGTCAACTTAATACACCATGTCAACATTTGCCCGGCCCTCCTTGCTGGATTGCTCTATAGCAATTTCACACATAAACTAATTGTTATTTTAATAGTGCCTGTTAAAGACTTTCAACTAGAACCACCACACCTTATGGATGGTTGCCTCTGTAAACTCTAATTTTATTTGCCTCCATCAACTCGATCCTTCACAATTCGCTCCATAAATACAAATCAAAACTCCAGCACAAAGACCAGAACCAGAGGCGGATCCATGTAGTGAGTTGGGGAGGCACGTGCCCACCCTTAAATTTCAATCTGTCAATTCCCCCCCTCTCTCTCTCTCTCTCTTTTCCCCCTCGTCTCTTACTTCCTCAAAGCCTCAAAGAGAGATTTCTGGCTGTGACTGTGCGAGACTCCCTCTTCCTCCGAGAGACCAAAACTCCTCCTACACTCTCAGTCTCCCTTTTCCTCCGAGACTCTCCACGACATCCAACCAACGAGCAGCGAGCCAGCGACCACCGTCCGACACTTAGACCAACTTCATTCTTCTTCTTTGCATTGTCATCGACCTCCGTCTGACACTCTGAGCCAGGTTTTTTTTTTCCCTTTCTATTCCTTGTAATTCCCTAATTTTCATAACCCTTATAAACATTGTATTTTGGAAAATAATTACTAAAAATTCTTATTTATCATAACTGTTCTGTTTTGATAAATAAATAAAAGTGAATATGTGGTCTCAAAATTTTAATTTGTTAATTATAATTTTAGGCAATTTTCTCTTAGAGTTAAATAAACAAAATGCCGATTTTAAGACTACATATTAGGATTATAAGATATGATATAATTACCATTTTAAATCATGATTCTTATATAATTAAAGTAAGCAAGAATATGTCATCCAAAACACTTAAATAAATTAAAGGGAATTAACAACAATTAGTGGGCAATTAAATTTACATTAATTAAAACAATTGTATTAATTTTCTTAATTAATTGAAAGGCATATTAAAAACCATCATTTAGGATATTTTAGCTTAATTAAAAATCAAGGGTTAATAAGAGTTTAAGATTAGCATAAAATGAATTTCTTATGCTCATAATTAATCTAAGAACAAATCACTCTATGATAAATATACCTAATAGGCATGTTAAATACTACATTAGGGATGTTAATTAGGATTAAAATAAAAGGTCAAGATTTAATTTCATAAAGCTAAATCTAAAGGCCTTAATTAATTACATGAATAAAGCTTAATCCATGTGAATTAAATGGAGCCAATAGGAAGCTTCATACACTATCTATTAGACTCAAAAGTAACACAAGTGCAAAGCTAATTGAAGGGGAAGGGGGGACGGATCATCTAGCTTAAGGAAGAAGCAAAGTTATAAAATTTAGATATTAACTTTAAACAAACACATGGTGAAATAAAAGTCAAGAAAGTGGAAGAGGTTAAGGGGACAAAGTGGAAGGGGATAGTGTACTTAGGATAGGATTTTAATGAGAGTGGAAGAGGATAAGAGAGAGAGGGGGGAGAGATGATTTATCATATATTAGTGTTGAAATTTCAACAAAAAGTGACGCATGCATGGAGAAATTGAAATGAGATAATCCAATGCATTTTGTTATTTAAAAAAAAAAACACATTGAATGGTTAAAGAGAAGAAGCATGTTGGCATGTATTTGAATGGTTGAGATTTAGCTTCATAAAGTTTTTTTTAATCCAATGGTTAAGGTGAGTTTTGGTCAAATTTAATTGCCACTTGTGTCCTTAAAATTTCCCTATAAATAGAGGGCTCTTCTCTTCAAATTCTTCACACCAAAATCAGTTTAAAACATCTGATTTTAAGATTAGAGAGTGAGTAGAGTGACGTTCTTGGAGTAAGAAGCAAGAAGGAGTTGAAGTTTAAGGTAATGTTTTTGAGCTCTAGCTTTTAGTTTTTAGTAAAATTGTAGTTTAATCTAGAAAATTATTAGAAATTTTCCTTTTCATGTTTGGAAGTCTCCATTGCTTTTAAAACGAAAAATGGAGTGGAAAACATGTTAGGGAATAATTTTTAGAATTAATAGAGCATTGTGATAAAAGTTTGGAAAAACTGAAGGTACAAATCCTTTGCTGGCAGTGAAAATATATGTTATTATTTTATGTATGAAATGAAGTTATTAAATAATGAAATTTTACATGAATAAAGTGGACATGTAGGGCTTTCCAAATATATAAAATATGTATCGTTTTGATCTCTACACAAGGAGATACAATTTGTTGAAGTTAAGCCATTTTGTAGGGATTAAAACTGGGCAACGTTGATAAAATATTAAACTGGAAATGATTCTTGATGTTATAGCTTCTGGGAATATTTTTTCTTCAAAGTGGACATGTCAAGGGTCATGAGGAATTTTGCGGCGCCTCATTTCGATTTTTGTAGAAGTAATTATGAGTTTTCAAAGTTGCTGCAAAATCTGCCCAGAAAATCCAGCAATGCGTTTTTAATAAAATGTAAGGGCAAAATTGCAAATAAGAAATACACCAAGGGTAGAGAGGTAAATAGAGGTGGAAATATCTCTTAGGATATTATTCTAAGTGATATGGTGATATGTTAGGATATCCGGGAAGTCCTAGGCTGGATTCAAAGGTCGGGCATATTGCTAACTACGCAGAAGGAAGGTACGTTTGTGTACAGTAACTTTAACTCTCATATATCTTGTATGGATTTGATATGATTGGTTGATTCATGATTGATTGTTTTCCAAACTGTGAATATCTGTCATATATTGTTTATACTTTTCATATGAGGTTAACTGTTACCTGAGGTCCAATAGGTATTGGACCTCAAATTTGACTAAAGTTCAGGAAAGGAACCTGGAACAGAGAAGGCACCGGTGGACGAAGCCGTGAAGAGGCACCAATCAAATCAAATGCTGGAAGAAGTTTAACAGAGCCTACCTTCTAGCATGAGTCTAATAAGGTTACTTCAAACCATTTGACGTCGAACTGTGGAGTGGAGCCGCCATGACAAATGAACCATAGAGTAAAGCTACCAGTGCATCGGTTCTCAAGGTAAGTACATTATAATAAGTTTCACATCAAATAGGTTCCTTAGATAAGACGTTTACGTAATCCAGAATATCACCATGAGTTGCTCCAGTGCTGTATAGCATATATTGTGTCTATAGGCTGACAGAAGCCCACGATTGTTAGACAACGAATACGAGAAGTGTCACGAAAAGTTTGTGAAACCTAAAGATAACAAGCGATGTTCGGAGTAGCCGGAAGATTAAAGTAGAACAGACTAAGCATTCTACGGATGGCTTGAGTAGCCAAGGACAGGGGTCTGAATGCGTTCAGTTAGTGATGACCTTCTAAGGTTAGTTGTATGGTTCCTGAGTAAGGTTTAAAAATTGAATTTTTTAACTTGCCAATACACCTGCTATATTTGAATTTTTTAGAATTGATTTTTCGAACTTATGAATTTTTGAAACAAAGCTTTCAAATGAAATGTTTCCAACAGAATTTGAGACCATAGTGATGGTTATTTTGAAATGACGTTGTCTTATAAAAGGGGTTTTGTTAGAACCTAGAGTTTGAAACTAAGTTTCCAACTATGTAGTGGTAAAAGCAGTATAGAACTGGAAGGACAGAAACTGTGTAGATGTACACTGTTTGCTGGGTCTTGCCAGATATTTTAAAATGGTTCAAATCACTGGCCCTTGATAAAGGTTCTTTTCGAACAAAGAGTTTTTGGAGGGATTTTGTTTGAGGAAATGAAAATCGCACCAGCAATAAACGCACCCAATCCATAACATTTCGCCTAGGGCATATGTTTTGTTTAGTAGAACCTAACTATCTATGGCTGGACTGAGTTCCGGTAGATAGGGTTGCTACTTTATGTGCCAGTGTGAACACTGGGTCTCTTATGGGAAGGGCAAAGGTTCTCCCACATGGATTGATAGTACTGTTGATGCCTAGTGACTCGATGGAGGCCATAGGGATATAGTGGCTGGATTTGGGGATTGGGATAAGTCGCTCGCTGTATCAAGTGGTTGAAATGGTGGCGTTAGCTCTCAATTGTTAAAAATTTTGTGAAATGAATTATCTCCCTCAAAGATATGTGCCGATAGTAAAAGTTTTTGAAACTGATTCGGCAGTGAATGTGTTTTCACGAATTTGTGTGGGAAGCGATTGAGTTTGAAAATGTTATAGCACTATTACTTTTTGGTATAGTGCAGATTGCAAAATGTACTGAGACCACGGAAAATTTTCAATGTTTGAAAATTTGGAAATGAGACAACATAATGGTTTTGGGTAACGATGACATGTTTGTCAATACTATTGTGTTGAAAAGACAAGCAGTGTATTTAGAGATTATGGTATAGGAACAGAAACTATATATTAGAAAGGTCTAGAACAAGGTTAAGACAATTAGTAGTTCTCAGCTATAGTGCAAAGTAAGTGAAAGTAGTATGAGGGCTTAAATGGGAAAGGTTCAGATGAAATAGACGAGCAGAAGCTCGAGGCAATAAGACTTGGTATGCAAGTGTGCATGGGGCGGTGTCCTTAGGCCATAAGACCTGTGATACTTAGTACTGTGTGAAATGCTGATTGTCATAGTGACTTTAGACTAGTGTGTCTACAGTGCATCTTGAGTCTGACAAAACATTCATTGTACCAGGTTATAGATGAGATGCCTAAGGATGATTTCCTAGGTGGTAAGGCTAGAATCTCTAGTGCTGTGGTAGTATATTGAGCTAGAAGGCCAATGTGTGTTAAGCCAAGAGGCTAAATGAGTTAGGCAGTGAGGCCTGCGTAACCAAGCACTGTGAGAATGGACCAGTGGTTCCTGTATTTCAATGCTATACCTTGGTACAAGATGAATGAGATTAGGGTGTAGGTTTAGTAAGCACCCATAAGAAAGGAATAGATTAGAAGTATAGATAATCTTTCAAGGTTATATGTTCAAATTTCGAGGACGAAATTTAGTTTAACGCCGGGGGGGGGGGGGGAATGTAATACCATAATTTTCATAATTCTTATAAACATTATATTTTGGAAAATAATAAGCAAAATACAAAGGCGAATATATGTCTCAAATAAATATAATCTATTAATTATATTTTTGTGTAAATTTCACTTTAGAATTTATTAACCAATGGTTAATTATGAGACATTATTTAGGGGCTATTTAATATGAGATAAATAGCACATAAAATAGTAATTAATTCATAATCAAAGGAGATAAAGAAAGGGTTATGAAGACCCTTAGCCAATAAAAAATCAAGAAAATAAGGCTAAATCCTTGTGTAAATAAATTGGCCAATGGGAGAATTAGAAAAACATAAGATTTTGAAATATGAAAAAAAACAACCCAAAGGCCAAGAGTGATCGGCATGCATGTCGACCATGAGAATGAAAAGAGATGAAATTTTTGAGTTGAAAAGTTTCCAATAAGAAGCCATGTAATAATCAACATTTTGTTAATTCAAAAAAACATTTAATGGCTATTAGAAAGGGGCATGTCGGCAGCTAGGTGGAGGGGGGAGATGAAGTTTCAAAAAGTGTTTTTTTATCCAAGGGTTAAGGTGAATTTTGGTCAAATTTAATTGCCACTTGTGTCTTTAAAATTTCCCTATAAATAGAGGGCTCTTCTCTTCAAATTCTTCACACCAAAATCAGTTTAAAACATCTGATTTTAAGATTAGAGAGTGAGTAGAGTGAAGTTCTTAAAGCAAGAAGGAAGAAGGAGTTGAGCTTCAAGAGTAATTAATGTTCTTGAGCTCTTGTCTTTAGCTTTTTGTTCTTATGTATAAATGTAGTTTAATTCATAAAATTAGAGAATAAATTCCTATACTTGTTTTTAGGCCTCCTTGCATTGAAAAATGTCTAATGAGGTAAAAACATGTTCGGAGATAATTTTTAGAGTTAGTGGAACAAGATTGTGAAATTGTAGAATTTCCAATTTTAAGCTTTTGCTGGCAGCGAAAATTGAGTCTACGATTTTATGTAGAAAATGAAGTCATTAAATCATGAAATTTTACAGAAATAAAGTAGACATGTAGGGCTTTCTAAATATATAAAATATGAAGCATTTTGAGTTCTACACGAGGAGTAACATATTTTTGAATTTAAGCCTTATTTATGAAGTTATAAACTGGGCGTTGAGAAAATATTAAACTGGGAATGATTCTTGATGTTATAGCTTCTGGGAATATTTTTCCTTGAAAATAGACATGTCAAGGGTCATAAGGAATTTTACGGAACCTCAAAATGATTTTTCTAGAATTAATTATGATTTTTCAAAGTTGCAGCAAATTCTACCCGGAAAATTCAGTATTTCGTTTTTAAGAAAATGTAAGGGCAAAATTGTAATAATAAATCCACCAAGAGTAGAAAGGTAAATTAAACCTTTAGGATATTATGATATTTATGAAATTTCATATAATAATCAGACAATAATGTATAGGATATCCGGGAAGTCCAAAGTAGAATAATAAAAATAGTAGTAAAGTAAATAAATAATAATAATAATTGAAAAAAATATTATTATTATAAATAGGAATAAGTAATAATTATTATTATTAGTAAAAATGGAATAAATAATTTAGGAAATTACTAATAAATAATAAAAAAAGGGAGTTATTAATTAATAGTAAACCGAAAGGAGAATTTATATTTACAATGGTCTCCCTAATTTATTTAGTACCGTCATAGTTCGCTCACTTCAAGCATTATAATTTTATGAGATAAGGGTCTTAAACGCCATGGAAGTTTTCGCTCAGGAGCGCTGGTAAGACAAAAGTTTTATTGGGACAAAAACTGCCACGGAAGTTCACAAAACGTAACAATTTTGCCCTTCTGTTAATTTTAGGGTGAAGATGCAATTTTACCAACAAACTATTGTTGGAAGAGCACCTGGCACAATAAACTATTTGAGGTATCTTAAATGCAAAACAACAATTAAAAGAGGGAAGGAAACACAACGCCGTCAGTTTTTGTAGGTAACGGACGTTTGAACGCTTATGTGGCTGCTGATGTGGGTGCTTGTGGCATTATCTCAGATTGATTTAACTCTGGATTTTTTCCCCTTTAGCTTCGAGCCTTCAAAGAAGAGAGCACAGGAGACGACAACGCGATCCTCAACAAAATCAGAACCGACCTTTTCTTGTTCTAGTATTGTGTTCCTCCCTCTCCTTCGCGCCATACTCAGCGATGGCGGAGGTGACCTTCCACCAGCAACGACGGTGATAGTACTCCACCAGTAGCGACCACAAGGAACCCTAGCTGGTGGATGTGATGGAGCGACGGCAATGGCTGACCCTTCTCCATCTCCTTTCGTCTTAGACTTATTCCCGTTTCGGCTGCTCATTGACCCTTCTCCACCAGAAAGGGCGATGGCAACGTCTTATTTCCACTAGCAACGATGATAGCGATTACTACTTAGCGATAAAGATCGAGTCCAAGTGTGACTTGGATTTGGTGAAACGATTTGGGTCTTTGGATCTCTGGACTCTGGTCTTTGGTGTCGACGAGGATGTGTTCACGGAAGCTACTCAGTTTGGTCAATTAGAGATTGTTCACTGTTTAAGCTTCCTTTTGACATTTTCCCCTCAATTTAAATTTCTTTGGTTCTGGTTTTTAGATTTGTTTTTGGTGCTTCGATTTTTCTTGTTCCTATGGTTTGGTTCCTTCGACTTGCAAATGAAGATGAAGTATTGTTGCTGTGGAAGGTCTTCGCAGCTGCGATTCTAGCGATTTATCTTCTTTGTTCGTGTTCTTCTCTGCTCCCCATCATCAAAGCTAAAGGCACCAAAAAAAAAAAAAAAGATGCAGATTTAAATCTAATGCCACATGTATAATGCCACAAGCACCCACATAAGCGTCAAATGTCCGTTGCCTACAAAACCTGACGGCGTTGTGTTTCCTTCCCTCTTTTAATTGTTGTTTTGTATTTAAGATGTAATACCCCAAAATTATTATTTCTCATAAATACGATATTTTGGTTGATGGCACCTATGTTAAATAGGTGAATATGTGGTCTCAAATTTTGAGATATATTTATTTTATCTATTAGGTGATTTTCCCTTAGACTTTGAGGTAGCTATGTTTTATTTTTCTAAGTTTTGTTTGGAATCATAAAATATCATAAAAATACAAACAACACCCAAATTAAATTAGGGATTTTATAGGATCCAAAGAAAACAAGGAAAAATTAGGGAAACACATCAAATAAATAGGGGAGCATAAGAGGAATTAGTAGACCCTTGAATTTTCACTAAACAAAATGATTATGTAAATTTTTAGAATTAATCAAGGGATTAAATTAAGGGGATATGAATCTTAAAATTCATAATTAAATAAGAAACTATATTTTCTAAAACCCAAGAATTAATACCTAGCTCATATTAATTCATAAAATACCATAATAAATTACCAAAGCACTTGAACAATTAAAAAGGCAATTACTAATATTTAATGGGCAATTAATTACCACTAATAGGATGATTAGCTAATTATTTACAATTAAACAATTGTAGCCATTAATTAAAAGTACATTGGGCTAATTAAAATTCAAAGACCAATAGGGGTTTGAGATTAGTATAAAATAGATTGCCTATGGTCATAAAATACCCTAAACACCAATTATTTAATAATCAAGAGGCAAGTAAGCTTGTGATTAAGATGATAAGTAAACTTTAATTAAGCTTTGAAAAGTCAATAATCACAATTAACATTAGGTAATCATTATTAAGTTAATTAAATCTCAACAACCAATAAGAAGTTAGGATTAGCATAAGTTGGATTACCAATGGTCATAAACTACTCTAAGAGTCATAATCAAGTTAGGAACCAATCATAAATTGACAACTTCACTAAAACACTTTATTAGGAATGCTAATTAAGGATTAGTTGTGGAGGGCTAGGATTAAACCTTATAAAGCTAAATCCTAAGGCCTTAATTAAATACCATAAAGCTAAATCCTTGTGAAATGGAATTGGCCAATGATAAATCAAGAAAATATTCTTAATCCATGAGAAAAGGTTTTGACCAATGAGAGAGGGAGTTGTGAATGTGTGTGTGTGCAAATGTTGTGAGTGTTGTGAGTCTAGTGGAAGGAGTGAGAAAGAGGAGTCAAAGCATTAGCCAATAAGAAAATTAGACATTAAAACAATTAGATTAATCCATAAAATTAAATCTAGACATAAGCAAATGAAAACCTATACAAATTAAATCATATCTTGAAATCTATGAACTAAGTATGGAAACTAAGTTGAGATTCATAACAAGCATAAATCAAGCATGAAAACAAGTATAACCAATGTCATTTTCATGATTGTTTAAGAAATGGAATCAATAGAAAAGATAGGTAAAATGGGTCTCAAAATGAAGCTAAAAATCTCTAGAACTCAAAACCAATGAGAAATTGAGCATACAAGTTCATTAGGATCCCCAAATGAATTTCTATATAGTGGAACACAAAATGGAAGAAGTAGGAAATTCTAATTGTACATATGTAAAATGAGTCATCACTCTAGAAATGAGTCATTAGTCTACACATGAATGAGTCATTAATCTAAACATGTACGAGTCACTAACCTAAATGATGAATCACAAGCTCTATGAATGAATCATCACCCTAAACAAGCATAAGTCATTAGCCTAGTTAAGAGATGAGTCATAACCCTAAACCATGAGTCATGTATCTAGTAGAAGACTTTCAAGGCTTTGGAAGAGGATAAGATGATGTAAGGGATGATGTAGGGAGGGGTATTATGAGTCTTTTTGCACATGGAGCTTCTACTATAAATAGGACCCTTTGCTCTTCACAATCCTCACCAATTCACAAGCAACAACATCTGAAATATAGAGAGAAAGTGAGTGTGAGAGCTTTGGAGGAAGGAAGAGCAAAGTTCTAGGTAAGTTCTTGAGCTCTAGCTTTTAAGTTTTTAGTTATTTTGTAGTTTAATCTTTAAATTCTTTAGATATAGTTGTTTTATGTTTTTCTGGGTTTAAAATTGGGTTTATTTCGAAAAATAGTGAGGAAAGAGTTTTAGCAAAATTTCCGGAAGAGAAACACCAAAGTAACGAAGTTCTGGCGAAATTTCATCGGTTCTGGAATTTCTGAACTAGACATGAAAAAACTTATATTTTATGCTGAAATCATGGTTAGAAAATTCTGAGAACATTCATGGTTAAAGTAGACATATAGGGCTTTTTAAATATGTAAAGAACATATCCAAATGATTTCTGAACAGGGAGATAAAATTCCCAAAGTTAGGGCTACGAATTTCTGGAAAATTCTGGACAGATGTTCAAAAATTAAAAACTGGGAATGAACCGTAGAATCTGGGCAAAGGCTATCATTTTTTCTTGAAACTAGACATCCTAAGGATTCTGGGGAATTTTACGGATCCTCATTCCGATTTTTCTAGAATTAGTTATGATTTTTCAAAGTTAGGCGAAATTCTGCCCAGATTTGAGGACCAGCGTTTTTCTCAAAAGTAAAGGGAAATAATAAATTCATAAATCTGCCAGGGGTAAAATAGTCATTTGTGGCTAGGATATCTATTGGGATATTGGTTGTGAATTAATAAACGTAATATTACCCTCATAGGAAACCTGTGATCACCTTGCAGCCGACAACGTACCGTGCTCGACAGGCAAAGGTGCGTTCGCGTAGTGCTTATCGTATGATTGTATATGATGGTTGTTTGTTGTGCTCATCGACTAAGATTTTCATACGTGGTTATGTTCTAATTGTTGTTATAGCATACGTGGTTATGTTACAAATATTGTTATTGTTTGTCATACGTGGTTATGTATATTGATTGCCATTGTCATGTCATGAATATCTGTCATACATAACTGTACATAAGCATGAGGTTAACCGTTACCTGAGGTTCAATGGTCATTGAACCTCAGCTACTACTATAGTGTCAGGGTCCAAAGGAATCAGGGCCAAGGACAAGGGCAAGGAGCCAGCGTAAGGACGCAAACGGAGAAATTTTCATTTTGACGTTTTTTTTATCAAAGAATATTCAGATTATTGTACCACTGTGTAAACAGCCAGATACTACATCAATAAATGTTTATCAGATACTCGCTCTTTTAAACTTATTCTGATGCTCTACTCTGATCAAATATTTCAAAAACGATTTAGAAAATTGAGATGTTACATAAGATACCTCAAATAGTTTATTGTGCCAGGTGCTCTTCCAACAATAGTTTGTTGGTAAAATTGCACCTTCACCCTTAATTTTAACCGTTAAGTTTAATTGAATGCACACGTGGCATGCCACCTCATCAATCAAAAGAGTTAAGTATCATTTTTGCCCTAGAAGTTTTCGCTGAGGAATAATTTTGCCCCGGAAGTTTTCACTAAGGAGCAATTTCGCCCCGGAAGTTTACAAAACGTAGCAATTTTGCCCTTCTATCCCTCAATATTAAATTTGACTATTAAATCAGTCAATGAGGGGAAAAGGCCCATGGTCTGGGACATGTGCTCTGAGGATTTTGGCCGATCTTCATCACATGACCATTGAGCTTTTGAGTAACCAATAACATGGATGTAACTTAGCCCATGGATCTAATCAGAGGAAATAAGACGGTTCGATTGGATTGGTGGGAGGTATTTTGGGAATTGTTTTAATGAAAAATTGTAATACCTAATTTGTGATATGAAATTTTGTGATGTAGATATTGGTGAAGTATATCTTTAATATTTTGTTATATAATTTGTTCCACTTGACACCTCACTAGCATATATTAGTATTCGTAATAAGTTAGATTGATGGTTATCACATTTTTCAGGTGATAGCTCCCGTGCAGGTCCATCAAAGAAGACCCCAAAAGCTTAGACTACTTCTGCCAAAAGTAGTGCTTCTGTCTTTTTGGTTTATGTGAGATGATTGTATATTGCCACGTTAGGGCTCATTCTGCATACTCTGGTTTACTTTTGTATATTTTGGTAAATGATGGAGCATTACATAGTTGTTAATGAACCCTGAATTAGTTATTATATTAAGTAATTTTGAGGACGTTACATAGTTCATAAGTTTGCTTTCAATACAATCATTTGTTTAAGGTTTTTGCTTTCTTGCTTCAATCATATACATCTGCTTGGAGACATTATTTTTTCAAGCTGTGGATTTTAACAAGAACTTTGCTAGTTCATCTTATTGTTCCTCATGTTTTACTTTTCCCCATAAATGCTACCAAACGTTGTCAATTATTACACCAGATGTGTGTGCTCTGTTTGACATTGCTGCCTTGCTGGATATAGAGCTGTCAATATGGGTTGAACCCTACGGGCTAGCCCATTAAACCCTATTTTCAGCCCTTCTATTTTTAGCCCCCAAATAATGGGGTTATTTTAGGCCCTAACCCAAAGTAACCCCCACTTCTATGGGGTTATAATGGGGCTAACCCGCGGGCCACTTATTTTTGGCATTCTTCCTCGTCCTCACTCCTCGACCAACCCTTCCCCAATCCACCAAGAAATAAGGAACGTCTTCCTCAGAACAGCTTTTTTAGGGAAAATTGCCAGTAACAAGCAAATTCTCGGGTCAAGCTTAAGTTGTCGGCGGCAAAATTCATAACTCACCCGAAGACATTTCACGAGTGGCTGCTCATTACATTCTCCTTTGTCTATAGTATCTCATTCCTTTTCAAATAAAGCTTTGAAATCGTCCTGATCGGCCTCAGCTGCAAGTTGTCAACTGCAAATTTCTTGGTCTTGGAGTGTTCTTCGAGTTGGTCGAAAGTTCTATTATGTTCTTCATTAACAGTGACGGCCCCACTGGACGCCGACGAAATCGATGAAGAGTTGGGGGTCGTAGGTTGTTGATTGGAGACCTCAGAACACTCCTGGGCCATATCAGACATATCTTTCAAAGCAGAGGGGTCTTTAAGAGTTGATACTTGTCGACAATGAAGACGACCCGGACGCATCTTCCGTCTTAACGCACATCTCCTTCTTCTCCATCTACTCGGATGTTTGGAAAACAACTAATAGTGAAGGTACTTTTTATGAAATTAGCTGTTCAAGATGATTCGATATTCAAAGTTTGAATGAGCAGATCATCTGAATTCTGTCTCCTGCGGTTGCAATTTTTGTACATTGGAAATACTTTTTAGGCCTTTTCTCTTAGAATATCATCATTGTGCTGCAATAATATGAAAAGTGAGTTAGCCATTTGCAATATGTTGGAATCATTGCATCTATTTGGAGTGATCTTTCAGTAACTTTCATTATTTTTGCTGCGGCTGCGGCTGCTAATAAATCATGCCTCAGATGTTTGGACAGCAACTACCAGTGAGGGTTACATTTGTTTAAAAGCTCACTTTTTTGATGATAATTGGAGATTAATTAGGAAGATTCTGAACTTCTGTCGAATGAAGCCTCCACATACAGGGGTTGAAATGGAAACTACTTTGTTTGATTGCTTGAAGCAATGGGGTATTGAGAAGAAGATATTTTCTATTACACTAGATAATGCTGCTGCGAATGATGATATGCAGCTTATATTAACAAATCATCTTCGTGTGCAAAACAAATTGTTGTGTGATGGTGAGTTTTTTCATATACGTTGCTCTGCACATATACTTAATTTAATTGTTCAAGAAGGTTTGAAAGTGGCTACTGAAGCATTGTATAAAATTAGAGAAAGTGTTAAGTATGTGAGAGCATCGGATGGGAGGATGATGAAATTTCAAGATTGCGTGGAACAAGCTGGCATAGACACAAGCATTGGTTTGAGAATGGATGTGTCAACTAGGTGGAATTCAACATATTTGATGCTAGAAAGTGCGCTTAAGTATGAAAAAGCATTTGACATTCTTCAAGTGTTAGATAGGAATTATAAATATATTTTGTCACAAGAAGAATAGAGAAGAGGGGAGAGAACATGTGAATTTTTGGAACCCTTTTATGAGACTACAAACATGATTTTAGGTTCATCTTATCCAACCTCTAACTTGTATTTTATGCAAGTTTGGAAGATTGAGTGCACATTGAATGAAAATTTGTGTAGTGATGATGATGTTATAAGGGATATGTCAATGAGAATGAAAGAGAAGTTTGACAAATATTGGAAGCAGTATAGTGTAGTCCTAGCTTTTGGAGCTATTCTTGACCTGCGCTTGAAGCTTGTTTTCTTAGAATTTTGTTATACAAAACTGGATACTTCAACCTCTTATGATAAGATTAGAAATGTGAGAGAAAAGATTGAGAAGCTTTATGAAGAATATGCAAGCAATCTACAAGGACCAAGTTCTTCTCTATCATCCAACAAATCCAATATCTTGCACAAGTCTAGTGGAGAAGGGAGTAGGCCCAAAAAATCAAAATTATATATCAGGGTATGTTCTTTTATGCTAAATTAATATTTTCTTCATTATTGTTTCATTTAGATAATTGATATATTATATTTTACAGGAGTTTGAAATGTTTGAGAACGAGAGCATGTATGTTGCTGGTAAGAATGAATTAGAACTTTATTTGGATGAACCAAAAGTTAAATTTGGTCAAGGTGAAGATTTTGATGTGCTTAGCTATTGGAGACTTAATGAAAATAGGTTCCCCACACTTAGTATTATGGCACGAGATGTGTTAAGTATCCCCATTACTACAGTGGCATCAAAATCTGCTTTTAGTATTGGTGGACGTGTTCTTACCAAATATAGAAGTTCTACTCTTTCTGAAAATCTTCAAATGTTGATTTGCACTAGGAATTGGTTGCATGGTTTTACTCTCAATCCTGATGGTAATGTTGTGCTAATTTTCATAATGTTTTATATGTACATGTAATATTGATCGGTTATGTTGAAATTGATTGCTTAATTGAGTGATGGTATTTTAATTGATTGTGAATTTTAGATGAAGATGATTGTAAAATTACTCATCATGAAGTACTAATGGCAAAATCCCAAGGGGCATCAAGAATTTCAAATTGTAAGTATGCTAGTGATATTTGGCATGGGCTTGTTGATCCAAGGCCTTACCCTATTTTCTTTTCGTTGTTGCTGAAAGCATGGGCTTTATTCAATTTTAATCATGATCTTGCAAGGAATCAGGAAGGTAACTGGGCGTCAATTTGGGGAGTATGTATCTGGAAATTGTGGATTTGGAGGAACGGGTTCTGTTTTAACAAGGATCAGGGAAAACCGTCGGAGCCTACCTTAATTATTAGTAGAATCTGGAGGAGTTTTGTACAGGTGCAGGATTTATATCATTAAATGGCAACAAGATTGGATGATGGATCATGATTCAGATGAACAAAAATGACATTCCCCTTTTTTGGGGCTATTCTTGAGAAGAGTTTGTTCTAATTTTCAGATTAAATTACTGGATACTTTTTTTTTTTTTTTAGGTTTAAGGTTTGTTTAATCTAGTATGTTGAGCTGATGATATTTGAAGCTGTTGTTTAACTACCCGGTGGAAAATGAACTTCTTTGGCTGATGCATACTTGGCTTAGGAAAATGTATTTTGGCCCGCGGGCTGGCCCCAACCCTGAGGGCTATATAAGTTTTTGGCCCGTGTGGGCTTCTTAACATACGGGCTTTTTGGCCCTGTGGGCTTTTTAGCCCTAACCCACACGGGCTAGGGCCTAACAGGCCAGAATGGCCCGTTTTGATAGCTCTAGCTAGATACATGTGAAATAACCCCTTTATGTTGTAGTATGACCAAAGCAAGAAAGAAAAAGCAAACAATTTTCTAATATTTTGTTTAGACTTTTTTTAATTCATTTTGGTTGAAACATTATAATTTGTAATATTGTCTTTTTGCTATATAAATTTTTATGATTGTTACAATTTATTTTTATGATGTACAAGTCTTTTTATTTTCTAATTTTTAATATTTTTTATGTAATTATTTTATTTTTTTCTGATTTTTTATTTTTTTAAAAAATAAATTTAAATTTTGCAAGAGAAAAGTTTTACCTTGCAAAATCTGGGATTTTGCGAGGGAGGAAGAGGATTCCCTCTCAAAATCCAAGATTTTGCGAGGGAAAGGATTTTCCCTCGCAAATTCTGAATTTGCGAGGGAAAAAAAGCATTTTTGCAACGAAAAATTGGTTTGCGAGGGTATTTTTTGCCACGGAACTTTTTCCGCCGCAAATCAGTTTTGTGAAGGAAAATGGTTTTTTTACGAAGGAATGTTTCCGTCGCAAAAAACTGTTTTTTATTTTTTTTTTAGTGTTCTAAGGAAAGGAAGTGCTAATTAAGCACAGAAAGCTTTAATCCATTAATTCTCTGGTTAACTTGCTGTTGACAACTTCATGGTGCGACGTATATCATAATCATATAACTTGTAGAGAGCAATTACAGTCTCACCCATGTATAGTATCTCCTCTATTGTATATACTAGAACTCTTGGTGAGAAATAACTGTCTCAGCTATATATCTATTATCTATACACGTTCCATATATCGTGGTGAGAAAAAATCGCCTCACCTAATATATATGTGTGTTTGTGTTTGTGTATACATTCTATGTATTTATATACAAACATATAGACATATATATACATATGACAGTGAAATGAAGGACAAATTGGAATAAGGGAAAATATAAAATTGAAAAACTAATTAAATATTAATTATTTTTGTTTCATTTAAAAAATCATATCAATTTAAATTTTATTTTAAAACACAAAATAAAATTTGAGAAAATTTTATTTAAAATAAATATAAAAAGATAGGAAAGAATATTGATTGAATTAAAAAATAAAGTATGGAGAAAGAAACATATAAAGTATCGATTGACACTAATAAAAACCAGACCATCACCCAAATTAAGTTCAAGAAATTATAAATTTGATGATGATGATGATAATAATATAATCAAGATAAAAGTTTGGCACAAATATACTCCTATGATGTAGAATTAAAGAGAGATAAGAACAAATTTGGAATTATCTTCCCAAACAGTTTAGCAACAGTAAAAATGAAAGGTGCCACCTCGCTATCACTATAATGGAATTAAGGAACCGCCCTTTCTTCTCTATTGAAAAAGATGGCTCAACATCATGAAAGATAATACTATAATGGGCATAGTTAACCAAAAAGAAGGCACAAATAATGAGAAAGAGAGATTTGAGGCACAAATAACAAAAGTTGAAAACATGAGATCAGATCAGAAACCACAGCTAGCCATCCGATGGTCACATGCTCTTCATGGGAAAGTGGGACGTGGAAAGTTTAACTAGAAATATAATGTAGCATTATATATATATATATACACACACAACACTTGAGAAACCATTCGTTAAAAAAATCAATTAATTCAGATTAAAATTCAATCTAGCCCTAATTGTAAAAAGTTCTTCTAAATATATCCACAAAATTTAGACTTAAAACTGATTAAAATGTTAAAAACATGAATAATCTATTACCGTTCAACCTAATATATATATATATATATATATAATATATTCAATACATGAAATATATACAAGTTTGTTAAAAATATAACTTTTGGTTCATTGGTTGAGTGATCATAAACATTGCATGGCATTATAATTAAATTTTAGGCCACATATGATTGCTCTATAGTGCCTGTTCGGATATAATTAATAGCCTTAGTGTCCGAAGATTTTGGTGGGCTGTATACAGATAATGTATAGTATTGTTTTCATCGACTAAATTATAATGTCTTCTCGCCAATCCAATCCAATGATGCATAAAACATACTATTTCTAGACCCTAATATAAAAAATTTGATTAGATTAAGAAAGTTAATGAAGTTAATTAATAGTATGATATTTATTTCTAAACACCCTACTCATCTTCCTTAATTTTTTCCATCCCTCTTATTTTTTATTATTATTGAGTGAGTATCAATAAGGGCAAATTAGGAAATGACTAACAAATCTAAAAACTGTTTTATGTTTAAAACTAAAATCAACTCTCTAAATATATCTTATATTAAAGAGTGAAGGAGTACAATATTTTGTAAACAATCATTTTTATATTACTTATTTTGTGTTTAAAATAAGAATAAATTTTATGCTGATATTCAATCAAATTTTTGGAAATGCTTGTGTTCATTATACCATACATATTACATAAAAAGTATCCTTGAACTTACATTACGTACTAATTATAAATTACTTCAAATAGACTATGAATCCCATGATTTGCACTGAGTCATGAACACGGGATCGGCTTCAGTCCACTATGTGTTACCATTCACTGCCGTCCACTTCCTTAAACAACGCCGTTTTGGTGCAAAAAACAACACCTGATCTCTCTCTCTCTCTCTCTTATAATAAATATTTCAGAATACTGTAGGCAACTAAAAAGATACTTTAGGATACTAACACATACTAAAAAAAACATCATGATTTCGAAAAATTATTTTAAGATGGTGAAAAAATATTTCAGAGTACTGACTAGTACTAAAAAGATATTTCAGGATACTAAGTGAGGATATTGGATGATATTGAAAAAATACTTTATAATCTTGAAAAATTATTTTAGAGATCTAGAATAATTTTAGAGATCATGAAGTATTTTTTCAGTACCAACCAGTATCCTAAAATATTTTTCTTTAGCACCAGTCAGTACCTAAAATAATTATTTAACATTCTAAAATAATTTTTTAAGATCATGAAATACCATTTATTATGTTTTCAGTACCGATCAGTATCCTAAAATATCTTTTTAGTAGTTATATATCTCGAAATATTTATTTATTTATTTATTTAAAAAAAGACATCGGGTGTTTTTCCAAAACGAAGGAAGTGGACGGTAGTGAATGATAATGTGCAGTGAACTGAAGCCGATCCCCATAAACACACACATATATATTATGAAGAAAATTATGAAAATATTATCTATTATTACTATTATTAATACATTTATACTTTACTAAGATTTTCATTTTATAGTAAATTAATATTCATAAATAACCAAATATAATGTTGTATAAAAAGTTAGTCTATTTGGATGCCTACTTTGATTAAAAAATTAATGCTGCACAAATGATCAGACGTATAATAGGAGTATATTTAAATAATAATAATAATAATAACAATAATTGCAACTACTTTTAAAAGCTGAATCAGAAATCAGAAATCACAAGGACAAATATATGAATGCTAAAGTGAAGCTTGCTATCATATATTGTCTCCTTAATTATAATTATTCCCCCTTCTCTCCCACCACCGTACCATCTCTCTCATTGTGGCAGCAAGATGATGAAGTTCAATTTCATTGAGCTTCTTTGGGGCAAAAATAGCCCAAACCGACAAATTATCCCAAAAGTAACCTTACTTTCCATCTTTGCCATTCTTCTATTCACAGTCACCCCACTTAGTTTCCCTTTCTTTGGATCTCTTAAGAGAACTGTGTTTGCAACAGAACAGTCATCTTCGTCATTATCTTCTTCTTCTTCTGCAGTATTATTCAACACTAATGTGCAGAATAATACTGCTGCAAATTCAATTCTGTTTCCCTCTTCAAGAAATTGTGATATTTTCAGAGGGAAATGGGTCCCAAACCCAAAGGCTCCATATTACACAAACACAAGTTGCTGGGCAATTCATGAGCACCAAAATTGCATGAAATATGGCAGACCGGACACAGAGTTCATGAAATGGAGATGGAAGCCAAATGATTGTGAGCTTCCCATTTTCGATCCCTTTCAGTTTCTGGAGATCATGAGGAACAAATCCATGGCTTTTGTTGGAGACTCTGTTGGTAGAAATCAGATGCAGTCCCTCGTTTGTCTGCTTTCTAGGGTAAGTAATTAATTCTAACCATTCCTTCAATTTCCCCATCTTCATATGCCAATTTCTTCTGTTTATAATTTTCTTGAGAGATCCATGAATTGGGGAAGAACACGTCAAACTTGAGTGCAATTTTTGGGTTTTTTCCTTAATGTATTAGGTAATCTTATAAAAAAAAAAAAAGAAAAATGACAGGTAAATACCATTTGAATTTTTTTTAAAAAAAAATATCTATTAAATTAACAAAATGACAAATAGGTAATTTGTGGTAGAAATATGTGATTTTGAAGTTTGAGTGTTAACAATTTTAGAGTAATAACAATTTAAAAATAGCTGCTAGCAACTTAATTATACACATTGAAAACTTAAGGAGGCTAAGTTGTCCATTTCTATATCAAGTTGTTAATTTCTATACTCAAGTTTTCAATACTCAAACTTCAAAATTTCAGATTTCTACTAGATTACCTATTTATCTTTTTGCTAATTTAGTAGACATTTTAGAGTTTTTGTAATTTAAATACTATTTTTTGTCATTTTTCCTAATAACATGTTTTTTTTTTAAATTATTACTCAAGATATCATCACATAGATATTAATGCCCCTCTTATATTTTATACACATACAATTAGTTAGTAGCCCCTTCTCTTAATCTTTCCTTGTTTAAATAGCCTAAAATTATCATGGTTCAATTATGACCCTCTCTCCCCCGGGGGGGGGGGGGGGGGGGGGGGTTGCCATATTTTAACTGCAGCTAGAGACGTTAGTTGACCTAAACCATCATGCAATTCAAGGGTTAGGTAAATGATCTGATGGCGGCAACATATGTGTGTGTGTCTGTGTGTGTAAGCATGCTAGGGAATCGAATCTTTGGTACCTCGGAAAACTACATCAGATTTTGCATTCTTTGTCCACCACGTTACTTAACTTAGGCCCAGATGAAACTAAATCTATCCTTGCTTATTTTATTATGAGCCTTCAATCTTTTTTCTTATTTTTAATATTTTTTTTAAAAAAAAAAACTGGGTATCGTGAAGGTACTGGTATACGTTGTTCTAAAATTATTACCAGCGATTAGATTTGATTGGAATGGTTTGAAGGTCAGAGAACTTATATATAAAAAGCTATTGCCCTTGTATTTATTTAGAGTATTAGTCCTATTAATTTTTAGCACATCAGAATATTTCTTTTTTTTTTTCACTTAGAAGTTCGAACCCGTATTCCTAAATTTAAATTTTATCTTTAAATAGAAAATATAATGAAGAATATTACCAAAAGAAATAGTATACTATATGTATATTTGAAAAATAAATTTTGCGTGTCTATATAGTAAATGTTTGGCACGGAAAATCAGACAACTAGTCATCAAAATTTTCTATTATAATTTCCAATGAAGTTACTTAATATAGAATGTGAGCTTTTTATAAATAAAGTGTATTCCCTCATCTGTCGATTAAAATTAAATGTTTATCCCAAAATATGATAGACAAATTTTATCTACACTATAAAACACAAACTATTTTTGGCATTATATGATAAAATTATTTTGTTTGTATGATTCACAACAGCTAGTCTTGAGATTAGAGCAATGAGTACAAATTAAGCTTCTCTAATTTATTAATGTTGTCTTAGTCAATGATAGCTTTTTTTTTTTTTGGTCAAACTTAGTCAATGATAGCTGGGGGACGTTCTTTCCACTTGATTGACCTCCTCGTTAGATGACGACCTAGATAGACTTTGTGACCGAACAAGAACACGTGTCTCATTTATTCGCCCCAAAAAGATCAACTTTCATTTGCTGGCACCAAAAAAATTGAAGTATGTTTTTTAAGACTTCGATGGATATTATTAAAGCCCCCAAAAAGTTGAACTGGTTAAGATATGTCACATTACAAATGTTTCAATGATATGTAGTGTCTTTCTTGACCAAAAAAAAAGTAGTGTCTTTGACGATCCAACCAATTTCTTTTTAATATTAGGGGTTAATTATAGGGAAAATTCTAAGAAAATACCATTTAAATTTTAAAATCCTAAATAGTGATTTCTTAATAAAACAAAGGGTTAAGGTGCATTTTTGCCCTTAAAGTATGTGTCCAGGAGCAATTTTGCCCCTGAAATTTCAAGCGTAGCAATGTTGCCCCTGAAGTTTCAAAACGGAGCAACGTTGCCACTCTGTTAAAAACCCTAACGGTCAACTAACAGTCAACGTTAGTGTTTTTAACGGAGGGGCAACATTGCTCCATTTTAAAACTTTTGGGGCAACATTGCTCCCAAAAAAAGTAGCAATTTTGCCCCTGAAGTTTCAAAATGGAGCAATGTTGTCCCTCCATTAAAAACCCTAACGGTCAACTAACGTTGACCATTAGTTGACCGTTAGGATTTTTAACGGAGGGGCAACATTGCTCCATTTTGAAACTTCAGGAGCAACATTGCTATGTCGAAAACTTTAGGGGCAAAATTGCTTCTGGGCGCATACCTTAAGGACAAAATTGCACCTTAACCCTAAAACAAATTATTAATTGTTTTACTAATCTTGTTAATCCCATTATTATTGTTGTCAATAGGATTTTGAAGTTTAAAAGATATTTTTCTACCAATTTTCCTTAATAATAAGTCTTTTTTATGAATTTTGAGTGTAACTAAAGCAAGCCAAGACTATGCCCTCTAAAGTTAAAACATAGAGATATAGCTAGCCCCCTCATGCAGGCTGAAATATTTATTGGAAAATTAAACATCTTTTCTCATGTATTATATGAAATCTAAAGAACAAGCCCAGTTATTCTTAAGTCATGACTTAGCAACTTATTATAAATTTTATTGTAATATTGTATATTATAGATTGAGTTTTAAAACAGCTTTTAGATAGTTTTAGATAACCTTTCAAGACACTTCAAATTAATTTAAGGAAATATTATATTGTAGACTCTCATCTATATGATTTGACTTGTACAATTAATTTTCCTTTCAAATATAAGATCCAATTCAAGCATAATTTTAAAATGATTTTCCTTGGTTTTCTAAAATTCTTAAATTACATTAAAAAAATCAAATGAAAATACTATAATAATGTATTACCTCTTATTCCAAATGTACATATATAGAAGGCTAGAAGTTAAATAATTAATTTACAAAAATTTAGAAAATTAATTAAATTAGTTATTTGTAATAAATGTATATTTGTTTTTCTAAAACACTCCATTTAATCATTATACCTACGTTAATGGAAATTTCATTTAATATATAGAGTCAATAAGGATAACTTGAGGAAAAAATTTATAAATTGATAGGTAAAGTGGATTAAAGTATTAAATTTAGGAGTTAGGATGAAAAAAACATCCTCAATTAGCTTCTACAATTATGAGAAATATATTTATGACATAGCTAGAGCCCTATTCATGTTTTTTTTTAAAAAAAGAAAAATTATAATAAAGGACCTAAGAAAAATAATATTTATTAAGAAGGACCATAAAAAGTGGTAATTATTCTAAAAGACCAAAAATTAAAATAAAAAGACTAAATTATCCGTAGCAGATTTCCTATCTTCTCATTAACTAAATCTGGAATGATTTTTTCTTATATGAGAATCTAGAGTAATTGATGGATAATAATAAATAGATATCAATTCAGATAATTCTTTTTCTATTGTAGAATCACTCAAGATTATTATGTTAGAGAAAAGATAGGAAATATAGAGTTTTTTATGGTTATAGCGAAAGGAAAGAGGGATTTAGTTTCTTTAACCACGTTCTTCTCTTTTGATGAGATTTTTTTGAGTTAAGAGTCTTTTGCTTTATTTTCTGTTTCTCTGAGAATGGAACAACTGGTAATATTGAATGAATATCAGGTATTTTTGGTTGCCTTAGCAGAAAAAATCTCAGGTCTAACACAGTAGACGGTTACACAACGCACGAGGCTTCTTCTGCCACAACCATAAAAAGCTCCATCTTTGCTATCTTTTCTCTAGCATAATAATCTGGAGTGATTCTGTGATGGAAAAGAATTATTTGAATTAATATCTATTTATTATTATATATTAATTACTTTAGATTCTCATGTAAAAAAAAATCATTCCATATTTAGTTAATGAGAAGATAAAAAGAAAAAATCATTCCAAATTTAATTAATGAGAAGATAAGAAATCTGATTAAGGGTAATTTAGTCCTTTTATTTTAATATTTTAATTTTTGGTCCTTTAAAATAATTACCACTTTTTATGATCCTTCTTAATAAATATTATTTTTCTTAGGTCCTTCATTATAATTTTCCCAAAAAAAAATGGAAATTAATTGTTTGTGATTAGTAAATTAGTTTGTCAAATTTATGTTCTTTCTTCTTCTTCTTCTTCTTTTTTTCAAGGCTGAATCGCCAATAGATGCCTCAGAAACAGAAGATGATTATTTCAGAAGGTGGAAGTACCGAAATTACAACTTCACAGTAGCTGCGTTTTGGACTACACATTTGGTGAAATCCAAAACAGAACGAAACCCGCACGACCTCCTTCATGTTTACGTCGATGAGGCCGATGAGAAATGGTCGAAAAAGGCTGAGCATTTCGACTATATCGTCATCAATGGAGGTCACTGGTTCGACAAGCCTATGGTATTCTACGAGGAACAAAAAATCATAGGATGCTACGACTGCTTCATCAGCAACATCACCAAAACAAGCAGGTTCTTTGGCTACAGCAAGGCCCTTAAGACAGCACTTAAAACCATAAACAGCTTAGGAAACTTCAAGGGCATGACGATCCTAAGATCATATGCACCATCACATTTTGAGAATGGATTGTGGAACGAAGGTGGGGATTGTTTGAGAAGAAAGCCATTTAAGAGAAGTGAGGTGAGGTTAGAAGGTGTGGATTTGTTTTATAAGATTCAGATGGAGGAAATTAGGGTTGCACAGGATGAGGCAAAGAAGAAGAAGAAGAAGTTTAGGGTTCTTGATGTAACACAAGCTATGCTTATGAGGCCAGATGGTCACCCAAGTAAATATGGGCATTGGCCGAATGAGAATGTGACATTGTATAATGATTGTGTGCATTGGTGCTTACCTGGGCCTATTGATGCGTGGAGTGATTTGCTTTTGGAGATGCTGAAGATGGAGGGTGGTAATTAATTAATTGGCATCACTTGGGCCCAATCTTATACTACGTTCAGTCTTTAAACAATTTACATTATAAATCTTATATATAAGAATCGAAGGTAGTAGATATTATTATACATGCGTGTTACACGTCCATTTTCATAAGTAGTGTCAATAATTCAGTATTGTTTGTTCAAAAAATAGTTCAGTATTGCATTTTATAGTTTGCAGTCCATTTTTTTATACAGTAATCATATATTCAAGCAATTTTAGAAAGGGATGGAATCGATTGTATCACGTTTAAAATCAGAAGACACTTTTGACAACAAAATTTACATTTCCAGGTGGATACTTCCTGTGTTTTTCGATCTACTGATAACGAGACAAGATATCATCTATTCTTCAAGTGTCAGTTTCCATTTGGTCTTCATACCGGAATCACATCTCCATGACTGGTTTTGGGAAATGCCTAGTCCACCCTTGGTGGATTAGGGCCCAGGCCCAATAAAAGTGGGCTATTATATGAATAAAGATAAATATGGGTGTAAAGAGGGAGTTTTACCTTTATATTTTAAAGGCTACATTCTATTAAATGCTAGTACATATAAAGTGGGTTGGGGAATCAGCTCTAATTGAGTAAAGGTAACTCCCAAGACTCTATCGATTCTCATCTCCTCGGTTCCTCTCTTCGGTAACATTTGCTGTGTATTATAATCACCGGCCAAACTTATGATTCGATTCGTGTGGCCTTCCAGGTTGCTTCATCAAAGTCCAGGTAAGCCCCAATCCTTCATTCGGTTATACATATGATCTTTAGAGGCCTTAATTTTAATCACTCTATTACAAGTGATGGGGGCAGTCAAAGGAAGGTTAATTTGTCTTCCCATTAGAAGCTTAAGTAATTTTTAGGGTAACATACTTTAAATACCCCTTTGTTTTACCTAAATCATAGAAACATCCCCTCTATTTTTAAAATCCAAATAAATTTCCCTTAAAATAAAAATGCATGTTGCATAAACCTTTCTTATAATTTTGAAATTTCATTTCTATCCATCCAACTGTTAATTGATCATTAATTTTGACTCTTAAACTTAGATTTTGACCAAAATACCCAATTTAACAAAAGAATTATTAAAAGCATTTATATTTGTCAAAAAAATATACAACCAAAAAATTTTATAAAATTTATTAATTTTGATCACATTATAAAATTTATAATTTATTTTTTCATCACATTTGTTGAAATTTATTTATTTACATTTCTTTTAATAGATAAAAATAATTTTTATTTTATCATAGCGTATAAAAGGATTATGTTTGAGATATTATAAAAGTATTTAAATTTACAATATTTAATTTTTGAAATTTTCTTACTAAAAAATTTATAAACATATTCAGTTTGTATATATTTATTAAAATAATTAATCAATCTTTCAATAATTTTTTTTATATCTACATTAAATTAATTAATTAAACTTATGTCCAAATAAGATAAAAATATCAAACAAATACATTTTGAAGAGGAAAAAAAATCATAACAATTTTAACCAAAGATAGATTTTTAGTATCATGAAGGTTAAAATACTAAGTGAAAATATTAATAAAAATATTAATTATTTTTTTTCTTTTTTGAATTTTTTAACGGTGTCAACAGCTTGGACTTAATTGTATGTTTTGAAAATAGAGAAAACATTAGTGTAATTAAGGCAATATGTAAATAACGTTATACGGACTACGGAGTAGTATTTTACTCTAATCTTTTAAGTGTCGAATTCTTATTCAGGTGGAGGACGTGGTTTTCAGGAGAATTTTGGAAACTAAAGTGGCAGTATCAGTTTCAGTTCAAAGGGTTCCACGGAACTGTCTAGGTTCAATGAATTTGTTTGTTGCTTATATATGTGTTTGTTTAATTTTAAGTTGTAATTTCTGTTGACTCATCTTTTTGTAACATATTTGTAATATGTTGATAAGAAAATTCAACATTTTTTTTAACGTTACTCTTATTTATTATACACTATGTATATAGAAAACAAAGTCTATATGATAATAAATTAAATAAAAGGTAGAATTGCACATTTATATAAAAAATTTAATGATATGACTTATCAATAATTAGGGGGGGAACTTCTCTCTGCCTTATAAATATGTCTAGAGGAATTTTTTTAAACATGACACTTCAGTGAAAACACCTTATAATTTAAATTTTTAATTAATATCTATTTTATCTCAATTCTTAAATATTCTTGTGTAGCGACTACACTAGAGCTACAATTGTTGGAGCTCTTTTTGGTTTTTTTTTTGGCAAAAGAATATATTTGGACCATAAAGATAAGCACGTTGGATGTATATTATTGGTATAGCCACATTTCACACTATTTATATTATTGGTATCCCCCAGACATATCATCTTGATTATTCTTTTGGACGTCATCAATCAATTCTTTTTCCGGGGCTTCTTTATTTATTTATTTTAAATTTTTACCAAAAGATGATAATTATGTTTTCTTTTTTGTATCAAATTAAGATAATTATATTTTTAACAGATCAGACTGCATGCTGTTGTTCTCTATCTATCAATCGTGACACTAGAGAGCAGACTAGAGACCATTACATTGTTCTTGCAGAATACTAAGCGTAATGGTATCATATATTGGTATCTAATATATATCCCGCTGATATAATTATTAATTGTTAAACTGTAGTCACCTATTAGAGGGAGAGAATATATCTTTTCAAGGTAGCTATTATTAAAGTTTGAATCGTTGAATAAGGCAAGAAGAACTTGCCTCTTTCTTACATGGATGCCACCATCATATTATCTTTGTTCTTCATTTAATTACAACAACATTATTTGCTTTACTTTTTTGTGTTAATGCCATATGACCAATCTTCGTTTGTAATTTTTTTTTTTTTGGCCTTTCAGTTTTCACTATATAATAACCATATCCTTAAAGTAAAATGATGCTTTATAATCGTTTTCATCATGTGAACTAATAATGCATAGCTTTTTTATTGGTTAGCATTATGATTTGTGTTTGATTGGTCCACTTTTCTAGTTGCTAGATTCAGCTTTAAAGAGTGTTAAACTGTGAGTTCACGTGATGAGAAGAAATTGAGAAACATCATCAATCACATTGTGTGTGTGTGTGTGAAAAGATCTATAAAAGCTTAAAATAAGGGCTTTAGGAACAAAATTTTTCAAAAATATTTACGGATGTGTGTTTGGATTAACTTATTTAAAAAGCAAGTTTGCACTATGTATAAGATAAATATCTAAGAAATGTTTTATCTCATAAAGCATCACATAGATTTTTTTTTTTTAAAGCTAATCTAAATATCCCTACATAATTTTTCTTTAAAAAAAATCACTTGATATAAAACGGTAAAAACAAGTGAAAATTCATTAAAAAGAAAAAGAACTTTAAAAATACTAAAGGACAAAAATGTATTTTGAATATTCATAATACTATAAAGGTATAAGGATTTGATTTGAACTTTTTAAAATTAAATGGAAATGACAAAAATGTGCACCCATTTTTTATAAGGGTTTAATAAATTCAAATAAGGTTTTAATAAGTTCCAATAAAAATTTTACAAATTTCAATTCAAAATTCACTACTTGTTATAATTATTAGATATTGATTCTCACTTCTGATAAGATCTTTTCAAAACTTGCTAAAATTTTATTTGAACATGTGAAACTCTTATTAGAAGTGAGAATCAACATCTCAACACAATAGTAAATAGTAAATTTTAAATTAGAATTTGTGACAATCTTATCCAATTTATCAAAACATTATCTGAACCTGTGAAATTTAACATCCCAAATTTTATTTTTCAGTAATTAAGTATTTTCAGGTGTGATTTATTAAGTATTGTGAGGTTTAAAGGGATCTAGAGCTATAAAGTAAAAGTTATTTTTCAATATATATATATATATATAATTAAAATATTATAGTCTTATTATATTACTAAATTAAGAGAAAGTGGCGGACCAATTGAAGGAAGGATGAAAGAGAAAGGAAAAGAAAGAAAAGAAGGAAGAAAAAGGAAAAGTGAGCGGGGCCCACATTTAAAAAAAATAAAAGGGGGGTGCCTACAATTTGACATCGGGGGAAGCGGTGCCACAAATTGTCGAGGGTGCCATTCCCGCCTAATGTAAAGCAGTGGGAGAATTTTCCTATAAATGCCTCACCCCAACACACAAACACACACACACTTTCGTCGTTTGCAAGGGAGAGAGTGAGAGAAAGAGAAGAGAGAGAAGGAGAGCAAAGTGGTAATTATTTAGGAGCCTTGTAGTAGCTTTTTGATGATTATTTGGAAATTAGTGGGTAACATGTAACTCTAAATATTCTTTCATATACTTGTGAATTGTGTATGATTATGATTTTTTTATATAGACTGAATTATGTGTATATCTATTATAATATTATTTTAATAACAGCCGAAAATTACAGTTTTGTACCCACGAAAATTACAGTTTCGTGCCTAGCAAAAATAACGATTTTGCCCTGAATTTCAAAAATGACACTTTAGTCCCGAATTTTAGAAATGACAAGATTGGTCCGATGAGATTTTATGAGATGTTCAGTTTACCTTGTGATGATATTTTATATGAAAGAAAGCTTGTTTTAATATACTTTATTTTTATTGAATATAATAATCATGGCGGCTGTATTTGTAATGGGTTAGAGTAAAGAGGAATTCGAATGATAAGATTTCTTTATGCCATCACTCGGTGCACAGTGAATGTTACTTGTCAGAGCCCCATCTTCCATGTCTTTCCTCTGGCCAAGATTGCATTGAAGTTGTAGGACATGTGACACCTCCTTAGTTGTTATTTTAAGGAGGAAAGCCACAGTCCAGACTTAAGCTCTATACCTTTGGTCAGGTGAATCTTAAAGATTTGGTATGCTTGGAACCATCCAGTCAAATAAATGAGATTTTGTAGGACTATGTGTTAGCCTATGACTCCAGTTAACGGTACAAAGGTGGATGGTTATATAAGGAAGGCAGCATATTACATATTGTATAATTATATAATTTACAATTTGACATAATGATAACTACTTTTGCAAAATAATTTTGTATAAGAAAATATGGTATATACAGATATATTTAAAAGCAGTCCTTTCTTTTTATCATATGTAATTTATTTGTGTGCGGTAGAAACTTTCAGTAGTTATTGAGACATGAAATCTCATCGTATATTAATATTTTTCAAGTGAATATTTTAGTAGAGAGCAAGGGAAGGTACCTATGAAGTGAGCTATGAAGGCTCTTTCTATTCCTATAGCTTATGTTATATTATTTTTATTTTCTATAACCCTTGAACTTCCGTATTGTACTTTTTTTTTTGCTCAAGGTCTGTATTGTACTTAACTCTAAAATATTTTGCAAACTTATTTTGACTTTGTATTTTATGAATTTTATTTGAAATGGTTATGTAATTTAATAATTTTGGATATTGATCATCCCTGCTGAAGGTATTCCAAATATTTTGGCCAAGTTTTCAAGTGTTGAATTTGAAGTGTTACATTTTTGGTATCAAAGCTAAACGTTTCATGACTATTTCGTTTGATTTTCTAAAATGATTTCTTTAAACTTTTTGGAGATCGTGGCAAATTAAATATCATAACATATGCAATTCCCTTTATAGTTTTGAATTTTATTTATAGTGTTCTTGTGATATTTATGGTAGGAGACAAATGGATTTATCCAAAATATTCAAGTGATTAGTAATGAGGATTTATGACTTGAAGATTGTGATAGAGGTTAAATTATGATTGGGATTAGGTATTGTATTAGAGTAGTGTAGTGGAAGTGGTGAGTTAGAGGTAAAATTTATTGGATGTTGAATTTTGTAGGCAAAATTCCTTTTTTGGAGGAGAGTAACATTTTTAGTAACCATTTGTGTCTAGAAAAGTGATTCAAAGGCTAAGTCTTTATTTGGTGGTTATTCAATTAGTTACCTTTGTAAAAGTACAAAGAGACTCCCACTAGATTTACACTTACCTAGCTAATTGATGTAGTTAATTGATGGCAATATCAAAACAGTATACTGATATAGTTTTACTTATACGATAAGCTAGCATATATATATATATATATATATATATATATATATATATATATTCAGTATGTTGTAGTATATGTGGACTGTCATGTTCCCGTCATTCTAAGAATGTAAGGATTTTATATCAAAGGTTATGAAAATTATAAATTCTTTTTTTGTAGTAAAACAAATTAGAGCTAAACAAAACTAGAATAACAAAGTACAACTATAAATTAGAAGGCTAAGAAGAAAACGACATTATTATTTCAAGAAAAAAGAGCAACAATCAGTACAACGCCACCATAAAGCTTGACCATTTCAGTTTGAATCCTTCTAATTTCACCTTGAATGGCTACCCTTGAAAGGGGATTTTCATGAGGTAATTCCTTTGTCAGTGAAAAGAGTTTCTTCATAAGTTTTTGAAGCTTTTTTGTAGGGCCAATCTTATAACCCTCCTTTGCGACACATTGTCTTTATGGAATGCTTACTCAAGTTTACTTGCTTACTGGTTTCTTCGAGGGTTAGATGGAAAAAATTACTAAAATCTTTCAGTGACATTGATTCTCTTCTTTTGCGTTGCTCCATAGTTGCCCCATATGTGTCATTCAGTTTGAGGGCTGAGTAGTTATCTTGTAAATCATTTTTAATCTCGGGTTCTTTTCCTTTAGAAGTTATGTTTTCTATGTTGATTGGAAATGAACTACCGAGGGGTTCATTTTGAGTTTTAGTCCATTTCAAACCAACACAGAGGGCCTCATAATATGCTGATAAGGGATCTAGAACCAAGACATATCTTAATGCTTTTTTTATCCAAGCAATGCTATGTCAAGAAATGTTTGATTTCTTCTATATTTTAATTACTAAAATCAAACATTTGAAAGCTGCCAGCATTGGAAGAACATTTTTGTATATCTTCGTGTAAAACAAACATGGTATTTCATACCTATCCTCCTGTGAACTTCAAGTTTCTAATAGTAAAGTTCATTAGTATGAATGGTTTCCTATACAACATGGCAGCAACCACAGGAAAATGGGTTGGTGGTTTCAGCTAGGCTGGAAGCAGGGTCCCTGTTGGAAATTATGCCCTAGGGGCAATTCATTGTACTTTGGATATTTAAGTTATTTAAAGTATTCTCTTTTGTTATCATTTTCGTTTGCATGTTCGTATTGATAACTGCATCCCTGGGTAATCTTATAGATTATCCTAAATGTCCCTGGTCGGTCATCTACACGGGAGTGAAGATGAAATAAGACCAGTATGACTTTGATGAGGTATGGAGATACGAGTCAAAGTCATGGGCACTTGTAAGAGTACAAGGTGCTCGACCGACCCACTATGAGAAAGCTGTATGGATTAAGTCATAAGCTTATCTCATGTATAACCGCGTCACGACGCTCTATGACCTGAGATCATCATGGATTCCTACATGATGAGTCACTGATCTTTGACCTGGTCAAAAGTCACCTTTGACCGGGTGATGATAAAGGCTAGGATCAGGATCAGTGGTTTTCATGCGGAGGAATGTGAGTGGTCAAGATGGGATTTGTCCCTCACATATGTAGAGAGATAATGCTGGGCCCCTCAATGAGTGAGTCTAAGAAATGTATGGCCATACTGTGATGGAAAGGAGTTTCCATTTCACTTATTAGACTACTCGAGAATCGAGAAAGCAATAGTCAAGAAAAGGAAGTTGACATTATCCATGCCTCATCCTTGACCAAATTATCGCGTGACAAAAGGGACGTGACATGGTTGTACGATAGGTAGTATCGTGTCATCGATCCCCATGTGAATTGGGTAGTTGCAATGTCTTGCTAGAGGCCGCTTGCGACTTGTGGGCTGATACAGTGTTGGCCCACTACCAATCTCATATGGGCCTGCAGGGTCGCACACAAGAATAATCCAACACGGGTGAAAGTGTCCAGGTTCATTGAATCTCAGATTAATATGAGATTAAATGAATACTAAATTTGATCTAGGATTTATATATATATATATATATATATATATATAATTCGAAATTAATATATATATTATAAATTGAGATTATAATATTATATATGATATTTGTTTAGTATTTAATTTATTTGATAAATTAAATATCTGAAACAAATAGAGATATTGTATCTCATTTAATTTCGAATAAAGATATCGTATATCTGTTTAATATTAAATTGAGATATGGTATCTCAGATTTAATTAAATAGATAGATATCATATCTCGGATTTAATTTATGATGATAAATTAAATCAAAAGGCTTTAAATTTAGATTTGATTTAAATTCAAAAATTCGAATTTCCAAATCTGGCTTTTAATATATTCAATTACATTTATGAGATAGATGTGATTGATATGTTGACCAGATTCAAAAATCCGAATTTCCAAAATTAATAAAGGATTAATTTTGGTTATATAATACGCCTATCGGGTTTAGAAAAACCTACGGGATTTTCAGTCGAGCGTATTCAGAAAAGCCGCGAGAAACCCTAGAGCAACTTGAGAGAGAGACGCACAAGAAGCGCTAGCACGCTGCCGCAACCGTTTTGGGGATTGTTCGTGTGGATACCAGTAGAGGAAGCCGATCCAAGAGCCAACTTCTGCTGATCGAAAGAACCAGACGCGGACGTGTTGATCGCCCACCTGATCAAAGGAACGAGGCACGAACGTGTTGTTCGAGAAGGTAGCCCACTTGATCAAAGGAACGGAACGCGGACTAGTGCAACACAAGGTATGATTCGATTTCCTTAACTCTGATTTAAACGTCGTTGAGTGATCCTTCGGAAGGATTTTTAAGAAATTTTAATCCGCTGCGTGTACGAATCCCTACAGTCCCTTGGTTGAGAAGGTTTAGTAAACTCCATAACTTCTGCCATATTACGAGATCTCTTGACAGGTCGCCTTGATGGACCTGCTTCAATCTTTTCTTCGATGGTAACTGTAGGGATAGAATCTTGGACCCTTATAGGAGAAGTAGGAACATGAATCATTAAGGCAAAAGGAGGAACGTTCACTTCTAAAGGATTAGGAGGAAGCAAAGAATAATAGGAAAATGATATATTGTTAGATAAGTCAACCAACATGTTAGACTGATTATCATTTAGTAAAGCTTCAAAGAAGGAAGAGCTAGATTTGTCATAGATGATTCAAAGACCAAATACTTTTGGATGAACACATTGGAAGATTTCTAGAAAGGTATGAAATGGTGATGCTTAGGAATGCCAAAACAATGTTAGAATGAATATGGTAAATATTGAGGATAGACTTGAATCTAATCCAAGCTGAAATAGTATTTAGATCAAAATGTGTCTTTGTGATATTGTAGATTAAGGTAGAATTAGAACCTTGTGAATACTGCTGAGGTTGTGGATGGTCTTCATATATTTTGAAAATTATACTAGGAATGGTGAATCATGATTTTAAAATGTATTATGGGTATTGTTGAGGAAACATGATATCTCAGCCTAGCTGATATTGAGGTTCTACGAGTTAATTTTGTAATTTGACGGTTGTCACTTTTGAGAATGTGTTGAACATAGTTCCTAAATGTTATAAGCTATGAAGCATGATGATTCTAGTATGATTATTGGGAATGGTCAAGGTTTCAGTGTTAGGATGATGAACCTAAAAGTTGATTAAGCATTTAGAGGGTTGCCACCAATTGAAATGTGACATAACAATCCAACTTGATAGTTGAATTGATTATTTAGGCGTCTGAATTAATTGAATAAATTGAGGTATTAGAATATGGTACTAATTGATTTGAATGAATTAAGAAACTAGAATGTGGTACCAATGCGTATGAGGTATTTGGAGGTTACTAACTACTTATCTAATAGAGGAAATGACTTAATCTCAGAATATTCCCATAGAAAGAATGGACTGAATGTCTTATGAATGACCTGAGTAGTATGAGTTGAAGCCTTGAATATATTTAGAGTCAATGACCATCTAAAACAGTTGTCTGGTTTTTGAGTATGCTTGAAAAATTGAATTTTGGATTTGCCAATGCGCCTGTTGTATTTCTAAATTTACTGAACCAATTTTTTTTTTTTTAATGAAATGTTTTCTTGAGAATTTGAGACCAGTTGTAATGGTTACTTTTGAACTATGTTGTCTCTTGAAAGGGGTCCTGATAAACCTGGAATTGGAATTGAATTTGAACTATGTTTGAAGAGGAAGCAGAACAAAACTGGAAGAGGCTTGGAACTGTTGTAGAAGTACTCAATTTTCTTGCCAGATGAAATTAGAATGTTTTTCCCTATTTGAGCAATGAATTGAAAAGTGGTGTAATTGGTGATTATGATGATACAAGAACAGAAACTGATAGAATGGTCTAAAAATATGAATTAGTTAAATAGTACTCGCTAGCTGCAGTTCTAGTTGAAAGGAAAGTAGTTTGAAGGCTTAGATTGAAGAAGCTCAAAAACATGATAGACGAATAAGATCTATAAAAATAGAATTGAATGAGTAAATCTCTAGAATTTGAGTTGTCTAAAGGATGTAAAGAAATGAAACTCACTACGGTGGTCCTTTGAGGTGTTATTAAGAATTGGACCAATAGCAAATTTCGAGGGCAAAATTTAATTAACAGGGGGAGAAATGTAACATCCTAAATTTTATTTTTCAATAATTAAGTATTTTCATGTGTGATTTATTAACTATTGTGAGGTTTAAAGGAGACCTAAAGGTATAAAGTAAAAAGTTATTATATATATATATATATATAATTAAAATATTATAGTATTATTATATTACTAAATTAAGAGAAAGTGGAGAACAAATGAAAGAAAGAAAGAAAGAGAAAGGAAATGAAAGAAGAAAAAGGAAAAGTGAACGGGGTCCACATTTGAAAAAAATAAAAGGGGGGTGCCTACCATTTGACATTGGGGGAAGCAAGGCTACAAATTGCGGGGGGTGTCGTTCCCACCTAATGTAAAAGCAATGGGAGATTTTTCCTATAAATACCTCCACCCTAATACACAAACACATACGCATTTTCATAGTTCACAGAGGAGAGCGTGAGAGAAAGAGAAGAGAGAGAAGGAGAGTAAGTGGTAACTATTTAGGAGCCCTGTAGTAGATTTTTGGTGATTATTTGGGAATTAGCGGGTGACAGGTAACTTTGAATATTCTTCCATATACTTGTAAATTGTGTATGATTATAAAAATTTTTTTATAAACTGAATTATTTGTATATGTATTATAATATTATTTTAATAAAAGCTGAATATTACTGTTTTGTACCAACGAAAATTACAGTTTTGTACCCACAAAATTATAGTTTTGCACCCATGAAAATTACAATTTTGTGCCCAACAAAAATTATGGTTTTGCCCCTGAATTTCAAAAATGACACTTTAGTCTCGAATTTCAGTTGTGACAAGATTGGTCGGATGAGGTTTTATGAGATGTTCGATTTACCTTGTGATGATATTTTATATGAAAGAAAGCTTGTTTTAATATACCTTATTTTTATTGAATATAATTATCATGGTGGCTGTATTAGTGATAGGTTGGAGTAAAAAGGAATTGGAATGATAAGATTTCTTTATGCCATCAATCGGTGTATAGTGGATAGTACTTGTCAGGGCCCCATCTTCCATGTCTTTCTTCTGGCCGGGATTGCATTGCAATTATGGGACATTTCACCTCCTTAGTTGTTATTTTTAAAAAGGGGAGGTATAATCTAGACTTAAACTCTATATCTTTGGCTGGGTGTATCTTAAGTTTTTGGGAGCTTGGGACCATCCAGTCAAATGAATGAGTTTCTGTAGGACTATGTGTTAGCCTATAGCTCCAGTCAGCAGTACAAGGATGGACGGTGATATAAGAAAGGCTGTATATTACATATTGTATAATTATATAATTTACAGTTTGACATAATGATGACTACTTTTGCAAAATAATTTTGTATGAGAAAATATGGTATATATAGATATATTTGAAATCAGTCCCTGCTTTTTATCATATGTAATTTACTTTTGTACAGTAGAAACTTTCAGTAGTTATTGAGACGTGAAATCTTATCATATATTAACATTTTTCAGGTGAATATTCTTGTAGGGAGCAATGGAAGGTGCCTTTAGAGTGAGCTTTGGAGGCTTTTTGTACTCCTGTAGCTTATGTTATGTTATTTTTATTTGTCATGACCCTGAGACTTCCGCATTATATTTAACTCTGAAATATTTTGGAAACTTATTTTGACTTTGTATTATGAATTTTATTTGAAATGGTTATGTAATTTAATAATTTTGGATATTGATCATCCCTGTTGAAGGTATTTCAAATATTTTGGCTAAGTTTTCAGGTGTTGAATTTAAGTTGTTATATGAAAACTTTATCAGAATCAATAACTTGTCATCGTAGCATGTGATTTTTGAATTAAAATTAGGGAAAATTTCATTTAAATACCATCTGAATTTGTAAAACCTCCAAAAGTCCTCTGAATTTGTAAAAAGATTGAGAGGTGATAAGGACTTTTGAGGGTTATGCAATTTCGTGGGAAAAGACCAGACTGCCCCTAATAACTTACTTGTTCATTCACATTCGATACTTTATTGTCATCCACATCCGACGATCACTTGCCCTAGCATTACCCACAATCTTCGCTGGGCCACTGTCGTTGCTGCCGTCACCGTGTACGTCCTCATTCCATAGCACTGAGCACTCATTCTTCCTCTCTGTTTTTTCCGTGGTCCGTTTTCTCCATCGTCGCCCTGTAAATTCTTTTTTTTTTATTTGTAGACAACAGAAAATTTGGGGCTCTCAGGGCTTCTATTTCTATTGGCTTGCCTTACTTTGGAATCCACTTAATGACCTGAGATTATATCCTCTTTGATTTGTTATCTAAATTGAGGCTATAGGTTAGCTTTTATTTCAGGGACAATCTTAGCGCCAAACGTATCTTTGCTTTCAGGATGCTGAACTTTGTTATATTCATTAGTCTCAGCTTTTCTTTGGAATTTACATTTTTCTGTGATCCTTTAAGTTAGAGACATATGGGCTATAAACATCACATAATCTTAGAGAATTTGTTCAGATTATTTTCGTTTTGAAATGAAGCTTTTTGTAATGTCAGGAAAACATGGAAAATTTGTTGTATACATGTGGAAGTATGGCAGAGCTGTTCTAGCATGTAAAAGAACTTTGGTGAGCATAGATGTTAGTAACTAACAAGCAGATTTTGTAACCAATAGGGAAAATATACAAAAGACATAATGTGTTTTTTGGGGAAAAAAATGGTGTATGAGGTTGCATGAGTAAACCTCAATTCAGATGGTAAACCCAAAATCCTATATTATGAGATTCATAATGAGATGTGGGCTTTAGTTGCTGGTTTCCTTTTAAGTCTTTGTTGGAGTATTATCTAACGCATTATATGTGCCATTTTATGCTTCTTTGCAAGCATATTCCTCTAAAGTGTAGTATTTGTAAGAGCTGTCTTAACTGAAAATGGAAAGGGAAAAGTAATATCTTCTCCTTGTCTAACTAAAGAATTAAATTGAAGTCTTATGATATTCTCTGTTTAGTATTATCTCTAAAGTTGTGCATTTTCTTTTGGTGCTTTTAATTTTATGATGATGAACAACACATATTCAATAAGATAGTGAGTATTAGTCTATAGGAGATGTTTAGAAAGGAGTTTTGGTGATCATGACTAATGCAATAATGTGGGGGGGAAAATTTCAAAATGTTAGTTACACATTATGTCTTTTGTAACGCTATTCCGTTATACCTTTTGCTAAGGAGCTTGTCTTTAAACTATCCTTGGATCAATGTTGAGTTAATCAAGAGAGTCTTAACTAAACTAGATGTGTGGAAATGTGGAGCTGCAACTTGGTCCCTGTCCATCGCTATGGTCACTTTTCCTTAATGCAACTTTCTTAAATTCCATCATTGCACTGACCCATCAACTCCGTGAGAAATTGGAGGTCTTTTCAATGTTGCTAGCTACGTACAAATCAATCTTTGGTTTATTGGATACATTCGATAAGTTTTAATTTGTTGGATTATTTCTAATAATCAATAATACTATTAATAAAGGGTTTAGGTCCTTTCAGATTAAAACTGAAGTGTTAATTGCTTGTATGGTGGGTGCCTATGTCATGTGTTGCCTTTCTGCATCACTTGTTATTTTATTGTAATTCTCAACAATAGATGAAGTCCATTATTTATGAGAATACCTCCAGGGAGATGGATCAATTGTTTGTTGACTGCCTAGGACTAATTGCTACATTGATACGTTTTGTTCAATGACATATTCCTTACTCCATTTATGTTCTGGTTCTTTTGAAATATGAGGCATGTCTACCATTTGTAGATAATACCCTAATCAGCTTCTCCTTCTAGAGGATCATTTGTCTCTGAGAGTGTATTGAGTTTACTTGTTATTGCTGATATTATTGGATTAAAATTGTTGGAACTAGTTTTGCTAAATGAGTAAAAGCATTTGTTGTTATATGTGGTTCATGAAATTTCCTAATTTTGTTTCTTGCCATTTCATTTTTTCAGGTTTACCAAAACAAAAGTGTAGCAAAATGTCCACTAATAATGTGTACTTTATGTTTAGCAAGGAGTTTAAAAAAGAGAATAAAGTTGCTGACTTTACTGACATGAGTAGGGAGTGCGCAAAAGCGCGGAGGGCTTTGAGTGTTGATGAGAGGAAAGTATACATTGATAGAGCCAAAGAAGGAAGGCTCGAGAGCAAGAAGGGCACCTCCACCTGCTCTTTTCCATCACGATGCTCGTTGAACAAATTTTCCAAGCTTGTAGCATTTGTGAACTCCAACGAAATTATGTAGTATGGTGATGACCAGCTGAGCAAGTATAGGTGTAACCTCATGTGGTGGCTGGTCAACCATGAATTGAATATCGCCAAAGATGTTGCTTTGGGACTCCTAACTCCTCCAGCAACCCAAAGGAAGAGAAGGAAGACATGAGCATTATTGTTAGATGCTGATTTTTTCAATTATTTTGACACTTTTGTTACTTAGGATTCAACCCAATTTTTTTGATGTGCTGTATGTTTGTAAATAATTTGTAAATAATGGAAGTAAAGTTGACTGAAGGATATGGGATTAACACAAAATATATTATTTATAACATACTTTGTATGGGCATTTACAAGTGCTTCAAGGATTTTACAAGTGCCTTTAAGTGCATTTACAAGTGCTTCAGGGATTTTAAGTCATTTCTATTACCATTCCACATATGAAAATTACCATTCGTTAAGTGAAAATTACCATTCCTGAAGTGAGAATTACCATTGGTTCTAGGGTTCCTTTTTTACTTCTTCAAGCATGTTTTATAAAACCCAAAAAAAAAATTGAACTTTCACAAATTCACAAGTGAAAATTACCATTTGTGAAGTGAGAATTACCATTGGTTTTGCAGGGTTCCGTTTTTTTTTTACTTCTTCAAGCATGTTTTGTAAAACCCCAAAAAAAATGAACTTTCACAAAACCTGAAGTGAGAATTACCATTGGTTCTGCAGGGTTCCGTTTTTTTTACTTCTTCAAGCATGTTTTGTAAAACCCCCCAAAAAAATGAACTTTCACAAATCCACAAGTAAAAAATTACCATTCGTGAAGTGAGAATTACCATTGTTTCTGCAGGGTTCCGTTTTTTTTTTTTTAACTTCTTCAAGCATATTTTGTAAAACCCAAAAAAAAAATGAACTTTCACAAAACCTGAAGTGAGAATTACCATTCGTGAAGTGAGAATTACCATTCCTGAAGTGAACTTTCACACCAAAATTCTCACTTCATGAATAGTAATTCTCACTTCACGAATGGTAATTCTCACTTCAGGTTTTGTGAAAGTTCATTTTTTTTAAGCTTTTACAAAACATGCTTGAAGAAGTAAAAAAGGGACCCTGCAAAACCAATGGTAATTCTTACTTCAGGTTTTATGAAACTTCTTTTTTTTTTTTGGGTTTTACAAAACATGCTTGAAGAAGTTACAAAACGGAACCTTGCAGAAACAATGGTGATTCTCACTTCACGAATGGTAATTTTCACTTGTGGATTTGTAAAAGTTCTTTTTTTTTTTTGGGTTTTACAAAACATGCTTGAAGAAGTAAAAAAGATACCTTGTAGAACCAATGGTAATTCTCACTTCAGGAATGGTAATTTTCACTTCAGGTTTTGTAAAAGTTCATTTTTTGGGGGGTTTTACAAAACATGCTTGAAGAAGTAAAAATATGGAACCCTGCAGAAACAATGGTAATTCTCACTTCACGAATGGTAATTTTCACTTGTGGATTTGTGAAAGTTCAGTTTTTTTGGGTTTTACAAAACATGCTTGAAGAAGTAAAAAAAGGACCCTGCAGAAACAATGGTAATTCTCACTTAAGCAATGGTAATTCTTGCTTCACGAATGGTAATTTTCACTTGACGAATGGTAATTTTCATATGTGGAATGGTAATGGAAATGACTTAAAATCCCTGAAGCACTTGTAAATGCACTTAAAGGCACTTGTAAAATCCTTGAAGCACTTGTAAATGCACTTAAAGGCACTTGTAAAATCTCTTGAAGCACAAGTTAAATGCCAATACAAAGTATGTTATAAATAATTGAAAAAAATCAATCTTTAACAATAATGCTCATGTCTTCCTTCTCTTCCTTTGGGTTGCTGGAGGAGTCAAGAGTCCCAATGCAACATCGCTGGCATTATTCAATTCATGGTTGACCAGCCACCAAATGAGGTTACACCTATACTCGTTTACCTCATCATCACCATACTGCATAATTTCGTTGGGTTTCCAATTGTGCAACCAGATCAACACATGAACGCCACAGTCTTGCCTACAGAACAGAGGAACACACCAATTAACAAATCTACAACAACCTAGCATTTTTTATTATCTGTCACGGATGACACTCACAAATTTGGCTGTTGTGGAACGGGTGGCCAACTAATTTCTGGTCTTCGCATCTTGGCTTTGTCATTTGGTTTCACAAGTTCAATGATCTCTTCAAAAGGATCCCTCTATAAACAACACACATGCATTAATTGCATAAGAAAATATAAATATACAAACAGTCCAAAAATCACATCAATTATATACACATCCAAAAATTATGAATCATGACTCATTTCAAAACTCTGGATGTGTACTAGTTTACTGAAAAAGTTTCATAGTCTAACTCTCTATTTTTCCCTATGTTGAAGAACTCACATATAGATTGGGGGAATTTTTATAGCATTTAACAGATTTATGGGTGACCTTTGAGAAATCACATCAATTATATACACATCCAAAAATTATGAATCATGACTCATTTTAAAACTTTGGATGCATACTAGTTTACTGAAAAAGTTTCATAGTCTAACTCTCTATTTTGCCCTATATATGTTGAAGAACTCACATATTCATAGCTAATACAAGCATATAGATTAGTGATCTACTAACTACTTTTACGCATACTTGCCATGTTCTTCACATGGAACTTACCTTGGGATTGGGAAGAGCCCTCCTTCTCCTTATGTGAGTTATATACATCTCTTAACACATGATTAATTGCATAAGAACATATAAATATACAAACAGTCCACAAGTTATAATATATTAAGCCAAATAACAACAACAAAAATGGCTTCTTTAATTTAATTCTCCACCTCCACTAGCTTATTCCTGCCCTTATAATTGCTTGATCCTATGGTTGGTACATGGAAGAAGGGTGAGATTTAGGGAAATTTCAGTAGTAAATCATCAACTCAATATATAATATGCAGTATACTAGGCATGAAAATGGCCAATATAAGAACAACACTTTATAAGCACATACACAAGGGTATGACACAAATTCAAGCAAGGATATTACATGTTCAAAGGCCTTATTATATTACGGCATCTATGACAAATAAACATGCAAGCAACCAAACACAAAGTACATTAGAGTAAGTTTCATTACCTCTTAAAGATTTTCCTTTTTTACCTACTCCTTTGCTTTGCCTCCTCTTTGGTCTTGATGGCGAATATCAAACCTTATTGATTGTTCATGCAGGGACAAATTAATATGCACATTTCTATACTTATTTTTGTGTAAATAATCTTTCCAAATATCTTAACTCATTTTTTCTAGCACTTAACTTTATTCACTTTTTCTTATTTCTAACTCACTTCTACCTTGACTTTAAATTACTTCCTCATCCCTCTTTTAAGTTCATTGGGGCATTTCAATTCACCAAAGATTTAACTACCTGTAGCTAAAAGCTATATAATGTGCAAAGCAGGGGAGGAAAATATAGCACTCACGAACTTGACATCATTGCTTCAAATCATAGCATAGGAACCTTTAAACTTCTTATATCTATAGTTTATCAACTTGGGACCTTCAAACATTAGATATTTTCATCCTTAGTAATCAAAATTTAGCTAACTCTCTCAAACAGATTGGGCCAAGAACAAAAACAGCAGAGAAAATAGACCACAACAAAAACAGAGAAGGAGAATGAGGGCTTGGAACTAATGGGATGAGGAAGATATCTGACGGCAGTGGCGAACACGGCGACAGCAGCGGCGGTGATGGCAGTGGTTCAGCGAAGGCTGTGGGTGACGCTAGGGCAAGGCTTCATCGAATGTGAATGAGAATGAAGCTTTGAATCTGAATGTGAATGTTTTGAGCAAAAAATCTGAATGTGAATGTGAATGAAGACAAATTACTAAGGGGTAGTGTGGTCTTTTCCCACGAAATTGCATAATCCTAAAAAGTTCTTATCACCTCTCAGTCTTTTTACAAATTCGGAGGACTTCTGGGGTTTTGCAAATTCATCTGGTATTTTAATGGAATTTTCCCTTAAAATTATGAAAATATTATCACAAGTTGTTAAACCATATGTAAACTTGTGAAATTCTTATTAGAATTGGGAATTAACACCTTGCCATTGTAGCAAGTGGTATTTTTTAATTGAATTTGTAAAAATATTATCCGAACTTGTTAAAACCTAATATAAATTTGTTAAACTCATATAAAAAATGTAACATGTTTTTTAAACTTAAAGGGACATTTCTTTTCCGTTTAATTTAGAAAATAGACAAATCAGACTCTCATACCTTTCTAGTACATGAATATTCAGAAAACTTTGTTGTCCTTTAGCATTTTTAAAGTTCTTTTAAAAAAAATCCTAAAAACAAACACTAATATTTTTTTTTTTTGGTAAATAACAAACACTAATAATTAATTAAAGCCACTTATATCTGAGTCTTCAAAATGCTCTTGGGCCCAACACTATTTGAAACCTAGCCAGCTTTATATTTGGCATGTAGTATGTTGTTGGCAACATTGCCATGTTGAATCGGATGTTGGTTGTCTAGATCTCTGCCAACTTTATCGATTTAAAACTACGTAAGAGTGCCAATCTTTTTTTTTTTAATCTTTAACTTTTTAAAAAAATAATTATTTAGGCCTTGTATAATTTTATAGATGAAGCTAAATGACACTCGTTTGAAATTTATTGGCACCTCAAAAGAATATTTATTTATCAGTAAAACTTCAAAATCATGCATTCTCCTTGATCTCCAGCTGTTTCTGCTTCTCTAATTATTGATCTTTTTTATAATACCCTTAATTAATGCTTCGCCTTTTTACTAATTAATGAAAAGGAGTAAATATAGTAAATTATGATTTTGTTTTTGCCAGAAACATAGTGACTTAAATATGATGATTCATGGCTGTTCAAGTAAATAATGTCTTGACATGGTTATTGAAATAATACTACTTTTTCATACACATAGAAATAGATTTTTGAGCAAAATTGTTAATGGTTTGAAGCTATTTGATAAAAATGGTAATTCAGCCAAAATAAAGGCCAATGAGATGTTCAGAAAAATAACAAAAGTGGAAATAAAATAAATGTTCACATAAAATGAAGGAATACACGTGAATACACTAATAGAAAAAGAAAAATGTTTTTTAAACCTCCTCATTTAGATTGTTCATTGCAAGGACGGTTTGAAAAATATGACTAGTGGCATTTTTTTTTAAAAAAAAAATAATAATAACTAGTGCAATAACTTTAAAATAAATTTAAATTTCTAATTTTAATGATTTTATAGACCGATTTCTCATGTACGACAAATCTAACAAGAGAATACGTTGGGGTCGTCGAGAGACAAACGGCATCAAACGAGAGATCTTCACAGCGTCAAAAGAGAGAGAGCGTGCAACGCCGCGAAAAAATCACATTGTACTGCTATTCATTTCAAATAACAAACATAGTTTCATGGACAAATAATGTCACATTCACATTGGCCTTGCAGGACAACAGTTGTACAATCGCAGTTTGTAGGATTTGATTCTTTTCCATACTTCTCCTCAAAAGCAACGATGCAGTCATACACTCCATAGCCACCACAAGTTCCTGATAACATCAGCTTCTCGCGACAAATCTTGGGAGCACCTGACCATTAATACAATAAATATGTTATTAATTGTTTGTTCAACAATGAGGAGCAAAAATCTAGTTAACTAGAGATATGTGTAACTTCATGATTATTAGAGAATAAAAAATATAATAAGTTGGTTGATTTGAAAAAATGGAATTGTTGCGTATGAGAATAAGGAATTAATAATGAATAAGGATCTAATAAGAAGGTTAACACCAAATCAGGATATTTTAAAGATTTGCAGCGCTCAAATATAGAAAATTATAAGTAGGAGATTTGATATATATTAAGCGTCTTGGGAGGTTCTTAGTTGTCATTCTCCATATGAACACGCAGAAACCTTGTGAGTTCTAATATGTGAAATTAACCTTATGTGCTTATGGAAGAGACATAGACACAGATAAGTCAAATATGCTCCAAGAAAAAGAGAGAAATGTAATGAAGATGTGAGAATTTCACTTATTAAACACACACACACACACACAAAAACCCTTCGGTTGATCTTATAATAAGAACATGTTAATTACTGTGTGTATGTGTATATATATATATATAGATTAAGGAATTCAACTAACCAAAATTAATTAATGTTTCTGAACTAGTCAAAAAGTTTGAAACATTAATTTTTTGAAAGTGGGCTTAATGAAGTTCATTAAACAATATGCATTAGATAATTTATGGAGTATGAAAACAAAAATTGTATTTAAGAAATAAGAATTAATATTTTACATGATTTGTAGAGGTGGTCTTGTAATAATAAAAACTATGGAGCAAGGTCTTATAATAAAGACCAAAGGAAGTAATAAACAGGCAAGAGAGGGGGAAAAAAAGCGGCATATTAATGGAAGAAAGAAGCATACCATGAACATGAGAGTAATGGCTAGAAAAAGGGATAATGACTAGAAATAGAGTAAAAGTAGCTGCTAACTTCATTTTAATATTATGTGAAGATGATGGGTGCTTAATTATAGTTATAGGTAAGGTCGTCAAACTCACTATTTTAAACAAATTTGTGACAGTGACGTGAAATTGTATCATGAACTTGAATTGTAAACTCAAAAGAGTTTACTTTTATCAATAAATAAATAAATAAATATAGTGTATAATTAAATAATTAGAATATAAAAATGACAAAAAATTGATGTAAATATATTTTAAATCCAAATAATTAAAATTAAATCATCAACATTTATAATTTCTCATACTTCACAAAAGAAATTCTTATAAAATTCATATATAAAGCTAATGAGTATGATCGAATCCAAAATGTTAGCATGAATTTAAGAGGAAATTAACACAATTTTATAAGTTAGAACATAAAAGCGGTAAACTCAATATATAAACTTGCGAGTTCAATTGAGTTTACAACTAACACAAATTTATTAGTTGACTCGACATGATTGTGTAAGTTAAAAATGTAAAAATAGTCAACTCAGATAGTCAACTCACGAATTTGACAATAATGATTGTTACCATGCTATTAAGACCAAACCTAGTCAACTTGACGGTCAAATGAACAGGTGAACCCCATCCCTTAACAGATTCGGTTAAAAGTTTTGGACTAAACCCTAAACCAATCGGATGCAAATTTAGATTTTTTATCCTTTATTAAGCTTAAAAAGATATAATTTTCTTTTCTTTTTTTAAATAAAAGAAATCCATTGTATTGTGTTTTAAAATTTGTCAAAAAAAATTGATTTTTTTTTTTGGGAAAAGTTGCCTCAATAAAGCTCATTAACAAAAGTAAGGGTTTAGGGAACTATGGAGCTAGTATTAAAAAAGGGTATTTTAGAAAAGGAATTATAAACGTTTACAAAAAAAAAATAAAAAAATTTTGAGGGTCATATTATAAAAATAGTGATGTTTTTATGATGAAGACCAAAGGAAGCATAAAAAGCTAAGGAAAAAGGAAAATTGAAGAAGCTAGTTAATATTAATGGAAGAAAGAAGCATACCAGCATGAGCTTGAATGAAATGGCCAAAGAAAGACAGAATAACTAGGAATAATAGAGTGAGAGCAGCTCCTAACTTGACCATTTGTACGTTATATCTTATGTGGGAAGATGATGGGTGAGTTGGGACTATTGCATTCGGGTATTTATATGAGACTTTTAGTAACCGATTTGAAAAAATAATTAAATTGGTTCTGACTATAATCTATGAGTTACTTTTGACCATTTTGAGCCAAAAAAAAAGAGTTACTTTTGACCATGAAAAAGAAAAGGGAGTTTCTGTCTCTATATGTAACCGAATTCTTGAATTCAAAACATGTGTCCACTAAAATATTATTAAAACTTAGCTAATTATCCATGTTTATCCACATATTGCAAAAAAATTTGAGAAATCAATCACACTATTTATTGATAAACTTTTTTATTTAAAAATATGTATTGATAAACTTAATTAACTATGGAGATTGAAGTTAGTTTGTTGAAGAAGTGTTTAGGTCGGATAAGAGTGGTGCCGTACTACTATAGAGTCTTACATATATAACGCTTAATAAGCAATGGTTATAGGAAATAAGCATCACATATGTCAAGGAAGAGTTCGAGCAAGATTATATAATGCTAATACTCAACGGTTAAATATATGCACCGTTATGTATTGAAAGATGAAATTTGAAAAAACCAAAACATAATGGTTGTAGTTATTAACTGTCATGTATTGACCGACAAAAATGACCTTTTTACAAAACAATGATCATGTTGTTAGTTTTCAATGTATGTTTTGATGATAACTGACCATTATAAACAGAACAAGACTTATGATCCAAGCCAAAATGTTTTTTACTTGTTCAAATTTTGGATCATATCAATCTATCTCATCTACTGTCAAATTGACTCGAGCCTAGGATATCAGACTTGAGTCAATCCTTATATGACTTAAGCCCGAATGACATGTTGACTCAAGCCACATATAGCAGACTTGAGTTTTGACATAAACTCAAGCCAGCATCAAGTGACTCAAGCCAAATGGCTGCAAACTTAAAATGTTTTTCAAGAATCTAAATATTGGCTTACTTGAGCTTAAGACCTATGACTTGAGCCAGGAATTTGACCGTTATATTCAAATAAACTTTTAACTCAAGCCAGCACTCATTGCCTCAAGTTAGAAAGAAGTTTTCAAATAGTTTTTCAAAAGAATTTCTCAGCTTCTGACTCAAGCCATTATTTTGAGACTTGAGTTTTGACCTAAACTCGAGCCACGCCCTGTTGACTCGAGTTGACGTCTATTAGAATCATCTTCGGTCAAATATTCAAATGAAGATTAACTCAAGCCACTTTTTTGGTGACTCGAGTTTACCCCTAAACTCGAGCCAAGGTTGGTTGCCTCAAATTAAGCATCTTCACGATCTTCTTGTTTGTATTTTCAAAGTGAAATTGACTCGAGCCAAAAGTGTTTAACTCAAGCCAACTCTTATCTGTTTGAAAATCCCCGTGTCCCAATCTTTTCATTCACTAAGATTGATTTTAATACTTCATATTATTTCTCATTACTATTCCTAACTATGATTAAACACTTTGTTAATGAGTTTCAAATGATCTTAATATAGACTAACGCCGATTTGGGATAAAGCAATGTTTTGTGTCAGAACATTAAATGCCCTTATCTATTTGAGACACAATCACAGCAACCATACCTCTGAGCAATCAAAAGACATTTCTGGCAAGCCAAACTTCATTCTAATTGTTGTGTCTCAACAGTCAAAAGCAAAAGGAATAAAAGAATGTTGAAGATGACGATTACTCCTAGAACATTAATGGCGAAAGTCTATCAAGCTTCAATTGTCTAACGGCTACTTTGAAGAGTCACAACGGATAGTCTTCAAGCTTCTATAATGGTTATTAATGTAACCACTATAAATACCAGAAGCATTGAATTAGGCAACTACGAAAACTCTGCGCATTCAATTCAAGCTTATTGTAATATGATGTTTCATTTAATATCTTCGGATATCTTTGTACTTCAGTGATTATTATTCATCTACTCTGTGAGAGAGTTTTTAAACACTTATTTGAATACTTGCTTAGTTGTTAAATCTTAAGGTTATGGAACCTTAAGTGTGAGTGTAGGATTACAACTTGTAAGGGGGAGTGAGTCTAAGTGTGAAAGGATCATCCTGAGTACTGTAACACCCCATTTTTCGAAAGCAGAATAAGATAACATTATCAGAGTAGAGCATTGGAGCAATTTAAAAGAGTGAGTAACTGATAAGTATGTGGCTACAAACTAGCTGCAGTGTATCTGATCGGGTATAATATTAGCGGTACATTTATCGCAATATTTCAAAATAATATACAACCCAAAAATAAAATTCCGGCCAAGTCTTCACGTGTGCTACTTACCCTTGTCATCAGCCCTCGGTCCTCCAGACCCTGAAGCTATGGTAAGCGCTGAGGTCTGATACACATTGGACCTTAGGTAACAGTTAACCTCATGCTCAAGTATGACAAAATATGTATGACAGATATTCATAACATTACAGCATTAACCAATACATAGCACACAGCAGATGTAAGGTTACAACAATACATAAGCATACAGCAGATGTAATGTCAACACAACAACAGTACATAGCACACAACACATGTAAAGTCAACCACGTTTGCACTAACCAGTGCCACGATAGCTCCTCGTGTCCTCAGCGCTAGGAAAACTCAACGGCATTATCAAGACTATAACCTGTATAAAACTGAATGTATAAACAATTGCCTCAGACAGAGTCCTAGCCATGGTGCATGACCCAAGACCAAGTCTTGTCCATGACTCTATGAAATAATCTATCACATATAAGCATACAATAAGCATCAGAGTTAAAATTACAGTACACGTTCGTACCGTAGTCCGTAGAGTTTAGCAGTACGTTCGTCTGTGGGTACGTTTCCTCAGATAGCCTATAATAGTATCACCATATTATTCCTTTATGAATAGTATCCTAAGAGGTAGTTTAGCCACTATTGACCCTTTTTACCCCTAGTGGATTTATTATTTCATTTATACCCCTTTATTTCTAAAAAAACGCTGATTTAGCATTTCTGGGCAGAATTTTCGCTAACTTTGAAAAATCATTATTAATTCCAAACAAATCGAAATGAGGTTCCATAAAATTCCTCAGAAACCTTAGCATGTCTATTTTTAAGGAAAAATAATGGTGTTCTCTAGAAACATGGGAATTATTCTTAGTTTTACATTTTGCAACCCTTTCCCAGAATTTTTCCAGAAAACATGACCTAACTTCAAGAATTTTTATCTCCTTCTACAGACCTCTTATTGATACACATTTTATATCAATGGAAATCTATACATGTCTACTATAACCATGAATTATTTCATAATTTTTGAAGATAAATTTACACATAAAAGAATACCCTCTATCTGACTGATTCCAATAGCCCAACAAACCCAAAAATTCCCTATCTTACTCTAACTTGTTCCATTAATCCCAAAAATTATTTCCCAACATATTTTTATCTCGTTAGGCATCTTTCAATGCAATGAGGCCTAAAAACAATCATGGGAATTTATTTTACTATTTCCTAGATTAAACTAACATTTTACTAAAAATTAAAAAGCTAAAAAAAAAAACTAAAGCTAAAAAATTAGAGACTTACCATTGAAGACCTTGCTTCTCCTTCTTAGCTCCAAGAGAACTCTCACTCTCTTAATCAAATGATTAGAGAAGCTTTTGGTGATGGTGTGAAGAAATGTGAAGGAGGGGTTAGCTATTTATTGGGAAAAATCACGGACACAAATGGAAATTAATTGTGACCAAAATTCACCCTAGCCCTTGGATGGAAAATCACTTTTTGAAACTCAATCCCCACCCCTCATGGCTTGGTCGACATGCATAACCCAATCAGGTAATTTGTTGTTCTTTTAATTATTCAAATATCTTGTATTATTCATGATTAATTATTTCATGAAAGAGAAAGAACAAAATCCTATCCCTCCGTACAGCTGGCCGACATGCTTCTCTAATCTGCTATTTATTGTATTTTTGTTAACAAAATAACAAATAACTCCTTTCTTTAATTGTTGAGTTCAAAACATTGACTTTTCAAAGCTTTAACTTTATTCTTTATCACAACTTCATTCCCTTCTTCCATTTTGTGTACCGCCAGCCCCTATGTCTACTAGTACTTGAATTTGTGTTTTCTATGTGTCTATTATCTAATGATTCAAGCTTCCTATTGTCTCATTTAATTTCATGAGGATTTAGCTTAATTTGGTGAGTAATTAGGACCATTGGATTTGAACAATCTTAGCCATTGATCTTAGTTGCAATTAATCTTAATTCAAGCTAATTTACTCATTAACTTTTTCTAATTCACTTTAATTTACTTAGGTATTTTCATAGCATTTATTGCCTTTTGTTTATTTAATTCCAAGGGAAAATTGGCTAAAATCTAATTAGTAATATACAAAATTTAGAGACAACATATTCTCCTTTATTTATTATGTATTATTTATCACAATTAGTACTTATGATAAATAGAAATTTCAGGGCATTACAGGTACAAAGTGCGTAATTGTAACTATGATCAAGAGTTAGTGAAAAATCCCAAGGTGCTTGGGGACTAGACGTAGGTTGAGGAGTTAGACCGAACCAATATAATCTCTCTGTGTTCATTTCCTCTCTTTCTATCTCTATTCTTGTATTCTTGAGCGTATTGCGAAAAGATTATTATAGTCACTTATTCACCCCCTCTAAGTGATATTCCACTTTCACATGTAATACTTCCAAATAATTTGTCTTCTCAACTTTATATGAGAAAAAACAAATACATAAAGGTTATAACAATTAATCATAAAATATGATTCCTAAATACTTAACGATTAAAAATAATAACCGTCATACAAAAGAAGATAGGATTCCAAAAAAAAAATATTTGACAACACTTAATGGTTGTTCACAAATATCATATTTTGGGGGAAAAAATTATTTGACATTACTTGACAATTGTTCACAAAGAGCCGTTATATATTCTTTAATAATACTTAACCCTTAAAATGATAACTATCATATATAAGAATGTAGGATTTTGAAAAATATCAAATATAAGGAAGCAGGATTCTAAACAAATTTATTCGATAAATACTTGACAATTCTTTACCCAAAAAAATTGTAACGTATTCCTTAAGAATACTTGATGGTTAAAAAAGATAATCATCATATATAAGAAGGTGGGATTCTAAAAAATATCAAATATAAGGAGGCGGGATTTTGAAAAAAAAAATATGTGACTATGATATCCTGAATTTTGGGCCCAAAAACTTAGGGGTAAGCCTGTAATAGGCAAATAACTAAGCCCAATTCAAGAAGTGTGACAATTGTTATGACAAGAATTTCCCTTGACGCTGGCAGACTAGATTTTCTAGAGGGCAGGCAGTTTGTGATGTGCCTTTGACTAACCAAATGGTATTCAATGACCCTGAAACTTGGTAGGATTTTGGTAGAAATCCTAAGATTTAATTGGATACATAATATGGGTCAATTGGACTTGTATACCATGAATTATGAATTTTTGAAGTTAGCCCTAGAATTTGAAACATAATTCTGGGCATCGTGTACAAAATGTTAATTCTGGAATAGTTGGTGTGTGATTTATTGTAGGAGGCATTTTTCCCTCAAAATAGACTTCTTATGGTCAAAAATACTTTGTGTTAGTTCTCTATGGGTTTTGATGATCACTGACAATTGTAAATCCAAAATGAAGTTTTGTCTTGGTAAGTTGAAAAACTTACTGTCAAGACAAAACTCAAGTTTTGGTTTCAAAACTCGAGTTTTGGGTTTGACAAAGAGCTGCTCAATTTTTCTAAATATGAAAAAACTCAAGTCTCTTTTGGAAACTCTAGTTTTGAACTTTATAGAGAGCACTCAGTTTTTCATCTCAAGACGAAACTCGAGTTTCAGTTTGGAAACTCGAGTTTTGGCTTATACAGAGACTTCAAAATGTTTTCAACTAAAGACAAAACTCAAGTCTTGGATTGGAAACTCGAGTTTTGCCCATACAAAGAGTCTCTAAGTTTTAAATCCAGTTTTGCGCCAAAATCTCATAAACTCAACATTACTTCAAGCTTTCCAAAGTTTTCTCTGAGTTAAGGGAAAACTCGAGTCTTGGTTTCAAAACTCGAGTTTTTGACTTGACTAAGTATTTTCAATGTTTTACATAGGTTTTGAAAACTGGAGAGTGATCTGGCTCAAAATCTTCAAAGTTTTCATTTAAAAATGAAAACTCGAGTTTCACTTTGAAAACTTGAGTTTCAGCCAGACAGAGAGATTTCAATGTTTTCATCGTTTTCACTCTTAAAGTAAAAACTTGAGTTTTGGTTTCAAAACTCGAGTTTTGGCCAGGCAGAGAGGCCTGAACTTTTCTTAGTTTTCATGTTCAAATGAAAACTCGAGTTTTGATCAGACCCAAAGTCTTGGAACTTTTCTCAATGTTTTCACATTGAAGTGAAAACTCGAGTTTCACTTTGGAAACTCGAGTTTTGATCAAACAAAGAGCTTAAGTTTTTTCAACGCTTTGAAAACTCAAGTTTTAATTTGGAAACTCAAGTTTTTATGTTTTGGACTCCCACATGCTATATTCATTAAAAGTCCAAAACTCGAGTTTTGGTTTGGAAACTCGAGTTTTGAGTTTTACTTAAACACTGGTCCAAAAGCTCAAAACACGATCTTGCTCTCTCGAAGAAGAAAACTCGAGTTTAGAGTTTAAAACTCAAGTTTGGTCTTAAGAGCATAGTTGAAAACTCGAGTTTCCATCGCTAAGTTTGAAAATTGAAGTTTACGATTTTGCAAATGCTTTATGTTTGATCCCAATACTTTCCAGTATTAATCTTCTATATTCACATCTATGTTTAACCACTTTGTTAGTGAGTTTCAGATGATTTAGAAGAGGTTTAATGAAGGTTTAAAACAAAAGCAAAAGGTGATGTCAGAACATTAATTGCTAAGCCCAGAAAGTTGCACATTTCTGGCTAATCCATCTGCACACGCCTACAAAGAATTAAAGAATGATTTCTACTTCCAGCAGCAACTACTCCAACGGATTTATTTGCAGAAAGTCAACTCTGAAACATTGCCCAGCTGGATTAAGTGGAAATTAGAGAGAGAAGGTGCCTAAACCACTTCCTAACCTTGACACAACTTCTCCAACGGATCTATTAGGAAAGCAACGGTCATTTAATGATCTTTGAGTATAAATAGAAGAGCATTCAAGTCTTTCCAACAACTACAACAACTGAAAACGCATAAGCATTCAAGTTCTTCAACTACCTTCTTGTTTTCACTTGTATTCTGTCCTTTGACATTAAGCTCCAGTGTTTATCATTATCTACTCTTAGAGAGAATTTCTGATTGTAAATCATTTATTGTAAAGAACCACAAGTCAGGGGACTTGGTGGTTAGGTTCATTGATTACAACTTGTAAGGGGGAGTGAGTTCTAGTGAGAGAATCACTTCTTAAGTGCAGAGTGTGTAATCATTGATATAGTGGAAAATCCCTGAGAGTCTGGGGACTGGATGTAGGTCAGTTTGTTAGGACCGAACCAGTATAAATCCTTGTGTCTTGCTATTCTTCCTCTGGCTCTATTCTGCCCTATTTTACCGTCTGAAAAACAGAACAAATTCGTCCAATTTCTAAAATACCCAATTCACCCCCCCTTCTTGGGTATTTGGCTCCGCTTTTCATTTGGTATTAGAGCTTGGTCTTCTCATAAGAGCTTAACAACTTGAGAAGGATCATTATGGTGGGAATTCTACCCGATGGAGCCTCAATCAACAGACCTCCTGTCTTCAAGGGAGAACACTACTCGTTTTGGAAAGCTAAATTCAAAGTGTTCGTGATGGCAACAGAGTATGGGCTCTGGAGAATCTTTGAAAGAGGAGATTATGTGCCCTCGTCTGTAGAAGATGGTGTGAGAGTTCCTAAACTATAAGAAGAGTACGACGACAATGATAAAAGGAATGTCACACTTAATAGCAAGGCCGTTCTTTTGCTCCAAAGTGCTCTAAGTCAACAGGAGTATTTTCGTATTTTCACCCTACCATCTGCAAAGGCCATGTGGGATGCCTTGGAAATTGCTCACAAAGGAACTGCTGGTGTTAAGTAGAATCATGTCAACACTCTCATGACCGAGTACGATCTCATGCGCATGAAGCCTGGTGAATCAATTGGTGAATTTCAGTTGAGATTCACTCATTTGATTAATCAACTCGCTGCCTTGGGGAAGGAGTACGATCAAACAGTTCAAGTGAGGAAGATCCTGAACATCCTCAACAAAGAATGGGAAGCCAAGGTCACCGCCATTGAGGAAGCAAGAGGAGATTCAATGGCATCAATGGCTGCTCTCTTTGGAAGTCTTTCTGAGTATGAGGCCAAGCTCAAGTTCAAGAAGGGACTTGATGAGGTTCATGGCAAAAACAAAGGCATCGCTCTCAAGGCTGCAAAAGAAGATAAAGAATTAGACGAAGAGGATGAAGACGATGATGAGGAGATAGGCATGTTGGTCCGAAGATTTAAGAAATTCTACAAGAAAGACCAAGGCTTTAAGAAACTACACAAGGGTAGCTCCAGTTATGAAGCAAAGAAGCCCATCATATACTACGAATGTCAAAAACCTGGTCACATCAAATTGGAATGCCCCCAACTGAATAACAACAAGGACAAAGAAAAGAAGAAGTTCAGCAAGTACAAGAAGAAGGCCTACGTTTCTGACATTTGGGGTGACAGCTCTTCCGATGAAGATGATGAGGATGAGGAAGAGAAAGTGAATATATGCTTGGTTGCTGAAGAAGAAGAGCAACATTCTGCAAATGATGAGGTATATGATTCTAAACCATCCTATGATGAACTATTTGCTGAATATCTTCTTGTGCAATCTGAGTTTGAAAAACTTGTTGACAAATATTTGAACTTGAAAAGAAAAAACACAACTCTTGAATTACAAGTTCAAAAACTCTCTTCTCCTGAAATTTCTGCTTGCGAAAATTGTCCTGATTTGGAGAAAAAGAATTCACATCTTACTAAGGCACTTGAGAAATTCACTAGAGGAAGTGAAATGCTCAATGTCATTTTGAAACAACAAAGATTTACAAATGACAGATCAGGAATTGGTTACAAACCTGATTTTGATAAAAAAGAAAGGGAAGAAGAAGAGTGGTGAAAGATCTTATATGAACTATTTTAGAAAATCAGTACATTCTTCAAACCCGTTTGCACACTGCAATTACTGTAATAGGAAGGGTCATTCTACTTCATCATGCTTTCACAGAAAAGAAAGAAAAGTGAAACCGTTTGGGAATTATCAACGGGTACCGAAAGGAACATATGTTCCTAAGGTCCAATCTAACCCCAAAGGACCCAAGAAAAGATGGGTACCTAAGAGTTGATCCTCTGTGAATTATAGGTATGTCTTAGAGCATCGAAGCCCAACAAATGGTGCATTGACAATGGATGCTCAAGACACATGACGGGAGACCAATCCAAGTTTGTCTTAATCGAGCCCAAAGATGGTGGCAAGGTGACTTTTGGTGGAGATCAATCTGGAAAGATTGCTGGAATTGGTGAAATTGGCAACAATGAAGGACCACTCATCAAAGACGTATACCTTGTGGAAGGACTTTGCAACAACCTCCTCAGTGTAAGTCAAAGCACTGATAAAGGATCTTGATTCCGAGGAGTGCTTGATTGTGAAAAAGGATCTTCTCCCTTTAGAAAATCTTAAATCAAAAGCCTTATTTAGAACACCTAGAGATGGCAATTGTTACACTCTTAACCTCTCTAACAATGCTTCAATTTCTGAAAAATGTTTTGTAAGCAATTTGAGTGAGTTGGTTGTGGCACAAACGATTAGCTCATGTCAACATGTCTCAACTTGACAAGTTGCTCAAAAAGGATTTGGTGATTGGCATTCCCAAACTTAGTTTAAAAAAATGATTTGACTTGTGAAGCATGTCAAAAGGGAAAACAAACTAAATCATCTTTTAAAACAAAAAATGAAATCTCTACCAATAGACCACTACAATTACTACAAATGGATCTTGTGGGTCCAGCAAGGGTGAGGAGCCTTGGTGGTAATCTATGCACATTGGTTATTGTAGACGATTTCTCAAGATTTTGTTGGACCATATTCTTGTCGTTAAAAGATGAAACATTTGATCAGTTTGTTGTGTTTGCCAAAAAGGTCCAAAACGAGAAAGGTGTATCTATTTCAGGGATTAGAACTAATCATGGAAGAGAATTCGAAAACAATGCATTTGCTGAGTTATGTGACAACATGGGGATAGACCACAACTTCTCAGCCCCAAGGACTCCTTAACAGAATGGTGTTGTAGAAAGTAAGAATCGAGTCCTCACCGAGATGGCAAGAGCTATGCTAAATGAGAACAACACTTCCCAAGTGTTTTGGGCTGATGCAATGAGCACCGCTTGCTACATCTCAAATCGGGCATATCTTCGGAAGAAGTTGAACAAAACTCCATATGAATTGTACAAAGGAAGGAAGCACAACCTGAGCCATCTGCACATCTTTGGATGTAAGTGCTATGTGCACAATAATGGTAAGAAAAATTTGGGTAAGTTCGATTCAAAAGCTGATGTAGGCATATTTCTTGGATATTCAAATAGAAGCAAAGCCTATGAGTTTTCAATACTAGAACCAGAGTTGTTGAAGAATCTATTCATGTTGTGTTCAGTGAAGAAAAGTTTGATAAACCTTTAAATGATGAAGAAGAAAATGTTTTCAAAAATCAATTCTTTTCAAAAACTACTCCTTCTTTTGTTGAAAATTCTGAAGATGTTTTTGAGGCTGATCCCCAAACTTATATTGAAAATCTAGATCAGTCTCAGCCTAGAGCTTGGAAATATATAAGAAATCATCCTTTAAACCAAGTCATAGGCGATGTAAATCAAGGAGTAAGAACTCGAAACAGTACTTTGAATGAAGTCACATTTTCTGCATTCATCTCACATATAGAACCCTCAAAAATAGATGAAGCCCTTTTAAACAATGATTGGGTGATAGCTATGCAAGAGGAGTTACATCAACTTGACAGAAATCAGGTTTGGGACTTAGTACCTAGACCCAAGGGCCATCCGGTTATTGGAACAAAATGGGTATTTAAGAACAAACGTGATGAATCTGCAATCATTGTCCGAAATAAGGCAAGATTGATTGCAAAAGGTTACAATCAAGAGGAAGGAATAGACTATGAAGAAACTTATGCTCCAGTGGCAAGATTGGAAGCTATAAGAGTTCTTCTAGCCTTTGCATGTGTTAAAGGTTTTAAACTTTTTCAAATGGATGTTAAAAGTGTATTTTTGAATGGTTTTATTCAAGAGGAGGTGTATGTTGAACAACTTCCTGATTTTGAAATTGAACACTACATTGATCATGTTTATCGACTTAAGAAAGCTTTATATGGACTCAAGCAAGCTCCTAGAGCTTGGCATGAGAGATTAAGTCAATTTCTTCTTGATCAAGGGTTTATCAAAGGAAAAGCTGACACAACATTGTTTATAAAAAGAAATAAGTTAAATGAAATTTTGATTGTGCAAATTTATGTTGATGACATAATCTTTGGTGCTACTAATGACGTTTTGTGTGAGGAATTTGCAAAGATTATGCAGGGAGAGTTTGAGATGTCAATGATGGGAGAGCTCAACTACTTTCTTGGGCTACAAATCAAGCAAAAAAAAGATGGAATCTTCATCTCCAAAACAAAATATCTCAATGATTTGTTGAAGAAGTTCGGGATGGACTAATGCAATGGAGCTGACACTCCTATGAGCTCAACCGCTTCATTGGATGCCGATGAGAATGACAAAGATTTCAACATCGCTAGGTATAGAGGAATGATTGGATCATTGCTCTTCTTGACTGTAAGTTGGCCAGACATCCAATTCAGTATGGGAATGTGTACAAGGTTCCAGTCTGCCCCAAAGGAGTCCCATGCTGAGCATGTGAAAAGGATCTTCAGATATCTTGCTGACTCAAAGACACTTGGGTTGTGGTTTCCCAAAGGTCAACCTAAACATTTGGTGGCATATTCAGATTCAAATCATGCTGGCTACAAGACTGATAAGAAGAGCATAAGTGGTCAATGTGAATTCTTTGGCAATTCACTTGTGTCTTGGTTTAGCAAGAAGCAAACTAGTGTAGCTGTGTCTTCTACAGAAGCTGAATATGTAGCTGCCTCAAGTTGTTGTGCTCAAGTACTTTGGCTCAAGCAACAACTTGCAGACTTGGGAGTCAATCTGAAGGAGATCCCAATTTTATGCGATAACACAAGCACAATAAGCTTGGCCAAGAATCCAATTCAACATACTCAGACCAAGCATATTGATGTAAGACATCATTTTATAAGGGATCATGTTTAGAAAAGAGATGTCAAATCATGTTCATCCCAACTCATCTTCAACTTGCTAACATCTTCACCAAACCATTGGCAAAGGAACAATTCAACTTTATAAGAAGAGAATTGGGAATGGTAAATCCCAATGAGTTGTAAGTTCTCTTTTACCCAATGTTAATTTAGGTTTTGATGATTAACTGTTACTAATTTAAGCATCGGAGTGTATAGGTATGTTTTATGCAAAATATGTTTCCAAATTAGAGTTTTTGCTGACAAGAGGAGAAAACTCGAGTTTTAATATCAAAACTCGAGTTTTGACAAAGTGTCGGGGAGAGAGAAGAAAACTTGATTTTTGAAGAAGCTGAAAACTCGAGTTTGTAAGTTGGAAACTCGAGTTTCCATCAGACAGAGAGCAACAAGTTTTGAAGAATCGTGAAAACTCGAGTTTGTAAGTTTAAAACTCGAGTTTTGGTCTGGAAGCTCAAAAGTTCACATTACACTTTTAAAGTCCAAGTTCGCTTTTATTCTTCAAAACTCGAGTTTTGTATGTAAAACTCGAGTTTAGGTCGAGCTTTATATACTTATTTTTTACTTGTTCTTCAAAAATCGCTTCAAAACTCAAGTTTTGCCCTAGCTCTCTCACTTTCTCTCGACTCTCTGTGTCTCCAAAATCCCTCAAACTCTCTGATTCTTCAAATCTCTCCTCAAAAACCCTAAAATGTCTTCCTCCACTTCACCTAAATCTACCCAGAGTGTTCCTAACCCTAGAGAAACTTCCAATTCGTCATCCACTCCTTCTGAACGACCAGTGAGGATGAAAACTCGCTCAACTAGGCTTCGATTTGGTGTCGATAAGTCTGTTCAAGGTGTTCCAGATGTGTCGTCTCCACCAAAGTCATCCACTCCTAAGGCGAAAGGGGTTTCAATCGATGACAGAGCAGAAGGTCGAACAAAAAGGAGACATGACCCTGAGGTTTCACCAAAAGAACGAGGGAAATCGAAGATACTAGACATTCCTAAGCCTCCAAAAGCCAAGAGGTCCAAGAAATCTTCAATTCCAGAAAAGGGTCAAGGCTCGTCTGTGTCTAAGTCTGCTTCTGAGGAGGTTCCTGAGTTTGTTGAGGATGCTATTTCTGAAATCAACAACCATAACTCTGCTCCAGAGGGATTCTCGACTGCTCCTACTCAGATGACTAATGAGGATGCCAACAGGTTTAAGGATTTCTTTGTGAATAAAACCTTTTGTCCCTCTGTATCTGTGGATTTGGCAAGACTAAGGGAGGAGCATAGTCTTGATCTTTCACCCTGTCTCAGAGATTATGAATCTTTCATTTCCCTGTTTGCCTCCTACTCCACAAATCTTGTGAAGATCTTCTACTACAATATGGAGTCAGGCAATATTCTGGATTCTGAAGGACAGTTGGTTGAGAAGAGAGTGACCACTTGTGTCGAGGGTGTGAGATTTACTATATCTGCCTCCATCATCAACAAGATTCTGAAGATTGCCAATCCACCTCCTATCCCAGAAATTCGACTAAGCAACCAAGATATTTTCACTACCCTCTGTCCCAACAAACCTTTCCCTGCCAATCAATCTCATTCCCTCTCTTTCAAACCAGCTGATATAAGCAACATCAATCACATCCTCTGGTACAAATACTCCCGGAACTTCATTCAAAAGGGAGGAAACTTCACACACTTTACACAGAAGGATTATCCCCTTTTTGCTGCATTTGTGAGACAGACCAAGTTTGATCTTGGTCATTGGATCTTCCAAGAGATGATCAAGTTCAAGTTTGCTTCCAGGCGACCTTTTCATATTCCTTATCCTTCCCTGGTGTCTGTTATTCTATTCTACCACAAGGTGTGGTATGTGGGTCCTCCTGATATTATGAAGAAACCAGTGGCATTTGGGAAAAATCAACTCAATTACATGAAGATTGTAGTTGAAGGTGAAGGGTCAGGCCACTCTCAGGCTCCTACTAGATCTCAGACTCAGGCTACACACTCAAGAGCTCAGGAGGCTCAGTCTGCTCCTACTCTCTCTGATTTACCATCTAACTTTGAGTCTCGAGTCAAGAGAATTCTGGATGTAGCCATTGCATCCTTATCCATCAGACTGGAATTTGAAATTGGCAAGTTAGTTGCTGAGGCAAGGAGTGGCAATCATGAGGTGGTAGATGCCTAGGAAGCAATGAGGGTTCAGATTAATGAGTTCAAGGAAAAGTCTGAGAAGAAACACAATGAGCACTTTGATCAGCTGATTGATCTTGATGCCAGGCAGTCCACTCATTTAGTCACCACCATTAACTTGGATACCAAGGTTGAAAAGATACTGAAACATCTTGGCATTGGCTCATCGTCTACCTTTAGCACTACTACAGGTCCTAGCTCATCCTCACCCAAGCCTGAACCTGAAATTTCTTCATTTCCTTCCTTCTCTTTTCCCAGTCCTCCTATACCATCCTCATCTCCTGCATCTACTTCCACACCATCAACTGTGGTACTTCCTTCCCCCTTTACTCCACCAACAGTTGTCCTACCTTCTCCTTTTACCCCAGCTACTGAAATCTTTCCTCATTCTTCTCCTTCTCCTAGTACTCCTACAACTGAGCCCTTCATTCTCAATCCTGCTCCTTCCCAATTTGAAGATGACAAAGGGGGAGAGAAAGAAGCTTAGGAGTTTTTGGGCAACTTTGTGAAGTATGAAAATCTTGGGAGAATTCTTTGTTTTGTGAAGCTTGAAAATGTAGGTGGATTTTGTGTTTTAAGTTTGTACTTGCATTGTATCTTCCTTCTTGAATTTATCAATGACATCTGCCTTTTTGGTGCTTCTTGTTTCTGCTGCTTATCTCTAATATTCCTTGATAATGTGTTTAGTAAAACCAATTTGATTTTTGAACCATGATTTTCAAACTCTTTCAAAATCTTGGAATTTTTTATTTACAAGTGTTGTCATCATCAAAAAGGGGGAGAATGTTAGTTCTCTATAGGTTTTGATGATCACTGACAATTGTAAATCCAAAATGAAGTTTTGTCTTGGTAAGTTGAAAAACTTACTGTCAAGACAAAACTCAAGTTTTGGTTTCAAAACTCGAGTTTTGGGTTTGACAGAGAGCTGCTCAATTTTTCTAAATATGACAAAACTCAAGTCTCTTTTGGAAACTCTAGTTTTGAACTTTACAGAGAGCACTCAGTTTTTCATCTCAAGACGAAACTCGAGTTTCAGTTTGGAAACTCGAGTTTTGGCTTATACAAAGACTTCAAAATGTTTTCAACTAAAGACAAAACTCAAGTCTTGGATTGGAAACTCGAGTTTTGCCCATACAGAGAGTCTCTAAGTTTTAAATCCAATTTTGCGCCAAAATCTCATAAACTCAACATTACTTCAAGGTTTCCAAAGTTTTCTCTGAGTTAAGGGAAAACTCGAGTCTTGGTTTCAAAACTCGAGTTTTTGACTTGACTAAGTATTTTCAATGTTTTACACAGGTTTTGAAAACTGGAGAGTGATCTGGCTCAAAATCTTCAAAGTTTTCATTTAAAAATAAAAACTCGAGTTTCACTTTGAAAACTCGAGTTTCAGCCAGACAAAGAGATTTCAATGTTTTCATCATTTTCACTCTTAAAGTGAAAACTTGAGTTTTGGTTTCAAAACTCGAGTTTTGGCCAAGCAGAGAGGTCTGAACTTTTCTTAGTTTTCATGTTCAAATGAAAACTCGAGTTTTGTTTTAAAAACTCGAGTTTTGATCAGACCCAAAGTCTTGGAACTTTCCTCAACGTTTTCACATTGAAGTGAAAACTCAAGTTTCACTTTGGAAACTCGAGTTTCACTTTGGAAACTCGAGTTTTGATCAAACAAAGAGCTTAAGTTTTTTCAACGCTTTGAAAACTCAAGTTTTAATTTGGAAACTCAAGTTTTGATATTTTGGACTCCCATGTGCTATATTCATTAAAAGTCCAAAACTCGAGTTTTGGTTTGGAAACTCGAGTTTTGAGTTTTACTTAAACACTGGTCCAAAAGCTCAAAACACGACCTTGCTCTCTGGAAGAAGAAAACTCGAGTTTAGAGGTTAAAACTCAAGTTTGGTCTTAAGTGCATAGTTGAAAACTCGAGTTTCCATCGCTAAGTTTGAAAATTGAAGTTTACGATTTTGCAAATGCTTTATGTTTGATCCCAATACTTTCCAGTATTAATCTTCTATATTCACATCTATGTTTAACCACTTTGTTAGTGAGTTTCAGATGATTTAGAAGAGGTTTAATGAAGGTTTAAAGCAAAAGCAAAAGGTGATGTCAGAACATTAATTGCTAAGCCCAGAAAGTTGCACATTTCTGGCTAATCCATCTGCACACGCCTACAAAGAATTAAAGAATGATTTCTACTTCCAGCAGCAACTACTCCAACGGATTTATTTGCAGAAAGTCAACTCTGAAACATTGCCCAGCTGGATTAAGTGGAAATTAGAGAGAGAAGGTGCCTAAACCACTTCCTAACCTTGACACAACTTCTCCAACGGATCTATTAGGAAAGCAACGGTTATTTAATGATCTTTGAGTATAAATAGAAGAGCATTCAAGTCTTTCCAACAACTACAACAACTGAAAACGCATAAGCATTCAAGTTCTTCAACTACCTTCTTGTTTTCACTTGTATTCTGTCCTTTGACATTAAGCTCCAGTGTTTATCATTATCTACTCTTAGAGAGAATTTCTGATTGTAAATCATTTATTGTAAAGAACCACAAGTCAGGGGACTTGGTGGTTAGGTTCATTGATTACAACTTGTAAGGGGGAGTGAGTTCTAGTGAGAGAATCACTTCTTAAGTGCAGAGTGTGTAATCATTGATATAGTGGAAAATCCCTGAGAGTCTGGGGACTGGATGTAGGTCAGTTTGTTAGGACCGAACTAGTATAAATCCTTGTGTCTTGCTATTCTTCCTCTGGCTCTATTCTGCCCTATTTTACCGTCTGAAAAACAGAACAAATTCGTCCAATTTCTAAAATACCCAATTCACCCCCCCTCTTGGGTATTTGGCTCCTCTTTTCACTTTGGAATCATCATAATTGGATATTTGTACAAAGAGATATGAATTTTCAAAGTTGGATTGTAACCAAGTTGTAACTAATGGCATAATCATAGTTTCACGACGGTTCAACGGCAATTTGGTAAATTAACTCTCCAAACCGCCTTTTACTCTTAAAGATCATATATTTCGCTTCCAAATGCTCATTCCATTCATCCACACATAGCTCCACACCTCTCACAAACCGAAATCACACCAAGGAAGAATAAGAAGAAGCAAATATCCAAGAAAACCAAGGTAATTTATCACACAACGGACTTGTAACCTCTAGTCTTTCCCTCCTCCTACTTCTTAATCACAAAACCCTCTCTTCTTCAATGGTTTTGGTGATCTAGAAGAAAGTTTGAAGGGCCAAGGGAGGAAGGAATCTTGAGAAATTTACCGAACAATGATCGAGGTAAGCGATACTAAGCCTACTGGTTGTGCATTAGAGTTTACTAGTGATTTCTCTAGTTTTCTGTGGATTTCGCTGATTAGCGGTTCTGTTTGATTCTCTAAAGTTGATTAACATGTGTATATAGTCTAAATAACAAGATATAATATGGTTAGGAACCGGAATCAGAGTGTTTGCAAAGTGAAAATTTCAAAACTTTGATCATAAGAGGTCCTAGGTTCGATTAGGCACAAGGCAGACCATGGAGTTGGAATTTGGCCATTTTTATGGTTCCATTGTGTTTAACACGAAAAGATATGTAGGGTAGAGTAGGGAGTTGTAATATTTTGGAAGCTCCAGGATTGAATTGTATTGAATTCCTAAAAACTTCCTTGAAAATTTTGTGCAGGCAGTAAGTTTGTAATGAATTCTTGCGACAGTAAATGATGTCTAATTTCAATGAAATTTCTCAGGATTAAAGTAGACATAATGAGCTTTAATTTTATAGGTCATTTGTTGAATTTAGACCTATGTATAATGAGATATGAACTTTTGAAAATAACCTATGATTCTGGAAAGCAGATTGGGCAACAATCACTGTATAATTAAACCTAGATTGATATGCATATGACTGGTTGTTGAAAGCATTTTTCCTTCAAATTACACTAAATAATGGGTTCATCAGCTCTAAAACCATTCCATTTAAATACTTGTGCAATGAGTTATGGATTTTCAAAGATGATTGAAAATTCTAACAGCTCTTAGTTTCTACACGAATTTAATGGCCAAAAGTTGCAAAATTAAGACAACTTCATTGGGCATTCATTTTCCATGGCTCTAATAATATGATTATGCATTTAGGTCCATGAGAAGTATGGAAAGAGGATGAATGAAAGATGCTTAGAGAAACTCTGATAATTGGTAGAAGAGGAAACTGAGGAAGGACATTAATCCACAAGGTAGTGAACTTACCCTACTTGTGTGTATTGATATATTTGCTTATGTGTAAATGTGTATGATTGCTATGCTTACTTGATTATATTGAATATATTTGAATGATTGAAGCTCTGTTTCTAACTATACTATGGCCATGAGTATGTTGTATGAAGCATTGAGCATGCAGAAATGTCATTATGTTAACGTGAGCTTATGCAAGGCAAGCATATCATGCACTAATGTTTATCTTGCATGCATTGTTCAATATTGTTTGCCACAGAGATTCCCTGAATCTCATCCTCCCCAACCAACCATTAGGCAGGTAAGCATAAGGAAGAAGTGTAGTTCATGAAGATGAAAGAGGAGAATGCTAGAAGAAGAACCAGAAGGAAGAATGAGGGGAAAATTGAAGATTGACATTGTAATAATTTTACTGTCTGTAATATGTAAACCTTGAGAATACTCATGTTACGTAATCAAAATGTTATTGTATCAGAATATTTATACTATTTCTGTTCTCCTATTGTACTGCGCACTATTGCTCTAATAATTACCTAAATATCAATAGGGTATTACATTGACAATACTTGACAATTTCTCACAAACAACTATTAAATAATCTTTAATATTAGAAGGTAAGATTATAAAAAATGTCAAATATAGGGAGGCAGGATTCTAAATAAAAAATAAAAAAAATCATTTGACACGGCTCTTCCAACTCCCTCTTAAACGTTTTTAAGCTTTCCTTGGGTCTCATACTCCTTCTTTCAAGAGTTTTGCTCTACTGTTGTGTGTTTCATCCTCCACCATTATCATGGTTCTTAACTCTGTAGCTGCTTCTTCTCATGATTCTTCCTCGTGTAAGCTTTTATATTTTTGGCAATTAATTTTTTTAGTTTTATTTTGTTTTTTATATAACGAGAGCTCGCTAGTTGATGTTCAAGGTCACCAATTGGGATTCCTAAGAAGAAGAATCTAGACCAAAAATGATATCTAGTTTCTAATAATAGTTGGGGATAAGGGTCTTAAATGCCATGAAAGTTTTCGCTCAGGAGCACTGGTAAGACGGAAGTTTTTTTTAGACCAAAAATGCCACGGAAGTTCTCAAAACGTAGCAATTTTGCCCCTCCGTTAATTTTGACCATTAAGTTTAACTGAGTGCACACGTGGCGTGCCACCTCATCAATCAAAAGTATCATTTTTGCCTCAGAAGTTTTCTCTGAAGAGCAATTTACCCAGGAAATTTTCACTAAGGAGCAATTTTGTCCCAGAAGTTTACAAAACATAGCAATTTTGCCTTGCTGTCCCCAAATATTAAATTTGACTATTAAATCAATCAAAGACCACACATGTCATGCCTTGAAAAGGTCGAATTTGGAGTCAGAGAAGGAGATCCTTGAGATGTTGAGCTCAAGGCGGCCAGAATTTGTGAAGCCGAACTGGTCAAAGAAACTGAAAGGACTGTCGCAAAACCCAGAGGAAGCATCACTTATGATCTAAGCAAGCCGATATCCTTCATCCCATACAAGCACTTGATATGGTACAATTTGACTAAAAAAGATAATTTGGAATATTTTCGACAACCTTGATACAAAGGACGATTAAGGTTGAAAAATTTCTGAGCTGCCTCATTCCTCAGGAAAACAGGATCTGCACCTTAAACTCTCTAGTAAAGTTGTCATCTTGAAAACCAAACGCATCAAGAACAACATCATTAACAAAATCATCTTGATCTACTTGAACTCCTATTGGTGAACTTTGAGGAAGATAATCATCATATCTCATATGGAGTTTCTTACATGAACTCCTTAGAACGTATAGTCATTCCAAGAAAGGCTTCACAAGCAAATTTTCCTTAACAGTTTTTCATGTATGTCACTTTTTAAACTTGCATCTACAAGACTAACACATGATCTTACCATTACAGCTGGCGTAAGAGAATGTGAAATCCAAGAAATTCTTTAATCCAACCAAATATGTTGGAGAATTGCGCAACAACTAGATCTAGGACTTATCCATATCTAGTGAACAAAGTTAGCAAAGAAGATGAGTGAAGAGACAATTTTGAGTTTCTTAATGACATGTGTCAGGACGCTTAAACTCAAATTTCTAAAACATTTAACAATTTGTAGCTATAGAAAACTGCTATCATAACTGCTAGAAATGTCATAAGTGTATAGTGGTTATTTGGGGAAAAAAACCACTACAAATTGCATGAGAATTCACATTTAGTAGCAGTTTTACGTATAACCACAACAACATTATTAACATTTTGTAGTGGTTTATAAACTTACAGTAATCGCTACAAACTGAATGACAATAAACAACTGTTGGCAAGTTACCAGACATTCAAATTTCATATTTTGTATCGGTTATAATTAGAAAACTACAAAATAGTGGCCGTTGGCAAGAAAATTCAAAATGACACAATTTGTAGTGGTTTATCTAAATATTATTACAAACTTAATAACCATTATGTTGACGGGTTTCTAAAAATTCAAAATTTCACCTTTTTGTAGTCGTTATGGTTTTAACCGCTACATAATTCTGTTTTTCCTTCCACCTTTATATATATATATATATATATATATATATATATATATATATATATATTGCTTTCAATTCTATATTTTATGTGTATATCTCTTCTTCATTGTTATAACTTATAAATAATATCAATTTCAGTGTAGTTTAAAGTAAAATGTACAGAAAATTAAATTATGAATAAATCATGATAAACACAACTCAACTTAAATTTCATATAAAATTACCTGAGTTTTTTACAATTGTTTGAAATAAAAAATCCTAAATAAAACCTAACTAACTATCTAGAGCTCAATTATTAGGCCCTCTCTCAGGGGAGTAGGATCATCGGGCTGAACAGAGTCGACGAGGACGAGGAGGCAGGCCGATGATGAACCTAGGGACAAGCTAGACCTCTGGAACCTCCTCGTCAGGAAACATCCGAGTCAACGCCCTCAACATCATAGTCGTTGTGATATCTCACCACTAATTCTGCTAATTAAGTTTAGAAGAAATATGTCCTAAAACTGCTTGGCAACCTCCGCACAGATCTCGTGAGCCATCTCCTAAACAATATGCTAGCTCGACCTTCTAACACCAGGTCCCTACTGGAGAGGTACCAACCTTAGAGGCGGCGCTCTTGCCATAAATCATGCTTGGCTTGGCCCTTAAACCCACAGCCTTAAAATGTCCAGGGTGCTCAACTAGGCCCAAACCGGCTTTCAAAGGGTAGTGGGATTTACAGACCCTTATGACTCGTGGGTTTAGGTCTGTCGCAACTCTGCCTGGAACTGTTGAATCACATCGCATTATAAAAACATTTTCCTCTATGTAAATAAATTACATAAATTAAAACTAAGAATTTATAAAAACTTATAATCGCCTCATCTACTTGCTAAGAGGTCGGCGTCCCATCATTGGTACAAAAAAGGCTTTTAAGATTGGACGAAAAATGGCTCCTAAGATCGGATCAGTGACCGATCTCGATACAAGCGGTCTTCAAAATCTATCACTTTTATGACCGAATGCGAGACCGGTCTTAAAAAATTGTTTTTAGGCAGGAATTTCAAAATATGAGGCCTTAAAAGTCGTACTTAATAGACCTGATATATTTTTTGTTAGGTCTTAAAAACTTACTTTTAAGACTGGACATTTAAATACGCTGGTTTAAAAAGACCGACTTTTAAGATCGGACGTATTAAAATGTCGGTCTAAAAAGTCCAAATTTTAAGATCAGATTATTAAATAGGTTGGTGACTTTTAAGACCAGATATTTAACACACACAACCAATTTTAAAGGTCTGAATATTCAGACCTGCTATGAGATACATCTGATCTAAACGAGGTAGTTTTGAAGCCCTTTTTGTACTAGTGCGTCTTGGTGTCTATGGGTGTATGTGCAAAACTCCCTTAAGTCCATTTGACGATTCTCCTGTTGAGCCTTCCTCTCCTAAAATTGTAAAAAGAAATAAATTATTATTAGTAACAATAAAAAAATTAATTTCTAATATAAAACTAAAATTAATTTAATTTGTAAAAATACCAGCTTGCTGTAAGTGATAGAAAATGTCTTTGGTCCTACTGTGTAACAAATCCTCTGTTGCACTAGATTCCTGGTGTTTATCTAAGAAAGAGCCTGTAGAAGATACAAAACATTAAAATAATTAAAAAAATATATTAAAAAATTATGATTCTTAAGAAACTTATAATTCTTAAAAAAATTTACCTGTCGCTCTTGGCTCCTCCTGTACTGGACAAAACCTGTCCAATCATTAGTTGGGATGGACCATTTGGAACGTTCTCAATCAGCTCTTGCAAAGGAATTCCTGAGGTGGTAGAGACGACTCCTCTGGCCCTGAGAAAGTGCCACAACATCCCAATTTTTTTTTAATTTTTTTTTAAAAAAAATCCAAAAGAAGTTGTGCCACAAAACGTGGGCCACTATTCTCTATTTTTATAGTAGTGTGATGGAAAGGGATTAAACGTTGTTGAAAGAATGTTACGTCATGATTGAGATGGTTCGTTGGGAATGGTAGGAGCGAGTATCAGATTTTAGCAAGACAATTGGTGTCTAGGTATTGAGAAACCTACTACAATGGCAACTCGCACGCTACGGCCGGGTAGGCAAAAACCCGGTCTAGTTCATGCTCATCCCTTTGCACGCTATCAGAGGACCAGCTGGAAACAAAAGTTACAGGATTTCTAAATGATGATATCACATGGAGGACCGATCTCTTGCGGGATTATTTACCTGATGATGTGGTGTGGAAAATTTTTTGGGTTGACATCGGTAGAAGACGTGCCCACCTGGATTGATCATCCTCTAGAGAGTTCTCCAAGCGAACAACGTACGATAGCATACGCGTAAAAGGGGACAATTCATCCAAATGCCTTTGGAGGAATATTTGGCGGCTGAGGGTTCCACAACATTGCCGATCATTAATTTGAGCCATTCAGAGTACGTTACTCACTACTGAGGTTCGACACAAACGAGGAATGAGCCATTCAGAAGATTGTGGGGTTTGCGACAGTAGTTCTGAGACCTCCTTGCATGTTCTTCTAGATTGTTTGTGGCTGTCATAAGTAAGGTCAAGGGTGGTACCTAGCCACTGTATCATGAAGTTTTTTTCTATCATGATAATTAAGGACTGGATCGACTGGAACCTTAGGCAAAGGTTTGAAGCATTAGAAGCTCGATGGGCTAAAACATGTTGGGGTGGGGTTGGACTACCTTGAGCTGGTACGGAAGATGAACACGAGCATTTCAGTGGGTGAGGATGCTACCGGCATAACCATAGAGATTATTGAGTTAATGAACCATGATTGGATATTCATATTAACTGGTATTGTCGTGAGGCAAACCTTGAAGCTGATGGATTGGCTAAGGAAGCTCAATCAACAATGAGTGGCTTTTTCTTTTACTTCTTCTTCTCCATGCGTCCATGATATTGTGAGGAAGGACGCGTTGTGTCTGAGTTGAATGTAATGCTCTTGCAATTATTTCATCAATTAAAAAAAGGTTAAAGTATACTTTTAGTCCTTTAAGTTTAGATGAGATATACTTTTGGTCTCTTAACTTTATAAAGTATACTTTTAATTAGTTCTATAATTCTAACACCGTTAATTTTACTAACGAAAAAGTACTAAAAGTATGTCTTCTATAAAACTTAAAAAACTAAAAGTACACTTTAGTCATTAAAAAATGTTGGCGCCACTTGGCACCAAAACGTTAGTGGTAATCCAATTAAGTACTGCTACCACTTGGTAGTGGTGTAATTCTTTCACCGCTACTAATGATAAATATTTCTTTAAATTTTACAAAATTTCTTATATTCCAAACGTTTCAATTTATAAGATATTTTTTAAGCAAATTATGTAGATAAACCGAAGAATCTTATTAAATACAACTAAAAACCTTTTTTTTTCTAAATTAGTATATAAATTTTTAAAAATGTCCTTCATTTAACTCTAACCCTTTATTAACTCAATTGGTGAAAGATATTTTAGAATAAGGTCGTTAACGAATTGTTGTTTTTGCAAAAATATCTTATATTGTTAAAACATAAGATCACTCTAAAATGTCTTATAAATTGAAATAAAAAGAGTAGTATTAAGAAAGCTAAGATACTCTTTTTGAAAGTCATATCATTACCAATAAAGATTAGTTCAGTTGATGATGATGTTGGCTCCTAACCATATAAAGTTGTAAGTTCAAATCTCATCAATATAAGAATTTTGTTGATGGTCGATCTATAAGTACCTCTTTAAACACTCTTTATGACCAAAGGCATGCCCTAACTTTAGTAAGTTCTAGAACTCAACTCATCTAAACTTTATTGTATTACCTCCAGTCCTAAATATAGAATAAAGTTAGTAGTGTAATTTGTACTACAAACTTTTTCCTATAATTAAGAACAAAATTAGTATCAAATTAGAAAAGCATGCCATTAACGCCAACAAATGATGCATCTAAGAAATTGGTTGCCCTGAACTTCAACCTCAAAACCTGTCAAGTGTCAACCACCTCGAAAGCTAATTGTGACCCTAATTATTAATATTGGAAGGTAGTACCAATTAAAGAACAATTTAAGTGCCTGAAAATATAGATTATCTATCTTTACATCTATTTATCTCTAGATATAATCACATATGTTGAAAATTCAAACCTCATCTTTTAAGATGCAGGCATTAAACCAAATCATTCCATGTTCAAAATGTTATTCGTTCTGTACTAAATTAAAGCCAAATATTATGAAGAAATTATGGAAAGCTTGACCTTTTTTTTTTTTTTTTTGGGAATCTATACATTAAAACGACCATAATCAATCTATAATATACATAAGTATGTGAAATAAAATGTGTAATAAACCTTATTATTAATTATAAACTGAGAACTATTCATTCTTTCAATTCTATACAGAAGATATGAAGTCCACATCTTGTTTGTATTATTTTTTTCTTAGTGTATATCATTCTGCTTCTAGAGTGAAACACATGAAGAAGACGGTATACCCAAAAATAATGTACGGGATTAATTTATTTACTTATTATTCTCCCGTTTTTTCTTTTTCAAGAAAAATATGATATTCTTTTTTTTGCATAAGGAAGGCAAGCCGGAGCTTGAAATGATAGGATCGGAACTAGTCCATAGAGGACTAATCCCATACAACACAAAAGGTACAAGACTAAGACCGATAGACCAATTGGTCCTTCAACACCATATCACGGCATCCCGCAGGAATGGTTGGGATAAGAATCACATCCGCATCAACCGGAGCATTATGCCCTTCTTTAGCCAAATAATCAGCACACGCAATGTTGACCCTTGAGGTATAGTTCAACTTCACGTCCCAGTCCCGAAGAAGAAGATCTCTGATGTTACCAATGATGTCCCTCAGCGGATGATCAGCATACGCACCGTCTCTCATGAGACTATTAATCGCATCTAGGGAATCCGAATAAAGTAGAATTTGCCGTAGACCCAAACTAAAAGCCATTGTTAGTCCTAACTCAATGGCATAAAGTTCCGCCTCAATAATTGATTGAAGACCTAGGCCCTTGTAGAATCCCATCAGCCAATTTCCTCGGGAATCCCTAATTACTCCTCCACATGCCGCTTGACCTTGCTGCCGAACCGACCCGTCAACGTCTATGCGGACCATGTTCCCCGTAGGAGGAGTCCAAGACTTTTCCTCATTCCTGTGGAGTTGGAAAATTTGGTGAGATAAGTTATGATTAACACTACTTTCCAACAATAAATAATTACACAAGTGAAGCAACTCCCTGGTTTGCATGTGTTCTGTTGGGATTCGTACACGCAGCGGATTAAAAATTTCTTACGAATCCTTCCGAAGGATCACTCAACGACGTTTAAATCAGAGTTAAGGAAACCGAATCATACCTTGTGTTGAACTATTCCGCGTTCCGTTCCTTTGATCAGGTGGGCTACCTTCTCGAACAACACGTCCGCGTCTCGTTTCTTTGATCAGGTGGGCGATCAACACGTCCGTGTCTCGTTCTTTCGATTAGCAGAAGTCGACTCTTGGATCGGCTTCCTCTACTGGTATCCACACGAACAATCCCCAAAACACGGTTGCAGCAGCGTGCTAGCGCTTCTTGTGCGTCTCTCTCTCTCAAGTTGCTCTAGGGTTTCTCGCGGCTTTTCTGAATACGCTCGACTGAAAATCCCGTAGGTTTTTCTAAACCCGATAGGCGTATTATATAACCAAAATTAATCCTTTATTAATTTTGGAAATTCGGATTTTTGAATCTGGTCAACATATCAATCACATCTATCTCATAAATGTAATTGAATATATTAAAAGCCAGATTTGGAAATCCGAGTTTTGAATTTAAATCAAATCTAAATTTAAAGCCTTTTGATTTAATTTATCATCATAAATTAAATCCGAGATATGATATCTATCTATTTAATTAAATCTAAAATATCATATCTCAATTTAATATTAAACAGATATACGATATCTTTATTAGAAATTAAATGAGATACAATATCTCTATTTGTTTCAGATATTTAATTTATCAAATAAATTAAATACTAAACAAATATCATATATAATATTATAATCTCAATTTATAATATATATATATTAATTTCGAATTATATATATATATATATATATATATATATATATATATATATAAATCCTAGATCAAATTTAGTATTCATTTAATCTCAGATTAATCTGAGATTCAATGAACCTGGACACTTTCACCCGTGTTGGATTATTCTTGTGTGCGACCCTGCAGGCCCATATGAGATTGGCAGTGGGCCAACACTGTATCAGCCCACAAGTCGCAAGCGGCCTCTAGCAAGACATTGCAACTACCCAATTCACATGGGAATCGATGACACGATACTACCTATCGTACAACCATGTCACGTCCCTTTTGTCACGCGATAATTTGGTCAAGGATGAGGCATGGATAATGTCAACTTCCTTTTCTTGACCAATGCTTTCTTGATTCTCGAGTAGTCTAATAAGTGAAATGGAAACTCCTTTCCATCACAGTATGGCCATACATTTCTTAGACTCACTCATCGAGGGGCCCAGCATTATCTCTCTACATATGTGAGGAACAAATCCCATCTTGACCACTCACATTCCTCCGCATGAAAACCACTGATCCTGATCCTAGCCTTTATCATCACCCGGTCAAAGGTGACTTTTGACTAGGTCAAAGACCAGTGACTCATCATGTAGGAATCTATGATGGTCTCAGGTCATAGGGCGTCGTGACGCGGTTATACATGAGATAAGCTTATGACTTAATCAATGCAGCTTTCTCATAGTGGGTCGGTCCAGCACCTTGTACTCTTACAAGTGCCCATGACTTTGATTCATATCTCCATACCTCATCAAAGTCATACTGATCTTATTTCATCTTCACTCCCGTGTAGATGACCGACCAGGGACATTTAGGATAATCTATAAGATTATCCAGGGATGCAGTTATCAATACGAACATGCAAACGAAAATGATAACAAAAGAGAATACTTTAAATAACTTAAATATCCAAAGTACAATGAATTGCCCCTAGGGCATAGTTTCCAACATGTTCGCCTTGGAATAGGGATTTGCATCTAGAAGTCCAAAGGATCCAACATCCCAAGCTAAAGATTCTCGACCAAGGGGAGTTCTGAAACTTTCCCCTTCCTGGCTTGCGCTTGGTATTCCAGTTAAGCCAACCCTGCAAATTCCCTGCAAAAAACTCGGAAAAATAGTTAGGTTTTAAAATTTCTCTCCAAAAATCTCTTGCCCTATCGCAGTCCCTGATCACATGAAGCACACTCTCTTCACTGTTACAATGAAAAGGACAGAAATTATCGTTTGTAAGACCAATCCTGGCTCTAAAAGAATTAGTGGCAAGTCTTTCATGGTTGACCTGCCACATAAAAAACTTAACTTTTTCCGGAATTTGCCATTTCCACATAAGAGACCAGAATTGATTACTATTCTCTCCTCCCCGGTTCGACAAATATTGATAAGCCGATTTAACCGAGAATCCTCCATCCTTCGCAGGTCTCAAGTGAAGCAGTCAGGGGAGTTATTACTCGGTGGGTGCATTCTGGAGATAGTACTAATAACTCGAAAGGGCAGAATTCCTTGCCACCTATTAATGTCCCACCTCCCGTTCATCAATACTTGATCTCTCACGGATTCGTCTTCATTAATAGCGGCAGGATTCTGGACAAAGGATATAAGAGGGCGTTCGAGGGGGAGCCATAGATCACGCCAAAAGTTGGTGTCTGTTCCATTGTTAGCCTTTCTCCCAACTCCACCTATGAATTTGTCCCAAACCTCAACAATGGCTTTCCAAGCCGAAGACGGGCTTCTTATTTTTGAAACCTTGGGCACCGACAAGCTTCCGCAATTATACTTGGCCCATAAGCATTGAACCCACAACGCCTGTCTTTTAGTCAAGAGACTCCAACAAAGTTTCATAATGAACGCCCTATTCTGGCGTCTAAGATTTTTGAATCCAAGACCCCCCCTTTTTCTTAGCTTGGTTAATCTTATCCCAAGTAATAAGGTGAAAAATATGATATTCTGCTAGGTGATACCGTACCCTAAAATTAGTGTAATAATAAAACATAAATAAAAAATCTAAATTACAAAAACAAAATATAATACAAACAGTACTACAACCTTTTTCACCACTCATTATTGTCCGCACTTCCTCCTTATTCCTTTGGTCTCATTTCTTTCACCAAACCGACCACACTCCTCCTCCCTCCTCATTTGCTAGTCTCATTTCCCTCCTCCCTATAGCTTCAATTCGTCCTGTAAGTACATACCCCCTCACTTTTCCTTTTTTTTTTAATATATATATATATATATTTTTTTTTTTTTTAAAGCTGCAGCATATTGTCTTATTAACCACACTTTTTATTTTTATTTTTTATTTTGAAGATGCATGCAACTTTTTCTTTTTCTTTTTCCTTTATTAAACTTTTTTTTCCTAGTTGTTGTGCTTAAAGTTTCAACTCACTCTATTCAAGCTAGCTTCCTATACACCATAAGTTTAGAATAATTTTTTTTAGATTTCGTAATAAATTAAATATAAAAGACATTGAGCAAATTAAACTATTAATCCTGATAAAATTATATTTGTAGTTAATAGTTTAATTTGATCAATGTCTTTTATATTTATTTTTAAAAAAAATCTCTCACACACAGTGCTTTGTATAATATATATTTGATATATTATTTAACATTTTTAAAATTTTATTTTTTCAAGTACATATTTATTATAAATTAATATATTATTTATTCCAATATTGGAATATAATATTTATATTGTAAATTTATTTCTATTAAATATTTTTATTTTTATTTATATGTAATATATTACAGAAAATTAAATTTTTTTAATATTGTAATTAATCTCAATTATATATTTGATAAAATCAAATATTTTATATTTTATTTTATATTTATTATAATTTATTTTTATCTTAATCATTCTGTATATTATTATATTATATAGATTCTAATAATATAAAAAAAATAAAAAAATTTACTAACAGGTTGCTGAAGGAAAAATTCCATTTGTAATCCATTGGTAATTTTTGCTACAAATCACCAAAGAAATTTTCGTCAGTAATTACGTATAGAAAATACTATGTCGCTAATTCTGTCGAAATTGTATTTTCCAACATAACTTATCGACAGAATTGGTAAATTTACTAACGGATTTTCCGTCAGTAATTTCATCGATAATTTAATGTTTTTTTAGGTCTCTAGGGTCTCTTTGAAAATTAAGTCAAATATGTGGGACTTCAATGGAATTATTTCATTAATATTTTTAAAAAAATAACAGAAAAATACCATTTGAATTTTAAAATCCTCTGAATAAAAACAGGAATGGATTAATAACTCATTTTATTTTAAAATCACCTATTTATCATTTTGAATTTCAAATGCTATTTTTGTGAGATTTTTCCTATTTTAAACATATTATAAAATTACTCATATTTAGGATAAAAATCCTTTTTTTTTCTCCAGAAAAAATCCTTCTTATTGAGAACAATATATAGATCAAAAGCATGAAAAGTAGTATTATTGCCCCGTTAATAAAATTATCTAGTCATTGTGCCCAGTCAGCCTCCCACATCAGTAACTTGGTGTTAATGTCACATCATAAAACTTAACACCATCAACGTCCTTTTTAAACTACAAGGACTAACAATTTGTAACAAAGTAAATTTAAGAGACCAAAACCACTTATGTAAAACTTCATAAAACAAAATCAAAATTATCATAAGGAACAAAGGAGATATTAACCCTTACATAAATGAATATTTATTTTTTTAAAAAAAAACTACCCTATCCCTCAATTTCATCCAGTTATATAAGTATATGTATATTTTTAATAATTCAAAATTTGAAAAATAAATTATTCAAAATAAAAATAAATAATTAGTCACGTTAATAATAAAAAAAATTAGTATCAAATACCAACAATCACCCATTATATTTTCATACAATATATTATTAAAGAGAATACTTGCAAGCAATAATAGATTATATATAATTAAGAGTAAAATACTCTAAATCATCCCTCTATCTTACCTTAATTACACAGACCTTCCTCCTATTTTGAAAGCTCATACAAACCTCCCTTAAAATCAAAATATATATTACACAGACCTCCCTTATACTTTTAAGATTCATTTTTTATCCATCCAACAGTTAGTGAATTGTTAAGTTTGACTCTCAAACTTTTTTTAATCAAAATACCTCTCGATAAGATAAGAATATATAAACATTTATATTTTTTTCAAAAAAATTGTGCAACCAAAAAATAATTCTAATATATATTTTCAAAATTACTATTATATTATAAAATTTATTAATTTTAAATACATTTTAAAATTTTATAATTTTAACTTCTCATCATATTTATTGAAACGTGTTTATTTTGGATTTTTTTTAGTAGATACAAACATATTTCAAATGTAACATCCTGAATTTTGAATCTAATATCTTGAACATAAACCTATTTTGGAAAGACTAGTAGGCTCTATTTTCAGAAAGTGATGAATTTGAAATCAGTATTTTGTGGGACCCACGGCCAAAAATAATTCTGCAAACTTTCTCGTGAAGTTTGAAAAAAATGGCCGCGGGACCCACTCAATAATAATTTATTATTTAAATAATATTATATTATAATAATAAAATAATATATATTAAAATATTATTAAAATTTTTAAAAAAGAAGTTCACGGGGCGGCTGAAGAAGTCACGGGAAAGTTTCATTTTATAATTTTGGGAAAATTACGTAAAACGACCCAGAGACGAAAATTACACTTAAAGACCCATTTTCCAACTATAAATAGACCTTCCATTTCATTTCATTCTTCACAACTTCTAAGAGCCATAGAGAGAGGTAGAGAGAGAGAGAGAGTAGAGATATTTGCTTGAGAGTTATAATAGCTGGTTGGTGATTCGGGTATTAGCAAGTAACAGGTAACTCTGAATATTCTTCCTTATACTTGTGAATTATGTATGATTATAAATTTGTTTGTTTACTATTTTGGCAAGAATATTTAGAAAATATTTATGGTTTTAAGATCTGGTGTGGGAATTTTGACTTGCAAATCTGTAGAGGTACTATTTATACGTACGTTACTATTCACATATACCGTATTTACTATTCATTTTACTATTCACATATACCGTATTTACTATTCATTTTACTATTCACGTATACCGTATTTACTATTCATTTTTACTATTCACGTATACCGTATTTACTATTCATGTTACTATTCACGTATACCGTATTTACTACTCATTTTACTATTCATGTATATACCGTATTTTACTATTCACAGATACGCATAGTATTTTACTATTCACAGATACGCATATCAACGTATATAATGGTATAATAATGCATTATTTTTGAGTAAATACATCATGGCGGTTGTATTGTGATGGGTGGAGTAAGGAGGGAATTGAATGATAAGAATTGTTTATGCCACCACTCGGTGCACAGTGGATGGTACTTTTCAGGGCCCCATCTTCCATGTTTTCCTCTGGCCGGGATTTCATTGGAGATGTGGGACATGTGACACCTCCTTAGTTGTTATTTTAAAGGAGGGGAGCCATAGTCCAGATTTAAGCTCTATACCTTTGGCCGGGTGTATCTTAAGTTTTGGTGAGCTTGAAACCATCCAGTCAAATGAATGAGTTTCTATTGGACTATATGTTAGCCTATGGTTCCAGTCAGCGGTATACGGTTGGAAGGGGATATAAGGGAGGCTGCATACAGCATAATGCATTTCTGAACAGTTCAAGAATTTGATATAATGATGAATAATCTGTAAAGACATGAGAAGAGAACTTTTGAGATATATATGTTTTATTACCTTCTATATTGATGACTATTAGTATAAATTATTTTGTATGAGAAATTATGGAATCTACATATATATTTGAAATCAGCCCATATCTTTTTGTCATATATTATTTGCCCGTGTACGGTAGAAATATTCAGTAGTTACTGAGACGTGGAATCTCATCCCATATTAACATTTTTCAGGTGATTATTCTAGTAGAGAGCAAGGGAAGGCACCTATGGAGTGAGCTCTGGAAGCTCTTTTGTACTTCTATAGATTATGTTATGTTATTATATTTGCCATGAACCTAAGACTTCCGTTTTGTATTAAACTCTGAAATATTTTCTGGAATTTATTCTGATTATGTATTACAGGTTTTATTCGAAATGGTAACATTGTAAAAGGATTTGGATATTGTTGAACTCTTTTGAAGGTATTTTCAATATTTTGACCGAGTTTTTGGGTATTAAAATTGTGGTGTTACATTTTTGGTATCAGAGCCAAAGGTTCCATGGCAATTTTGTTTATTTTCTAAAGTGATTTCTTAAAAAAAAAAATTTAAAAGTTCGTGGCAAATTAAATATCATAACATGAGCACTTCCCTTTGTTAGATTTAGAATTTATTTAGCTATTTTTATTTGTTTAGTGTCCTTATAGTATTAATCATAGGAGGAGATAATGGCAAGAACTCGAAGAACTAATTCAACCCCTGCTCCATCCCAAAGAGGTCTCCCTCCGCATCAAGATGGTCCCTATCCTCAGGATAACAATGCCCTTTTGGCAGAGTTACGAGACGTCATCTTGGAGATGAGGGAGAAAGTGAATAGACACGAGGATGAACTAGCAAAAGGAAGAGGCCACGGTGGTAAGGAAGGAAAGGAGAAGGCTCTGGAAGTCACACCTTCTGACCATCAATCAAGGGGAGGAAGTCATTCTCGCACTGAAGATGGAGGTAGTAGCGGTTCTCATTCTCAGTATCATCCTTTACCTATTACTGAGGTTTGGGAAAAATTTCGGAAGTTTACTCCACCAATGTTCGAGGGGAAGCTAGATCCGATTGCAGCACTGGAGTGGCTGAAGCGTGTAGAAAAGATTTTCAGAGTTATCGAGATTAGCTCACAACAAAAGGTGATGGTTGCTGAACAATTGTTGCAGAAAGCAGCTGAAGAATGGTGGGAAAGCACCAAAACAAAAGGGAATGTTGAGATAACGTGGGAAGAGTTTAAGGAAAAGTTCAAAAATTATTACTTTTCCCCTTCAATCAGAATAGAGAAAGAAACTGAATTCCTCACATTCAGGCAAGGGGAATTACATGAAGACGAATTTATTACTCGCTTTTTAGAGTTGTCTAAATTCTGCGGATATTCACAGAACAACTCTAAATGGTTGAGTGCTCGATTGGTTGAAAAAGCTAGACCAGACCTAAAAACAGCCCTATCACCGTTCCTTGATGAAACAAGGGATTTTGAAGAAATATGCGACAAACTGCGCGCGATAGCAAGGAACAAACGAGAAGAGGAAGCTGAGAAGATGAAGGGTTTTCAGGCCAGATTTACACACCTCATGAGACCAACGGGAGGAGTTACTAAGAAGCAGAGTCACAACTTCAGTAATGTGAATACGCGGTTTAGCCAACCATCCAGAAATCACTTTGGTGGACCATCGAGGAGTTATTTTACTGGACCCCAAAGAAGTCATTTCAGCAGACCACCGAGGAGTCAATTCAAAGGACCTCAAAGGAGTCACTTCAGTGGAGGTCAGAGTTCATATAGGGGATCCACAGCTCCTGCTGCAAGCACCGCCAACAATCAGATGTGTGCCAAGTGTGGAAGAATACACCAAGGACCATGTGTGACGTGTTTCAACTGTGGAAAGCCAGGACACATTTCCAGATTTTGCGAGGAGGAGCCTCGAGGAGCCAAGGATGCTAGAACTGCAGTGCCAGGGAAAGTGTTTGCACTATCACATCAGGAGGCAAGTGCTTCACCAAATCTGATTAAAGGTATCCTCAAACTCCAAGGTCTTGAAGTAGAAGCCTTATTTGATTCTGGTGCCACACACTCTTTTATATCATACGACTGTGTGCCTCGATTGAATTTAAGAGTGAGTGAATTGCCTTATTATATGATTATTTCTACACCGGCGGGAGCTTCAGTAAAAACTTCTAGGGCTTGCTTAAATTGTACGATTGAGATTGATAAAAGGATCTCAAATATAGACCTTGTTTGTTTACCCACGAAGGGTATCGATGTAATAATAGGAATGGATTGGTTGTCAGCTAATGACATCATCCTTGACTGCAAGAGGAAGACTATCTCTCTTGCGGATGACTCTATGAGTCATAGTAGACCACAATTGTTGTCTATAGTACAAGATGAAAAGCCTGTTCATCATGGTTGTCTTGCGTACATGGTGTTTTTCTCCATTCAAGCAGAAGTGGAGGAAGGGATAGAGAACATTGAAGTGGTGAAAGAATTTCCGGAAGTATTTCCGAAAGAAATGACAGGTTTACCCCCAGGAGAGAAGTAGAATTTTCTATTGATCTCGTACCTGGAACGGAACCTATCTCTAAAGCTCCTTACCGAATGTCTCCATCGGAACTAGCAGAATTGAAGAAGCAGATCGAAGAATTGTTAGAAAAGGGTTTTATCAGACCCAGTGTATCTCCTTGGGGATCGCCCGTACTCTTTGTGAAGAAGAAAGATGGGAGCCTGAGACTATGCATTGACTATCGCCAGTTGAATAAAGTGACTATAAAGAATAAATATCCTTTACCCAGGATCGACGATCTACTTGATCAGTTGAAGGGAGCATCCATATTCTCCAAGATCGACCTCAGATCAGGTTATCACCAACTGAGAGTCAAAGCTGAAGATGTCTCAAAAACTGCATTCAGAACTAGATATGGCCATTATGAATTTCTTGTTATGCCATTTGGGCTAACAAATGCTCCAGCAGTATTCATGGATTACATGAATAGAATTTTCCGACCATATCTAGATAAATTTGTAGTGGTTTTCATTGACGACATCCTTATCTACTCTAAGGATGAAGAAGAGCATAAAGAGCACCTTAGAATCGTGCTACAAGTGTTGAAGGAGCACAAGCTCTATGCGAAACTGTCTAAGTGCGAATTTTGGTTGAAGGAAGTAAAATTCCTAGGCCATGTCGTATCGGCTGAAGGTGTTGCAGTGGACCATACTAAAGTTGAAGCAGTTCTCCAATGGGAACGACCAAAGACCGTGACTGAGATCAGGAGTTTTCTAGGTCTAGCTGGCTATTATAGGAGATTTATCAAGGGCTTTTCGCAAATAGCTATGCCTTTGACTAAGTTAACAAGGAAGGGACAACCATATGTATGGGACGAAAAGTGTGAAGCAGCTTTTCAAAATTTGAAGACTAAGTTGACTACGGCACCAGTACTTATAATTCCAGATCCTGCTCAGACCTTTACTTTGTACACAGATGCTTCCAAGAAAGGTCTTGGGTGTGTATTAATGCAAAATGGTAGGGTAGTAGCTTATGCTTCTCGACAGTTAAGGCCACATGAAGGGAATTATCCTACTCACGACTTAGAACTGGCAGCAGTAGTGTTTGCTCTGAAGATTTGGAGGCACCACCTCTACGGTTCAAAGTTCGAGGTTTATAGTGACCACAAAAGTCTAAAGTACCTGTTCGACCAAAAAGAGCTCAACATGCGACAGAGGAGATGGATGGAGTTTATCAAGGACTACGACTTCGAATTGAAGTATCATCCAGGAAAGGCGAACGTTGTAGCAGATGCCTTAAGCAGAAAGACAATCCATGTAGCCCAGATGATGATCAGAGAATATAAATTGCTCGAGGAGATACCGAGTACATCTATTGATGTAATGTCAGGTTTGGTCGCTACCATGGAAGCATTAACTATTGAAAGCACAATTTGGAAAGAGATTAAATTCGCTCAGCTCGAAGATGAGTATCTATTAAACGTGAGGGAAGATATTGAAGAAGGAAAAGAATCGAAATTTGGGATCGATAGAGATGGGATATTAAGGTATAAAGGAAAAGTGTGCATACCTAATGATGGAGAAATAAAAAGGCTCATACTAGAGGAGGCTCATCGGAGTAAATACACTATCCATCCCGGAGCAACCAAGATGTATCATGATCTCAAGCGGAATTGGTGGTGGCGGGGCATGAAGAAAGATGTGACTGACTTTGTCACTTGTTGTTTGACTTGTCAGAAAGTCAAGATCGAACATCGGAAACCTCCTGGATTGTTAAAGAATTTGGATATCCCAGAGTGGAAATGGGACAGCATCTCTATGGATTTCATCATGGGGCTTCCTCTAACGACATCCGGACATAATGCCATTTGGGTAATTGTCGATAGGTTAACTAAGTCAGCTCATTTTCTAGCAATTGCAGCAGAATACTCATTGGAGAGACTAGCAAAGATCTACATGAAGGAGATTGTCAGATTGCATGGGATACCGAATAGCATCGTATCTGATCGTGATCCACGATTCACTTCACGATTTTGGAAAGCATTGCAGAATGCTATGGGAACTCGGATGAGTTATAGTACCGCTTATCATCCTCAAACTGACGGGCAGACTGAGAGGACTATTCAAACTCTGGAAGACATGTTGCGGGCTTGTGCAATCGAACTAAAAGGAAGTTGGGACGATCATCTTCATCTTGCGGAGTTTGCATATAACAATAGTTATCACTCCAGCATTGAGATGGCACCTTATGAGGCTTTGTATGGAAGAAAATGTAGATCTCCTATTTGCTGGACAGAATTGAATGAGCGAATTTTAATAGGTCCAGAACTTGTGGACGAGACGACTCAAAAGATTAAGGTGATTCAACAGAAACTTCTCACTGCTCAGAGTCGACAGAAGAGTTATGCTGACAAGAGAAGACGACCGTTGGAGTTCATGGTGGGCGAACATGTATTCTTAAGAGTCACACCAATGACTGGCATTGGTAGAGCAATACGAGCAAAGAAGCTTTCACCTCGTTTTATGGGTCCTTATGAGATTTTGGAGAAAGTTGGACCGGTAGCTTACAGAATTGCATTACCTCCACAGCTTGCGAACCTTCATGATGTCTTTCATGTATCGCAACTGAAGAAATACCAACCGGATCCTTCCCACATTATAGAAGTAGAAGAAGTAGAACTCAAGGATAACATGACGTATAAAGCTGAGCCGGAGCGGATTGTTGATGCAAGGGACAAGAAATTAAGAAACAAGACCATTAGACTTGTAAAGGTCGAGTGGAAAGGAATGACTCCCGGAGATGCTACTTGGGAAACGGAGGAGAGCATGCGACAAACCTATCCTCACTTATTTAAATAGGTTAGAATTCTTATTATAGCGAAATTTTGAGGACAAAATTTTCTTTTAGGAGGGGAGAAATGTAACATCCTGAATTTTGAATCTAATATCTTGAACATAAACCTATTTTGGAAAGACTAGTAGGCTCTATTTTCAGAAAGTGATGAATTTGAAATCAGTATTTTGTGGGACCCACGGCCAAAAATAATTCTGCAAACTTTCTCGTGAAGTTTGAAAAAAATGGCCGCGGGACCCACTCAATAATAATTTATTATTTAAATAATATTATATTATAATAATAAAATAATATATATTAAAATATTATTAAAATTTTTAAAAAAGAAGTTCACGGGGCGGCTGAAGAAGTCACGGGAAAGTTTCATTTTATAATTTTGGGAAAATTACGTAAAACGACCCAGAGACGAAAATTACACTTAAAGACCCATTTTCCAACTATAAATAGACCTTCCATTTCATTTCATTCTTCACAACTTCTAAGAGCCATAGAGAGAGGTAGAGAGAGAGAGAGAGTAGAGATATTTGCTTGAGAGTTATAATAGCTGGTTGGTGATTCGGGTATTAGCAAGTAACAGGTAACTCTGAATATTCTTCCTTATACTTGTGAATTATGTATGATTATAAATTTGTTTGTTTACTATTTTGGCAAGAATATTTAGAAAATATTTATGGTTTTAAGATCTGGTGTGGGAATTTTGACTTGCAAATCTGTAGAGGTACTATTTATACGTACGTTACTATTCACATATACCGTATTTACTATTCATTTTACTATTCACATATACCGTATTTACTATTTATTTTACTATTCACGTATACCGTATTTACTATTCATTTTTACTATTCACGTATACCGTATTTACTATTCATGTTACTATTCACGTATACCGTATTTACTACTCATTTTACTATTCATGTATATACCGTATTTTACTATTCACAGATACGCATAGTATTTTACTATTCACAGATACGCATATCAACGTATATAATGGTATAATAATGCATTATTTTTGAGTAAATACATCATGGCGGTTGTATTGTGATGGGTGGAGTAAGGAGGGAATTGAATGATAAGAATTGTTTATGCCACCACTCGGTGCACAGTGGATGGTACTTTTCAGGGCCCCATCTTCCATGTTTTCCTCTGGCCGGGATTTCATTGGAGATGTGGGACATGTGACACCTCCTTAGTTGTTATTTTAAAGGAGGGGAGCCATAGTCCAGATTTAAGCTCTATACCTTTGGCCGGGTGTATCTTAAGTTTTGGTGAGCTTGAAACCATCCAGTCAAATGAATGAGTTTCTATTGGACTATATGTTAGCCTATGGTTCCAGTCAGCGGTATACGGTTGGAAGGGGATATAAGGGAGGCTGCATACAGCATAATGCATTTCTGAACAGTTCAAGAATTTGATATAATGATGAATAATCTGTAAAGACATGAGAAGAGAACTTTTGAGATATATATGTTTTATTACCTTCTATATTGATGACTATTAGTATAAATTATTTTGTATGAGAAATTATGGAATCTACATATATATTTGAAATCAGCCCATATCTTTTTGTCATATATTATTTGCCCGTGTACGGTAGAAATATTCAGTAGTTACTGAGACGTGGAATCTCATCCCATATTAACATTTTTCAGGTGATTATTCTAGTAGAGAGCAAGGGAAGGCACCTATGGAGTGAGCTCTGGAAGCTCTTTTGTACTTCTATAGATTATGTTATGTTATTATATTTGCCATGAACCTAAGACTTCCGTTTTGTATTAAACTCTGAAATATTTTCTGGAATTTATTCTGATTATGTATTACGGGTTTTATTCGAAATGGTAACATTGTAAAAGGATTTGGATATTGTTGAACTCTTTTGAAGGTATTTTCAATATTTTGACCGAGTTTTTGGGTATTAAAATTGTGGTGTTACATCAAACACATATTTTTCTAATCATATAGTATAAATAATATAACTTCAAGATATATAATGATTCATCACCATGGCCATTGGTATTTTTTCCCCCGAAGTTTGCAAAGTTTATAAATAAATTAGAGATTTTATTTGATATAAAGGGAAAATTAGTAAATAAAATTTATTTTAATATAAATTTTAATTAAAAAATATTTTTTAGAATCTTTTTGGAATATTCTTAACAGATTTAACAGTTGCACGTATATTTTTAAAAAGTGTATATTTTTAAAATAGAGGGAAGAAGGTTGGTGTTATTAAGACGAAAGAAATGGATGGTCAGAACATTTTACTCTATAATTAATAATGGTAATTAAATAAGTACAAGCTTCGCATCAATTTTGTCTTCCATCAAAATTTACGTATATACTTGATAATTATATTTTTAAAAAAATTACGTATAATTTTGTTTAGGTGTTGTTATATTTTCAATAATAACATGATAACTTGATAAGTATATAAAAATAATTCTATAATATAATTAATGATCAAACCTTATCATCCTCCGCGGTCCGTCATGGGCCATTGAATAAGAATCATGATAAGATCGGCATAAAACAGCTGGGTGTCACCAACATAGAGTTTGTAGTATTCTGATCATAACCTTTATAATTTTTTTTGCATGAAACTTGATAGATTTGCATGTTAGCTGGTTTGTAGTTTTCTAATCATAACCTTTTATTTTTTATTATTTTATGAAAAGAAGTTTAGGTGGGTTGGGTCTCAGGTTCACCAAGATCAAGGCATGTTTCTGAACTCAAAAAGCTACAGAAGTATTAATAGATCGTCTACCAATAAAGTCCTCATATTTGTGAGATTTGAACTCATAACCTTATGGTGAGCTTTTGGGAAATCCTCGTGTTGAACTTTTATAATACTCCTTTCGTCCCTACCTATAAGAGCTTTTGAACCCAATCATGAAATTCTAAAAAACAATTAAAAGTAGTTAAATGTAATAATTATGTATGAAATTTATCCTCCACAAGGCCCATATTTATGAATGGCTGATATAGAGGGGGTAATAATGAGAAAATAATGTATGTAGTATAATAATTCATTAAGGGCAAAATGAAAAATTGTATTTGTTATCGAAACAAACTCAAAAGAGATTTTACATTTAGAAATAAACCTATTCAAAAAAAAAAAGCAAAAAAGCAAAAAAGCAAAAAGCAAAAAGCAAAAAAGTCTTATATATAGGAGCTGAGTGAGTAGTTTAATACTTCATCCTATCCTAATTATAGGATATATTTATCATCTTTTAGAGAGATTAAGAATAAGAGTTAAATTAATTAATTATATATATTTTTCTGCCGTCAAAATGTATGTATGTATCAACAATGCAATTAAGTTCAAACATATTTAACTCTTTGTCGAAGCAGAGCTCACTTTATTTGTCATTATATTAGAAAAGGAATTTTCCAATTAAACAAGATCGTATACTCCCTTCGGTCTAAAATTCAACTTTTTCCCTAAAATATAAGTCTCCGTTAAGTGTTGGTTTGGGACAGCAGGTAAAATAAAAGTTTGATTGTAGATGTTGTTACGGACCGGCCCAATAGGCCCAAGGCCGGACCTCGGCCCAGTAAGCCTATAAGGGAATCCGCGCTATATTGGGAAGGGATCCGAGATCCCCTATATTTAGGAACTCATTAATGGAGATCCTCACGCAATCATGGCACCAGCCAATCAGCCCTTGACGGCTCAATCATAGATATCCCTCTTTAATAGGGCGATACGGGCACCAAGCTCCTCTATAAATAGAAGGAAACCCTAAACAGGTGCACACGTTCTATCTTATGCTCTTGTTACTTTCTGCCACACAGAGCACACACCCCACTCCCCTGGCTACGTGCCTTCAAGTTTGTTGCGAACTACATGGACTTTGATCCCTTCGAGGGTACGTAGGCTCTAGGCTTGACACCCTAGTCAAGTCCAATCTCTGTGTTCTTCATACAGAACATTGGCGCCGTCCGTGGGGAGCGTAAACTTCAATCCCCGTGACTACTAATGGTGAGCACTAGAAGCCACAGCAGAAATCCCCAACCGGTGGGAGGAGACCCACAAGCCAGTCGCCCGCCGCCAGACCAGCTGCCGGCACTACCTCGGAGAGGAAACACCCCAGAAGGACATGTTACTGATACGGTGACTTCCTCCCCGGACAGGGAACAATCGCTCCATGACAAGCAGCCGCGGCATGAAGACCGGCATCCAGAAGAAGCAGTCGCACCATCTCCAACGCGTGATGTCCGGGCAGTTGATGCCGACGTCCGCATGATGAGGAGGACTCAGGAATCGTTCATGCGGCGCCTGGAGAACAAGGAAAAACACGACGACCTGCAGAGGCGGGCTGACTTCGAAGCTATCGGAAAGATGATCCAAGAAGCGCTCGAGAATGACCGCCGCGTAAGAGGCCGCCGCAGGGGTCGCGGTCATACAAGGAGAGCCTCGGCAGGCGACAGCAGCTCCTCGAGCAACTCTGAGCCGAGGAACCCACGCCGCGACGACGGCGAACCGAGGCGGCGCCCGATTGCAGACCACGGCGGACCACGGTCCCCGGGAGACAGAGGAAACCACGGTGCCGGTCCCAACCGCGCCAATCGGCACGAAAGGGAATACCGTGATCGAGAAGAAACCCGCGCTGAGGAAAGAACTCCCCGGCCCCGCCACGGATCGCCTCGGGAGTATCGTGTGACGTACCTATCAGAGACGGGAAGATCCCCGTTCTCGAGGGAGGCGGCAACAGCCCGTTTCCCAAAACGCTTTGATTTAAGCAGCCTGCCGAAATATGATGGGAGCCAAGACCCCCGAAACCACTTGGTTACCTTTGAGAAGCTCATGTGGGTCCGACAAATCAGCGGTCCGGTCATTCAGCGCCTGTTCGCGGCTACTCTGGACGGGCCGGCACACAGGTGGCTGACATCTCTTCCGGACAACTCTATCCGAGACTATGAAGACCTCGGACGAAAATTCGAGCTGCACTTCGCCACCAGCAAAAGGCAGCCGAAGACTACGTTCACCTTGAGCAAAGTACGTCAGAAGAAAGGTGATTCCTTGCAGAAGTATCTGGATCGGTTCCGAGACGTGGCCATGCAAGTACGGTCATTGCCCGAGGATGTCCACGTACACTGCCTGGTTAATGGACTGGATCCAGCATCCCGGCTGGCTCGTCACCTATGCAAGAACCCAGCGTACACCTTGACCGAATTCTATACCGAGGCGAAGAAGTACCTGGAAATGGAGCAGATGGAGGCGGCCAATGCCGATGAACCTGAACGAACTAGGAAGAGCTCGCCTAGCGACGAGGAACGCCCAAGAAAGACGAAGACCGACCCGAGACACCGCAGCCGGGACGGCCGAACAAAGTCTGACCGGGCCGACCAGAAGACCAAGTACGACAGTTACACCCCACTGAACGTCCCTCGGTCCCAGGTATGGAAGGAGGTAGCCCAGACCGAGATGAAGCGGGTGGACAGGCCAAAGCCGATCAGAGGACGCTCCAACACGGACCGTTCCAAGTTCTGCAAGTTCCACGACTGCAACGGCCACACCACCGACGAGTGCTATGACCTCCGCGACGCAATCGAGAAGTTCGTAAGGGATGGGAAACTGCGTCAGTACGTAATCAAGACTCAGGGAAGGACGAACGGGAAACGCAACGACCGCGCCCGCTCCAGAAGTCCGCCCAAGGCATCCCGAACTCCGGGAAAAAAGCAGAAGGCGGCCTCGGACGACGAATTTCCCGACGTCGATTTCCAGTGCAACGTCGTCAGCGGAGGATTTGGGGGAGGAGGAGACACAATAAGCCAGCGAAAGAAATATCTCCGCGAGGTATTGACCGTCCGAGACCCCCCCTAAATTCAAGGAAGACCCAAAGAAGCCTCGGCCGCCTGCCCTAACCTTCACGGATGAAGAATTGGAAGACGTCATACCCGGACATCTGGACGGACTGGTAATCACCGGAACCCTGATAAACTGTCGTGTTAAAAGAATTTTTGTGGATGCAGGAAGTTCAGCGGACATCATAAGTTGGGATGCCTACAAAAGGATGCACCTCGACAAGGAGGACCTTAAGCCCTGTAAAACCACCTTGGTGGGTTTCAATGGCGAGCAATCCTTCCCGAAAGGCTACATCGACCTCCGGTTAACTCTGGGCACCAGAGAAGCCTTCAAATCGAAGCGGGTACGATTCGTAGTTGCTGATTTCCGGTCCCCTTATAACGTGATCCTGGGGCGACCAACGATCCACAATTGGGATATACTAGTATCCACCAAGCATCAGAAGCTAAAGATGGTCAATAGTAAAAACCAGATAGTCGTGGTCTCTGGAGACCAGAAAGAGTCGAGGCAGTGCTACTACGAAGCTCTCCGGGTCGAGGAAGGAGGAGCATCGTCTCCACCCCGGCTCGGATCTAATGAGCAAGTAGCCGAAGCCGCCTCAGGTGGACGCCCGCGGCAGCAAGTCAACATGGTCGAGTTGGACCTCCGGGAGCCGGACAATCCGAGGCCCGAACCAGATGGAGAGCTGGAGGAGATAATGCTAGGCGAGGACCCATCCAAAACTGCCAAAATTGGCCGTGATATGGACCACGGCCTGAGAGACCTCATGATACGCTTTTTAAGGCAGAACCGTGACGTCTTCGCATGGGCCTCGGCCGAGGTGCCCGGCATTGACCCCCACTTCTGCTGTCACAAGCTCGGCATATGGCCGGGGTCTAGACCCGTGGCACAGAAGAAGAGGAACATCGCGGACAATAGGCAGAAGGCCCTGGAGGACCACATTGAGGAACTCCTAGTGGCCGGCTTCATTCGGGAGGTACAATACACCACTTGGCTCTCCAACGTAGTCATGGTCCTCAAGCCCAGCGGCAAGTGGAGAGTGTGCGTCGATTACTCCAACCTCAACAAAGCCTGTCCTAAGGATTCCTTCCCGATGCCCAACATTGACAAGCTCGTGGACAACTCGGCCGGGTACCAACTCCTCTCCTTCATGGATGCCTACTCCGGCTATAACCAGATCGCCATGCATCCCGAGGACCAAGAAAAGACCGCCTTTATAACTGATAAGGCGAATTATTGCTACAACGTCATGCCCTTTGGACTGAAGAATGCCGGGGCCACCTACCAAAGGATGATGAACCGAGTTTTCGAGGATCAGATCGGGCGTAACATAGAAGTCTACATAGACGACATGATCGTCAAGTCAAAACTCCCAGAAGATCACATCCGGGACCTAGAACAGACGTTTGAGAAGTTAAGAAGACATCGAATCAGGTTGAACCCGGCCAAGTGTGCCTTCGGGGTCCCAGCAGGGAAATTCCTAGGCTTCATGTTAACGAACCGGGGGATAGAGGCCAACCTGGACAAATGCAAAGCCGTGCTCGACATGCGGCCCCCGGGGTCTAAAAAGGAGGTACAGCAGCTAACGGGCCGACTAGCCGCATTGACGCGCTTCTTGCCGAAGTCGGCCGAGAAAGCCCTACCTCTTTTCAAGCTACTAAAGAAAGAAACCAGGGGCGGATGGAGCCCGGACTGTGACGCAGCATTCGAAGAAATTAAGAGATGTTTGGCATCCCCTCCGGTGCTCACGAAGCCGGACCCAGGAGAGACCTTATTCCTCTACCTATCAATCGGCAATGAAGCCATGAGCGCCGCCCTAGTAAGGGAGTCCGAGGCAGGACAGACACCAATATACTTCACCAGCAGGGCCTTGCAAAGCTCTGAAATCAGGTACCAGAAGCTGGAGAAGGTAGCTTTCGCTCTACTCACAGCCGCAAGAAGACTCCGGTCGTATTTCCAGGGACACCGGATTGTCGTACGAACCAGCCAGCCGATTCGGCAAATTCTGCATAAACCGGACCTGGCAGGGAGGATGACCAATTGGGCCATAGAGTTATCAGAGTTTGACATCGCTTTCGAAGCCCGGCAGGCGATCAAGTCCCAGGCACTCGCAGACTTCATTAGGGAACTCACCCCGGCCATAGTCAGTGACGGGACGTGGAAGGTCTATGTGGATGGATCATCCAACGCAAAGGGCAGCGGTGCAGGAGTCATCGTGGAAAGCCCACAGGGAGTAGCCACCGAACACTCCCTTCAGTTAGAATTCCAGACCTCTAATAACCAGGCCGAATATGAGGCCCTACTGGCCGGACTACTCCAGGCAAAGGATAATGGCGCCCAGCGAGTAAAGGTCTTAACCGACTCGCAGCTCGTCGCGGCTCAGATAAACGGCACCTACCAGGCGAAGGGCCCGCTCATGGCAAAGTACCTAAATAAAGCCAAAGAGCTGATGGCCGAATTCGAGGAGGTCACAGTGTCCCATATCCCGAGAGAGGAGAACGCAAGAGCCAACATCCTCTCTAAGCTGGCAAGCACTAAGGGTCCGGACAACCATAGGACCGTGATACAACAGAACCTGGCCGAGCCTAGCTGCATCATGGCCATTTTTGGAGGGGCCGACTGGAGAAAGCCTATTGAAGACTACCTCGAGAGGGGAATTATCCCCACCGACCCGACAGACGCAAAAAAGTTGATCAGAGAAGCCGCCCTCTATGCTATGGTCGATGACCAACTATACAGGAAGGGGCTCCATTGCCCAATGATGCGATGCCTTGGAGATTCCGAAACCAAATATGTGCTGGCCGAGCTACACGAAGGCGCTAACGGCCACCACATGGGGGGCAAGGCATTAGCCCGGAAAGCGTTGCGCGCCGGCTACTACTGGCTCACTATGAGTCAGGACGCCATGGAGAAGGCCAAGACATGCGACAGTTGCCAGAAGCACGCCAGGGTCATATGGCCACCACCCTCTGAACTTAAAGGAATGCCAGCCCCATGGCCCTTCTACAAGTGGGGCATGGACATCCTCGGACCCTTTAGGCTGGCGCAAGGGCAGTGTAGATGGCTCATCGTCGCAGTCGACTACTTCACCAAATGGATCGAAGTAGAGCCACTCGCCACAATAACGTCGGCCAGAGTGATGAAATTCTTCAGGCACAACATCGTCTCTCGTTTCGGCATACCAGCCGAGGTCGTCACGGACAATGGGACCCAATTCATGGACCATCGTTTCCAGGCACTAATGTCCGACTTGGACATTAAGCAGCACTTCTCGTCCGTCGAACACCCCCAGACCAATGGCCAGGCTGAAGCCGCCAACAAAATCGTCCTGGACGGACTAAAGAGGCGAATGTTGCAAGCCGAGACCAACTGGACCGAACAGCTCCACAGTGTCCTCTGGGGGTACCGCACGAGCGTACAGTCTTCGACTCAAGAAACCCCGTACAGGCTGACCTATGGATATGAGGCAATGATCCCGGTTGAAATCGGACAGCCATCCTGGAGGAAGGTGAAAGCCGGGCAAGAGGGGCAGGGATCGAATGACGACGCCTTGAAGACTAACTTGGACCTCATTGATGAAATCCGGGTTACCGCGCACTGCCGGGAACTAGCCGCCAAGCAGCTGCTCGCGGCGAAGTACAACAGAAAGGTCAGACCCCGGTCTTTCAACCGAGGAAACCTAGTACTCCGACGGGCCGACATAGGCAACAAGAATGCCAAGGACGGGAAACTGGCGGCAAACTGGGAAGGGCCCTACCGGATTAAGGAAAAGCTCGACGGAGGAGCATATATCCTCGAGACTTTGGCACGAAAGCCAATCAAAAGGACATGGAATGCCGACAAGCTGAAGATCTACTATAGCTAGACCCTCTCTCGGCAGCGTTTGTTAGCTTTTACGATTATTCCTTTCCTCGCATTTGTTTTCCTTTCGTCTTGAGTCCGAGTTATGTCATTTCTGATGCTTTGTAAGGCCCCGTAGGGCTATTTCTTTTCATCAATAAAGGATCCCACTGGGGATATTTACCAATACGTACAAAGCTTAAGCATAAAGCCTGAGCCGCTTAGCTCGGCCAAAGGCAACAAGGCCGAGGCAATAAAGCCCGGCTAAGAAACCAAAAGCCGGGGTTACTAACCCCGGCACCGGTAGACGGCCCCGAGGTCACAAACCCGGCCAGAACCAAAAACATCTAGATGTACAAAAACCGGCCGTCGTACTCCGACAGGCATTGGTTAGAGCTCGGCAAAGGAATCGAACACGGCCCTTTGCGAAATTGACGCGTCAACGCTCGCCTGGCTAAGCAAGCAGCCTGCCATGCCGACCCTGATCAAGTCAAAATGTCCGACTCCAGGCAGACGAAGCCTCGGTTTGACACGTGGTAGTCCCGCCCTTACGCCGGTACAACTTGATCCAACTAAAAGAAAGTTGGAGCTCGGCTACTTGAAAGCCGGGCTGAGGCAGTATGGTTAGTTATGCCTGACGAGGCTGAAACAAGACAACCTTGCCCCAACCTCCCACACACTAAGTGTGGTAGAGAAACAACGGCCTGTACATATGCAGCCGACAAACACTAAAGCTTGGGCAAAAGAACGATAAAATTATCCATTGCCTAAGTTATCTACACGGCCCGTACCCACCCGGCCGACCGACTCTTAAGCTCAGACAAAAGGATTGCAAAATCCATTGTCTAGAGCATCCAGACGGCCTGCAACCATACAGCCGAAAGAACACCCAAACTTAGACAAAAGAGAGATAAGCTCACCCATTGTCTAAGTTATCTAAACGCCCACACGGCCGACTGACGAAAAAGGATGATACGAAGTTAAATCGTTCATTGTCGAATCCAGACAAAAGTGAAGGTAAAAATTAAAACAAGTACAGATCGCGACACAAGGCAAGAAAAATATTGTCATTAATTGTTCAAGTCTGTACAAGAATGGCACCAAGGCCAGAATACTTCAAAGTTACAAGGGCACCAACGCCCCAAAAGGAACAACAACAACAAAAACAAAGCTAGAGCTGGGGGTCAGGTCCGACGTCGGCATTCTTCGCTTCGAGGCCCACAGTATCGGCGGCGTCTTCCACCTCATCCTCGGCAAGATCCTCGGCAGTTGGCGGCTCAAATGGAAGGAAGGACCCGTCTTCCAGCACAAAGGCGCGATGGTCGTACCCATCTACCTTGAGCTCGGCCCCAGGATTGAAATGCCGGATTTGGAGAAGAGCCTGCTTAAAGCACGCCTCGGCGGTCTGTACCAGGTCATCAGAAAGCTCCTGGGAAGTCTCCTTCTCTGCCGCGACGGCCTTCTCGAGCGCCTCCTTCTCGGCGGCCAGAGTAGCGAGCTGCTCCTCCAAAGCCTTGGCCGCAGCCAGGCTCTCAGACATCTCTTGTCGCGCCCGAGCACACTCCTCGGCCACCGAGTCAGCACGCTCCCGAGACAGCTGAAGCTCTCGGTCAGCCTTCACCGCCGAGGTCTTGGCGGCATCCCGTTTCGCCCTGGCCGCATCCCGCTCAGCCTGAGCCTCAGTCAGCTCAGCCTTCGCCGCCCCCAGCCCGGCCCGAGCCTCATCACGCTCCGCCCAGGCCGCAATTAGCTCGTCTTCAGAGGAACTGGCCCTCGCTCTGACTTCGGCCAGTTCCTTCTTCAGTTCCGCAGCAGCCGCAGCCTGGGGCTTCAGCTCGGCCTCCACTTTCTTCAGCCTATCAACCTCGCCCTCCGCCCGAGCATAAAGGTTCCGGACCATCCTCAAAGCCTGAAGATAGCCCACTGACCTAATAAGCTCCTTCTGGGCCACCTGTAGACGGTCCTCGGCATCAGGGGATAAAGCGCGGCCGCCCTCCAGAAAGTGCCGGGGCGGTAGGAAAGCCACGTCAACCTCCGGGACAACCCCGTTGTCCCACAAAAAGCTGCGGGGCAGAACCGAGGAAGGCCCGGTTGGCAGAGGTGGAGGAGGGGGAAGGTGCACCGGAGAAGACGATGGTGACGGCAAGCCAGCAGGCGAAAACAGACGGTCAATCTCCTCATCAGTTATGACAAGGTCCTTCCCCTTGGGACTCGGAGATACGGCGACAACTTCTCCCCGCTCAGAAGCTGAGGCTTCAACGACCGAGAAGGGACTAGCAGCAACAGTGACCTCTTGACTCCCCAGAGCTGGAATCTCCACCACAGGGGCCGACTTGGGAGCCGCGGCCAAAGAAGGAACCTCGGCAACAGGACCCTTCGTCTTCTTCGAAGCCGGTGCAGCAGAAGTACCGGCATCAGCTGAAGCCGCCCTCTTCTTCTGGCGACTGGAAGGAGCAGCGGCGGCACGCGACAGCCGGGCATACAGCGGCAGGGCGTCCATAGCTCTAGCTGCAAACAAAGGCAAACAGAGTAGGTCAAAACCACTAAATTCAACAGACCAATACTGAAACAAAAACAATACACTGCTAAAAACCCTACAGGCAGGAGGCAGCGGCTCGGCAGATATATAGAAGCCAACCGGCTGCACACCGATCTCGGCCACCAAAGCCTCAATCCGGGGCACTGCAGAAGCTGATTCCGGAAGAAGACTTTTGCGCGGCACTTGAAAGGATAGGGCTTTGGCTTTATAATGGCCCTCCTCCCAGTACAAAGGGAAGCGACCGCCCTCTTCCAGGAACCACGGCTCCTCTCCTGGTACGGCCTCAACCTTGAAAAACGCCCCCTTGAAACGCTTGAAGGAATCAGAAAAGGGCGTCATCAGCTTGCGCTCCGGATTAAGCCGTAGGGACACCAACCCCCTAAGTTTGTCACCCCCCTTCGGCGAGCTAGGGGTAAAAGGCCCGAAGAAGTAAAAGAAAAGGTTGGACGAGCAAGCTAGGGGAGGCGAGAAATGGCTACAAAGCCTCTCGAAGGTCACAAGATAGGCCCACCCGTTCGGATGGAGTTGGGACGAGGCGAGACGAAGATGCCGCAACGCCTCCATCTGGAAGGGGGAGAAAGGAACAGAAACCTGGACCCGAGTCAAGTAGTCCCGGTAAAAGAAGAAAAAGTCCGGCTGACCCTCGGACCGAGCAGCACATACAGGCTCCTCAGGCCCCGGACGCCTAAGGACGCATCCGGGCACGGCTGGGACCTCCAGCCGTGCTATGTCTACCTCCGACATCAGCGACGTTGTGGCCAGCACGTCGTGTGATACCCAGCCGTATCGGCGAATCAGGGCTTCGGACGGACTGGGTGAGTCCGAACCACCAGCCTCCAAACGCTTTTTTGAAGATCCCGACTTGGGAGCCATAAATAAGCCTATATGAAAATAAACAAAGCCGGTGTTAGCAAAGAAGCAGAAATACCTGGCACAGGCATAACAGCAGGTACTAAAGAAGGCCGACTAGGACAAATAGGGACATGAGAGGGAACAGCCGGAACAGACCAATGCCGGCAGGAGCCCAGGATAGATGAGGCCTCGGCATCTCCATCACCCGCCATCAATACGGAAGCCTCCGCCAGGCAGTCCCAGCAGGGGCCGGCATAACCCTCTGGGGCGGACGTCTGGCGTGCAGCAGAAGGACCCTCGTAAAAATTTAGGGGTCGAGCCATCACCACCGGAGCCTCGGTGTTGGAAGAGGAACCAGCCCAGGCCCCACCAGGCAATTCAAGGGGAAAAGCCCGGGCAAGCGGACGGAAGGGATGACGAGGAAGGGGAATAGAAACCCTTCCCGAAGACGGGCGAGCCCCACCTCGCCCCGGACGCACGGCGCCACCTCGGCGTGAAAGATCCAGGATCCCCGAAGCAGGTGGCTCACCCCCAAGAACCCAGTAAGTAGCCCGCGGGAGACGCGCCCGAAGGAGCATTTCCTCCTCCGGCGTCAATGAACCCTCTGAACCGGGAATATTTCTGCCCCTCACCATGGTCAGAAACCTAAAAGCGCTAAGAACAGTGTTTAAGGTAATGATGGGACGAATTTCGGGTATACTGATCCTAAAGAAACCCAGGAAACCCGGAAGAAGGGAAGAGCAATGATGCAAACGTCGATCAACGAAGAATAAACGGTAAAAGAAAAGGAAATACCAGACAAAATGACAGAAAAGTGGCACGATACCTGTTCTGTGAAAAAGGAAGGAACTAGAACGCTAGAAGACGGCGAAAGTTCCGGGCACAAAGAATCCCCTCTGAAGCTCTAGAGAAACCAGAGAGTAATCTGAGCAAGAGAATGAATTAGCGGGAAAAGTGGAAAAGAAGCACAGGGCAGGTTATTTAAACCGAAATCCTAACACAAGAAGGATACAACGGTATTTTCCCGTACCAACGTGACGGGATTGGCGCAGCACAACGCCAGTGCAATAAATGCGCATTAGCCTCGAGAAACGAAAAGGCGTGACGGTTGCAGACTCTCTCCACTAAGGATCTGACAGCTGTAAAACCACAATGATGGCTCACGAAGGGGGAAAACCGAAGCGTACGGAGAATCCCAAAAGGCAAGAGAAAGCGTGGGGACCCGGGCAGGATAAAAACCGCCCGGACATAAACAAACCCGACGTTCTAGGCAGGACGAGAACCTATTGAGCCGACCACAGTCCCAAGCCGAGCTAAGGGCCACGGCATCCGAAAGCCGACCCAGTCCGCACAAGGGGACCTCGGCCACAACGGGACCAGGTCACTAAGCATCTCGGCCATCCAGAAGCCTGAACGACCAAGCTGGGGGGCAACTGTTACGGACCGGCCCAATAGGCCCAAGGCCGGACCTCGGCCCAGTAAGCCTATAAGGGAATCCGCGCTATATTGGGAAGGGATCCGAGATCCCCTATATTTAGGAACTCATTAATGGAGATCCTCACGCAATCATGGCACCAGCCAATCAGCCCTTGACGGCTCAATCATAGATATCCCTCTTTAATAGGGCGATACGAGCACCAAGCTCCTCTATAAATAGAAGGAAACCCTAAACAGGTGCACACGTTCTATCTTATGCTCTTGTTACTTTCTGCCACACAGAGCACACACCCCACTCCCCTGGCTACGTGCCTTCAAGTTTGTTGCGAACTACGTGGACTTTGATCCCTTCGAGGGTACGTAGGCTCTAGGCTTGACACCCTAGTCAAGTCCAATCTCTGTGTTCTTCATACAGAACAGATGTGATTTGTGTTTAAAATAATGGTGGCATAAAAGTGACTCTTTTTAAAATAAGTTCTTGTTTGGAATAGTGTTTGAAAATTATTTAAAATAGAAAATGACTGAAAATAACATAAATGTTACTGAAAAATACATGCATACATACATACATTCATTCATCTATACATATATATTATTCGTATATATTGTGATAATTGAAGATAAAAATTTAACTTTAAAGTTGATAAGAAAATTAAATTATTATTAAAAAAGTAAAAAACTCTAAAGTACTTAATTAGATATATTTTAATAGATATATTAAATTGCATACAAATGTATATATATTTAATAATACATTACTTATTGAATCACTTATCCTTAACATTTTTCTCCATAAGTTGAAAAAAAAAAATCACTTTAGAAGATGAAAAAAGTGGCTTCCATCATAAACCACTTTTTTACAATAAGTTTATTAACCTTTGAAGCTATCTTAAATAGTTCAGATTATTATTATTATTATTATTATTATTATTATTATTATTATTATTATTATTATTATTATTCCTTCTGCTAGCCTTATTTTACTGTGTAATGGGTTTTTGGCCTCAAGGTCATAGAGATGCCAAACTGGACAGTCTTTCGACACAATTTTCCAAGGAAAGAAAAATGTGTTCTTTAAGAATATTTACATTGACGACGAATTCAAACAAAGAATGATTATATTGGTTGGCTTTGCTTTTTCTTTCTTTCGTCAACACTCTTTTACTTTTACTTTTCCACGCAGAATGAGTGAAGAAGAAACAAGAATGAATGGATCAATTGTTAAACTTTGGATTCACACTTTACATATTTTCGAAGGAGCCAATGACTATAAACACTGAGTCAACAACCACTTGTGGAATATATATATATATATATATATATATATATATATATATAAAGATAGGATATTATCACTACTATTTTTTGTCACTATCAATATCACTACCACTTTTCACCGTTAGATCAAAATATCAATATGGGAGAGAAATGGTAAAAGTAAATGAGATTCTAATCTAACGATTAAAATGTGATAGTGACATTGATTGTAACAAAAAATGGTATTGATAATATCTTATCCCATATATATGTTAGTCCATTGTTTTAAAATAAAAACTAGATAGAAATTAAGAATCCGTTCTAATGATCAATTAAAAAATTAATTACTTCCTTCTAAATAAAGAGCTAAATAACTAATTTACGAATATTAAAGAAATTAGTTAAATTATTTATTTATAATAAATATGTGTTAGTTGATGATAACCCACTTTCATACATGCAATTAATAAAAGTAGCTTAAGAGAAAAAAAAATTAGAACATCAAATGAATTGAAATATTATATTAAAGACTAAAATAAACATCCCAACTACTTAGCTCATGGCATGAGTTTCCCTGCAGGGTAGCCGTCCCTTTTTTGGGGAGATTTGGTTGTCAGATTTCATCTAACGGTCCAGATCTCATTTTTTTAAAAAATAAATTTTTTACAGTAATCCCAGTCAATATCCTAAAATATCTTTTTAGTACCAGTCAGTATCCTAAAACAATTTTTTAAGTTTCTAAAAATTATTTTCAAAATCATAAAGTATTTTTTAATACCAGTCAGTACCTTGAAATATCTTTTTAGTCCCCGTCAATACCCTGAAATATCTTTTTAGTTAATGATTGAGATTAAAAAGATATTTCAGTATACCGATTGGTATTGAAAAATACTTTATGATTTTGGAAAAAAAATTAGAAATATTTCAGAATACTGACTAATATTAAAAAGATTTTTTAGGATACTAACTGAGATTGCTAAAAAGAAAAAAAAATTGATTGAAAAATGAGATCTAGACAATCAGATGAGATCTGACCGTCAGATCTCCCCCAAAGCCCCTACTCGTCCAACTCGTTTTGGTAGCTCATATATTTAAGATAAAAGGGAGTATCAATACTCAGTCTAACTATTATGTAATTTGGTTTAATTAAAATCAGAAGAAAAACACTTAACATTTCTAGATAGGGATAATTTCTTAGTTTAATTTGTTCTTCATATTCATCAAAATATTCATCATTTATAAACTATCAACAATATATGCAGCATTTATCAAACTTTAATACAATTAATGCAGGGGACCCACAGGACCACAGGTAGTTTTAGACTTTATTCTACAAGCTACATCTGGCCAACTTATTATTATTTGGACGTAGTGCCGTCAAAGTTTTAATTCCTCAATTATCAAAGGGCCCACCAAAGAAAGTGAAAACTTTGGTACATTTTTTACTATACACACGTGAGTTTATACCTTTATCTTTATGGTTCATTATGTTTTTTTTTTTATATATATATAAATATTTAATAAAATGATACTCACACACATATATTTATATATAACCACCAGCTAACTTTGGATCAAGACCAAACATTATTTCAGCAACAACTGAAGCAAGTAAAACTTTTTTGTTTGTTTTTTTGTTTATAATAAAATTTTAGGAGAGTAAAACATGAAGCTGTAACCAGTAGACCCAAATAGTAGTCAGCACACATCTTTATGGGGTTTTTTTGGGCTAGCGGTGGTTTATTTTCTATCTAATTTTTGTAAAAAGCCTGTAGAAAAAAATCAGGTTGTAAATGTGATTTATGTTTGAATTACCTAATTGACTTTCGTAGAAGTGACTTTTTCCTAAACTGATGAGTGTATGATTATTATTTCAAAAGTCAGTTGAAATAAAAAATAACTGAAAACGCAGTTAATTTGATTGACATATATATATATATATATATATATATATATATATATATATATACATTTATATATGATAAAAATTATTAGAAAATAAAAAGCTGGAAATTTTTATTTTTAAAGAAAAGCTGGAAGTTTCCAGTGGAAGCTCCATCTAAAAAAAAAAAAAAAGGGCCCCACGTTCTGAAGTCTCCACAGTCACTCAAGCTCCATCCAAAAATAAATAGTGGGTTCCAGTGTTCAGTTCCATAGTCACACAACAAAATTTGGACGCACCACTGGAGAAACTCTAAGAGGGAGTTTTTAGATTAATGAGTTATATATATATATATATATTCTCTAGTGAAAAACGCGAGAGGATCCTCTCATCTTTCCTTTCTCTCATTTTCTCTCACCTTCCGATCTGGACTATCTAAATCTTGATCCAACGGTCCAGATCTAAAAAAAATAAAAATTTGTTGTTTTGTTTTTTTCGAAAAAAACAAAACAACAAAATTTTTTTTTTAGATCTGGACCGTTGGATCAAGATTTAGACGATCCAGATCAGAAGGTAAGAGAAAATGAAAAAAACAAAACAACAAAAATTTTTTTTTTAGATCTGGACCGTTGGATCAAGATTCAGACGATCCAGATCAGAAGGTAAGAGAAAATGAGAGAGAGGGAAGATGAGAGGAACAGGACCCATGAAAAACACATCATACCAGGCTTTTCATTCACAACTGAAGCCACTGGGTTTTTTTGCCCAAAAAGCTTCACTATCGCTCTTCCAAACACACCCATTATATTTTACTCTTACTAGAACATACTCCCTCCTATCTTAATTATAGGAACGGATTGACTTTTAAGTTATTTAATCATATTATATGTTGTATATCCTTAAATTATATATAGTTTATTAGTCAAACTAATTAATTTGAAGAAAAAAGTAAAAATATAAATACTCTAAAGTAATTTAATTAGCTTCCTTAATCTCTAAAAAAAAATCAACTTAATCTTATAATTAAAATCGAGTACTTTGTTTTGTCTCTCTGTGGGACATACTGTACATCGTCAAGTCATGATAATGTTATTGCCTAGTTGTTTTTCTCATAGCTTCACCGCAATAAACGGATTATGATGGAAGATTCAGATAGTCGGAATTCACTTGACCATATTTGCTTCGTTTGAATAGGGCAAAGGGAATATCATGAGAAAAAGAAGGATTACTTTTTCTTTTTTATTTTAATTTTTCCCCAATCAACCAAAGAACACACACACAAACACACTCTCTGAAATGTTGTTTGAAATGACTAAATTTCTATGAAGTTCTTATAAAAACTATTCTGAAATTAAGTTTTTGTGAAACTACCTAATTACCCTCCGTGAAATTAGTTGACATTGTCTTTATTATTGTTGTCATATGACAAGTTAAAGTTCATCCTTAATATATTAAACTGTTATTGTTAATTGATAATCAGAAAGAAAAAAAAATTGTAAAATTAATTTTCATTGCTTTTGTTATTGTCTTCATTTAATAATTTAAAATTCTCATTTGTTAAACTGCTGTTGTGATTTCATTCTTTTTAGATTTGCATATTTGGGGTATTTTTATATCTTTCTCCCATGCAAAAATTTTACATTGTTTCTTGAGTTATTAATAGTGTGATTTATTATATATTTTATATTTAATTATATTTTTCTTTTAACCCATTTTCCCCTAATTCTTATTCTTCCATGAAATATTTTATATTTTTATTTTATACAATTGTATCAAAATTGCTTCATATATCTTGTGAGAAAGATTAGACATGAGTCACATATTCGGCCGACACTAATTTTCATGTGCATTGCACTAAGTTTAGAAGATAAATAATTGCTCAAGATTGTCTTTATTATTGAATTTGCTTTGAAGATGCTTTGAAGAACTTTTAGACGATATTTTAAATTTTGAATCCAGAAGGTTTATATATATATATATATTTGTTTTCTTTATTTCTTCAAAAGGAAGATCAAGTTTAATATCTTACCAAGAATATATACATCTAAAAGCTTCCACCCTGCGCCCTTTGTTTTTACACTAGCAGCTTTTTTTCTCATTTTTAATTAATATTCCCACAACTAAGCCATCCTTGTCTCATAGTTATGATTGAAAACTTCTTGTCCTAACAACAAATGAAACGATATATTTTGTCTATATATAATCTACACACCACAAGTTCACCAGAAGTTCTTGATAAACTTTAGTCATCTTCTGTTCAGCCATGAAGATTCGAGCCAACGAAATTCTTCACCATGTTCAGCTCACATCATCGTCTCTCAAAAGAATCCTTCTAATTCCAATCTTTCTGTTTCTGATTCTGATCCCTCTTTCTTTCATCAAGAACTCCGACCACCAGTCATTGCCATCTCCATCTTCTTCTTCTGAGATGGGAAAAACCAGTGATTTGAAGAGAACCAGCAATGAGATGATGAGGGGATGTGATGTGTTTTCTGGGAAATGGGTTCCAAATCCGAGAGGGCCTTACTACAATGATCGAACTTGCCATTCGATAATCGATCAGCAAAACTGCATCAAGTCTGGGAGACCTGACAGAGAGTATCTGAAATGGAGATGGACACCTGATGAATGTGAGCTTCCATTGTTTAATGCAGCTTTGTTCATGAAGCTTGTGAGAGGAAAGTCCATGGCTTTTGTTGGAGACTCAGTGGCGAGGAACCAGATGGAATCTTTGCTCTGCCTCTTAAGCAGGGTAAGTATAGTTTTCAACTTAATTAACTTGAGATTATGTTTGGGTTAATTTAGAGGATTTTTGGATTTAGTGAGAGAGATAGATAAGAGTTAATATTGGCCAATGGTTGAGATTAGAATTTGGACATATGTGAAAGAAGTTATGTGTAGTGGTTGGTACAATTGTAAGATAAAGTAACCTTCCAAAATCTTAAAAAAATTGTTTTCTTTCTCTCCGAAATATAATTTTTTTTCAATTTGAGAAATTTTGGAGAAGAAGCTGGCCCACAAAGGAGAAATTTTGGAAAAACAAAATTTCCCAAATAAAAAATGGGTTTTCCTATTTATAACTTTTGAAAATTTGAATTTGTTATAAATTTTATATTTGATTTAAATATTGATGTCACTCTCTTTCCTAATTCCCAATCTTACCCTCTGTCTCTAGAAAAACTCAGCAGTTTATTTCTTGTTGCCGTGGATTTTATTTTATTTTTCTTTATATTTCAATCTTGCTAGTTTTCGAAACCTGTTTTTCAAAGTAGAAGTTGCATAAATAAAGAAATACTTAGTTTGACAAAATCTTCTGATAATTTTGTTTATCATTTATCAATATCATATGAATATCACCCACTTTCAAAATGTAAATTTTAGTTTTCGATAATTTTAGACACACAGAAAATTTAAGGTTGGATAACAAGTACACTTTTATTTTACAGTTCAAGTGATGTTTTTGTCCCCAGAAAGAAATTAAAAAAACGAATGCTTTGATTTTTTATTGAATAGTCGTATAATAAGTTCACAGTGCTCCGCATCATTAACAAAATTTTAAATATATAAATTAAAATATTTTTCAGAATTATCAAAACACAATTACACAAGTTTTTTCCGCATGAACTCAATTACAAAATTTTAAATTTCTAAAATTAAATAAAAATAAAATTATTTTTTAAAAAAAAACGCAGCACCATTTTAGCCTGCCATATGAAACTTATCATCTAACCAAACAAGCAGAAATATCAACCTGGAAAAAATATTTGTATTCTTTTCAGGTGTCGCACCCAGAGGATATTTCTCTGAAGCTAACAGCAGATACAAGATATTTCAGAAGATACTTCTATGCCAAATACAATTTCACTCTCACAGTTCTGTGGGCCCCATACCTGGTGACTACAAGAGATGCCGAAAGCACAGTCCATTCTTACAACAGCCTCATGAACCTGCATTTAGATGAACCAGACAAAGCATGGGCAAATGAGATGAAAAACTTTCACTATGTCATCTTCTCAGCTGGCCACTGGTTCTTTCGTCCAACAATGTACTACGAGAAAGGCCACATAGTGGGATGCACCAGCTGCAATATGAACAACGTAACAGACCTAACAAGCTACTATGGCTACAAAATGGCATTCAGAACAGTTTTTAGGGCTCTTTTGAACCTTGAAGGCTACAAGGGGGTGACTATCTTGAGGACATTTTCTCCATCTCACTTTGAGAACGGTCTGTGGAACACGGGAGGGAGTTGTCCGAGGACAAGGCCATTTAAGGAGGGAGAGGTGAAGCTGGAGTGGTATGCTCAGGAGATGTATTTGAGTCAGGTGGTGGAGTTTCGGGCGGCGCAGAGAGAAGCAAGAAGGAAGGGGCTGAGATTTTGGTTGATGGACATAACTGAGCCGATGCTCATGAGACCTGATGGGCATCCTAGTAAGTATGGACGTTCAAGGGATCAGAATATGACTGTTAATGACTGTGTTCACTGGTGCTTGCCTGGCCCTGTTGACACGTGGAATGAGTTTTTACTCTATATCATGAGAGTGGACAGCCTGAGATCCTCTAGTTCAATGTTGTAGAGATTTTTATAACAATATTAAGGTCTAAGAGAGGGGTATAGTTTTCTCTGTTCTTCATTGTCGATTCTGGAACATAAAAGCTAAGAAATATATATAATATAGTATATCTTTCATGTGATCAGTTGTAAAGTATTGATTTTTCACTTATCTATCTCATAAGCCCTTGACGGGCAGGCAGGGATTGAACTCATTTGACATAGGAAGTTAGAAGGAGAAGTTAAGAGAAAACATCAATCGAAAGGGGCATTAAGGTTAGGTGATAATTTTCCTTCAATACTTCCTTTAAAAAAATTAAAAAGGTTACCTGAAATCCTTTATTCTCATGCGCTCCTTAGAACAAAGTCTCAAATAAAGGAAGATATATCAACAGAAACCTTTCCTTTCATTATCACCCATGCTATAACACACTCGGGTGGCTTTATGACAATCATCTGACTGTCAGTAGTGGCATCAGATGATATTGATCGAACACTAAAATAGAGAGCAGTGGACCGATGAACCATAACAGAGCACCACGATGACAATCTTGCTCTTAACAGGTCACCTATGTTTCCTACCTATTCTTAGGGTAACACAAACCCTAGGTAAATATGTATATAGATCGAGAGACTAAATTACTTATCTTCAACTTTAATAGAAACTTCCAGCTGTAAGGCTTCGTTTGGAATGGAACGAAAATAAGGAGGGAATACTGGAAGGGAAAACTTTCAAAAATAGTGAATATGGAAGTTTTCCCTTATTATCTTCTCCCTATCCAAACGAAGACATCAACACCGCTGTGGTACACTGACAGCATGGGTTCAACATGTGCAGACAGATAAGAACAATACACATACACTGAGGTCCCCATGGAAAAAGGAGAAAACAATTCAGCAGTTTCATACACTAAATGACTAACTATTAATCATAGCAGTGTTTAAGTAATAAGGAAAATAATATTGGTGAACCTTTATTTAGTCATAAGCAATATTAATCACTTGATTAGAATCTTCTTGGTGTTCAAGTACTTACATTCCTAATAAGCCAGTGTTCCGATTTCAAAATAGAACAGCTATTGAAGCATCTCTATTACAATTCAAGGTATGATCATGTACAGTGAAAAGAATGATACATCTAGCTTCTATTATAAGAATTTGTATATATATGGTTATTTCTCCCTGCCAGTCAAAACGATATCTTGATAAATACAATTATGTGTAAAGCTAAAATGTAGAGCACAAATGCCGACCTGAGCAGCATTATCCTCTCTTGGCTTTCATTCCTGCCATCAGAATAGTAAGGAAGCTTATGATGACCATCACTACCATAATCTAACAGACCATGTCCCTTGTCAGATGAGCTTCTACCAAATCGATTTCTAGTTGCATTGGCCTCAGTAATATTGCTTTGCATTCTTCGCCATTGCCCATTCATTATTTCCAGTTCCATCTCCTTCAGATGAATTTCACTAAGTAGGCCCTCAGCTTGTGCCTAAAATCAAGAAAGGAAGACAGTTTATTAAACTCATATATGCAAAGACTCAATCTACATTTATATATAATAGTGAAGCATTTATGAAGAATGAAGCATGAAGAAAAGACCTGTTTTGCTGCAAGTTGCTCAATTAGACTGTGAAGCTGTTTATCCAATGCCTTCTCTCTTTGAGCTGCATATTAAGGAAAAATTATTGATGCCTATTGAATTTGAAGGATCACATTGAGGCATAAAAAAATACTCTAAATATTATTGATCCTTAAAATAAAAGAGAATACAAAGAGACCTTTATATAGGCAAACTGATAGATTAACCCTAATCCAAGAAAATAATCTAATCAAATCTAATAAGATAAAATGAAATCATAATATCTTAAGATATATTCCTAAAATATAATATCTATACCTACTCACAATAAATACTAAACAATCAACCCTAATAATGTTAATTATTTTAATATTAAACTTTCTATTCTCAACACTCCCCCAAGCTGAAAGCAGCTTAAATGTGAGCAGCAACTAATCACCATTCACCAATAATTTGCTTTTTCATGAGATCTTGAATCAAACAAGAAGTACCAGGTTCAACCAAATGTCAAACCGATGAATCCAAAAGTAATAATCCAACCACTTCACCAAGAGCTAAACAATAGGTCTTACAAGGAACCAAAACAACAATAAACAGTCTTACAAGCAAGCAAACAAAGGATTGTGAAACTCAAACTCAAATCTGAAACCATGGGTAAAAGAACCTTAAGGCTCTAATACCATATTGAGTTTAAACATTAAAGGATCATATTGAAGCACAGAAAATTCTAAATATTATCAATCCTTAAGAATAAAAGAGAAAACAAAGATTCCTTTATATATGCAAATTAACTAACCCTAACCCAAGAACCAGTCTAATCAAATCATAATATCTTAAGATATATTCCTAAAATATACTATTTATATCTAATCCTAATAAATACTAAATAATCAACCCTAATAATGTTAATTATTTTAATATTAAACTTTCTATTCTCAACACTCCCCTCAAGCTGAGAGCAGCTTGAATATGAGCAGCAACGAATCACCAATAATTTGCTTCTTCATGAGATCTTGAATCAAACAGGAAGCACAGGCACATCCAAGAATAGTTCAATTAAATGTCACATCAATGACATCCAAAAGTAATAATCCAACAGCTTCACCAAGAGCTGGACAACTACTCTCACAAAGGACCAAATCATGGGTAAGAGAACCCTAAGGCTTTGATATCATGTTAAGTTTGAAGGATCACATTGAAGCACAACAAAATACACTAAATATTTAGATATACTCTTTCATTCTTTAGGATCAATAAAATCCAAAAAAATAAAATAAAATCATAATATCTTAAGATGTTCTCCTAAAATATAATATTCATATATAATCCTAATAAACACTAAATAATCAACCCTAATAATTTTAATTATGCTAATATTAAACTTTCTATTCTCAACAATGCCAATACATTTTATGCAAGCTATCCCTCAAATGAAACTACTGCGAATGCCAAAAGAGGGCAGGCATACTAATAGAATTGATTAGATAAATTAGATGACCACATGTCCTTAAAAAGATTCATGTGACTTTAAGTTGGGTTCGACTTTGAATTAACCAATAACCATTGATTTACATCTGTTTCCAAAATTATATATACTAAAACCCACTTTATACCATTTCCAGGAAAAAGTACGGTTAAAATATGAAAAGAATCCAAAGGGAGCACAAATGCTATAGGAAAATATACACCATTTAAAGGAATGAAAGCACCGCATTCAAATATGGGGCTGAACAAATATTCAAAAAATGTAAATACAGTCATCTCTAATGTACAACAGCCACTGCATGTTATCCCAACAAATTATAAACAGTACAGTAAGGAAGGATTGTTTTGGGGGAAAAATATGAGTAGAAGAGCAAATTTTGGGTACTGATGATCATCTTCATTCCTCTTACAGTTTGAGGCAACACAAAGATCCCTAACTGACCTTGAGCCCAGGTAAAAAAATGTCTGACTTTCTAGAAAAGTAGCCTCTGCTTTAGACATCCACATAAAAAATAATAAATTGATGATTGATTAATGCAGGGGAAAGTAGATATACCAGGGGAAGGGTGCTTTAGAGCATTTTCCTGCATTTCAGCCCACTTTTTCTCCAATTTTTGTACAATTTCTTCCATTGAACTCTGAAATAATTATATCGCTATTTGTCAACAAAATAATCCCTATTAAATAATAATATAATGGAAATGAACTTTTAAAAAAAGGCAACTTATGATTAAAACTATAACAGACCAGTTCTTTTTTCTTCTCTTCTAACTTGTTTAGTATAGCAGAATCTGATGCATTTGTATCTGGCCCAGCTTCGAGCTTTATGTCAGATTTTTCTTCCTCACATCCATGCGATCTCACAGATTGATCAGTATCTACTGAATTTTGAAGTTTTAAATTATCCAGCTCAGCTTTCAGCTTCTTCTCATTTTCATCCATTTCCTGCAGCAAAGAAAAAAGAAAGAAGAAAATATCAAACCCAAATATATTTTGCATTGGCATGAAGTATGAAATGTTGGTAAAAATCCATGTCCATGTCTAGCATGCATGGATGTTTGTGTAAGACATGAAACAACATTTCAAAGAGATATAAAGGCCAATGACCAAGCTTCTCAGTGAAGTTTCTGCACAAAATTTGGTTTCAAGGAAAAGAAACATAAAATATATAATATATAAGATGACAAAATTAATAACTATATCTTATAAGCTTGATCCCGCCTTCTCTGGACAGGCATATAGATTACTCGCTTCTTAACAAGGGAATTCAGGTTTCCATCATGATCTTAGGAGAGAAATGATGCCACCAACATAGACAACAATAGAGTCTTTGACAAAGAAGGGCAAAGAAGCTTGTTTAAACAAACTTGCAATTCTCACCTCTAACTTCTGTTGTAGTATATCTGCCTCTTGCACTTTTTCTTGTATCTTATTCTCACAGTTTGATATTGCTCTCTCAAAATCTGCATTTTCTGCCTGCAGTGTTGCCTCTCTTAATTGGGCCTGCCACATTGTCAAATGCTAATGAGAAAGTTGATTCTACCAGTCACTTACAAGAAACTTTGTGAAGCTTTCTACCAATAATTTGCAAACAGTCTTAGCAATAAACTCTGTCTCCAAGTGGCACAAAAATTTTACATCATTAAAAATGATATATCATGGTTTTGTCTTTTTCCTTTCAAGAAATTGTAATACAAACTGAAAATAGAAAATGTTAATCCTCTCACTGATTCATAGATGTCAAATGCAACAAAGATAACAAGATTCAGAGAATTATAATCATAATTATCACTCAGTTGTCCACATGCCCAGTAATTATCAATCACAAATCGGTCTAGTCTCTTGATTCCCCGAGAATGGCAGAAAAAAACCTGAACAGCAGTTTTATGTTTACAATTAGAACATAGAAACATCTCAAATTCCCGACATTGCTCGTCTAGAACCATGACCATATCCAGATAACACTAGTTCTTGCAATAAAATCTATGATTAAAGCTATGTGCAATAAATTAAAGCAATTATAACAATAGTACATTATCAAATATAACATTTATCTGCGTCGACTAGAACTTTTTTTTTTTTTTACCTGAATCGAATTAAACATGAAAAGCAAGATGTAATTCAATCCTGTTACAAAATACACGTCTATCCAACAAGAGGCAAATCTTGACGAGGAGATAGCCCCAGTTCATATATCTGAAATAACTAATTGAACTAGAACAAAATCAAACAACACTTAACGAATTGCATCAGTTCAATTGCCCACAAAAACAAGATTAACTATACAGTATGATTGGTGCACAAAAATATCTCACACTAATAAAATCAAAATTCAACAGAAGTCAAATCAAATCAGGATTCAAAGAGCATTGGTTCAAATCAAACCCGAGATTTCTAACTATGCACATATACGAGACATAAGGTAACTCGTTCGCTCACGAATCACATAAAATCCAAAGGAAAGAGATCCAATATTCACAAAGTAAACAAATACATTACAAAAAGCAAGCGAGTATCAAACGGACTTGTTCCCGCGTCGCCGAGTGGGCATTTAATTGAAGGGCAAGATCGGCATTGGAAGCGAGGCTGTGGGCGAGTAAGTGAGGGAGGCTTTGGGAAATGTCAGGAGGAGGAAGTCTCTGGCGTAGATCCTGGATCAAACGGGTGAGAGATGCTGCCTTCTGATCCAATTCCCGAACGTACTTTTGCTGCTCCGGAGAGAACAGTAACGGGATCCGATTTGACGCATCGCCTCCTTCGCTGTCGACGCCGCCACCTCCGACGACGTCGGCTGCCCATGCCAGTAAACCAGCCATGGATAAGTCCCGTACACTTGAGAGTTGCTGTTCCAAATCGAAAGGATTTCTAAGTTGCCAAATGATGACGATAATGGTGCTTAAAATTCAACTAATTTCACAAGGTCACCAAAAAAAATAAACTAATTTCATCTTTTTTTACCTTTTTATTACCAGCAATCTTTTTTTTTCCCCCTTGGAACTAATTTCATCTTAATGTCGTATAAACTCAATCAATCAATAATCATAGGAGAATTCTTTAGCAAAATATATATGGGGAAATCATTTGTCCTGTCACAGGATATAATATTCTGTCCAGTGAGTAGCGTACGATGTCGTTTGGTCGAGTGATGAAGCCCGTCAGACACTATAGCACACTCAAACAAAGCAGATCTCCATTTTCGCACTTTCTCCAACTCATCGTTGAACCTATCTTCAAGAGTAACCATGGCCTCTTCAAAGCTATTTCTCTAATATTGAACATCCATCGGATCCACCTAGTAAAAGATGGGCATAACCTCCTGGTTCTTCTCCTTCTTACACCAAATGATGTGGGCAAGTTCCTCAAGGCACCATGTCGAAGCAGCATGGTTCTTAGAGAACAGAATAATGGAGATCCTCAATTTCTCAACGGCTTTAAGAAGAGTAGAAGAGATCTCTTCTCCTTTGCCAAGCTTCTTGTTGTCAATGAAGGCGTTGATTTCCTTACGTCGCAAAGCATTGTAGAGAGGCACAGCGAAGGTGTGTCGGGTATCTTCACCTCTGAAACTCAAAAAAACATCGTACCCATACTTGGTTTTGTTGGTGAAGATTTACTAAGTGTATGGTTTTGGTTTTATGACTCACTGCGCCTATTCAAGCAATAGTATAATTCACTATGATGTTAGTCTTATGAGCTATTGTATTGACAATACAATACATTCTCTTTTCTTCATGCAAAAAGAAAAATGTTCTTGAAGGTCATGTTGTTCCTGCAACTCAATAAGCTGCATAAAAACCAGAAAGAACTGCAGCGGAAAGAGAGACCGAAAAGAGTGTATCCGTGTAGAAGGAAGTTGAAGAAAAACAAAGGAAAAGTTGGAGAAAGCTTCACTTAAAAATACTAGAAGTTTCTTCAACACACACACACAGATACATATACTTACAGAGGAGCCAGGAAGACCATGAATGAAACCGCCACGTTCCCTGCACAGACACCCAAACAAGAAGAAGTTAAAAACCATAGCTAACTTAGCTTGTAACATTTAGAGATTAGCACCAAATATATGGGTGATATCAGACTATGCCAGAACCAGAACCGTCTGAAATTATTAATCAAGAGAGATACAATTCATTGGTAACCAACAAGTCTTGATCATAAAGCGATGAATGATCTTGATCATAAAATGATGAATGAAGAAATTTAACTAGTTCTGGGTAGTATGTAGTTGAGCAATAAAAAGGTCGGCATAGAAAGAAAGAAAGAGAGGGTGTGATAGTAATATAATTACCAAGAATGCCAAACACAAAAGCGAGAGTGTTGTGACCCATGAAAGCCATTGTTGATAGATCAAGCTAATTAAGATGATTGCCTCCGTGCTGCTCAGAGCTCTCTCAAAGAGAGGAAAAAAAAAACAAGACTTGTTGCTCATAGATGAAGCTAATTAAGATGATTGCCATACGAAATATCAGCGTTGCACTGTTCACGTCATTTTGAAATTACTGCTCATCGTCATTTCGAATTCACTGTTCATCCTACTCTGTTCGCCTCTGTTTTGCGTTTTTCAAAGAGATATGGTCACTGGAAGTTGAGCTACTTCGACATGGTGCCTTGAGGAACTTGCCCACATCATTTGGTGTAAGAAGGAGAAGAACCAGACGGTTATGCCCATCTTTTACAAGGTGGATCCGATGGATGTTCAATATCAGAGAAATAGCTTTGAAGAGGCCATGGTTACTCTTGAAGATAGGTTCAGCGATGAGTTGGAGAAAGTGCGAAAATGGAGATCTGCTTTGTCTGAGTGCGCTACAGTGTCTGACGGGCTTCATCACACCGAACGACGTCGTACGCTACTCACTGGACAAAACATTATATCCTGTCACAGTACAAATGATTTTCCCAATATATATATATATATATATATATATGGGAAAATCGGATGTCCAGTCACTGGACCTAACTGATTTTCCTGTGAGCCAATAAAACGGTGCTGTTTGATTAAGTATACAGATGTCTCGCCTGAAAAAAAAAACACACACACACACACACAACCCATGGGAAAATCAGATCGATTCTTCTTCGCCAGTGGATTGCGCGCGAGACACTCCATCCCTCTCTCTTCTTCACCTGTGCGTTCGTGACCATTCACTCTGTCTTTCTTCTTCTGTGACGTCTACATCTTCACTTCATGGCAGCCATTTTGAAGTGCCGGGCGATCACCAAAGTGGGGGAATGAGTCGCTAGACAGATCTGGACTCGTAACTCACTTCCTTCCTTCCTCTGTGTTTGTTTGAGCTTTCTCAGGTATGCATTTCTATCGATTTGGTTCTCTCTAGCCACATCTATTCCATTTTCTTGGCCGGAGCTTACTGCATTTTTTGTTTGGTCCGATTCCTGAATTTCTCTAGTTCGAGCTTTCTCCGATTTGGACCCATATGTTTGCTCTGATCGAATGTCCAGTAGCTGCAAGATTTGGATTGTTTTGCATGTTTTTGTTTTTGTTTTTTTTTTTTTGCTTTTTTGTTTTTTTTTGGTCAAATTGGAAATTGAAAGCTGTCGATTTGGTTCTGCATTGGGTTTCACTACCCAAAAATAGAAAGGAAACATGAACTGATATGAAAGGTAACGAATATAGTTGCTTTCTTTGCATTATTTATTCTACATGCTATTCTCTTTTAACATGTGATTCCGGGGAATTGCCTCTTGCCACTTCTGTTGTCATCCACGTGGAAATAAAAAATGAAGGAGAGGATGCTTTTAAGCCCCAAATATATGGTGATATGATCACTGTAGAACGTAGGATATCTGAATCCACAAGCTCCGTTGTGTTAAAAGACTACTGAGGTTTGTTTGTAATTCTAATGGTTTTAAATGTCAAGCTATTTGACTTGTGTAATATATTTTCAAAAGTTATTTTTATGGGGCTACCCTTAATATCTTGTGAAAATTTTGATGCTTATTCTTTAGTTTTTAGCACTTTCTATATTAAGTTGCCTCATGACAAACTTTTATTTGAAATTGAAGCAAGATTACCAAGTATTGGTGTTTTCCACCTGTTCTTATCACCTTTTGGGATGAGGTGGTGAGATTAGGCACTTTGCTTTATTTGTTTACATTTCTTTGGATTTGACTTGGTTAGAATTTCAATAATTGGAATAATGCAAAACTAAATGACTATTGGAATCTTGAGAATCAAAATCAACAACATATATTGCTGGAGAAAGCGCTTGTATGGCATTGGTATTAATCGCAAATCATTTGTCCTAATAATAATGATTTTTCTGTTGAGAAATGCTTAACAAGTATAGGCTTCAACATTAGGTGAGGTATATTCTGCGATAAGAGAATAAATAATAGAGAAGCTAAACAAATATAAAATATTATCCGAAATAAAAGATTTGGAGAAAGTTATCCTGCTTATAAGAGGTATAATAGCAGGAGATTGTTTAATATTTAGTCAGAAATTGCTTGAAAAAGAAATTGGGTTCTTCTGTGGTCACTTGTTTGTTATCTTGCTTGTTTGGCAATAAGATAAGAAGTAAACAGATGAGATCTGTTAGTAGCATAAGAAGAGGGTGGTGTATGAATGGAGGATGAATTTCAGTCTTTAACGGAAGTACCCAAGTGATAGGTTTGAAATGCTTTGTAATGAAAGACTTTCTGCTTGCCAAAGTGCCCTATTTTGCCAAATTTATGAGTCCATTCTGCAATGTGATCCTGGAATGTGACAGATCAATAGAGAAGAATCTGGAGAGATTCCAAGTTTTTCTTCTATTAAAAAATTCAATCAGAATCATCACCTTGTCTCTTCTCGCTATGTAACTCATATTCTTTTGTATTCCACTGGCTCTCTTCTTTTATTTGCTTCTCTGAGCTCCTGATTTTTCTTCAACTAATTTTTTTTTACCTGCAAGTTCAGGTCAGAAATTTCAATCAATACTTGCCATAAAAACTATGAGTAGTGTTATAAAAAATAAGAGTAGTTTCTCACCCACTTGAGAAGAGTTCAATCCTAGCAATGAAACTTGAATGTGCCAACTACTATGCTTATTTTTAAGTCCTGCACTTGCCCATATCTCTACTATCAATGCTCATCTGTTGCACCACACAACCGCTTTCTCAGACTTTTACTTCTAAATGAATGTGGATGGTTGCTTTGTGCAGCATGGTATGCTTCCACGTGAGCTAGCCGATAAATTGCCTTCACTTCAAAATCAGATAGTATTGGTGGCTGACGAAACTGGTAAGAACTTGCTTGATGAAATAATATACCTTTACAATCACAAACAGTCACATAAAAATCTAAAATATCTTACAGGAGGATCAACAATAGCAGAACCGTAGCGAACTTTGACTGAATCTCTCCAGATGATATCAATTTGATTTCAAAATTACACTGTATGTGATTTGATTTCAAAATAGGAACAGTCTGTGATTTGATTCATTTTGTGATGTCTTTTATTGATGCCAACTTTGATCCTAGCAATTTGATTCAATGTCGACTTTAATCCTAGAATCTGTGATTCGATTTCAAAATTACATTGTCTATTTGTGAATCTTTGATCCTAGCGATTTGATTTCAGAATCTGTGATTTGATTCGATGCCGACTTTAATCCTAGAATCTGTGATTTGATTTCAGAATTACATTGTCTGTTTGTGAATCTGGGATATGTTTCTCTGAGCAAAAAAATCCTAGGATATGTTTTTCACGCTATTCCTTCTTCACGATAGCGTTGTCACAGGAATATGCCCATGGGTGTTGTGAATCTGGGATATGTTTCTTCGAGCAAAAAAATCCTAGGATATGTTTTTCACGCTATTCCTTCTTCACGATAGCGTTGTCACAGGAATATGCCCATGGGTGTTGTGAATCTGGGATATGTTTCTTCGAGCAAAAAAATCCTAGGATATGTTTTTCACGCTATTCCTTCTTCACGATAGCGTTGTCACGTGAATATGCCCATGGGTGTTTTGTGTGTTTTTTTTTCTTGGTTTCAGGCGAGACATCTGTATAGTTAATCAAACGGCACCGTTTTATTGGCTCACAAGAAAATCAATTAGGTCCAATGACTGGACATCTGATTTTCTCTCTCTATATATATATATATAAGAGAACAAAGTAATCAGGAAAAAAACACAGAGAATAGACTGCCCATTTGGTTCAAGGAAAATTGAGGGAAGGAAACGACATAGCCGTTTCGTTCACATTTTTATAGGAAGACATTTTTCGGTGGCAGGCCATTTTCCCTTAAACATGAGAAAATCGGTTTTCATCTATTTTGGTGGGAAACCATTTTCCGGCGGATCAAGAAAATGAGAGAAAACCAATTTACTCCTTTTCAGCACTGGGAGAAAGGAAGAGAGTGACGTCAGAAAATATCATGGAAGAGGGAGGAAGAAGCAGCCAATAGTGCAGATGGGTTAGTGACCACAGCACAGGAAAAAGAAGCCGCCAATGGTGGCCTCTTTGCTGCCGCCACTGCAATTTTGTCAATGACGAAGGTGACAGAGATGGAAGAAAGTCACCGACCCGTTGGAGGCAACGACTTGGATGAGAGCTTCAATGAAAGAGGGAGGAAGAGAAGTAGGGACGAGGAGGAGGGAGAGAGGGAGAGGATGAAGGTAGTAGTACAGAGGGTGAGAATGAAGAAGAAGGAAAATAAGACGAGAGGGCAAAGGATAAAATTGCCATTAGATTCATTTTCCTATTTCATTTTCTCCCAACTAAACAAAAATTTTTCTATCAACCCATCTTCTTTTCCAGTGCAAACCAAGCATCTCTGTCACAAACTATTCTCTTTTTTCTTCATTCTCACCCTCTGTACCACTACCTTCATCCTCTCCCACGCCCTGACTCCTCCCCTCGTCCCTTACTTCTCTTCCTCCCTCCTTTGCCACTGCTCTCATCCACTACGTCGTTGCTTCCAACGAGTCGTCAACTTTCTTCTATCTTCATCACCTCCGTCACTAACGGATTTGCAACGGCGGTAGCAAAGAGGCCACCGTCAGTGGCTTCTTTTTCCTCTGTTGTGGTCACTAATGCATCTGCACTATCAACGGCAAAGAGGCTACCTTATGCGGCTTCCTCCTCCTCCTTCTACGATATTTTCTGGCATCACTCTCTTCCTCTCCCCTGACGCTGAAAAGGAGTGAGTTGGTCTTCTCTCATTTTCTTGATCTGCCAAAAAATGGGTTCTCACCAAAATAAATAGGAATTGATTGTCCCATGTTTAACGGAAAACGGCCTACTGCCGAAAAACATTTTCCTGTGAAAATGGGAACCAAACAACTATGCCGGACAGAAAATGCCCATTTTTCGTTTCCTTCTCCCAATTTTCCTTGAACTAAATGGTTCCTTAAGGGAAAAAAGAATGCGATGAAAAGAGAAGATGCAAGAAAATAATATAAGGATATATTGGTAAAATCAATAAATTCATAAATCCCTAAAAGAGGTCTCTTGATCGGATTAAAGATTTGATAAAAATACATGTTTGAATCTAGATTTAGGTATTTTAAATAGATTTCAAATGCTTGAATCTATATTTGGATATTTCAAATGAATTAAAAAAGAAAAAAGAAAAGGTCCAATGCTTGTGGCTTTTTTTTTTTTTTTTGGATTGGGGCTGAGGTTTAATTATTTTTTTTTTAAAAATGTGGGGCCAAGGTAGTGGGGTGAGATTTGAACTCAACGCACTTTAGTTCTAGAGAAGTGACAAGAGATCAAATTGAGATTTAAAAGCGTTAGTGATTTTATCATAATGTCTTCAATTTTTAATTTTTTTTTTAAGAAGCACCTCACTATAGCATCACCATCGGAGCTCCAACACTTGTGGTTTTTTTTTTGGGGGGGGGGGATTTTACTTTTTTTCTTAAATGTAGAGCCAACGTGGTGGGGTCCCTACCTTGGTTCATGGTGGCCATTGATTGGGCTACCAAAGCCTATGTATAACACAAATAAAGGTGTAATAATATTAATCAAATGAGTAATGATATCGACTAAAATGTAATGGTAAACTAATAAATTGTTAATGATATTCACTAAAAATGTAAGCAAATTGACTAAAGGCGTAATAATATTAACTAAATGAATAATGTTAATCATTAACTAAAGGTGTAATAATATTCACTAAAAGAGTAAACAAATTAACTAAAGGCATAATTGTATCGACAATATGAGTAATAACTAAATTGGTAATGACATTAACTAAAGATGTCAATAGTATTAACTAAATGAGTAATGATATTCACTAAAGGCATAAACAAATTGACTAAAGGTATAATGGTATTGATTAAATGAGTAATGATATTGACAAATGGTGTAATGGTTTTGACTGAATAAGTAATGGTATTCACTATAAATATTTACTCATTATTAGTTTATTGACACCTTTAGTCAATACCTTTCCTCATTTAATCTAATATTATTACTCATTTAGTCAATATATTTATTCATTTAGTCAATATCATTATACCATTAATTAATATTAATACAACTTTAGACAATTTGTTTATGCATTTAGTGAATATAATTCCTCATTTTGTTAATATTATTATGTCTTTAGTCAATGTCATTTCTCATTTATTTAATATCATTACACCTTTAGTTTTATTATCTTGTTTAGTTAATATCATTACGCCTTTAGTTAGTTAATACCATTATGCCTTTAGTAAATCTTATTACTCATTTAGTTAATACATTTGTGAATATCATTACTTGTTTAGTTAATATATTTATGGCTTAAGTGAATATCACTCGTTTAGCACGGAGCTGAGTACCCTAATTTTACATGAAAGAGACAACAGAAAGATGGTAAAAGGAAGTGGAATCTTCAACAGAGAGACAATGAAGGCAATAGGTGGAGGAAGACAGAGTAGTGACTGAAAAAGGTGGAGCAGTTAAAGAATTTGGGAGAGATTGAGAGAGAGAGAAGAAAAGTTACCAGAGAAATTGGTGAAAACTAGATGGAGCAAGCAAGACGATGGTGGTGGGAGGGGTTGCGAGTGTGATTTCATTTTTTTAGATAACCATTAAAAAAATGATGGGAGGAGTTGGGATTTGAGAAGTACAAGTTTTTTCTAAATAACTATTTTAAAAAATAAACCAGGGGGAGGATAATTTGAATTGGTGGTATGTGTGATTGGACAACATAGGGATGTGATGACAGAAGAGGACATGTGGATAATTGTGTGGGGCTCTCGAACCAAAAAATAATAATAATAATAACAATAATAATAATAAACAAAAGAGTAACTTGTTAACTTATTTGTTGCTTTTACATCAAGAAAAGTTTATGGTGTTAGATGAAAATGGGTTCGCAAAACGCTCTCGCTCCTGCTAGCTCTGAAATGCTTCTCATTGCTCCTTCCTCTGAGGAGGAGGATTTACTGGTACGTAGTTCAAAGAAAGTGAAGAATGGGAATATGATGGAGGAAGATCATGTGTCTTCTCAGTGGCCGAAGCTGGGTACGGGTGCCTCTAAGTTCGTGAATGGTGCAACTTCCTTTGCTGATAAATTGAAGGGTATTAATCAAGGCGGGGAGGATGATCTTGGAGATGAAGGTCCGAGAGACAAGGATGCCCTATCAGACAACTCTATGTCTGACGACCCGAATGCAGCGGAGGGTAGTGATCCTCTATGTGAGATAATTGAAGATCCCCATAAGAATTTTCCTACCTTCGTCTTCTCTAGCACGATGAAGAAGAGGATGTATAAGGCTTGGGATAACTCTGTAATCATCAAGTTGCTTGGGCGGAATATCGGGTATAAAGCTTTAGATGCTCGTATTTAGCCCCTCTGGGCTAAACGTGGAGTTATAAAGCTTATTAACATCGGCCATGGTTATCATGTTGTTAAGCTATCTAACAGAGAAGACTACCAGAATGCACTTATTGGTGGTCCTTGGATGATTTATGATCATTATTTGATTGTTAGACCCTGGGAACCTCAATTTAATTCAGCTAAGGCCAAAGTGGATAAAGTAGCTGTTTGGATTCGTCTTCCCAGTATTTTCCTTGAATATTATTATAAGGATGCTCTATCCTTCATAGGAGATCGCATAGAGGAGACAGTGAAGGTGGATATTAATACATCTTGCTAATTAAGAGGTCACTACGCCAGACTATGTGTGTTGGTGGATTTGACAAAACAGCTTATGTCCGGTTTTTCAGTGGATGGGGAGGAGTATTTTATTGAATACGAAGGTCTACACATGCTCTGTTCTCGTTGTGGGTTTTATGGTCACAGGCATGAGACTTGTCCTCTTTGGAATGAGCAGAATGTTGCTCCTGGAAAGCAGAATCAGGGGAGTGGAGAAGTTCCTGTGGGGGGAGTGAGTAAGACCGGTTGCGTTGAACCGGAAGAAAGAGTATGGAAAGTAGTTCAAAAAACTCGGAGGCCTAGGCAAAGCAAACAATCTCTGGCGAATCAGCTCCAGCAACAGGCATCTGGTTCTCGTTATGCTCTTCTAGCCAAGAATGGAGGTGGGGACCACGTCACTATGGAGGCCCAGCAGTTTGAGGTTATTGCGTATGGTAAATCAGAAGGTGCACGTAAATTTGCGAGAGGCTCAAAAGCTGCAGGTAGTGGAATGAAGAGCAAAACTGTTACTGGAAAACAGAGTGTCAGTGGGGGACAGGTGAGGGACGTGACCTCTGTGGTCCTGAGGGAACAGCCCTTGGAGAAACGCCGCGTGGATAAGAGACAAAGAGCTGAGGTGGAGGTAGGGGAATACGTGTGGTGGAGTCCTGTGTATTACAATGGGAGAAGATGTTAGTGCGGAGAAGGAAGTTTTTAATGAGGCTGATGCTATGGCTCTAAAGAATATCCCTGGCCCATCTATTGTGGATCCTAGAATTAGGACTGGTCTTCCTTTGGATTCTAGTCAAGTTTCTCCGGGGCCCATCCAGGAGAGCCCAATGTGTTGCGAAGAAGCAGATAACCCCTAATTGGAGGTATCCTGTGTCCCTGAGACTCATATGTCAATCTGATTTGTGTGTGCTTGTTTCTTATCAGTAATTTTTATGGATTGTTTATTTTATTGGAATTCAAGGGGTGCTTGTGGAGCGGGCCCCTTTAGAAATATGGATCTTTTATGCAGGGCCCTAGGCCCAGTATTATTTTTTTGGCTGAGACTAGAACTGAGAATGCCAAACATTTTAAGGTTCTGGGCCGGCTGGGTTTTGATGCCACTCGTATTATTCCTAGTGTGGGCCAGTCTGGTGGAATTGCAGTGGCCTGGAATTCCTCACGTGTTTCTGTTGATTTTATTGAAATTAATAGACAGTATTTTCATATCAGTTGCTGATCTTCCTGGTTCGCGACTTTTTTAGTAACAACTATCTATGCTTTACCTTACTCTAATTTCCATAAGGAATTATGGGAGAACCTTCATCATTTGTCAAAAGGAATCGCTGGGTCCTGGTGCGTCATAGGTGACTTTAATGACATTCAGTCCCCCCAGGAGCGGATTGGAGGTAGGAGCGTTCGAGGGTCTCGATTGCAATGGTTTCTAGAGCAAATTGATGGTTGTAGCCTTGTCGATTTAGGATCAGTTGGTCCTAGGATGACTTGGAAAGGTCCTCGAATGGTGGGTTGTAGTCGTTTGTATGAGCGCTTGGATAGGGCATTAGCTAACGGTGCTTTTCTTGACAGTATGCTTGATGCGTTTGTGAAAGTACTTCCAAGAACTAATTTTTCAGATCATAATCCCTTACTTCTTTATGTGGGGCCTAAGGAGATGGATCGGATTATTCAGAGGCCTTTTCGATTTGAGGTGATGTGGATGCTTCATTCGCACTTCAAGGAATTTATCGACTCTAATTGGTCTCTGCTTGATCCATTGGAGGCGAGTCTTGGTAATTTTCAGAGGAATGTTGTGGAGTGGAATAGGAATGTATTCGGCTATGTAGAGAAGCGGAAGGCGGATTTATTGGCTAGATTGAAGGGAATTCAGAACTCTCCTGCTTACCCTTATTCTCGCTTTCTGATTAATTTGGAGATTCAACTTCAGACTGAGCTGGAAGAGGTTTTAAAAGCTGAGGAACTCAAATGGTTCCAAAAATCCAGGGCCTTGTGGATTTCAAAAGGAGATCGTAATACCCGTTATTACCATCTTAAGACTAGGATGAGAAGAAGATGCAACAAAGTTTTAACTCTTAAGGATAACTAGGGTTAGTGGATTGATGACGAAAACTCGATGAAGAATATGGTCCTATCCTTTTTTAAGAACCTATTTCAGGGGGAGGATAATCCTTTACAGCCTTGGCAATCTGAGACCTCATTTCCCGTCCTTGATTCTTCCATTATGGAAGGCCTTGGTAATATGCCTACAGATGATGAAATTAAAGCAGCGTTGTTCTCCATGGGTCCCTATAAGGCGCCTGGAATTGATGGATATCCCCCTTATTTTCTATCAATCTAATTGGAGTAAGGTTGGTTCCAGCCTCTGCGAATTTGTGAAATTAGCCTTTGCTGGTTCTTTGTCTTTGAGAGATGCGAATAGGACTCTGATCTCTCTAATTCCCAAGCGAGATAACCTAGAACATGTCAGCCACTTCCGCCCGATTTCTCTCTGTAACATCCCCATTTTTCATATGCCTCAATGTGGATTTTATTTGCATAAATGAATTTTATTTGTATGATGTTATGTGTATTAAATTTGATCAAAGGGGGATGAGAAGAAGGTTACATGAAAACTTATTAGGGATTATGGAAAAAAATAAAGAATAATATTAAAGGGATGATTTTGGTTTAGAAATTTTAGAGGCATTATTCTATGGCATAGAGAAGTCAATTGAGGAAGAGAAATCCTTATATGGAATTAAGGATTTAATTTTTTACATTTATCCAATCTTTGCAACTAAATAAACAGTGAACTACGTTGCAAATAAAAGTCGTGTGGGTAATTAATGGGATCATATTGGTATGTTTTTTACATGCTTCATAAGGTGACGCCATATCAGCCCTCATGCATTTTTTTTTTCGGTGCACAAGCAATTGGAGTTAATGAGAAGGCATGGCATATTGGTAAATAGGTGAATTGCCAATGTTAAATAGAATTTCCTTGTTTCGTACTACCCAAACCGACTCAAAATCTCTTGGGCTAATAACTTGATGAATTGTTTTAATTAAACCAATTAGTTAACCTTAAACCTTTGTTCCCTAAGGTCTCGGCCAACAAAAACCATTGGATGGGAACTAAATGGCAATATGTAAATACAAGGAAGATTAAGTCTAGACGTTAGCCTCCCTTGTCCAACCGACATACCTTTGTAATAGTCATTAATTCATAAGACCAATCCCTTAGTCAAGTCGGCCTACACATCCAAGCATACCGAAAGAGAGAGAGAGAGTAGGAACGTGAGTGACCAAGAAGGAATAGGAGGAAGGAGAGGTTCCGGGAAGACTTGTGGATTCAGCAATTTAATCAGAGGTAAGCACCTAAGGTTCTCTCATGTTTTTTTTTCTACACGTATGATGTTTGGAGGGGCATATGAAGTTCTGAAAATTTGGTTTTGGATAGAGAAATATTAGAAGCTAGTGGAGAATCATAGGTTGAAACTTAGGAGTTTGGTACGTGTGACTGGGTATGAAGAAGTATGGTAGATTTAATGTTATGTGTTATGTTCCCTTGCTGCGTGGTTACCAAATTAAGGAAGGATTTCGCATGTTTTAATATGAATCTGAATTTTGGGAAGATAATCTTGAAGAAAAGATCCCATAATATGATTGGTGTTAATTGAATTAAAAGTTATGGACTTTTTCCCCTTGCCTTGTTTTTTCGGTCAACATGTTTCTCTATGGAGAAGTTGGATTTTGGTAGAATTGATGACTTTATGGTGTTCAAAATGAAAATATATATAGGTTAGGCACGGTTTTGAGAATAAATAAAATGTAGTAGCATTTTTGTAACACTAAATAAGTGTAATTTAATGATTTATAAGTTAAAGGAACCCTTGGAAAGTCTACGGGCCTACTAAAATATTAAGGACAATAATTATCACAGCAGGTAGTAACCGCTTTACTCAGATATCTCTATGTGTTCTGTTGTATGTTTGTGTTTGCCATGTATGTTTTTCTTTGTATATATTGTGCCAAATATGCATATAGTGTTGTATGATTCCTAGCGCTGGGGATGTTCAGTCCGAGGCCGGCTTTGGTTGACGGCTGTACGGGTTGAGTTATCAGTCCGGGGCTAGCCTAGAAAGGGCGGCTCTACGGGTTATGAGTCTGAGGCTTGCCTTGGTAAGGCAGATATGTTCCCTTGCTGCGTGGTTACCAAATTAAGGAAGGATTTCGCATGTTTTAATATGAATCTGAATTTTGGGAAGATAATCTTGAAGAAAAGATCCCATAATATGATTGGTGTTAATTGAATTAAAAGTTATGGACTTTTTCCCCTTGCCTTGTTTTTTCGGTCAACATGTTTCTCTATGGAGAAGTTGGATTTTGGTAGAATTGATGACTTTATGGTGTTCAAAATGAAAATATATATAGGTTAGGCACGGTTTTGAGAATAAATAAAATGTAGTAGCATTTTTGTAACACTAAATAAGTGTAATTTAATGATTTATAAGTTAAAGGAACCCTTGGAAAGTCTACGGGCCTACTAAAATATTAAGGACAATAATTATCACAGCAGGTAGTAACCGCTTTACTCAGATATCTCTATGTGTTCTGTTGTATGTTTGTGTTTGCCATGTATGTTTTTCTTTGTATATATTGTGCCAAATATGCATATAGTGTTGTATGATTCCTAGCGCTGGGGATGCTCAGTCCGAGGCCGGCTTTGGTTGACGGCTGTACGGGTTGAGTTATCAGTCCGGGGCTAGCCTAGAAAGGGCGGCTCTACGGGTTATGAGTCTGAGGCTTGCCTTGGTAAGGCAGATGTACGGGTTCGTGGATTGTGGTATGTGCTTTACTGTAGTATGGTCTGGATGCATATCTGGTATGTACTTGGCATGCACATGTATCTGTCTGGCATGGTAGCTTACATACTCTTTACACATTTGGTATTTGAGTACTGACGGTTACTCTGGGGCCCGAACCATGGACTCCAGACGTTTCTACAGCTGCGGAGAAACGTACTGATAAGTAAAGACCTTCTGTGAAAAGGTAGGGCTCGGTGATGCAGGTGAAGGGTAGGGTATGCCCTACCGTATTTTGTATCATATTTTGGATGACTGTATAATATCTCTAGGGTTTACTTTTGGATTTCTGTACCCTTAACCCTTCGGGGACTTATCCTTTCTGTTGTTTTTACTTTTATCAGTACAGTAGTTAGTCCAAACTGATACTGCGCTCTATCTTGCGTAACTCTGATGTATGCTAATAACACAATAATCAAGGAAAGGTAAATATCTAAAAGGGAATCCCTCTAACCCGCCACCCGAAAGGACGAGGCCGGTGGAGTTGTAACACTCTCTGTTAGGTGCATTATAAATGTGTGACAAAGGTTTTAACTAACCGGCTGAAATATATTATGAATGATTTAATATCACCTTTTCAGGCGAGTTTCATCAAGGGGCGCCAGATTCAAGATAATATTATCATAGGGCAGGAAGTACTTCATACTATGAAGAAGTCCAGAGGTAGGAAGGGTTTGATGGCCTTGAAGATTGATCTTGAAAAGGCCTACGATCGCCTTAGCTGGTCCTTTTTGAGACAAGTGCTTGTAGATGTTGGGCTGGAGTCAAATCTGATTTCACTAATTATGGATTGTGTATCTTCTGTGGAATATAATGTGCTCTAGAATGGTGGAATGAAAATGGAGCTGGTTACCCAAGAGGGGGGGTGAATTGGGTATCTTTAAAATTTTTGAAGGATACTCTGTTTTAAGCTAGAGAAAACAGGGTAAATCAGAGGAAGGGAAGAAAAGCTTGCACAAGAGAATTTATCATGGTTCGGTCTTATCAACTTGACCTACGTCCAGTCCCCAGATACTCTGGGATTTTCGACTATTTCGATTGATTACACACTCTGCACTCAAGAGTAGTTCTCTCACTAGAACTCACTCCCCCTTACAAGTGTTAATCAATGAACCCAACCACCAAGTCCCCTGACTTGTGGTTCTTTACAATCAATAATCAATGAACAATTAAAACTCTCACAAAGAGTAGATAATGATAATCACTGAAGCTCACAATGTCAAAAGACAATTTACAACAGAAAACAGAAGGTAGGTAAGACTATTGAATGCTTGTGTGTTTTCTGATGTTCTTGGTTGTTGAAAAGTCTTGAATGCACTCTATTTATACTTAGAGAGCATTAAATGACCGTTGTAAGATGAATCAAACCGTTGGAGGTGATTAGTGATAACCTTGGTTAGCTTCTCTCTCTAATCTTCACTTAATCCAGATGTTTAATTGCTCTAAGGTGGCTCTCTGTAGATTTGCCTGTTGGAGAAGAGTTTGCTTGTTGTAGAAAGCATTCTTTACCGTTCTGTAGGCGTGCTCAGTTGGATTAACCAAAAAGAGGCTACTTTTCTGAAGTGCATTAAATGCTCTGAACACTTTATGCTTTTTGCCTTTGACCTTCATTAATCTTCTTCTAATTCAACTGAAACTTACTTAGCAAGGTGGTTAAACATAGCTAAAAACATATAAGAATGATTAATGCAAGTATCTAGATCAAATGAATGTGTTTTACAAATTCGTGTGATTTGAAAATCAGTTTTAGCGCCCAATACTCGAGTATGTCATTGTGTACTTGAGTCAATACTTGAGTATTCAAATGAATACTTGAGTATTCATAAACAAATGTTTAGTTGAAAAACTTTGTAAGAGCCCAATACTCGAGTATGTAAAACCTATACTCGAGTTTCCAACAGTTATAAAAGTTTTAAGGCTCTCTGTAAAGCCAATACTCGAGTATTCAAATGCCATACTCAAGTATTCACTCAAGAGGAAAAATTGTTTGCTCTCTATAAGTCCAATACTCGAGTATTGCACCCAATACTTGAGTATTGACTCTGCTTGAAAAACTTGAGTGCTCTCTGTAAGTCCAATACTCGAGTATTGCAAACCCATACTCGAGTATGCACTCTGTACAAAAATTTGATTGCTCTCTGTGACTCCAATACTCGAGTATTGCTTCCAATACTTGAGTATTGCTTTGTAAAATGCATTTGAACAATCCACTGTCAACTCAATACTCGAGTATACAATCCAATACTCGAGTTTCCAATTGACAGATGAATTTTAACAAATTTGGAAACTTCAAAACATGTTTACAATTGTTGATTATCATCAAAACACATAGAGAACTAACAAGGAAGAACTGAGTTTTTCAGTCCCGGTAGACGTCTTCGACAAGGGGATCCTATCTCTCCCTATCTGTTTGTTTTGTGCATGGATCGTTTATCACATCTAATTTGTGACTCAGTCATGGGGGGGGGGTCATGGAAACCTATTAGCACTTCCAGGTCAGGCCCTCTTATCTCTCATTTAATGTTCGCAGATAATCTTCTACTCTTTGGAGAGGCTTCGGTAGCCCAGGCTCACTGTATTATGAAGTGCCTTAATTTCTTTTGTGAGGTGTCTGGGGAAAAGGTCAATGAAGCTAAATCTTCTATGTTTTTCTCTCCTAAAGTTCCTGTGGAGACTAAGAGTAGAATTAAGGATATTACTCATATGAAAATATCTGATGAGATTGGTAATTATTTGGGGTTCCCTCTGTCTAGGAAGAGGAAGCCACATGAGACTTTCCAGTATATTGTGGACCGGGTTCGGTCAAAACTTGCAGCATGGAAATTGAATTCTCTATCTATGGCTGGTAGGTTAACACTTACTAAGTCTGTTTTAAGTTCGGTTCCATTATACCCTATGCAGGTCTCTCATATTCCCTCAAGTGTCTGTAAGGAGGTTGAAAGATTGCTGTGTAACTTTATCTGGGGTAAGATGAATCCCCACAGCTTTCATAATGTTGGTTGGAGTACCTTGATGCTACCTAAGAATTATGGTGGATTGGGCTGTAAAAATTTGGGAGCAATGAATCAAGCGTTTGGCTGTAAGCTTGCTTGGAAGATTGTTTCAGGGGCTGGGGGTCTGTAGATGGATGTTTTGGTTCATAAGTATGTAGCGAGGAATGAGCAGGAGCAGGAAATGTTTGTAGTTAAGGCTGGAGACTCTTCTCTATGGCGTTTCATATGTCAGCAAAAGGAATTCATAGAGGAAGGAAGCTATTGGAGGGTTAGAAATGGGACCTCTGTTAGCTTCTTTGGCGACAAATGGCTGTTACAGGGAAGGAAGATTGAGGATATGTGTTTGAGAGCCCTTTCGGTGGAAGAGAAAGCAAGTAGGGTCTCAGACTAGGTTGCTCATGGTTCCTGGGATTATTCTCGCCTTGGTTCTGTGGTCTCTACTAGTGTAATTCAAAGACTGATTGTTGTTCCTCCCCCTATGGAAGAAGCCGGTGATGACGTTTTAATCTGGAATAGTTCCGGTAGTGGCGTCTTCTCAGTTAAATCGGTGCATTTTCTAATTACTAAACTTGCTGATCATTTGATTAATCCTTGTTACAAGCTCATATGGAAATGGCAGGGTGTTGAGCGGATAAGAGTATTTATGTGTCTGGTGTTCTTGAACAGGCTTCCTACGAATGAGTGGCGTAGTAAGTGGTCGAATACTTCCTCCTTCTGTACTGGATGCAATCTGGCTACTGAAAGTGTTCTCCAGGATTGCAAGTATGCTAGGGATATGTGGTTACAATTAGTCAATCCTAGCTTTCATAATGCTTTTTTCTCGTCTTCTTTACGGGATTGGGTTAACTTGAATCTAAGGAAAAATGTTGGTATCACTGCTGTTTCAAATTGGGACCTCCTTTTCGGTGTGGGCATTTGGAAATTATGGTCTTGGAGGAATCAGTTTATTTTTGAGGATGGGTTTAAGAGACCTCTCTCTCCAGCATCCTCAATTATAAATACATGGCATCTCTATGTGAATGAGGGGGTTAAGATCCTGTCCTCAATTGTGAAACGTCTTCGGTTCACATTTGGCCGGCTCCTCCGGTGGACTGGATCAAAGTTAATGTTGACGGCTCAGTAGTCTCCTCAGGACATTCAGCTAGGTGTGGAGGGGTGGTGAGGAATAGTGCTGGGTTGTGGATTGATGGTTTTTCCAGTCGTTTGGGACGTTGTGATTCGCTAGAGGTAGAAGAATGGGCTTTTCTGAAGGGCATACAGCTAGTATGGAATTTGGGATTTAGGAAGATTATGATAGAATCTGATTCCAAGATTCTGGTGGACCACATTGTTGAGAATAGGGATGACTCTTGTCTGAGCCTAATTATGTTCCAGATCCAGAGTTTTCTAAAAAAGCAGTGGGACGTGCATATTTCCCACATCTCTCGTGAACAGAATGCGGCAGCTGATAGACTAGCAAAGCACGGTTTATCTGTTTCTCCTTTCTTTGATGTTTGTCCTAACTTTATGAAGGACCTTGTGTCTCATGACTGTATGGGATTTATTCCCCAAGTTTCTCCAGTTTTAATATAAGGCGTAGCCTACTCTTATATAAAAAAAAAAACAATTATGGTGTTGGATATATTTAAGAAAAATGTGTATGCGTAAAAACCCCACAAAAAAAGTCACAAGCGAGAACTTATGGGCATTGGAGCTCTTGCACCCAGCTGCAGTGGTACTCACCGATTGTGCCCTTTTTTTATTTAAAAAACTGAGGACATTATGGTAAAATTATTAACACCTTAAAATCTCAATTTGATCTCAGGTCACCACTCTATGATTTATAAATATCAATAGACTTTTTGGAGTTTTAGTAAACGAAATGATATTTATATTTGTTTTTCCCTTTTTCTGATATAGATTCTTTTTTCCTTTTTAATTATATTGTCCAGAAAAATAGAATAGTCTCAATAGTTAATTTTCTTTTTTGTGCCCAAAGGTAGTTTTTGCTAATATTCAGAAAATGGATAAAACAACATAACTGATTAAGAGGCCCAAGATAAGTGAGCCTATAATATATAAGCACTCCTACGAAAACGAAAAACACAAGCCGACAAGAGCTATAGTGTGCAATTTGGCCCAACCCAAATGCAACTAACCATTCCAGCTCTCTTACTATATCATTGTTGTTGCGGGAATACCCCTCGTCTTTGGGCTCAACTAGTAAAGGGATCAGACATTCTCACCAAAAGTAAGGAGTTCGATCCTAGAGTTGGTCAAGGCGCTAGGGGAGGCATCCTAACTCCTAGGTACCTAGGTAAATGTCTAAAGGTAATAGACGGCTTGCCCTGCCCAACATCGGTATGACCTAGGAAGAAGGGAGATTTCGCCCTACCCTTGGATCGTAGGTGAACTCAACCCCTTTCCTACAATATATATATATATATATATATATATATATATATATATATATATATAAACATTGTTGCGGGAATGCAAGGTCTCTATAGGGTAATTTAGAAAAATTTAATAAAAAAGTGAAATAAGTCTTATATTTAGGACCATGATCGACTCTCAAATTAAGTCATACATCAAGGACTAAAAGAAGTAATAATTAATTATCATTATTGTTGATACTCTTCCTATCCTTTATATAAAACATACTTTCCTAATTTTAGTAGATTAAAAAAGTTAGTTAATATGACGTGTATTTTTTAAAACAGCCTACTCATATTCCTTAATTCTATCATTCTCTTTCCTCCTTGATTATTGATGAGAAAGCATCAATAAGGATAAGACAAATATGAAAACTATGTCTTATATTTAAGACCTAGATCAACTCTCAAATATTGTCCTATGATTCGAACTAGAGGAGTCTTTATTTTTATTATTTAACAATATATTTTAAGATTAATTATTATTATTATTATTATTTCTTTTTTTAAGCATTATATAAATTTCATTATCGATTGATATCACGATCGGATTTACAATTATGAACTAAAAAAATTAGAGTTAAATAATTTAAATTTTGGATGATCCAAATTTTATGAGGACCACCAAAAGTGAGCGTCCTATTCTTTCTTTATTTCTTTTTTTTTTTTTTTGTGTGTGGATAATTTAGCGTCAAATTATGTTAAGTAATATGTAATCTCTGTTTTGGGATAACCATGTTAGTATTTTTTTTAAAGTTAATCCACCGGTATCCAGCACTACTTGCAATCAAAGTATTGCAAAGGAGTATCTCTATTAATGTCACACCACTAAATGGCAACTAATTAAAATGAGGGAACCAATTCCAGTGTCTACTCGACTGATCCAAAACGTTTATATTTAATTTTTTTCAATTGATAAATTTTATATAAAATTATTTTTTGAAAAAAAATATTAGTTAAAGATTATATTTATTTTAGATTTTTTACCTATTAAAATAATTTTTAAAAAAATAAAATAATAAATATGGAGATAAGCACTTTTTGTCTATCATTTGGATTGGCACCAAAAACGGTTCAAAATGAATAGCTTTCAACTTACGGAACCAAAATGATGAACTCCACGTCTCCAGTGCTCAGCCGGCATTGTTCCTTCTTTTAGTTATTGGAGCAGTGCGGCTCAATTTACAATAATTAGTATTTTCTTAAGTATGACTTGAGCAAAAAGTTTTCGGTTCCACCCACACTAAGGCCCCGTTTGTTAGAGTGAATATGGATGATGGAAAGGGAAGATAACAAAGTTCCCTCACAAAAAACGTGTTTGGTGCGCTGCTTTCCGAGGAAGATGCTTTCCCGCCTCTGCCAATTTTCCTTCAAATATGGGAACCTTCATTCCATCTGAAAATGGGGGGAAAGTTTGAATCTTCCGGGAGAGTGAAATTATCTGACAAAATTGACCCTGAAATCTTCTTCTTCCTGCTTCTTCTTCATGGTCGCTTGCGTCGATGCTTTGATGGTAGGCATCACCAAAACCCACGACCCTCCTTGAAGAAACCAAGCGGCCTCCAACTCTCTGAAATTTTATTGACCCTCTTGCTCTGATTGTGTTTCCGACGCGTCCAGTTGCAAAACCCAACCCAAAACCCAAAACACCCACCACAAAGTTCTTGAGAAAATCAACGAGAACGACTGCGAAGAGGAAGTGGAACAATATAAGCAAGAACAAGAAGACAATGTGTGGGTCTGTGTTGTGGTTTTTTACTGTCTTGCATTTATATTACTTTTGTTTTCTGTCAAAAATGCCTACTTCTGTTTCTGTCATTTTGTTGTTCCTCGAATGTTCTGATATAAACAGCTGCATAAGTTTGGTTACTGTCCAATTTTTCGTTCGAATTGCGTTGTCCCTTTAGTGCTTTACGTTTGAACCAAACGCCAGCGTTCGAACGGTTTAGGGGCATTGTGGGAATTTCACCTAATCTTCCCACTTAACCAACACCAAATTCTTCATACCAAACATATCATTTTCCCTCAACTAACTTCCTTTCCCTAGTGTACCAAACGACTCATATTTTTAAAGTTCCCTCCTAATCTTCCATTCCATTCCTTTCTATTTCTTTTCTTTCCTTTCCTTCCCAAAATCTTCTTTGTAACAAACGGGGCCTAAGTGTAATGAGTGGATGAGTTCCTTCTTCATTGGTAACAAATGATTATATATATTACCATCAAAGGCTTTAGGCCAATTGGTAAGAGGTTGTCTTAACTTAACCATGGGTCTTGAATTCAAGACGTGGGAATGTAGCGTACGTGGGTGGTAGAGGCTTCCCCCCGAAAGGGGCCAATCCAGTCTCGGTTTGGATTAGTCTGAGGCCGTTGATGTGCCTGAAAGATGGCCTGCCCTGGGACAGCAAATGCTCTAAGCAAAAAAAAAGAAAAAGAAAAAAAGATTATATATATTACTACCTCTTGTCCTAATTATAAGAACACTTTTGTAGTACAATTTATACTATAAAAGTGTTCCTATAATTAGGACTGGAGGAAGTATTACGTAATATTCATTCATTTTCTGTCATCCTTTAGTCTTCGGTCAAAAAAAATCTTAACTAGATTTCTTAAAATAAATTATCTTTGATGAGGATTGATCTATTTTTTAAATAAAATCGGAAGTGATTTTCTTCCTAAACTTTATATGCACTACTATAAAAAATTAAAAATAAAAAGGGGGCTTTTAGACCACCACATTTCGACTAGATATAGAAGATCAGGTCTAAAAAGTATGACTTATAGCCGTTCCATAAGTATAAAGAAATTTAGATCGGTTCTTTTAATATGATGTCTAAGAGATATTATTTAGACCAGTTTCTCAAACAATCGATCTAAAAGGTTAAAAAAAATGTCGACTATTTTTAAAATTGGTTGTCTTGTTTAACCGGTCTAAAAGATAAAATTTTTAATAGCCATTGTTAACAACAACCAGTCTAAAAGATAAAGAATAAAAATATAATACATTTATTACTTTTAAAACCGATGGTTAAGAATAACAAGTATAAAATGTAAACTTTAAGACCTTATTTTGATCATGACTGATATAAAAGATTTTCATTTGAACCCTCTTTATCGTACCGAAAATTCAATTGATTTTCGCGATATTTTCTTCATTTCTTCTACACATTGTCCCCTTTCCTCACCCCCTCAAACACGCTAGATTTTACAATTCTCTTCTTCAACATTACAATTTCTGGATTTTTCCCCATCAGCCGCCATTAAGTCGATTATATGCATCAATTATATGCTTGTTCACTCTTCTTTTTCTTAGAATAATGATGGAAACTCCAATGATGGACGAGCAGATGTGCAACTACTCGTAGATGGATGGCATCCTCTACTGCAAGCCCTATTTTGAGCAGCTTTTCAAGGAATCCGACAATTTTAGCAAGAACTTTCAGTCAGGTATATATATAATCTCTGTGTTTCTTTAATTGGATCCTTCAATCACAAACTTTGATGGAGGTCTATATGACAAGCTATATATGAAAACAAAATTTGGGTGCAGCGAGGGCCACTGAGAAGAATAGCGATCTGGTATGCCATTGTCGCCCTCAACCTCATCGCGAGCCTATGACGGTGTGACCTCTCGTCATCGTGACCTGGAGTTCTGAACTCACCACTCTCGGCCTCTCGCCCTCAACCTTACTGTTAGCCTGCGACTAGAGGTGGAAATAGGCTAGGCTCCATATTAGGGGCCTATAGTCTAGCCTACTTTAAACCTAGCCTATTTAGGGTGTGCATGGTAACACTCCCGGAATGGCTTTTTTCTTAATTTTTGTGCCCCAGAACAAAAATGGATGGGAATTGTGTTTGGTAAATCCGGTTTTTTTTTTAGCTCCCGGGATGAACCGGTTTATTTTTTATGCTGGGGAGTAAAAATAAGAAGCTAAAAATTTTAGCTTCTCCACAGAATGAGAATTTATTTTTCCTTATTCTCTCCTCATTCGCTCGATAACCTCCAGTGTCTCTCAACTCTCGCGGCGTCCTCCTCCTCTCAAGCGATAAACCTCAATCTCATCAGTGTCTCTTGCGGCGTCCTTCCTCCAGTCTCGGCTCCTCCTTTATCAGTCGCCTCCTCCGTGGCTCTATCTCAAACTCTCAGAGTCTCCTCCAATCTCAGGCTTTCGGCTCCGTCTTGGGCTCTCCGATTCTACTCCGTCGACGCAACTTACTGAGGTACTCGATTCTTTCTTTGATTTTCTTGCTTCTCCTATGTCCATAGTGCTTTTGGGTGGTTTTGGTTTGGGTTCGATGGTCACATTTTGAAAACCCTAATAATCCTATTTTAATCGAATTTTATTTGGTTCATAATTGAATTTTTGTTTTGTTTCTGGAAATTTGTTGGTTACCAGTGCCTGTGTAATCTTCTTCTCTAATTGAATTTTTGTTCTGTTTCTGGAATTTGTTGGTTACCAGTGCGGCGTCCTCCTTCATAATTGAATTTTTGTTCTGTTTCTGGAATTTTATTTGGCTTGGGTTCGATGGTCACATTTTGGCTTGGTAGATCAATGCATGGCCTTGATTCTCATTTCTTCACTTTTATCAATGCCTCCCTTAAGGTTGCAGGCTTTTGATTGATTGGATAAATGGAGTGTATAATACTCACTACGTTGTTCTATGCCTGGTTTTCGCACCTGTCTTTTTTCTTTTTTTTTTTTAATTTCTTAATGGTGTACAAGTCCCTTTCTAAATGACAGATGAAATAGGAAATTCAAGCTCAGGAAACCCGGTAAGAAATGATAGAGAAAAGAAAATGATATGTTCAAAGGGAAAGTGGAATAATCTTCCTCATATTAGAAGAAAGATATCTGATTTCTGTTCTTCTCTGATGTAACCTTGGGTAATTAATTTGCAGCATCATAGTTTGCTTGGTTGTAGAGAAACCCAAGGATTTTTATAGATGCTGTGTCCGTGGTAATGGTTTGGGAAAACATAATATTCATGCCTTTTAATGGTGTTCTGATCATGGTATATTTGAGTGGGTTTTCATCTAAGATTTCCTTTTAGATTGGGCTTATATGCCGCATGTTTGATCACTACTTTTTCCCTACTGTTTGTTTTTAGTAAGGAGAATGGCATCTCAAGGGTTCACAGCAAAATGGACTGATAAAAACACAATTATTTTTGTTAATTTGATGGTTGAGGAAGTAAAAAAAGGAAATAGAACAACCTCTACTTTTAGCAAGAAAGCATGGAATAGCATGAAAGATGAATTTACAAAACAAACAGGGCTTGTTTACTCACTTCCTCAACTGAAAAACAAGATGTGTAAACTTAGAACAGAATATTCAAGTTTCAAGAAATTACTAAACACATCTGGTTTTGGTTGGAACACTGTTTCGAAAACTGCAACAACCGAGGATGCATCTTTATGGGATGTCCATATTAAGGTAACTTTTAACATAGCATCCTATATACTTTTTTATAAATTTGTTGATTTTTTTTATAACAGTGTCAGGTAAATCTTTTGTACAGGACAATCCTCAATGGGAGAAATTTCGGAAGAATGGCCTTCCTTATTGGGAACAGTTAGTCAACATATTTGGGGATGTATATGCAAGTGGAGATGGAGGCGTGGGAAATGCTGAGGCACACCTTGTTTCAGATGGAGATGGAGATAATAATGACAGTGCTGTTGAGACGACCAGCCCTGTACTACACAGACATGAATATGAAGAAGATGAGCATATGCTAAATGATGAGTTATTTGCATCTGAACCTGTTGAGACGCCCAATCCTGTACTACATAGACAAGATAGGACCCCAAATGCAAAGCGTAGAAGACGTAGTGGGAATAAAGATGAGCATATTGTAATGGCATGTCAAGCCATTCAGGATCTGGTTAAGATTAGACAAAAGCAATGCGACGATAATATTACTAATTCTGCTAGTGCAAAAGTGAATGAGGATCCATACTCAATTGAGGCTGCAATGGATGTATTGAATGACATGGTGGGATTGGAGCGTGAAGCGTACCGCAAAGCAGTTGATCGAATGGTTGAGAGCCAAGCTTGGAGAGTGGCCTTTATAAAGGCTCATCCTGAGATGAGAGCTTCACTCATATAAATTCTTAAATGAATTCAATTATGTTGCAACTTTTTAATTGTGTCTTTGTTTACTTGTGATTTTCCTTATGACTATGATGTGTTTAATTGTGTCTTTGTTCAATGGCATTGAAGACCACAATTTAATTTTGATTTTCCTTATGACTATGTGTTTAATTGTGTCTTTGTTTAATGGCATTGAAGACCATAATTTAATGATAATTTGTATTGATGCAGTATTGTCATGGCTGGTACTCATATCGACGACGAATCGTTAGATGAAGATCTTGTTATATCAAACTGGATTAATATTATTATTAATGATTCAATATATACCAAAGAACCAATAAGAGATAGTAGCCTGACAGGTGCTGAATGGGTTGTGGAACTTAGATTTGGCCACTCAGATAGAATATATGAGGCATTTAGAATGGAAAGATTTGTGTTCAACAAACTTTGTGCATTGATGACACAAAAAGGCTGGTTAGCAGATAGTAGATATGTTAGGGTTGATGAACAATTAGGAATTTTCTTGTACTTGATTGGACATGGGAGTTCAAATAGGAATGTTTGTGAGAGATTTCAGCGCTCAGGGGAAACAATTAGCAAGTATTTCAGCAAAGTGTTGAAAGCGATGCTTCAATTAGCTCATGAAATCATTAAACCACCTCCTCTAGATATGATTCCAAAGGAAATTAAGGACAATCCTAAACATTTTCCATACTTCAAGGTAAGTTTTTCTTATGCATTTACAATTTTTTTTCTTATGCATTTACAATTTTTTTTAAATATTATTATTATTTCAGTTTTTTTTTATAAAATATTTTTCATTTTAATATTTCATTTTAAATATTAGGATTGCATTGGCGCAATAGATGGCACTCACGTAAGTGCTACATTACCTGAGAATAAGCAAATACCATTTAGAGGCAGGAAACAAATTACAACCCAAAATGTCATGCGTGCATGTTCCTTTGACATGAAGTTCACTTTTGTGTATGCCGGATGGGAAGGATCTGCAAATGATTGTCGCGTTTTTACTACTGCGCTTGAAACTCCTAGGTTGGAATTCCCCCATCCCCCACCAGGTATACGATGAGTTTGTACAGCAAAGTGAATGACATTTTCCTTAAGTTTCCCATTTGATTGTCCTTATTATTATTATTGCATTTTTTTTTGGGTAAATTTCTGTCAATGTGTAGGAAAATATTATGTCGTTGATTCTGGATACCCAACAAGGGATGGTTATTTAACACCATTCAAAGGAGAGCGCTACCATTTGAATGACTATAGAGGAAGGAGAAATCAACCTAGATCAACGAAGGAGTTGTTCAACCATAGGTACTCTTCTTTGAGAAATGTAATCGAACGATCATTTGGAGCTTTGAAGAATAGGTTCCCAATTTTACGTAAAATGCCTCCATTTGCATTTCGGAAGCAAGCTCTCATTGTGATTGCATGTTGTGCAGTACATAACTTTATTAGGGATCATCAGATAGCAGACAAAAATCTAGCACATTATGCAAATCCCAACATGACAGCAGCAACCCATACATCTGCAGCTATAGATGATGAAGGCCCTTCAGATCGAGTGGCTGAAATAAATATTATTAAGAAAAATATTGCAAACCAATTAGCTAGAGACAATCAGTTGCCCCCAATATGATGTTGATAGATTAAGAGACATATTCGAAGTACATTGGAGATTTGTCATATTTTTTTGTTCAATTCAACATCAATTATTTTTGCTTTAAATTATTGTGGTATCATGAAAATTTAGTTGAGTCATGTGACTAATGTAGATATATTTATTTATTTATTCATTTGTATAATTAATATTAAGGTAATAATATGGATTTAAAAAATTCGAGCAAACGTTAATAAATACATTATTTTTTTATCGTTGATGAAATCTGTAAACAAAAAATGAAAAAAATAGATGTGTATTGTATAATTCTAATTATTGGAATAAAAATAAAAATGTGTTAACAAACATAAATTTGATTTTCAGAATGAAAAAAAATAATGTGTTACCAAACGTACTTCTGATTCTCGGAGTAAAAATAAAATGAGTTAACAAACGTCATTCTCATTCTCAAAACTCTTCCATGGCACAGAATGAGAAAAAACTCATTCATCTCAGAAACAGTGCCAGAGAAGAGAATGGTTGCCATGCACAGCCTTAGTAAATAAGTTAGGCTCAAACTTAACTTTATTCTCAAGCTTATTTAGGTAAATACTAAACAGGATAGACTTATTTCATAAGACCTAGCCTATAGGCCTACAGGCCAGGCCTATTTAGTTTTTTTTTTTTAATGTATTATTATGTATAATTATATATAATTTAATCTAAATTAATTATGTAAATTATTTATAAAATTAATAATTTAGTCTTAATCCTAAGTTTCACATTTCATCATTTACCCATGAACTTAAAATTTTCATTCCTCAATTGATCACATCGTCTCTTCTTTTTTACCACACGAGATGTTAATGCTAGCTTACTACTTTTCCCTCGATTTGTGTCATTTGATGCAATATAATAATTGCCGTAAATTTATTTTAGTGATATCAAATGAAAATGATCCCAATATGACGAGTTTGTCTCTTTTCATGCAAGGAAAAAAAAAGGAAGTAAAATATAGTTTTACATGGTATTTGTCGTACTTGGTTGATTTTAAAAAATGTATCTCCTTAGTCAATAGATGATTGCTTTTTCTTATTCCTAGTTATTTAGACAATTGTTGCTTTCTTTTCTTTCTTTTACTAACTCTTTTATTCATATGAGAATGAATCCTTAAACTTTTAAGACATAATGTAAGTTGATAAATTATATATGAAATTAAATGCATAGGCTTGAGGCATTGTTAGGTTTTTTGAAGGCTCAGACTTGAAGAAAAGCCTATATGCAAGCTTAAGCTTAGACTCAGGCTTAGAATCTCCATCGAAGGCCCAGGCCTATTTAATTAAAATCTAGTCTAGCCTAACCTATTTCTGTCCTATCCAAGACCTCTCGTTGCCATGATCTGGACTCACCACTCTCATCCTCTTGCCCTTAATCTCGCCTCGAACCTCACCACTCTCGAAGCTCTCCAAGTTGAGCTCTTGTCGCCCTCAACTTCTTCGTCTTGCCCGCGACCTCTCTCTCTCTCTCTCGTCGATGACCAATCAACTTCATGCTTCTTCTCCTCAGATCTGTTCGACTGCGCCTGCAATCTCACCATCTCATCACAAATCGCGTCTTTTCAGAGAAGCATGGAGATACTTTTGATACCGGCTGTGTACACAACCGTTTTAAAAGTCAGACTCATATAAGCCAAATTAATTCTAAAATGTCCAACTTTTTAGACCTAATGTTTGAATAACCGGTCTAAAAACAATTTTTTGAGACCCGTTGCTCAACTGGTTGTATCGAGACAGGATCCATAACCGGTCTAAAAAATGATTTTTACTAGATCTTAAAAGTGTTTTTTTCTAGTAGTGATGGCTAATAAAATTTGGGACCCTCTAAATATCTCACATCAATAAATAATAGTACAAGTTTTGGTGGTGGTCATTGAGGTTAACCCGCTTAGTAGTGGCACAGTTGAGTGGGAAGTGGATGGGAACTATAATGACTCGCGTCTTATCATGCTCAAACTTATCCAAAAGACACTGAATTGGAGCAATTCATAGAATTTAAATATTTTTATTGACCATGTTGTTGAATTTTGAGTGTGAGTATTTTAAAAAGATAAAATTTCGTCTTATCCAAAAGTCTTTACTATTCATCATTATTCATGAATCAAATTAATTCAATTATATAGTCTAATTAATATGGACAAATCATTCATGGCTTGTAAGTATTTAGAAAGTTTGCATGAGACTTTTAGTAGCACGTGTTTTGTGTATGTAGAATTATATGATTCATCTAAAATTATGTGATTCATGTATTAAAATATGAAAAATCATGTAGGGTTCAGGTCAAAATGATGTAGGGATTTTTGTTTTGGCACTCTGAAGCGTTTTTTTCTTTCTTTCTTTCTTTTTTTTTTGGTCTTCTGGAAGGATCATTAATCTTGCTAGCTAGTGTTTGTGTTGGGTTTAGGCTCTTTCAGTATCATTTGTCTCATTTTTTTTCTTAGAATTTTATCTTCACCCTTAAATTAAAAAAAAAGATGGTTCAAATTTCATATTTTATAAAACTATTATTTTAAACATAAATAAATAAATTTAAACTATTAAAATTTGATTTACACAATTTATAACTACAACACAAACAAAATTTTCAAAAAATTAAATTATAAAATACTATATTAATAATTTTAGAAAATATTAAATCTGAACTTTTTTTTTCTTTTTTTAATCCGAGAATAATGGAGATGAGATTCTGAGAGGATAAAAAGAAAAAAGATTCTGAGAGTATCTCTTTCGTGTGTGTGCAAGTCATTCCTCCTTTTTATTATAGTGCATTCGTATGGAGGATTTGGATATGACAGGAGGGGAGGAATTTTGCCCCCTTCCACTTGTAGGGAGATTTTCTGAAAATTCCATCTCATCTCCTAAATTGGGAGATTTGGAGGAGGAAATGTAATGTTTTGACATGGTGTGATTATTTTACCCATGAAATTTTTTTATATACCGACACTACCCTTCTTCACTCCGAAAGCTCCAGCAAGGTGTGATCTCTTATACATTCGTCCACAACTTCTCCAACGCTGGAAGAACCACCTTCGTTTGCGTCATCATCCATCTGCAACAAAAGCAGTCAAGATATGTCGATGCTTCATTTGAGATCTAATTGTCCAAGGTTTACTTTCTTCTCCTTCGTCTTGTCGGAAGCTTCTCCAAATCTACCAACGACGTGTCTTCCGTTCAGTGATGAGGTTTGTGAGGCAAACAATGGGAGACTATTAATATAATGGTAGAGGACAGCTTTCTTATAAATCAATATATATCTAAAAAAACTGTCAAAACCTTTTTTATTTGCAAGCCACAAAAACTTGGGTAATTATATTGACTTTGTAAGAGCCAACGTTGGTTAATTAATTACCTGATTTACCAAAGGGAAGTCATATATCTAAGTAACATGATCACTTGGAGGAGTGCTCCAAAACACATCGACCATATCTTTCCCAAATACCCTCGTCATTGCTTGTTAGAAACTTCAAGTTCCTAAAATTGAAGTCACTGGGTTTTTTGGTGGTTTCATAATTAACATCAATCCTCAATTCCTCAATGTGTAATCCAAAGATGGATTTCGACGTTGGCACTCTGAACTGGAAATTCTGGAACGTCAGTAGCAAAAAAAAAAAAAAAAAAAAAACTATTTGCTGGAGAATCTCAAACCCCACGAGAATGTAGCAGCTATTAAAGGCGTAGTTAGTCACACTATCAAAGTCATGAATCTTATTGTTCTACTTGATACTTTACACGTAATTTTGTTGTTGTTTTGCTATTTCTTGTATTGTTGACTGTTTTGAATTCTTTCCACTCCAAAAAAGAAAAAAATCATAATCACAATAATATCTTTTGCACGTAGGAACTAATTTGGAGAGTACCAAATATTAATTTGTCTAGACTTTCTCATGCCCTCTTCTTTTCGAGTGTATACCGTATGCCATAAAAAAATAAATTGACAGTATTCTAAGAAAACTATGTGTTTGAGCTGCATTTTTTAACACCCTAACTATATATAACTAGAAAATAACATGAGTTTAATGTATTACACGAAATTTGAGCTATTAACAAGCTATACCCCATGCGCTACGTGGAGAGTGTTGCTCGAAGTCAGACATACTAGAACATTATTTGTTTGATTTACATCGTATAAGAAAAAAACTTAGTAAGAATCTCTATTCATTTAGAAAATTATGAATTTATTCTTCAAAAACTCAATTGGTAGCTTATGAAGTTATTAATTACTATCATCATTGAAAAAATAATAATAATTTTTAAAGTTATCAATATCACAATTAATATGTAATTATCATTAAAAATTGAAATAAGAGTTATTGTCATATTACTATCTCGGTTAATATACTAAGTGATAACATTCCATAAACTTCCTTTTATATATTTCCAAAAATCTATAACGCATCTAAAAAATAATGAATTGTCATCAAAAGTTGAACTAAGTTATTGTCATATTAGTATCCCGATTAATATACTAATTGATAATGTTCCATAAACTTCCTTTTATATATTTCCAAAAATCTATAATACATATGAAAAATCATGAGTGTTTTTATGAGGTCTAATTGGTTGCCCATGTGATAATTATTATCATTAGTAAAAGTCAAAAGCCAATTTATTTTTAAAGTGAACAATATTATTTTGAAATATTTCTAGTTTGTTGATGAATACCTTAATTGTAATTATTGCGGTACTAATATCCCAATTATTAATTAATATTTGAAAATTTCATCTTCTACCTTTGCGGTATTAATACCATTGATGGAGACATGATTTCGTTTACCGATAATAAACAGGGAATCAATATTTCAAAATCAAATTATTATCATTAGGACATAATGTATAAAAAATATTGCACTAATAACCTAATTATTAATATAATTTATAGATAGGGAAAATCCCATATAAAGCTGCTTGAAATAGGAAAATTTTAAACTAGGTTGGTAAATTCAATAAATCCTTATTTAAGTTATTGACCCAATTAAGAATTTCAAAATTTAGATTAAATGACGTTATTATCCTCTCATAATTTCCTTTCTCATCTTAAAAGGATTTCAATACTTTTTAACTTATTTTTACAATAAATGTAAATATATATAAACATTAATATATAATAAAATGAAATATGATTAACTTAGATCAAATAATTTTTTGTGTGTGGAAGAATGATCAGGAATAATTCCAAAAAAGAAAGTATCAGCTCCAATATTAATTAAATGTTTTTTAGTTGAATATTAGAATAAAAAAAATTATTTTTTACTTGATTTTTTGTGCATTGAGAAAAAATGTTAATATAAAAATAAATTGTTTGATATAGCAAACTACATATCAAAGATTTTCATTAATGATTTTTCAAAAGAAAAGATATTTATTAACGTAAAAAAACAAGGGAAAATCTCATATAAAGTTACTTAAAATGGAGAAATTCTAAATTAAGTTGTTAAACCCAACAATTCCCTAGTTAAGCTATAGACTCAATTTAGGATTTTAAAATAGAGGTAAATTAACTTTAATACACCTTTCTAATCTTCTCTATCATCTTTCCTCTTTAAAGAATTTAATTGCTCTTTAACTTTGTCTTTTAATAAGTATGCATATATATTAACATTAATACATAATAAAATAAAATATGATTCATTTAAATCAAAGGAGTTTTTGTATTCAGGAAGAATGATTTATTGGTTTGAGTGAAAAAAAATGCATAACACCGTTATCAATTAAATGTTTTTATTAAATATTTTGAATAAATTTTTTTTTTGAAAGAACTCAAATTAGTTTTTTGTCAAAAAAAAAAATAATCATGCTATTTTACTTATGAAATATATATGTTGTTTTTTTTACATTAATAAATATCTTTTATTTGAAAAAATCATTAATGAAAATCTTTGATATGCAGTTTGCTATATCAAACAATTTTTTTTATATTAAATTTTTTTCTCAATGAACAAAAAATCAAGTAAAAAATATTTTTTTTATTCTAATGTTCAATTAGAAAACATTTAATTAATTTGGGGTTGGTACCTTTTTTTTTGAATTATTCCTGATCATTCTTACACACACAAAAATTATTTGATCTAAGTTAATCATATTTTATTTTATTATATAGGGATAATCATATATCCTGTCACTGGATATATGATTGTCAGCGTTTTACACCTTCCTCTGGGCCGGGAACTATACACTTTCCTCTACCTCCCTATAATTATCCATTTTCCCCATCACTTGCAGGTGCGCACCAAACAATTTATCTTCTTCCCTCTACCTTCCTTTAATTATCCATTGTTTTGTGACTCTTCCCTCACACGTCAGATATTTACCCACCCACACCTTTCATTTTATTCATTTCAGTTCTGAGTAAAACGCTGAGACAGAGAGAATGAAAGTTTGAAGCGTGAGAGAGGGGAGGAAGCCGAGAACACAAAATGCTGAAGCAACACTTCAATTTCCAGAATATAACAGCTCCTGGACCAGAGGAAAGTGTATAGTTCTCGGCCCTTTGCAAGATTCACTGAACCAGCACCTTTGCCATGAAATGAATAGCGTACGACGTTGTTGGTCCTTGTCAGCTGAGAACGCATAGTACAAGCCGGAGGTTGAAGGTGATGTTAGAAATTTAGGCGATCTTATCATGCTGAACAACCGAATAGCATAAGATCAATGCGGAAAATGAAGCAGAGATCACAAATACCTCCCGCCATTGATTTGTCTCCAGAAGCTAGTAGGGACGAACTTCGAGTCTCCAGACAGGAACAGATCCAAGCCAGCAACCAGGAACGAGCACTGAGTCTTTGTCCTTCTGACCCTTCTCTCTGAATCTGCAGATGGTGTGCTTCTCAAGGTCAGAGCAGGTTCAGGGGACCAGACCAAGTTTCACCGTACGTTTTCCCCTCTAGCCATCACAGAGATACAAAAGGAAACGAATTGAATACCCACTTATTGCGCATTAACTGTGCATTAATTGGGCCGTTACAGTATTAATGGACGGTTACAAAACCGGCAATAATATGGGTCATAAATAGAAATAACGGAATATTAATTGCCAAATTAAATATTCCAACATTCTCCCACTTGGCCCACATACTTTAGTATATACCACTGAAAAACAAAATGCATGGATCATGGCGATAGGTCCTCTTAAAGCGAGTAATACCTTCCATGTATCACAGTGCATCATGTTTTTCAAGCCCAAGCAACTTAATAAATAAACCCTACATTTATTCTAGGTCCAAACTTTAATGATATTTCTCAAAATGAATATGTGCGCAATACTGAATGAGAAAATATCAAAAATAGAGTTTCATAAATAACATCGTTCTTACAACGAAAATCACATATGGGAACCAAGTCCCATTCTTTCTGCATGATCCTGAAATTTCAATGTAGGCATGCCTTTAGTTAAAGGATCAGCAATGATCAATTCAGTGCTCATGTGTTCAATAACCACTGTTTTTTTTGTAACACGCACTTTTATGGCTAGACACTCAATGTCAATATGCTTGATTCGACTACCACATTTATTGTTCTTAGCCATAAAAACAGCAACTGAATTGTCACAATATAACCTCAATAGCCTAGAAATTGGATCCATAATTCTAAGCCCAAAAATGAAACTCTTCATTCATACACCATGTGAGGTAGCCTCAAAACAAGATACAAACTCAACTTACATAGTGGAAGTAGCAATTATAGATTGCTTTTTACTACTCCATGATACAGTTCTATTGGCTAGCATAAAATATATCCTAAAGCGGATTTTCTTAAGTCAATGCAGCCAGTATAACCTGAATCATGGTAACCAGTCGCTTCCAAATTGTTGATTCGTTTGTACTTAAGCATGTAAATAATATTAATGATTTGCAGGTTGTATGACTGCATAGTATTGAACATACATGCTTAAAACTAAAATTTGAGACTAACAAATCATATCATGATTTACCAATGTAAATCATGTTTAAAAATATGAATCTACTAACATATAACTTGCCTGTGGGCTAAAGTTATAATTCAATTAGATCCATATATAACTTTATGATAAAACTATCAAATTATTTCCTTATTCTTAATTCTTGTAGGTAAATTAAGAATATAATTTGATGTTTTATTCCAATTAACCATATCATTATAAATTCGTATCACTAAAGTCTACCTGTGGGCAAAGACATTAGCATAGCATGAATTTATCTCGAATTGATGAAACTAGAATGCAGTTATATCCTCTAATACATGTGGACTACTTAGAAAATATAATGTCGTTCCATTCCACCCTAATTAAAAAGGATAATTATAACCATAGTTTTAATTACAATGGACGTCTTCAAATCTTTATGTGATGTATTTTGTTCATCACAAATATCAATAATGTGCACTTAAAATCTGTATATGCACAGCTTTATGGAGGATTTAACCAATTAATTTAATCAACATGAATGACTAAATACAATCCTCCCACTTTGATTAAATTAATATTACCAATATTAATCACCAAAATTAATCTTGTGCATTTAGATTCCAAATATGCACAAATCTTTAATGAGAATTTAATTGATTAATTTAATCAACAAAATGTGATTAAATAATCATCTTAGACAAATTCTCTCACTATTTTGTGCATTAAAAGATTAATCTATTATATGTACATCTTTATGGAGGGATTAATTGATTAACTAAATAATCAAATTAAAAGAATAATCCTCCCACTGTTTTATGTATCCAAATATCGTTTAAAGAATTAATGTTGGCATAATTCAACTCAAATTTGGTTTCAACAATTTGAAAGAGATATAAATATAATTGTCTAAAGTAAATTTTTCCAGATATTTAGACAATTAAACAACTCAAATTAATGATAATAATTATCAAAAAGTTTCCAAAATGTGAAAGTTGCCAAAATTAACTTTTTTCAATTTAAACAAATCAATTTAATGTAATAAAATACATTTCACATAAAACAGGCTGCCAAGAAAATAAATAAGTATGACCAAGGTGATTAAAAATTGCAATAGGGTCTAATAATTTTCCAAGAAGGAAATAAAAAAGATTTAAAGACCCAGAATAAATGTTCAATATATTCGAATAATTGGCCCAATGGCCTAAGGTACCCAATTAGATTTATAAATAACTGTATGATAAAACTATCAAATTATTTCCTTATTATTAATACCTGTGGGTAAATTAAGAATATAATTTGATATTTTATCCTAATTAATCATACAAAAACATATAATAAAAATTTCCTGTGGGATAAAATTTTATTATATTACATATGATCTATTACAACTAATATTACTATGTGATCATACAACTCTATTTACATTTTCAATTAATTAAAGATGCTGTGGCTACTCTCTAATTAATTAAAAACATAAGAATCACGTAACATTACTATATAATATTGCAAGAAAATAAGCAATATTAAAATAAAATTGGATATTTACATATTATTTAACACAACATTGCATGAATAATTAAATAATAAATAATTCATGCAAGTAACACAATATGTAGTTTAAAGTTACATGAAAATCCAATTTTAAAATAAAATTTCAGATTTAAATTTAAATCCAAAAAGGGCATAATATGTAAAAAAATAAAATTTTTAAACATATCATCAAGTGTCACCTTTGCTGGATGGTCCAGAAAGCCTAAATAAGATTTTGGACCCAAGAATGTGGGTTCGAATCCCACTTACAACATTTTAGAAAATTTAGGTTTTCACTGGAGAAGTAATTTAAATTAAATAAGAGCTGAACACAGGACACTAGGAGCCTGTGGCTCAGCTGGCAAGGCGCTAGCCTTTAAGGTGCCCACGCGCCTGCTGGTCCTGGGTTCAAATCCAGCTGATACCAATTCATGTTTAAATTCAAATCAGCTCCTTCCTTTTTTTTTTTTTTAAAGTTAAACCATCTTCTCCACAAAACGGAGCCCTAATACTTGGATTTCAACCTGGTTCTAGTCGTGACCCAGAACGCAGTAACATGAATATAGATTGAAACAGCAACATGAATATTACTCAATGAAAAATTTAGATTTCATTGCCATAAACCAAATCGAAAAATGTGGTTTGAAAAACCATCGAGAATATTTCTTTTCGAACTCATGATTGATTAACAAACTAGATTCAATGAAAAATTTAAACAATCATGTCCGAATTGCTGCAAAAGCATAGAGAAGAAAACAAATCTCCAGCCACATCCGAAAGCAACATGATGAGCAATTTATTATAACAGTTAAAATAAATTGCAGTAACCAAATATTCAGACTAAAACCCACATTGAGATTAAGAACAATTAATTTCAAATGAAAAAATCTCAGATCAAAGAATGAATTAAGATACATATATTTGTTCCAAAGAACAAAGCCCAGAAAAATATTTGCAGAAAATCCGGATTGAAAACATATTCAAATATATAATATGTATCTCGAAACAAGGATCAAAGCTTCATGAAATATGAATAGAGAGACAATGAAAATAGTGTCGGCAATCATTGAAAAACAAAATTGATCGCCTCTCTCCTAATGAAATAAGCATGCATATATTCAAATGACATCCAGAAAAGAAAAACCCAGATTAAATATATGCATCAAATCTCTGCAACTAGTTGAAGAAAATAAAATTTCATCGGTCAAAAATCAAGGCAGAGGAATATTGGCTCTGATACCAAATGTTAGAAATTTAGGCAATCTTATCATGCTGAACAACCGAATAGCATAAAATCAATGCGGAAAATGAAGCAGAGATCACAAATACCTCCCGCCATTGATTTGTCTCCAGAAGCTAGTAGGGACGAACTTCGAGTCTCCAGACAGGAACAGATCCAAGCCAGCAACAAGGAACGAGCACCGAGTCTTTGTCCTTCTGACCCTTCTCTCTGAATCTGTAGATGGTGTGCTTCTCAAGGTCAGAGCAGGTTCAGGGGACCAGACCAAGTTTCACCGTACGTTTTCCCCTCTGGCCATCACAGAGATACAAAAGGAAACGAATTGAATACGCACTTATTGCGCATGAACTGTGCATTAATTGGGCCGTTTCAGTATTAATGGACGGTTACAAAACTGACAATAATGTGGGTCATAAATAGAAATAACGGAATATTAATTGACAAATTAAATATTCCAACAGGTGAGTCTTTAGGAAGTTATGAATCAGATGCTGGAAGCGTGGAAGCAGATACCTGATGTTTCCGATGTACGTTCTCCACCTCCTCAATCGTAAGCTTCTTCCAAAGAATGGACTGCGAACTAACAGTGTAATGAGAAAGTGAAATGGGGAATGAAATTGATAGATGCCGTCCGTGATACATAGAGAAAGAATAAAAATGTTTGAGTGGGCATTTGTTTAAAAATTATGGTGAGGTTCTGAGCCAAAAAAAATGGGGATGGACAAATTAATATATGCGTATGGGAATGGTAGTGGAGTGATTTCTTGACCAAAAAAGTAGTGGAGTGATTAAAATAAAGAAGCAAATGGTCCCATCCATACATTGAAATGAGAAAAAGTGGGTTCCAAAAGTATAAAGTGGCCAATTTTATATACTTTGGGATATTACAAACAGGGTAACAGAGGCTAGATAGTGGAAAGCCACTGGAAAAGACAGGGAGATTTACAGGTCCAAAACTTGCAGTCTCATGGGCATGAAGAAGACTCTGGTTTTATATAGAGGAAGAGCTCCAAAAGGCGAGAAGAGCAACTGGGTCAGGCATGAGTATTGTCTTGAAGGCAAATTTGCTTATCATTACCTCTCACGCAGCTCCAGGATTTGTTTTTCTTCTCTTTCACTCTACCTTTTCTTTCATGTATTGCCAAAATGAAAATGAAACCTTTTTTCTGGATGTTTCTAAACACTTGGTCTGATAATGACAAGTCTGACACAAGAATGAGCTCTTCTGTTACCATGAGCCTTTACCCAGAACCCAGTTCTCCTTCCATCTACCTTCCTCCTCTGCTTGATTCGTCTCCTTACGCTGTCGCCGCTAACGACCGTGATGGCTGCTCCTACGACGGCAGCAGCACAACTCTGAGGGAGCACGTTTTAGTGTTGTCAATTTTATCGGGGTTACGAAACTGCTGATAGATTTATTATAATTATATTAAATTGAAGCCCTCTGGCTGGCGTTGGTGCTTGGCAAAGGTACTGCTTCAGCATTTTGTGTTCTCGGCTTGCTCCCCTCTCTCATGCTTCAAACTTTCATTCTCTCTATCTCAGCGTTTTACTCAGAATTGAAATGAATAAAATGAAAGGTGTGGGTGGATAAATATATGACGTGAGAGGGAAGAGTCACAAAACAATGGATAATTAAAGAAAGGCAGAGGGAAGATGATAATTGTTTGGTGCGAGCGTGTAAGTGATGGGGAAAATGGATAATTAAAGGGAGTTAGAGGAAAGTGTATAGTTCCCGGCCCAGAGGAAGGTGTAAAACGGTGGCGTATTTGCTTCACTGGACATAATCATATATCCAGTGACAGGATATATGATTATCCCTATTATATATTAATGTTTATATATATTTACACTTATTGTAAAAATAAGTTAAAAAATATTGAAACCTTTTTAAGATGAGAGAAGAGACTATAAAAGGGCAGTAATGTCATTTAATATAAATTTTGAAATTCTTAATTAGGTCGATAACTTAATTAAGGATTTATTGAATTTACCAACTCAATTTAAAATTTTTCTATTTTAAGCAGCTTTATATAGGATTTTTTCTTATAGATATCCTTACAATCATGGAAGTTGAAGTTTCTTGGCATGATTGGTTCACAATTTTATAATATGATTTTTGATTTAATGTCTAACATCAAATTCAATTTATTTTCCTTCCTTAAAGTCAAATCTCAATAGTAACGGATGTGCAATTATGATATTATGATTATCTAACTCGGTTGTGAGTTAAACTAATTACGAAGAGGGTATTATAAGATTTTTAATATAAAGTTGATTGACCGTTCATCTAAAAGTCAAATATTGAAGGCCAAAGTATTATTTTACTCCTTTAAATTTACACTAGGCATTAGTTTAGGTCCTTATATTTTATAAAATGTATTCTTACTTCTTTAACTTAACACCATTAACTCTTTTTTTTTTTTTTTGCTCGAAGGAACATATATATTGCTAAAATGGATTACAATACCAAAAACAGGTCCACATCGAAAAAACATACCGCAGATACAAAGTCGGATAAACAAACAGCAGATGCCTGACTACAAGAAAACACAACAAACTAATACAAACAACAAGGAGACACATAAAAACAACACAAGGTCTAAACTAGTAAAATCAAATCAGCCACCAAAAACTCCTAGACCAGAAACAGGAGCAGCCTCTGTGAGAATGTCAACTTCTTGGGTATCCAAAGTTAGAAGAGAACGTAAAGCAAGTGATGGTCTCTCGACCCACCCAACCGGGTATGCTTTTTTATAACCATTAGCTGCAAGAGAGTCGGCTACACGGTTCCCCCTTCTAGGTCACAAAACCCTAAACCACCATCTCCCTTACCCACCGAAAGTCTGTCCCAAGTTTGCCAATGTAACCCCCCACTGGAAGCTTTCCCTTCCCACCAGAAGTTAGCAAACAATCTATTTAGCTCCTTACATAGTTGGATAGGAAATTTAAAGCATTACATGGAATAGATTGGTATCGCTTGCAAGACCACCTTAATCATTACCTCCCTTCCAGCAAAAGAGAGAAGTGAACTACCCCAACTCTGAATCTTCTTAACCACCCGCTCCCGGATATAAGCTAGGGCCTGAGTCTTTGTTTTTCCCATATACTAGGGATACCCAAATACTTCCCCGGATCTTCGACCGCCGAAATGCCCAAAATACATCCCACCATGGCCTTTACTTCACATGGAGTATTGCTAGAGAAGAAGAGGCTCGATTTATCTAGATTGATAATCTGTCTAGATGCTTTGTTGTAGGTGGTTAAGATTTGTGCCAAATTCATACATGTTTCCCTATTAGCAGTCATGTAAAGCAAGGCATCGTCTGCAAAAAAGCTATGGGTAAGTATGGGGCAACCTAAGCTAAGCTTAACTCCCTTAATCTTACTTGCAACATGGCTCTTAGAGATCATTAAAGATAAGACTTCAACCACTAAAATGAAGAGGTATGGCGAGAGAGGATGCCCTTGCCGAAGACCTCTACTAGGAGTAATGGAGCTCACTGATTCTCCAGACAAACAAATATTCAATCAGACCGACTTCACACAATTCATAATCAAGGCTACCCATTTTTGGCAAAAGCCAAAACGTAAAAGAACCTTCTCCAAAAAGTCCCATTCAACTCGGTTGTAGGCCTTGGTCATGTCCATTTTCAAGGCAAATTCGAATTTACCTCCAAATTTCTTCCTCCTTAAGCAATGGTAAACCTCATGAGCAATTAGAATATTGTCTTGTATACAACGGCTCGGCACAAAGGCCCCTCAGCTTTGAGAGACACAACTATCAAGGAGAGGTTTCATCCTATTAGCAATAATCTTGGAAATAATCTTGTATGAAAAACAGCATAAGCCAATAGGGCGGAATTGGGAAACATGACCCGGTCTATCCACCTTAGGAATTAAGGTTAAATTGGTTTCATTGAGGGCTTGCACTGAGGAATTACCAGCAAAAAATTCTAGAACCATAGCACCGACCGTGTTCCCCACCTTTTCCCAAGCATCTTGGTAAAAAAATACCCGGGAAGCCATCCGGACCCGGGGCTTTTGATTTCCCAAGACTGAAAGCCGCACCTCTAATCTCCTCTCTTGATACAAGTTGCAAAAGGTCTTGATTCATACTCTGAGAAACTCTAGGATTAATAAAGTCAAGAGTCAACTCCATCTTATGCAATTCCACCGAAGAGGTGAAGGGCTTCTGAAGGTACTGAGTAATATTCTAAGCAATCTCCTCTTTATCAGAAAGCCAGGAGCCCGTCTCATCTTTAATACACTGAATTCTATTCCACCATCTTCTCTTAAAAGTTGAGATGTGAAAAAAGCGCGAATTTCTATCTCCCGTTGTGAGCCAATTAACTATGGATCTTTGCCACCAATACTTCCAAGGGAAAGAATCTACTCCAATCTCAGTTTCAATTCTTTAATTGCACATACAGCCTGGCTTGTCAGCCCCCTTGAGACACAGAGGTCAAATTGGCTTTCAACTGATCGATGATCTTGGCATTATTTGGGAATTCAAATTTGCTCCAGCTGATCAACTTGGACTTACATCTACTCAGCTTGCTAATAAAATCAGTCAACGCTCCATGGTTTCCAAAGAAAGCCCTCCACCCACTGTCTCTAACCACCTGTTTGAAGTCTTTATGAGTAGACCAATTGGCTTCAAATCGAAAACTATTCTTCTTGCGAGTCCCACACGTCTGGTACTGTATCCACAGCGGCAATTAATCTGATCTACTTGGTTCCATGTGAATAACCTGTAAATTAGGAAAAGAAACACAAAGGATGCTATCACTAAGCGCCAAATCAATACACTCTCTAATTGTATTTGGATCCTCTATATTATTACACCATGTATACCGATATCCATTATAACCTAAATCATTCAAATTACAATCTGCTAAAAAGCAATTGAAATTCAAAATTTTTCGCCATGCCCTTGGTCTCCCACCACTCTTATCTTCCTGAAATATGATATCATTGAAGTCGCCTACACACTTCCAAGACTCACTAATGTTTTGCCCAAACCGCCTAACATCTTGCCAACATTGAATACGCTGATCCTCATCAAGGGGACCATAGATAAAAGAGATATAGCGCGGAACATCTGACACACTGGACTCAATGGCAGTATGAATAAAGTTAGGAGAGGAGGATAAGACATTTACTGGTATTTGGTCTTACCACCACAGGGCAAGGCCACCACTACAACCAATTGGGCCAACAATCCATTCCTCATTATATCTGCATCATCTTCTGATCTTACGTACCACTCTTTGCTTTTGTTTTGTCTCCATCAGAAAGACCAAATAGGGCTGTTTGCATAGACATATGTCTTTCAGATTCCGAATTGTCAAGGCAGCCCCAAGGCCTTGACAATTCTAGGATAAGCAATTCATTGGGAACTAGTGGCTGGTTCCATCCAGCCACCGGCATTAGGAGATGATATAATAGACCGTTGCCCATCTCCTTCAAGGCCTGTGGAAATTCACTCTATTGGGAAATCAATTTCCCCCACCAGCGAAGGACTCTTGGAATTATCAGGTAGCGCACCTTCTGACTTGCCTCTACTAAGAGATTTCATTGCTCTAAAATTCCGCCAGCGGCCCTTCAGAGGACGGAGCCTGGAAGCTTCCAAACCAGGCGAAGGAGTCTCAGCTTCCTCAGGGAAGAGTTTTCGTGGCCGTTTAACAAGAGGTGGCCCAACGTCATCTTCTAGAGGCCGCTTAATGTGGAAGCTACGAAGGGACAAAGCCACTGACGAAATAGGAGAGAGGCCACTGAGAAGGCTAAAGTTAACACACAGGGGCTCATCCTCATCCAGAAATTCAACATTATACGACTGGGCCGCAGAGTGGACTATTGGGCTCTCAGGCATAATCCCAGATGGGCCACTCTTGGTCCCATTACCACTTGTTGGGCTCGATAGATCCACGAAAGCCATGTGGTCCCCCTTCCTCTCTTTGACTTCTTCAATATTCAATGGTCCAAAATCTTTATCTGGAATTATACTATTATTCGCTGCAGAACCCGTTGATAAACCCAAGGGCGGCTGCAAACACCATTAACTCTCACTAACAAAAAATATTGACTCACACACTCAGCAATTAAATACTCAACAATTTTAATTATTTAACTAAAGGGGAAAAAAGTGTCTTCACTCCTATATAGTATATGATTATGACAATGGTGTCTCCCTCCACCGAGGGAATTCCCGACAATACCATTCAAGAACTTCTTATGTCGATCATGATTAGCATTGAGCCCCAATAATGCCCAGTTGCCCACAATACCATTAAAATGGAATTACAAATTAGGCAAGAAAGCTATCACAATAACACATAAAATTGGAGCAATCAAAACAATGTTTTATTTTATCTTCTCTCCCAAAAATTAGGTAAGAAAGTTAGGCTTTTTTTCCTATTTGCCACTTTTTAAATAATTAATTACCATTTTGCCACTCTTTTCAAAATATTTTCCAATGTGCCACATTTAGTCGACTAAAAATTGGGGAACTTTTTATTTTTTGAATGTCACAGACATTTAGTCGACTAACCCAGGTTTTTTTTTTAAAAAAAAAGCCATGATATTTAGCCGACTAACCGGTAGAGGGGTTTTTTAAAAACCCCAATGGCGGCTTAATGGAACCTTAATAGACTAAATTGCTCCCCAAACCTCTACCGATATTCACACGAATAATTCCTGAAAGATAATCTCCATTATAATATTAATACAAAACAAATATATACACTGATATCAGATTATAATATTAAATATAATATTTGTTTTGCATTTAATTTATTTGATAAATTAAATATCTAAAACAAATAAAGATATTGTATCTCATTTAATTTTTGAATAAAAATATCAGATATCTATTTAATTTAAATTGAAATATAGTATCTCAGATTTAATTAAATAGATAGATATTATTTCTCGAATTTAATTTATAGAGATAAATTAAATCTGAAGACTTTTAATTTGGATTAAATAAATATATTAGATTAAATCTATTAGATAGATTTAATTAATATATTTTAATTCAAATTCAAAATTCGAATTTTAGATCTGACTTTTAATACGGTTAAATAAATATATCAGATTAAATCTATTGGATAGATTTGATTAATATGTTCCAATGCAAATTTAAAATTTGAATTTAAAAAATTAATGATGATTAATTTTATATAATACGCTGAACGGGTTTAAAAAAACCTACGAGACTTTAGTCGAGCGTATTACAGAAAGCCGCTAGAAAACCCTAGAGTGAAATTGAGAGAGACACAATATTCAGAAGGCTCTAGCATGCTGCCGCAATCGGGTTAGGGAATTATTCGTGTAAATACCGGTAGAGGAAGCCGATTCTAAGAGTCGACTTCTACTGATTAAGAAGGTAGCCCATCAGTTCAAAGAGAATGAGACGCGGACCGTTTCAGCGCCGGAGGTAAAATTCGGTTCCTTAACTTTGATTTAAACGCACCTGAGTGATCCTCAGAACGGGATTCCAACACGATTTAGTCGGAAAAAAGAGGGGGAGAGGTTTGGGGAGCAATTTAGTCGATTAGGGTTCCATTAAGCCGTCATTGGGGTTTTTAAAAAACCCATCTACCGGTTAGTTGACTAAATGTCAGGGTTTTTTTTTTAAAAAGCCTGATCGATATTTAGTCGACTAACTCACTTGGGTTAGTTGACTAAATATCGGTGCATTTAAAAAAATCAACTTCCCGCGATTTAGTCGACTAAATATTGGTTTAATCGACTAAATGTGGCACATTGAGAAATATTTTGAAAACAGTGGCAAAATGATAATTAATTATTTAAAAAGTGACAAGTAGGAAACAAGTCAGAAAGCTAGCACAATAACACCATCCAACAATGTTTTGCCAACATTTAATTACTAAGTCAATTTTTTTTGTTAGTGTAAGTTAACTGTGTCAAAATTAAATAATTAAAAATACGTTTTTATAAATTTAAGAGACTAATCAAACTAATACCTAATATAAATTTAAAGGACCAAAACTATATTTTAATCAAAATTAAATTAAAATCAAGAAATCTTGAGACAAGATGCGATCCAATTGTATTGCAAATAAAATAAAATTAAAATCAAGACAACTTGAGACACGATGCGGTCGAATTATATTGCCAATAAAATAGACATCAAGTGGGAAGGAGGCCAGTGAATATGCTTTTTAGTTGAAAATTACATATAAATCCCAAGAAACAGAGATATTTACATTTAGGTTCCTTGAAATGACAAAATTACTCAGAAGTCCCAGCCCCTTGGGACTTCTGTGTAATTATTTCAGAACGTAAAATTACTTTGCTGCCCATAGTGCATATTTCACACACAAGCGATTAACAATAGAAAAAACATAAATTAACAACATAAAATGCATGTATTAACAATAACTTTTGAAAACCTTGAATTTGTCTTCTTTCACTTCCAGAAGCGATTAACAACAGAAAAAGCATAAATTAACAACAAAAAATGCATGTATTAACAAGAATTTTTGAAAACCCTGAATTTTGTTAATAAATAAAGTTGTTGTTAATACATGCATTTTCTATTGTTAATTTATGCTTTTTCTGTTGTTAATCGCTTCTGGAAGTGAAGAAAGACAAATTCAGGGTTTTCAAAAGTTGTTGTTAATACATGCATTTTATGTTGTTAATTTATGCTTTTTATGTTGTTAATCACTTATGTGTAAAATATGCACTATGGGCAGCAAAGTAATTTTACGTTCTGAAATAATTACATAGAAGTCCCAAGGGACTTCTGAGTAATTTTTTCATTTCAAGGGACCTAAATGTAAATATCTTTTTTCTTTGGGACCTATATGTAATTTTCCCTTTTTAGTTTATCCTTGCCTTGCTCTCAAGCCTCAACATCGATTTCAACAGTCTCTTCACAATAATTAATTTGAAGATAAAAAATAATTATTTAAAAAGCCTTGTGTCTTTGGGGGTGCAAGAGGACAACCAAATCCACTTGATGTATCGCGAGGGTTTTGAAACCCGGACGGACCGTTCAGTTTGGCCTACAAACAAAAGAATTGGTTAGTAAACTGATTTGGTTTGGGCATAAACCTGGTCCACTATTTATTATTTTTTTAACAAAAAATTGATTTTTTTCCATTTTCTTTAGAATTTCAGATTGATAACACTGAAATCTTCAATTTTTTACCGGTTTGGCCCTCGTTTAACTAAAATTTGATTATGGTTTGATCCACTAACCCATCACCCAGTACTTCAACTATTTAGTAGTAGGTCTAAGTTTAATAACCTTGTTATTATCGCTCCCTCCAAAAACTACTGTATTAGCACACGTGCAATTTAATGGCATCAATTTTTTTTTTTGATACATAGGCGATAGGGGATGGGGGGGATCGAACCCAGTACAAGGGGATGAGGAGACTACTCCCAATACCACTCCCCATTTCCCATTTTAAATATGGGTCATGCACCTTCTTTTCAAATATTATCTTGCTACAACTAAAGAAAAACTTAAAGTGTAACAATCTCTCTAGTCCACGATATAAGAAGTTTTTTTAGAAGAAAATTCTGGTTCAAAATATAAGAGGATAGTGTAATTAATAATGGCTTTTTACTTTTACCCCTTGTCAGTGGCCAACCCAGCATTTTAAGTTTATGGGTGTGCTAAAGAAAGTTTTAAACGTATTAAAAAACAAAAGAATATAAACAATAAAAGAAAAGAAAACTTCAACTTAACATAGAAAAATAATAATCAAGAATCAACTAATCTTTACATCAGAACGATTACAAAAGCATTCTTCGATTCTTCATTCCTTGAAAATATTACATTATATCTTCATCATCAATCGTATCAAATATATCATTTTTAATATAAGTTAGCATGCATGAGTTAAACCAATCATCACTTATCCGATTGCGCAACTTATCTTTAACAAAAGTCATTGCAGAAAAAACCCACTCAACACTAGCAATTGCTACCGATAGAATGAGTGCCAACTTTATCAACAAATAGACTAATGAATAAACAATATTCTGTCTCTTCTCAACTATCTTCAAAGCAAGGTCAAAAATTGTTTTCAAATTAACAAAAGTAACATGTTTTTTTTCTGAAAAAAAAGAAGAAGAAAGTAACATTTTTAATATGATTTTATTATCTACTTAAAAAAAGTAGGGAGCAAGGAGTCACGGTGGGTATTGAAAAAAATTTCCCGTGGACCCGACGTGTTTATAATATATAAATAAATTACTATTTAACAATTAGACCTACACAGTTATTGGCAGCTAATTGGCTTCCTCCTTCTACTTTATATTGTTATATATATATAGACCTATATTTTTTTTTTAAAAAAAAAATGAAAATCCATGCCCGCACATGAGTGCACCTGCGCCAACATAGCTCCGCCGCTGCCCCTTGTAGAAAAGAGAGAGATATACGTGACAAATAATAAATACATATTTAAAAATCACATTATTTAATAAAGATACAATAGGAAACTTTTATTAATTTAAGACACATTCAATTACTTAATTAACAATTTTTAGTTCATATGAATTAGTTAATAGCGTCTTAAACCAAAGGGAGTATATAGTGTTTCTTTATTTTCTAAAATTTGAGCAAAGTTGAAAAATATTTCATTTCAAACAAAATTATTAAGTCAATCACCTCTTCTTCTAGTGAGGTGATTAAAAATGACTTATAATATTAATTAGGGGAATTATATAAGAAGTCATAAACCTATTTTCTATATCTCATGTAATTTAATTTACAGATAAACATGTATAGTTTTAATATATTGGCGCCCACGTGTGATGTGCGTACGTTGAATTATGTTTAATTTAAATAGGGAGAATATAATATTGTAAAATTTCCCGTTGAAGAGATTATGTTGTCCTTTGACCTGGTATTAAATGAAGAGCATGTGCTCAATTCAAAAGAGCATGCCAAAGTGATTCGCGATTGGTGTTTTCCACATTTCACTCGTGCTACGGAAGAAAGCAGAAGTTAAGTAGTAACACGTGATGGTTGAATTTTAAAGATTTCATAAAATTTTGTACACGAATGCATTTTTTTCTTTAAACACCCCCCAGGGGCAAGAGAGAGAGAGAGAGAGAGAGAGAGAGAGAGAGAGCTTAGGAATGAACAGAAAGCAGGCTGTCGCAACCGGAACATGGGCTCCAAACATTAAAGACAAAACAAAACTGAAAGATAAAAATTATTCCATATTACTACTCCCCTCGTCCTATTTATTCCAGATAAAGTGGAAAACGAACAAATAAAGAGAAAAAGTTTTGAGATAGAAATTTTTCATATAAATGTATAATTTTATCTTTTATTTATTATTTTATTAACTTTATTTTTATGTGATATATTGTATATTAAATAGGAATAAAATTAGAAAAAGTTGATTTCCCCCAGCTTATGTCGTTCATACCCGTATAAAGAAAGTAATGTGGTGTAGGGTTTTTATTTATTGGTGTGAAATATATTGAAAGTGACTCAAAAAAAATAGAAAAGTATATATATTATTACTCTCTTGTTTCTTTTTTATAAGTTGTAAATAATTGAATCACATAGATTAAAAAATCAATTAAAATTGAATGACAATAAATATAGAAGAAATTTATTTTTCAAAATGTACTCTTATTTATAGAGATTGTGGGTGAGAGAGAAAATGAGTGTCAAAAATACTATAGAAAGGCAATTAATGTAGAGATATACTATCTCTGGTTCTTAATATAAGATATAATTTGTAGTTCAAATTGTACAAAAAATTAGATTTTGTATCAAGGGTCGGATGTAGTATACACTACTAGAAAAAAGGTCTTTATACTATTATAAAAAAGGGTTTCTAGATCGTCTCATTTAGATCAAAGTAGTGAGTATCCAATCTAAAAAGTATGACCGGTGGCCGTTTCATAAATATAAACAACTTTTTGGACCAAATACTTTAAGCATAGGTCTAACATATATTATTTAGATCGGTTTCCATAACAACTGATCTAAAATGTTAATTTTTTTTTTTTGGGGGAAATCTTGATTACTTTTTAGAATAAACTTTTACGACCGGATGTAAATAGTATCTAGTCTCCAAAATATACAAAAAACATTACATAAAAATTTTATTACTTTTAAGACTGGATGTTAATACATAACGGTCTAAAAGTTTAACTTTTAAGATCGGCGTTTTAGAATATCGATCTACAAAGTTTTTAAAAAATATTTAAATCTCAATTACTTTTTAGAGTAAACTTTTAAAACCAGACGTAAATAGCAGTCGGTCCAAAAGATGAAAACATTAAATAAAAATTTTATTACTTTTAAGACCAGATGTTAATACAGACCAATTTAAAAGGTAAACTTTTAAGACCAGTGTTTAATAATATCTTGTCTTAAAAGTATCACCGCCAAAAAATAACTCGCTCACTAGCTATATCCTCTCTTCTTCGCACCAAAACTTGAAGTTGCTCTCTTTGAACCTCTCTTCCTGTTGCATTACCTCTCTTCCTTCCCCACCACCACCAGCCTTTGTTATCCTCTTATTCACTCAGGTATTCATCTCTCGCACAACCTCTCTCAACCTTTCTTTTTGTCACAAAAATAAATGGAGAAAGCGAATCTAGTCCTGTTCGAGGCATACCAGTTACTAGTGTCAATCAGAGCCAACCCGATAAATCTCAAAGTGAGCCTCGTAACCGGCCTTTACGGTGAGGTAGAAGAGGCACACAATTGAAAGAGATTGCCTTAAGTTGGAATGCTGGGGACAAGATCGATATTTAGTTTGATGGACATTGGAATCTTATCGAGCCTAATAAAAAAACATATAGGAGTTATGTCGGCCTCCTAGCACAGAGCAAGCTTAGCATCTTGATAGATGAGTGAACGAATGTCGACAAGGAAAAAGTAAAGGATCTTATTTGGGACTCTATTTGGCTGACATACGATGTTCCTGACAATGAGACATTGAAAATAACAAAAACATTGTCGTATTGTGTTGATCGGTGGAGGAAATTTAAGACAACCCTATTGAACAATTATGTGCATGTCGAGGTTGCAGATGGTTATCCTCGCCTTAATCCTTGCGACAAGTACACATATCTTAATGAAAATACTTGGCAACAATTTTTTCAAATGCGGACTACTCCAAAAGATTTGGTGAGTTTATATTTAGTTTCTTTCCCTTTTTTGTTTGCTTAAAAACCTGTGCATATATGTAATATGTTCTTGTGTTCATCTAATCCTATTAGTAAGATGGTTTAGTGTGTGAATAGAAGAAAAATAAAATCTTTCTACTTGTTAATTCTAGCATCATACAATTATAGAATGACATTTCCATCCTTTGACCTATATCAGAGCATGGCTTAGTTCTTATGGAGTAATACAGTAAAAGTTCTCCATTGCTCTATGCAAATAATTAAACTTGATGAAGTGAATTTGACTAGTGTTTGAGGTTCATATCAAGCAGAATTTCTCCAATTTTTGTTAATGAGATGGTTTGGAATTCATAATTTAATAGTTGTTTTGAATTCTTATTCACACACACACACACACAGAACAAGCACAAGAGGCAGGTAGAAAGAATGATTGCCCTCATAGAATGTCTCATAATGGTTATGAAAAGGCTGAAAAAGAGTTGATGGAACCAAGCGAAAGAGATTGGAAGAAAAAGCTCAATCGAATCCTTCTGTGATATGTGATCCACCATCTCCAATACGTCGCGAAGACTTATGGTTGTATTCTCCCTGAAAGAGAAGCGGGTCTTATATGAGTGAACAAACTCATATAGTTGCTAAAAAAATTGTGAGTATCGTTATTTTTATTTTTTAGTTACTAAACAAGTTTCATTACTAACCTTCTTGTTATCTGTATCTTACAGGACAAACTTAAAGAAAAAGAAGGAGAGGGACCATTTTTGTCGGATGGGAGGAATGATATTCTGACAGTTAGACGGGAAAACCCAATCACATGGGCATGTCAAGGAAATGGAGGAAGGGTAGGCCTAAGGCAATACTTTGGATTATCCAAACGCCATAAATAAAATATGGTTACCTGGGAGGATATGAAACATATTGTGGCCGCCATGAGTGAGCAGGGAACGGCTCGAGAAACTTCATTGAGGGCAATGTTTGAAGCTCAGATGAGCAAGATATAGGAGGAAATGATGATGATTGTGAGCTCACGTACTATGACCAGTGATCCCATGACACATTCGCTTGCACCTCTGTAGTAGAGCACTAAAGGGGGTTGCATTGTTGAACATCCAAAGGGTCCTCAACATTGTGACCTTTATTTGGAGGATCCTAATAGCTAATTAGTTGCATGTGGGACTAACCACAACATGAGATCAACTTACACTACCAACAAATGGCTGATAATCAAGTCAGAGTATCAGTTGAAGAGGTAATCATTGTTGTTGTACCTCTCCCTCTCCCAATTGGTTATTTGAAGGTTGTGAGTGATGTCAAGGGAACCTTCATTTCGTGGCCAAATAAGCTTGTATATGTTTCTGATCCTCATGAGGAATCTAATCAAAACCCCTCCTAAAGCTCCAGCCCCTGAAAGTTGTTGAGAAGCCTAAGTTGGATGCTAAGCAACAAATCATCCTTATGGCATTCCATCCAACTTTTCAAACTATATTGTGGTCTGTGAATGAAGTTGTTGGTATTGTTGATAAGGCTACCCGTTTTCATTGATAAGGAGAATATATTGTCCCTGATGGCTCCTAAATAGGAGCTTACTAATTTAATGGTGGCTTTATTTTTAAAGTAAGTATCTTCTTCTATGAGTATATAATTTAAATGCATCGTTTAGACACACATATATATACTAATTACTTGATGGCAATATTGTGGGTACATGCATAATAAGTTGGGTGAACTAGGCAGAAGCGATGATTTTGGCTTCTTGTGCCGAGACTATATAAGTGAGACACCCTTAAACCAGAGACACACATACATCGCACCGAGGCTATGTGAAACTAGGAAAAGTTTTACATTACACCATATGTGTATAGGTACATATCACATTTCTTGTCTGCAATTCACTTAATTTTGCTATATATCACTGAGTTCTTGTTTGCTGTGAATTTTCAGTTTCCATTGGCAGTTGGTCCTCTTATGCACGGTCCAGCATAAATTGGTCCTCTTATGCTCGGTCCAGCATAAATTGGTCCTCTTATTCTCCTTTCACAGCCAACCAGGGTTGAATTGGAGGAGACTATGAATATGTAAGCATGCTATTTTGATTGTCTTGTCTGAAAACTATGCGATGAATTTTCAGTGACCATTATGGATGAATTTATGATTTTTGATAATAGGGCAATGAGCATATTCCCAATGAATGTCAAGGGAAAGCATTTGTATCAGGTCAAAGACCCTAAATGGGTTATACCAAAGGTTAATACATATTTGGACACTGCCTTATGAACTTGGTCAGTAAGGTAAATATACTTTATTCGGTTTTAATTATGTCATGTTCTTTTGTAGACTCGCAGGCAACCACCGAGATCCAACTTATGTGGCCATTGTGTCTTAAGGCACATATATAACATTCATGCGAGGCTTGCCTGATAAATTCATTGTAGAGGTAAATGTATTTAATGTTACATATGATATCTCGTGCTAAATTCAGTTTCTGGCTTCATTAATGTTACTGCATACATACATACATACATATACATACACACACATACACTTATTTTTATTTGCACGCAAGTTAATTCAGTTTTGGCCTTCGAGGTTACAGATGTTTGACCTTGTTGACCCCTTTTCTGAAGATGATATTGAGGTCATATGCAAAGACACTTGTGAATACATGTATGAGCTCATACAGTTAGATCAATAGAATGTCTTGAATTCATTTGTATATATATGTATTAACAATAACAATATGTTTATTCTTTTCCAACAAGTAACTTGTGTCCATTTTTGGTTGCTGTATGTATTGGATGGTGGTTAAGAATTTTGTCTCTGTGTAATTGGCCTCAACAAGTTGACCAACTTGTTGTGGTAAGAAATCCCTCTTTGCTCTCTGTATAACTGGTTGTTGCAAGTTGGCAAACTTGCATTAGCAAGTCAAGAATCTAAAGAAAAATTGACTCTCCGTAACTGATAATGGCACGTTGACAAACTAGCCATAGCAAGTCTTAAAAAAGTATAACTGCGCATTTTGATTTCAAAAGCTACAAAACATTATTTAACGTCGGGAAAAGTGCCAAAAATTGACTCTCTACACTGGGGAACCTTAAAGCACGAAAAAGAAGAGATTTGGAGAGAGTTCTTGAAAAGCTTGGAGGCTTGGGTGATTAGAGATTTTGGGAGTTTTACCTTGGTTTTTCTACTTTTCTTTCATTCTCTACTTAGTTTATCATGTATTTTGTAGTTTGGCTTAGTTTTTCTGAATATTTAGACATGAGTAGCTAGGTATCTATTCTTCTGGGATTCTTTTGAACCTTTGTATGGATTAAGACTTGAATATTCCTCTCTTTTGGTAGATAATGATATATATGTGTTGATTTTATCTTTTGATTAATGCTTCTAAGTGATTGCCCACCATTTATATTGATTTGTTCACTTAGATTTGATTTGAGAGAGCTAATCTAGGTGTAAAACTCGGTTAAAATTATGCTTGTCTTGAAATTTACATGATAAATGGATGGTTTGTTAGTAAAATAGAGATACATTTATTAACTTTGCATTGTCACATTAAGATTGCTGCTTGAATATTGATTTTCATTAATTGTAGTAAGAGATTATGCATTTTAATGAGAACAAAAACATGGGTTTAATTTGAGAGAGCTTGTCAAGTGCTTTTAAACCTTAGACTAACACATATATACATTGAAATACTAGTAGAGAATAAGTTAATCAAGTTTTATGAAATATAAATGGGAGGAAGAATCCTAGGCTCCATTTAATCCTTGAAGTCAAAAAATCTGTTGGCTTTATCACTTTCTAGTCTTGAAAGTAGTTTTTCAAAATTTTCTTCCATATCAAAACTTATTTTGGCTCTACTTAATTGAATTCACTTGGCCTCTTACTTGACCAATTTGTTGATCAAATCTCCGTGAGAACGATCTCTACTTATCACTTTATTACTTGGTCGTGCACTTACGATTCGAACAGTTTCTTAATTTGTTGGTATAAAACACCCGAGTGGAGATGTATCACCAGAGTGATAGTTTCCAATTTTATCACCAGCAAATAACTAGATAGTGAATGAGTGATTTTGTGATAACTTTTCAAAACACTTGAGTGTTAGTGAAGTCACTTGAGTGTTGACATGAATTTTATAACACTGCCTAGGTACCACCTAGTTATCAAACTATCTTCGTTGTGAAATGAAAAGATCACTCGAGTGATGATAATTCACTAGAGTAACAACTTTATTTTCTAAACAAGCACCATCAAGGTACCAGATAGTAACTCAGTAATTTTGAGAAAATTTGGCTAAGCACTCGAGTGAGAAATATATCACTTGAGTAATGCCAAAAAATCTTGATTTACCATCCAATAACATAACAATGATGACTTAAGCTTGCTTTTGAAAATTGAAGAATCATTTGAGTGCAACAAGGTCACTCAGTGATATTTGTAAAGATAAGTTATCACTTCTCTATAACTGGATAGTGATTAGGTTTGTTTTTTAATTAAAAAATGAATCACTCCAGTGTCATAGAGACCAAGTTACCAGATATTGACCCATAGACTTATATATATATATATATATATATATATATATATATGTATGTATGTATGTATGTATTCTCAAAATGACTAGCCGTTACACCTTTGGTGAGATGCAACATCACTCAAGTGATAAGGTGTCACTCCAATGATGTTGATATTAGTCTTTTGAATCAGCGTCTCAAAAATTTTGATACCTATTCTAAGTGTGATAGAAACTTACAATGATACTTGTTACTATTCCTAAACATTACTAGTCACACTTATGAAGAAATTTTAGCTTATGTAGACATTTTAGATGCTTAAACATGGATTAAACACATAATCACATAAAACACTTTTGTATCATAGGCATGTTCATCCAATCCAAATGCTCACTTTTACCAACGACTATATCATCTCTCTAACGAATATACTCAAATGCTTTAAAGGTCATCAATTCTTTTGAAGTACATAAATACAGAAGCATTCAAGATAGAGCCAACAACTTACAAAAAATTTTACTATTCCATTAAGTTCTTGTGCTCTGTTCTTTTAATATTCTTTGATATCCTCTATACTTCAATGTTTATCACATACTCTTTGAGAGAGCTTTTGTAACTTCATTTACTCCTCTTATTGAGAATTACTTGAGGTAGTGCGACCTTGAGTAAGTGTATTTATTACAAAATATAAGAAGAAGCGAGTTTTCCTTGAGAAAGAATTTGATTGTATTGAGGTATCAAAAGCCCTGTGAATCTTGGATTGATAATGGAACTCTTAGAAAAGCCTATGAGGATTGGGCATAGGTCAAATAGATTGGATCAGACCAATATAAATATCTTGTATCCACCTTCGATGATATCTCTCTAACTCTATTCTTTTTATTAAGTTTCCGTTTAAGTTTAAAATTTTTAATATCACTCAATTCACTCATCTCTTGAGTGAAAGGCTTGAACTAATAGTTAGAGCTTTGGCCAACTAGTGGTGGCTACGCTGGCTTGGCTGCTGTCGGTGAAGGGTCACCAGAGCTCCTACGACGATCGAACTTTTTTTCTAAAAAAAAAAAATAAGACTCATTATTGTCTTTCTACACAGAAAAATTATTTTCATTTCGGTACTTGGGGGTATAGACAAATTTAATAATGAGGTTGACTGAAATAAATCTAGTCTTATGGAACTTAGTTGAAATTCTCCCTAAAAAGAATATCTCATGTCCTAGAATAATTGGCATTCAAAGATTCAACACAACATAATAATAAGCATTAAGATGACGTTGCTTGCCATAATATTATATATGCTCTAATAGAATGATATGTTTTTAAAATAATACCATAAGAATTCAAACCCTTAAAATAAAAAGTTTATGTTGAAAAAAAATTATATTATTTTCAACTAGGGTGAATCGATGTTAAAATCTGGTCTGACAAAGTAAAAGATACACTATTTTATAAAAAAATAACATGATGGCCAATACTTACTCTCTCTCTCTCTATATATATATATCTCTTACTCTCTCTCTCTATATATATCTTTGTTTCTGATGTTTTATATTTTTGTGGTTTAAGGAGATGGTCCCAAGAACCCCTTTGTCGTATAGAAACGGTAATGTGAGCTGCAAAACAGCTGACATTATGGTCCCGTCATGGTCGCGTCATGCCCGGTGCCCCACAATGTCCCCAATTGGCAACTTAAAGAATGTTTTCTTCAGTTTTGAATCTAATATTTAATTAAAAATTCTTAAATTTTAAGAAAATTTATTAAATTTTAATTTTTTATATTCTAGTATTAAAAAATATGGAAAAAAAAGTAAACGTTTGATCATTTTTGTTTATATTAAGTTTTAGTCTAATCTCTTAAGTTTATAATGTGTTGAATGTTGTTTAATGCATGTGTTTTATTTTTACTTATTTAATATTAGCACCATTAGTTTTATGAATGAAAAATACTCATTTAAATGATGACTCTTTAATTAAATGTTAACATAGGAGTAATATCTAATTTAAAATTTGTAAATTGAAAATTATTTTAAAAGATGAGTTGTTCATGTTAAAAGTCTAGATAAGACGGTATGTATCCTCATTTTTATTTTAAATTTATAAATCTTAAATTGAAGATCAGTATATGAACATTTAATTGTAGAGACAAAATTTAAATTTGATTAATTACTAGATTTCATAAAAACTTCTTCCGAAAGTTTACGTTATAAGAGAATTAGTCAACCTCACAACGGTGGATACCTTGGGCCTACCACAAAACAAAATTTGATTGAGTCAACATTTTTATTAATAAAGCTAACCGTGTTAATACAAGGGACAAAAAAATATATTTTATAAACTTAAGAGACTAACTCAAACTTGATGTAAAATTAAAGAATCAAACATATATTTTAGCAAGAAAAATGTGTTACTTTTTTTTTTTAAGAATATCCTTAAAATTGTGAACTAATAATAAGGATAATTTGGAAAATATATTAAATGTGAAAAACCAAGAAGATTAATGATCAACATAAACAAAGAAGATTGAGGTTCTATAATTAAGAATAAAGGAAGCCTTATTTTCAAATCAAAATTATTCATTTTGCCACCACATAAAAATTCCAAATTATTCCAAAACGACAACCATTTATTATTTTCACACTTTCACTTTATTGACTCCCCTGAATTCTTCTCTGTTCCTTCTTGTCAAAATTTAGATATTTTCACATATGCACCAAAGTATATAGTAGATATTTTCAAAATTTAATAAAATCAAAGAATTTTTTACTTCATTAATCTCTGTCTTACATTTGCCATCTAATTAAATTAGCCTAAAAGGGAAAAATTGAGAGAAATTTTAATTTATATAGAACATTGAAAATTATTAAGTTACATTATCAATATATATATCATAAATAATGAAACTTATTATTCATTTTTCATATCATATATAAGGCCTATATATATTATATCAAGAAAATTTAAAAAACATATATGCAATTTACTTTTTTAAAAAAACAATTACAAGTTACGCAAAAATATGACAGATACATGAAGAACCTTGTGGTGCATTCCAGATAATGGTTTTGGTTTTGCATGATGCATGCAATGCTTTTAAAATATTTGTTGTTTTCAATAAATATTAAATTTGTTAGAAACATATATTTGATTTTCATCAATAAAAGGAGTGTAACAAGGACCCTCAAAATTTCAAATGTCAACTTTCGATAAATTTTAATTAAAAAAAATTAAAGATATAGTATATAAAAAGTTTGAATAGGAAATAAATTAAATAAGCCCGAAATATAAATTTGAACTCGCTGGCCCCTTTGCTGCTTTTACACTCAAGGATAGAAATCAAGTCTTAGCTGTTATGTTGAATTCACAGCCTTCTATTCTACGTTTGTTTTCTTGTTTAATAATAAAACTGACCTTTAATAATTTTTTTTTTTAAAAAAAGTCTCAGATGTCAAAGTAATTAATTATGCACATAATTCCATGCATGATTAGAAATTTATTACTTTCTTTCTTTTCCTTTAGCTTTTATGTTGAATTCGTAGCCTTTTATTCTATATTTGTTTTCTTGTTTAATAATAAAACTGACCTTTAATAAATAAAAATAAATTAAGAAAAAAGAGTTGAAATATACTCATTCATAAAGTATGGGAGAGAGAAAATTAAGAAATATGATTAGAGTATTTCAAAAAAATATATCATATTAATTAACTTAATTAACATCCTTAATCTATTCATTAATTAATTATGTTTTATATTAAGGAGAGAGTAATAATTTCTTTGGCCAACAAAGAAAGACTAAATCAGATAAAAATAATATTCTCACTCTGACAATGAGATTAGGACTTACATGCAATACATGTTGCATTTTTAATAAATGAATGAATCTTCATGATTCTGTATGATTTTTCCACCAATACTGGCAAGAAAAATATTAATCTTTCATAGTTCGAATCTGATTTATTCTATTTATAAATTCATTTCTATAAAAGTTGATACAATCATTGTTTTTCTTTTTCTTTCAGACATGTAAGTTATTTTATTTCTAATAAAAAATGAATTTTCCTTCAAAGAATACCAAAGGAAGAATCACAAGTGAGGAACCAAAAAAATCCGCCATAACCCAAAAAAGTAGGATATGGGTATTAATCTATAATGTTGGGAATTTAAATACCGTTACACTTATAAGGATCTTATTGAGTTAACCCACAATATCATGAGTTTAAATCACACGATATCAGGATTTTATTGGATTGTGATATGTAAGTGGGGTTTTTTTTTTCTAGGCACACATATATTCTTCTATCAGAGATGATCCTGTTCAAATCATTGTCAGACACTCAGACCCTAAAAATGGGTACCTCTTCTACGTTCTAACCATTCAAGCCTTGATTTACTATGTTATAAGAAATTAGGATCTGGCTAGTGTCCAATACCCCTTACCATCTGGTGCTAAAAATTGTGTCGTTTTTGGCGCAAAATAGTAGCAGATGATTTTTTTTTTTAATTTCATGATTATAACGGATACTAAAAAGATACTTTATGATACTAACCAATATTAAAAAAAATACTTCAAGATCTTGAAAAAATATTTTAGAGTACTGGCTAGTATTAAAAAGATACTTAAGGATACTAAAACAATATCATGTAGTATATTTTTAGTACCAATAATACCTTGAAATGTTTTTAAGATTGTAACATAATTTTCCAAAATCATAAATATTTTCTCAGTTCTTGTCCCTATCCTAAAGTAAACTTTTAGTACAAGTAAGTACCCTAAAATATTTTTTTGAAAATCCTAAAATAATTTTTAAAATCATGAAGTATTTTTTAGTGTAAGTCAATATCATAAAATATCCTTTTAGCACCATATAAGTACCTAGAAATATTTTTTCAAGATCCTAAAATAATTTTGTAGATAATGAAGTCTTTTTTTAGTATCAGTCAATATCCACAAGTATTTATATTAAAAAAAATATCTGCAAATATTTTTTTTTTAGTATCAGTCAATATCCACAAGTATTTATATTAAAAAAAATATCTGCAAATATTTTTTTTTTAGTATTAGTCAGTATCCACAAGTATTTTTTTGGTACTAGTCAGTATGCTAAAATATTTTTTCAAAATCATGAAGTATTTTTAAGTATAAGTCAGTATCGTAAAGTATCTTTTTAACACTCATTAGAACCATAAAATATTTTTTTTAAAAAAATCAGCTGCCACTGTTTTGCACCAAAAACGGCATAATTTTGAGCAATGGATGATAAGGGAATTGGACACTAGCTGAATCCAAGAAATTAACCCCTCCTGTTAAACTTAACTATGTTAATGATTTGTAAGTAATTTTAAAAGCAGATTTTTGGCTTGGGGTGGAAACAAGCCAGACTTCCCCCTTAACAGGCCTGGCTTGTTAAGGAACAAAACGGCCAGAGCCTGGCCTACGACTTGTTTTAGGCCTATTTTTGGGCTTGAGCCTAACCTGTTAGAGGCCTGACTAGGCTTGTGGCTTGTTAGAAGCCTGTATTTTTCAGCCAGCACATCCAATTAGGTTTAATAGCATTTATTATATTATATAAAAAAGCATTTATTATATTATATTATAAAATCCAAATGCATCCATCGCATATTTGGGTAGGTAGGAAAAAGTAATATAATATAAAATAAAAAATGGAAAGTGGGAGGCAACAATTATTAAATTTAATCTCCCTCACCTTTCTTTTCTTCCTCTTGTCTGCCACTACACTCATTCATTCAAATCGTTCGAAAACCGTGCCAGGGAAAATAGAGCCATTCTCGTCCAATTATCCAGTGAAGCTTCACACGCTGTGTGGCCGGAAACAGATCTGCCGTAGAGTTGTTTCTGTCCATTTGCCAGTGGAGGTCTTACATGATTTGTCCGCTGCTGTTGTCGGGTCTTCGTCTGTTTTGAGCTGGGTTCTAACCGTTGCTCACTGTAACCGTCACAATCACTGGAAACTGATCAGTGCACTTCTTCCTTAGATCGTTTGCTTCTGTTCTTCGCCGTCTCTTTCAGATCGTTGCCTGTGGGGATCGTGTTGGAAATTATGCCCTAGGGGCAAGTCATTGTACTTTAGACATTTATGTTATTTAAAATATTCTCTTTTAGTTATCATTTCATTTGTATGTTTACATTGATAACTGTATCCTTGGATATATCTTATAGATTATCCTAAATGTCCTTAGTCGGTCATTTACGCGAGAGCGAAGATGAGTTAAGACCAGTATGACTTTGATGAGGTATGGAGATACGAATCAAAGTCATGGGCACTTGTAAGAGTACAAGGTGTTGGACCGACCCACTATGAGAAAGCTGCATAGATTAAGTCATAAGCTTATCTCATGTCCGCATCACAACGCCCAATGACCTGAGATCATCATGGATTCCTACATGATGAGTCACTAACCATTGACCTAGTCAAAAGTTACCTTTGACTGTGTGATGATACAGGCTGGGATCGGGATCAGTGGTTTTCATGAGGAGGAATGTGATGGTCAAGATGGAATTTGTCCCTTACATTTGTAGAGAGATAATACTGGGCCCCTCGATGAGTGAGTTTAAGAAATGTATAGCCATACTATGATGGAAAGGAGTTTCCATTTCACTTATTAGACTACTCGAGAATCGAGAAAATAATAGTCAAAAACAAGAAATTGACATTATTCATGCATCATCCTTGACTAAATTATCGCATGACAAAAGAAACGTGATATGGTTATACGGTAGGTTGTATCGTGTCATCGATCCCCATGTGAATTAGGTAGTTGCAATGTCTTGTTAGAGGCCGCTTGCGACTTGTGGATTGGTATAGTATTGGCCCACTGCCAATCTCATGTGAACCTGCAGGGTCGCGCACAAGAATAACCCAACACGAGCAAAAGTGTCTAGATTCATTGAATCTTAAATTAATCTAAGATTTAATGAATACTGAATTTAATCTTAAGTGAATATATATGGAGATTATAATATTATTATATAATATTTGTTTTGTATTTAATTTATTTGATAAATTAAATATCTAAAATAAATAGAGATATTGTATCTCATTTAATTTTTGAATAAAGATATCATATATCTATTTAATTTAAATTGAAATATAGTATCTCAAATTTAATTAAATAGATAGATATCATTTCTCAGATTTAATTTATAGAGATAAATTAAATCAGAAGGCCTTTAATTTGAATTAAATAAATAGATTAGATTAGATCTATTAGATATATTTAATTAATATATTTTTAAGGGAAAATTAAAATAAAGGACCTAGAAAAAATAATATTTATTATAAAGGACCATAAAAATTGTAATTACTTAGAAGGATCAAACATCATAATATAAATTTTAAAATACTAAATTACCTCTAATCAAACCTCATGTTTTATCTCTTGTATTTACAATTAAAAAAATAACTACAATTAAAACTAAAACTACCTATCATGATATATCATACCTTTTTTTATTTTTAATATATTATTTAATTAATAACTGTTAAATTCATATTTTTCATCAACTTATATCATCAAGTTGCCTGATTTATATTATGAACAATGATATTAATTAAGCTTTTTTTATAAAAATAAAAACTAAACTTATTTCATATTTCTTAGGATATAATAAGCTAATTAGATTTTTTAAAAAAATTTATTAACATTACATGAATTTTTATCCCACATAAATTGTTTCTAAAACAAAAAATAAATCATACACACTTTCTTGGTTTAACATGTATGATAAATTATAAAAGACCTTAAATTTTATTAAAATTTTATAATTTCATTTTAATTAATATTTTTGTTGATTTTAAAAAAAGTATAATTTTTACAAATTGAAGAATGCATAATTTTTTTTTTCATAGATATATATTCAAGTTGTGAAAATTAAAATTGAGAAAAGTATTTTTTTTTAATTTAATGAAACTTGAAATTTTGTATTAGTTTTAAAAATAGAATGGGGAAAAGAATATAATATGAGGGATTTCAAAAGATTTTGTTATGGGTATTTTAGTACTCTTAATTTTATATTTTTATAATTGGTCCTTCTAAACAATTACAATTTTTATGGTTCTTCTCCATAAATATTTGTTCTTATAGGTCCTTCATTATAATTTTCCCTATTTTTAATCTGTAAGAATCGGCTGAACCCAAGAGGGGGGTGAATTGGGTGAAGTATAAAAATTTTGGGAACTCTGAAAATCTTTTCGTAATTCACAGAAATCAGTTTATAAAGCAATAATCAGTCATTCAAATATATGTATGCACATTCAAACATATATGCTCGAAATGTAAGAGATAAGGGAAGAGAATGTGCAAACTGATTTATACTGGTTTGGTCCAATCCTTGACCTACATCCAATCCCTAAGCCTCACTTGAGATTTTCAATTCACTATCTTCTTTTAACTTGATTACACGTTTTGTAACTGAAGTAACCCTCTCACTAGGATTCACTCCCCTTACAAACTGTAATCAATACACCGCTTGATTACACACTCTGTACTCGAAGTAATCCTCTCACTAGGACTCACTCCCTCTTACAAGTTGTAATCAACACAATGTGTTTCCTACTCAAGATCACCCAATCTTGAGTAACTCTCAGAAGAATAGAATGATTACAATAAATCTTCCCTCTTAGAAGTGAATGGATAAACACTGAAGATCAAATACAAATCATTTCACTCTCTAAGTTAACTAAACATGAAAAACAGAGTGCAAATGGTGTGAGAGTAGAGTTTCAGCATGTTGAAAGTGTAAGCTTGTTTCTCCACGTTTTTCTGCTTGAATCTGTCTTTTTTATAGGTAGAGATCAATATATGACCGTTGAGAAGATTCAATGACTGTTGGATAAAGAAATATAGCTGTTAGGAACTAGCCATTAGAACTTTTACACAGCTTTTGATGTTTTGACATCACTTTTGCTTTTGTCTTAAACCTTCAATAAACTTTCTTTGATATGTCTGAAACTCACCAAGAAAGTGGTTAGACATATCTAGGAACATTAGAGATTAATCATAGGAAGTATTAAGATTAAACAAGAAGGCATTGCAAATTCGTCAGATTTGAAATTCAGAAGTTGCGAAGAAACCTGAAGGTTTTCTGGAAACCTGGAGGTTTTCAAAACTAGAGAAAAGTCCTTTGCTCTCTGTTTGCCCAAACCTGGAGGTTTCTGTCAAAAGGGGAAATTCTGAGTTTTTTGCGCCAAACAGAAACCTGGAGGTTTTCTGGAAACCTGGAGGTTTTCAAAAACCTTGAAAGTTCATTTCCTCTCTGGAACTTAGAAACCTCGAGGTTTGTGGCAATACTCGAGGTTTTGCTAAAATCATTGAAAATCAGAGTTTTGATCCAAAGCCAAAACCTGGAGGTTTTGTTGAAAACCTGGAGGTTTTCAAAGTCAGAAAAAGTTGTTTGCTCTCTGGAAGGCAGAAACCTGGAGGTTTTCAAAGTCAGAAAAAGTTGTTTGCTCTCTGGAAGGCAGAAACCTGGAGGTTTTCAACCAATACTTGAGGTTTCTCTCTAATTTCAAAATTCTCAGTTTTGCGCTAAAATAGAAACCTGGAGGTTTGAGAGAAACCTGGAGGTTTTGAAAAACTTGGAAAAATGCAAAACTTCTCTGCCTTGACAAACCTGGAGGTTTGTCTAGAAACCTGGAGATTTCTCATAATTTTGAGAAACTTGAGAAAACACCCTTTGAGCACAAACCTGGAGGTTTCCCATAAACCTGGAGGTTTTGCTTTGTTCAGAAAACTTGGAAAATTCTTGACCAATTTCAAACTCAAGTTTACATGTCCAAGCTCGAGATGAGAATCCATTGCAAGAAGAATCAACTCCAAACTCATTGCATTATGTCCGTCATGATCCGATGAATGAAGGTTATTCTTGACCAGCGTTTTTGCGATGTCCTGAACTGACTGTCAACTTTTGAAGGCCATATCTCCCTGGTTTGAACTCTGTTTTGGTCCGTTCAACTCTTGGTGGAAAGCTCTGTGAGTCTACTTTCATATGCCACTGATTTCAGCTCAATCGGATTTGTCGTTTGTGAGATACACCCAAACTACCGAAGGTGGGTTTGGACTGTGACGTTGATTCTCTTGGCAACTTGTAAAAATCATAGCTCCTTGATCTGAACTCCTTTGGGCTTTAATTTTATATCAAAATGACTCATTGGGAGTCTAGTTTCATATTCCACTGGTTTCACCTCAATCCGATCTTTGGTTTGGGAGATATCATTGAATTACCAGACCTCGCCCGAGCTGAACGTGAAACAGACTATACCAGAGTTGCTGAATAGTGTTGAAACCTTGAGGTTTTGACTGAAACCTCGAGGTTTGCTAGTCCAGAGACACCAGAGATGCTGAAGACACTCAAACCTCGAGGTTTGTACTCAAACCTCGAGTTTTCTCATCCAGAACCTTATTTTTACTTGTTTTAACTCTGAATTGAGACATTTGAACTTCCATATGATCTTGGGGCCTTCTAATATCAATATAAGAACTTGAATAATTATATTCTCATTCCATTCAACAAGTTCTTCCTTCTTTAATCTCCTATCTTGATTATTCTTCTTAATCCAACTCTTTCTTTCTTCTCTTCTCTTGATCATTCTCCAAAATTCAAATCTTTCTTTCTTCTCTTCTCTTGATCATTCTCTCTCATTAAACTTGGACTTATCATTTTCTGCAAGTTCTATACCTCTTTCAATATTTCCTATTCTTCTCAAAATACTTTGATAGCTTCTTGCTTCCTTGACATTCTCTGCAATGTCTTCTTTTTTGTAATCTCTTATGTTCTTCTTGATTATTCTGCATGATTTAACTTGAACTAATCTACATTAAGCATAGTAGTTAGTCAATGTAGGAGATAACTATATTACTCAATCTTTTTGCTTTTAATAATGACATCTATATAAGACATCATCAAAACTAATCATAACCAACATAATCCATATTCAAAATTCGAATTTCAAATCTGGCTTTTAATTCAGATTAAATAAATACATTGATAGATTTAATTAATATATTTTTAATCCAAATTCAAAATTCGAATTTCAAAATTAATGAGGATTAATTTTGAATATAATATGCTGATCGGGTTTGGAAAAACCTACAAACTTTTATCGAGCGTATTAGAAAGCCGCGAGAAACCCTAGATAAAATAGAGAGAGATGCACAGGTTGAGGCGCTAGCACGCTACCGCGTTTGTGTTCGGAGATTATTCATGTGGATACCGATAGAGGAAGCCGATTTGTGGAGTCAACTTCTGCTGATCGAGAAGGTAGCCCAACAGTCAAAATAGAACGAGACGCATTCCGATTCGGCGCATAGGTATGACTCGGATTCCTTGTCCATGATTTAAATGTGGTTGAGCGATCCTCCGGATGAGATTCGTAAAATATTTAAATCCGCTGCATGTACGGATCCCAACAGATCACTGCTTCCATTCTCCATAACCATCTTCCGGATTGTTCGCCTGTGGGGAGTGCTGCTTCTGTTCTCTGTTCTCTATTTTGGCGAAGATTCTAAAGAATAAATCAGATCCTTCAGAAGGTCCTGCTTCTTCATCCTTGGCTAAATAGAAGCTTAAACACAAAATCGAACTAGCAAAAGCAGATCGAAAACTCAATAGAAGCTTAAACACCAAACCGAACCACCATAAGCAAATCAAACATTAACGAAGCAAATAGAAGAGGCACTGAGAAAAATTGAACAAGCAAAAGCAAATACTTACCATTACCAAGTGAGGGCGAAGTCTGGCTGAACACTGAACTAGAGGAAGTGACGATGGTTAAGCATCATGAGAGGCCGAGCGAGAGCAAGGAGCGGCTGAATGCACAAAGTTGAAGGAGAAGGAAAGTTAGGGTTATTTTGAAAGAAGCATAGAGGATCACCCATGTGTGAAAATCTTATGGGAGGGTAGAGAGTACAAAATTACAATTATACCCTTAAACAGGCCGCCTAACAGGCTTGTTAGGAGGCCTAGGTCTGGCCTGTTTAGATAAATAGGCCTTAAAAAGGGCCTAGGCCTGGCCTGTTAGTTTGACAGGCCAGACCTGTCTAGGCCGGAAATAGGCCAGGCCACAGGCCCCTGACCTGTTTCCATCCCTACTTGTAAGCCTTTGATCTAACCCTACTACAAAACAAAAATAGGATAACGGTCCTTACCGGTACTTTATCGGTTTACTGTCACTGCCCCAATCACAAAATTCACAAGTTTCAAATCTAAATCGTTCAAGAAAAGCTGCAGGGTATTTTGAGTAAATATTTTTTTTGGTCCTTTACAAAAAACGCGATCCCCATTTTGATCCCTTATAAAAAAAAAAAATCTCATAGTCCCTCACAAATTCAAAATACTCTCAATTGGTTGACATTTTAATCCCTCACAAATTTCTAAAATGTCATTTTTAGTCAATAAAAAGGACAAATAAGGGTCGATTTTTTATTTGTAAGGAACCAAAATGAGGATGCCTTTTTTGTAAAGGACCAAAAAGAGTATTTACTCTTTTATTTTTGGAGTGATTAAATATATTAATTAAATTATTCTAAAGTATTGGTATTTATTATTTTTTTCTAAATAAATTTATCTGACTTATAAAATGATATATAATTTAATAATATACATTATAAGGTATGATTAACGAACTTAAACAACTCATTTAGTTTCATTAACATCTTTAAAAAATTAACTGGCTTTTTTTTATTTCAGACGGGAGAAAGTGTTATCCTTTTTTCAACATTAGTTAATTAATACTGAGTATTGTTTAATGGGAATGATCTGTTGGCAAAATAAATAAATAAATAAATGGGAAATGATCTATTTATTGGACTACTACCAAGTGGCAACATTTATGTTGAATGATCAAATTGGAAATTTTCAATAATGACGACGACGAAGATCCTGACATCTTCGCCTTATAAATACCAGCACTTTTCATCATCATCATCATACTCAACCACGCCTTCTTCTTCATCAATGGCTTCTCCATTTCTCTTCCCCTTAACCCCATCCACTGTAATGCCAGACCCTTCCTCTTTCTTCTCCCCTAACCTCCTCTCTTCCCCTCTTCCCACAAACTCCTTCTTCCAGAACTTCGTCCTCAACAATGGCGACCAACATGAATACTTCCACCCGTACCTCGTTAAATCCGCTAACTCCTCTCTTTCCCTCTCTTACCCTCTCATGTTCTTCTCCTCCGCCCTCCTGTACCAAGTCTTCGTCCCTGACCTCACCATCTCCTCCAAATCCAGTTCCTCTAACAAATCACATGTCGTCTCTTCCTTTAGTGATCTCAGTGTCACTCTTGAGCTTCCCTCTTCCAATCTCCGATTCTTCCTTGTTAAAGGAAGCCCCTTTATCACCACCGAGGTCACACGGAGGACCTCGGTTTCTCTCTCCACCGTCCACCGCATTTTGTCGTTCTCCTCCAGCTATTCTCTCACGAAACACACCATTAGGCTTGATAACAACCAGACTTGGTTCATCTATGCTTCTTCGCCGGTTCATTTGAGGCGCACATCGTCGTCGGAGATTACCTCCGATGACGGGTTTTCCGGGATCATTCGGATTGCGGCGTTGCCGGATTCGGAGAATCCGAACTCCGAGGAAACTTTGGATCGATTCAGTTCCTGTTACCCTGTTTCCGGCGATGGTGCTCTGAAGAAACCCTATCGTGTTGAGTATAAATTTCAGAAGAAAGGATCTGGAGATTTACTTATGCTCGCTCACCCACTTCATCTCAAGCTTCTTTGTGAAAGAGAAAGTGATTGTACCATTCTTCACGATTTCAAGTACAGAAGCATCGACGGCGACCTCGTCGGAGTCGTCGGAGCTTCTTGGGTTCTGAAAATAAACCCCATTCCTATATCCTGGCATTCAACCAAAGGAATCAAACCAGATTCGTATAAAGAAATTATCTCAGCTCTAATTAAAGACGTGAAGGGTCTGAATTCATCAATCATTACAACCAATTCGTCTTACTTCTTCGGGAAGCACGTCGCCAGAGCTGCTAGACTGGCACTCATAGCAGAGGAAGTTTCTTATCCTCAAGTAATTCCAAAAATCAAGAACTTCCTGAAGCAATCCATAGAGCCATGGTTGGACGGAACTTTCAAAGAAAATGGTTTCCTCTACGAGAAAGAATGGAAAGGACTTGTTACCGAACAAGGATCTACAAGCACAAGTGCAGATTTTGGATTTGGGATTTACAACGATCACCATTATCACTTAGGTTACTTCATTTACGGAATCGCTGTTCTTGCTAAGATTGATCCAGATTGGGGACAAAAGCACAAGCCTCAAGCTTATTCATTAGTTGAAGATTACACCAACCTGGGCGTAAAATCAACTTCAAACCCATATTATACTCGTATTAGATGCTTCGATCTTTACAGTTTACATTCTTGGGCTGCGGGTTTAACAGAGTTTGAACATGGCAGAAACCAAGAGAGTTCAAGTGAAGCAATAAATGCTTACTATTCAGCAGCTTTAATGGGGTTGGCTTATGAAGATTTAGACTTGGTGGAAAGAGGTTCAACACTAACAGCTCTGGAGATTCTCGCAGCCCAAACATGGTGGCACGTGAGAGAATCGAACAAAATGTACGGGGAAGAGTTTGTGAAGGAGAACAGGTTAGTGGGAATCTTGTGGTCTAACAAGAGAGATAGTATATTGTGGTGGGCTTCTGCAGATTGCAGATCTTGCAGGCTTTTGATTCAGGTTCTGCCATTAACGCCGATCACAGAAGTGTTGTTTTCTGATGTGGGGTATGTGAAGGAGCTTGTAGAATGGACAGAGGTTGAACAAAACGCTGATGAAACAAGGACTGGTTTTACTTATGCATTGGAAGGGATTTATGATAAGCAAAATGCTCTGAGGAAGATCAGAAAGTTGAGTAATTTTGATGATGGCAATTCTTTGACCAATCTTCTTTGGTGGGTTTACAGCAGAGAAAATAAGAATACGTACTCATATTGAAGGAAAAAAAAAAAAAGTAAAAACAGAGGACTCTTTTGATTTCTTTCATGTAACGTTGTTAGTTGTTTTTTGTTTCATGATCATTTGGAACTATTCGTTTCTGAATTGTTTTCTGATGTACCATTATGTAATCTTATTGGAATTTTCAGATGGTGTTTAATACCAATGATAACAATAATGATAAGGCTTCTGCTTATTGCTTGATAGATTCAGATCTATATCTAGAAGAAATGTCATATGTGCTAAGAGAGAAAGCCACTCGTGTGTATTTTGTGCAGCGAATGCAATAAGTCAATGGGATTTTAGATTTTAAGCTAAAGTATACATTTGGTCCTTTATGTTTGTCTCTGATATCATTTTAGTCTCTTAAATTTATAAAGTGCACATTTGTTCCCTTAATATTAATACCGTTAGTTTGACTTAACGGAAATACCGACTCAACAATTTTAAGGGATGATTGTTTAATTAAATGTTGATCAAGCATACTAATATGTTAGTATTTTAATAAACTAATATTTTAAATCCTATTAATTGAAAAATATTTAATTTTCTCCGACAAAAAAAAATATTTAATCTTCACAAATGGTAAAAAAACCACCAAACAATCTTTGAAGATTTTTTTTTCAATTAATAAGATTTAAAATATTAATTTATTAAAATACTAACATATAAACATGTTTGGTCAGCATTTAATTGCATAAATCATCGCTTAAATTTGTTGAGTTAGTCTTTTCCGTTAAATCAGACTAACGGTGGTAACATTAAGGGACCAAACGTGCACTTTACAAATTTAAGGGACTAAAATGATACCAGAGGCAAACATAAAAGACCAAATATATACTTTAGCCTAGATTTTATTGAATTTAATCATTATTTACCACATTCATTTAAGAAATCTATTTGTTTTATATTTTTCTTCAAACCTGCGTCAAACTTAAAAGTCCAAGATTATTTCTTGTACAACGATTATATGTTTAAAGGAAAGTCAACGCTTTAGACGGAGAATAAAATAGGATAATGCCCCCTCTTGTATATTCTTAATATGACGCCATAACACCCAAGTGACTTTTTTATAAAGAAAGATTAAGGAAGATGAAGAAGTATTAATTATAACATATGTTGTATTACATCCGATCCTAAATATAAGACCAATTGACTTTCTTTTAAAAAAATATAATAATGAAGTTGAATAAATCAGTTTGAGGTATTTATTTTTATCGTTTTTCTTTAAACTAATTTTCCTAAATTATAAACTACTCATCCAGTCCTTGAAATAAGATATTATCTGAAGAGTTGATCTTAATCCTAAATATAAGATAAATTTTTCATATTTGATATATATTTATTTTTTAATTTATTCCTTTTGATTTTCTCTTAAAAACAATCCAAAAAAAAAAAAAAGAGGGAACATGTGAAACTAGGATTAAAGAAGGAGAATATGGTGTTTTTAAAAGATATATATCATATTAATTAACCTAACAAACTTTTAAATTAAGGAATTTTCAGATCATATTTAATACCAATAATAACAATAATGATAAGTCGTCTGCCACTAGTACAAAAAATGGTTTTAAGACCGGACAAAAGAGGCATCGTAAGACCGGACCCGCGACCTGTCTTGTTCCAGCCGATATTAAAAGTCTAACATTTAAGACCAAACTAGAACCGGTCTTAAAGAAACTCTTTTAGACTGGATATTTAAAACATTGGGTCTTAAAAGTCGTACTAAATAAACCTGAAATACTTTTTGTTTGGTTCTAAAACTCAACTTTTAAGACCGGCCAACAATTAGGCCGCTCTTAAAATATCGGAATTTCAAGACCGGATAAAAATAAATACGGTCTAAAAAGTAGCGGCTTCTAAGACCAAACGACTAATTATACGCGGTCTTAAAAGACTAATTTTCAAGACTGGATGATAAATACATCTGGTCTTAAAAATTTGATTTTAGACCGGACGTATAAATATACTGGTCTTAAAAGATCAACTTTTAAGACCGGGCTTAATATCAAATGTGATATATAGCTGACATTTAAGACCGGACATATAAATACATCCGGTCTTAACAGTTGAACATTTAAGACCAACGTATTTATTTCCGGTCTAAATTTTCCCGAATTTTTCTCTGTTCTATTCTTCCTGATTATATATATATATATATACACACAAATCCACCACCCAATCCAGCACATAAAAGTTGATATTTTAAACTACAAGCTATGAACAATTATAAATAAATTGAATTGGGAAAAAAGAATACAAATATTATTTACCATGGGTTATGTGGCTTCTTAATTTATGATTATACTATGACCACAACACTTAAATTAATTTATACAATAAGATAACTTACTTACAAATACAATAAGTTACAAATACAACATACATGCCCAAAATAATATTCACCATGCCTTCATCTGATTCCCACTCAACAACATAACATCCTCTTTTATAACATGCCCCTTTGGATTGGATCCTGCCACAAAAATAAAACAAGAACAAACTTCATAGTCAGTGATATTGTTTATGAACATAGAAGGAATATAAAATAGTTAAAACCTTAAAGTTTTCAAAGAATTCTGCATATGAATATTACCTTATGAATTGACTCTTTTATAAAATGATATCCTCCCATATCCCTTCTTGATGATCATTTCTTATGCCGGGTTCATTATCCGCTTCATCTTCTTCGTTCATGTCCGGTAGACCCCTTGAAAAAGGAGTACTCTTAGGAAGACCATAATTTGAATGACTTTCCTCATCAATATCAATGACCCTTTTTCCTTGGAGAGCTATAGACCACATTTTATTTTCTTGATTGGTGATATAGAACACTTGTTTCGCCTAGTCTGCCATAATAAAAGGTTCATCTCCAAAACTTCTACCATTGACATCGACTAATGTAAATCCTAGCCGATCGATCTGAACACCATTATTGACATTAACCCACTTGCATTTGAAAATAGAAATCTAATTTTAACACAGTCCACCTCCTAAATCTCTTCAATAACCCCATAATATGGCATGACTGCCAATAAAGGCCTCTTGTCTTTTGAACTGGAGAAGTGTATAGATTCAGCCTCTAACATAACACCACTGTTCTAGACTGTGCTCATATTTTCTAGGGACTTCGTGTAAAATGTATAACCATTGATTACATATGAATTTCAACTTATGACATCAACCTCAGGACCACGTGCTAACCATTTGATCGTATCAGAAGCACATTCCTCTCCCTCGACCTTTTGTTTGAACCAATTTGCAATAGTTCTGTTATGCTCCCTAATCAACCTTTGTTCAATCATTCGATGATTTTCTTTCCTTACAGCCTCTTTATGTGCAGCTATGCTGGCTTGAACTTCATCAACATTATTCAAGATGTATAAGTGGACTTGTGACAATTCATCAGGATCCACACTCTTTATTGAAGCCCCACGTTTACCCTTTCAGGATGATGATGTTTTGGAAGCCCAATATGTCTTACTTTGGCCAAATAATTTTGACAAAATTCCATGGCTTCTTCATAAACATATTTTTGAACAATTGATGCTTCTGGCCAGTATGCGTTCTTCACATACCCTTTTAGGAATTTCATAGATCTTTCAATTGGGTACATCCACTGTAAATAGATAGGGCCGCACAACTTTATCTCCCTCACTAGATGAACAATTAGATGAACCACGATGTCAAAAAATGTAGGAACAAAAAGCTTCTCAAGGTGGCACAAGATAAGATATCCTCATTCTCCAATTCATCCAACTTTTCAATCTCGAAAACTTTACTACAAATCGCATTGAAGAAGACACAAAGTCTAGTCAAAATGACCCGAAGATCATATTTAGCGATGCCTCAAATAGCTATTGGGAGTAGCTGTTGCATCAAGACATGACAATCATGAGACTTTTGGCCTACTAATTTCAAGTCTTTCATTGATACAAGCCTCTTAAAATTTGAAGAATACCCCGAGGGAACTTTAGTGCTATGTAAACACTGACAAAAACTTCGTTTCTCATCCTTAGACAAAGTATGAGAAGCCAAGGGACAATAAGTTCTCTTCCCATATAGCCTTGGATGTAAGTCTTGGCATATTCCCATTGCTTGCAAATCCAACCTTGCCTTCACACCATCCTTGGAACTACCTTATATGTTGAGAAGCGTGCCAACAATACTATCACATACGTTTTTCTCCACATGCATGACATCAATACAGTGTTTCACATCAATATTGCGCCAATAGGGAAGATCGAAGAATACATATCTCTTTTTCCATATATTTGTTTCTTTTCTACTCTTTACAGTCTTACAAAAAATGACATTGATATTTTTCATCTTTTCATAAATTTGCTCCCCAGTCAATACCACCAGAGCATCTTTATACTCTTGGCCACCAAAAAAGGCTTTCTTTAATCGACGATATGGGTGACCCGTCTAAGAAATCTCCTATATCTAAGATAAACTGTCTTTCTTCCATGTTGAAGTTGATGGTAGCTTGTGCCTTCTTCACAAATCGGACATGCTTTATGGCCTTTTACACTATACCCTGACAAGTTCCCATATGCTGGGAAGTCGTTTATAGTACAAAATATCATGGCTCACATTTTAAACACCTCCTTCTTGAAAGAGTAAAAAACATCAACACCTTCTTCCCACAACTCCTTTAAGTCTTCGATCAAGGGTTGAAGGTAAACATCAATGTCATTTCCGGGATGTTTTGGTCCGGAAATCAACATAGACAACATGATGTACTTTCTTTTCATGCATAACATAGGAGATAAGTTGTAAATAATCAGGAGTACAGGCCATGAACTATGTATGCTGCTAAGGCTTCCATATGGATTCATGCCATCTGTGCTAAGGGCAAGCCTAAGGTTCCTAGGTTCTTCGCTAAAGTTCGAAAATAATTGATCGATTTTCTTCCATTAAGAAGAATCGGCCGGATGTCGAAGCTTTCCATTACAAATCCTCTCATCTGCATGCCACCTCAAATTTTTGCATCATTTTCATTCGCAAACAACCGCTTGAACCTTGGTATGATTGGAAGATACCACAACACTTTTGCAAGCCCCTTATTTGACTTGTACCTTGGGGTTTCACATATCGGACAATTTTGCTTCTCTTCAAACTCTTTTCTATACAATACGCAATTATTCGGGCATGCATGGATCTTTTTTACTCCATGCCCAGTGGACAAAGTATTTTCTTAGCATCATAGTATCGATTTAACATACATAATCCGAAAAAATTGACACTTGCATACAAAATAAGGCAACACCAAATGTATATTTATGCTCAATGTCGGTTATGTCTTTTTTTTTTTTAGAAGAAACTTGCCCATTAAATGCATAAAGAAGAATCACTTTTGGTCATAAATGTATCACAGTGAATCCAAGAAGCTAAATAAATGCATGACGAGGAAATTAAATGCATCGCATGAAGGTCTGTGGACTCACCTGTAGCATATAAATTCAAATGTGCTTCCTGAGTCTTTTTTCTCCCGCCAAGAATGTTGATGTTGCAGACAGCAAGAGTATCCTAAAAATATTTGTTGGTCAGTTGGGTAGGTCTAAAATGCAAATATAATCTTCAAAATACAATATTCATTAACAACAGTGAAACCCACAAGAACAATTCATCGATTTTGTTCAACCCATGAAAAACCCAGAATGATAGGTAGGAAAATCATAAAATTATATAACCGAAACACCTCTTATAGCTTGGTCTATAGACGTTTATCTAAGGAACCAAAAAGTGATTGTCGAGAGAGCAACGCGAAGCAGCGACGAAGCAACACACAAACATTGGAGACAGAACCTAAGTAATCACTTTCGGCGCGACAAGAGAAGTTCAGAGAGGGAAATTTAATATTCCGTACGATAGAGACATGTTTTAGTATTTTGGATTTTATTAAGACCGGTTAATTAAAAGTACCCAGTTCTAAATTTAATTAAATTTTTAAGATCGGCGTTTATAAGACTCCGATCCTAAATTTTTATTATTCATTTAATTTTAAGACCGGATTTTTATAAAAACATCCGGTCCTAAAAGTCCTCATTTTTTTTTGAAAAAGAAGGATTGGCTTTGGCGAGCGCAGCAGCGACTGAATGAATAAAAATTAAAGGAAAACTAGAGTTTATTTAATTACTGGAGAATAAGAACAAAAAAAAGACACAAGCTTAGTTCTTAATGCTACATACATTGCTTGAATATGCACACATACATGAAAAAATACAAAAGAAAAACAAGCAAAAAATTATCAAAAACAAGAATCTGACTAAACATTCTAAAGCTTATTATCCTCCAAAGCCTTGGCGATATCGGCGTGAACAACATTAACTTCCCGCCGGAGATTAGCAAGTTCCTGTTTTATTCGCATCAGCGCATAATTAGAGGAAAGGGGTTAGCGGTAGGCGCGCTGGGGGCCAACTGGTTAGAGATGGGGAGCAAGAACCTCTTCATGGTCTGAAGACTGAGGGTACGACAATCTCTTCATCATCCGAAATAACAATGGGTCCAACGACCCGAGACTCTTCTGTCATAATAGAACGCACTCTCGCTGGAGGAGGCGCACCGTATAACAATCTACGGAAGGCACGAGCATCACCAGTAAGAGTACCCCTACAAGCGGTTTTCTTGTATCTAACCATGGTTTAAGCAGTTGGGGAAGAGAGCCATGTAGTTTGGAGTTACAAGGTAGTGAGGAGTTAATAAGGACAGAGAGGTATGAGGAGTTAATAAAGCTACTTTAATAGCGGCTTTTATAAATATGCGGTCTAAAATTCTATTATTTAATTTTTTTCAGTTCACTGATTTTAAGACCGACCTTTTATAATATATCTAGTCCTAAAAGTCCATTATTTATTTTTTTAAATCAATTCAATTACTTTTAAGACCGACCTTTTTCTTTCATCCGATCCTAAAATTTATTTATTTTTTTCAAATTCATTTTTTTAAAAAGTAAGGATTTATTTTCTTAAAAAATATTAGTTTTAAGAATGGATCTTTTACAATATCTGGTATTAAAAGTTCATTCTTTTCCAGAAAGTAGAGTCTTATCCTTACACTCTATTCAACTGAATGATTCAGAATCTCTTCGGCTTCAAGATAAACTTCCCAACTAGGCATCTCCTCGTATTCTGAGGAACTATGCGTCTTCTTGTTAAAGTTTCCGGCGTTTCACATTGTTCAGGATGGGTTCTATATTTAAACCCGTTGTTACTTTACTTTCTTCACGTTCTTCTCCATCACTTCTACAACCTCCATCGTAATGGCTGCTCCACCACCACGAGGTCCTCCTTTTCCTCGTCCTCCTCTTCAACCTCCGTACCCTCCTCCATTACCTCCCAACTCGTCATTCTACCAGATGATGCAACACCTCCTGGCCCGTGCCGATGATATAGACCGACACTTGGGCCAACTTTACCAAGTCTATCACGTCGTCAACAACAATCTGACTGCGTACTCGATGCCCAGGACGTTGAGTACCTTCCTTCAGATGACGACGTCTCCGACGACTCCCTCCCCTCCGACAACGATGGAGTAAATGTTTTTTTTTATGTACTGCTGTTGCCCTCCACGGGGCAACATAAAAAAAATATAATAACTTTTTTTTCTTTCCTATTTCGATCGCCTTGTGCTTTTCATTATCTTCTTTCTTTTTCTGACAAAAAGGAAACAAACAAAACATTGTCCTCATGTGTGATCAACATTAAAAATTCGCAGAATCCAGTTAAGACCATACAAAACAAAAAACATTGTTTACCTTATTCAAATAAAAACAAATATAGTGACAATTCTTTTCAAGGTTGGATCGTCGTTGTCGTCGGTTTTACCTCACCTTGATTTGAAACAAAATGTCCTTTTCATTATCTTCCTTCTTTTTCCGACAAAAAGAAAAAAGACAAAGAAAAGGGACACCAATAATGCTGCTCAAAACCAGGAGAGGTAAAAACAACGACAACGAAGGACCTAGCTTGAACAAAACGCCATAACCTCAGTTGTCTTGAACCCTAATGATGTGTCTGAAAAGTGAGTCAATATTTCTATTTAAAGGAAGACTATTAAGACTGGAGATTTAAAAATGACACGGTCCTAAAGGATAAGCAATATTTTCAAAATTAACCAAGACTTTAAACCGGAAATTTAGGAGCGGACATAAAAAATATACGGTTCTAAAAGTCTTGCAATACGAAGACTTTTAAGACCGGACATAAATAAATATGCAGTCCTAAAAGTCACGCCATATTTTTAAAATAAACGAATACTTTTAAGACTGGGCTTTGAACAAACACACGGTCTAGCTATATTTTTAGGTAGACTTTTAGGACCGGTCTTTGAACAAATATACGGTCCTAAAAGTCTAGCCAAATTTTTAGAATTAAACGAGGACTTTTAGGACCGAATCTTTAAAAATATGTCGTCCTAAAAGTCGCGAATACTTTTCAGTAGTCTCTTATTGCTCATTTACAACATCATGTACCTTAAATTTCAAGCACTAAATAGCTTGAATGAATGAATTTTTTCGAAAGAATAATCAAATTTATTTATTGAATTACACATTGTGTATGTATATTTACAAATGAATGAATTGTTAAAAAAAAAACAAATTTACAGAAAATTATTATTGCTACAACATATATTTACTAATGAATTTAGGACGTTAATTATTGTCCGGACTTTATGATTAGGTCATACAGATATTTACAAAACAAATTGCGTATGTGCTCCACTTCATCATCAGGAAATGGATCAGGATAGGAAAACCTCCGTAACATCAAAGACAGAAACTGAATTAACTTGCGTGTATATTTCATATTATGTAACATTAAGCCAAAGAAACTGAATTCAGCCATAATATGTAACATCAATTACATTTACCTTTGCAATTAATTTAGTCCTTCCTTTTGTGATAATATCATATATGTGTTTCATAACATACTGGCCACATAAGTTGGATTCCGTTGGTTGCCGGCGGGTCTAAAAAGAACAAGAAATATATATAAGAGCATATATAGCTTACCGACCAAGTTCACAAGGCATTGTACCAGTGTCCAAATATGTACCAACCTTTGGTGTGTGCCATTTAGGATAAGTGGCTTGATACCCACGCTTTTTGTTTACCTCAATTTGGAAGGTCCTCATGGCACTATCATCAAAATCACAAATTTATCAATAATGTTCACTGAAAATTCACAGCAGAGATTTCAGACAAGAGAATCAAAATGGCATGCTTACTCGTTGATGGTATGCATCAACGTAGGCCCTGGATCGTTGTGAGTAGAGCATAAGAAGATAACTTTATGCTCCTCCATGCACATGAGGACCAACTGCCAGTAGCGGCTGAAAATTCACAACAGTAAAGTACTCAGTGATATATGTAGCAGAATTAAGTGAATTGCAGACAAGAATTGTGATATGTACCTGTAGTAGTATGGAAACAAGTACACCTTTCTTCTCACTTCACACAATCTCTTTGATATGTACTCCTGTCTCTTCTCCTTGGATGTTGTACTTGAATAGATTGGGCACAAGAATCCAAAATCATTGATTCTGCCCTTTTGAACCAATAGTTGATGCATGAACCTACAATAATGACATCGATCAGGGAATTAGTATTATGTATGTGTGTATAAACGATGCATTTAAATTATGTACTCATAGAATTAGATACTTACTTCATAAACATTTGAAGGATTGGATTAGTAAGCTCCTGTCGAGGAAGCAGCAAGGACGTAACATCATCGGTGTCAAAGTAAACCGGTTGAGGATGAGTGAGGCCTACTACTTCATTGACAGGCCACGATTTAAGGCTTCTAAAATATCCATTCTTCACCATATCGAATATTTTTTTCCTTGGCAGTCAACTTAGCAGTAGGGGATAGAGTTTAAGGAGGGGATGGAGCTTGACAAGGGGATGGAACTTGAGGAGGAGGGGATGAAGTTTCAGGAGGAGTAAAGACATATATAAGCTTCACTGGCCAAGAGATGAAGGTTCCATTGACATCACTCACAAACTTCAGCTCATCAATTGGGAGAGGGAGAGGTGCATCAATGATCACCTTTTCAACTGACACTTTGACTTCATCATCAGCCATTTGTTGGTGGTGTACAGTTGATCCCAAGTTGTGAACAGTTTCTTTTGCAACTAATTGTCTATGACTACACGATCCTCCACATACAGGTCACAAGGTTGCTCTGATTGTTCAACAATGCAGCTCCCTCTAATGCTCTGCTGCATAGGTGCAAGTGAATGTGTGAAAGGAACACTGGTCTCTGAACGAGAGCTCAAAAGCAGCCTCATCTGATTCATTTCCTCCTTCATCTGGCTCATCTGTGATTGAAACATTGCGTCTTTAGCCGCTGCTTCCTCACTTAATTTGGCCAGCGTATGTTCCATCTCCTCCTGAGTAACCATACTTTGTTTATGGCATTTGGCTTTACCAAAGTATAGCTTTAGGCCTACCCGTCCTCTAATCCCCCTTACATGCTTCGAGTGATCCGGTTTTCCGGTCACAACGGTCAGAACATCATTCCTCTCGTCCGACACAAAATATCCCTCTGCTTCTTTCTTTTTAAGATCTTCCTGTAAGATACAGATAACGAGAAGCTTAGTAATGAAACATGTTTAGTAACTAAAAAAATAATAATAACAATACTTACAATTCTTTCAGCAACTGCACGAGTTTGTTCACTCGTGTAGGCGTCGCTTGGCTTTTGCCGAATATGCAACCACAACTCCTCGCGACGTATTGGAGATGGCTGATCAACTAAGGCAGAAGGATTAGATTCAGCTTCATCTTCCAATCTCTTCCGCTTGGCCACCATCAATTCTTTTTCGGCCTTTTCATATCTGCTGCGAGAAGCCTTATGCGGGCAATCATTCTTTCTCCCTATCTCCGGGGTGCTTGTTCCCTTCTTTTCTATGAATCAGAATTGAAAACAACTATTAATTATGAATTCCAGTCATCTCACTAACAGAAATTAGAGAACTTCTGCTTCATATGAACGTCAAACATTAGTCAAATTCACTTTATCAAGTTTCAACATTTTATTTAAGGAAGATCTAGAACTGTAGAAGAAATTGGAGCTATATTTTGTACTGCTAGATAGATAGGTTAAGAAACAAAAGAGAATTATGCTTACAAAATAATACAAAATTAATTCTTTTTAAGGCATCCAGTGGGATCAGTAGTCCCCATTAGATAGTAACAATTGGTATATAAAGTTTCCCCCTTTTAAGACTATTCATTTCCTCCTTTGTAAGACAAACCATTACACAATCACCTTCTTAGTATTTTGCCTTTTCAGGGTTTACATATCAGACTTGCATAGACAAAGGCAGGAAAGATACTTCTATTCACACACCAAACCATTTAACTAACATGATTAGATGAACATAATAACATTCATATATCCGCACAAGTTAATAAGCAAACAAAAGGGCAAACAAAACTAAATATAAACTCACCAGAGCTTCAGGAGTGGTCCGCAGCTGAACAAATTGTTGCCAAGTTTGTTCATCAATAAATGTGTACTTGTCCTAAGAATTGTGGTCAGGCTAAACCTCGGCAAAAATATACTTGTGAGCTAGAAAGGTCTTAAACTTCCTCAACCAATCAGCACAATAAGACAATGTTTTGTCTTTCAACTTCTGCCAGTCAGGGACAGTGTATGTAAGCCGGATAGTGTCCCAAATAGGATTCTTTACTGCACCAAAGTCCACATTTTTCCATTCATCTGTCAAGATGCTAACCTTGCTACGTGCTAGATAGCCGACAAACTAGTATATTTGCTTTTATTAGGACCGAAAGGTTCCAATAACTTTTCATCAAACTGAATCTCGAGCCTTGACCCAGAAGTCCGACTTAAGGTTACATCCATCATTCGTGTACCTCTTCTACCATGGAATGCAGGGCGGTTACGAGGGTCATTGTGAGATGAAGAGGGTTCGTTCTGACTCATACCAGTCACACTAGTAACTGGCGTTCTCGGAACACGAATAGAATCGTTTTCACCGTTCATTTTTGAGACAAGAAGAGAGGAATGCCTGAGCAAATGAGAGAGTAACAGAGGCTAATGGTACATGGGCGAGGAAGAGAAGTAATGCAACAGGAAGGGTTTCGCAACGTGAACAGAGGTTCTTCAGTGAGAGTAACAAAAGCTTTCGTGCGAAGAAATGTATATTTGGCGCTTCATTTTTAAGACCAGATAAAAAAAGAGACGGTCTTAATATTTAAAATTTAAGACCGGTCATATTAAAATCCGGTCTTAAAATTAATTAATTATTTGTTTAATTTTTCTTCAATATTGAGGAACCGGCCACAATTTAAGTCCGATCTTAAAAAATTTAACTTTAAGACCAGACAAATTATAAGACGGTATTAAAAGTTAATCTTTAAGACCGGTCTTATAAACCTTTGGTCTTAAAATTAATTAATTTTTTTCTATATTTTGTACCGACTGTATTATATGTCCGATCTTAAAAGAATAACTTTTAAAACTGGTTAGTAAATATATGAGGTCTTAAAATTTTTAGACTTTTATATTTAATTTTTTCCTTATTATGTTGGACTACAAAAAATATAAGTACGGCTGTATGAGATTTCTCTATAAAGTAATTGAAATTTCAATTTTCTTAAAAGACCGGTTGTTTTTTAGTCCGGTTTGAATAATATATTTAAGACCTATGAAAAATGATCCGGTCCAAGAAGTTCTTTATATTTACAGAACAGCCACCGGTCATTCCTTTAAGACTGGGGCGTTGCTACTCTGATCTAAATGAGGCGGTCTTAAAGCTCTTTTTTGCATTAGTGTGCTTTTATATATATGTGTGTGTATATTCAGATCTATTTCTAGAAGAAAAGTTATATGAATATCTACAAAGTGAGAAAGAAAGTCGTGTGTATTTTGTTCAGCGAATGCAACAAGTCAATGGGATTCTAGATATATTGAGAATCTAATTGTCTTATATACTTCTTGAAAGCGGCGTAAGCCTCAAAAGTCCAAGATTATTTGTTCATCACCGATTATATATTTAAGGGCATTAGGTCAACGCTTTAGAGGGAAAATTAAGTCTGCTACGGTCCTAAATATATGATAAAATTTATAATACAAATTGCATTATAAATTTTGTCTTATATTTAAAACTGGAGGTAATAAGATAGTACTCCCTCAGTCCGTCCTATATATTCTTAATATAAGACTTGGTTGACTTTTTTTAAAAAAAGATTAATAAAACTGAATTAGTAACTTAATTATAACATATATGGGTCTTATATATAAGACCTAATTGATTTTTTTTTTGAAAAAATTAAGAAAACTAAATAAATTACTTTGAGGTACTTATTTTTATGATTTTTCTTTAAACTAATTTGTATGACTTATAAACTAATATCTAATCTAATAATACACAACATATACTATGATTAAGTAGCTTATTTATCTTCCTCAATTTCTTCAGAAAAAAGTCAACTAGATCTTATATTTAGAATCAAAGAGTATATTATTAGATTATATATTAGTTTATAAGTCATACAAATTAGTTTAATATAAAAATTATAAATATAAATATTTTAAAATAATTTATTTAACTTTCTTAATTTTGCAAAAAAAAAAAAAAATCGAATTGTATATTAAGGACTGAAGATAGTAGTATTAATAGTTTTGTAGACTGGTAACACTTTTTTAAGCTCCTAAATATATATTTTTGAGTAGTTTCATAAAATTATTTTTAGTATAAGTTCATAAATACTTGTTTAGAACCGTTGTGCTTAAAAATTAATTTCGACTAACGAGCTAGGAAGATAACACAAATTTTAAATAATGAAATTATACCTTTAACCATAATCGAGGATAAAGTGAGGTGGACGATATAGTGAGCCTCAAAAGTGTCCCTTGAAACTTGAATAGCATGATGGATTAATTATGAGAAAATTGCCTAATGAATACTTGTTTGGAAAATTAATTTCGAAAATATATATAATCCTTTAGTCGTACTTCTTTATCTATGAAAACATACAACGTTGAATTCAGGGTTTCGGAGAATTATTTTTTTAAATAGGTATTTATGAGTCTTTTTTTTCTTTTATTTTGGTACGAACTAACAAAAGTCAATTTCACTAAATTTTTTTCTTAAATTTCTTTTCTTCATTGGAGGAGATCAGCATTTGACCACAGACCTAGTTTGGGAATAAAATATGTAGACAGTAGACGTCGTTAGCTTTTTTTTTTTAAAAAAAAAAATTACTATTTTTGGAAGTTTCCATTTGTAATTGTCTTCCACCTAAAAATGGAAAAAAAAAAAAAAAGAAAAAGGAAAAGAAAGGGGAAAAGATGCATCAATGTAAAGCACGTTGCAGGCTTACTCTTTTCTTAATTATGTAATCTTATTGGAATTTCAGATCATGTTTAATATTGATTATATATATATATATATATATATATATATATATATATATATTCCAAATATTACTCCACTCATTTCTCCTTCAAATTTGCCGACATCGAAGGCAAGGTCCCAATTTCTATTTTTTTTTTGGGTTTATCATTTGTCATGTCACTTGACATAAGATTATGTCAAGTCACACTAAAACTACATCGTTTTGGGGTTAGTGAAAGTTGGAGCTTGATACCCAAGAGGGGGGTGAATTGGGTATCTTTAAAATTTTCAAAAACTTGTTCTGTATTTAAACACTCAAAACAGAGCAGAACAGAGGAAATAAGGAGAAAAGCTTGACACAGGCAATTTATACTGGTTCGGTCATTTCTCTGACCTACATCCAGTCCCTAAGCCTCACTTGGGATTTTCAATCCACTAACTCAACAATAATGATTACACACTCTGTACTAAGAGTTGTTCTCTCACTAGAACACACTCCCCCTTACAAGTTGTAATCAATACACCCCAACTACCAAGTCCCCTGACTTGTAATTATCACAATCAATGAATGATTTACAAGTGAAAAACTCTCTCACAGAGTAGATAAGATAATCACTGAAGTGCTTGTATCAAGTATGATACTTTACAAGTGAAAGCTAATACACAATAAATGAACTTAGTATATTTTCGCTCTGAGTTAGTGTATCAGCTTGTGAAGGAGTTAATGAACTCTATTTATAGGTAGAGAACATTAAATGACAGTTGTAATGAAGATTGAACCGTTGGAAATCATCTGTTGAGTGTTGGTTCAAGCTTAGTCATCTTCTCTCTCTCTTTTCTGCATAATCCAGTTGTTAATTAAGTCTGAGTTGACTTTCTGGCAATAAATCCATTAGAGAGGATGTTTCTTGTTGTAGTAATCTTCCTTTTGATCTTTTGTAGCCGTGTACCAGTGGATTAACCAAAGGAAGCAAGTTTCTGGGCTGAGCATTAAATGTTCTGACACACTTTTTGCTTTTGCTCTAATCCTTCAATAAACCTTCGTTAATCTGTCTGAAACTCACTAGAAAGATGGTTAAACATATCTAGAATTAATATAGAATAATCATGGAAAGCATTGAGATCAAACAAGAAGATATTACAGAATTCCCAAATTCGAATTTGCAGTAACGGCCAGAAACCTTGAGGTTTGGAATTCAAACCTCGAGGTTTGCTTGAAAAGTTCAAGCAAACTCAGTTGGCAAAACATGTAACCTCGAGGTTACTCTGTGAACCTCGAGGTTTCCTTTGAAAAGAAACCTTTTGAGAAATCTTTGGAAGCCACAAACCTTGAGGTTTCAAACAGTAACCTTGAGGTTTGAAACTTGGTGAAAAATCCATTTTTCCTCTGGAGCCCGATAACCTCGAGGTTGCAAAACCATACTCGAGGTTTTCTTTCAAATTTGCAAAGTTAAGTTTTTGAATAAAGGGCTCAACCTCGAGGTTTCAATCTGAACCTCGAGGTTTTCAGTTCTTTGAAAACCAGTGTGCTCTCTGTGTGTGAGAAAACTCGAGGTTATAAAATAATACTCGAGGTTTAAGTATTTTCTTGAAAATTTGAGCTTTAAAACAAAGTGCCAAACCTTGAGGTTTCAACATGAACCTCGAGGTTTTCATACTTGATGAAAACCATGACCTCTCTGGATGAGTTAAAACTCGAGGTTTACTTGCAATACTCGAGGTTTCACATATTTTTCAAAAAGATCAGTTAAGCGCCAAAACATAAACCTGGAGGTTTTCAAACCAAACCTTGAGGTTTCTTGTGTTGGAGCAAAAACTTGAGTTTTTCTAAAGAATCCAGAACCTCGAGGTTAACTTGCCAACTTCGAGGTTTCACATTGTTTTGTGAAACCAAGTTTTGAACAATGAAACACTTGGCTTTTTAAAAGCTTCTGTAAGGCCAAACCTCGAGGTTACTATACCAACCTCGAGGTTTGCTCTTAATCAGAATTTTCAACACTTAAAGAGCAAAACCTCTTTCATTGTTTGTAGTTGTTGGCACTCATCAAAACCATCAGAGAACTAACAGTTAGAAGAATTAATGAATTTTCAAAACGACGTAGTTTTAGGGTTAGATGAATTAATAAAGGATCTTTTAATAAAACTCATATAATAAATACAAAAACATCATTTATTAATTCCTCTAACTCCCAAAACGACGTAATTTTGGGGTGACTTTACAAAACCTTATGTCAAGTGACATGACAAACGATAAACCCTTAGTTTTATTGTTTGGTTTGTAAGTGTCATTATCCTAAAAGTCAGTGGTGTAATTTGAATATCATGTACAATATTTATTTTAAATTTTTTTAATTTGTTACGTTTCTTGTCGGTCTAAAATTATTTGTTGAACATTTCATGATATGCATTCATGAATAAGTCAACGGTTTCTTTTTTTAAAAAAAAAATTTAAAAAAAGAAAGAAGCTAAGAGTTCTTTTTTATAGGAGTTAAGAGCATTTTCCACCAACAGAGAAGGGTTCAAATTGTGTAGATCAAATATCACTTCAATCATCTCATGATCATTTCTGGAAATATTTCTAATCCATTTCACTGCCAATGAAAAATTTCTTATTTACTTAGAAATTTCTTCATGAAGTTATTCTTTCTTGTAGTTTGAGATCACTTTTAGATATTCAAAAGTGTATATTCACGTAAATCGAGATAAAACTCATCTCACATATTTATATTGTGCATGTTTGGTATAACTTTTAGGAGGGGGCAATCATGCTTATTTACTATTTCAATTAGGCTTATGGGGTTTGTTCTGGTGTAGAATACAGATGTCCAGCCTGGGGCTAGTGCTTTGATCTTGGATTGTCTGGCCCCACCTGAATATCTATGGAGGAGATATTTAGAAGAGCTTAGGATCACTGTGTATGATATAGGCTTTTGCCAAAGGGGGGTGGTGTGTGTGCACAGTGTGACGGAATGTAAATAGCTTAAAGTTAGAACCTGTGCACCTTAGGATTTGACCTCTGTATTTATAGAGTCTGCCTAGGGTCGAGCATCTAGCGTTGTAACTACCAGATATCGATCTGGATACACCTATATTATTGTTGCGATAGGGTCTCCCTATATTATAGGTGAGCCCTGATATTTGATATATCCTCAATTGGGCCATCCTGGCATTGAACCTAGTGCAGATCCGTAACAGTTGCCCCCAGCTCGGTAGTTCAAGCTTCTGAGCTACTGGGATGTATTTTGTCCCCAGTCGGTTTTACTAGCCGAGCTTTGCTGTCATGGGCCTTTACATTGCCAAGTTGAATTACGTTGATCCTGGCTATCAAAGCGGCTTACTTCGAAGATCCGAGGTCTTATCTCAAGGATCCTGAGCAGTGCCAGATTGTTTTGTTGACCACGGTTTCCGATGTCATTTGCACAAAGATCCGAGGCAGTGTATCAAGGATTCGAGGTAACATTTTAAGACTCGAATGTCCGAGGTGATATCATGGAGCGTGTAGGTCCGGGGTGTTCCTTCGGTTTAGCGCATCCACACAGTTATGTATGGGTTCGATGATCCGAGTTGATCGCTAATGGTTCCGCATGCTTTCGAGGTGAAGACCCTTTTGCATTCGCCATCATTACCCCCTTACACTTGGCTTCCTAGGATTGGCGAGAGGCTATAACCACCATGGCTAGCCATGTACCGATTTTCGTGCGCATTTAATGTCTCCATTATGCTCCGTACGTCACTTCTATGTTCAGGGCGAAAAGACTCTTTTACCCCCGACGTTTCGACATCCAGTAGCTTATGAGAGCACATTTTGCCTATGATTCATATTTCCTTCCATTTCTCGCCTTCGTTGTTTCTACTGTTTCTCTCTGGTTCTCTATCATCTTTGTCTTTCCCTGCAACGGTCATCTCTGCGCTATCTACAAATTTGTGGCTCCGTACTTCTTCGATCTTCGTCAACTCAGGTATACACCTCATCTCCCATTGTTCTCCTGGTTTGATTTTGAATTTTAGTTGTTCTTTATAATACTTGATTCTCGTTTTTGGGGCTTTCCTTTGGGTAAGCTTCGTAAGAGTTTCTGGGTAGTTCTTGACTTCAGGCCTCCCTTCTGGCACATCCTTATACACGGGAATGCCTCTGTTCAACCCTCCCCCTTATTTCGCCCCTCCTTACTCAACCTTTTGTGCCTTTCTAGGTCTTCATAATACTTGGAAAATTGCATGATGGTCTTTGAAATCTCGAAAATATATAAAATCCTTTACAGTCGTACTTCTTTATCTATGAAATTGAAAACACATAATGTTAAATTCAGGGTTTTTTTGGACAATTATTTTTTGGGTTAAGTATCAATTTTGTCTTTGAAGTATGCACCCAGGAATAATTTTGTCTCTAAAGTTTTCGGCATAACAATGTTGCACATGAAGTGTAAAAACGTAGCAATGGTGCCCCTTCGTTAAGTACCCTAACGGTCAAGGTTATGGTTTTTAACGGAGAGACAACATTGCTACGTTTTAGACTTCAGGAGTAACATTGCTCCAAGAAAAGTAGCAATTTTACCTATGAAGTTTAAAAACGTAGTAATGCTACCCCTTGGTTAAAAACCCTAACGGTCAACTAACGGTACAGTTAGGGTTGTTAACGGAGGGACAACATTGCTACGTTTTTAAACTTCAGAGGCAACATTGCTACTAGGCGTATACTTTAAGGGCAAAATTGATGCTTAACCCTTATTTTTTAAATAGGTATTTATGAGCCAATTTTTCTTTTATTTTCGTACGAAATCGCAAAAGTGAATTTACTAATTTTTGTTTTCTTAGATGAATCATGAAGGAGGAAGATTTCAACAAATGCAAACCTAAATTAAGTAAGTAATAGTCTCTTATATTTGTTTGTGTTATTGGTTGATCTTGGATTAATCTTCTTATGCTCCTTGTAGATTTTAAGATCGTAAATTTAAAAGAAGATCTGCCCAAAGCTTTATAATATGGATTAAAAAGGTGTATTAAGATTAAAAGTGAAGTTAGAAGCCATTGGGAGCATAAAATCACAAGATTGGCCAAAAACTCTAAAACCGCTTTAGCGGTTGTTGCGTGGCAGTGAACTTGTAGACAACGTCTGAATAAGTAAATGATGTCAAATGGTTTCAAAAATTTTCTAAAGTTTTTTTTTTTTTTAGTACCAGTCAGTATCCTAAAGTATTCTTTTAGTACCATATAAATACCTTAAAATATTTTTTTAAGATTCTAAAATAAATTTTTTAAATAATGAACTACTTTTTTAATATCAGTTAGTATCTACACTACAAGTATGATAACGATCTATAAATAATTTTAAAAGCGGATTTTTGGCCCTTGTAAGCCTTAGATCATCTAACCCATCTACGACCTTTTTTTAATGGAAAAAACAAAAATAGAATAGCTGTTCTTACCGGTACTTTATCGATTTATTGTCATTGCCCCAATCACAAATCACACGTTTCAAATTTAAATCATACAAGAAAAGCTGTAGGGAAAAGCATCCACCATTGTTTAACCTTCGGTTCATTTTATTTTTGGAGTGACTAAATATATTAATTAAATTATTTTAACGTATTTATATTTATTTATATTTCTTTAAATTAATTTATCTAACATATAAAATAATATATAAATTAATAATATACATTATAAAATATGGTTAATTAACTTAATCAACTTATTTATCTTCATTAACATCCTTAAAAAAAATTAACTAGCATTTTTATTTCAAACGAGAGAAAGTGTTATCCTATTTTCAACAGCAATTAATTAATAAAGAGCAGTGTTTAATGGGAATAAATAAATAAATGGGTAATGATCTATTTATTGAACCAGCAAGTGGCAACATTTTTGTTTTGTTTTGTTTTGTTTTTTTTTTTTGTTTAGTACAACATTTTTGTTGAATGATCAAATTGGAAATTTCTTCTGAAATCTTAGCCTATAAATACCAACGCTTTTCATCATCATCATCATACTCAACCACGCCTTCTTCTTCATCAATGGCTTCTCCATTTCTCTTCCCCTTAACCCAATCCACTGTAATGCCAGACCCTTCCTCTTTCTTCTCCCCTGACCTCCTCTCTTCTCCTCTTCCCACCAACTCCTTCTTCCAGAACTTCGTCCTCAACAATGGCGACCAACACGAATACTTCCACCCGTACCTCGTTAAATCCGCTAACTCCTCTCTTTCTCTCTCTTACCCTCTCATGTTCTTCTCCTCCGCCCTCCTGTACCAAGTCTTCGTCCCCGACCTCACCATCTCCTCCAAATCCAGTTCCTCTAACAAATCACATGCCGTCTCTTCCTTTAGTGATCTCAGTGTCACTCTCGAGCTTCCCTCTTCCAATCTCCGATTCTTCCTCGTTAAAGGAAGCCCCTTTATCACCACCGAGGTCACACGGAGGACCTCAGTTTCTCTCTCCACCGTCCACCGCATTTTGTCGCTCTCCTCCAGCGATTCTCTCACGAAACACACCATTAGGCTTGATAACAACCAGACTTGGTTCATCTATGCTTCTTCGCCGGTTCATTTGAGGCGCACATCATCGTCGGAGATTACCTCCGATGACGGGTTTTGCGGGATCATTCGGATTGCGGCGTTGCCGGATTCGGAGAATCCGAACTCCGAGGAAACTTTGGATCGATTCAGTTCCTGTTACCCTGTTTCCGGCGCCGCTGCTCTGAAGAAACCCTATCGTGTTGAGTATGAATTTCAGAAGAAGGGATCTGGAGATTTGCTAATGCTCGCTCACCCACTTCATCTCAAGCTTCTTTCTGAAACAGAAAGCGATTGTACTGTTCTTCACGATTTCAAGTACAGAAGCATTGACGGCGACCTCGTCGGAGTCGTCGGAGCTTCATGGGTTATGAAAATAAACCCAATTCCTATATCATGGCATTCCACCAAAGGAATCAAACCAGATTCGTATAAAGAAATTATCTCAGCTCTAATTAAAGACGTGAAGGGTCTGAATTCATCAATCATTACAACCAATTCGTCTTATTTCTTCGGGAAGCACGTCGCCAGAGCTGCTAGACTCGCACTCATAGCAGAGGAAGTTTCTTATCCTCAAGTAATTCCAAAAATCAAGAACTTCCTGAAGCAATCCATAGAGCCATGGTTGTACGGAACTTTCAAAGGAAATGGTTTCCTCTACGAGAAAGAATGGAAAGGACTTGTTACCGAACAAGGATCTACAAGCACAACTGCAGATTTCGGATTTGGGATTTACAACGATCACCATTTTCACCTAGGTTACTTCATTTACGGAATCGCTGTTCTGGCTAAGATTGATCCAGATTGGGGACAAAAGCACAAGCCTCAAGCTTATTCATTAGTTGAAGATTACACCAACCTAGGCGTAAAATCAACTTCAAACCCATATTATACTCGTATTAGATGCTTCGATCTTTACAGTTTACATTCTTGGGCTGCGGGTTTAACAGAGTTTGAATATGGCAGAAACCAAGAGGGTTCGAGTGAAGCAATAAATGCTTACTATTCAGCAGCTTTAATGGGGTTGGCTTATAAAGATTTAGACTTGGTGGAAAGAGGTTCAACACTAACAGCTCTGGAGATTCTCGCAGCTCAAACATGGTGGCATGTGAGAGAATCGAACAAAATGTACGGGGAAGAGTTTGTGAAGGAGAATAGGTTAATGGGAATCTTGTGGTCTAATAAGAGAGACAGTATATTGTGGTGGGCTCCTGCAGATTGCAGATCTTGCAGGCTTTTGACTCAGGTTCTGCCATTAACGCCGACCACAGAAGTGTTGTTTTCTGATGTGGGGTATGTGAAGGAGCTTGTAGAATGGACAGAGGTTGAACAAAACGCTAATGAAACAAGGACTGGTTTCACTTATGCATTGGAAGGGATTTATGATAAGCAAAATGCTCTGAAGAAGATCAGAAAGTTGAGTAATTTTGATGATGGCAATTCTTTGACCAATCTTCTTTGGTGGGTTTACAGCAGAGGAAACGAGAATTCGTACAAATATTGAAAGAAAAAAACACACAGGACTCTTGATTTCTTTCATGTAACATTGTTAGTTGTTTTTTGTTTCATTATCATTTGGAACTATTCGTTTCTGAATTGTTTTCTGATGTACCATTAGTTATGTAATCTTATTGGAATTTTCAGATAGTGTTTAACAATAATGGTTCTGCTTGAATAAGGGTTCTGCTTGTTGCTTGATATATTCAGATCTATATGTAGAAGAAATGTCATTGCTGCTAAGAGGAGAGAAAGTCGGTCGTGTATATTTTGTGTAGCGAATGCAATAAGTCAATGGGATTTTATATATTATTGAATCTGATCATTATTTACCACATTTATTTAAAAAATCTATTTTTTTTTAAATATTTTTCTTCAAACCTGCGTCAAACTCAAAAGTCCAAGATTATTTTTTGTACAACGATTATATGTTTAAAGGAAAGTCAACGCTTTAGAGGGAGAATAAAATAGGATAGTGCCCCCTCTTGTATAATCTTAATATAACGCCATAACACCCAAGTGACTTTTTTTATAAAGAAAGATTAAGGAAGATGAAGAAGTATTAATTATAACATATGTTGTATTATCTTCGATCCTAAATATAAGACCAATTGACTTTCTTGAAAAAAAATTAATGAAGTTGAATAAATTAATTTGAGGTATTTATTTTTAGGTAAAGGATTTCTCCAGTCACTAGGGTTCTCCAGTGACCCCATAACTACGTCGTTTTGGATTAATAAATGGTGTTTCTATAATTTCGTTTATTTTTTAATCATATACATTTTACCAAAACACCCTTCATTAATTCACCTGAAATTACTAATAAACCCTTCATTAATTTAAAACGACGTAATTTTGAGGTCATTGGAGATAACTCTATCTTCAGTGAGTAATTGGAGAAATACTTTTCCTTTTATTTTTATCGTTTTTCTTTAAACTAATTTTTCTAAATTAAAAACTATTGATAAGATATTATCTGAGGAGTTGATCTTAATCCTAAATATAAGATAAATTTTTCATATTTGATAATTTTTTTTAATTTACTCCTATTGATTTTCCCTTAAAAACAATCAAAAAGAAGAGGGAATGTGAGAAACTAGGATTAAAGAAGGAGAATATGGTGTTTTTAAAAGATATATATCATATTAATTAACTTAACTAACTTTTAAATTAAGGAATTTTCAGATTAGATTTAATACTGTTCTGTTCTGAGAACAAGATGAATTGGACTTGACTAAGTGTCAAGCCTAGAGCCTACGTACCCTTTGAAGGGATCAAAGTCCACGTAGTTTGAGTTAAACTTGTAGGTGTGAGGCCCGGGGGTGGTGTGTGTGCTCTGTGTGACTGAATGTAAAGTGAGCATAAATTAGAACGTGTGCACCTAGTTGGCCTTCCTCTGTGTTTATAGAGGTGTCCGAGGCGGATATCCTGGCTCGGCAAGATACCCGGGGTGAGCAAGATCCGGGCTCGAGATATTAGGGGCGAGTATCCCGGGATGCCGGTTAGGATAGATTTCGTCTTGTTGGGATCCTGCCGATATATCAGCTATGCTTATATCGGCTATGCTTCCTAATTCAGTTGGGCCGTAGCGTGGATCTGGGCCGTTGGGTCGGTCCGTAACAGTTGCCCCCAGCTTGGCCGTCCAGGCTTCTGGGCGGCCGAGATGTTCGTTGCCCTCGGCCTCTGTCGGGGTCTAGGGCCTTTGTCTCTATCGGACCGGCTTGCAACTACCGCGGCCTTTAAGGTGGCATTGAATCCGGGGTCTGGCTTCTTATGTCTTTGGAAGGCTTAACTCCCGGTGTTATGCCGAGGATGCCATGTTCCAAGTATCCGGGGTGGTTATTCAATCCGTCCTGGCCCATGACCTCTGCCAGAGACCTCGGACCCATGCTTCTTGCCCGTCGGCATTTGTCCTGCCGTTTGGGATTCCTTTTGAATGCGCCATCATTGCGGTTTTACACCTGGCATGTCCTGAATGGTGGTAATCTGCAACCGCCGCGCCTATTCGCGTCCCGATGTTCATGCGCATTTAATGCGCTTACGTCGCGCTGTTCCAATCCCGTCGTGTTTATGTTGAAAAGACCTCTTTGTCCTTGTCGTTTCGCTACTTTGCCTCAATGGTTTAAGTAGCTTTTCCTCTTTCTTCATCTTCACTTTCCCACTCGTTCAGTTTTTCTTAAGTTTCTCTTTGGTTTTCCTCTAAGTTCAGAGGATCATTTTCTTTAATCAAAACTTTGCCGTCCTCCATTTCCAGCATTCAAGCTTCCTTTATTGCATTCATACAGGTATTCCGTGCATTTCCTTTTACATTTGTTTGGTACTACTCTGTATTTTGCTGTTTATATTTTCCTTGGACTGTCGTCTGTGCTACTGTTCTTCCCTTTTTCTGGGTTGCTCGGCGAACCTTCTGGGTTTTTCTCGTACTGTCTTACCCCAAATTTGTCCACCTTTTCGCCTTTTAACATAAGACCTTTAGTTCTTAGGCTCCCTGTTATGGCTAGAGATAGAAATTTCCCCAGACCTAGATCAGCGTTGTCACCAGAAGAAGAAATGTTTCTTCGCACACGCTTCCCCTGGGCTTCTTACTGGGCTCTTGGGGGTGACCCTCCTGCAACGGAGATATTGGCGCCCTTGCGCTGAGGCGGTGTTGGTCGTCTGAGGCATGGTGGGCCCCATCCTGTAGCCGCCAGAGTCCCGGTGCCTCCTCCAGTTCGTCCCGCGGCGGACGCCATTCCCTTTGCGCTGCCTGTTAGGGCCGGGGTCGGCACCTCAATCAGCTCCGGATCTCCTGCTTTGTTGGCCCAACCTCTCAATTTCTACGAGGGTCCTCGGCCTGTAAATTCGGATCCTCTACCCGAAGGGTACCTTGGCCCTTGTTGGGATTGTCTGGCTGAGAGCTCCCATCTCATAGCACGTGGCGACGACGCCAGGGCTTCTTTGATACTTGGCTCCTATCGGCACCGGCCTTCAGCGGGCCTTTCTAGTGCCCCCATTCGTCCGAGTCCGTTGTCGTTTTCTCCTGCGACTGTTGTTATGCCAGGTATTCCCGCTCTTTACTAATACTGGTTTCCTTTATTTGGCTATAGGTTTAATGGCTCCCAAATCAACTATCTCATTTTCAAATTTACACACATTGAAAATTTTTGTGGTCGCAGTACGTTTCACAACCTGCACTATACAAATAGTAATAGTGCTATCATGTTTTCAAACTTAATCGCTACCACCTCAAATTTTCGTGAAAACAATTCACTGCCGGACTATTTTCAGAAAACATTTACTACCGACAAAGATTTATGAGAGGGATTGTTCATTTTACAAATTTAACATTTGAAAGCTCTCACCACCACTTCAACCTTTCGGTACAGCGACATATCCTAATCCTTTCATACACAGACCACCAAAGTGGCAACGCACTTGTTGGCCAATGTGGAGAGTTTCCATCCCTGACTAGGACCCAATGTCCGCACTGGCACATTAACGGGCCACCCACCGGAATCCCTACCCGGGAAAAAAAAACTACTGTCCAGGAGCCCAACTCCAAACACCTGTGTGGGTGCCGACCAAACAAGGCAAAACACGCGCCCCTTCAAAGCGAAACTACTCAGATTGGATGCATACACTGCTGGTGCGAGTATCAGCTTCTTAAAAAACTAATCCCCTCAAAAAGAGCTTTCAACAATGGCCAGCGATTCAAATCATTTTAAAGCATCTAGCAAGATTCATCAAACTGAGTACGACTACCACAGTTACTGACCTCTTCCAGATCTATACTGCCTTACACCACATAGTTCAAAACTCGATTTCAAACCTGGGTTCTACCAAACCCTTCTATGAGACAACATCATTTCAAAAGGGACTACTACCCTAGTCTCAAAATCTTGTTGAAATCATTTCATTCGAAAACTCCATTTCGAAAATTTTCACAAACTTGCAGGTGTATTGGCAAATTCAACATTTCAGTTTGTATCATGTGTTATGTTTAATTGCAAAAGGACCAAGTCCAACACCGCAGGACCCTCCAAGTCCTGAACCCCACAGTGCTAGGGAAGATAAACGCAGAACTTACCCGGATCTGAATTCCTCTACCTGAGGAAAAATATAAATGCAGAACCTACCCGGTTCTGAATTCCTTGGCACATAGGTAAAATACAATTATTGTTGTTGCATTTGTTGTTGTTGTTGTTGTAGTTATAGTGGTAGTTGTAGTTGTAGTTGTAATTGTGGTTTAGTTATAGTTGTCATTGTCGTTGTAGTTGTAATGGTAGTTGTAGTGGTTGTTGGTATAGTAGTAGTTGCAGTTGTTGTAGTTGTAATTGTAGTTCTAGTTGTAGTTGTAATTGTAGTTGTAGTGATAGTTGTAAAGGTTGTTGTAATTGTTGTAGTTGTAGTTGTATTTGTAGTAGTTGTTGTTGTAGTGATAGTTGTTGTGGTTGTGTAGTTGTGGTTGTTGTTGTTGTTGTATGTAAGTCCTGCCAGTGGGAGATATTGTCCCATTACCCCTTGAAGTTCAATGCACATGCTTCACTTTTCTACTCAGAACATCTGCGACGACATTTACTTTACCTAGAGGACACTTAATCTCTAGGTTGTCGACTTTTAGCAACTCCATCCATCTACGTTGTCTCATATTAAGTTTTTTTTATCATACAGATATTTGAGACTTTTATGGTCGCAATACAGTTCAACAATCGTTCCATACAGATAATACCGCCAGACCTTCAAGGAAAACACGATTGCCACAAGCTCCAGATCATGAGTGGGGTTATTCATTCCATGAGGCTTCAGCTACCGAGAGGCATACACCACTACTCTGTCCTGCTGCATTAGGACACACCCCAACCCTTGCTTACTCGCATCACTGTAGACCATATAGGTCAAACTAGGGCCGGGGATAATCAATACCGGTGCGGATGTCAACCTCTCCTTCAGCTGTCGAAAGCACTCTTCACATTTTCCATCCCACTCAAATGGTTAATTCTTTCTAGTGAGCTTGGTCAATGGCAAGGCAATTCTTGAAAAATTCTGTATGAAACGACGATAATACCCGGCAAGACCCAGAAAACTACGTATCTCAAATACAGCCTCTGGTCTTTTCCAACTCAATATTGCTTCCACTTTACTGGGATCTACAGAAACCACATCCCGTGAGATAACATGGCCCAGAAATCTGACCTCTGGAAGCCAAAACTCACATTTACTCAATTTTGCGTAGAGTTGCTTTTCTTTTAAGATGTTCAACACCATTCGCAGATGTCTTTCATGTTCTTCTTCACTTCTTGAGTAAATCAGGATATCGTCAATAAAGACTACTACAAATTGATCAAGGTATTGACGAAATATCCGGTTCATGTAATCCATGAACACCATAGGTGCATTGGTCAAACCGAATGGCATCACCAAGAACTCATAATGACCATATCTGGTCCTGAAAGCTGTCTTCGGGACATCCTCAGCTCTTACTCTCAGCTGATGGTAACCTAATCGCAGATCAATCTTGGAGAAGACACAAGCACCAGACAACTGATCAAGCAAATCATCTATCCGAGGGAGTGGATACTTGTTCCTGACGGTTACCTTGTTTAATTCTCAGTAATTGATACACAATCTCAGGCTTCCGTCTTTCTTCTTTACAAAGAGTACCGGAGCTCCCCCCGATGAGACGCTGGGTCGTATAAACCCTTTCTCAAGTAGTTTGTCAATCTACTTCTTCAACTTAGCCATTTCGTTGGGTGCCATTCGATATGGTGCTTTGGATACCGATCCTGCTCCAGGCATAGTTTCAATAGTAAACTACACTTCCCTTTCCGGAGGTAATCCACTTATGGAAAGAATTTACCATTAATATTAATTTGATAAAAAATCCTCAACAATAGAAACACATAATCACCATAAACTAGATTTATACTCCATAAAAACAACATACATTTATCACATAGGCTCATAAATACATTGTTCCATGTGCTCAATATTTTCATACTCTGTTGAGAATTCAAACCTAAAAACCAAGGGCCATATACTCATTCTAATGCCATCGAGCCACAGCTACACACTTGGACCAAATTTCTATTCTCAGAACTTTGATAGTAGTTAATCAAAAGTTCCTTGATAATGCCCTCATCTGATTAGCAACTAGAATTATAATTCATAAAAACGAAAGTACATTCATTGAACATGTTCGTTAACAAGCTGCTTCATGTGTTCAATGAATTCCAAAATTCCAAAGGGGCCTTGGTCCATAATCTGATTCTTCTTACTTCCTCAAAAATCATCGTCAGGAAAATTATATAGAATGATACCAATTCATTAATATCAGATTTGATATAAGACCTCAATTAAGAGGATTCCATAGAACACAAAATATACCATTCCATATCTTAATATCCAGATTGTCTTAAAATTAACAAGTCTAAAAGCATTAAATACAACATCTACATATTTCCTATTATATCTCACAAAGACATATAATATTTCATTTGGGCCTATCTTCACCATCAATTGCTTCTTCCGATTCCAATTTAGGCCATAAGCCATAATTTGCTACTACTGTCCCCATCTTAGTACAAGCGGCAACCTCGGGAACGGATAACACACGTGGCTTTTCTTTATTGCCTACAAATGACCTTCCAGATTTTGCCGGACGGGAGTAAGGTTTGTATGATGGTTTCAAAAATACTCTATTCCTAGTAGTACGCTTAACCTTAGGACCGTCCGGTAAACAAATAGGCATTACCCTATGCTCATTCTGCTGTTCCTCCTTTGAGACAAATTGATTCACCAGTTCAAGCAATTCCTTACCTTCCATCTCCTATCATCACATAACAGAAATCACATTAATATACCATACTCATCTTTTATTCCAAATGGTTGATTCACTGAGGGTTTGAAATCACTCCCTTCACTTCTTCCATGATTTATAACTACTAAACTTGCTACCAATTCAATATATGCTGCTTACACGTAGAGCATACTACCCTATTGCCAGAAACCAAGCTCTGATACCAAAATGTAACACCCTAATGTTCTGAGCCCAGAACAGTGTGGTATCTTCACCTATTATGCAAAGATGTACTATTTAATAAAAATTTAAACCACTGAGTTATGTTTGTTCCTGAAAATAAAAGCCTTTTTTATTTAGAGAGTTCAAAATAATATTAAGTTCAAATAGGCTTTTCTGATACATTTGAAAACATTTTAATCGTGGTTCAATCTTTCATTAAAACTACATCATACTTAAAAACTTTATCAAGATTTATCAGAGTATTTCCTTATTTCTCCAATTAATCTAGTGCTCTACCAATTCATTCACCATGATTTGGGCTTGTTATATACATGCCCGTCCCTGCAGCAATCGTTAGCAGCATATATATATCTTGTCTACTTCTACATAATCATATGTATCTAATTAGATATATACATCCCAATAGCCACTTACGGCTTTCTCAAAATAATAGCTAAGTCATGAGGAAATAAAATTATTCGTGTACAAAAGCGAAACTATATGTTTCAACCTGCAACATCAACTCCACCTTCTTCTCAAAACCAATCAATATCTACGCCTTGCCTCATCCTCCTTGCCTACTAGTCTGTCCATATCCTGGATTTATGGAAGGCTCTAAGATTCAAATGAATGAATCCCAGAGTAACAAGTTAATCTCAAATTCTAGTATATGCAATACATGTAAATTCACCAAACAGAGTAGTCCACACAACATATAAAGCATTCAAATTCAATTCAAATTCAAACGACAAGTATTACATACCAAATGCAGCTTGTAATACAAGTAAATCATAAAATGATTTCAAATACCTTGGCACAAGGAAATTCATTTTGGCAATTCAATACCCAAAATACTGAATGCACTAGGCCCTGCCTAGCCACCGGGAAATTAGCCCCATGGTCGGCCCTTTCGCTCAATCGAGCCACGAGTGGTGCTGGCCCCATACAGGCGGGACATACAAATATGGCATACATAAACATATATAGCTATGCAAAAAATGTGAGATTAGAGTTACTACCTGTTGGTCTTACCGACAAAACCCCTTCCACCAGATTCTTATCACTATGCTTGTCCTTCAGGCACGGCGATTCTCAGGTCCTATAATTAACATTTATATAGTGATGGGTCATTAACCAGTCCAAACAAAATTATAAATTCAACTTCTCTAGACCCAGTCCTAAAAATACTTGTCTTTTAATATCCTTATGACTAGGATGAATACTAATTGGGACATATTTAAGTAGATATTATTCACTATAGGATAATTATCATCTTAGCCATTTCACCTTACATTTTAACCAAAGAAACCTTTACTTTAAATGTTAGGTACAATTAACAATTTAGGTGACTCTTTTAAGACTTATCAAAAATTCAGCCTTTAACTTTTCTGAGAATTTGGGAAATTCATAACTTGACCTATACAACTCCAAATGGAGTGATTCCAATTTCTACTTAATCCTTGATAAGTCTATTTCCATAAATTAAAGTCACCAAGTTGATTTATGGCTAAGAAAATTCCCAAGATTCAAAAACATAAACATTGTCCAGAAATGTTTCAGATTTTCTGACCAATCTTTGAGAAACTATAACTCCTTCAATACTAATCGGAATTTGACGAATTACCTATCAAATTAAACCTCTATGTGTCTACTATTTAACTGGAAAATTTCACAATTTAATGATTTTGTTTGGTTTGTACGAAATGCCACGTCATTTTTCTGTTCCTGAAGCATACCAGAAATTTCCAGTTCCTTTTAGCTCAACTTCGAAAAATCATAACTGGAGTTGTAGACCTCCGTTTTAGGTAAACCAAAGCTTATTTTAAACCTTAAGAAATGTAATTTCTCCTGTAAAAATTTCAGTTTAAAACTCAACCTTTAACTTACAAAAACGACATAAAAGTCATGCTCTGTTTTTCAGACTACTTTGCAAAGGTGATTATCATGACATGCAACCCCATGGTAGATCTTTCAGAAATCAAACCCCATCAACTCAGAAAATGTCTGCAACCTCAAGAAAACCAAATGGGAAATGTTTTTACAGACTTACCTAGACCCCAAGGACACTTTGCATGAGAGCTTTGATGATTCCTTCTTCTTCTTCAGTGATCTACAATTCTCTCTCTCTCTCTCTCTGCGTTTTCTTTGCCTCTGTTTTTCTCTTTCACAGTTTGCTGCATATGGAAGAGGAATGGAGGAGGAGTGTAGATGGAGTTGTGGTTGCTGCCTTGTGGTGTTTGATCCGATGAATGGTGAAGAAGGTATGTGGGTGTGTGTTTTGTGTTTGGTGAGGATGAAGGGAGTTCACAGAAAGGGAGGAGGGTGGAAGAATGAGATAGTTTGGAGGAGAAATGGAGGTAGTGTTGTGCGTGAGTTTATGGCTGGCGTGAGTGAGAATGCTGAAGAAGGAAAATGGTGAGGAGTATACGGTTGAGAGAAATGAAATGAGGGGGAATTTTGTATGTGTGGGTGTGTTATTCCGTCAACTGAGGGAGAGAAGTTTAAATGGAAATAGTATGTGTGGGAGTTTAAACGTGTTTGTGTGAGGTGGAGGCTGGAAAAAGAAAAATAAGAGAGGAGGAGAGGCACGTGGCTAGCATACAAGAGAGAAAGAGATGAGGTGTCTCACTGAAAAGAAAATACTCCTTTTGACTCCCTACAAAACTCTGGTTTGCAATTTAGTCCTTAATTTATAGAAAAATATGCCTTTAAATTCCAAAAATAAATTCCAAACTTCATTAAGGCTAAATTTTCCTTAATCACTCCCAAATCATATTTAATTCTTAGTTTCCAAATTTTGGGATGTTATAGGCGCTTTCCTTTGTATTGGATGGAGAGCCATTATAAGGCCCCTCCTTTGTTTTTCCAGATCTCGTGCAAGGACCTCTGGCCGGACTCGGTCTCTGCCCTACCTCGATTAGAGGCCTTCGTGGCGGAGTATGGCTTAAGGCCTGCCAGCTTCTTTATAACCGGGGAGGGTTCTAAGCCGCTTCCTTCTACTTGTAGGGTTTTTTGCTAGCATATTGTCTTGTATTTTGATTTGGATTTTGGATCCATTTTACTGACTTGTTTCATCTTTGTGCTTTCAGCCCGAGACATGTGCGCCCTTCCGCTCTATTTCCTCAAGGCGAATCCTGCCGCTTCTTCCCCGAGCTGGCAGATTAGAAAGCAGGATGCCCCTTAGGATGCTGCCGCGCCCAAGGCCGATGCGGCGAAGAAATCCAAGGCCTCAGTCGGCCAAGGATCTACCCCCGTTGCCGTCGTCGAGCCCTCCCTGGGGGCGAGGTCCCAGGCTTCAAAGGGGAAGGAGGCCGTGATTGCTGTTGAGGAGGTTGAGCCTGTGATCTCCACTGAGGCCCCATCAGGCTCATTGCTTGCCTCGCCTCCGCCTCCTCCTCCTTCTCCTCCTCCTCCTCCTCCGCCGTCCGGTCCATCTTTGGTGTTCCCACGCAGCTTCCTGTGGGATAAAGGGGTGGTCCCGGAGGTGGATATTGCTTTCCTTCCTCCTCGGCATTTCATGGAGAGCCGGCCTATGTCTCCGCTAGCCATGGACGAGATTCATTCGACCCAACAACACTTGTGCTGGTCTATTGGATTTCTTCAAGCCCTGGTTTTGGTGCGGGAGAAGTACGCCAAGGCCGACGCTGATTGCAGAAGGCTGAGGGCGTCCGAGGGGGAGCTAAAGAAGGCGTTGGTCACGGCAGAGGCTAAGGCCAAGTCTTCGGAAGAGCTGGAGAAGGCTTTGGCCACGGTAGAGGCTAAGGCCAAGTCTGCGGAGGAGAAGCGGTACATGGCCCGGGTCAAACGGGACGCTGCCAAGGCCGCGTTGATGGCGGCTGACCAGGAGCTCCAACTGTCTCGGGGCTCAGCTGATAAGTTGGCCGAGGAGTGCTCTCGGGCTCAGAAGAGGTTGTCCGAGAGTCTGGCCGCCGTTAAGGCTCTTCAGCAGCAGTGGGCTTCCCAATTGTTGAGCATGAGGCGACCAAGGCAGCCCTTTCAACGTAGCAGGTGGTGCATCAGGAGGCGTCCGAGGCGTTGCTATAGATGGCCAAGGAGTGTTTTGAGCAGGCTTTGGCTCAGATCCGGTTCTTTAACCCAACATGGAGCTTAATGTTGACGGGTATGATTACCGCGCCTTCGTGGAGGACGAGAATTTGATCCCTTACCAGTCTCCTTCCGCCGAGGGCTCCCATGCTGATGGAGTGGAGGAGGGTGCCGCCGAGGATCAGGGTCCTGAAGCCGGGTCGTCCAGTTAGCTTGGACCTTTGTATTCTTTTCTTTTTGGGCGTTTGTGCCCTTGTTTTTATTGAACAATTCTGGCCTTTGGGTCACTATGTATATATACATTAGACAATGAATGATTTACTTTTTTATCATCCTTCTGCCTTTGTTACAAATTCCAAACTTAGTTTAGATATTTGTTGACCGTAATGAATACAAGTCGTTTTACTCGACCACACTTACGTGTAGGAGGTTGGGGCAGGGTTTTATGTTTGTACCTCAAGGGTCCTTAACTTTAACCACACTACCTCAGTTTGACTTTCACTAGTCGGATTATCGTTAATCGACGTAAGGGCTGAACTACCACATGTTCAACCAAGGCTTCACCTGCCTCTAATCAAACATTTTGACCTGATCAGGGTCGACATGATAGTCCGCTTGCTTAGTCGGGCGAGCGTTGATGCGTCAATTTCGCGAAAGGCCACGTATGACGCCTTCGCCGAGCTCTAACCACTGCCTGTCGGAGTACAACGACCGGTTTTGTACATCTAGATGTTTTTTGTTAGCAGCCGGGTACACGACCTCAGAGCCGTTTTTCATGCCGGGCTTATTGGCCTCAGATTCGAATTTTTGACCGAGCTTTACTGCCTCGGTTTCACGCTTAAGCGAGTGTTTGTGCACATTAGTGAATCTCCTCAGTGGGATCCTTTATTGATAAAAGTAGCCCTAAAGAGCTTTACAAATGATCATAAGTTGATAAAAGCTAAAAAGAACATAGATTTAAAAACTTAAAAGAAAGAGCAAACAGTGGTACGGGTCCGTTGAGCCGAGCCGGGATCTAGCTATGGTAGATCTTTAATTTGTCGGCATTCCAGGTTCTCTTGACCGGCTTCCTTGCCAAGGTCTCGAGAACGTACGTTCCTCCATCAAGCTTCTCTTTGATCCGGTATGGACCTTCCCAATTTGCCGCAAGCTTTCTGTCCCGGGCGTTCTTGTTGCCTATGTCGGCCCGTCGAAGTACTAGGTTTCCCAGGTTAAAGGACCGTGGTCGAACCTTTCGATTGTACTTAGCTGTTAGGAGTTGCTTGGCGGCTAACTCCCTGCAATGCGCCGTGACACGGACTTCGTCGATAAGGTCTAGATTCGTCTTCAAGGCGTCGTCATTGGATGTCTGTCCTTCGTGTCCGGCTCTTATCTTCCTCCATGAAGGCTGTCTGATTTCGAAAGGGATCATTGCTTCACAGCCATAGGTCAGTCGGAACGGGGTTTCCTGGGTTGAAGACTGCACGCTGGTTTTGTAGCCCCATAGTACACTGTAGAGTTGTTCGGTTCAGTTGGTGTCGGCCTGAAGCATGCGTTTCTTTAGCCCGTCCAGGATGATTTTGTTTGCCAACTCGGCCTGGCCGTTGGACTACGGGTGTTCAACTGAGGAGAAATGCTGCTTAATGTCTAAGTCGGACATTAACGCCTGGAATCTATGGTCCGTGAACTGGGTCCCATTATCTGTGACAACTTCAGCAGGTATTCCGAATCGGGAGATGATGTTGTGGTGAAAGAACCTCATTACTCTGGCTGAGGTTATTGTAGCTAGCGGCTCTGCCTCGATCCATTTAGTGAAATAGTCGACGACGACGATGAGCCATCTGCATTGTCCTTGTGCCGGTCTGAATGGTCCGAGGAAGTCCATGCCCCACTTGTAAAAGGGCCAAGGGGCCGGCATGCCTTTCAACTCTGTAGGCGGTGGCCATATGATGTTGGCATGTTTCTGGCAACTATCACACCTCTTGGCTGTTTCCATGGCGTTATGCTTCATGGTTGGCCAATAGTATCCAGCGCGTAATGCCTTTCTAGCAAGAGCCTTGCCCCCATGTGATGGCCGTTGCTTTCTTCGTGCAGTTCAGCCAAAACGTACCGTGCTTCGGACTTACCAAGGCATCGCATTATCGGGCAGTGCAATCCCTTTCTGTAAAGCTGGTCATCGACCATGGTATAGATGGCGGCTTCCTTGATCAACTTTTTTGCTTTGGTAGAGTCAGTCGAGATAATGCCTCTTTTTAAGTAGTCTTCAATCGGCTTCCTCTAATCGGTTATTGCCGAGATAGTCATTACACAGCTGGGCTCGGTCAGGTTCTGCTGGATTATGGTCCTATGACTGTCCGGACCTTTGGTGCTTACGAGTTTAGAGAGGATGTCGGCCCTCGTATTTTCTTCTCGCGGGATGTGGGTGACAACCACTTCATCGAATTCGGCTATGAGCTCCTTGGCCCGGCTCAGGTACTTTGCCAACAGCAGTCCCTTTGCTTGGTAGCTCCCTTCAATTTGGGTGGCCACCAGTTGAGAGTCGATTAAAACTTGACTCGCTGTGCCTCGTTGTCTTTTGCTTGGAGCAATCCGGCCAGGAGGGCTTCGTATTCAGCCTGGTTGTTGGAGGTCGGGAACTTCAACTGGAGGGAATGTTCGGTGGCAACCCCTTGCGGGCTTTCGACGATGACTCCTGCACCGCTGCCCTTTGCATTAGAGGATCCGTCCACAAATACCTTCCAGACTCCGTCGTTCGTTATGGCCGGGGTCAACCCTCGGATGAAGTCGGCCAGGGCCTGTGACTTGATCGCTTGCCGGGCTTCAAACGTGATGTCGAATTCGGACAACTTGATAGCCCAGTTCGTCATTCTTCCAACTAGGTCCGGTTTGTGAAGAATCTGCCGTATCGGCTGGCTGGTGTGGACCACTATCCGGTGTCCTTGAAAGTATGGCCGGAGTCATCTCGCCGCGGTTAGTAGGGCGAAGGCCACTTTCTCCAGTTTCTGATACCGGAGTTCGGAACTCTATAGGGCTTTGCTTATGAAGTAGATGGGTGTCTGTCCGGCCTCGGTTTCTCTTACCAAGGCAGCACTTACGGCTTCATCGCCGATTGACAGGTATAGGAATAAGGTCTCCCCTTGTTCCGGCTTTGTGAGTACCGGAGGGGTTGCCAAGCATCGCTTGATTTCTTCGAAGGCCGCGTCGCAGTCCGGATTCCAGCCCCCATGAGTTTCCTTCTTTAGAAATTTAAAGAAAGGCAGGGCTTTCTCCGCCGACTTGGACAGAAACCTTGTTAGGGCAGCCAGGCGGCTCGTTAATTGCTGAACCTCCTTCTTGGTCCTCGGGGGTTGCATTTCCAGAACGGCCTTGCACTTGTCTAGGTTGGCCTCAATCCCTTGGTTGGTCAGCATAAAGCCCAAGAATTTTCCACCCGGAACTCCAAAAACACTTTTGGCCAGGTTCAACCTGATTTGATGTCTTCTTAATTTTTCAAACGTCTGTTCTAGGTCCTGGATGTGATCTTCTGGTAGCTTCGACTTCACGATCATGTCATCTATGTAGACTTCTATGTTGCGGTCGATCTGGTCTTCGAAAACCCGGTTCATCATCCGTTGATAGGTGGCCCCGACATTCTTCAACCCAAAAGGCATGACGTTGTAGCAGTAGTTTGCCTTGTCCGTTATGAACATAGTCTTTTCCTGGTCGTCCGGATGCATGGCGATCTGATTATATCCGGAGTAGGCGTCCATGAAGGAAAGCAGCTGGTACCCGGCCGAGTTGTCGACCAGCTGATCAATGTTTGGCATCGGGTAGGAGTTCTTCGGGCATGCCTTGTTCAGATTTGTGTAGTCGACGCATACTCTCCATTTGCCACTTGGTTTGAGTACCATGACCATATTCGAAAGCCAAGTCGTATATTGTACTTCCCGAATGAATCTGGCTGCAAGGAGCTCTTCCACATGGCTCTCGAGGGCCTTCTGTCTGTTATCGGCAATGTTCCTCTTCTTTTGTGTAATCGGCCTCAATCCCAGCCAAATGCCGAGTTTGTGGCAGCAGAAGTGTGGGTCGATCCCAGGTATTTCGGCCGAGGTCCAAGCAAAGACATCTTGATTTTGTCTTAAGAACTGGACCATTTGCGCTTTTAAGTCTTCGTTCAAATCCCTGCTGATTTTAGTAGTCTTGGAGGGATCCGTTCCCAGAATTACTTCCTCAAGTTCCCCTTCCGGCTCGGGTCTTGGGTTTTCTGGCTCTCGGAGATCGAGTTCCACCATGTTAATTGGTTGCAGGGGGTGTCTGTCCACATCCTCCTCGGCAATGGCTTCATTATGTCCTAGCCGAGGTGGGGACGAGGGTCCTCCATCCTCAACCCGGAGGGCCTAGAAGTAACATTGTCGTGATTCTCTCTGGTCTCCGGAAACTTCGACCAACTAGTTTTTGTCGTTGATCATCTTCAATTTCTGATGCTTGGTGGACACCAGCATATCCCAAGCGTGTATGGTCGGTCTACCCAGGATGATGTTGCAGGGAGAGCGAAAGTCGGCTACCACGAACCTTACGCGTTTTGACTTGAACGCCTCCTTTGTTCCGAGGGTCAATCTGAGGTTGATGTAACCCTTTGGGAAAGAGCGCTCTTCGTTAAACCCGATCAACATGGTCTTGCACGGCTTTAGATCTTCCGTGTCGAGGTGCATCCTTTTATAGGCATCCCAGCTTATGATATCGGCCGAGCTCCCTGCGTCCACAAAAATTCTTTTGACGCGACAGTTTACCAGGGTTCTGGTGATCACCAGTTCATCCTGGTGGCCGGGAATGACGTCCTTTAGCTCTTCATGGTGAAGGTCAAAGGGGGCGGCCTCGGCTTCGCTGGATCGTCCTTGAACTTGGGGAGGTTCCTCACGGTCAGGATTTCTCAAAGGTATTTCTTTCGCTGGCTTTCTGTGTCTCCACCTCCACCAAATCCTCCGCTGATGACGTTGCACTGGAATTCAACGTCAGGAAATTCGTCGTCAGAGCCGGTTTTCCGCTTCTTGTCGGGCTTTCGTGTGTCCTTGAACGGACTTCTGCTGCGGCCGCCATAGTTGCGCTTGTCGTTCGTTCTCCCCTGGGCCTTAATCATATACTGACACAATTTCTCGTCCCTCACGAATTTCTCAATGGCGTTGTGGAGGTCATAGTACCTGTCAGTGGTATGTCCGGGGCAATCGTGGAATGTACAAAACTTTGAGCGGTCCGTGTTGGAGCGTCCTCTAAGCGGCCTCAGCTTGTCGACCTTCTTCATCTTGGCCTGAGCCACCTCTTTCCATAACTGAGACTGAGAGACATTCAACGAGGTATAAGTGTCGTATTTTGCTTTGTTGTCAATTCAGTCGGGCTTTGGCCGGCTATCTCTGTTCCGCCTTCGGGACTCGGCCTTCTGTCTGCTTGACCGTTCTCCCGAGTCAGGCGAAGCATTTCTCGTCCGCTCGGGTTCGTCAGCGTTGGCAGCCTCCATTTGCTCCACATCCAAGTACTTCTTCGCCTGGGTGTAGAATTCGGTCAATGTGTAGACCCGGTTTTTGCATAGGTTCCGGGCCAGGCGCGACGATAGATCTAGCCCATTAACCAGGCAGTGTACATGGACATCCTCGGATAGCGATCGCACTTGCATCGCCACGTCTCGGAAACGGTCCAGGTACTTCTGCAGTGCCTCCCCTTTCTTCTGTCTCACCTTACTTAGGGTGAATTGGGATTTCGGCTGCTTCTTACTAGTGGCGAAATGCAACTCAAACTTACGTCCGAGGTCTTCAAAGCTTCGGATGGAATTATCAGGGAGTGAACTCAACCATTTATGCAACAGCCCGGTCAAAGTGGCCACGAAGAGGCGCTCGATGACTGGGCCATCGATTGACCGGACCCACATGAGTTTTTCGAAAATCTCCAGGTGGTTGCGTGGATCCTGAGTTCCGTCGTATTTTGGGAGGTCAGCTAAGTCAAAATTCTTTGGATAAGGAGCCGTCGCCGCTGCTCTCGAGAATAGGGATCTTCCGGATCCCGTCAGGTACTTCATTCGATATTCCCAGGGAGATCCATGGCGAGGTGACCCGTGGCAGGGTGAACCATGTGTCCGGCGAGTTCCGTCTACTACCCGGTGTTCTTCGGGGTCTCGGTCTTCCCTTCTATCTCGGCCGTTGCGGTCCGTGTCACCATCTCGGCCTCCCATGTTATCACGGTTTTCTGGAGGCGCTGGGTGGCCTCGTTCTCCCGTCCGATCTGTTGGTGTTTCCGCGCTTGGTTCTCGGTCCTGGGCTACTGGACAAGCTGCTACTGTCCGCGATAGCCCTTTCTCTTTGTGTACGGGGCTCTCTTCAGTTTTCCTGTTGGTGATGACACTGGAGCTCCTCCCTTATCATTTGTGCAAAGGTTTGGAAATCCGCTTGTCGTTGCAAGTGATCCCGCTTCTCCTTGTCTTCGAACCTCTGAAGCAGTGATTCCTGCGTCCTCCAAAGAATGCGGACGTCGGCTTCTATCGCCAGAGCGTCCTGAGTCGGGACCTCCCTGTGTGCCTCCAACAGTGGTTGATCATCTGCGGGAGGGGAGGTCGCTGTGTCGGTAACATGACCCTCTAGGGTGTTCTCTCATTGTGGTTGAGCTTCTGGCTGGCTTGGCTCGGCTTGAGTTTGGTCTGGTAGGGGGGCCTCTGTCAGCCTGTGATGGTGGATTTCTGCTGTGGCTCCTAGTGTTCGCCATTAGTGGTCACGGGGATAAAAGTTTATGGATCCCCACGGTCGGCGCCAATGTTCTGTTCTGATAACAAGATGAATTGGACTTGACTAGGTGTCAAGCCCAGAGCCTACGTACCCTTTGAAGGGATCAAAGTCCACGTAGTTCGAGTTAAACTTGTAAGCGTGAGGCCAGGGGGTGGTGTGTGTGCTCTGTGTGACTGAATGTAAAGTGAGCATAAGTTAGAACGTGTACACCTGGTTGGCCTTCCTCTGTGTTTATAGAGGTGTCCGAGATGGATATCCCGGCTCGGTGAGATACCCGGGGTGAGCAAGATCCGGGCCCGAGATATTAGGGGCGAGTATCCCGGGATGCCGGTTAGGATAGATTTTGTCTTGTTGGGATCCTGCCGATATATCAGCTATGCTTATATCGGCTATACTTCCTAATTCAGTTGGGTCATAGCGTGGATCTAGGCCGTTGGGCCAGTCCGTAACAAATATAAATAATAACAATAATGATAAGTCGTCTGCTTATATATATATATATATATATTCAGCTCTATATCTAGAAGAAAAGTTATATGAATATCTGCAAAGTGAGAAAGAAAGTCGTGTGTATTTTGTTCAGCGAATGCAACAAGTCAATGGGAGTTTAGATATATTGAGAATCTAATTGTATTGCATACTTCTTAAAAGCGGCGTAAAACTCAAAAGTCCAAGATTATATATAATTATATACTTCTTAAAAAAAATATAATTTTATAATTATATATAATTATAAATAATAATTTTAATTAATAATTATGAAAATTAAAATATTCAAAATTTATTATAAATCTTAGAATAGAAGACTAATAATTAGTAAATTAATTAATTAATTGATTTATTATAAACATAAAATAGGTGACTAATTATTTAACTAATTAATTAAGTATTCTTTAACTAAGCTGATCCCAACTAAGCTTATCCTATTTATCTTAGGGTAAAATAATATACAACATATTTCAAAAAATATTTTTAAGATAGGTGATTACTATTCTCTAACTAATTAATTATTCTCTAACTAAGCTTATCCTATCTATCTTAAGATAAAATAATATACAACATATTTCAAAAAAATAGTTAGAGAATAATTAATTAATTAGTTAGAGAATATTAGTCACCTATCTTAAAAATATTTTTTGAAATATGTTGTATATTATTTTACCCTAAGATAAATAGGATAAACTTAGTTAGAGAATACTTAATTAATTAGTTAAATAATTAATCACCTATCTTATGGTCTATAATAAATTAATTAATTAATTAATTTACTAATTATTAGTCTTCTATCCTAAGATTTATAATAAATTTTGAATATTTTAATTTTCATAATTATTAATTAAAAGTATTATTTATAATTATACATAATTATTATTTATAATTTTAAATATAATTGTAAAATTATATTTTAAAAAAAAAAAATTTGACGCCAGGCGTCAAATTGATGCTGGGCGTCAATTATTGGGGTCAATTAAATTGACCCCAATGGATTGGTGGCATGAACAAATTCCGCCACTCTGCAATTTGCAGAGTAGTACCTGTAGACTGACGTCATTTGTGGCGTGGGTCAACTGGTGCCATTGACTGCATTAGATTGTTAAATAATTTTCCAACTGCTCCAATCCGGTAATTTTTTTAAAAGAAAAAATCTTATTTTGGTTTTTAAAAAAAACCAGTTTAAAAACGTAGCAATGTTGTTCTTCTGTTAACTGCCCTAACGGTCAACTAACGATCAATGTTAGGTTTTTAATGGAGGGGCAACATTGCTACATTTTTAGACTTTAGGGGTAACATTGCTCCAAAAAAATAGCAATTTTACCCCTGAAGTTTAAAAACGTAACAATGTTGCCCCTCTATTAAAAACCCTAACGGTCAATTAACAGTACCATTAGGGTTGTTAACGGAGGGACAACATTGCTATGTTTTTAAACTTCAGAGGCAACATTGCTACGCAGAAAACTTTAGGGGCAAAATTGCTACTGGACATATACTTTAGGAGTAAAATTGATACTTAACCCTTATTTTTTAAAATAGGTATTTATGAGCCATTTTTTCTTTTATTTTCGTACGAAATTGCAAAAGTGAATTTACTATTTTTTTTCCTTAGATGGATCAAGAAGGAGGAAGATTTCAACAAATGCAAACCTAAATTAAGTAAGTAATAGTCTCTTACATTTGTTTGTGTTATTGGTTGATCTTGGATTAATCTTCTTATGCTCCTTGTAGATTTTAAGATCTTAAATTTGAAAGGAGATCTGCCCAAAACTTTATAATATGGATTAAAAAGGTGTATTAAGATTAAAAGTGAAGTTAGAAGCCATTGGGAGCATAAAATTACAAGATTGGCCAAAAACTCTAAAACTGCTTTGGCGGTTGTTGCGTGGCAGTGAACTTGTGGATAACATCTGAATAAGTAAATGATGTCCAATGGTTTCAAAAATTTTCTAAAATGTTTTTTTTTTTTTAGTATCAGTCAGTATCCTAAAGTATTCTTTTAGTACCATATAAATACCTTAAAGTATTTTTTTTAAGATTCTAAAATAATTTTTATAAATGATGAACTAGTTTTTTTAGTAACATTTAGTATCCACAAGTATGATAATGATCTGTAAATAATTTTAAAAGCAGATTTTTGGCCCTTGTAAGCCTTAGATCTAACCCATCTATGACCTTTTTTTAATGGAAAAAACAAAAATAGGATAACGGTTCTTACCGGTACTTTTTCGGTTTATTGTCATTGCCCCAATCACAAATCACACGTTTCAAATTTAAATCGTACAAGAAAAGCTGTAGGGAAAAGCATCCACCATTGTTCCACCTTCAGTTCATTTTATCTTTGGAGTGACTAAATATATTAATTAATGTTATGAATATATTATGTAGATAACTATTATGGGCATTAAGGTTCCCATTACTGTTATGGTGGGGAGTGAGTAGTCGCCCACTACATTCATGGTAGTGAGTGGGTATAAGCTACATAAAACTTTCCTACGCTCCAACCATTATAAATAGTCCCCTACCCCCTCACAAATATACGCCGAATAAACTGAATGAGAATCTCTCACTCTTGAATCTCTTTTGCTCTTGTCTTCTATCTTTTACTTCTTGGCTTTTTCCCAATTTGCCCCTTATTAAATAACTAATTATCATTTTGCCTCTGTTTCCAAACTATTTTCCAATGTGCCCCTGTTTAGTCGACTAACCTCTCATGTAGTTGACTAAAACGCGGGGTCATATTTTTTTTTTAATATCCCCGTGATTTAGTCGACTAAGCCACAATACGTAGTCGACTAAATCACGATAGGGTGTTTTTTAAAAATCCCAATCGTGTCATTTTGAACCATAATCAGCTACAAAACCTCCCCAAACCTCTCCCCTTCTTTTTTTCTTTTTTCACCAAATCCTTGCTGAATCCGTTGGTGGATAGCGAAGGAAACTTCATTCTAGCATCATTTGCGTCGATTTTGGTATGTTCTCATCTCCATTTCGAATTTCCGTTGTTGTTCTTTCGTTTATGCAAACGCCCATCTCCCTAGAAGGTAAACAAATTAATTAAAAGTAAAAATGAGTTTTATATTTAAAATCAAAGTTCACCCAAGATCAGTGAGGATCGAGGACATGATTAAGAATCCTAACATAATGAAGTACACCAAAAAAGAAATGCACCTCTAAGTTGATTTGAAATCTTTAATAATAAAAAATGTTTATAGTTTAAATATTATGATTCATAGGTTAATAAAGAAGACATTTTCAGGTTAAAACTTATATGAATGCTTGAAAATTTGTTTGACTTAAATATACTTAGGGACATAAAAAATGACCCTAGACCCTAAACCCCTCATGTGCTTCTAATTTTTTCAATTTTTAAAGTCATATATATATATATATATATATATATATATATATATATATATATATATATATATATATACTATAAATAGACATTCGAACGTACAAGCATAAATCATTTTCTATTTTTATGAAAATATAATTTTGTTCAAATATTACAAGTGATAGGTTAAATTTATTACAAGTAGCCCCCTAAATTATTATCCATTGTTATTACTCCCTCCCGTTCTTAATATAAGTAACGTATGAATGCTTGCCGTAAGTTGAGTTACCTCAAGAAGTTGTTGTTGATGAGTTTGAAAATGAAGACATTATTAGGGATTTTCATATCTATTTTAAATCAGTATCTTAACTAATCAATTTGATATTTTGAATGTAATCAATATAAATTTTTGAAAAATATTTCTTCATATTCAGGTTTAAGAAACCATAAAATTAATTTTTTTTATTAAGATTTTATATTGGGGATTTTTCTGTTAGGATTCTTAGTCATGTCCTCGATCCTCACTGATCTTGGGTGAACTTTGATTTTAAATATAAAACTCATTTTTACTTTTAATTAATTTGTCTACCTTCTAGGGAAATGGGGGTTCGCATAAACGAAAGAACAACAATGGAAATTCGAAATGGAGATGATAACATACCGAAATCGACGCAAATGATGTTAGAAAGAAGTTTTCTTCGCTATCCACCAACGGATTCAGCAAGGATTTGGTGAACAAAACAGGGGGAGAGGTTTGGGGAGGTTTTGTAGTCGATTAGGGTTCCAAATGCCGCGATTGGGGTTTTTAAAAACCCCCGTTGCGATTTAGTCAACTAAGCACTATGACTTAGTTGACTAAATCACAGGGATATTTAAAAAAAAAATATGACCCCGCGGTTTAGTCGACATAAGGGGTTAGTCGACTAAACAGGGGCACATTGGGAAATAGTTTGGAAACAGGGGCAAAACGGTAATTAGTTATTTAATAAGGGGCAAATTGGGAAAAAAAATCTTTACTTCTTCTAGATCTTTATTTTTATAACACGTTATCAGCAGGAGAGGTCTAACGAAGGTATGATTTTTTTAATGATTTCATCTACTTTCTTTAAGGATATACGTTTATTTATCCAAGTTTTTTTTTAATTATTTATATTGTTATTATAGTATGGCCAGAAGTCATACGCCTTTGATTTCTTATTATGAAGTTATATGACCAGAAGTCATATTTCTTTAATTCTTATTTTAATATTATATGGCCAGAAGTCATACCCTTTGATTTCTTATTATGAAATTATATGACCAAAAGCAGTGGCGAAACCAGGATTTTTAATTACGGGGGGCGAAAATAAAAAATACAGGTGAGGAAGATAGACCTTATTTTTGTATGGATAAATATACGCAGAGTTCAGTTCAACGTATTTGTATTTCATGATGCCAGCAGGACCACCACTGAAACCATATAATGTGCTTCCTTTTGTGCGTTCTTGCAGGTAATCTTAAAATAGAAAATTAAGAAAATTATACAAATTAAGTTCCACATAGGTATTTCCTGATTCTTTCCCAATAGTCGCCCTTTTTCATTTTTTTCCTACAAAACAACTCATCTTCCTTAAAGTCATCTTCCCTCATCCCTTAAAATTTTCCCTTCCCTTCCTTTCTCTCTTTTAAATTCTTTTCCCTCATCAAATCCTCCTCATACTAAACGGGCCATAAGAGAAATGTGATGCACACGTATACACGTCTCCATATATAGAGAATTAAAACTACAAGTATAGGGTACGAGTTGCTTACAATGAGGAACTTGAATTAGCAGAGACATCATAATAAATTAAATGAGATGAACTAGTAATTAACTAGAGAGATCTGACTATGGAAATTGGAAAGCAACGCAAAGATATGTGTGAAGCCCATCAAGTAGCCATCAAATCAAAAAGACGGGAGGGCCCAGAACACACACATACGCTCTACCCACCATCTACTCCTCGTTCTGTTTCTCCAGCTCAATCCTCCACTACACGTTTCTAACAGAGGTGCATATAAGTTCGTCCGATGCCATATATATAATTTCTTAAAAAAAATTTAGGGGGGGCGGGGGCCACTCCTAGCCCCCCCTAATTCCGCCCTTGACCAAAAGTCATATTTTTTAATTCTTATTTTAATATTATATGGCTAAAAGTCATACCATTTGATTTCTTATTATGAAATTATATGACCAAAAGTCATATTTCATTAATCCTTATTTTAATATTATATGGCCAGAAGCCATACCTTTTGATTTCTGATTATGAAATTATATGACCAAAAATCATATTTCTTTAATTCTTATTTTAATATTATATGGCCAGAAGCCATACCCTTTGATTTTTTATTATGAAATTATATAACCAGAAGTCATATTTCTTTAATTCTTATTTTAATATTACATGGTCAGAAGCCATACAATTTTGATATTTTTTTTTTTTTGCTCCGATATACAATTTTGATATTATATAGCCATAAGTCATATAAATTTCAACTTCTATTTTATGGCTGGAAGCCATAATATTCAACTTTTGTTTATCCTGAAGATAAATGACCCGAAGACATAAAATTTTGATATTATATGGCTAGAAGTCATATAGCTTTTATTTTCTATCTTATTATATGGCTGGAAGTCATAATGTTCAACTTTTATTTATCATTAAGATAAATGGCCTAAAGCCATACAATTTTAATTTTGTTGCAATACTTTATGAATTATTTTTGTGACTTTCCTATTATTATCATTAATGTTTCATAATATTTGTTTTTCAAGATAAACGGCATATGGATTTCATGTCTCATGTTTATCCTAAAGATAAACGGAGATAAGTTATATAGATTTAATTTCTTATGAAAAAACAAATTGGCTTGAAGTCAAGAGGTACAAAATAGCTAGAAGCTATATTCATTTGATTCCCTATTATATGATCTGAAGTCATATACTTTTTTTATTTTATTGGATGGCTAAAAACAGATATTTAATTTTTATCTATCCTGAAGATATAAGGTCAGAAGTCATATAATTCTAAATTCTCATAATTGGCCCGAAGCCATGAGACTAATTAGACTAAAGCTATGAGAATTAATTAACCTGAAGCCATTAAAACTAAATGGCCTGAAGCCATAAATTTTTAATTGTGTAATTTATGGATTATTTGTTGTCTTTATAAATTTATTATTCATGTTATTATATTGTGTGTTATATCTCATAAATTTCTTTTTATAATGAAATTTAAATTTGTGTTTCATAAAGCATCAAAATTGTATATTTGGCCTTATAAGACCCTCTTGTTCTTTAGAACAAATGAAAGGAGTTGTTTTACCACCAGAAGATAGTTGTTTCTCTAAAAGCTCATTATAAATGGGTATATTCAATTTACTCCTGTAGTAGCAAAATTGTGAAAAAGATTTTAAGAAATATGTTGAATTAATTTCTTGATCTTATATGGCCAAACAAAACAATGCATTTTTGTTATAAATATCATGAATTAAGGCTCGACTCCATTCCTAGAAGTGAATGAAGTAACAAATGAATCTATTTATGGCCGTGGATATAAGAGGGAACATGTCTATAGTCTTGAGTATGATCAAGATTGTAATCATATTGGTTCAAATTCCCACTTGAAGTGGAGAAATGTTATTGATAAGAGCCACAAAAGGGAAACTATTGGGCATAATAAATATACTGAAAATTCATCATATCACTATGATACATATTATTTTAATACATCATGACATGATTTTATATGACTATGAAAAATATTTTATGGTTTATACGGCTTTGAGATCTGATACAGCATCTTCAAATATATCAAAAATGCATTTCACACAATGTTACTATTTATACAGTAATTTACTATTTGCACAATAACAATAGCATGTGATTGCACAGTGATACATAAGCATTTACATAGTATTACAATTTATGAAATATTTAGTCCTTCGGTTTTCTATACCCACGAAAGAGGTATAGAAGCTTGTTCACACGCATGAATGAAGAGTGTATAAGAGAGTGGCTTTGGATTGTTATAAATATTGAGGCCTTGAAGGCTGTTTCAAATATTGTATGATACAATAAATTTTAGTAGCTTTGGAAAAGTATTGTCCAGAAGACAATAACTTGCAGAGATTTATGTCGTAATAAATGTTGTAAATAAGTATAAAGGCTAATAGTCCTGAAGACTAATTAGCATATTTTGCCCAACTTTGTAAGAGAGGCTAATGTCTAGACTATATATATGACACTATAAATTTGACAAAAGGCTCTGGAAGAACTAATATTTTGTTACCTGAAGCTCATATAAAAGAAACTTATTGAGTTTTAAAGATATCTACAAAAATAGATATCATATAAAAAAAACATATGCTATTATAAACCAGAAGTTTACACATAACAATACAAATTGGAAGTTTGTTGTAAACTAAAAGTATACAAATAATAATGCAAGAGATTGTAATTGTAAACCAAAAGGTTACAAATATAGCAAATCAAATGTTTGCTAATATTGCCAATGAGATATTGAAGAGGTAATGAGCTGCAGAGAAATATATCCATATTCATTTTGAAACTATAGCCTAAGAGAAATAAATAAGCCCAAAAGGTAATATGCTGCTTACTTGTTATTGTTATTTAAATTTATTGTGATCACATATCGTAAATCTGTTGCCAAGAGAATTTTCTGCTGAAAAAATTTTACTGTGTGATTCTAAGTTATTTTGATTATGACTATTTTCATATGTGGTTGACTATATATTTTACATATAAGTAAATTGAAGTATATTATTAATGAGATTATCTAGTGATGTAATATTATATGATAGTTTCTGAAGAACTAACATAGATTTTCTTTTTAAGCTTTAAAAGGTTTGAAAGTAATTTTGAAATACAGATATAAAGAAAGTATGACTCACACTTGAGGGGGAGATTGTTAGAATAACAGTGTGAGCTAATTTTTGAAAAGTTATATACTTCTCACACAAAATTTAAAAAATCTCCAAAAAATGGATGTCAAATTATGATTTAAATCATAATTTTATGGAAATTGAAAAGTTTATGATTGGTTGAGATATATGTTACAGTAAACCAGAAGTTTACTGATTCAAACAAATTCCCTGTTGGCATGACTTGTTTGATCATCCAAGTTACATATGTAATAAGATTATGTATTGACATACATTGAAAAACTAGAAGATTCTTCATAAATAACCAACATATTGTTTATGAATTATGTGCTGCTTGTTCTCATTGATCATGATGGATATCAATATTTATGGAAATATATCAAATAGTATTATATGGGCCCATTGAAATAGCATGTAAACCATATAAATTTGAAAGATGCATCTACAAGATGGTTACATGTGAGACTATTAGTTTGCAACCTGAAGTTTGTAAGAATGTTTATAACCTGAAATTTGCAATAATATTTGCAACCTGAAGTTTGAAATAATGTTTGAATAAATTAAAGTGCGCTATTTCTAGATTATACGATCCAAGAATCATGTATTAAAGCATTCATAAATAGCTAGATCAATGCTTATGAGAATAAAATTTCTATGTTAGTTTATTTGATCTTATATATTGCAACATTTCTATAAGCCAACAAAATTCTCCCTATATAATTGGCTTTTGGTCAGGAGCTAGAAACATCCCATCTTAAAAGGTTTGAATGTGCACGACAATGCACATAGATGGATAAATGTTGTGTAAGGACCTCTTTCTTCTTGTTTGTCTCTAAATGAAACAAAATGATATTTCTAAAGGAAACAAATGGATTAAGAAGACTTATACTGAATGATTAGTCAATTGTTATTTGACATTATTTTCTCAACATTAGGGGGAGAAAATAAGCAGTTGGGTAAATAAATTAGCTAGAATGAATTATTATTGGCTCATTTTGATCCTAGGACAAAATAATGTGAACCAGAAGTTCAAAAGATAATTAATTTACAGAACTGAGCTAATCGAATGCTAGAAGCATTTACTGACCCAAAAAAAGTGACAAAGTCACATATCCCAGCTGCTAATGCTCCTATTGATGTCTCTGAAGGATAACTTATTATAAATGAATTTAAAGTATGCCTGAAGCGTGGTAGCCCATCGGTTCCAAAGATAAAAATCCTCGAAAAGGAAAAGGAGCTAAGTATATAGATGATCAAGTAGAGGATAATCAAGAAAAGTTAGTAGCTCCAGAAGAACCATCTCCTGAAGAGTTATTATCTCTAGTAGAGATATCTCTAGAAGATAATGTTGTAGTCCCAAAAGAGACCCAAGTACCTGAAATATGTAAAAATTATGAGATCTTAAGAAATTATGTTATGAGTAGAATCTGATGGGATTAAAAGGAAGGCAACGTTGACGACATCTTTGCTTATAATGTAGCATATGATGTAATGAATGAAAATGATGATCATGAGCCATAATCTATTAGTGAGTGCCAGAAGCACAAGTCCCTAAAGGACATAAGGTGCCAAGAAGCACATGTCCCTGAAGGACTTAAGGTGCCAGAAGCACATGTCACTGAAGGACTTAAGGTGCTAGAAGCACATGTCCCTGAAGGACTTAATGTGCCAGAAGCACAAGTCCTTGAAGGACTCAAGATATCAGAATCATTTAATTCAAGTTCTCAAGAACAATACTCAATTAAGTTAAATAAGCCTCTGTATGACTTGAAGCAATCAGAGTGCATTTGATATAATCGTTTCAAGAAATATCTGTGAAAAGAAGAGTATAGAAATGATTCAATATGCTCATACATTTTTGTGAAAAGATCTAGAAATGAATTTGTTATGATTGATGTTTATGTTGATGATATCAATATAACTAGAACTCCTGAAGAGCTTCAAAAAACAATTAATTGTTTGAAGAACTACTTAGTCCAGAAGTACCATATTTTAGTGATATTGGAGTGTTGAGATCTGTACACACAGCGGATTTAAAAATTTTACGAATCTCATCCTAAGAATCACTCAAGAACATTTAAATCAAGGTTAAGGAACCGAATATTACCTATAGTGAACTCGTTTGCGTCTCGTTCTCTTTGAACTGGTGGGCTACCTTCTCGGTGAGTAGAAGCCGACTCTAAGAATCGCCCTCCTCTACCGGTATCCACACGAATAATCTCTGAACACAGACGTGGCAGCATGCTAGCGCCTCGAACTGTGTGTCTCTCTCTTTTTCGCTCTAGGGTTTCTCGCGACTTTCTAATACGCTCGACAAAAGTCCCGTTCGTTTTTCTAAACCCGATCGGCATATTATATGCAAAATTAATCGTCATTAATTTTGAAATTTGAATTTTAAATCTGGATTATAAATATATTAATTAAATCTATCTGATAGATCTAATCTAATGTATTTATTTAATCCGAATTAAAAGTCAGATCTGAAATTTGAATTTTGAATTTGGATTAATAAATATATTAATGAAATCTATCTGATAGATCTAATCTAATGTATTTATTTAATTCAAATTAAAAGCCTTTAGATTTAATTTATCACTATAAATTAAATTCGAGAAATGATATCTATCTATTTAATTAAATCTGAGATACTATATCTCAATTTAAATTAAATAGATAATGATATCTTTATTCGAAAATTAAATGAGATACAATATCTCTATTTGTTTTAAATATTTAATTTATCAAATAAATTAAATACAAAAACAAATATTATATAATAATATTATAATCTCTATTAAATAATATTATTATATTATTTTCGAATTTAATAATATATATATATATATATATATATATATATATATATATATATATATTCACCCCATATTAAATTCAATATTCATTAAATCTTAAATTAATCTAAGATTCAATGAATCTGGACATATTTGCTCGTGTTGGGTTATTCGTGTGTGCGACCCTATAGGCCCACATGAGATTGACAGTGGGCCAATACTGTACCAGCCCATAAGTCACAAGCAGCCTCTAGCAAGACATTGTGACTACCCAATTCACATGGGGATCGATGACATGATATAACCTATCGTACAACCATGTCACGTCCCTTTTGTCACGCGATAATTTAGTCAAGGATGAGGCATGGATAATGTTAATTTCCTGTTCTTGACCATTACTTTCTCGATTCTCGAGTAGTCCAATAAATGAAATGGAAACTCCTTTTCATCATAGTATGGCCATACATTTCTTAGACTCACTCATCGAGGGGCCCAGTATTATCTCTCTACAAATGTGAGGGACAAATTTCATCTTAACCATTCACTTTTTTCTGCATGAAAACCACTGATCCCGATCCAAGCCTTTATCATCATCGGTCAAAGGTGACTTTTGACTAGGTCAAAAACCAGTAACTCATCATGTAGGAATCCATGATGATCTTAGGTCATAGGGCATTGTGATGCGGTTATACATGAGATAAGCTTATGACTAAATCCATGCAGCTTTCTCATAGTGGATCGGTCCAGCACCTTGTACTCTTACAAGTGCCCATGACTTTGATTCGTATTTCCATACCTTGTCAAAGTCATACTGGTTTTATCTTATCTTTGCTCTCGCGTAGATGACTGACCAGGGACATTTAGGATAATCTATAAGATATATCCAAGGATGCAGTTATTAATACAAACATGCAAACGCAAATGATAACTAAAAGAGAATACTTTAAATAACAAAGTATCTAAAGTACAATGACTTGCCCTTAGGGCATAATTTCCAACATGGAGCACTGATGTATCTTGCTTATTAGTAAAATAGTTATTCACTAATACGAGGACATTGGAAGTAATGTTGTCATCAGGGGGAGTAATTCTGATGTTGTCAAAAAGGGAAGTCGATACACGCTGTACTCTTTTTCCCTTGTCTAGGTTTTATCCCACTAGGTTTTCTTGGAAAAGTTTTTAATGAGGTAGCATTGGAAAGTGTATCATTGGATGATGTACTCTTTTCTTTGGTTAGGTTTTTATCCCACTGGGTTTTTCCTAATTAAAGTTTTTAATAAGGCACATTCATAATGGACATTCAATGGGGAGTGTTATGAATATATTATGTGGATGACCATTATGGGCATTAAGGTTCTCACTACTGTTATGGTGGGGAGTGGGTAGTCACCTACTACATTCATGGTGATGAGTGGATAGAAGTTGCATAAAACTTTCCTACGCTCCAACCATTATAAATAGTCTCCTACCCCCTCACAAATGTACGCCGAACAAACTGAATGAGAATCTCTGTCTCTTGAATCTCTCTTGCTCTTGTCTTCTATCTTTTACTTCTTCTATATCTTTATTTTTATAACAATTAAATTATTTTAACGTATTTATATTTGTTATTTTTCTCTAAATTAATTTATCTAACTTATAAAATGATATATAATTTAATGATATACATTATAAAATATGGTTAACTAACTTAATCAACTTATTTAGCTTCATTAACATCCTAAAAAGAATTAACTAGCATTTTTATTTCAAACGAGAGAGTGTTATCCTATTTTCAACAGTAATTAATTAATACAGAGCAGTGTTTAATGGGAATGATCTGTTGGCAAAATAAATAAATAAATGGGTAATGATCTATTTATTGGACCAGCATGTGGCAACATTTTTGTTGAATGATCAAATTGGAAATTTCTTCTGACATCTTAGCCTATAAATACCAACGCTTTTCATCATCATTCTTAACCACTCCTTCTTCTTCAACAATGGCTTCTCCATTTCTCTTCCCCTTAACCCAATCCACTGTAATGCCAGACCCTTCCTCTTTCTTCTCCCCTGACCTCCTCTCTTCTCCTCTTCCCACAAACTCCTTCTTCCAGAACTTCGTCCTCAACAATGGCGACCAACACGAATACTTCCACCCGTACCTCGTTAAATCCGCTAACTCCTCTCTTTCTCTCTCTTACCCTCTCATGTTCTTCTCCTCCGCCCTCCTGTACCAAGTCTTCGTCCCCGACCTCACCATCTCCTCCAAATCCAGTTCCTCTAACAAATCACATGCCGTCTCTTCCTTTAGTGATCTCAGTGTCACTCTCGAGCTTCCCTCTTCCAATCTCCGATTCTTCCTCGTTAAAGGAAGCCCCTTTATCACCACCGAGGTCACACGGAGGACCTCAGTTTCTCTCTCCACCGTCCACCGCATTTTGTCGCTCTCCTCCAGCGATTCTCTCACGAAACACACCATTAGGCTTGATAACAACCAGACTTGGTTCATCTATGCTTCTTCGCCGGTTCATTTGAGGCGCACATCGTCGTCGGAGATTACCTCCGATGACGGGTTTTCCGGGATCATTCGGATTGCGGCGTTGCCGGATTTGGAGAATCCGAACTCCGAGGAAACTTTGGATCGATTCAGTTCCTGTTACCCTGTCTCCGGTGACGCTGCTCTGAAGAAACCCTATCGTGTTGGGTATGAATTTCAGAAGAAGGGATCTGGAGATTTGCTTATGCTCGCTCACCCACTTCATCTCAAGCTTCTTTCTAAAACAGAAAGCGATTGTACCATTCTTCAAGATTTCAAGTACAGAAGCATCGACGGCGACCTCGTCGGAGTCGTTGGAGCTTCATGGGTTATGAAAATAAACCCAATTCCTATATCATGGCATTCCACCAAAGGAATCAAACCAGATTCGTATAAAGAAATTATCTCAGCTCTAATTAAAGACGTGAAGGGTCTGAATTCATCAATCATTACAACCAATTCGTCTTATTTCTTCGGGAAGCACGTCGCCAGAGCTGCTAGACTGGCACTCATAGCAGAGGAAGTTTCTTATCCTCAAGTAATTCCAAAAATCAAGAACTTCCTGAAGCAATCCATAGAGCCATGGTTGTACGGAACTTTCAAAGTAAATGGTTTCCTCTACGAGAAAGAATGGAAAGGACTTGTTACCAAACAAGGATCTACAACCACAACTGCAGATTTCGGATTTGGGATTTACAACGATCACCATTTTCACTTAGGTTACTTCATTTACGGAATCGCTGTTCTTGCTAAGATTGATCCCGATTGGGGACAAAAGCACAAGCCTCAAGCTTATTCATTAGTTGAAGATTACACCAACCTGGGCGTAAAATCAACTTCAAACCCATATTATACTCGTATTAGATGCTTCGATCTTTACAGTTTACATTCTTGGGCTGCGGGTTTAACAGAGTATGAACATGGCAGAAACCAAGAGAGTTCAAGTGAAGCAATAAATGCCTACTATTCAGCAGCATTAATGGGGTTGGCTTATAAAGATTCAGACTTGATGGAAAGATGTTCAACACTAACAGCTCTGGAGATTCTTGCAGCTCAAACATGGTGGCATGTGAGAGAATCGAACAAAATGTACGGGGAAGAGTTTGTGAAGGAGAATAGGTTAGTGGGAATCTTGTGGTCTAACAAGAGAGATAGTATATTGTGGTGGGCTTCTGCAGATTGCAGATCTTGCAGGCTATTGATTCAGGTTCTGCCACTAACGCCGATCACAGAAGTGTTGTTTTCTGATGTGGGGTATGTGAAGGAGCTTGTAGAATGGACAGAGGTTGAACAAAACGCTAGTGAAACAAGCACTGGTTTTACTTATGCATTGGAAGGGATTTATGATAAGCATAATGCTCTGAGGAAGATCAGAAAGTTGAGCAATTTTGATGATGGCAATTCTTTGACCAATCTTCTTTGGTGGGTTTACAGCAGAGGAAATAAGAATACGTACAAATATTGAAGAATAAAAAAAACCGAGGACTCTTTTGATTTCTTTCATGTAACGTTGTTAGTTGTTTTTTGTGTCATTATCATTTGGAACTATTCGTTTCTGAATTGTTTTCTGATGTACCATGATGTAATCTTATTGGAATTTTCAGATGATGTTTAATATCAATAATAACAATAATGATAAGGCTTCTGCTTATTGCTTGATGGATTCAGATCTATATCTATAAGAAAGGCCATATCTGCTAAGAGAGATTTTGCTCGAAAGGAAAAAAGTCAGTCGTGTGTATTTTGTGCAGCGAATGCAATAAGTCAATGGGATTTTATATATTATTGAATCTGATGTTATAAAATTAAAGAAAATACTGGATGCAAATAGCGAAAAGAAAATCAACAGAGAAAAAGATGAGCAACTCTTATTAACTTCTTTGTTACAATGTCTTCCCTGAACTCTATTTTGGAAATCAAAATCTGTGCTAGTGTGATGATGAAAGGGTGGGTATTTATAGCCCAAGCTAAGCTCACTCCTCATTTATTGCTTGGATACAAATGGGTGCAAATGAATGTAAATCCTGTACGACAACAATACTCAAATAATCTTCATGAACTGTAGATAGTTAAGAGTTAATGGACATCCACACAATTTAATATATTCATAACATGTGATCATTATTTACCACATTTATTTAAAAAATCTATTTGTTTTATATTTTTCTTCAAACCGGCGTCAAACTCAGAGGTACAAGATTATTTGTTGAACGACTATTATACGTTTAGAGTAAAGTCAACGCTTTAGAGGGAGAATAAAATAAGATAGTGCCCCCTCTTGTATATTCTTAATATAACACCATAACACCCAAGTGACTTTTTCTTTTAAAGAAAGATTAAGGAAGCTGAATTTGTAACTTAATTATCCTTTGATTCTAAATATTAACCTTAATTGATTTTTTTTTTTTTTGAAAAAATTCATGAAGTTAAATAAATTATTTTGAGGTTTTATTTTTATTTTTTTCTTTAAACTAATTTTCTAAACTATGAAACTACTCATCAGTCCTTAAAATAAGGTATTATTTCAAGCATTGATCTTGATCCTAAATATAAGATAAATTTTTCATATTTGATAATATTTTCTTAATTTCCCCTATTGATTCTCATCCAACAACAATCAAATAAATATAGTGTTTTTAAAATATATAACATCATATTAACTAAATTAATTTCTAGATTAAGGAGTTTTCACATCAGATTTAATACCAATAATAACAATAATGATAAGGCTTCTGCTTATTTCTATATATATTCATATCTACATCTAGAAGAAATGTTATTTGAATATCTACAAAGTGAGAAAGAAAGTCGTGTGTGTTTTGTTCAGCGAATGCAATAAGTCAATGGGATTTTAGATATAACTGAGAATCTAATTGTTTTATATACTTCTTGAAAGCGGCGTAAAACTCAAAAGTCCAAGATTATATGTTGATCAACGATTATACATTTAAGGGAATTAGGTCAACGCTTTGGAGGGAAAATACAATCTCCCTACGGTCTAAATATATCATAAAGTTTATAGTATAAATTACATTATAAACTTTGTCTTATATTTAGGACCAGAGGTAGTAAGATAGTAGTCCCTCAGTCCCTCCTATATATTCTTAATATAAGACTTAGTTGAGTTTTTTTTTTAAAAAAAATATTAACAAAACTTAATTAGTAACTTAATTATAACATATGTTGTACTATATACGGTCTTAAATATAAGACCTAATTGATTTTTTGAATAAATTAAAGAAACTAAATAAAATATTTTGAGGTATTTATTTTTATAAGTAATTTATTTAGCTTCCTTAATTTCTTTAGGAAAAAGTCAACTAGATCTTATATTTAGGATCTGAAAGTATATTATTAGATTATATCTTAATTTATAAGTCATACAAATTAGTTTAGTATAAAAATTATAAATATAAATATTTTAAAATAATTTATTTAACTTATCTAATTTCTTAAAAAAAATCGAATTGTATATTAAGTGTAGTACTACTAATAGTTTTGTAGACTGGTAACGCTTTTTTAAGCTCCTAAATATATTTTTTTGAGTAGTTTCATAAAATTAATTTAGTATAAAAGTTTTGAATATAAAAAATAAAAACTCACTTTTGATGATTGCTCTAAAAGATTATATTTAAAAATTAAAAAAAACATAAATACTTGTTTAGAACCGTTATTCTTAAAAATTAATTTCGACTAACGAGCTAGGAAGATAACACAAATTTTAAATCATGAAATTATACCTTTGACCATAATTGAGGATAAAGTGACGACAGGTGGACGATAAAGTGAGGCTCCTCAAAAGTGTCCCTTGAAACTTGAATAGCATGATGGATTAATTATGAGAAAATTGCCTAATGAATACTTGTTTGGAAAATTAATTTCGAAAATATATAATCCTTTAGTCGTACTTCTTTATCTATGAAAACATACAACGTTGAATTCAGGGTTTTGGAGAATTATTTTTTTAAATAGGTATTTATGAGTCTTTTTTTTTCTTTTATTTTGGTACGAACTAACAAAAGTCAATTTCACTAAAATTTTTTCTTAAATTTCTTTTCTTCATTGGACGAGATCAGCATTTGACAACAGACCTAGTTTGGGAATAAAATATGTAGACAGTAGACGTTGTTAGCTTTTAAAAAAAAAATTATTATTATTTTTGGAAGTTTCCATTTGTAATTGTCTTCCACCTAAAAATGGAAAAAAAAAAAAAAGAAAAAGAAAAAGGAAAAGAAAGGGGAAAAGATGCATCAATGTAAAGCACCTTGCAGGCTTACTCTTTTTTTAATTATGTAATCTTATTGGAATTTCAGATCATGTTTAATATTGATTATATATATATATATATATATATTCCAAATGTTACTCTACTCATTTCTCCTCCAAATTTGCCGACATCGAAGGCAAGGTCCCAATTTATTTATTTTTTTTTTTGTTTATCATTTGTCATGTCACTTGATATAAGATTATGTCAAGTCACACTAAAATTACATCGTTTTAGGGTTAAAAGAATTAATGAATTTTCAAAACGACGTAGTTTTAGGGTTAGATGAATTAATAAAGGATCTTTTAATAAAACTCATATAATAAATACAAAAACATCATTTATTAATTCCTCTAACTCCTAAAACAACGAAATTTTGGGGTGACTTAACAAAACCTTATGTCAAGTGACATGAGAAACGATAAACCCTTAGTTTTATTGTTTGGTTTGTAAGTGTCATTATCCTAAAAGTCAGTGGTGTAATTTGAATATCATGTACAATATTTATTTTAAATTTTTTTAATTTGTTACGTTTCTTGTCGGTCTAAAATTATTTGTTGAACATTTCATGATATGCATTCATGAATAAGTCAACGGTTTCTTTTCTTTCTTTCTTTCTTTCTTTTTTTTTTTCTTAAAAGAAAGAAGCTAAGAGTTCTTTTTTATAGGAGTTAAGAGCATTTTCCACCAACAGAGAAGGGTTCAAATTGTGTAGATCAAATATCACTTCAATCATCTCATGATCATTTCTGGAAATATTTCTAATCCATTTCACTGCCAATGAAAAATTTCTTATTTACTCAGAAATTTCTTCATAAAGTTATTCTTTCTTGTAGTTTGAGATCACTTTTAGATATTCAAAAGTGTATATTCACGTAAATCGAGATAAAACTCATCTCACATATTTATATTGTTCATGTTTGGTATAACTTTTAGGAGGGGGCAATCATGCTTATTTACTATTTCAATTAGGCTTATGGGGTTTGTTCTGGTGTAGAATACAGATGTCCAGCCTGGGGCTGGTGCTTTGATCTTGGATCGTCTGGCCCCACCTGAATATCTATGGAGGAGATATTCAGGAGAGCTTGAGATCACTGTGTACGATATAGGTTTTTGCCAAAGGGGGGTGGTGTGTGTGCATAATGTGACGGAATGTAAATAGCTTAAAGTTAGAACCTGTGCACCTTAGGATTTGACCTCTGTATTTATAGAGTCTGCCTAGGGTCGAGCATCTAGCGTTGTAACTACCAGATATCGATCTGGATACACCTATATTATTGCTGCGATAGGGTCTTGCTATATTATAGGTGAGCCCTGATATTTGATATATCCTCAATTAGGCCATCCTGGCATTGAACCTAGCACAGATCCGTAACAGTTGCCCCCAGCTCAGTAGTTCAAGCTTCTGAGCTGCTGGGATGTATTTTGTCCCCAGTCGGTTTTACTAGCCGAGCTTTGCTGTCATGGGCCTTTATATTGCCGAGTTGAATTACGTTGATCCTGGCTATCAAAGTGGCTTACTTCGAAGATCCGAGGTCTTATCTCAAGGATCCTGAGCAGTGCCAGATTGTTTTGTTGACCGCGGTTTCCGATGTCATTTGCACAAAGATCCGAGGCAGTGTATCAAGGATTCGAGGTAACATTTTAAGACTCGCATGTCCGAGGTGATATCATGGAGCGTGTAGGTCCAGGGTGTTCCTTCAATTTAGCGCATCCACACAGTTATGTATGGGTTCGATGATCCGAGTTGATCGCTAATGGTTCCGCATGCTTTCAAGGTGAAGACCCTTTTGCATTTGCCATCATTACCCCCTTACACCTGGCTTCCTAGGATTGGCGAGAGGCTGTAACCACCATGGCTAGCCATGTACCGATTTTCGTGCGCATTTAATGTCTCCATTATGCGCCGTATGTCACTTCTATGTTCAGGGCGAAAAGACTCTTTTACCCCCGACGTTTCGACATCCAGCAGCTTATGAGAGCACATTTTGCCTATGATTCATATTTCCTTCCATTTCTCGCCTTCGTTGTTTCTACTGTTTCTCTCTGGTTCTCTGTCATCTTTGTCTTTCCCTGCAACGGTCATCTCTGTGTTATCTACAAATTTGTGGCTCCGTACTTCTTCGATCTTCGTCAACTCAGGTATACACCTCATCTCCCATTGTTCTCCTGGTTTGATTTTGAATTTTAGTTGTTCTTTATAATACTTGATTCTCGTTTTCGGGGCTTTCCTCTGGGTAAGCTTCGTAAGAGTTTCTGGGTAGTTCTTGACTTCAGGCCTCCCTTCTGGCACATCCTTATACACGGGAATGCCTCTGTTCAACCCTCCCCCTATTTCGCCCCTCCTTACTCAACCTTTTGTGCCTTGCTAGGTCTTCATTACTGGTAATGATGGATAGGACTAACCACTTACCCCCTTCAAACCAGCTACTAACTCCAGAAGAAGAAGAAGCCTTGCCGGCCTGTTATCCTCATGCTAGTTATTGGATCTTTGGTTCTCCGCTTACTGAGGAACAAAGGTCGGTTGCTGTGCTTCGAGGTGGGTCTGGTTGAACGAGCACTCCGCGTCCTCGACCTGCCGCCATTAGGGTTCAGAGTGTTACTCCTGTCTGTAGTAGACCTTATGCCAGGGTTCGGGCCGAGGCCGAGGCCTTCTCAGTATAGCCTCTTAACTTCTATGAGGCTCCCCCTCGTGCCCGTTCAGAAGCCCTTCCTGAGGGGTACCTCAGCCTCTATTAGGATTGTCTTTCTTCCAGCTCCTATCATATTGCAAACGGTGAAGATTCCATGGCTAACGCTATCCTAGGTTCTTGCCGTCATCGGCCATCCTCTGTCCCTAGCTCGACTTTTGGAAGTCTGTGTCAATCGAGTCCACCTATTCCTCTCTTTCCGCGCGATAATATGCATGTGTCAGGTATTCCCATACTTGCTGATGTTAGTATTTTTTGGTTTTGTTTATAGGTAAATGGACTTGGAATCCTCCCTCCTCAGCACTCGGTCCGAAGCCGGGGAGTCAAATTCATCCAGCCCACCCGAGGCTTTGTGTAGGAAGTACAAATGAGTGGCACAAGAGGTTTTAAAGACTCGCTCATTGATGTCCGATGTTGATATCGGTTGACTAGGTCTACCAAACCTGGATGGGTGTCTTATTAGCCCTCCCAATGATGAGGAGCCTATTTGCTCTACTCGTGAAGAAGGGCGTACCAATTTCTTCTTCTTCTACCGCGATTGCATGACTCGGCTCGGTATTCGCTTCCCGTTTACCGAGTTCCAGATTTCAGCCTTGAATCATCTCCATCTCACACCCTCACAGCTTCATCCAAATAGATGGGCTTATTGGTAGCTTTTGAGCGCTTGTGCGCCTCCTTCCCCCAACCTATTCCTTGCACAGCTGCCTTATTTTTCTACTTCTTTTGCCCTTTTACTCCCCGCTCTTCCAAAGAATCTGAGAAACTGAAGGGAATGACCTCCCTTCGAGGTGATCCCGATAGGAAACTCCTAACCGTGTTCTCTGACTCGTTCAAGCACTTCAAGAACAGGTTTTTTAAAGTTGTTGCTAAGCCTGGAGAGCAACCCTGGTTTCTTAAAGGGGCCGAGGCTAAGGATGTGGAATGGAGGTTCCCCCTATACTGGACTGAAGACCACCACAACTTATCTTCCTCCTCATACCAGGTCGAGCCTGATGATCTTCTGGTGGAGGAGGTCCCCTCCATCGATCGATTGATAACTTTTGTCAAGACATATGGCGTCAAGAGCTCGGCCTTTTTTATTACTAGGCCTGGTGCCGAGCCGAGGCCTGCGGATTGTATGGTCCCTTTATTTATTGATTCTCTAGACTTATGTATACCTTTATCCTGTTTACCTTTATCCATGCTTTTAGCTTAGTGGTGTAAATTCTAAACCTTTTTCTTTCTTGTTTTTGGATATGCAGCTCAGGATATGTCGAAGCTACCACGGTACTTGTCCCATGTTAACTCGGACGTGGCTGCGCCAAGCCAGAAGGTGAGCAGGAAGCGTGCCGCCTCGGGTGCGAGGGTGGTCAAAACCAAAATGGCTTCTGCCGCAACGAGGGCCAAGAAAACAAAGGCCTCGGTCCCTGAGGGAACTACTTGCTCTTCCCCTGCCGGGTCGTCACCAAGGCCAGTCATCCTGGGCTCGAAAGGGAAAGAAGTTACTGCTTCTGGATCCTTGGCTCCTCCTCCTCCACCCTGGACTTCCGTTGTCCCTCCACCTGTTCACAAGATCGCCCGCGGCCTTGCGTGGGAGAAGGGGGTGATGGAAGAGCTTGATGTGGCGTTTCTTCCCCTCCACCAGTTTATGAATGGCCTACCTCTACCCGACATAGATAAATGATTGGTTCACGATGTGCAAAGCCATCTGTGCAAATATATCGAGTTGGCGTAGGTGGTGCTCCATCTGAAAGGCAAATATGTAGGGATCGAGGGTGAGATCCAGCGTTTGAAGTTGGCCCAGGAGGAGGCCGAGGCGAGGAAGAAGACAATGGAAGAGGAGCTAGGTGTTGGTAAGGCCACCGCTGGGAAAGCGACTGAAGAGCTTCTGCTGACTAAAGAGGCCTTAGAAAAGACGACCTCGGAGTGTACCCGCCTGCAGGAGGCTCATGTCCAAGGCCTAGATGCCATTAAGGCCCTGCAAAAACGGCGCGTTGATCTGGCCTCTGAACTGGGCACGACCAAGGATGCTCTTGCCGCAGAGCAACAAGCTCGCCTGGACTGCGTTGAGTCGCTAAAAGAGGCTGCTGCGGATTGTTTCAAGATGGCTTTGGCGTAGATCCAACATCTAAACCCCACAGTATCCTTGAACCTCGCCGGGTATGACTATCAAGCCTATGTTAAGGAAGGTGTCCTGGTCCTGCCTCCTCCCTCTCCCGAGGATGAGTCCTTGTCCTTTGAGGACGAAGAGCAAGTCGGCGATGAGGAGTAAGGTGGTGAGGGGGGAAAAAACACTGTTCGGGGTGATGAGGCCGGGGAAGGAGCTTCCAACACGGTTCCCTCTAGCGAGGTGGTTCCCTCGGACACACTGCCCCTCCGAGCTGAGAGTCAGGGTTTTAGCTTTTTCCTTTTTGTCGGGCAGTAATGCCCTTTAGACTTCACTTTGTATTCTCCCAACATTTGTGGCGGTTGTATATTTTCTTTGAACAATTTTTGATGATAATTATCTTATCAATTTATTGCCATATTGTTTTTGAATTCTAAGCTAAGTTAGTATTCTATGACCGAGCCAAGGTTTTTAGTAATGTAGGTCTGTGTTTTCTTTCAGACTTATCGCCTGGGAATCTGGGGTAGGGTTTTCATTTCCAACCGCATGGGTTTTTAACTGCACTATTGAGGTCTGATTCCGTTGTCCGGGTTCATAACTAGGATAAGGGCAAACTGTCACATGTCCAGTGATGGTGTTTGAAATGCAACGCTTAAACATTTTGACCTGATCAGGTTCGGAATGACAATTCATCTTCTTATCTAGGAGCGAGCTTTGACGCGTCAATTTTGCGAAGGCCTATAAAGGCGATTTCACGTTGCTCATAACTTGGGCACGTCGGCCATGGTGTCATCCATCTAGATGGGTTTTAATTGCGACCGGGTTTAGAGACCTCGGTGTAATGCTTAAGCTATCGATAGAGTGCACTGTGAATTTCCACTGGGGAATTTTTCATTAAATAGATAATCCGCTCCGAAGAGCTAATAATGTCACATGATGAAATTTAAAATGGACAAAAATTTAAAATTTAAAACCTAAATACTAAAATCGAGAGATAACCGAGCTCAAACACGGTGTGTTTGGCGTTTTACGAATGCTTGGCCGAGACCTAGCTATAGTAGATTCTTAGCTTGTCGGCGTTCCAAATTCTTTTGATGGACTTCCTTCCTAGGGTTTCAAGTATATACGCTCCATTGTCCAGTTTCTCTTTAACCCGGTAAGAACCTTCCCAATTTGCTGCTAGCTTGCCATCTCTAGCGTTTCTATTTCCGATGCCGGCGCATCGGAGTACCAAGTTGCCCCTGTTGAAAGCACGGGGTTTGACCTTCCGATTATATTTCGCCGTAATGAGTTGCTTGGTGGCTAACTCTTGGCAATGCGCCGTGACTCTGACCTTGTCGATCAAGTCCAACTTCGTCCTTAAGGCATCGTCGTTTGCCTCTTCTCCATCTTGGACGGCTTTTATCTTCCTCCATGACGGCTGTCATATCTCAACTAGGATCATTGCCTCGTATGCATAGGTCAGCTGGAAAGGGGTTTCCTGGGTTGAAGTCTGCACGCTGGTCCTATACCCTCAAAGAACACTGTAGAGTTGTTCCACCCAGTTGGATTCTGCATCTTGCATCCGCTTCTTTAAGCCGTCAAGAACGATCTTGTTGGCTGCTTTGGCCTGGCCGTTCGATTGTGGGTGCTTGACCGAGGCGAAGTGCTGCCTAACGTCGAGGTCCGACATCATATCCTGGAACCTTTTATCCACAAATTGGGTCCCGTTGTTCGTGACTACCTCGGCTAGGATTCCAAAATAAGAGACAATATTATGACGAAAGAATCTCCGTATGCGGGCCGAGGTTATTGTCGTCAAGGGCTCGGCTTCAATCCACTTTGTAAAATAGTCTACTGCAACGATGAGCCATCTGAACTGCCCAAGGGCCGCCTTGAATGATCTGAGGAGATCCATCCCCCATTTGTAAAAGGGCCATGGGGCCGAGATACCTTTCAATTCTGCAGGCGGGGGCTAAAATGATTTTGGCGTGTTTCTGACAGCTATCACATCCTTTTACGGCTTCCTTTGAGTTTACCATCATGGTCGGCCAATAGTAGCCAGCACCAGAGCTTTCTTGGCTAGAGCCTTGCTCCCCATGTAGTGACCGTTCACTCCTTCATGTATCTCGGGCAACACATACTTGGCCTCCGACGGACCCAAGCATCTCATCATCGGGGAGTGCAGGCCTTTCCGGTGCAATTGATCATCAACCATTGTGTAGATGGCGGCCTCTCGGATCAACTTTTTTGCTTCAATCGGGTCTAGCGGGATAATGCCTCTTTCTAGATAATTCTTAATTGGTTTTCTCCAGTCTGTCGCTGCCGATATAGTCATGATGCAACTCGATTATGTTAGATTTTGCTGGATTATTGTCTGGTGGTTGCCTGGGCCTTTCATACTAGAAAGTTTGGAGAGGATGTCGCTCTGGTATTTTCTTCTCTCAGAATGTGAGTCACAATCACCCATTCGAATTCAGAGATCACCTCCTTTGCCTTATTCAGATACTTGGCCAATAAAGGTCCTTTTGTTTGATAAGTGCCCTCAATCTGTGTCGATACGAGCTGTAAGTCGGTGAAAACCTTTACTCTCTGTGCTCCGTGTTCTCTAGCCTGTAACAGTCCGGCAAGTAGGGCTTCGTACTTTGCCTAGTTATTTGAGGTCAGAAATTTGAGTTGAAGGGAGTGCTCAATTGCGATACCCTCTAGGCATTCGATGATTATTCTTGCTCTGCTACCCTTTGCGTTTGACGATCCATCGACGTAAACCTTCCATGTTTTGTCTTGATCAGCATCGGTCCTATCCGCCGAGGTGAGTTCCCTTACGAAATCTGCCAACGCTTGTGATTTGATTGCATGCCGGGCTTCATGTGTGATGTCAAAGTTGGACAACTCAATGGCCCAGTTGGTCATTCTTCCTGCCAGGTCTGGCCTGTGTAATATTTGTTGGAGTGGTTGACTAGTTCGGACTACAATTCGATGTCCCTGGAAGAAAGGCCGAAGTCTTCTTGTCGAGACAAGTAGGGCGAAAGCCACTTTTTCAAGCTTTTGGTATTGTAGTTCCGAGCTCTGTAATGCCATACTTATAAAATAGATTGGTGCCTGGCCGACGTCGGTTTCTCTAACCAGGGCAGCACTTACTGCTTCTTCTCCCACAGACAGATATAAGAACAAGGACTCACCCGAGTCAGGCTTTGTCAAGACTGGCGGGGTTGCCAGACAGTGTTTGATCTTCTCAAACGCTGCCGCACAGTCAATATTCCAACCTCCCTGTGTTTCCTTTTTTAGCAACCTGAAGAAAGAGAGTGTGTTCTCAGCCAATCTAGGTAAAAACCTAGTGAGTGCGGCCAAACGGCCGGTCAGCTACTAGACTTCTTTCTTGGTCCTTGGGGCTTGCATGTTGAGGATGGCCTTGCATTTATCTGGGTTTGCCTCGATCCTGCGGTTTGTCAACATAAAGCCTAGATACTTTCCGGCTGGGACTCCAAATGCGGATTTGGCCAAGTTCAAACGAATTCGATATTTCTTCAACTTATCGAACGTTTACTCCAAATCCCAGATATGGTCTTCCGAGTCTTTAGATTTCACAATCATGTCATCGATGTATACTTCCACGTTTAGCCCGATATGGTCCTCAAAGACCGTGTTCATCATCCTCTGATAAGTGGCCCCGGCGTTTTTCAATCCGAAAGGCATTACGTTGTAGCAATAATTGACCTTGTCGGTTATGAAGGCCGTCTTCTCTTGGTCGTCGGGATGCATGGCTATTTGATTGTAACCAGAATAGGCATCCATGAAAGATAATAGCTGAAAACCGGAAGAGCTGTTGACCAACTGGTCGATGTTTGGCATTGGGTAGGAGTCTTTTGGGCAGGCCTTGTTCAGGCTGGTGTAATCCGTGCATACTTTCTATTTTCCACTCAGTTTTAAAACCATTACCACGTTAGAGAGCCATGTGGTGTACTGTATTTCTCTGATGAACCCCTGCCAATAATTTTTTGACATGTTACTCGAGAGCCTTTTGTCTATTGGCTCCGATGTTTCTTTTCTTCTGTGCCACAGATGTCGACCCCGCCCGGATAGCCAATTTATGGCAGTAGAAGTTAGGGTCAATCCCTGGTATCTCGGATGATGTCCATGTGAAGAAATCCTGGTTCTTTCTTAGGAACTCAATCAAGCGGGTTTTCAGGTCCGGACTCATTGCTCCCCCAATCTTCGTGGTTTGTGATGGATCCTTTCCGAGGTTTAATTCTTCCAACTCGCCTTCTAGTTCCGGACGTGGGATCTCAGGCTCGTCCCTAAGGTCAAGCTCTATCAACGTCGGGGCTTCCTGTCCTTTCCCGAGTCTGGGGGTCGTTCTCCCCTGCGGATCCGAGGTGGCGATGAAGGTCCGCCTTCCCCTCCTCGAACAGTCTCAAAATAACACTTCCAGGATTCCTTATGACCTCCGTTGACAATTACAACCTGGTTTTTATTGTTCACCATCTTCAACTTCTGATGCTTTGTGGACACTAGCATGTCCCAATTATGGATGGTCAGTCTTCTTAATATGATGTTATAGGGGGAAGGAAAGTCGACCACTATAAATCTTACCCAATCTGATTTGAACGCCTCTTTAGTTCCCAAAGTTAATCTTAGATCGATATACCCTTTGGGAGGCAAGTGCTCCCCGTTGAATCCTATGAGGGTCATTTTGCATGGCTTCAGATCTTCTACGTCTATATTCATCCTGTTGAAGGCATCCCAACTAATGATGCCTGCCGAGCTCCCAGCATCTACAAAAATCCTTTTAACTCGGCAATGTACAATGGTTCCCGTGATGACCAAACCGTCTTGATGTCCTGGTACCACGTCCTTCAACTCTTCACTAGTAAAAACCAATGGTGGAGGCGTCGGTTTGGTGAGGTCATCCTTGAATTTTGGGAGATCTCTTACAATGAGAACTTCTCTCAGGTACTTATTGCGTTGGCTTATTGTATCTCCTCCCCCACTGAAGCCTCTGCTAACCACATTGCATTGGAACTCGGCTTCCGGGAACTCATCATCCTCGCTAGTCGGCTTTCGTCGCTTCTCGTCTTTCCTTGAGTCGGTGGTCGGGCTTTTGCTACGGCCTCCTTGTTTGCGTTTGCCATTTTTACACCCATGAGTTTTTATCACATATTGGCGTAACTTGCCATCTCTAGTGAACCTCTCAATGGCGTCACGGAGTTCGTTACATTGATCTATAGTGTGTCCGAGTCCGTCATGGAATGCACAAAACTTGGATTGGTCAGTTGTAGGTCGGTTTCTGGGAGGTTGAGGCCTGTCGACTCTTTTCATCTCAGTCTGGGCTACCTCCTTCCAAATTTGCGAACGAGGGGCGTTCAGAGGGGTATATCTTTCATACCTCGTTTTTCCTTCAGATCTCTCTCCTCGCACTCTGCCATCCCGGCTTCACGTGTGAGAGTCTTCTTTTAGCTTGTCGACTGATCTTTCTCCTTGGATGAGGTATTTCTCTGCTTCTCGCTTCCAATCGCATTTGCTATCCCCATCTGTTCCACGTCCAAGTACTGCTTCGCTCGGGTATGAAATTCAGTAAGGGTGTAGACTCGGTTCTTGAAAATATTCTTTGCCAATCGAGACGAGGGATCCAGCCCATCAATGAGGCAGTGCACGTGGACGTCCTCCGGGAGTGAGCGTACTTGTAAAGCCACCTCCTTGAATCGGTCCAAATATTTTTGGAGCGTCTCTCCTTTTTCTGCTTGATCTCACTCAGAATGAATTGGGACTTCGACAGCTTCTTGATGGTTGCAAAATTTAACTCGAACTTTCGTCCAAGGTCTTCAAAGTTATGTACGGAATTGGCCGGTAGGGTGTGGAGCCATCTATGAGTAGGTCCATTCAACGTTGCTACAAAGAGCCATGAGATAACGGGGCCCTTAATTAGCCGAACAAACATGAGTAGCTCGAACGTATCAAGTTGACCGCGTGGGTCCTAGGTCCCGTCATACTTTGGGAGGTCAGCCGAATCAAAATTCTTCGGGTATGGCACATTGGCGATCTCCTTGGAGAATGGGCTTCTGTTGAGCTCTGTTAAGTACTTCATTTTGTACTCTCTATGGGAGCTTCGAGGCCGAGTTGTTCTCTCCATATCACCTTCTTCATCATCCGAGATCCATTCCAGGCGTAGCTTTTTCAAAGTCGAGGTTGATGGGTGAACCCGTCCTGAACTCGTCCCTTGCACAGTTCTGCCACCATCCCGCCGTGCTGACTTCAGTTCTTCATTGTGAGATGGAAAACTGACATCATGTGTCATCCTTTCCTTCCTTCCACGTGCATCGTCAAGGCCTCCTCCCTGAACCAATGTTTCGAACTATTTGAATCGGTCTTCCATTATTCGCTGTATTACTCTAAGATCTTCTTGGCGCTGGAGGTTATTTCGCTTTTCATTGTTCTCTATTCGCCTCAGCATTGATTCCTGAGTCTTCTGCAGGTGGAGAATGTCTGGATTTGGAGCCGAGGTCCCCTTTGCGGGCTCGTCTTGAGGTTTGGCCAGAATGGGAGGGGATGATGCCGTGTCAGAAACGCCATTCCCTTCGCTCTCGGCATTACCTTCTAGGATATTCTCATGTTGGGGTGGCTCCTGAACGTGGTGGTGTTGACTTGTTTCGGCCTGGGGTGGATTTTCAAGATGAGGATTCCAACTGCTGCTTCTAGTGTTAGCCATCGGTGGTCACGGGGATCGAAATTTAACGTCCCCATGGTTGACGCCAATGTTTTGGTGTAGAACACAGATGTCCAACCTGAGGCTAGTACTTTGATCTTGGATCGTCTGGCCCTACCTAAATATCTATGGAGGAGATATTCAGGAGAGCTTGGGATCACTGTGCACGATATAGGCTTTTGCCAAAGGGGGGTGGTGTGTGTGCACAATGTGACGGAATGTAAATAGCTTAGAGTTAGAACCTATGTACCTTAGGATTTGACCTCTGTATTTATAGAGTTTGCCTAAGGTCGAGCATCTAACGTTGTAACTACCAGGTATTGATCTGGATACACCTATATTATTGCTACGATAGGGTCTCCCTATAATATAGGATCTCCCTATATTATAGGTGAGCCCTGATATTTGATATATCCTCAGTTGGACCATCCTGACATTGGGCCTAGCGTAGATCCGTAACAGGGTTTTTTTAAAAAAAAAAATCATTTGGATGAAAATTTTTCTGAATCGAGCTTATGAAGGAAAGCGACTTATTTGAAAAGCTAGCTTTCCTGGTTTATGGAGTAAAAGCTCCTTATTTGAATCCGCTAGCTTATAAAGTAAAAGCTACTTATATAACCACCAATCCAGACATATATCATACTACCTCCAGTCCTACTTATAGGAACATTATTCTAGTACAATTTGCACTATAAAAATGTTTCTGTAATTAGGACCGAAGGGAGTACTTCCTCTTGTCCTTATTATAAGTCACCAACTAGTAAGTTTATTTGGTCCTTTTTATAAGGCACTTTCTTGTTCCCAATGAGTATTAATTATTTATTTCCATGTCTGCCCCTAATTAATGAGGGTAGTGGGTGAGAGTAATAATTAATATAATATTAGAATTTAGTGCAATTAGTAGGGGTAATATTGGAAGTTACTTAAATTGTAGGGCAACTTTATTGACTTTAACTTCTTTTATTGGTTTATGAGAAAAGTTAGTTGGTGCCTTATAGTAAGGACTAAGGGGAGTATTTCACAATTTGACTTTTCTATAAGTCATTTTTAATTTCCTACCAGTATCCCAAATAAACCTAATGTATATCGTAAATCATGATTAAGAAATTATTTTAGAAGGCTCCAATCGTTATTCCAAACAAGTAATCAGCTTTGGTATCTCCTATATGCCTGTTCAATTTGGTTTGGAGATCTGACAATTAGGGTCCCTATCACTCCATAATTGTACTCATAATTTTTTATTTTTTTTTAGAAAAAGAAATTTAGCACTTTATAATGAATTTATCGCTGATTCGCAGCAAGTTAGCAAAGAAATGCAGCATGCAATATCGTTTGCATCATTAGCTTTTCCACCTTGCTAATCACCATCTCTAAATCCGTTTGCATACTTTGGGAGGAATTGATTATAATCTTTAACACTAATTTTTTTGGCATAAATACAAATACATAATAAAGCTATTCATCCGCTCTTTAATATAAGACAAATTTTAGGAGTTTATCATGATCTTAAATATAAGACAAATAAGTTTTTAATATAAGACAAAAAATTTTGAAGATTGACTTAAATCCTAAATATAAGATAAAGATTTTATATTTGTCAATTTTTCCGTAATTTATCTCTATTGATATTTCCTCAACAATATTCAATAAGGAGAAGGAATGAAGGAATTAAGAAAGATAATTAGGGTATTTTAAAAAATACATATCATATTAACTAACTTAATTAACTTCTTTAATATAATAAAATTATGGATTTTATACACGTAAAAAAATTATTGTACAGTAAAAATTATATATAATGTATTTTTTTTTTTTGCCCAAATATATAATGTATATTTGGGTCTTCTTTCTATACTCAATTGGGCAATTCCCACGATCTTAACTAACCATTTATATTTAATATCAAAGCATTTGAAATTGACTTTTTATAAAGCAATATAATAGATGTAAAGCAATGGATGGAATTCATTTTTCCATTTTTTTAATTTTAGCCTTTTCTTTTTATCTTTTCCCAAAATCTCGTACCACTCTGGTTTTATTTATAAGTCCAGTTTGACCAAAAAAATTTAGTCCTATTTATAAGTCCAATTTCAGAAATAAATGAAATTGTGACAATTTTACCCATATTAATTGCACCCATAAAGATAGAGAGAGAAGAAATAGTAAAAAAGTACCCAATCATAAATGAGGGCAAAGTTGAAAATTTACCCCATAATCATTGTGTCAACTAACTTTTCTTGGCATGTGAGATTTGGTCAAATTGGACTTATAAATAGGACCAGAGTGGTACCACATAACTCCGAAAAGAGAAAGAATAATGCCATACCTTTCTTGGACACCAACGTTCAGAAACCTAAGTTTCTTTCTTGTGTTGATCAAACAAACATTCCTAATCCAAGATTCCTTTCTATCAATTTTTTCCCCTGCTCCTATTAGAAGCAATCCTCTTTGAGGCATTGTCAGATACTAAATGTAGGCATCATCTCTCCTAGTAGGAATTCAAACCTTGATCCGCATGTTGTGACTTTTTGAGGCATTGTCAAACACTAAATGTAGGCATCATCTCTCTTAGTGGGGATTCAAACCTTGATTTGCATGTTGTGACTCTTTGAGGCATTGTTGAACACTAAATGTAGGCATTATCTCTCTTAGTGGGAATTCAAACCTTGATCCGCATATTGTGACTCTTTAAAGCACTGTCAGACACTAAATGTAGGCATCATCTCTCCTAATAGGGATTTGAACCTTGATCCGCATGTTGTGACTTTTTTATTCCCATTTCCGGTTGCCATTGTCCAACTGAGTTTATAGAAGAGAACCTTTTTGTTTTACTAAAACATTAATTTTATTTATGATTAATTAATGTGTTTGATCTGATTATACTTTTGACAATCAAACAAAAAACTAGTAGCAGCGAAGGCGCTTCTTTTTAAATTAAAAAAAAAAAGTGAGAAGAAAGTAAAACGGACGTTTTTCTCTCAAAGCAAAAAAGGCAAGCCATTATTTTTAATAAAATGTAGCCACTTAATATTTAAATTATTAATATAAAAATTTTGCTAAATGCAACGTAACAGTAAACATTACTGAAAATTTTTATTGAGGTAAAAAATTGAAAGAAGTTAGTTAAGTGAGTGAAAATATTATCTAAACATGGATTTGACGTAAGAAAGGGTATGCTTGAGTTAGCGATAAAAAAACACGTTCACATGAGTCAAGACAAAACTTTGTTCACATACTTATTTCATACACTGTAAATTACATTGGAAAAACAACTTTTACTGTTAAACAGACACAAAAACACTGGCCCTATTTTATACTCCTTGGTCCTAACTCTTAAATGTGAGTTAACGAAGAAGTTTATTTCAGTTTTAAGTATAGGACAATATTTAAAATCTATTTTTAAAAAAGCATCTCTATTAATTGCACTTATTAGAAAGCTGGGATACAGTAACTAAATTAGAGTGGAAACTACGGGTTATGCTGGGGGAATTTGATCGCTCTGGAATGAAAATAAAGTTTCTGTGCAGTATGTGAATCCTTCAACCCAACTTCTTCATGTCAAAGTCTTTACCAATTTCTTCTAACACCTGGTTCTGGTTGACTTGTGTCTATGAGGAACCTTGTTATAGAAAGAGAAGATCTTTGTGGCAAGAGATTGTAGGCTGAATGACAGTGTTCAAGAACCATGGATCATGGCGGGTGATTTTAATTCTTACCTGGACCTAATTTCACTTATATGAGAGAATTTGGTGACTGTATTGCAAGTTCGAATTTACTGGAAATTGAGTGTGTTGGTGAAAGGTAGACTTGGGAAAGAAATTTAATGAAGGAAAGAATTGACTGGGCTTTCTCAAATGTGGAATAGAAAATTTTATTTCCTTTCACAAAGGTGCAATACTTGAGCAAATTTGGATCAGATCATAGGCCATTATTTATTAAAACTACTCCCAATACTGCTAGTAAATATTCTAAAGCTCCGTTCATCAGGTGTCAAGCAGCAGGGTTAATGGAAGAAGACTTTGTGGATGTGGTTAAGAAGGTTGGGAACAGGAGTCCTAGTATGAAAAAGTCCAAAGTTTCATGAGAGAAGCATAAGCGTGGAATAATTCTCGCATTGGGAATATTCCAAGGAAGAAAAAGGGACAGCTGAAGAGAATAGAAGGAGAGGAGAAAGCAAGGGGCAGAAGGGATAACCAACACCAAGTGCAAGTTGAACAACAACCCTGAGGCAGCTGAAAAACGTTTATAAAGAGAAGGAAGAATAGGATTGAAGGGCTTCAAAATTCTCAGCGGGAGTGGATATTTAATCAGGAGAAGCTAAAAATCTTGGCCTTAGCCTATTACAAGAACCTATTTACAAGCGGAATGCCAACCCTGAGGCAGCTGCATACAGGACTTAGTTTTCCTACTTTTGAGTGATGATGATACCTTCTTGGGGAGGTAACCGATGAAGAAATTGAAAGTGCTGCTTCCGATTTAGGAGGATTCAAAGCACCAGGTCCATTTTTCAAGAATATTGGGCTGTAATTGGTGATTTGTTCTGTAAATTAGTAAAGTACATATATTTGAAGATCCTCACAAGTTTCAAACCATTAACGGTACCAATCTAGTACTCATTCCAAAACTGACTAACCGAGGAACATCAAGGGATTCTGACCTATATTTCGCTTTCTAATCTGAGCTACAAGATCGTGACTAAGTCGATAAGTAAACGGCTCAAGAATATACTCCCTACAGTTATAGGGAACCGTTAGTGTAGCTTCATTGCCGGCACACAGCATAGGGATAACATTATTATAGCATAGGAAGTTGTACATTCGATAGGAGAGGGAAGCTTACAGTGAACGTTGTCAAACCCCTTAATATTTTAACATTTATCTGAGTAACAACGCATAGCTCAGCGGGTGAAATAAAAATAGCATAAACATACTGATATTTAGTATTTGATTACCTAACAAGAATTCTCAAGGGTTTGTACATGATATTTACAAATACCAAAATTCTATTATAACTTATAGATAACAAACATCACTAATTAAATAGGTCTATAATCTTCATTTGTCGGTATTTACCGCCTTGCTGTGGGAATCGTGACTATGTTGACCACTTGATTTTTTTTTTTTTGAAAAGGGGATGAGATTCAAACGAATCCCAAAGTAACAGTCAATTACTCATATAAAATGTATACAGAACATAGTAGTCAGTCATACATACAACACATTCAATATTTAGAGATAAACATGATATGCCTCATTGACTATAATCATAGGACTCTACCAGTCAATTCCTAAAGTGTTGGGTATTCAACTGGGCATCAGCCCTTCTCATCTGAATTCTTAATAGGGTTTGCAACTCAAGGACCCATTGGTCCACTAGGCTTTACTATCTATCTCGTGTTCGCATCATAGATACACAACATGGTTCACATATGCATATAAAGTCATATATAGTATGTGAGAAGAAAGTTACTACCTGGTTGCCTTTCTAATTCTTGAACTGGTTCCCAGTCCTTTGATCGTCCCGACAAATATCAAATCCTATAATTATATATTCACAACGGCAAGTTAATACTTATCCAAACTCTTCATTATCTCAAAATACTAGGGTTGATTATCTTTAATGTTATTGCACTAAGCCCCAACATGTAGCTACCTAAAAGGCCTACATTAACTCCAAGTTATCTTAATCCTTGGAAGTTAATAACTTTACTGCTAATTGCTCTTACTTTCTTATTTTTATTCAAAAGTAAAAAGCTAGTAGAATTTTCAATCAAATTTGAAAATTCATATATTTATGTACAAATATCCAATTGTAGTGATTCCAAAGTCTATACCTTATTAAGTATAGTTTTATGGAAAAATGCATTTCACTTCTAAATATATGCACACGGTTCCATAATTATCAATCAATCCTCACTGGTCTAGAAAACGTTATAGATTTAATACCTAAATTCAAAAGTTTATAACTCATCGTATACAAATCCAATTGACCAATATGACCTATCAAATTAAATCTTGACAAGGCTACTTTTATTATGGAAAATATCATAGCCATTTGACAACATTATATTACCCAAAAACACAGAACATTCAGATTGCACGTAGGGAACCCTAGTTGGCAATACTATACAAACTTTAGGATTCCAAATCCATTCATTCTAAAATCATACCAACAACATATTCTTACACAGTTTTACCTAAAGAATACATTGGAGACCTTCAAATTATCAAATTCATAGCCCTTATTCATGCCCTGTTATGACCGAAATTAGGGTTCCAAATAAAACAACAATTCACCAATTCATAATTTACTCATCACTAAATTAGGTCCATATGCTTTCAAAACATCATATAACCATATATATATATATATATATATATATATTTGATATAAACATCATATAACCATATGTATATGTGCAAAACACCATGAAACCCTAAAAACCCAATACATCCAAAATATTAGGATTTCCCAATATGTTCATAAAACTATCAACACTTCAAGACCATCAGTTCACAATGAAGTTTAGACTTACCTTATCTATAATTGGTTTGGAAATCCGGTGGCACCTTGTCTTACTAGATGGAACAAAATTCCTCCAAAAATAAATATGAGACCATAGAAATGAAGCTCTCAATGAGTAGAACAACTTTTGTGAAGGGTATTTTTGGATTTGAGGTGGTTATGTGGAAGATTTTGGCTTGTTTAAGTTTCTCTCTCTTCTTCCATTTTCTTCACCATTTTCGAATATCTCAAGCTCTCTTACTCTTTCTAGTTTGGTCCAAAGTGAAATCGGACGGAAATGATGGAGAAATGTGTTAAATTGAATGATTAAACCTATATTTGATTACATCCAATTTTCCTCCAATAAGACTCTACTATGTGCTCCAATACTTTTCCTTCATTCACTTTTTTTTCCCTTTCTTCCCTCTTCCTTCCATTTGGCCGAGTGAATGGGACAAAAATGGAGGTGAGATGGTGTCAAATTGGACACCTAATCCTTATTAAGTCATATCCCAAGTTCCGCCAATAAAGCTCCTTCATTTGTCACTTCTTGTTTTCCTTTATTCTCTTCTTTTTTTCTCTTTATTTTCCTTTTGGCTGAAATTTCAATGACCTTTGAACAATTAATTGATCTTTAATCTCATATTTCGGTTTTGTGTTGTTGACATGTGTCCAAGGTTGAAGTACGTGACATGATTGGAGACCGGTAGATTTTTCAAACTCAAATGTTAGGTGGCATGTTCTAGTGATGCCAACAAAAAATTTGTATCATCATTAGCCATTATGACTTATTTTATTAAAGTTACTTTAATAAAGCTACTTTATCAGTACTTACTCAGGTTTTACTAGGATTGCGGCACGCATATTAAGACTCGCCAAATGACGCCCAATTAAAGCATATGTGTTGGCCTCCACTTGGCTTACTTTGTGTCCTTAAATCTATTTTCTCTTCCATTCTTTCTTCTTAGCCAACTTTGGCCTTTATTATTGGAGAAAATAAGAGCTTCTTGATTAATTAGACAAATGACCATTTCAAATTACCAAAATTCACCATGTTATTCTATTTAATGTAACAGGCATAAAGAAATTTTGGTGAATTAAATTTGGATATTACAAAGGTTGACTTAGAAAATTCTTATTATATTGGTTGGAATGACCTTTTATCCATAATACTCTTAGAGAGATGGGGATTGACGTTAAGTTGTGTGATGCAATTATGGCCTGCATTACCACCTGTTCTTTCTGAGTGCTATGGAATAAGGAAGCTTCAGATGCATTTACAGCTACTAGAGGAATTCGACGGGACGATCCTATCTTGCCTTATATATTCAATATATGTATGGAGAAGCTTAACCATTTGATTCAAGTTGCTATTGAAGAAAGAGACTGGAAGCCAATCCAACCGAGTATAGAGGGTTGCCTGTCTTATACCTTTTCTTTTATGATGATTAGGTAATTTTTGGGAAAGCATCCGCAAGCTAGGTAGACGAAATGACTAGATGTAGAGAGGTTTTATATGAAGCCTTTGGACAGAAAATGAACTATTCCAAGACAAAGGTTTGTTTCTCTAGGAATGTTCATTTCTCAAGATCCATGGATATGAATCAAAGAATGGGGGGAAATCTCACAGGTGATTTTGGGAAATATCTTGGTATACCACTACTCTATCGTAGAGCCTCGTCTACAACCTTTGCACCGATTTTGTCCAAAACTCGGCAAAAGCTTCCAAATTGGAAGGGAAGATTTTTTACTCTAGCAGGACACTATAATCAAGTCAGTCATGACTAGCATTCCTTCGTATTACATGTAAACCATGCTGCTGCCTAAAAGGATACTGAAACAAATTGAAAAATAGAGCTGTACCTTCTTATGGGGGTGATACATAAACTCAAAAGAAGGTACACCTTGTTTCTTAGGATCAAATAACTTGTGACAAGAAGAAAGGAGGCATGGGGATAAAGAAACTTAGATACCAAATATGAAGCCTTTTTTAGGAAGCTTTATTGGAAGCTAGTCGTGGACAAGGAGGCACTATGGGTAAAGGTTTTAAAGAGCAAATATAGGGTTAAGGTGCAAAAATACACATGGGCTTTTACTCTAAGGGCGTCTAACACCAAATGCTTTTTGGAAGTGTAAAAATACTCATGAACTCTCAAAATGGATGTAAAAATAACATAACCATTAAATCTAACTTACCACTGTTACTTTTTGTGGTGGGTCCTACACTATTTTCATGGGAATACCAAAATTCCCCTAATTTTTTTTTTAAAAAAAACAAACAAACAAACTCAGCACCAAATTTGAGAATCACCCCTCTAGGAGCACCCGGCTTGGCGAGGTCATGGGAGGCACCTTAACGGAGTGTTTCATTGTGTGCTGCTGCCGCCCCTGCAAGCTAATCAATCTACTGGTGCTCGCGCTCTACAAGGTGCTAGAGAGCCCTGAGGAACAAGCGCCGACGTAAGGTGGCCAGTAAGGGACTTTCGTCGTAGAAGTGGTGGCACTGCAAATATGGGTGTGAAGATGTCGAGACTCCGATTCATCCAATTGGCAATGGTGACGACGACTGTTCTAGTTTAGAGCACATGGCATAAACCAAAGATCATGGGATGACTCTAAAAGCTAATGAGATGATTCTGGTTAAACTGGGCATTCCTCAAAGCAAGGAAAGATATTTCAAAAATAGAATCAAGAGAAAGCGCTAGAACCAATGTAAGTAAGATCTGCTACAACTAGAAGGGAATTATTGAAACATGGAAGGCTTTTAGAAAAGGCTTAAGGAAAAAGATTGACAATTTGAGAATTGATGTGAGCTTAAGTGTTCTCTTATAGACCTAGTTCAAGGTTAGTAAGGCTTGATCAACAGGAATGAGAAAGAGGTTGACTATGTGGACATAACGGGACATTAGAACATGAATAAGCTTCCAATATGGTTCCCTTACAATATTGTTGAGCATATTATGTGTGCATACCCACCCCGTGAGAAGAGAGGAGAGGATAAAATATATGGCACCCATCCACTGATGGGCTCTTTACTGTGAAATATGCATACCATCTTCTTTTTTTCAGGTGCATGATCAGAGGTAGGCAACATATGGAAGTAGCTTTGGAGATGGAGAATGCCAGAGAAGATCAAACCTTTCATGTGGCTATTTATGCATAAATATATACAATGGATTTGAGGAAGAGGAAGGGCTTGAGTGACACTACAATCTGCCTATATGATTGTGGGGAGGATGAGGATGCTTCACACCTTATGAGAGACTGTTCAAGCTAGCGCAGTGGAGAGAAGGAAATCAATTGTAGCACCTGTGCACATGGAACTTTTTTCTCTTTACAAGGAGTGGCTTGGCTCAAATGTAATCTTAAGCGAGAAGCAGGATCAGACAAAACAAAGAAAATCCCTTGGCTTACCTTCTTTGGATATGTTTGTTGGGATATATGGACAACACAGTGTAAAATATTATATAATTCTAATGATGTTTGTATTCCTGGGGATGCCTATGATTCTCTTTTCAAGGCTTGTTGGGATAAACATTTGATTGACCATTGCACCTTCTATGGAAAAAGAAACACAACAGACTACTCAGGAGATGAACCTTCCCTATGGTCATGTTAAACTAGAGTTTGATGGTTCTACACTTCAAATGGCAATGAGTGGAAGCGATGGAGCTATCGAAGACGGGAATGGCATTTGGATTTGTGGTTTCAATTGCAAACTTACATCGACTTCCCCTGCAATTGCTAAACTACTAGGGATTTTGAACGGTTTCAGTCTATGTTAGATAAGAGGAATTGAGAATATTATTATGTGCACTGATTGCATAAAAGCCATTTTTTGTATTAGAGGTGTTTGGTTTGAGAGGAGGGGAAGGGAGAGAATTTTTCTACCTTATTTTTACCAAATTGCCCATGAAAATTTTTCAATATTTTACAACTGTACTCTCAACAAATATATATATATATATATATATATTTCTTCTTATTAATGACAATTTAGTAAAAGTTTTCCCTCCCCTCACATTCCCTCCCCTTAAGCCAAACACACCCATGGGGGATTTGATGAAAATCACCCATACAAGGATTTTACTAGGGAACTAGGTTAGTTTTACATAGAGATTGTAGGTTGTTCTATACCATAACTCTAGGGAATTTTTGACTTCGACATATTACTTAGCGAAGATGTCATATACCTTGGTTGAGTCCTTTAGTATCCTTGATCAATCCGACTTGATCTTCCAAGGGTGGATCTTGATGAAGGAGTTTGAAGTCTTATTTTTGCTTTCTGATTGAATAGCAATGATATCCAGCTTTTACTAAGAAAAATCACATTCTTTAATAAGAATAAAATAAGTAAAAAAAATATTAAATAATTTAACTATCATTTTTTAATTCATAGAAACTAGTTAACAACGGGAAGGAAGGGATTACCATATTATTAACCCCTTGCTTAAAGTTTTAAGGGTTAAGTATAATTTTTTCCCCAAAAGTTTTCGCTACTAAGCAGTGGCTATGCGAAAATTTTTTTTAGGAGCAATTTTCTCCTTCCGTTAATTTTGACCATTAAGTTTAACTAATTTGCACATGTGGCACCCAATGACTGCCACCTCATCAATCAAAATCAGGTTAAATATCATTTTTACCCTAAAAATTTACGTTGAGGAGCAATGGGTATGTAAAAGTTTTTTCATGAGCAATTTTACCCTAAAAATTTACAAAATGTAACAATTTTGCCCTGTTATCTCCCAATGTTAAAATTGATTGTTAAATTAGTTAAACAACACATATCTCATGTCACCTCATCATTTACATCATTGAGCCCAATATGACACGGCATCACACCTTGACATCTCCCTCTTCCTCACTATCCCTTTTGTATAGATTGATCTATAACACCCTCCCTTATTGCGAACCATGACGATAGTGGGTGGCTTCTTGAAGAAATGGTTGGACCGACTGGTGTTTCAATTGGGACAAATCTTTTACCTATACAAAGTACTGGTGGAATAAATTGGTTGGAGCTCGAAGTGGGGATACGCTAACAAGTTTGATCAAAAAGTGGCGTCATACCTAGGTCCTGAAAGAAAGGGTTGGAATGGAGACCAAGTGAGTTGGCAAGAAAGAGGGAGAGAGAAGAGAAAAGAGTTACAATGGAGACTAGTGATTTGGCAAAGAATTACTTATTTTGATTAATGAGGTGACAGGCATTAGGTGTCACATGTGTAAATCAGTTAAACTTAACAGTCAAAAATCACGAAAAAGCAAAATTACTATGTTTTGTAAACTTCTAAGGGAAAAATTGTTCCCTTTTTTTTTCCCAAATACCCACTGCATTTCAGCGAAAACTATTGGGACAAAAATGATACTTAATTCGATTTTGATTGATGAGGTAGCAATCATTAGGTGCCACATATGTAAATCAGTTAAACTTAACAGTCAAAATTAACGAATGAGCAAAATTATATTGTTACATTTTTGTAAACTTGTAGGACAAAATTACTCTTAAAAAAACTTTCAAATACCCACTATTCCACAGCAAAAACTTCAGACAAAAATAATACTTAACTTAGGGTTTAACATAGAGTAGCACTTTCTTGGCAAGGAGGGGATATGAGCATATATCCTCTTTGAAATAGTTATCTTATGATAAACAAACTATATTCATCATCCCTTTCTTTTTGCATCAGTTTACCCTTCCCTGGAATATAACTATCCCCTTTCGAGCAAAAAAAAAAAAAGAATATAACTATCCCCTCATCTCTCGTCTTCCAACTAACTTAACTCTCAATTCCCATCCAAACATAACCGTTACCTAACCAATCCCACTTTCTTCGTTCCCTTAACCACCAACCCTCCCAATGCCATCGCTTGGAAAAAAAATAGAAAGGGAGGTCCGTAGATTATTTAGAGGACGCAAAAAGTCCCCATCGCCTCCTCCGCCGCCACCTCCTCCTCCACCTTCGCCGCCACCTCCTCCTCACCTGCCGCCTCCTCCACCACCAGTACCACCACCTCCTCCTCCGCCACCACCTCCTCCTCCTCCCCCCTCACCACCACCAAAGACTCCTTTCCCTCAAGCTAATTCCACAATTGTCCCTGATCCCTCCAAGTTCTTCGCCCCAAGCCTTCTTTCAACCCCACTTCCCACAAACTCCTTTTTTCAGAACTTCGTTCTCAACAATGCTGAACCTGAATACATCCATCCCTACCTCATTAAACCCTCTCTCTCCTCCCTCTCTCTCTCCTACCCTTGTCTCTCCTCCTCCTCTTCTTCCATTTCCCAGCTTTTCACCGCCGATCTCACCATCTCCACCACATCAGACAAAACCGATCACCGACATGTTATCTCTTCCTTCAGTGATCTCAGCGTCACTTTGGAATTTCCCTCTTCCAATATGCAATTCTTCCTAGTCAGAGGAAGTCCCTTTTTAACCGTAAATATAACAAATCAAACACTAATTTCGATTTCCACCATTCATTCTATCCTTTCGCTTTCTTCCAATAATGGCTCCCTCACCAACTACATCCTTAACCTCAGCAATGGCCAAACATGGCTCATATACACCTCCTCGCCCATAAGTTTGAACCAAAGCCCCTGCGAGATTACTTCAGCTCAAGACTTTTCGGGAATAATAAGGATAGCTTTATTGCCAGATTCAAACCCAAAACTCCTATCAATTCTCAATCAGTTTTGCTTTTGTTATCCTGTATCTGGGGATGCAACATTCACAGAGCCATTCTCTTTGGTATACAAATGGGAAAAGAGAGGCTGGGGGGATTTGTTGATTCTTGCCCACCCTCTTCATCTTCGACTTCTATCTGCAAAGGAATGTGAAGTCACTGTTCTAAATGATTTCAAGTACAGAAGCATCGATGGTGAACTTGTTGGTGTAGTTGGAGACTCATGGGTTTTGAAGACAAACCCTGTTCCTATTACTTGGCATTCAACCAGAGGCATCAAGCAGAGTTCTTATGATGAGATAGTTTCAGCACTTTCTGAAGATATCGATGCTTTGAATAATCCCTTAAGAACAACAATATCATCATCTTCTTGCTACTTTTCTGGGAAATCAATAGCTAGAGCAGCGAGGTTGGGTTTGATAGCTGAAGAGGTGAGTTTTCTGGAAGCCATTTCTCCAGTAACTCTGTTCTTGAAAGAGAATATTCAGCCATGGTTGGATGGAACTTTTGAAGAAAATGGTTTTTTATATGACAAAAAATGGAAAGGGATTGTCACAAAACAAGGTTCTAAAGATTCAGAAGCAGATTTTGGTTTTGGAATTTACAATGATCACCATTACCTACTGGGATATTTTCTGTACGGAATAGCGGTTCTTGCAAAGATTGATCCAGCCTGGGGAAGAAAGTACAGACCACAAGCGTATTCATTAATGGCGGATATCATGAACTTGGGAAGACGATCAAACTCAAACTATCCTCGCTTAAGGTGCTTTGATCTTTACAAATTACACTCTTGGGCCGGTGGGCTAGCTGAATTTGCAGATGGAAGAAACCAAGAGAGCTCAAGTGAAGCTGTGAACGCGTACTATTCGGCAGCATTAATGGGTTTAGCATATGGTGACACCAATTTGGTAGCCATTGGAGCCACACTTACGGCTCTGGAAATTCATGCAGCACAAACATGGTGGCACGTGAAGAAGAAGAAGAAAGAGGCTGATACTAAGATGATGTACGAGGAAGAAGAAGAGTTCATGAAAGAGAACAGAGTTGTTGGTGTTGTGTGGGCAAACAAGAGAGACAGTGGACTCTGGTTTGCTCCTCCTCAATGGAGAGAATGCAGGGTAGGGATTCAGGTTCTGCCATTGTTGCCGATCACTGAGGTGTTGTTCTCCGATGTGGGATTTGTGAAGGAGCTTGTTGAGTGGACCTTGCCTGGTTTGAGAAACAGGAAAGGTGTTGCAGATGGGTGGTTAGGGTTTACCTACGCCATGGTAGGAGTTTATGATAAACAAAGTGCGTTGAAGAAGATTAAAAGCTTGAAAAGTTTCGATGATGGAAACTCGTTCTCTAATTTGCTGTGGTGGGTTCATAGCAGAGCTGATAATCAAGCAGAAGATGTTGAGTTTGGTCATGAAAAATACTCTTGGTTCAATCATTACTGTCGTTAAGTTTGTATTATGGTTTTTGTGTGTGTGATTATGTAAGATATTGGTTATTATCATGGTAAATTATTTTATTTTCTCACCAACTAAATGTAAGATATATGAGTATTGTTTTTATATTCTTATATTACTGTCATGTTGAACGTATATTAATTACCTTATTTTAGATGCTCTTTTTACTTTTGGAAAGATTGCATATCTGATGTAAGGTTTTATTGTAGTCCCTTAATTTTATACTATCTTTTCAATCTTTCAATCCTAACTTTGCTAACAAAACATGTGGGCATTGAAATTTTAAATGTTGATCAACAAATAAGTTAAATTTTAAAAAATAATAATGATTGACACAAAACACCTTATTTAAGACTAACTATATTAGTATTAAGACGATTGAAAACATATTTTATAAAATTAAAGGTTAATAGGTAATTTTATTCTAGAAGTTGTTATAGAATGTTAATTTTGGCCCAAAAGTTTTTTTTGGAGGTAATTTTGTTCTGGAAGTGTTAAAAATGGAGAAATTTTGCCTAGCCATTATCCCAATTAATTTTGTCCATTAATTGACCAAATATATTGAGTTGGTAATTCACATGTCATCCACGTCATCTTTGTCAATATGTAAATTTGCTCTAGAATTATATGCGGCAATGTGTCATCTACTTCCTTTTTTTCCAAAGTAAGATTCACAACTTGCCTTAATAAAAATGACGTGGATGACATGTGAATTGTCAGTTTAGTATATTTAGTCAACTAACAAAAAAAAATTAACTGAAATAATAGTTAGAGCAAAATTACTCCCTTTTTAACATTTCTAAGGCAAATTTACCTCTCAAAAAACTTTTTCCCCTTAGTGACAATTTTCGAGACAAAATTACCTTTAACCCTTTAATTAATGAACCAAACCAAAACCTTATTTAAGTCCTCTTTAACTTTTTGAAAATGCTTTTTTAGCGATTAAGGTAAGCATGTAAGAAAAGGTTTTTTTTTTTTTTGGAAAATACTTTAAAACACTTTTTTTTTTTTAATCTTCCTAAATGAGCATGTTTAAAGCACCAAAGAACTTAAACCCTCCAGTTCATAATATAAAACACTTCAATTAATTTATCAAAATTAATAAATGTTAGTTAACTCATTAAATATGTTTTATATTTATTTTTTTCAACTTTACATATATTAAATGAGGTTTTAAATGAGAGAAAACATACAATAAGTCACATTTAAATAGAGCTAGGAAAATGGGTCTGCCTGACCCTATAGGGCTGGCCCACCACGAGCTCGATTAAGAAAAAAAGTACATAATTTCAAGGCCTAGCCCTTTTCCAACTCATGGGCTTTAGGCCTATTTAACATGTTTTCACTTTTTTTACATATTTTTTTGAGGAAAATATATGAAAAAGAAGTTACAACAATTAAATATATAACTCAAAACATAAATGTTATCAAAATTAAGTTAAAACACCAAACATGGTCAATATTTAATAACACATACAAACACTAAGTCCAAAAACTATTGTTCACGATCAAATAAATAACTAGATAAAGTAATACACCATAAATTAAACACTAAGCAATATGAATAAAATTATCATCTTCTTCTCCATCATCACTTTCAATTTATACAAAAGATGATTAGCATGGTTTTAGTTAATAAAGTTCATAATTTTTTTATACAAAAAAAAAAGAGAGAAATTAACAGGCTTAAATAGGCCATGACCTTACAAGGCTGGTCCTTTTAGATCCATTTTGAAGTCCTAAATTATAAGTCCGGCTCTTGATTTAAACGGCTTAAAAGAACCTACCCAACAGGCTCGACCCGTTTTTCCCGCTCTACATTTAAGAATTAACTACATAGACAAAATTAATAAATAAGTATTAATTACTCTTCAATTAACCTATATTATAGATCAATTAAAATATTCTTAGAAGTAACTTATATTGTCGACAAAGGGAGTATTTTTATTGTTTTCCCTTGTATGCTTAACCCTGATTCTAGCCCTTGATTGAGACTGACGTTATCCCGAATGATGATCTAAATTAAGCATTCATATTGGGCCCGGGGAGGTTGGGCCTTTTAGTCCAACAAAACTGACGTTCAACCGCAATTACTTGTCAAATGATGACCTAATTTAACACTCATATTGGGCCTAGAGAGGTTGGGCCTTGTTGGTCCAAAAAAAAATTGTTCATCCGCAGCTGCTTGTGGCTACTGTGATGACTCTGGATTGGAAGATGAAGTAAGGCAACCAACAGGGGATTTGGTCTAATGGAAGGAGTTTTTTTTTTTTTTTTTGATAAAATCTAATGGAAGGAGTTAGTTTCTCATATGATGACCTAATTTAACACTCATATTGGGCCTAGAGAGGTTGGGCCTTGTTGGTCCAACAAAAAAACTGTTCATCCGCAGCTGCTTGTGGCTACTGTGATGACTCTGGATTGGAAGATGAAGGCAACCAACAGGGGATTTGGTCTAATGGAAGGAGTTAGTCTCTCATAACGGAACAAATCATTGTTCAAATCTCTATTGAAAAATGTGTCAACATTTAATACTTAACAGTGTCTCAAATAAGACTGCCTTCGATAAAAGAATACATATGCTTTGAGAGCAGGGGCGGACTCAAGAATTTTACTAAAGGAGGCGAAAATAAAAAATGCTAAATCAAACTTAACATACAAAAAATTGAAATTAAAGAAATATATTTCTAATAAAGCAAGATCAATTTCTTTAACTACCTCTTTATTTTCAATTCTAGAAGACTTTGAATAAGGATTCTCAGTATTTGACAATTCAACATTATAAGTAAACGAGAACAAAGACTCATTATTCTTTCTCTTAAAATAACTATCAATGGTAGCACTTATCTCAATAATAATCACCTACAAAGAGTATGATTAACACTTTTCACATACCACATCATTAGATTAAGTATATTATAATAAGTATATACTTCTCCATAATAATCCTCTTCAAAGAGTGTGCTAATATATATAATAAGTGTGTGTTGTGTCTTAATATACAAATACAACTTACAACGATGTGTACTTCCTCTATTTATATATTTTTTGAAAATATTTAAGGGGGCGAGGGAGGGGGGAAAAAAACTAAAACTAAGCCAGGATACGGTGCGGTAATATGAGATTACAAGGGTTATTGGATTGCAAGCTTCACTCGAATGTTAGGCCAATGGGAAGTGCTTGAAGTGGAAGAATGAGATGTTTTCTAAGAGTATTCGAAGAGAGTAAAATTGTCTTGCCATTATTTTAAAAAAATAATAATAATAAATTCTACTTCCCTAAAAAATATCTATTTTTAAAAAAGGGAGATTAAAAATAAAAGAGATGGCATATTTACAATTCTATAGAGGATTTTGGCTTCCCAATTTTAAAAGAGATATCAAAAGTCTATTTTTGGAGTCTTAATCTAGAAAAGTGATGCCAAAAGTAGGACCTTGGCATTCTAACTCCTAAAGGGACGTCAAAAGTAGAGTTTTAAGAGCACTACTTTTGAAATCCCTTTTAAAATTGGGAAGCCAAAAGTGGTTTTTCGAGGTCTCCAATTCAAAAATCGAGACGCCTAAACACTTTTGGAATCTCAAGAAGCAGTTCTTGCACTACTACAAAAAACCTAAAAAACGTCCTAAATAAGACCAAATTAACTTCCTTTTTTAGAAGGACGTCTCTATGGGGAAAGTTAAAAAAATCACACTTTTGGCGTCCTATATAAAATTCAAGTAGCCTTATGTAAGACGTCTTGAAAAATTTCAGGACGCCTCATAAGGCGTCCTGAATAACAATCAGGACGCCTTATAAGGCATTCTGAATTCAGGATGCCTTATAAGGCGTCCTGATTGTTATTCAGGACGCCTTACAAGGCATCCTGGAAAAAAAATAATAATAATTTTGCTTTAAAATATTCAAACAAGAATCTTCATCTTTAAAGGGCACATTAATGCTTCTGGATTTTCAGATCGAGCAGCTAATAAATAAAAAATGGCATAAAGGGCTACATTCTGGAAAAGTGTACTTCCTTGCTGCATTTAAATTAAAATTATCATAAAGCATAACAATGGATCAAACAACCATGCTCAATAATCACATGCACAGAAACAACTCATACACACATTGTATCAAAAAAAAAAAACTCATACGCACATTGACAAAAGTTGCTGCCCGTACAAATGATACAAAAGAAAATTTACTTATGGGTAGCTTCTAGTGAAAACACCACACATTTTATGCAGCTAATGTATTCACCTTTTCTGTACAACAATTAGGATCACAACTATGATTAATGAAACACCCCAAATTTCCCTTCGCACTTGCATCAATCACCTGAAAATTTATAAATGTAAACAAAAAGCAGAAGTGAAAAACTCACAGACTGACTAAAAATATCATATTTATGAAAAACCAACAAATATATGTTTCTAGCCATAGAAACTACTCAGCAGCAGTAAAAGCAACAAAATTCATTCCATTGAAATTGAATTAAGCAACATAGGTTAAATTCATACCTCACTACTATTCAAGGTCATGAAATAGAAATGTCAACGACCCTTCAAAGCATATTTACTTTGTCGTGCCTCATAAGCATGCATATCAAGCACCTATTTAAACCATAAATCAGACACATAGCCAAAGGTAAACTATGCAAAGACAAATACACCTTGGCATCAATGTGCCTTAATAGAACAGGGCCAATGCTGGTTATATAAGAAATGACACAATCCATTTAAAATAATTCTAATGCATTTATATTAACCCTTGACAGCCTCAACTATCCCTAAAACCATAAGGACATTTTTGTAAATAAATTACCTTAGACTAGCAGCAGCACTCTTTGCACTCAGGAGCTTGCCAATTTCATCACTTAAATCTGAGTTCCTATCTACCCTGACTCCCTTGAGCAAACACCTATGAGTTGGCAACAGAAATTATTAATGATTTTGCATAGTTAAGTGTCATATAGAATCTACCGTGAAAGAAACTAGGGACTATCAAATACCTCTTCTGCTAACTTGGTCAAATTGGTACCATACTCCTCCAGAGTTGCCATCTTGTTGCTACTGTTTCCTGGGCCAACAGTAACAGTTACATTGTCTGCATTCTCACCAACCATGCGAATAACCTGGGTTAGCCAGACGAAATTTAGATGATTGGCACAAAAACTCAAATAACTTAAAGGATTTGTGTAAAATTTACCCAGCTGGTTAAAAAGAAGAATAAATGAAGAATTGGTACTGACCTGCGTACGGATGTTAGTAGGATCAGCACCCAGGTTCTCAAGAACACGTGCAGCCACAACTTCACCCTCACAAAGGAGACCCAGGATCAGATCCAATATAATTGTGACCTGAAAATTACAAGGATCAGATGTTCTGGCAAGCCAAGACAAAACACTACACAGACTATGATTTCTATCAAATATAATGGAAATCCATATGAACAGAAACTCACAGATTGCCTCCTAACTCCATTTTGAATGAATTTAAAACAAGACGAGTCAAAATCTAAATCTGTACAAATATCAATGAAAATGCACAAACTGATATTCCAAAAAAAAAGACTTTCCATTTAAATCAAGCAAGTCACGCACTCATCATATCATTAATGAAAAATTATACACATCCTATTTTCATAGCAAAAACTGATATCAAGAATATAAGAACCCGAATTACGTCTAGTCCACAGGTAAATCAAAAAAATGCACAACGCCAAATACAAATATATTACTTATACTGTTATAATTAAATGAAGAAAAAAATGCTAAGTTATATAGGTGAGAAAAGTTCAGCAACAATATGATAACAGGAGTTGAAGTTGGAACTATTTTGAGCATGAAAAGCAACAAAGTATATTTCCAATAAAAATAGTAAAAATAAAAATATTCGCAAGGATTTAATGATAAGTCACCTGTATAAATTGAAGCCTCACGAGCAGCCACAGGCATGTTCCAAGTGTTAGCCACTAGTGTTGTGCGCTTCATGACAGAGGGTGGCTGGAAATAAACAGTGAAAACTTTAAAACACAAACCTTCAAGGAATATTGTCTAGGTGGTGCAACCTAAGTAATTTTTCCCATGGCATCAGGAGGAAGTGCAATATGGTGCTGCATTAGACTGTTCTCAAAAATAGTCTGCAACGATAAATGATTTACAAAAAAAAAAAAAGCTTCAGGATACATTTGATAAAAAAAATAAGAGTGATTCACAAGCTCATCTATGTGGAAAGGAAACTTACAGCAAAGACATCTCCACCAGTTAATGGGTCTCCTTCACCTGTACGTCACCAAAAAATAAAATTGAATCTCAGAGAAAGATGACCACAAAGCACAACACTTTTCTACTTGGCAGCAAAAAATGATCAAGTTTCTCTGATTATCAATTTTTTTAGGCTAAAACTCCCAGAGAGTATCTTTATCAAGAGCTGGAACAGAGACATCACGAGGAATGTAGACATCACTAGATCGTTTAGCAATAGTTTTCAATGGCCTCTGTTTCAATAAGTAAAATAAAAGTTGTACAGAGAAAATAAAATCACATAATACAGAAAAGAAAAAAGAAATCATATGAAATTGATTTATAAGCCACCTGAATTAAACAAGAAAATAATGCTTCAAGTAAACAAAAGACAAACCTCGATTCCATCAAAAATATTTCCCAATATTCCAGGCTCCAACTCCACTGATAAAGGCTACATTATAGTGCTAATCAGCTATCAGGAATCAAGGCAGTAATGAAATTAGTAAATAGAATTTACACATCTCACCTTGTGTGTTTGTAAGACAGGATCATTGACCATTAAATCTGCATGAAGATCTAAAAATCAGAGTAACTCATATCCTACAGCATAAAGCCAAAAAAAAAAAAAGCCATGGGATACATTGAGCTACAAATTGAATTGCACAATATCCTAATTTCTTCTCAAACTTCCCTCAAAATCACAGCTTGCAACATCTCCATCTAAGAGAAACAATACAAACAGTTCACAAACCCAGAAAATTATTGACTCAGGATGCAGTAGAGATGTATACCTGGGTTCGACGAGCATCGACGACGATGGGAGAGGGAGGGCATACGGAGGTCCGACGGAGACGGGAAGGGATGAACAGCGAAGTTTCGACGGTGGGAGAGACAGAGCAATTACCGAGGACCGACGACGGACAGCAAGAGGCGGAACGAGTGCAGTGACGGTGGCTTTCGAAGACGAGGCGATGGTGTGACGGCAGGAGAGGTAGGGAGAAATGAGAGGCTTTTCGGAACTAGCTAGGGCAGAGTTGTTCAATTCCTGAGAGAAGTCGCAAGAGGGTATAAGAATGAAGAGGTTTGCACGGTGAGTATTATATGTAGAAGCTTTTTTTTTTTTTTTTTTCTCTGGCGTCCTGAACATATTTTCAGGACGTCCAAATTTGAGTACACACGTCCAGAGGATATTGAAGGACGTCAAAAATTTATTTTAAGACATCTTGATTTATTTTTAGGGCGCCTGAATTAATTTAAACATCCTAAAATAAATTTAGGGCGCTAAAAAATTCCATGGCGCCACAAAAAATTCCCTGCCACCAAAAAAATGATTCCTTGGCGCCAAGAAATTCCTTAAAATATGTCAAATATTTATTTTTTAGACGTCCTAAAATAGATTTAGGGCGCCAAAAAAGTTTTTAGACGTCCTAAATATTAATATAGGACGTCTAAAGTCTCAAACTTAGACAAATAATTACGATAATGCCACCGCCTTCACTTTTGACATCCTTTTTTTAAAAAGGGACGTCTTTTAAAGTAGTAGTATCCATATTTTGTAGTAGTGTTGGGTTTTCTGCAAAGGCTCTCTCTTTCCTTAATCGTTCACACACACCCTTCAACCATTCCACAAAACCCCCAAAGGCGCAAGCGATGGTGGGTGTTGGATCGAATCTTAGTCGCCCATGCATGTCTTTGTCTTGTGCTGGTGTCAGTAGCAGGTTCATGGCTTTCTCTCCCTCACAGTCAGGTTCTCACTCGCCTTATCTCTACGGCTTCACTCTGCCGCCTCCTCCTTTGCTATCCTCAAGCAAGATAAGTATGCTCTCACTCAACGATCCACGTCTCTGTTCCCCCCCTTCTCCTGTGTAAATCTAGTAGGATCTGGCTTTGGTTGTCTTTGTCTTTGCTAGTGAGTTTCGTCTAATTAAAGTCAAGATATGAGATCGAGAAAGATTAAAGTCAAGATCCCAAGGGCGCAATGGTGAGTTTCGTCTTCTCTTTACCTGTCTTCTACATGTCTCTCTATTACCTTCCTCTTCTCACAAATCAAGTGGATGACGAACAACGGCGACGACAGACGGCGAAGGTGCCATGGGATTTGCCTTGCCTAGCCTTCCAAGTGGAGTCATCATCCAACCGCGGTGCCACGAAGCATGAGATAACGTGTCATTGCGATGTTGGTGTTGTCATGGATTGGTTCCTGTTTCTTCTGATTCAGCCATTCAGATCTTGCGATGAGAACAAGGATGACTATATGGATGAGGAACGATGGCGATGATGAACGGTGAAGGCGACGGCATTGGCAGATGGCAAAGGCAAAGATCACGGTGGTGATAGTTAGCTCTTTGATCTGCAATTTCTATGACAATATGGCTCTTCAACGTCGGAAGGTGAAGGCATCGGGGATGGTAAAAGCAAACATTTTCTTTTCTTCTTTCTCTCTAGATTTGCGATGGTGAAGGATGATGGATGCAACTTCTGTTTCAGATTTTACCTATTCAGATCTTTAGATTTGTGATGATGATGGATGATGGCTTTGCGTAAATTTTCTTTTTTAAAAAATAAAACTTACAGTGTCTTTTTTTTAACCAACATTGTTCCCATATTTTACTATATCTCTCATATAGACATAGACGTCCCCTTGTAAAGAGATGTAGAAAGGGCTTAAAAGGACATTAAAGGATTTTTTTTTATAGTAGTGTGTTGATACTTTAGCAAAAGAAGAGATTATCAGTATCTTCTTCTCCATTAGATGTGTGTCCGACTCATGTGTAAACTTTGGTTGACAAGGATTGTAATGAGATTTAATGCCCTTTTATATTAATATTAATTTTATTGAGGTGTTTCCTTCATTTTAAAAACATTAAAAAAAAGGGGGGATTAAGTAGCAATTTTGTCCTGTAAATACACCATCAGAAGCAATGTTGCCCTAGAAATTTTTTTGGGTTTAATTTTACTTCGGAAGTCTAAAAACGTAACAATATTACCCTAGCTAACGCCGTTAGCCCACTCTCGAACGTGATACCCTTACACTCGAGTGGAACGTCTTTTTCTTTCTTTTTTCTTTTTTCTTTTTTCCTTCCAATTGTGGAGACTTGAGTGTGTATTGTGCATACTTGAGTGAACACTCGAGTGTGCACAGTGCCAAAAAAAAAAGTATCGAGCACAATTCACACTTGAGTGTAGGCTAACAGCGTCAGTCTCTCACCGTTATTGGAGGGCAAAATTATTACGTTTTTAGACTTACGGGTAAAATTGAACTCAAAAAAACTTCCAGTGCAACATTACTCCTAGCGGTGGTGTAATTCCGGGGTAAAATTGCTGCCTAACCTAAAAAAAAATAATTGATCTATTGCAACAACAAAATAAGTTGACCTCAATTTTTAAAATTGCAACTAATTAGGATCGGTTTTATTATCTTACTTTGTCTTACGCGACTTTCAAATTGCAATTAAATAAGATGGGTTTTATTATCTTACTTTGTCTTACGCGACAGTTTATTTTATACGTTACGTACCATATTAATCCATGCAAATAAACAAACAGTGCAACCCTGAACATGAATTTTATATTTCGAGCTAATAGCTGGCAGTTCAGTAGATAAATTTTAATTCTTATTTAAGGTCAGATTAATTAATTGTTATACAAACATACAATTAAATGTAAGCAAACCAAGCTCAAGTTTAAATTAAGTTATATCTACCATAATTCAACAACATACTCCTCCAAAAAAATCTACGGACCATTTTGTTTTAAATTTGCGAAAACATTTGGGTGATATAAAGTTTTTTAATTCTCTCTCTCTTTTTTTTTCACAAAACAATAGCCGAAAAAAGTATCCTCACCTACCAGAAACTCATTTAGAGTGGAGGGATAGACATTAAGAGCCTAAAATTATAAGTGAAATATTTTTTTAAGATCAGTCGTCACCTAAAATATTTTTTTAATACCTTAAAATAAATTTTCAAGATCATGAAGTATTTTTTAGTGTCAATTAACACCCTTAGGTATTTTAATTTTGTACAAAAATTTGTGTAAATTTTGGTATTTATTATGAAATATAATGTTTATAATCAACCTTATCCTTTATATGCAATTATATCAAAAGCTAATGTCCTTTTTGATAAATTTGACATTGAAAAAGCTATTCTGATAACAATATCTAAATATTATCATTTTTTATCCAAAAACTATTCTCCAAATGTCATTTTTATCTTGTAAATCCCAAAAGTTATTCTCCAAAAGTCATTTTTACCTTATAAATCTAAAAAACTATTCTCCAAAAGCTACATCCAAACGGGCTATAGAAACTCATGGCCTCTTATTTATAAAAGAACTTTCATATTAGTAGATTATGAAACTCAAAGACTGTGTTACAAGGTTATAATAACAGTAATAAGCCACAAGGCTATGAAGCAAATAGGAGAAGAAATACGAAAAAAGGGTTAAGTTGTAAATCCACCCCAGAAGTATAAGCCTAATAACAATGTTACCCTGGAAGTGTTTCTTGTCTCAATGTTGCCCAAGAAGTTTTAAAACGTAGTAATGTTACCTTATTATATTAAAAAAAACTAATGTTGATCATTAACTTTTTTACGGAAAAAGGTAATATTGTTATATTTTGAAACTTTCAGGATAATATTGAGACAAGAAAAACTTCCTAGATAAATCTGTCACCTAACCCATAAAAAATGAGATACTAAGAACAAAATCCCTAACATACAGTATTGCTTACCCTATGATTTAAAAGCTAAAATGACGCACTTATTTTATTAATATTAAAATGTGATGCCTTTGTTGGCATGGTAGGGAGTAGGGACAATGTCATATGGTAGAAGCCAGAAATTAAATACTCCTAGGCATGTCATTAATTATGCCACTTTAATGATCACTTGTCTCACCAATCTAACGATTATAGATTTCTTCTCACTTTCCGCGCGCAGTTTTAAAAATCCCCTAAACTTTTTCAATGATGCAATTAATTCCCTTATAATTAATTTAATTAACTGATATTTTCATTAAATAGATGGGAGGTTTATTTACCTATAATTTAAAGTTCAGAAGTTATCTACTCATAATCAATTTTTTAGAAAGAAAAGTGAAAATTTATATTAGCTCAAAATAATCCATATATACTGGGCTTTTTTTTTTTTCTATTTGTCACTTTTTAAATAAATAATTATCATTTTGCCACTCTTTTCAAAATATTTCCCAATCTGCCACATTTAGTCGACTAAACCGTGATTTAATCGACTAAAAGTCGTGGTTTCCTTTTTTTTTTTTGGATGCCCACTCATTTGGTCGACTAACCCAAGTGGGTTAGTCGACTAAATTTCGGCAGTAGGGTTTTTTAAAAAACCCGCGATATTTAGTCGACTAACCCAAGTGGGTTAGTCGACTAAATTTCGGCAGTAGGGTTTTTTAAAAACCCCAAATCGCGGCTGAAAAACCCTAATAGTCTAAAAATCTCCTAAAACCTCTCCCCTCTCTGTTTTTCCAACGAAATCATTGCTGAATCCGTTAGTGGGTTGCCGAGGAAACTTCAATCTAGTGGCATTTGCGTCGTATCAGTATGTTTTCATCTACATTTTGTGATTTCTACAGTAGTTTTTGCATTAATGCCAAATAATTTGCTTGTTCCCGTTTTGTGTTTGCTTTGGCTGGTTTGTTGCGTTTTGTGATTGATTTGGTGTTTCTATATGATAAGAGACAGAGTATGATGCAAATGTGGGTTTAAAAAAGTCCCCTGTCGCCATTTAGTCGACTAAACCACCTGGTTTAGTCAACTAAATCAGTGAGTCAGTCAAAAGAAGCAACTCCCCAAGATTTAGTCGACTAAACCAGGTGGTTTAGTCGACTAAACAGGGCACAGTGGGATTAAATTGCCACTTTTTGTGGTTTTTTGTTAAGATTTGGTTCTTTAAACTGTCTCAGACCCATTGTCTTCTAAAGATTATGTTGTGTTTTACTTGTAGGTCTTTATTGTCATCATACGTCGTAGAGAAGGTCCTTCAAACACCGGCGATGAGAGTGGGAGACGGATTAAGCATCGAGCGACCCGCGGGGCATCACCTCTAGGACACAACAGGCACAGGAGGCTGAGCCTGTTGTTGACCTCCAGTTTGGTTATCTGTTTGACAATAATGTAGCAGAGCATACACGATTCCTGGCAAATTTTGCTTCCAGACTGATTATCAAGCCGAAGTCATTAGACATGGCATTCTTTGCCGAGGAAGGATTTGATATAGTGCCCATTTTGGGGAATTCCCACTTGACAGTGCTGGCAGAGATGAGTTGTGCCTATTCAGAGGTTATGGTGAGAGCTTTCTACCATAACCTGAGCTACATAAATGATGATTTGATGTCTCGCGTCTGTGGGATTGACATAGTGGTGACGGCTCCCATCTGGACGACTATATTGGGATTTGATTTTGATGAAGACGATAGATACTTGTATGATGGGGAAACCAATGTAGCCATTGAGGGATTTAACCGAGATGCGGCTGTGCAGGAGGCAAGGAGGCCAGGAGTTCATAGAGCTATAGTTAGTGTGGGCCAGCTGACTGTTAGTTCATGTATCCTCTTCTACGTGATGACCCACATATTGTTCCCTCGTCAATACAATCATTCGAGGATGGCAGAGGGTGACATCCCTGTTATGTGGGCTGTTCGTCATGCCATTCCGGTGAATTGGAGGCACTACATTTGCTTCCTGATGTATAAGGCCAAACAAAAGAGTAGAGCTCCACTCCCATATGCGTACCTGGTTCAGAAGATATTGGAGCATTTTCGTGTTCCTATGCAGACTGAGCATATGGTGAGCCAGAAGACGTGGAATTCGAGGTTTGGACAACGGCTATTAGAGCAGTGCAAGATTGTCAATGTGGCCGATGGTGCATGGCAATACACTGGTGTCAATGAGGATGCACCTGATGCTGATGTTGGCCCGGATCCACCCATTGTTCCTCTTGAGGTCCATGAGGATGTACCTGAGGTTCATATGGAGGACTTTGTTGAGCCGGACGGTGGATTCTCCCTTCGTGATCTCATGCAAGCCATCAATGCTAGCAAGGAACAGATGTCCCAGATAGAAGCCAATCAGAAGAAGAGGTGGCAGACAGAGGATGCAAGGTGGAAGGTAGAGGATGAAAGGTGGGCGTGGACGCAGGGTCGGATTAAGGGGATAGAGGATACGATTGCTAAGTTTCGGATAGGACGCCCAGTGTCGGAAGATGAGGAAGACGAGGATTCCGAGACACATGAAGATGCAGATTAGATGTAGAGATTTTATGTTTGATGTTTGCGCTCTGAATTTAGTTGTTTTATTGTTTGTCCGTTGAAACTTGGTGAATTTGATATGGAACTGGTACTTTTTTTTGTAATGAATGTTGATGCTTTCAGTTTAGGCGCGTTGAGTTTATTGTTTTATGTACGGTGGATTCACCTGCAGGGTACACAACATTTGATTGATTTATTGGTTGATTTGGACTTGTGTGTGTCTCTGTAACTGGTTTAGTCGACTAAATTAACTGAAACTACAACGATTACACAACAATAATACCTTGAATAAGGTGGAATGGGATTAAACTTTGATGGGTCGCACTAAAACTGAGAAAATACAAAGCATTGGGGGTGGGGAAGGGTTGCTATAGGATAAAAGCTCCATTATGACGCAAATGGGGTTTAAAAGAAACCTTCCAACCGACATTTAGTCGACTAACCAAAAGCTCCATTATGACGCAAATGGGGTTTAAAAGAAACCTTCCAACCGACATTTAGTCGACTAACCCAAGTGGGTTAGTCGACTAAATGGCTGGGCATCAAAAAAGAAAAAAGAAAACCGCGACTTTTAGTCGACTAAACCACAGTTTAGTCGACTAAATGTGGCAGATTGGGAAATATTTTGAAAAGAGTGGCAAAATGATAATTATTTATTTAAAAAGTGGCAAATAGGGAAAAAAACTATATATACTGCATCAGAAGGAGCACTACCACCTAAACAAAAAGTATGTTAGTTTTTTTCGAAAATAACATTTCAATAATTTGTATTGGAAACTGCCTATTTATGAAGCTCCTTTAATTTAATTGTGTAGTTAATATGGATGGGTAGAGAAAAATTATAAATTTGAAAAACAAAGTTAATTGAAATGTTGCATATAGAACTAAAACAAATCTTTCAATTAGCTCATACATTTAAAGTTAGATGAAATATTAGGTTTTTTCAAGACCTTTATCATGACTAATTCAAAGTTTGAGAGAATTGTTTAGGTAAAGAAAAGTTTAAGGAGTTACGGAGTTAGTCACATGTAAAATTAAAAAATTATAGAAATTCTTAGTCAAGGTTAAAAATCCAATAAAGATTTAAATTTAAGGAAATTTTGTATAATTTCTTCTTTTTCATATAAAATAATTATTTAATATTTGATATTACTAAATAAATATGAGTATTATTTACCAATAAGTTGTTGGTCTATGTGGTAAGAGACCTCACCTTATAAGAAGGAAAATACAAATTTAAATCCTAAAAAATACACTTATTGGAAGATGTAAGAATTATTTACCCTCTAAATTTTAAGGGAAAAACTCTTAATCTAATAAAAAATAATATGAGTATTATATGATTTCATTCAGGGGTTTGATTTTCTCATGTTGCATGAGAAAAAAAAGATTCCTACACACACATAAAATGGTGGGACCCACATATACATATAATGCTCATTATATATATATGTGGGTCCCACCATTTTATGTGTGTGTAACATGAGAAAACATTTCTCCTACAACATGAGAAATGTTTTTCCCTTTCATTAAAGATAGTGTTCTTAATAATGTGATGTTTCCATTCATTAATCCATACCATTAGTATAGTCATAAATATCAACTTTAGCGAAATTTATCTCTCTCTCTCAATTTCAAACTAATTGAATTTTTGTAACATTGTTGCCAATTTACCATACTGAAGTGAAAAACGTTTCAATAAAGCAATGCATTATTATAATAATAGCCCATGATAGAACTAATGGAAATGTTGCAGGTTGACCTTCCTACCTACCCAAAAAAAAAATACGTCACGTGCGAGGGGATTTAGGTAAGGTCCAAATTCAAACATAGAACAAAATAATAATAATAATAATAATAATAATAATAACAAATGCTATAATCAAGTGTTTAACCACCTAATTCAAACAATTGATTTGTCTACATCACGTTCATGTTTTCGTCAAACTCTTGAGGGTACTCTAAGCTATTCAAATAATTAATCACCAACAAATTTTATATCTTCACGGCCTAATTAACTAATATTTAACTCATTTATTGGGATCTGCAATTTTTTTCCCTTATAGAACACGCATTTTTATTCATATTTTAATATTATATAATTTTTCTCAACACATTACTACTGGCAAATGGATCCATGGAACTATAGAAGTGAAGATTGAGCTATGCGTAGGAGCTATATAATTTAGGGAAAATATCAGCAAGGTTTTAAGGTAGATAAAAAAGATAAAAAAAAATCCCAACCTCAAATTCCTTCACTTTTGAACTTTTGATATTAATTATGGAATTTTTTTCACAAAAAAATTTTATTGTCAAAATAGATTTTCATATATATATATCCATATATATATATTTTGCTATAAAAATTTAGAAGAGGGGTTGGACTCACTCATAATCCAAGGGCAAGACACTTGGTGTAACATCCTCGCAAAATTACCATTTAATTAATTATTTTATATGCAACCATATCTAATTCCGCCCAAAATAAACCATTTACACATTTAATATCATATCAACAGGCTTTGTTCTTAATATATGTTCTAGCATACAGCGGAATGATCAAGAGATGCAACGTACCAAAAAAGCTCTAAAGTTTGGCAATATACATCAGATTATGTTTATATAACAAAAGAAACATACAAGATTGATAACTCTGATCAAGTCTCAGATGCCTTCTTCCCCTTAGTATCAGTGCATGAATTCACGCCTGAAAAATAAATGATGACGGAATGAGTTACAAAGACTCAGTAACCACATATCTAAGTTAACAAGTATATAGGGAATGATTACAAGATAGTTAAGTGGGCCAATTATCTATTCATATTTCAATAACACTGAGTAAAGTACCAATCCAATTAATAAATCAAGATCATTCGATATGCATGTAACTTCCTCAACCATCCTTATAACCTCCTTATAACTGCTGACGGAACCCATAGGCTACCATATAATAGGCGTAATCTCTGTGACAAGACTGCACCAAGCTCTCCAATAATGAGGTGTAGCCCAGCCAAAGGCTACAGAACTCATAACGGACTATCGGTTCCCTTTCTCCCGAATATCGAAAGGTGTCACTGTCCCAAGGGCTGACCCTAATCCCGGCCAAAGGATTAGGATGATACCAAGGGCAATATCCAGCTATCCACTGTGCGCTCAGTGGTGGCAATACCACGTGGTATAAAATCAATTTCTTACCATCACATCTCATCTCCATCCAAAACACCTCAATATACAGTGAAATATCATAATTTCCAACATTAACAATTCACAGTTATGTTTGATAATCAACATCGTATATAAACTTTCATAATTACAAAATCTACAATTTTAATTATAACAATATAAACAAATATGCCCACTTAACTAAAATTTATCTTCAAACAAATATCTTATATATATACATTTTCAAAGATAACAAACTATAATATATCAATATCATTTAAATATGTAAGCATACACTTATAATCACCTCAACAAGTATACAAGAAAAATTGGAAAGTGATTACCTCAGGTTCTTGACACAAAACTAATCGTGTGAGAAATCAGTCCCTTTAAAAATAAATGTATAATTATCTGTTAATAGAATTAACAATAATCATTAATTTCATAATTAAATAATTAATTAAGCTATTATTTCTCTTTAGTTTTCCTTTAGAAATGACAATTTATCTATTCTTCAATTTTTAACCTAATACTAGCTTTTATAATAAAAATCTAATTTATTAAACAATCTCCAGACCTCCAAATACTCATAATCATATCAATACTAATTTAAAATCTCAAATCCCAATTTATAATTTCATGCAAATCAAAATTTAACAAAACTAACCGATTAAATTTTAAATAATATTTCTAGTAATCCAAATAAATGCTTAGATTCTCATTTAATTGGTAAAAATATCCTATAATACAAAACTAAATTCATTTAGATAGAAAATATCTCTAAATTCCTCTAGTAACCAAATAAGAAATCTAAACCGATTAAAGTTATTTATTAATTATGCTTAACATATATACAACCTTCTATTACCAAAACTCAAAATTTTATCAATATTCTAATCCTAAAATTTTCACTAATCAATACTATTTTACTTTCATTAGAAAGAGAAAAAGACGTAGAACAACTTTCATGAAGAAAGTTTATTAAAAAGAAAATAATTTAACTACCTAAATGATCTAATAAAATAAATAATGTACCTTAAATAAACTCTTTTTCCCTTTTATCTTCCTCTTTCTCGCCTTTATCTCTCTCTTTCTATTTTATTTATATTAAAAATCTTATTGTTATTATTGTTTTTTAAATTTTATTTCAAATTTCAAATTTTAATTAATAATGTTACACTTGGAGCCCCGCAAGGAATTCAGAACTAAGAGTACATATGCCTCCACCTTAGTCTAGGCTACCGTTGCTTCATAGACCCCTTAAGATGTCTCCCTCAGCGCCTTAACCAACTTCACGATCGAACCCTCAATTTTGATGAGAATGTCCGACCCTTTTGCCAGTTAAATCTAAGGACGGTAGGTAAATAGCTTTTCATATTGTCAAAATGGCTTTATTACTTGTTGAAATGTCCCTATAAAAATCTCGTTGTCAAAATGAATTTTCATGTTGTCAAAAATTCTGAGTTTTTCCTCTTGAGTATAGAATTTTAGATACCTGAGAAATTTTGACAATATGAAAAACCATTTTGACAACGAGTTTTTTATAGGGATATTTTAACAATTAATAAAGCTATTTTGATAACATGAAAAGCCATTTTGACAAAAGACTTTTTGCCATGAAGAATTCCGTATTTAATATCCAAAAAGTCCTTATGAACATTTTGTGAGGAGATCTGGGGTTAGAACTTTTTTGATTTTTTTTTTTTGGTCTAACTTAGAACTTCATTGATGTTTTCCCAATAATTTAATACTTATTCTAGTTTCAAAGGTAAGAGTAGAGCCAAATATCCGTTTGATGATCTACACTAAGGTCACTTATTTATTTATGACAGAAACAAATCCTTCAACTAGATGACCAAAAGGATTGTTTTGTTTTTTGTTTATTCTTAAATAAAATCTGGATTATTGCACTCATAGATGGAAGTTAATCAAAGACACATAAGCTGTTGGCTATATCATGAACTAATCTAGCTAGCTTATCCGCATAAGAGATGGAATCTCTAATCATGTGGTGTACAAGCATATGTGAATCTCGACAAACAAGGCTCTTAGCCTCCTCTACTACATTAATATCACTCTAATCCTATTTACTAGTTCATTTTGATCAAAAAATTTGGTCCTATTTATAAGTTCTTTTTGACTAAATAAATGAGATTGTGACAATTTTACCTATTTTATTGTGCTAATGAAAATAGAAAGAGAAGAAAAAGTTAAAATGTATCCAATCATAAACAAGGGTAAAGTGAAAAATTTACCCATAATTATTGAGCTACCTATCTCTCCTTGATATGCGTGATTTAGTCAAAAAGGACTTATAAATAGGACTAGATCGTGGTAAATGGATAATTACTATCACAGCTCTTAATAACTAAGTTAATGACCTTAATCTGTTGGCTGCTAAAAAAAGTTAATATCGTTAATGTAATTGGAGAGAAGGAAAATTTTCCTATACTATATCCTTTTAACCAACATAGGTGAGGCCCTTCGATGATTACTATCAATTTAGTCGGGTTCACATTAGATGCTTTTTTTTTAGTGCTTGTTATGTACTTCTCCCTCTAATTAGAGAGATGATGGTATTTTTTAATATAAATTTTATTTATTTATATTAAATTAAATACTGCATCCTAATTTTTTTTAGTATCTAGTATCTCAAATTAATTAATTTACAATCTTGCATTCAGAAATTTTTTTCTTGTAACATTTTAAAAATTAATTAATTTGAGATACTGGATGAAAAAAAAATCAGGATGTAACATATAATTTAATTTAAATAAATTTAAAAAAAAAGCCCTCATCCCTATAATTAGAAAGAGAAGTATATAACAAGCATTTAAGGAAAAACCCTTCATATGAATTATGACAGGAGGGATTCTCGTAAGGTTGCAGCTAACACCCTAAATCCATTTGTTTTTACTGATACAGACAACTCCATCTGCATCCACTTTTTCCATATTCTAGGAGTGAGTCATCCACTTCTAATTTGATAGAGCCTTAAGGATGACAAAAGTTGGTTGCTAAATATGGCCATATCAGTTTATATATATATATATATATATGGGTATATGGGTATATCAGGTTGCTTGTTTTTAAAACAGTTTTTTCCCCTTAAAAACAATTTATTATTTTTATTTATAAAATCAGAGAAGAGGCTGGGGATATTGTATTTCCATTAAGAATAATTGTGTAAATATATAAAATCACGCCTTTAACTTTTACCTTTTAATTTACCATTTTAAATCATTTTATATATGTTTTTCAAAATAATGATTCAAATTAATTTTTATATTTTTTTTTTCCAAATTGTATTCTAAAAAATTATTCTATAGTATTAAATATGAAATTAAATGAAATTATAAATTTTTTGAAATATATTTTATTATATTTTTTTAATGAAATTATATTTTTTATATTTAAATATAATTAGTATTTAATATCATTAGTATTTAATGAAATTAAATTAAGAATAATTTTTGAAATAAAAATATGTTTAAGTTAAAAATTAAAGGACTATGGTCAACTATGATTAAATTAAATAGAAGTAACTGAATAATGTTTAATTGAGGTATTATGTTCATAAAAAAAAAAAATATATATATATATATATTGGTTAAAATTTTGTGAATTAAAAAGTCGAATCAGAAAGCTACACATAATTTAGGAATTGAAAATTCTCTAATATAAATTAATTAATAATGTCAATATTAAAATTTATTAAAGGAAGACGAGGACAATTCTTTTTTAGTTAGATTTAAGGGCCAAGATGTAAATCTGCCCATGAACTTTTGCAAAAAGTTAATCAGTAGATTTGCACCTTAATCATATATATATTTTTTTAAAAAATAAAAATAAAGAAGTGGGGTTAAACTTTTTTAATTAATTTTTTTTCTTAATCCTTTATCCTGCAACCTCCGTTTATTAAAATTTTATAATTCTATTCTTCTAATTTTTTAAATTCAACTTATAAAAAATTTTCATCCGTTTTCCTTCCCTCCAAATCCCTCATACCGAGCAAGCCTTAAGAAAATAGAGTACCTGAAAATTTGTTATGATAGAAGCTTTTCCATTTTTTTAAAAAATTCAACTTGTAAATTCCAATATTTTAAATTAAACTTATAAATTTTTTTTCTTCCCCTCCTTTTCCCTCCAAATCCCTTATACCAAACAAGCCTTAAGAAAACAGAGCTGAATTTGTAATGACTAATGACAGAAGCTTGTGATGACTGATGAGGAATAATTTTGTTTGGCCAATTGACGAAGGAGAATGTAAAGCAGCTTTAATTTAATTCTTTAATTTATAAGCTCATATACTACCTCCGGTCCTAATTATAAGGCATAGTTGACTTTGTTTGGAGAGATTAAGGAAGCTAAATAAGTTACTTAATCATTTTATATGTTGTATATTTTTAGATTATATATTAGTATGTGAGTCAAACTAATTACTTTGAAGAAAAAAATAAAAAGAAAAATACTCTAAGTTAATTTAATTAGCTTCCTTAATTTCTCCAAAAAAGTCAACTATGTCTTATAATTAGGACCGGAGGGAGTAATTATTTAATGCCCACAAATGTTCAATGCAACATTCGATTCTATCTCTAAACCATATATTCTATTTCTATGCTTCACATCTTATTATTATTATATAATAATAATAATAAAACGTGACATGCATGGAATCCTTTTTTTTTTAAATCTATTTCTTTTCCTGTATTATATATAATAATTTATTTACTTAAAAATTCTGCATATTCTTTTGGATGTCAACCAGAAATCAAATATTAAAAAGAAGAAGAAGAAAGAAAGAAGCAGGAGCAGCATATTTCTATGGAAGGCTCCTTACAAAATAAAAGGCTATAATTAATTTGCTAGAAATTCTGTTGTCTTGTTGACTTCTTCTAGGTTCTACCAGAATTTTTAGACTCATATTTCATAGAAGCCTTCGATTTATAAATTTATGTAAATAAATATCTAAAATGGTGTCTTGTTGACTACTTGTACCAGACATTTTTTGACTCAGGTTTTATTGAAGCCTACAATTTCAAAATTTATATAAATATCTAAACCAGGATATATTTCTTCCAAAAAAAAAATTGCATGATATTACCTCAAAAAAGTAATTATTTAACCAATTAAAAATATAAACAAGAGTTTCTTGAGTAAATTATCTTTTTCTTAAAAAATGATTTTTTTAAAAATAAAATGTAAGATCATGATTTTTGTTTTTTTATTTATTTTTCTAACCAAAAGATGCGAGATCATGATTTGATTTTTCTAACCAAACCAACACCATGACTATTTCGTCCCTCCCTTGTATTTACTTGTCCCGATAGAAAAAACACTCAAACCAAGAAAAAATGAATTTACCTAAGATTTTTTTTTAAAATGCTTTGTTTTCCATTCAATACCTCTGCTTCTATTTATAAGGTAGTCCGAGAATTGTTTTTCCCTATTTATAAGACACATCATTAAATATTTTATATAAATATATAATTTTATCCTTCATTTATTATAAGTGAAATTTATTTTGTTAGAAAATAATGTATATGAAACCAAGATAAAATTTTAAAGTTGTTAACTTTTAAAGAATAATTAATAAAGCTTAATGTTTTTCTTAATCGGTATCAAATTTATTAAAAATTTTTTATACAAGTAGTTTAAAAAAAGAATTAGAGGGGTAGGATATAATTATATCTAAAATTTTAAATAAAACATATATTTAAAGAAAAAAATATAAATTCAAAATATACATACAAAGGGATGGAGAAATATTTTTATAAACTTTGAAATTTCAAAATCCTAAATTAAGTGTGATAGCAATGACAAGACTTGACAAATTTTATAATTATAATTTTTTTTTTTGACATTCCACCTTTATAAAAAGAATATTATTATTATATTTATAGTTAGTATAAATTCCAGGAAGATAGTTATTAGTTAGACTCCTTCGTTTCTTACTTGGCTGACGGAAGTGATAATCAACACTTGTCTTTCCTTTCTGGAGCGGCAAACAAATTCATGTGGCTCGTGATCCTTCCCGTTCAGACCGTCTTTTTACTTTGCCCGTCCATCACTGCATGTGCTGTGGAAGAAGACTGAGAGGGTGGAGCATAGATTTTATTCTAAAGCCGCCCACCACGTTTTTCTCTTCATCAATTTGGAGCGTGCTCTCTTTGCTTCTATTCTCTTGCCATATTCCGTGGAACAAGCTCTTCTCTGAGCTTTAAAGTCCTACAAAGTTCCTCTGCTCAGTGGTCCAATTGTTTTGTCTTTTCAAATCCTTTCTTTCTTTGCTGTGTGTGGATTCTTATTTGCGATCTGAGGATGCTCATGCTTTTCAAGTGGGCCATGATGCGAGGGAAAGACTAAGGCATAATGCTGGAAGCTGGATTTTCGGTTTGCATCTTGAACTGGGTTCATGTTCTTACTTTTATGGTGAATTTTGTGTTTACTGGAGGATCTTCGGGTACTGCAGGATTGATTCTAAGGGTTTTCTGTTTTTCTCAGGGGGTTTTGATGTTGACTTTGTCCAATACCTTGGGAATTGTGTCTTTCAACGTTGATTCATGAAGGAATTTGCGCATTATTTGCAGTGAAAGGGTTTATGTGAATTTGAAATTGATGTTTGAATTTGCATGTCTTGCGGTTGCGGACTCTGTATTTCTCAGAAAAAAGAGATTGAATTATTGGATATTTGAGTGTGTGATTTTGGAAAGTAGTTATGGAAGTGTTTTGGAATTTAGTATCTGAGTGAAGATTTTTACAGTGGTAATGGCGTCGGCTTCTCCTTCTCCCGATTCTTCCCCCTCTGCAGTGCCACCAACTTCTGCGAATAACACAACACCACCACCTTCTTCACCTTCATCTACAAATTCTTCTAAGCCACCTCCTCCATCTCCTAACCCTTCAGCTAAACCTCCTTCTCCGGCAGTGCCTTCAACTCCGCCTCCTTCTCCGTCTATTTCTCCTCCGCCGCCATCACCACCGGCATCTCCTCCACCTTCAACTCCCACAGCCCCTGCTCCAAATACTACCGCACCAACCCCTCCGAAATCATCCCCACCACCTCCATTGGCTGCTTCACCACCAAATCCTTCACCTCCTCCTGCAGAAAATCCTCCTCCCTCACCTATTTCTCCAATTCCTCCTCCTCCGGTCAATAACTCAACACCACCGCCGTCTGGTAATCCTTCTCCGCCACGGGGAAAGCCACCGGAAAGTACTCCTTCGCTCCCTTCACCTGCACCAACTCCATCAATTTCTAAGTCTCCCCCTTCCAAAACGCCTCCAACTCCTTCAGTCCCTCCTCGAAAGTCTTCTCATGCTCCTCCACATAATGCATCTGCAGCTAACAGGCCCCCTTCACCCCTACCCTCTTTTCCACCGGGATCGCCCACTGGCAGATCATCTAATCATAGAAATACATCCACAAACAGCGCACCTTCAGGAGGAACAAATAATGGACCATTCGCAGTTATTGGCATTATAATTGGCTTTGTTGTCCTCAGCTTTCTTGTCATGGCGGTGTGGTTTGTATGGAAACGGAAGAGGAAGGAAGCAAGACGGAAAGTTGGTTATACTACGCCTTCCCCTTATGCTTCATCTCATAACTCAGGTATTAATTACACTGTGCACTGCCAGCTACAAGGAATATATGCTGTGTTGGTTGCTCTATGCTCTTTGTTGTCAACTTCTAATATGTTTTGTTCAGAAAAATATAAAGGATTTCTTCATTTCTACATAAAATTGAATAGTAGATTGTTTGGGAGCATAAAATAGGATTCTAATTGTTTCATACTCTCAGCAAAGCATAAAAGAAGTCCCCATTATCTTATTACCACCCGTTTTCTTTAAATCTAAAATGCCAAAATGAAATTATGGGAATCACTTACCCTACACCAGAAGTCTTCCTATTGATAACCGTTGACAGTTAATTATCAACTTCTTTTAGGATGATGAATGTTGGAGAATTGCATGCATGAGATCTGTACTTAAATTGTTGTTGTACTGTACTCTATCTGGCATCTGCTATATCTTCAGAAATATAACCAATTTGATGCTTGAAAGGGAAAATTTAGTTTATGGTGTTTATAGTTGCCTCTAAAAGGCAGAAATTCATCACTCATCTCAGTGGCCCAAAATTATATTCAGTTTGGCCTAGTGGGTGTGGCTGTTGTTTTTACTCAGGTACTTGCTATTCCATTCCCATTTTAACTCAAGGTTAGGTTAAATATTAAGCAAAACATTATAACTAACATTTTTCTTTCTTTTCATTTATAATTTATATTTTAACCTGGCTATTTGGATTTTGAAGTTTTTTGACGTTCTTGTAAATTTCATAAAATTTCTTTTTTCATATCTTATTACAAATTTTAGGCAATAAAGGCAGTGAACCCTGAATCATCTTGCTATAACTTTTATGTACTTTGTCTATGCTTTCAATAGTTGTCTTGGTTTTCATAATTATGATGCCTTTTAGGTAATAATTAGATAAGATATATATCCTGTGCGTTGCACAAGATCCAAGAAATAAGTTATACTTCTCATGATTTATGAATAGTGTGACTAGTTAGAGATTTTTTATGTAATATTGATGCTTTATAAAATATTGAAGCTAGAAAGATGCTACACTTTTATTGTACCGTAAATTTTGGCATACTGTTTCCTTTATATTTACAACTTCTTAAATTGAGTAATGAATGAATGTGTAAATGAGTGCTAGATTAATTATTTTCAATGTCTATTTGTTTTCTTCCAGGCGCAAGGTTCTTAAAGCAACAGTCTTCCCTTTCTTATAATAGTGGAGGTAGTGATTTGACGTATTCACCATCAGAACCAGGTGGACTAAGTGGTTCAAGATCGTGGTTTACATATGAAGAGCTTGTCCAAGCAACAGATGGGTTTTCGGCACAAAATCTGCTGGGTGAAGGTGGATTTGGTTGTGTCTACAAAGGCTTTCTCATGGATGGAAGAGCAGTGGCTGTGAAACAGCTCAAAGATGGAGGTGGGCAAGGGGAGCGTGAGTTTAGAGCAGAAGTTGAAACTATTAGCCGAGTACATCATCGCCACCTTGTTTCCTTGGTGGGCTACTGTATATCTGAGCATCAGAGATTGCTTGTCTATGACTATGTTCCCAACAATACCCTTCATTACCATCTCCATGGTAAGATGTATATCTGATTAAATGATATGAATAAATAAAAATAGAAATCTTAATTAATTCAACACTAATTCTTAACTTCAAAAGAACTAGTGTTTGGTTTGATATCTTCTTGATGCAAACCATTGAAAAAATTCTCATTATGAAGTTTATTCACTTGCTTGATAACTAATGATAATGAACGCTATTATCATTACTGTTATCTGTTTAAGTTTGTGCTAAACCAAGAACTACTTAAAACATAATGCACCCTTCTGAATTTGGAGTTAATAGAACACAAGCTGATTTCTTTAATTTATTTTTAAATCCAAAGCAGGTTGTTCTAAAAGATTCAGTAAATATGCTGTCATAGATTCATGATTGTGGCTCAAAGCACAATTAAATCCTCATCTGTATTGGTCTGAAACTGAAACTTGACTTGTACGTTTAAAATTTTGCAGATCAAAACAGGCCAGTTATGGATTGGGCTACAAGAGTGAAGGTTGCAGTTGGTGCAGCACGTGGAATAGCTTACCTACATGAAGACTGTATATTTCTTCTACCTTCCTAGTTTTATTCATTGCACATTCCATGTTTTGAAGTTCTCAAATGTGAGAAGATAGACTTGATTTAGAGCATTTCTGTGGTAACATTGTTCTATGGTTGCACAAACTTTTTAAACATGTTTATTCTTTTAATTTAAAAATGAAGTTTTCGTTTTAGATTTAACCCGTATGTAATGTAGCTAGAAAACCTGTGTTACATTTAGTAAGTACATAAAAACTTCAAAAAATTTCCAACTGAAATGAAGATGGTAACATCACCTTACTTTGTTTTTTGTAGTCAACCTTCTCTTTCTGATTTTGTTTGATTGACTTTTCAGGCCATCCACGCATTATTCACCGAGACATAAAGTCATCAAACATCCTTCTTGATAACAACTTTGAAGCTCAAGTAAACAGCTTTCATACTTTGTATATTCTGATGTAATCACTGTGATTTACATTCATTTATTGTTGGCTTCAACAGCTGATTTTGTTAAAGCAGTATAATATTAGGGAATGACCAAAGTTATCCAGTGTATTTACAGTAAATTGCTCACCAAATTTATCCTGTTTTCTTCTTAATGAAATGAAATCTGAGATTCTTTTTTGGGGTCTGATCAACAGGTTTCCGACTTTGGGCTTGCAAAATTAGCAATGGATTCATTTACACATGTAACCACACGAGTGATGGGGACCTTTGGGTAGGTAGACCACCTTTATGGTTAAGTGCCAATCATTTAATTAAGTGCATAGTAATAAATAATATGATTATTCTTTTTAATCTTATCATTTGCTCATGTTTATCCTTATTGGAATACATGTATCACTTCTATCATTAGCCATTACTCAACTGTCTCATCATCCTGTAACTGGAAGAGCAAGTAGTTCTGCATGGTCTGCGAATATAGTTACCAACTTTTCTAGTGCTCATCCTAGTTGGAAATTTTTATTTGTGATCTGGAGTTATTCCTCTCTGGTGCTGTGTCGTATTGGTCTGTGGTCTACCATGTGGTGTTGTCCTGTTTATTATACGGGTCCTGGTTGTCCCATCATGTTCATTTCCATTATGAAAAGTAATGCTATGAAGTTGAACTTCAAGTCATTTACACAAGTATGTTTTTTTTCCCTCTTTTATCTGATGGTCGGTTGATCTGAATCCCAGGTACATGGCACCAGAATATGCAACAAGTGGTAAACTGACTGAAAAGTCAGATGTTTATTCATTTGGGGTTGTGCTTTTGGAGCTAATTACAGGTCGGAAGCCTGTAGATGCCTCTCAGCCTACTGGTGATGAGAGCCTGATTGAATGGGTGAGTTACATAAAACTAATCACTAAAATTAGGCATTTTTTATTATCGTCAGTCTTGATCTTAGCAATGTAAACTATCAAAGACCAATAAAGCTCAAAAGATTATTAAACTCTTATGGAAAGGCCAATGGACACTTTTTTCTTTTTTCTTTTTACTTTTTTGATTTAATAGGCCTACTTGTGCTAGATTGCATGGGTACATTAAAATGGTGGCCCAATACACTAAGCTCACACTAGGTGGGGTCGGAGGAATAAATGTATGTAGTTTTACTCCCACAAGTGGTGAGGTTGTTTCTAGGATTCGAACCCGTGACTTATAGGTCACATGGTAGCAAACTTACTGCTATGTCAAGACTCACCCTCTAGATTGTGTGGTTACATAAAATTAAAAAAAAAAATTACATGCAATTTGATAACAAAGTACCCTCGGTTAATAACCCAAAAAAAAAAAAAAAAGAAGATAACAAAGTACCCTTTATTTTAGCAATGTATATGATGATAATGTGCACATCTCGTCAAATGAAAGCTCATAGGACTTGGGGCATGGATTTATAGCCCTAGATCTTGCGCTTAAGTTTAGTTTTTCCAACCCAAAAATTTAGATAGAGAGAGACTTTCAGGTAAGGTTGGGGATGATAGAGACTCTTCATTAACAAAAATAATGGTAGTATGATAATATTTTTATATTACATAATTTATATATTTTTTCTCAGGTTGCTGGGAGAACTTTCTTATAAAGTTACGAATGACTTTAAAAATTGAGTGAGTTTGCTTTTGTATGTATTTGCTATAGAATTTGTAGATAAAACTAATAATTCAAGTTGAGCTAGGTCTCATACTCCTTAGGGGTGATTTGAAATTACAAAAAAACAAATATATTTCTATATCGATTAATTATATGTTATATGTATATACAAGATTATCTATATCTCCTTCTATTCTATTTCTGTTATACTAGTATAATATTCCTGATTTGTGATTATATTTGCCGCTGTTGAAAGGAAAACTTGCAGGCAGTTGTGTTGTGAAATTACATGTAGATGTCAATCTAATAACACTACTTGCATTTTCATTTGAGATATCATTGTAAGAGGGAGAAGGAAAGGGAACAGGATCTCTAGCAGATTAAACATGATCATTTCAGTAATAAGCTAATCTATTTTCTTCAGGCTCGACCTCTTTTGAATCAAGTGCTTGATAATGAAGACTATGATATACTGGTGGATCCACGACTCGAGAGGAACTATAATAGAAATGAAATGTTTCGGATGATAGAGGCTGCAGCTGCCTGTGTGCGCCACTCTGCAGCAAAAAGACCACGAATGAGTCAGGTAACTTATTAAAAAATCTTTTAAACATGAATTGTTTAATCTTATTCTCTACCAACATTCAATGTATGTACCTCTTCAGAGATATTAAATGTGCATGCTTTCTTTTGCACATCATTTGCTAGGTCGCCAGAGCTTTGGAGTCGACAGATGAGTTTTCGGATCTCTGTAATGGAATAAAACCTGGCCAGAGTACAACCTTTAATCCCTCACCACCATCTGCACAAGTCAGAATGTTTCAAAGGATGGTTTTTGGTGGGGCCAGTCAAGATTTCAGTTCCAGTTTCTTTAACGATTCTCAGAGTAGCTGGAGAAGCAGAGACCAGAAGGACTCAACACAACATGATGATCTCCCAAAATAAAGGGATATAATAAATTCTTTTAAAATAATGACCTGCTCAATTATATATAAATTTTTGTTAGGGAAATTAATATACCTGCTTACAAAATGCCCATGCCCACCTGAGCCTTGCCACGGTTGGAGAAGCTGCGATGTTTGTTCTTATCTGGGATGGAGCGCTCTCACTTCAATTTGTGCAAGACCGAGTTCTGAGGCTTTTTTAATGTAAATATCACAGGATCTCTAGTCTGATTTTTTTTGTTTTCCTTTTCATACATGAGTTTCCTCACTGTAAAGCTCTAATTCTGTATAACCTAAGAGTTTTCACCCACATACATGTATTTGTCAGTTTTAAAATGCATTGTCTTTTGCTTTATGATGTGAAAATGAGGCTCAAGACATTAATGTTGTATGAACAAGTATGAGTTCAACAATCTTTTGTAATCATACCCTGCTCTCAATAGTTCTTTAGTCCCATCCAACAAAAAATTGAAAGGTTAAGTAGTAAATCTGTTCTGAAAGCATATGTTTAAAAGTAATATTTCTTTGAAAGCTTTTTTTAGTTCAATGTGACTCCAGAAGTTTTAAAATGTAGTAATGTGGTCTGATACTGTTAAAAAACTGATGTTTACCATTAAATTTTTAACGGAAAAGAGTAACATTATTATGTTTAAAATTTTTATGGTGACATTAAATCTTTTAAAAAAAAAAAACTTCTAGAGAAACGTCATTTTGAAGTATATACTGCCATAATGGATTTGGTACTTAACGAAAAATTAAGTTTATCTGTTTGAGTTGTAAACCCTCGATGGAAAAGGTGTTCATATTTAGTATTTAATGTCTCGAATAGGATTGTCGTCTCGAATAGGATTGTCGTCTCGAATAGGATTGTCAAAAGATAGTTGTCCTTGCTTTGGGAAAAAAAATATATCTTCTTGACCAAAAAAAAAAGAAAAAGAAAAAAAATATATCTTCGCGTCAACTAAAGTCATGATGTGGAAATTAATCTATCCCATGATCTCATGCGCACCATCAGTCATTTTCTCGACAGGTTATGCTGGTTTGTTAGAAACTTTTTGACCTATCGATTTTGTGGTTCAAAGTTCAAATAAATGAAGTGATTAGCCCACCAATTATCTAATTCAACAGAAGTACAGAACAATTATTAATAGTCACTATTTTTAATTTAAATCACCCAAAAGCCCAGCTTCTTGGTCAGCCGATGGCCTAACGGCGGACTCGCCCTTACTAGGACTATGTCGAAGATTCTATTCCTCAAGCTACCACTTGTAATCCAGAAAATAAAATAAAAGTATCAAACATTGAAAACGACTCAGCTAGAAATACATTAATATCAACATAACATGCAAAATCTAAAGCAGCCAGAATCCAACAGAACTACAATTAGTGGACATCTTCTATGTTAATCAAAGCTTCAAACTGGAAGAACTACTCGACCAGAAGTCTCCTAGAAACTACAGGGCTAAGTAACTAACATATTTAACAGCTATAAAAACTTATATATGTACAACTGTGCAAGATTGCGGCTTTAAAATTGTCTGAACGTGAGATTCAGACGGCCAGGACGAAGCCCAGTAGCTTCCAACAATTCCCTTGGAGCTGAATTTGGAATAATACATGAAACACCATGAAATACGAATCGAGATTTGCCTCCAAATATCAATACGTCTCCTGATTCTAAAACAACCTTCTCCGCCTTCTCCAGATCCCTCTCTTCCCCATACAGAAATTCTGCAGAATCTCCCACAGAAAAGGACACAACAGGCAATCCTCTATGCAGAGAGTCTCTGCTTTCGTCACGATCCTGCATAGGGTAGTTTCAACATGTAATCTAATGTCTCCTTGTGTTTGCGTATGTAACTCAACAACAAAAATTTCATACTCCTTCCTATCTAAAATGTAAGTACAAAAATTTTCATACTCTTTTCTATCTAAAATTTAAGTCATGTTTCAAAGAAGTATTAGCCAAGTATATTCTATGTCCATGTAACATTGCATAGAAAACAGGGGTTAATACAATCATTAGTCCCTCAAGTTTATCCACATTTTGGTTTCCGTCCCTCAAGTTTCAAGCCATAAGTTTTGGTCTCTCAAGTTTCATTTCGTTTAAAACATTGGTCCCTATAATTTAACAAAGACATGGACCATTTTGCCCCTTGACAAGGAATCAAAACAATAGTTTGAAACTTGAGGGATTAAAACCAAAATGAGGGTAAACTTGAGAGTCTAAAGATAGTATTAATCCAAATACAATAAAAATCCCGAAATTGTATGAAAAGAAGTGGGATGATGCAAAGTTTACAAGAGCTGACCTGATGAAGGCCAAGCCTTCCATGGGCACTATAAAAATTGACTATGCATAAGTCTGGAGACATTGAAGGGAGTACATCTTCCACGTTGGCTGCTCTAAATTTTTTCTTACTGACATTCTGTGCTTCTTCAATTGCCAGAATGGCCAAGTCCCGGAACTCATCAGGAATATTTGGGGGTTCACAACCGTCGATTGATCTTTTATTCCCATATTTTCTGGTCTGAGGATCCCAGTCCAGACCAAGACACATCATCTGCAATCGGAGTTTTGCCCCATCTTTGTAACCTGGCTGGTAGAATCCCCCAGGTCCCTGACCAAGCTTACGACAAATCCTAACTATTTCAACCTAAAACAGAATGGCAGTAAGCATCACACATTCAATTCATTAGATTTATATTATGTAAAATGACACATATTTTCAATATAACTCCAAAAAGTTACAAGGTTCTCTCAAGATAATGGCATTACAGGACAAGAATGTTTTTACATAAAATATCCTTTCAAGAAAAAAAAAAAAGAGGGCGGCCCAGTACACAAGGCTGCCACCAGATGGGGTCAGGAGAGGTTCAGATGCATAGTCTTACCCCCCACAAGTGGAGAGGCTGTTCCTAATATTTGAACATGTGACCTCTTAGTCACATCGCAACAACCTTTACCATTGCTCCTTTCAAGAAAAATAGTAGCAAAATTTGAACCATGGATCTGTCTGATTTATTTCAACGGTGTAATATCCATCATCAATATCAAATTCATATGACTTTTTGAATGAGTATAATGCAAGTGAGGCAAGGAAATATAGAAAATAAGAAACACCTGATTCGTGTGGGATAAGTAATGTTTCAAGAGAACCATCCCGGGTTTCAGTATAATCTTTTCTGTTACTCCCTCCTGCACCTCGGTGTAGCTTTTTGTGTTTGCATGCAAAGAAATATCCAAACCAGAATTATGTCTTCTACGAAAACAAATGTCAAATGGTTTAATATCTGCCGGATCTACCTTGTAACCAGCTAGGGCATTGTTCAAATTTCTTTGAGCAGGACGTGGCCTCTTGACATAACCAACCTCACTGCTCTTCCATAAATGATCAGTACAAGATGATTTTCCTTGATGTCTTGAAATGTTTGATGCTGGAAATCTCTCAGCAGGAGACAAACTATTATTACTTACAGAACTAGGGCTAAAATCAGGCAACAAGGTTTTATCCACATTTGTATGCATGACGCGAATGTTCGATTGTACAGAACGAAGAGGATTTGACATAGACCTAGGTTCAGTACATGTGCTGCTAAAATTTAATGATGGGCTTGATGAAGAACCCTGCAGATTCATGCTATATGGAGGTTGGAGCTGTACTGGAATAGTGCCAATCATTATATATCCCCTCTGACATAGTTTCTTTAGAGGAACTTGCCCTCTTGTGCGCACTTCAGTATCACCAGAAAATTGTGAACCATGATTTGCAAAACTATCCTGCATTTTGAATCCAGTAAAATTGTTTCAGTTGTTGAAACTATTATGTAGATATCAGAACTAGGGTTAAAATAATGATTCTTCAAGTTGATATTTATTACTGCAGGCACAAGGATATGATCCCATTTGAAGAAGGTAGTTTCACATAAACTAGGGAACAACTTATCAAGAAAAGAAACAAATATAAATCCAGTGAATCTATATAACCAAGTTCAGATCATAAAAGGAAATAGAACCATGAAATGATCTAACTAGAAAAACAGATTAAACAATTCCAGCAAAGCACCACATAATTATATCACTAAACAAGATTGTTCCCGCGAAAGGATGAAGTACAGATTATCAGAACCATGGCCCTTTTGTCTGCAAAGACATTAATTCAAATTCAGCTAAGTGACACTTCATTATATTAAAATCTGAAGCAGAACACATGCAATACAGTTTCCTAATTGGTGCTGTCTTGTATGATCGAATACAACTTCCAGAAATACAGAAACGCTTGAAAAGTGTAGTGTCTCCTAACAATGACAGAGAACAAAATAGTGGCTTCATTAAATATTGAGAATTAATAGAATCCCATTGATTAAAAATGTTCTCTCTACTGTCATTTCACGTTCGGATTCTTCATATTCAAAAAGCAAAAATAGAAAAGGTAAACGCTTACGGATTTCTCAATATCAGGTTCAGTGCTGCCTTTCCAGCTTTTACTCATGATTTCCGAATGCGAAAAACTAAGAGAAATTTGGCGGAAAACGTAGCGACCCAAGGACGGGCGAGAAAGAACCAACAATGGCAGAGTGAGAGTGTTCGGCATGTGGCGATTAAAGATTATTATGATAAGCAAAGATCTCTGAACGTCGGTGTTCGAGTCTCTCGGGACACGGAAACGATTGAACATGAGAACTCGAAGTGATACCGAAGCGTTTACCTAATTAATTGCATGAGCTTTTAGATATTAGGGAATCACTTATACTTTAATTAATTTTTTTAATGATTTATCTCAATAATTAATACTCACTTTGGATCTTTGCACATTCATTATATCTCCTCTCTGTAAAATAGCATTCCCATTCCACTTAAATTTATTTTCTTAAAAAAGGTAAAAATGGAAGAAAAAAAATATATTTTATGACATATTAAATAATTTAACTCTCTCTTTTTTCCCCCCTCCCGCATAGTTAAAGGGCGTGAGGATGTATAGTGGGACTCCTCCTATCCCACCCCTGGTCTAATATGAAGAGGCTTGTCCTTTTTTTCTCAATTTGTACGTATCATCTTCAGGCAAGGGCCGTGCTAATCTTCTATCTTTCATTCCAATTTTATCAGATGTCTCTGAAGAGACCTTGTCCTTTTTTTTCTTGCCATCGGAAGAAACTAGTCCTATATAAAAGAAACTTGTAATGTTTATAGCAAGTGATGTATTGAATCGATAATTTTTTTAAAAAAATATTTTCCTTAAGGAAAATTATATCTCATCCTACATTTAAACTAGTCTCTTTCCAATAGAACAACAACAACAATGATGCATTAATCTCACTTGGTGGGGTCAATTACATAGATCAAACGAGACAAGTGAGTTCTATCAATTGCTCAGTAATCACATTAAGGGCCCGTTTGGTTGAGAGAACTTGGCGGAGGGAGAGGAAACTTAATATAGTTCCTACGCAAAAACACCGTTTGGTGTGCTTAGCTCTTGGCAACTCAGCTTCCCGCCACTATCGAAGCTCCCACAAACTTGGGAATTTAAGCTCCCTCTATTTGTGGTGGGATCTTGAAAAATGTCCTGGGAGAGTGAATTATTTTGACTGAAAAACCCCTGTGAAATATAAACAAGAATCGAGTTTCGATTTACAAGAAGAAGTAGAAGGAGTAGATGAAATATAAACCAGATGACAGCAAGCTTCAATCGAACGCGTAGGCAACGAAGATCGATTGGAGGTAAAGGTAGTGGCTTTTCTTGGTTCATTGTGTGCTGTGCGTCGAAAAAAATGGCGATGGCCTGGTTGTGCCATCTAGGGATGCAACTACAAATATGAGTGGGGAACCAATTTGAGTACTTTTTTCTTGGCATTCATGCATAGTAGGTGGTGTGTGGGTTGCGCATTGGTGAGGAAGGAAATGATGAAGCCATGGGTGCACAGTGGCACAAAATTCTTCTTCTTCTTCTATGTAGGAGGTGTAGCTATTTAATATGTTTGTTTCCATGCTAAACTTGCACTTCATTTCAATTCATGCCTTGTTCTGATACAGATGATGTTGTGCTGCTGTCAGATTATGTGTTGCTGTCATGTAATTCGTTTGAACTGCATTCCATTATTGTGTTTTTACGTTTGAACGTAATCAAAAAGTTCGAACGTCTACTCACAGTTTTTTAGCCCTGTTTTGTTTATATCACGCATTATTGAAGTTTTTCTTCATTATTATACAACTTTTCAAAAGGCCAAATGGCAGTATTTTAATTGCTTTCACTCTATTGTGCATCAGTCTTGTTTTTATATCACGCATTATTGCTTTTCCCTCTCACAATCAGTCCTGTTCGTTTCACTTGCCAACTCTATTTTTTCTTTCATTTGCTGTCATCTGGTTTCTTTAACAATTTAGCTTTTGGGCAATGTTCCACGATTTTCTTCCACATACATCTTGGTTAGGGTTCGTTTTTGGGTATTGCAATTTGCATCTGAACCATGCTGTGATTTAGTTAGGGTTCGTTTTTGTCCAATGGCTAAAAAAAATTCAGTCCTTTTGTTTCTAGGTTTTTTATTTTTAGGGGCAATATGAGAATTTTGCCTTATCTTCCCACTTAACCCACACTCAATTCTTCATACCAAACAGTTTTAACCTTTTAAGTTCCCTCTCAATCTTCCCTTCTATTCCTTTCCCTCTTATAAGTTCCTTTCCCTCCTTAAATGTTCCTTGTACCAAACGGGCCCTAAGGCTTTGTTTGGTTGGAAGGAGGGGAGGGGAGATAAAATGTTGACCAAATTGCCCATGAGAAATGTTAAAAATTACATAGCTTTTTGGCATCGTTTTTCGCACATTAACTTTAAAAGTATGTCACATTATGGTCATATCTGACTTTTCACACTAGGGATGAGCACTTCCACTCCCTCCTTTACCTCCAACCAAACATAGCCTAAGTGTTTTATTCAATCTTCCTCTACCTTGTTTAACGGGGCTCAAAACAACTTGATATACCCTCTTCATTGGTGTATCTAATGGCCTCATTTGTATATGCCCTAATTACTTCAAACGGTTTTCTACCATTTTTTCTTTAATAGGAGCTACTCTCACCCTTTCTCGTTAAAGTTCATTACAAATATTATCTTTTTGTGTATGACCCAATGTCCATCTTGACATCCTCATCTCAATTACTTCCACTTTGTGCTCATCATGTAGTCTTTCACAATCAAACATTCACTACTATAAAGTATTACTAGTTGAATAGTACAATAAAATTTTCCTTTGACTTTTCAGGTATTTTTCAATTACAAATAACTCTAATAGTTTTCCTTCATTTAAACCTAGCTTGAATTCTATTATTAACATCTCAATCGATTTTACCATCTTTTTGTAGAATTGATCCCAGATATCCCAACTTCGTTACTTGTGGAATGGATAACCTAATCTCCCAATTTGACCTCCAAATCACTTATTACTCCCCTCTTATCAAAAGTACAATGCATATATTCTGTCTTACTCCTACTCAGTCGAAAACCTTTTAACTCTAAGGTAACCATAACTCAAGTTTAGAATTAATTTATTTTCTTAGCTTAGCAACAAGAACAATATCATCCGTAAAAAATATGCACTTGGAGATTTCTTTGAGTATACACTCAATTAGAACGTCTAAAACCACGTTAAACGAATAAGGACTTAAGGTTGATCTCTGATGAAGGTCGATCCGTATAGGAAAGTCCTTTGTTTCAACTCCAAACATTCTTACACTAGTTGTTACCACTCAGACATATCTTGTATGACATTAAAATAAGCAAAACGCACCCCCGTCTTTTCTAAGGCTTTTTAAAGTACATCTCTTGGTACGTGGTTATAAGATTTCTCCAAATTAATAAAAACTATAAGCAAGTCCTTTCCTTTGCTCCAATACTTTTCTATTAACCCCCTCAGTAAATAAATCACTTCTATTGTGGATCTTCCTGTCATGAAATCAAATTAGTTCTCCAAAATTTGAGTCTGCAATCTTAATATGTGCTCAATCACCCTTTTCCACAATTTCATTGTGTGGCTTATAAGCTTTATCCATCTGTAGCTAGTGCAATTTTAGATGACCCCTTATTCTTGTAAATAAATAATATAATGCTATTCCTCTAATCATCTAGCATTTTCTTTGATAGTAAAATCTCACTAAAGAGCTTAGTAAGCCAGAACACACTCATTCTTCACCTAAACACTTTCAAACTTCAATAGGGATACCTTCAAGACCAACGACTTTACGATTTTCTATTTTCTTTAGAGCAACTTTACCATCACCAATGTGGATCCTATGATAACCAAATTTTGTTCACCTTCTCTAATTGACAAATCCTCTAACTTATAGGTTGAACCTCCTCGTCCCTCATTGAACAACTTGTAGAAGTAGGCCTCCCTTATATCATTAATATTTTCACTAGAAACCAAGACTTTGCCTTCTGCATTCTTTATACAACTTAATTGATCGAAATCTCTCTTTTTTCTTTTTCTATTCTTTACAATCTTGTAAATCTTTCTTTCCCTAGCCTTTATCCCTAACTCCTTATAAAACTCCTCAAACGCTTTAAAACAAGCTTCACTCACTACTTTCTTAGTCTCCTTTTTAGCCATATGGTACCTTTCCAATTTTCATCATAGTTGAACAAGTGCATGACTTTAAAACAATCTCTTTTATTCTTAATTTTCTCTTATTCATTCTCATCTAACCACCAACTCTCCTTATCTCAATGGCTAAAACCTTTAGATTCTCCCAAAGTATTTTTAGCAACCTTTTGAACCATCTGGGCCATTTCTTTATACATAGTATTAGCATTCCTTGTGACTCCCAAATTCCTTCCTCTAAAAGCTTCCTATTTAAAATCTCCCCCTTTTAACTAATTATTAGGTTTAAAACTTGTCAACACTTTTGTTTTTTATACGCTCAATTACTAGGACAATACTGGGGACATCAAGGACTAAGACCCTATGTTAAGCAGTCACGTCATCCCCAGGAATCACTTTGCAATTAATATAAAGTCTTTTATAAGGTTTTCTTAGCAAAAAGAAGTCAATATGTGACCTAGATGCACCACTCTTGTATGTAATGAGATGTTCCCCCCACTAAAATAAGTGTTGATACTCTTGAAATTGTATGCAAGAGAGAAATCGATTATAGATTGTCCTTCACTATTAAGTATCCCAAAGCTAAAGCCATCATGAGCCCCTGCATATTGTCTTGTCTCCTTTCTTTAACATGTCCATTAAAATCCCTGTCAATAAAAATTTGTTCAACAAGTGGTATGCTTTAAACCAAAACCGCTATATCTTCCCAGAACTTTTCCTTAAGGTGTACTTTTACACCTACTTGTAGTGCATAAGCGTTGATAATGTTGATAGTCTCCTTTCCAACAATCATTTTTACATAAATGATCATGTCTTCAATCTTTTTAACTTCCACCACATCACTCCTCCTTTATTTATCATTGAGGATACTAACACCATTCCTTGTACCCACTTTACTTCTATATCAAAGCTTGAAATAATCACACTCTCAAGATTGTTCTCCAATCCATCTAGTTTCTTGAAGGCATAAGGTATTAATCTTTCTTTTTTCTATAACTCCAATCGCCTCTTGGGATCTGGCATAGAGGGTTGTAACATTCCAAGTGCCAAATCTAATCTTACTTGCATGAACTAGCTTTTCCAACGTTCCAAGTGCCAAATCAAAAGAGTGTGGTAGCCCTTGCTTATTTAACACTACTCCCGAGTAACGATGCAATGACTCTCACTCATTTCCTATTGTACTTGAGCCTTACGGCGCTTCACTTACAAGCAACAACCTAGCATTAACACAATTTCTTTGTTGATCCACATTCATAAAAGGTTCGATAGAATTTTACGTTGGTCGTTGAGGGTCTAACACAACCCTCCCCTCTTATTCGGACTTGGCACCAGCTATAAAACATTAATTTCTCTTTAGGATCAAACTTTTCTTCTACAAATGACTTACATATAGGATTGGAGTGGTGATATTTGTAGAGAAAGTTTTTTTTTTGGGGTCTCATTTATGAGTTATATCATTAAATTCTCTTTTAAATATACAATTTTTCCATTATTGTTTGGCCAAATATGTTGAAAGTGATTTGCAAATAGGATAAGAAGATTATTATTCATGGAAAAGTTTTTATTGAAGTGAAATATAAGTCTACGTACATGATTATTAACACCACTCTATACCTATATGAAAGTCACTTGTTAAAAAATAGTTTGATTTAAAATGTAAGCCAATAATTAAATACTTTTTTTTTATTTTTCCGATATTTAATTTTTATTGGAAGGAGAGAAAAATGAGAGAGAAGTGGGCATGATTGATATTTAGAGAGAGACAAAATTTTTTTAATAAAGGTAAATGGGAAATTTTATCAATTAAATGCATTACTTGGTATGCAAAATTGAGATACAAGTGACTTATATATATATATACACACACACAGAGTGGTGATTATTTTTTTTAATTTTACCCTAGTTAATTCTTGTTTGAAAAAAAAAGAGAAAGAAATAAGAGATGATAATTAAATGTTATTCCTTAATTGAGATGGGTTGAGGATTTGAACTTATCTTTTTTAAAGGATCAGACTATTTTCATCCTCAACCAATTGCTTAGTGCTACCTGCTTTTACTTTTAAATGAACTTTTTGTTTTCTAGAATTCATATAAACCTATTAAACATGCTTTCAAAACCTTTTTTCCTTTTGGAAAATATATAAAATTGTATATGATCATGACCACCAACACCAAGCAAGAATCAATACCCACATTCCAATAGGCCACACCCCTCCCTATGTTATGCTTTCAATAAAATAGTGTAGGATAAAATATAACCTAAATGTCCTTTAAAATCCCCAATTTGTAGTAATGTCCTGTGGGACATTTGAGTAACAAATTGCAATTGTGTAAAGACCAAGACAACACCCAATTCTTCTTTTTCTCTCAAATCCTTTGCTTTCTCTCTTTCTCATCGCCTCCTCCCCACTTCCACATTGTTCTACCAGATTCAATTTTGATCCTTCTACCACATTAATATTGTTTAATGGTATCAAGCACGATCTCATCATCTCTTATATCAGCTTCTTTATATCCTTGTTCTCCTAATTCAAATGCACAAATGAATCGTCATTGTTTTCCTTGCTATTCATATCGATATTATCATCGGCATCAGGTTCCATGCTTGATTCACTGTTTGTCATCTTGTCGCCATCATGTGACTGTGTGCATCACTGTCGAGCGACCATAGTTGTTGCCTAACTGTCAGCGTCACTTGTTCATTGTGGTTAGCGGCTCCTCCACCCATCAACTCTACTACCTTCATCGTCTCCCTCTCCCCCACCGACAAAGGTCGTTGATTCCATCTGCCATTTGCTTTTTTTTTTTTGGCATATTGTACTCTATTTATGCATTAAAAGTGGGAATTAATCAACATGATGTGAAAGTCTTGTGGTTCTTGGTGTGTGAATTCAAAATATGTTGTTAATAAGGCTAGCGATAGTTGTTAATATAGGTGGTAAACTTGTCAATGACAACTGTTTATAAAGTCAGAATGTGTTGTTAAAAGGAGCAGCGATAGTTGTTAATGTGAGTGGTAAACTTGTTATTCACAACTGTATTGTACAGGTTGACAGTCGTGATGACTGGTACGTTTGAGAAAAATCTCTCATGTTTCTTTCATATAAAGAGTTGATTTGTAATTAGTGAAGCTAATGATATAACATATGTTGGGGTATAGTGAGATAAAAAATCATTAAGGAATACACAAGTTATTAAGAGTTCGAAACAATGATATCATTGATTGTGGAAAAAGAGAGTAAACGAGTTGTTATGGAGTTCACACTAACACATTTGATACAACTACATTTGTGGGCCTTCTAGTAATTATGTTGGCATATCATTTAGACAAATAAAGGAGTTGTCATTCTCAGTTGTCTCACTTGTCAATGCAAGCACATGAACTTGTAAATGGACGTCCATGGACTTGTCAGTACAATCCCCTATACTTGTTTATATACCAGAATTCAGTTAACAAGCTACCTTTGTTATGATAATTTCATATTGATTATGTGGACATATCATTTAGACAAACAAAAGAATTGTTACTATCCACTGCTTCACTTGTCAACGTAGGGACATGGATGAAGTCTAAACCAAATTTCTAAACAACCAGTCTTAAAAGAAATAAGATAATTAAAAAAATGGGAAAAACACTTCTCATGTTGTAGGAGAAGTATTTTCTCATGTCATACACATATAAAATGGTGGGACCCACATACACACACACACATAGATATATATATATATATATATATATATATATAATTAACATTATATATATATGTGAGTCCCACTATTTCATGTGTGTGTAGGAATCTTCTTCTTCTCATGCAACATGAGAAGTTTAAACCCCTTAAAAAATATAAAAATATCTTTAAACCTGATATTCAGAACAAGTGGTCTAAAAAGATCATAAAGCCTATTCACTCCCCTCTACATGATTTTAATCGTCTCTTTGATTTTGAAATCTCTAGCTCACTTGTCATCTTTGCTCTCTGCTACTCGACCAAAATCCCTCACCTTGTCGTGTGATTTTAGAGTCTAATTTGCCGCTTGTCATCTTTTTTCTCTGCATCTGAACAAAAATCCCTCGTCTTACCTTATAGGCGATCATCTTTAACTCTGAAATCCCTAATTTGTCATCTCTACTCCCTGCCTCTCTCACAATGGCGGAACCAGGAAAATATTTTACCTCGGGCCAAAAATAAACATATTGAACTATTTACTAAATAAAATCGCATAACATTAAAAATACAAATAAATAATAATCGACAATTATAAATCAAAAGATAACATAGTAAATAAAAATTTTATGACGTTTAGAAGAAAACTCATTATAAGGTGCATCAATTTTAAAAATTATTTTTCTTAGAAATATCACTTTCTCAAGTTATTTTCTTCTTAGAGAACGCATCTATGCTTTTCTGTTTATCTTTACTCATTTTTTCAACCTACAAAAAATTTGGTGACCCAGAATATATATTGATGTTAATGTTAATTAGTATTTTATGTCACTAAACATTAAATCTTATAGTACTACTCAATCCACAAAACTAACTCTTAAATGTGTATCCCACTAACCTCAATACAAAATAATTGGAGAAAATAAAAGAAATATAATATGAACCTCAAAAAATATTTCTTAAAAGAAAGACAAATTTGATTCAATTTCAGCTAAGCAAATAACCTATTATAATATATTTTTTTAAAGAGAAATTCATTATAAAATCATAAGACAACCAAGTAATAAATCCAAACCGATTAAAATTAGTCATTAATCATCCTTTACATATATATAGTCATCTATTGTCAAAACTCAAGACTTTCCCGAAATCATAATCCCAAACTTTTCACTAATCAGCACAATATTACCCTCATTAGAAAGATAAAAATACGTAGAATAACTTTCATAAAATGAGTGAAGTGAAAAGAAGTGATTTTGAGTACCTATTTTATCCATAAAATGATGACAAACAACACTAGATGTAAGAGGATACTAATATTTTCAATATGTATCTCAAATAAAAATTTTACTTTCCTTTCACATCCCTAAAAAAAAGTATAATTATAGAAAAGATAAGAAATTAGCTGAGTCAAATTAGTGGCTAAAATAAAATATTATGAGATAAGGGTCTTAAATGCCATGGAAGTTTTCTATCAGGAGCACTGGTAAGATGGAAGTTTTTTTTGGACCAAAAATGCCGCGGAAGTTCACAGGAAGTATCAATTTTGCCACGGAAGTTTTTGCTGAGGAGCAATTTTGCCTCAAAAGTTTATAAAACATAGCAATTTTTCCCTTCTATCCCCAAATATTAAACTTGACTATTAAATCAGTGAAAGACCACACATGTCATGTCTTGAAAAGGCAAACTTGGAGTCAGAGAATGAGATTCTTTAGATGTTGAACTCAATGCGGCCAGAATTTGTGAAGCCAAACTGGTCGAAGGGACTGAAAGGTCTGTCACAAAACGCAAATGAAACGCAAAACGAGAAATGATTTGTTCCAAAAATTGGTTCAGTAAAACAAATCAATAGTGATAATATATACGTTTGTATAGACTGATCAGTTGCTTAGATCATAAGTAATGCTTCCTTTGAGTTTTGTGACAGTCGACCTTTCAGTCCCTTTGACCAGTTCGGCCTCACAAATTCTGGCCGCCTTGAGCTCAACATCTCAAGGATCTCCTTCTCTGGCTCCAAGTTTGACCTTTTCAAGGCATAACATGTGTGATCTTTGACTGATTGAATAGTCAAATTTAATATTTGGGGACAGAAGGGCAAAATTGTTCCTTAGTGAAAACTTACGGGGCAAAATTGCTCCTTAGTGAAAACTTCCGGGGCAAAATTGCTCCTCAGCGAAAACTTTTGTGGCATTTTTGGTCCAAAAAAAACTTCTGTCTTACCAGTGCTCCTGAGCGAAAACTTCCATGGCATTTAAGACCCTTATCCCAAATATTATATAATACATACGTATAAAAATACATAAGATAAGAGAAGGCTAGCTAGGGCCAAAGCCCCGGCCATAAGGTGGCTCCGCCACTGCTAGTATCTCAGAAGATGTTGGTGCTCATTGCAGTCTTCTCGTCTCTGCTTTTTAGATGCGAAGTCTATCAGCCACATAAGATTAAAAGTTGTCAATTTGAGGTCTTTTTTCCAAAAATAATGAGTATGGGGTGTACTATTTCAGGTTCGTGAGAGGTTGACTTCCATTACTGAAATGTAAGGTGAGAATTATAAATTGACCATATGAGTGTGTTGGCCTAGAGACGTGCAACAATCTTACATAATAAATTGTATCGCATAATTATCTTGCTAATTGCTTTTGTGCTCTTATTATTAATCTATTGATAGATGCAAGGGGTTTCGCGTGGATTTTTTGCGGTGTCCTAATTCTACTTCTGCTAGTTTCACATCTTTGCAAAAACCTAGTCAACGGCTTCTCCACTGGTTTAGTACATGAAAACAACATATTCGAATTGAGTGTCATGATAATTGGACCTCTGGATACTCTTTAGGAAGCACTCATTACATTTTTTCCCTTCTCCTAACTATAATTCGCTATATAGGAAAACTTTTATTGGATATTTTTGTTAAGTGAGCGGAAGGGCTTTGGTTTCTGAAAGATAATACTTTCAATTACTAATATGGCCTTTTCAAGATTGGGTTGGAGTGCTTTAGTCTTAGTGATTCTTTATGGCTTTTAAATTTGCAAGATTCCTTCTTGTGTACCCTTATCATCATATATAGGTTCATCAAGAGAGTAATTGCATGAAACCCTTGTTTTTGTTTGTCTTTATAATCTAAGATATTGTTGCTTCTAGTTCATCATTTCTCTTGCCTATTGTCAGTCGAGTTCTGCCGATTGTTATTTTTGCACTTTTCATTGTCCTTTTGTCATTCAAAAGTTGCTGATCCCATCTTCGTTGTTTTGCAGTGGGGCGATTCTTCTATGCTATAATGAGTTTTCCATCAAATTATCTGAGTAGCCCACCATAAGTGAAATTCACTTTAGAGATATGGCATCCAAATGGTTGTTTTTTAGGGACTCAATTCTCTTGGTTTGGCTTAAACAACACATAATTAACTCATATTGTTGTTGTAGTATATCCTGATGGAGGAGTTTGCATATCGATTCTTCATCCTCCTGGTAAGGATCCAAATGGATATGAACTTGCAAGTGAGCATTGAACACCTATTCATACAGTAAGTGATTATGTAAAACCATATGTGTTAGAAAACTCACTATATATTGTAATTATTTTACTGGCATCTATTTTTTGGTTTGTCATGCAAATCACATATCATGTGTAGAGGTTTTCTTACCAATGTTCTCTTGCAGTACTAGCATTGCAAATGATGACATATCAGAGAGTTATGAGCCTATTCTTAATATGCATATTTCCTTCACTCGATATGTTAGTGAATTTAAAAAGTAATATAGAACTGGTCTAAAAAGCGATTTTCACCACATCTAAAAAGCAATTTTGTACTATTGAAGTTACAAAATATTCCATTGCTTTAAATTAATTACCCAAAAACATTTGATCGTTGGAGATAGTGCATAGAAGTGCTAGAGTACTGGTTAATGTGATGTTGTGTTTAACACTCAAAGTTGTGGCTTGTATTTTATTGATATCATAATATAAAAAGTTTGCATGTGAAAGTTTTCCTATATGATTGGCATTAGAGCTGTCAAAATGGGCTGGCCCGTAAGTCCCATGTTTGACTCCTTTTTTTTAGCCCTCATATGGTGGGGGTTATTTTCGGCCCTAACCCAAAATAACCCTCACTCCTTTGGGTTATGATAGGGCCAGCCCTATGGGCCACCAACAACATACATGATACTCAACAGCTGCCCACATTTTCTTGAGCACCGGAAAGTCGTCGTTTCATATTTGATACGCGTATCTCACAATCCTTCTCTCTCGTCAGTCGTCAATGCTGAATCTTGATGTATATTAGGCCTCACATCTCACAGTTTATATCTATGTATTTCTGCATTGTCAAATATTTTTTATTCAAACTAATATATTAATATATGATATAATTTCTTTATTTTTATAAAGATTATTGCTTTTCTACTTAACAACAACAAAAACAGATTTTCTTATGTCCGTCAAGTAATTAATCAGAATTCCCGTAAAGATGAATCGTGTATCACACTAAAAACTATTGCACGTTTCTAAAATCAAATTCACGTGTTCATCTCTTAGTCAATAGGCCCCTAAGATATAAATTCACATTTCTATTACCACGTCGCAACTAAAGTGGAGCCATCTTTTTTTTTTTTTTTTATTGCATTTAACCATACACCGTCAGTTTTTTTTTAACTTTTTTGAAAAATAGTTAGAAATTCTCGACGATTGGATGAGTAAAGAACATTTGACCAAAAAGGATGGGTAAAGAACTGTGATAATTTTAATTGATATATATATATTGTTATTTCCATGCATATATCATGGGATTAAACTCTCAATCACTTAATATACTTGTTTGTAAAACATGTGTGTTGGTTTATTACACTAATACAGGGCCAGCAATATGTAATATAGTACTTTATATGTGTTTAATATAAGAAATATTTATTTAATTTGGTTAAATTTAAAAGGTTGGTTAAATTAGTTAATAGAAATTTATTTTTTCTTTCAATATTTGTGGATGCTATTTTGACCCGCGGGCTGGCCCTAACCCTTAGGGCTTAATTTTTTTTTTGGCCCGTGTGGGCTACTTAAGATGTGGGCTTTTTGGCCCTAGCCCGCGCGGGCTAGGGCCTAACGGGTTGGGATGGCCTGTTTTGACAGCTCTAATTGGCATATCATCTGATGGTAGGTCATGTAAGGCACTATTAGTAGATTAGATATTTACGAGCTTTATTTGTCATCACTCATCTGGTAGGAAATTTTTACATTTGTCTTGGTGGCTAGTATCTAAGTATATTTTGGATTGAATGTCACATGAGTTGTGTATATTGTGATTTGTGATTGTTTAAGACTTCTTCCCAAAACTGAGCAAAAAAAAAAAGACTTCTTCCCAAAAAAGAAAAAGAAAAAGAAAAAAACCTTCTAAGGTTGAATTGCGATCTTTCTAGCATTATTTGCTGAATATAAATAGCTACAATTATGCTAAAGACTAAAGCATGATGTTAAAATAGTTGGCTCTTATAATTCATTTATGCTATGGATGGGGGAATTAACATCAATAATGCAACAATGCAATTCTATTTTACAAGTAAATTTGGTCCAAATTCTTGCAAAATTTGCTTCTTCTAACTGCAAGTAAATTATCTCTTGGATTTTTTTTTATGCAGTTACAATTTACAAGTCTTTTTATTTTTGGGTGTGGGTTCAGTTCTGCACTAAGCACTTATTTTTTTCCTACCTTCTGAATCTATTACAGCAATGCAGCTCGTTCCCCCTTGGACATGTGTTCTTTCACAAATTCTGCCAATCCTCGGAAATGTGTAGTTGTTAAGATATATGAAGTTATTTATTTCATTTTCATTTACATGTATTTTGGCTCATATTAGTTCATGTATGTAGTTCATGAACCTTTGTATGATGAACAGTTGTTTGATTAGATTTGTTCACATGTTAATCGCAAGATTGAGATTTTCTTATATTAATTATTGTCAATTTTTTATTTGTTGTTTTTAATCATTTACTTACAATTGTCATAGCTTACCTAAAATTATGTGATAGTGAAAAAATAGGGTACTTATTTATTTATTTGTTTTGGTTGGATTGGGGTGATTTTAAAATCCTTCCAATCCAAAAAAACAAATATATTTTTTTTAAAATGTCACTTTTTAGACCAGTTATAGGGGAGTTAGGTCTAAAAAGCATTTTTTAGACGTGTTTCAAAATAATCGATATAAAAAGTACGACTTCTTAGACGTGATAATATAATCTAGGCATATTACAATAACCCTAAATTTACAGATTCTTTGATAACAATACCCAATCATGTATAAAAATTCTGGATAAATTTAATTAACCACTAATATCAAGTAAATTAAGTTACAAAATATATTTCATGAATGCATCCTATAAATCCTAGTTACAATCGAACTTGTTTGCCTATTTTGTTTTCTTCCTCTAACTCCACACTAGAGCAAAAAATAGTTTTAAGACCGCTTCATTTAGACTGCACAATCGACGCCCTGGTCTTAAAGGTATGACCAGTGACAGTTTTGTAAATATGAAGAACTTTTTATACCGGATCATTTTTTAATAGGTCTTAAATATATTATTCAAACCCGTTAAAAAACCAACCAGTCTTAAAAATGTTGTTAAAAAAATTGAAATATCAATTATTTATGGAGAAATCTCATACAGCGGGACTAATATTTTCTGCAGTCTAAAATAATAAGGAAAAATTTAAATATAAAGGTAATAAAGTTTTAAGACTAAACACATTTAAAATGTGGTCTTAAAAGTTATTTTTTTTAAGATCAGACATAAAATGTGGCCGGTACAAAATATAGAAAAAGATTAAATAAAAAATTAATTAATTTTAAGAACGGGGTTATAAAAGAACCGGTCTTAAATGTTAACTTTTAAGATCGGGTACTAATTTGTTTGGTTTTAAAGTTAAATATTTTAAGACTGGACTTAAGTTGTGGCTAGTTCCTCAATATTGAAGAAAATTAAACAAATAATTAATTACTTTTAAGACCGGACTTTAATATGATCGGTCTTGAATGTTAAATATTAGGACCGTCTCTTTTTTTTCCGGTCTTAAAAATGAAGCGCCAAATATACATTTCTTCGTGCCTAAGCTTTTGTTACTCTCACTGAAGAACCTCTGTTCACGTTGCGAAACCCTTCCTGTTGCATTACCTCTCTTCCTTGCCCACGTACCATTAGCCTCTGTTACTTTCTCATTTGCTCAAGGAGTCCTCTCTTCCTATCTCGAAAATGAACGGTAAAAATGATTCTATTCATGTTCCAGGAACGCCAGTTACTGGTGTGACTAGTGTGAGTCAGAACAAACCCTTTTCATCTCACAATGAGCCTCATAACTGCCCTGCATGCCGTGGTAGAAGAGGCAAACGAATGATGGATGTAACCCTAAGTCAGACTTCTAGGTCAAGGCTCGAGATTTAGTTTGATGAAAAGTTGGAACCTTTTGGTCCTAATAAAAGCAAATATACTAGTTTTGTTGGCTATTTAGCACGCAGCAAGGTTAGCATCTTGACAGATGAGTGGAAAAATGTGGACTTTGGCATAGTAAAGGATCCTATTTAGGACACTATTTGGCTTACATAGTTCATGGCCTATACTCCTGATTATTTACAACTTATCTCCTATGTTATGCATGAAACAAAAGTACATCATGCTGTCTATGTTGATTTCCGGACCAAAACAACCCGAAAATGACATTGATGTTTACCTTCAGCCCTTGATCGAAGACTTGAAGGAGTTGTGGGAAGAAGGTGTCGATGTTTTTGACTCTTTCAAGAAGGAAGTGTTTAAAATGCGAGCCATGATATTTTACACTATAAACGACTTCCCAGCATATAGGAACTTGTCAAGGTATAGTGTAAAAGGCCATAAAGCATGTCTGGTTTGTGAAGAAGGCACACGTTACCATCAACTTCAACATGGAAAAAAGACGGTTTATCTTGGACATAGGAGATTTTTTAGATGGGGTCACCCATATCACCGATTAAAGAAAGCCTTTTTTGGTAACCAAGAGTATGAAGATGCTCCGATAGCATTGACTGGGGAGCAAGTTTATGAAAAAGTGAAAAATATTAATGTCATCTTTGGTAAGACTGCAAAGAGTAGAAAAGAAACAAATATATGGAAAAAGAGATTTGTATTCTTTGATCTCCCTAGATGATACGAGCACAGTCCAAAACAGTGGTGTTATATTAAAGGCTGAATCTATGCACTTCTCCAGTTCAAAAGACAAGAGGCCTTTATTAGCAGTCATGCCATATTATGGGGTTATTGAAGAGATTTAAGAGGTGGACTATGTTAAAATTAGATTTCCCATTTTCAAATGCAAGTGGGTTAATATCAATAATGGTGTTTAGATCGATCGACTAGGATTTACATTAGTCGATGTCAATGGTAAAAGTTTTGGAGATGAATCTTTTATTATGGCAGACCAGACGAAACAAGTGTTCTATATCACCGATCAAGAAAATAAAATGTGTTCTGTAGCTCTCCAAGGAAAAAGGGTCATTGATATTAATGAGGAAAGTCATTCAAATTATGGTCTTCCTGAGAGTACTCCTTTTTCAAGGGGTCTACTGGACATGAACGAATTAAGATGAAGCGGATAATGAACTCGACATAAGAAATGATCATCAAGAAAGGATATGAGAGTATATCACTTTATAAAAGAGTCAATTCAAAAGGTAAAATACATATGTAGAATCTTTGAAAACTTTAAGGTTTTAACTATATTATATTCCTTCTATGTTCATAAACAATGTCACTGACTATGAAGTTTGTTGTTGTTTTATTTTTATGGCGGGATTCGATCCAAAGGGCATATTATAAAAGAGGATGTTACGTTGTTGGGTAGAAATTAGATGAAGGCATGGTGAATATTATTTTGGGTATGTATGTTGTATTTGTAACTTATTGTATTTGTAAGTAAGTTATCTTATTGTATAAATTAATTTCGGTGTTGTAGTCATAGTATAATCATTAATTAGGAGGCCACATAACTTATAGTGAATAATATTTGTATTCTTTTTTCCAATTCAATTTATTCATAATTGTTTATAGCTTATAGTTTAAAGTATAGACTTTTATGTGCTGGATTGGGTGGTGGATTTGTGTATATATAATCAGGAAAAACAGAATAGGGAAAAATTCGGGAAAATTTAGATCGGAAATAAATACGCCGGTCTTAAATGTTCAATTGTTAAGACCAGATGTATTTATATGTCCAGTCTTAAAGGTCAGGTGTACACATTTGATATTAAGTCTGGTCTTAAAAGTTGGTCTTTTAAGACCGATATATTTATACTCCGGTCTAAAATCAAATTTTTAAGACTGGATGTATTTACCATTCAGTCTTGAAAGTCAGTCTTTTAAGACCGCGTATAATTAGTCGTCTGTGTTGGAAATTATGCCCTAGGGGTAAGTCATTGTTCTCCATTTAGTTATCATTTCATTTGCATGTTTATAGTGATAATTGTATCCCTGGATATATATTGTAGATTATCCTAAATGTTCCTGATCGGTCATCTACCCGGGAGCGAAGATGAAATAAGACCAGTATGACTTTAATGAGGTATGGAGATACGAATCAAAGTCATAGGCACTTGTAAGAGTATAAGGTGCTGGACCGACCCATTATGAGAAGGCTGCATGGATTTAATCATAAGCTAATTTCATGTATAATCGTGTCACAATGCCCTTTGACTTGAGATCATCATGGATTCCTACATGATGAGTCACTGATCTTTGACCTAGTCAAAAGTCACCTTTGACCGGGTGATGATAAAGGCTTGGATCGGGATCAGTGGTTTTCATACAAAGGAATGAGAATGATCAAGATGGAATTTGTCCCTCACATTTGTAGAGAGATAATACTGGGCCCCACAAGGAGTTTCCATTATTAGACTACTCGAGAATCGAGAAAGTAATGGTCAACAACAGGAAGTTGACATTATCCATGCCTCATCCTTGACCAAATTATCGCGTGACAAAAGGGACGTGACATAGTTATATCATAGGTAGCATTGTATCATCGATCCCTATATGAATTATGTAGTCGCAATGTCTTGCTAGAGGCCGCTTGCGACTTGTGGGTTAGTACAGTATTGGCCCACTGTCAATCTCATGTGAGCCTGCAGGGTCGCACATAAGAATAACGCAATACGAGCAATAGTGTCCAGATTCATTGAATTTTAGAAATGTCTAAGATTTAATGAATATTGTTAGTCTAAGGTTGATATATATATATATATATATATCATGTTATATTATATTATAATATAATATAAATTCAAAAATAATAATGATATTATTTATAGATAATAATATTATTATGTATAATATTTAATTTATTTGATAAATTAAATAACTATAATAAATTGAGATATTGTATCTCAGATTTAATTTTCAAATAAAGATATAGATAAAGATATAGTATCTCAAATTTAATTAAATTGAGATATGGTATCTCAGATTTAATTAAATAGAAAGATATCATATCTTAGATTTAATTCATGAAGATCAATTAAATCTGTAGGCTCATAATTCGAATTAAATAAATATATTTGATTGGATCTGTTGGACAGATTTTAATTAATGTATTGATTTAATTTAGATTCGAATTCAAGATTAATTAGATTAATTTTGAATATTTTGATACGAATCATTAGGGTTTTAGAAACTCTTTAAATAGATATTGATCTAGTCGTATTAAGATGACGGATGAATTAGAGAAGCCGCAAGAAACCCTAGAGAGAAAAAAGAGAGGCAAAGGTTTGATGGCGCTAGCACGCTGTCGCCTGTGTTCAAGTGTTGTTCGTGTGGATACTAGTAGAAGGAGGAGACTCAAAAGTTCTGCTCCTATTTGATTGAACGAGAAGGTAGCCTACGTGATCAAATCCGAAAGAGACGTTCACCAATTTGCACATAGGTATGGTTTCTAACGAACCTTGATTTAAACGCCGTTGATAGATCCTCTAATGGGATCTGTAAAATTTTTATAATTCCGCTGCGTGTACGGATCCCAATAGTCTAGTCTTAGAAGCCGCTATTTTTTAGACCATTTATTTTTATCCGATCTTAAAATTCTAATCTTTTAAGAGCGGCCTAGTTGTTGGCCGGTTTTAAAAGTTGAGTTTTAAGACCGAACAAAAAATATTTCAGGTTTATTTAGTACGACTTTTAAGACCCAATGTTTTAAATGTTCGGTCTAAAAGAGTTTCTTTAAGACCGGTTCGAGTCCAATCTTAAATGTTAGACTTTTAATACCGGCTGGAACAAGACTGATCGTGGGTTCGATCTTATGATGCCTCTTTTTTCCGGTCTTAAAACCTTTTTTTGCATTAGTGCCACCCTTACACCAAAGACATCATTTTGTACCTAATGTTGTGCTTTCTCAAGTGCCTTTCTTCCTCTCTCTTCTTCACCTTTTCAATTTCTTCCTGTGTTGATACTTTTCATGAGAACTTTGAGTCTATATGAAAAATCCAATTCAGTAAGGATAATAAAAGTTCAAAGCATTCATCATGTTGTTATTAACAAGTTTACTATTCATATTAACAATTATCGCTACCCTTATTAATGACACATTTTGACTTCTAAACAGTTGTCCTTAACAAGTTTACCACACATATTAACAACTCTCACTACCCCTATTAACACATTATGACTTCACACATCAAGAGTTACAAACATAAAACTTTCACATCATGTTGATTAATTCCCACTTTTTTATGCATAAACAGTACAATATACCAAAAAAAAATATAGTAAATGGTAGACAAAATCAATGGCCTTCATCGGTGAGGAAGAAGGAGACGAAGATACTAGGGTCGATGGGTGGAGAAACCACCAACCATAAAGAAGTGACACCAATAGTTAGGCAACAACTATGGTTGCTCGACCACAATGCACATAGTCACGTGATAGCGATGAGATGACATACAATACGACATACCATGAATCAAGCACGGAAATTGATGTTAATTATAATATCGATGTGAATAGTAAGGAAAACAATGGCGATGAATTTGGGCTTTTGAATGAGGAGAACAAGGATAAAAAAAAAAAGCTTATAGAGGAGAAGATGAGGTCATGTTTACCACCATTGAATAATGTTAATGTGGTGGAACGATCATGATTGAATCTGGTGGAACAACACGAAAGTGGGGGGAAGAGGTAATGATAAAGAGGGAAAGCAAGGGTGTGCATGGCAACCATTCTGTTGCTCAGTACTGTTTCTTAGATGAAACAGTTTTTTCTGATTCTGTGCTTTGGAAGAGTTCTGAGAATCAGAATTACGTTTGTTAACCCATTTTATTTTTACTCCGAGAATCAGAATTACGTTTGGTAACACATTTTTCCTCCCCTTATTTGGGAGTTAAAAAAATAGTAAGGGAGGAAGATTAAGGATTAATGAGTTATTTTTATCATTTTGTCCTTTTCTTTAATAATTAATATAATTATTATACTTTACAAATAAACTTAAATTTAAATTTCCTAAAGAAATTATTTATGTAAGTTTTATATTCAAAAAATTATTTATGTGGTGGCGGCGATGGAGGCGGTGGTGGTGGCAGTGAGGCGGTGGTGGCAGCGGTGGCGGTGGTGGGGGTGGGGTGGCGGCGGCGGCAACGGCGGTGGGGTGATGACAATGGTGGTGGGGTGGTGGCGGCGGTGGTGGGGCGGTGGTGGTGGTGTGGTGGTGGTGGTGGCGGCGGCGATGGTGGTGGTGGGGCGATGGTCGTGGTGGTAGGGCAGTGGCGGTGGTGGGGTGGTGGCGGTGGTGGTGGGGCGGTGGCAGTGGCGGGGTGGTGGTGTGGTAGTGGCGGTGGCGGTGGCGACGGCGCAGTGGCGGTGGTGGTGGGGCGGTGGTGGTGTTGGGGGTGGCAATGGTGGTGGTGGTGGTGGGGCGGTGGTGGTGGTGAACAAGGTAAATTTCTGTTTTGATTGAGGGAAAAATAAATTCTGATTTTTTGTCTTGGAATAGAGAAGCCAAAATTTTTAGCTTCTTTTTTTTACTCCCCAGCACAAAAAATAAACCGGTTCATCCTGGGAGCCAAAAAATAAACCGGATTTACCAAACACAATTCCCATCCATTTTTGTTCTAGGGCACAGAAATTAAGAGAAAAGTCATTCTGGGAGTGTTACATGCACACCCCAAATGATTGGAAAGAAGAAGAAGAATTAGGGGTTATTTTGGTCTTTACATAATCAGAACTTATTACCGAAATGTTCTACGAAACTTCACGGTAAATTAGAGATTTTATGGGACCTTTAGGTTGTATCTTTTCTTGTTTGGGTCTTAAGTGTAATTTTCCCAACAATAAACGACACTTCGTAGGGATGTGGCATCCGAAACAGCAACTAAACGGCACAATCCCATCAATCTCGAGCCAAGCACTACTCGAATCGGTGTTTCTCAATCCTCGCCGAAAGCAGCAGAGAAGGGAATCGGATTCTGGCTTCCGTGAATAATCGGTAACTGCTGAAAGCAACAGAGAAGATGGGAGATGATCCGCAGAAACTGAAGCGGATAGCAGCGGCTTCCTATGACTACGATAACGACCCAAGATGGGCCGACTACTGGTCAAATGTCCTCGTCCCTCCCCATTTGGCCTCACGTCCCGATGTCGTCGAACACTACAAACGAAAGTTTTACCAACGCTTCATAGTATGAACTCTTTTAATCTAAGCCCCCACTTCGATTAGTGGATGCTTGTGTTTCATTGTTGTTGTGCATGTGTATCACCAGTTCTCTGAACTGGATTGAAGTGTTAAATTTCACTCGAAATCAATTCCTTTGTCTATTTCAAAGTTTCTCATGTTATTTTTTAATTGTGAGTGGAAACTTGAAAATATCATTTGGGCTGTACTTAGCTGTAACCTTCCTTGGTTCCGGGTGCATCTTAGATTGGGTGCTTTAGGTTTCAGAATTATTAATGGGGAAAAAAGGCTATTATAATTATTTTCCTTCAAGTATCTACTTGCCCATTGGGCTTATGAGTTCTTGTGGTTGTGGCCATATTAGTATACAGTTGTTCTTACTTGGGTTTAGATGCCTGAACTCCCAACAAATATGAACTTCATAGTGATAGTCATTGCTTTTGTTTGTATGACATTATTGCTAAACCCTGAATAGTTATCGGCATCGAGCCATATGTTTATCATATTATTTCTTATCATACCCCGTCTCTTATCTCTTCAGATTATCATCATCATCTAGGATTAACGTAGCTAACCTCATCCTGTTGCTAAGTAATTTTCCCTTTTCAGAAGGATCACAAGACCAGTTTTTCCGGTTGTTGATAAAATAAAAACTGATTTCTTTGAAGGTGCACTCATTTGTCATATCTATCCCTGGTGGATCAGTTAATGGTTTATTAATATTTTAAGGATAGCTTAGACATTGGTTTTTGGGTCTTCAGATTTCATGTGCTGAGTTGATTTAATTCATTTTCCTAACTGCTTAGGACTGTATATTTGATTAACTTTTTTATTTTTATTTTCTTGAGAGTAATTTTTTACTCATGTGATCCATACTAGAATTCAACTTGCACTCTTTGGAGGTAGCCATGAATATAAAAGTTCGCATATATTTTTACTTACCATTAGTTTCTGTTTAGATGCTGCATAATGTATGTACCTCTTATTTCTTAAATATTCAATAGGATCCTGAGCTCTTAGTTGAACCAATGTCTACTAGTGGTTCATCCCAGCCCCCACGACCTTCAACAACGACATCATCATCCGGGAGTAATGAACAAGCTCCCTCCCGAAACTCAGGTAAATTTTTCTTTTTAATAATTTCTTGCATTTGTAAAAGCATTTAAAAAGGGGAAAAAGAGGAAACGAAAATTTTATATGAAGCCTAGCTTGCCTTGTTAGTAATTTTCTTTGGTTCTTCAGTTGAAGCTAGCCTGATCTTTTCTATAACTATGAATTAATTTTCACACCTGATGCTGCAGGAACAGGATCAACCAATAGAACCTCAGGAACATCTGCAACTGCAGGTCCTCACCCATCTGCTTTGCGCTGGGATCGGCAGACAATTCAGTTTTCTGTTAATGCTTGGGTGAGGTTTTCTGACCATTGCTTAGATATGAATTAATTCATTCTTTATTTATAATATATCTTAACCTGCATATGAACAAGTCTGCGTTCTTTTACTTCTTTACAACTACTGTATAAGGAATTATGCTAGTACTTTAGATTTTTTCTTAGTACTTAAAGAATTTAGTACAAATTCATTCATATTACCTCAGAGAATTTGAATAATATTATAACATTTATTGGCATTTGTACCATTTATGTAAATTTCTTATAAAACCATTAGCGATACATCACTTCAAGTTAATTAAATTATATGATTATATTGTAAGATGTATTTGCAATTACAAAGTTTAGATTATCAATCAAATAAGCCCCATGTGAAATCATTTAAATACTGAAAGTACAAAGACAATTCTCTTCAAACTGTCTAAATCTGCCCAAATACCATTAAGGTTGAATTATCTAACTCAAATAGGGGAATAGGACAGGCTAATTCCCCTTAAATTTTTAGTCTGAAATGATCACTGTCACTGATTCTTCTGTGAATTTCTCTTATTTAGGTTTTTGTCGTTGCTATGCTTGCTATCATTCCGGTGGTACCTACAAATCTTTCACAAAGGGCCTATCGACTTTCTTTTATGGGCACAGCTTGCTCTTCTCTGTACTCTTTGTACTCACAATATGGGGTAACTTTTCTGTTATGATTTTATAGTCAATATTATCCACTTGATGTTTTTCAAGTCTAGTCATTTTCTGGTACACTGTCTTCTATGTTGCAGAAACCAAGAGCATGGAATTTACAGGCGTTGCAAGTTTACTTTCAATCAATAATTGCAACCAAAGATTTTATCTGTTTTGTCTACTGCCTTACATTTGTTACTTCACATCTATGCCTTAAATGTGAGTATTACTAGCTAGTCAATCCCATGATACTTTTGCTTGTGTCTTTGGTACTTGTAAATGTAAGTAATATTTCCATTTCTCCATGTAACTTGCATATCTTGCTTTTGCATGATGTGTTGAAATTGCTGTTTTAGTTGCTTTGATTCCCATCTTGTGTCGGTCATTGGAGCATGTTGCCAAATTCCTCAGACGTAATTTCAGTCGCTCCACTCTGTACAGGTAAAACTTCAACAATCTATGGTTCTGATGGTCATGTCATTTCTTAAGTCATTTAGTGCTAATGTTACAAATCCCTATATAATTTGTACCATGTAGAAAACTGAAGATTCTCTCTTCATCTATTTTACTTGACTGTTGATTTTCAGCTAATCATTTCATGTTTTCGACACTTTTTGTGAGATCGGTATGATGCAAACAGAATTTAGAAACATCATTGTCGGGAAAGAATAGTGTCATCAATGGATTTATCTCATTATTCTTTAAATGATAAGTGGCCATTTTAAAATAAATTGCTTGCATAAGAAATTTATGGAGTATAGTTTTCTTTAGGGTAGACGGGCACCGATTATCCTCTGTCTTTTGTACTAGTCTTTCATGGTAAGCTATTTTTATTTCTAGTTGATAGCTACTCCGTGGATCAAGTTTTTTTGCTTGAGGCCTTGTTCAGCTGTACAATTCATTGAATTTTCTTCTGATTGCTGATCTTATGTTATTTATCATTCCTGTTATTTTTTAATTTATATGGATTTAAAAGCTTAAAATCTACTTGCTTGTAAGTTTCATGTAAGTAATATATTTATTTCTTTTTCTGATGTATACAGGAAATATTTGGAAAATACTTGTGTTTGGGTGGAGTCGAATAATACTACTCTCAGTATGCTGACATCACATGTGGAGATTGCTCTGGGTTTCCTTCTGATCATAGCGCTATTCTCGTCTGTCTCTCAATTTTTTCTCTTTCGTTTTGACCCCAATGTTCCTTTGCTGCAGAGCCTTTTTATATGCTGTAGATATTGAGTTCCTCAAGTAATTGTTATACTTTTTTGAACTATAAATGCAGGTGGCAGCGCAACATAATACAAGCATTTATGTACTGGCAGGTTTGTTTCGCTTCTATCCAAATAAGTGTGTATTGCATCTACTGAGATTCCAGTATGATTAATGTCGTTATAAATATCAAACTGCTTCATGCTCGCCCTTTCTGAAACTATGATGCATATCCCACCATGCACTCTTGACATATATGCTGTGCCTGTTGACTAAGTAAAGCATTGTTGTCACGGCAAAGTGCCACATATGCAGCAGTTGTGGTGTTGCCAAATTTACAACCCACACTGCACCAGTTTTGTGGTGCATGCTGTATGGTGCTTAGCCGTAAGTTAATGCGGGTTTGATATTCTTCGCTGTTTTCACTTTCTTTTTTCCTTCTCTGTTTTTTTCATACTTTCAGCAATCTGTTTGGTTTGGGTCTTGGCTTTTATTAAATGGGACGATCGGAGGGACACTTTTTCTAAATGTTGAGGCCCTCTCAACTCCTCTTACCCCATTGAATTAAGCTCCTTTAAATTTGATAGGTCTATAATTATGTCATTTGATGACAAGTTTATACATAATAGATGATACATCTAGATCCTGGATAATTGTTGGGAGTTTGCATGAATTGTTTGAGCAAACGACTATTTTATCCATATGTGTTTGTTGTCGTGAACTTTAATTAGTTTGTAATATATTGAAAATCAAATCAGAGCTAAAGTTTCTTAGATTTTCCCATATGATTTTCCAGCAAGACATGCTGATTTTTTTTTTTCCTTCTTAATATTTCTATTTGTATAGCTGAGTTGCACAAGTATACCCACATCTGTTTTTTTGGCCAGAGTATACCCATTTTTCTTATGTTGGAGAATTTTTTTATTGTAAACTTGATTGTGCATCCCTGTCTTGTATGGAGTTTATGGTGAGCTGTACTGTTCATAGTTTATGAATAGAGTGTCTTCGTATAGATTTTAGATCATACATATAGATATTTATATATATGATATACAAATTCCATTTGAGTTTTATCCTTAAAATCAATGCAACATGCATGCATGCTGGCAACAACTATGGTACACAATGTTCGCCACATGTCTAATGGCATGTAACTAGGGCCATGGATATTTAGACAGCAGTCTTGGGCTCACAAAAAAGACTCTTTACAACACTATTCTATCCACTCGTGAAAATTGTGGATCCCATAGTAATAGGCGTAGGCATAGGAAGATAATTACCACTTTGATTAAGAAAGTCTTATAAGTTCAATTTTTTCTTTGGTTGAGAGCTGATTTAAATAGTTTATGGAATATGAAATTATTCTTGGTGTTTTATTTGAATCCCAAAAATTTAAAACTTGTATTAATCTCAAAATGTTTTCAAGTTTTAATGAACATTTTGATATTGATGGTATTGATTTATTTTCAGAATGAAGTGTTCAGAGGAGAAACTAATGTTCTAATAGAAATTTTAAACTAAATCAAAAGATTAGATTTTTGCCGCTAAATGCATGCATTGCTTATAAAATATTATTGAGAATGGGAATACTTACATTAGTTACGATCGTGGAAAGTTTTTCAAAATTAAAATTATTAAGCCTTATCTGAGAGATCAACTTTGTTACATTGTTACAAGATAGACTGAATGAATTAAGCATATTATTAAGAAGGGTAAAGGAGCAAAAATACACACGTGCTTTATCCTTAAGGCGCCCAACACCATATGCTTTTTTTTTTTTTTGGTGTAAAAATACCCATGTGGTTATAATTTTGGAGCAAAAATCACACAAAAGTTAAGTGAGTGTTTGTTGACCGTTAAGTGATGATGTGTAGAAAGAAGAGAGATGAGATGATCATTTTCAGCCTTTTTCTCTACAATGTCATCTCCATCTCTTTCTCTTTTGACCAACGTTTAACTCTCCCTTTCCCTTTCACATCACCACCACTGGCCTTCCTTCTCCATTCTCACTGCCGGCATTTTTCCTTTTCTCACACCACCGTCACCTTTCTCCTCCGCCTAGCACCTTCACTCAGCTACTTCTGCCACAGATGGGGAAAAAACAAAGTAGTGTTGGTGTTTAATATAAGTTTAGGTGGAAAAATTTCTCATTATCCAAAATAATATTTGGGTCTTCTCTTTCTTCGTAGATATTATGATATAAAACTGAAAAAATGGAAGATAAAGAAAGAAAAACTGACGAAATGAGAAATTAGGCAAAACCAGAAGTGTGTAAATTATATATTTGAGTGACTGTGTTAATTGTATAGTTTTGTTAGGAATATTTATATAAAATTAGAAACACCAGGTCATTAGTAACACCACAAAAATCCACGATAAATTATTTTGATTTGTGATAAATGGGATCAAAGCTGGAAAATATTCCAGATTTGTTAGATAAGGTGATGCGAGATTGGTGGAGAAAAGCTTCTTTTGCTTAAATTCTATAGAGGAACATGCCCACATAGTCTTCACTTGCTCATAAGATTCCGAACCGCAAGTTTAATATTTTAATTCCTCTTTCAAGCATGCACTCTTGAATACTCTGTTTTTATAGAAGAAAACAGAGGTAAATGAAGGAGGTGTAGTGGATTGTTTTGGATTGAATGATGCAAGTGAGTTGAACTAGGAAAATGAAAGAAAATGAGTTGCAGATGCCGTAGCAATTTGGATAGCAAAATGCCAATATCTGAGGCAAGTTGGGGTTGGGCTTTGTCTTGTGGATCCTGCGCAATCTGGGAGGTTTCAGCTTCAGTCATTGATGCTATGTGGCTGTCAAATCGCGTAACCAGGCCAGCAAATAATCAACGGTCATCAAACTGTAGGGACCAATGTTTTAGACTGTCTAAAACTTCACGAAGCAAAATCAAAATTTAAACAAACTATAAGGCTGAGTGAAGGTGCTAGGTGGAGGAGAAAGGTGACGGTGGTGTGAGAAAAGGAAAAATGCTGGCGGTGAGAATGGAGAAGGAAGGCCGGTGGTGGTGATGTGGAAGAGAAAGGGAGAGTTAAATGTTGGTCGAAAGAAAGAGATGGACATGATAGTGCAGAGAAAAAGGCTGAAAATGATGATCTCATCTTTGTCCTTCCTATACACAACAGCACTTAACGGTCAACAAACACTCACTTAACTTTTGTATGATTTTTGCTCTAAAATTATAGTCACATGGGTATTTTTGTACCCAAAAAAAGTATATGGTGCTGGGCGCTTTCGAGGATAAAGCATGGGTGTATTTTTGCTCTTTTACCCTATTAAAAATAGAATGTTAGAATTAATTGGTTATAAAACTTTAATAAATGATCTCACAGCTTAGGAAGCTAGAGGAATCATATAAATATTGATGAATTACATTTATACTTAGTTTCTCATAATTTTGTCTGAAGCCTTGAAATTTCAAGGCATGACTCGACATGTTATATATTTGGTTTGTCCTTTTTGCAGCTTTTGAAGCTCATGTATCACGCTCCTGTTACTGCTGCTCACCATCAAAATGTGTGGGCTAAAATTGGGAGGGCTGTTAATCCATTTATCAATCGTCATGCTCCGTTCTTGAATACACCATTATCGTCCATACGAAGGTGGTGGTTCAGATAGAAGTGAGGGAAAAAACAATGGCAAGTAATTCTGTCGAGAAATTACCCAACTTTCTTTTACTTGGTAGCATAAACAATACCAGATCAAGGAACAAGTAGCTCTTTTGATCATATATAGAACTGATATTTTTTTCATGTTCTCTTCTGTTTGAAAATAATGATTTGATTATGGATTGCGCTTTTACTTAGGAATTTTGTATGTCCAAAATGTAGCTTCTATCAGACAATGTCTCAAATAATTGCATATGTCAACTGATATGAGATTTATTGTCATTTACTCGTCTTGTGTACTCGGTATATGCAAAATTTTGTTCCAGGAAAAGGAAGCGTTCTTTAGTGTTCGCCCCCTAAAAAACTTGTGGAAAAGTGTTTTCCAAAAGCATGTTTCTTTTGCTCTCATGACTTAGGAAAGGTTTTATGCATTTGTATGAAATTTGAAAAGTTACATTGAATATGGATTGTTAGATAATGTGACTTTTATGGATTGCAATATCTTGAACATTGATTATGATTATTGGAGCTGGAATTGCCTTGGCTATGCATCAGACTTGTCCTTAATATATCTTTAGGGTTAAGGTGCAAATTTGCTCAGGAAGTTTTCACTGAAGAGTCATGTTACCCTAAAATTTTTTTCAGGTTCAATGTCATCCTAAAAGTTTTAAAACATAGTAATGCTATCCTATTTTATTAAAAAACTAACAGTGACTAATAAAAAATTGATGTTGGTTGTTAACTTTTTAATGAAAACGGGCAATATTGCTTCATTTTAACCCTCATGGGGCAACATTGAACCTTTAAAAAACTTTTGGGGTAACATTAATCTTCAACAAAAATTTTCAAGACAAATTTGTACGTTAACCCTATATCTTTATGAGGAGATTTATTGTAGCTACCTCCTCATATTAGGATTGGTAGTTTGTGCCAAGGTTATTAGACCTGGACTAGCGATCTGACGTCAGATCGAAGTCAAACCGAGCTAACCCAGAGCTAGACTAGTTAAAAAGTAAACTTAATTGATAATATTTTTTGGAATGATTTTGGAATTTGATAATTTTTTAGGATCAAATGATAATATCTTGGAGTGATTCTTTTTATATTAGAAAGTAGACATCTCAAGTTTTTTATACAGTCTTAATTTGTAATTTTAAAAATACGTAGAATTAGATATGAATTTTTAAAATAAGGAAATTCTAAATAAATATTGAATTGATTAAACCAGTCGGACATGATAGGTTAGATGACTGGTTCGACAGTTTAGTGGTCAATCCGGCAAGTCCGATCTAGTTTTAACGACATGGATTTGTGTGCTTGCCACTTGCTGCGGATGTGGTAGCTTTTTCTTAGAAAATCCACTTTCATCTATGTAAACTATGTTCGCTCTAGCTTTTAAAATATTAATAACAAATATAAAAATTGCCAAAATAATAAGTGCAGATAGCGGTTTAGAAGATTCCATTGGCCATGTAGATGGGTACACCTATTTCAATGGAGATGGCCTAAACACTACATTGGGATGGAGTGAAAATTAAGCTGGGAGAAAATGGGGAGGAGAAAATTGGGGAGGTAATGTTACCTCCCCTTGTATCCCCTTGTATTTGGATTGAGGGGGAGAAAAGAGAGTAAGGAAAATGCTGGACATTTACAATGAAAATAGTGTCCTTCAACTTTTAACCAATTTTTTCAAATAATGGCATGAAAAAAAAGTTGTTTATCTCTCTCATGTGGGTGGTGAATTATTTTTCTTCTAATTTTATTCTAAAACCCATGACCTACATTTTACTTTTAATTTGATTTACAATCTAAAATAAAAGGTCATCAAATTAAATAATTTTTCATTTTATATGGTTGATTATTTTATAAAAATAACTTAAGACCTAAGGCTTTTATAAAATGAAAAATAAATAAATGACTTATTAAATGAAGGGATAAGAGTTTTAAATACCATTGAAGTTTTCACTCAGGAGCACCGGTAAAATAGAAGTTTTTTTTTTAGACCAAAAATGTCATGGAAGTTCACAAAACGTAGCAATTTTGTCCCTCCGTTAATTTTAACCGTTAAGTTTAACTGAGTGCGCACGTAGCATGCCACCTCATCACACATGACATGCCACCTCATCAATCAAAAGAGTTAAGTATCATTTTTGCCCCGAAAGTTTTCGCTGAGGAGCAATTTTGCCCTTAAAGTTTTCACTAAGGACAATTTTGCCCTGGAAGTTTACAAAACTTGGCAATTTTGCCCTTCTGTCCTCCAATATTAAATTTGACTATTAAGTTAGTCAAAGACCACACATGTCATGCCTTGAAAAGGTCGAACTTGGAGTCAGAGAATGAGATCCTTAGAATTTGTGAAGCCGGATTGGTCAAAGGAACTGAAAGGTCTATCGCAAAATTCAGAAGAAACATCACTTATGATCTAAGCAAATGAAACGCAAAACGAGAAATAAATTGTCCTAAAAATTGATTCAATAAGACAAATCAACAATGATAGTATTTACCTTTGTATAGATTGATCTAGGCCACCCACCCTATCCCACAAGGTAAATCTATACTGCTCTTAAAAATTACATCTATTTTAAGTGATGCTTATTGAACCAATTCTTGGGACAATTCATTATTGATTTGTCTCAAAAATTAGTTTGATCTAGAAAAATCTATACATAACAATTCGTTATTGATTTGTCCCAAAAATTGATTTGTTTAGATCAAACCAATTTTTAGGACAAATCAATAATAAATTGTTCCAAAAATTAGTTTAGTAAGCATCACTTAAAATCGTTGGAATTTTTAGGAGCAATATAGATTTATCTTGTGGGATAGTGTGGGTGGCCTAGATCAATATATACAAAGGTAAATACAATCACTATTGATTTATCTTACTGAATCAATTTTTGAGACAATTCATTTCTCATTTTGCGTTTCATTTGTTTAAATCATAAGTGATGTTTCCTCTAGGTTTTGCGACAGACTTTTTAGTCCCTTTAACTAATTTGGCTTCACAAATTCCAGCCGCCTTTAGTTTAATGTCTCAAGGATCTCCCTCTCTGACTTTAAGATAGACCTTTTCAGGGCTGACATGTGTGTTCTTTGATTAATTTAATATCGAATTTAATATTGGGGGATAGAAGGGCAAAATTGCTACGTTTTGTAAACTTTTGGAAGCAAAATTGCTCCTTAGCGAAGACTTCTAAGGTAAAAATGATACTTTACTCTTATTTGATTGATGAGATGGCATGCCACGTGTGCACTCAGTTAAACTTAATGATCAAAATTAACGGAGTGGCAAAATTGCTACATTTTGTTAACTTCCGTAGCAATTTTGGTCCCAAAAAAACTTTCCTCCACCCAATGCTCTTTAGGCAAAACTTTTGAGGCAAATAAGACCTTTATCCCTACCTCTTTAATATCAAGTTCAAATGAAAAGAGAATTAATTTTTTTTTTTTGGTGATTAATCTTTGTAATACAGTGACTATTTGGTTTAGTTGAGAGCTTAAATAAGCGTATGTGACCCCTATAAATGTGGTTTGTTTATCATGTTAAGTTGTATAAAATCTAATTCAACCGTGATTTCATTTCCCACCACACTTTTAACTATCTCAAATTAATTAATTAATTTCTAGTCCTACATTTATAAATATTTTTCTTATAGTATCAGTATCTTAAAAATTAATTAATTAGAGATATTGAGTATAAATAAATATTTTAGGATGTAGTATATAATTTAATATAAGTAAATAAAACATAAAAAAAATGTCACACCTCTAAATAAGAGAGATAAACACCTAAGTAAAAAGTAACAAGAAAACTTATAAGGCTTATGATGCCAAGCTGACACGTGTCTTCGCTTTGAGCTCCAAAGTCGGTGTCGCACGCCTTCATCGTGTAAATTATTTTTCCTTCCTTTTGACCCCACTATATTTTTACGTCTGAATATACACTGAAGAGGGGAATGAAATGGAGAAGGGCAAAGAAGTAAAAACACACTCTAGGTTGGAATATTTTTACGTCTGAATATACACTGAAGTGTGGAATGAAATGGAAAAGGGGCGAAGAAGTAAAAACACACGCTCTGGGGTTGGAATGAAAGCGGCTATTAATAGCTTTTGTAATGGGAATTCCTGATGAAACTCCTGCAACGGGAACTGTTCCTATTTAACCCCGCTTCCTCTTTCAAAATTCTCTCTCCAAATATTTCTTCCACCTATTTTTCCTATTATTTTTTAAATAAAGTAGTAAAAATAATATCATTTTAAATATTATCCTTCTCATTATTTAATATGATTTTTAAAATTATTTCAAATAAAAAATTATAAAATAAAAATAATTTTGAAATATTCATATCTTTTATTAAATCATATTTAATATAAATGCAAACATATTTATTGAATTCATACTTTTGGTAATTATACATATATAAATTATTTTAATAAATGAAATTCAATTATAATTTAAATTCTCAAAATCACTTTTAAAGAACATAGCTAAATAGAAAATTACGAAATGTCACTTATAAAGATTATAAATTCACAATCATAAAAAAATTATAGTGGTTCACTGCTTATACCAAGTGCACATAAAGTTGATCATCAAATAAATATAAGAAGGCAACCAAAATGATAACTTATATTGCTACTTCTCATACTTATTGCATGCAACCGATTAGGACACTTGGATATCATGTACATTGAAGGACAAAGCGCATGTCCTAAAAACCGTTTCACCCATGAATCAGTTTCAGTAATTATAGCAATAAGAGCTTATTGTCTTTTAAAACCGGATGATTTAAATTGCTTTTTGTTTTTGCTTATAATTTTTCTTTAAAAAAAGTATTTTAATACGTACATAATTTAAAATAAAGATAATCTTTATAACTGTTAAACTTTTTAAAAATAATTTTTTATTAAAAAATCATTATTTAAAATCTTAAATCTAAACGGGTGGAATCATATTTGAAATACAAAGGGCAGGAGGAGTTTCTCCAACGTGATTTATAGTTCTTGAAAATTCCACAATGTGATTTAGTGTAAAGCACAATTTTAAATAATTTTCATTAAAATAAGATAAAATTCCTATCACATTTTTAATTTAAATATCATTAAAACATTTCTAAAAAGGTAAAACAAACTGGCACTAAATAGTTCCCACATGAGGCATGCCCGTATGAAGCCAATACTCATCCCCCTCTTTGTTTGTGCCGTCAAATAGTTTAGAATTATTTTTTTAATTCAAGGGACCAAACAGGATCTAACTCCCATTAATTGGCTTATAGGGAAGTTTTGTATCCATTAATTGGCTCACATTATGCTAAAACCCACTCTTACACGGAACCAGATTCAGAACTTGTCCTACAGACAAGCTCTGGACCGTCCAGATGCAGATCTGGACAGTCTAGATTTTTTTTTTACTTTTGTATTTTTTATCAAAAATAATTTTAATGGGTAGAGAATTTAAAATAAAGATAATCTCTCAACTAACAATTTTTGAAAAAATGATTTTTTATATAGAAAAAAATAAAAACGAAAATAGAAAAAAAAGAAAAAAGAAAAAAGATTTGAACGATCCAGAGTTCGTCCGTACGGATGAGTAGAGAGAGCTCGTTCGTAGGACGAGCTCTGAATCTGGTTCCCTCTCACACCTTTTCACTCATGGCGGTGGCTTCTCTTCTCTTTTTTGATGGGGCTCGAGACGCTCCCTTATTTTTTTCATCAGATTTATACACTCTCTACGTTCTTTTGTCTTATGTTTCCTCACTTGAGGCCTACCATTTCAAATGTTAAAATATAGGGAACGGCTTATAATAAGTTAAAGGAAAAAAGAAAGAAAAATGCCATCTGAATTAGGAAAGTGCTAAAAAGTCTGTTAAAATTTGGAAAAAACACAAAAGTCACAAGGGAGGAATTTGGAATTTTGAAATATCATCCTTTTACCAAAATGCCCCTCACATTTTTTATTTTTTTTAAATGAAACAACCAGTGTTTGTGCCAGAGCTCCACCGGTTGGCCCACATCGCCGGAACTTTGGTGCCGGCGGTTGAAGCTTCGGTGACAACTTGAGCAATGATATTTAATTACTTGGGTATAAAGATTGACTACTTAAGCTTCCTAACCTCTATCAGGCGTCAGTGGCAAGTTGAATGAAGGCAATGACAATTTGAGTATAGAGATTGACAACCTGTACTTTCTAAGTTGCTAACGGCTATACTCAATTTAATTTGTCATTGCCTTTATTCAACATGTCAACTGTACTTAATAGGGTTTAAGAAACTCAAGTAGTTAATTTTTATACCCAAGAATTAGAGCTCAGAAAATCTTACCTCCCTTCTTCAACCTTCTTCTTCTTCACCTCCATACCCAAGAGCCAAGAATCATAAAATTTAAAAAAAAAAAAAAAAAAACCATGAAAAGATGCCGACTTGAAGATGTAGTATGTCTCAATGTTTTCTTATTCTTATTCTTCTTCTTCTTGTCTCTAGCAGCGGCCCACCCTCCTTAGAGAACTTCTTTCTATCCTGAGGCTTCTTCTCTATCGGAGGAACTTTCTCAGCCTTCGAGAGCTGCTTTAGTTCGAAACTCATGCCTCCGGAAATCCACGCATTTGGTGAATGGTTGGGAAATACAGCTGTCAATCATCTTCTCTGAGATAAGGGAAATCCATGCATTAGCTCCACAGCTGCCTCTCCCCCTCAATAACAGTGGCTATCGACAAGATGATTTGGAAATACATAGCCATCGATCATCGTCTCTGTCCGTGGGCACTAGCCAGTACTGAAACTACTTCTATCGAGAACTTCATCATGAGCTTTGGGCTCATAAATCCGATTGTTGGATGCCGGAAGGGGAGGCAGTGAGTTGTGGAGGGGGGTAGTAGAGATGGACGTTAGCGGGGGAAGAAATAGAGAGAAAGAGGAGAGAGAAGAAATTGTGAGAAATAGAGAAGAGTAAGCCTTTTTCCTTAAACTTTGATATCCTAGATTCCTCCCAATCACTTCTCTATCGTTTCTATTTCTTGTTAGACTTTTTGAGGTTTTGGAAATTCAAATTGTACTTAACTGTCTCTTTGTCCAAGTTAAACTTAATAAATCATCACCAAGTTTTTTTTTTTAAAAAAGGGTGAAGGTGCGAATAAGCCAATAAACTATTAGGCTAGGAGCACCCAACACAAAAAACAATTAAAAGGACCATAAATACCAAAAAAACATTTAAAAAGTGGCATCTATCGTAATCCATTACAAACTAAACTAACGGCGTTTAAATAGTTAGAAGGGGAAGACTTTGACGTTGATGTGGCACAATGGGAAGAAATGTGTGGCATACATGTGTCAACAGGGAGGGAAAAAAAAACAAAGAAGCAAGCTGGGTCAAAAAGCTATTATTTCATCGATCCTCCATATCTCTCCCTTCGCCTTTCTCCTTCCTCGCCAGCACTCCTTCACCTTCATCACCACCGGTGAGATTCTCCCATCACCACACTACCACCACCTCCATTCCTTCACCTTCTCAACGTTGTTGGAGAGCTCCGCTGCAATACGCGATCGAGGAGGAAAAGGCAAAATCGATCTGGAAAGCGATCTAAAAACAAGGGTTTAACTTTTATGACGACATCTTCGTCATCGTTGACAGGAGAGAGGGCAAATACTTTGTAAAGTTTCATTGGTCTTCATCTCCAACCAGCTTCCTCTAGTAAAACCCCTCTTTTCTCCATCTCTTCTTCCTCCACAAATCCCAATCTATGAAAGCTGAGTCTTTTATTCATCTCAAAGATATCCTTTGTAAGGTCTGTCGTTCTCGTCACTTTACAACTCTGAATTCCAAAATTTTTGCTTTTGGCTTTGTCATAGAGAGCTTGATTTTGGGTTTGCATTTTTGGGTTTTGAATTAAAGTAAATTGTAGTTGTTGTATTTATAGTTGCCAACAATGCTCTGATTTTATGGGATGAAGCTTAAGTTGGAATTTGTATGTTCTGTTTTGGGTGTTAGAAATTTTTGTCTTTCCTATTTATTTCCCAACTGTCATTAAAATTTCGATCCACCATTGGTTTTGGTTTGACGGAGGTGGTAGCTAAAACTGATGGTCAGTGGCTGTGTTTTCTTCCCTCTTGTCTCTGAAGCTCACGACCACGCTGTCCGAGATTCTGGTTCTCAATCTTCTTTGTTCGGGCTTAGTGATGAAAGAGTATCTAAGAGCATTTTTCGGTGATGTGAGGGGAAGCAAGGACTCACATTCTTATCCTTCAATCCTCTCACCAGCCAGCCACGTGGACATTTTCAATTGATACCCAACGGCGTTAGTTTAGTTGTAAGTGAATTGTGATAGTTGTCACTTTTTAAATGTTTTTTGGTATTTACGGTCCTTTCAATTATTTTTTTATGTTAGATGCTCCTGGCCTAATAGTTTATTAGCTTATTTGCACCTTCACCCTTTTAAAAAAGTACATGTACTGTTTATACCCCCAAAAAAAAAGTGCAGGTACTGATGACGAATATAATCCCCCTTTTTATTACATATCAAATTTCATTAGCATATTAATGATGTTACTTATCAAAACCATGCACCCAAAAAATGACATGATTGCAGGGAAAGAAGAACAACATGGCTAAATCCTGATACTATAACTAACTTTTGAAAGTGAAAAATTGCAATAAACTTATATCCTGAAGAACATATATCTGATAAATTTTCCCTTATTTTCAACAAAAAAACAGGTGTAAGAGCAAGAAGAGAAGATCATCATTGTAACTTGTAAACCTAGTTGCCCTAATATCATTTTTGTCTACATTAATTAAAGAGATATGTGCAGTCAATATAATCTATTTTATTTTGGTCAATATTATAAAAATAAGAGTCAGTTAAATAATTTAGGATCAGGGCGTTGTATTTTTTTTACCTCTAATCTCCTAAAATATTTAGTTGTGCATCCAACACTTTAAAATATTTTTTTAGGTGCATTCAATATCTTAAAATATTAATGACATAAAGTTTTAGCTCTTTTTCCCCCCCTTATTGTTAGCATCAGGGTCATTCCAAAAGTTTACATTTTATAAGTAGGGTTTCATTTAAACTTATTATCTACATGTAACTTATAAACTTTAGTTGTTTTAATTTCATTTTGTCTTTTTATAAAAAAAAAAAACAATGTTTGCAGTTTTCTTAGTTTTGAAGGACTGATTGAGTTCTATTAATTTTATGCTTGTTTGGAATCACAATTTATAAGTATGTTTTAATAAGCCAATAGAATTCTTCTCAAATACTCATTCTCCACAAACTGTTATTGAAAAGTTACTTTTACTCTTATTTGGATAGATGAACTAGGGAAGAAAATAGGGGGGAAATGTGTTTCCCCTATTAAGATGAGGAAGGAAAAGTTGGGGAGAAAATGAGGTGTAGGACGGTAGGACCCATCCTATTTTCTCCCCAAATTTTCTCTTCAATTGCAGATAAAGAGAATGGGAGGAGAAAATCATTTGCCGAATCCGTCACTTCGTCTGCGCCAACTTGCCCCCTCCTTCCTCTTGATTTGCACCTCTGTGCTTTCACCTCCACCCAGGGGTGGAATTAGGGGGCTAGGGGTGGCCCTCACCCCCTAAAATTACAGAATAGACTTAGATTTTTAGAAAATTACATTTCAGCCTCATATTCAATATTTTCAAATTAGTCCCTACTAAATATTTCATAGAAAGACTAAAATGAAAATATTGAGATGTTTATGGGGCTAAAATGTAATTGCATGAACACCTGAACTCTATCTTATAATTTTCGCCCCCTAAATTATTTGCATTCTTATTTTTGTCTCCCCTATAAGAGCTAAATACGGTTCTCAAAATTTTTAATATGATATTATGTGGTTGGACATGTTAATTTCCTTCTTATTAGTTCATTTTTCGTATCTCTTAGAAATGCTTGGCCTTGGTGCATGCATATTTAGGTTGTTGCTGGGGTTTTTGGCATCAACATTATATTAACATTTTCTTGGGGCACTTTTCAATGAGATGTTCCATCATTGCTGCATTTTTCCTTGGTATGTACGTAGGACGTGGTGTATATTGGACTATGCTAGTATATATCCTCCAATGCAATTGTAAATATTATGAACGATCACAATTGTAGTATAGTATCCCATTTTGTTTTTATTAGAAATGGTTTGAATGTGTTTTATACCATTGATTTAAGTGAAGTTAATGCGTGTAAGAGTAAGTACTTATCATTTTTTATATGAAATTTTTAGGAAAAGAGTTGGTTCACCCACAATCTAAGGGCAGGGCGAAATCTCTCTTCCTTTTAGATGATACCGATGTTGGGCAGGGCGAGCTGTCTATTACTTTCAGGTGTTAACTTAAGCACTTAGGAGTTAGGATGCCTCCCTTAGTGACTTGACCAACTCCAGGATTGAACCCTCATCTTCCTTTGTTGAGGGTGTCTAACCCCTTTACCAGTTGTACTCAAGGACGAAGAGTTTTTATATAGATTTCAAATGGAAAGAGAATTACAAAATTTTATGTGATTAAACTCTGTAATACAGTGACTATTTGTTTTAGCAGATAGAGCTTAAATAGGCACATGTGACCCTATAAATGTGGGACCTGGCTTCTCTCCAATGCTATTCCCCTCCGCTCCCCTCCTTTTCTTTAAAACTGACGTCGTTTTTGCTAAATAAGGGTGCAGCTAGCTCCTTTTTCTTTTTAAATAATTTCTTAGGATAGTATCAGGTACTAAAAAGATACTTTATAATACTGACCAGTACTGCAAAAATATTTTATAGTCTTGAAAAATGATTTTAGGATTGTGAAAAAATATTTTAGTGTACTGACGGATACTAAAAAGATATTTCAGAAGACTGACTGGAGATACTGACTGGTACTGAAAACTAATTTAAGATCTTGAAAAATTATTTTAGGATCTTGAAGTATTTTTTCGAGATCCTAAAATAATTTTTTAAGATCATGAGGTATTTTTTCAGTACCAATTAGTGTCCACAATCAATATAATGAAGTATCTTTTTAATATCATTCAGTACCTAAAATACTTTTTCACAGTTTTAAAATAATTTTTCAAGAAGATGAAGTATCTTTCTAATACTTAATAATACTCTAAAAAATTATTAGAAAAAAAAAGTGACCAACTGCAGCGAGATTAAGCAAAAACGACACCGGTTTAAGAGAAAAGGAGGGGAGCGGAGGAAAAACGGCAGCGGAGAGAAGCCTGTTCCTTATTTTGTTTGGGTAAGTTTTATCAAATACCAATCGATCCTGTTTTCACTCTCCCAAGTCCCACCACACTTTTGTTAGTGAGAGGGTAACGCGATGAAACTTCCGCAACAGTAATTTCTCTAATTTAGTCTCTCTCATTCCTTCAAAATTCTCCCTCATAATATTCCCTCCCCATATGTTGCTTATTATTTTTCAAACAAAAGAGTAAAAATAATATTATTTTAAATATTATCTTTCCCACTGTTTAACATGATTGTTTAAAATATTTTAAATAATAACAATTATAAAATAAAAATAATATTAAAATATTTACATCTTTTATTAAGTAATATTTAATAATAATAATTAAATATTTAAAAATTATTATTAAATATTTATTGATCATCCATACTAAATGTAATCATGAAAATGCAAACAAATTTATTGAATTCATACTCTTAGTAATTATACATGTATAAATGATTTTAATAAATGAAATTTAAATATAATTAAAATTCTCAAAAATCACCTATAAAGAAAACATCCAACAGAAATTACAAAATATTACTTATAAAAATTATAAATTCAAAATCATAAAAAAAAAAAAAAATTATAGTAGTTCACCGCTAATCCTAAGTGCAGATAAAGTTGATCATCACAGAAATAAACGAAGGTAAACAAAATGATCAAAATTTTACCTTATATTACTGCTTCTCATACATCTTGTATGCAAGCGATTAGGACACTTGGATCTCATGTATTTTGAAGTAGAAAGCGTATGTCCAGGAAACCATCTTACCTATAAATCAAGGGAAAAATATTTCTCATGTTGTAGGAGAAATGTTTTCTTATGCCACACACACATAAAATAGTGGGACCCGCATATATATATAATTAACACTATATATATGTGGGTCCCACCATTTTATGTGTGTGTATGAATCTTGTTTCTCTCATGCAACATGAGAAAAGTAAACCCCATAAATCAATCTCAGTAATTATAGCAATTATGAGCACCAAGAGGCCTCTTTAAATCATGGTTTGATTTGTTTTTATAAAAAAAATATTTTAATATGTACAGAAAACAAATATAATCTCTTAACTATAAACTCTTTTAAAAATAATTTTTTATATTGTATCAAAAAAATAATGTTTTATTTAAAAATCATTATTTGAAAATTTTAAATTTAGATGGTTGGAATTCTATTTGAACCGTGTAGCTCTTATCACCAAATGAGCTTTTGATAAGAGTTAGTTCATTACTTTATATAAATTAAATATTAGATAAAATTATCAAAAATTATGTGCCGATTTTTCCAAATCACACCTCCTTTAAATTAAAATAAAAAAAATTGAAATATTATATTGAGGGTCAAAATAAATCTTTAAATAGTAATTATTATTTTTATTAAAAAATAATTTATTTGATCTGTATCATATTTTAGGAAAATTAGAATGAATGACCCAAATGAAAAGATATTTATTGAGAATGACTATAAAAATTATAATTATTTAGAAGGACCAAATACAAAAATATAAAACTTAAAATATTAAAATGCGCATAACAAAATCTTCTACTTTCCTCCTACATTTTATCCCACATTTTATTTTTGAAACTAATACGAAATTCTAAATTTCGCTAAATTAAAAAAAAAATTCCTCCATTTTATCTTAGATATCTATGTCTAAAAATTATACATTCTTTCATATTGTCAAAATTATAATTTTTTAAATCAACAAAAAAATTATATAATTTTAATAAAACTCAAGGTCTTTTATAATTTATTATATATGATAAACCAAGAAATTTTATATGATTTATTTTTATTTTAGAAGAAATTTATGTGGGTTAAAAATTAATTTAATGTTAATAAAATTTAAAATATAAATAATTTACTATATTTTTTCCAGAATAATTTATTACATCCTAAGAAAATCTGAAATGAGTTTAGTTTTTATTCTAATAAAAAGAGGTTAATTGATATCAACTTTCATAACATAAATGAGCAACTTGATTATATATTGATTAATTAAAGGATATATTGATTATATAAATACGGAACATGGTGAAAAATAAACATTAAAAAAATATGAGTTTAACTGTTGTTAATTATATAATATATTGATTACATGAATATGAAACATGGTGAAAAAAAAGCACTTTTAATTTTAGTTATTTTTTAATTATGAATACAAGAAATAATGTAGGAGGTTTTGGTTAGGGGCAATTTGATAATTTAAATTTTTTTATCCTTCTAAATAATTACAATTTTTATGGTAATTTATAATAAATATTACAAGCACTTTTTCTTTTTTTCCCCTCCAAATACAAGGAGTAGGAGTTTCTCCAACGTGATAAATTGGGGAGCAAATTTCCTCCTCTTCCCTCTCCCTCAGAATCCCATTTGGACCGTTCAAATCTTGATCCAACGGTTCAGATTTTAAAATTTTTTTTTGAAGTTTTGTCTTTTTCGAAAAAGACAAAAGTAAATTTTTTTTTTTTAAATTTGGACTGTTGGATCAAGATTTGGACGGTCCAGATGTGATTCTGAGGGGAGGGAAAAGGAAGGAATCCGAGTAAATCGTTCTTGAAAATTCCACAACGTGGTTTATTGTTTGTTTGGAAAACCTAGAAAAACACAATTTTAGATAGTTTAGATTACCAGACAGATCTAAGTCCCAATCTCTTACTTATAGGAGCTCTTGCTTATAGGGAAGTTTTATATCCATTAATTGGCTCACATTATACTAGAACCCCACTCTCACACCTTTTCACCAACATCACATCAGTGGCTTCCCTTCTATTTCTGGATGGGGGCTTGAGACGCTCCCTCGTTTTTTTCCAATCAGATTTATACCTCTCTACGTTTTTTCTTTCTTATGCTGTTTCACTTGAAGATTACCATTGCAATGTTAAAATATAGGGAGTGGCTTATATTAAGTTAAAGGGAAAAAGAAAGATAAATATCATCTGAATTAGGAAAGTCTTAAAAAGTCTATTAAAATTAGGAAAGAATACATAGATCAGAAGGGAGGAATCTAGAATTTTGAAATATTATTCTTTTACTAAAATACCCCTCAAATTTATTATTATTATTATTTTTTTAAAATGAAAGAACCCTGCCGGTGCCGGAGCTCCACCAGTTGGCCCACCTCACCGCAGATTCGGTGCGACGGCCGGAGCTCCAATGACAACTTGAGTAATGATATTAACTATTTGGGTATAAAAATTGACTATTTGAGCTCCCTAAGTTCTATCATGCGTCATTGACAAGTTGAATAAAGACAATGACAACTTGAGTATAAAGATTGATAACTTGTGCTCCCTAAGTTGCTAATGGTTATACAAAATTTGTCATTGCCTTTATTCAACCTATTAGCCATGCTTGATAGGGTCTAAGGAACTCAAGTAGTCAATCTCTGTACCTAAAATTAAAGCTCAGTAAATCTCACCTCCTTTCTTCAACCTTCTTTTTCACCTCTATACCCAAGAGTAAAAAATCATAGCTCATAAAATCTCACCTCGCCTTTTCAACCTTACTCTCTTCCTCCTCCGTACCCAAGAGCCAAGAATCATAATTTTTTTTAAAAAAAAAAAGAAAAGAAAAGATGCCAACTTGAAGGTGTAGTAGGTCTCGATGCTTTTCTTATTCCTCTTCTTCTTCTTGTCTCTAGCAGCGGCCCTACCCTCCCTCGAGAACTTCTTTCTATCCTTAGACTTCTTCTCTATTGGAGGAGCTTTCTCAGCCTTCGAGAGCTTCTTTAGTTTGAAATTCATGCCTCCGGAAATCCATGCATTTGGTGAGATGGTTGGGAAATACAGTTGCAAATCATCGTCTCTGACATAAAGGAACCCATTTTCATTTAAAGTTGGGAGAATGAATACCCGGAAAAATTTTTCTTATGAAAAATTCGATCTAAACGACCACCACCGGATGAAAATTTCATTTTCCAATTCCCGCCCCTCTTTTCCCTTAATCCAAACAGACCCTTAAAAGTTTTAATTTCCATTCCAAACTTCAAGAACTAATATTTCATTGTAATAAGCCAGCGTTTTAGTAGCATAGTGATATGGGAGCTTGGATTCTCTCTTCCATGTCCAAAGTTCAAACTTTACCCCTCTCTCCTACTATGTGTTTCAAAAAAAAAAAGAAAAATTCATTGTAATAAAGCATTTCAATATGAAAAAGTGAAGGGACTAACTTATAATAAGTCAAACATAGTGAATCATAAGCAAGTTAAAACAAAAATACGGGTACTGAAGGATGAATTTTTCCTTACTTTTAACTACTACACGATTTGGTGACGTTCACGTCTATCGCTTTTCTCCGTTCTCGGTGATTCATCGCGATCCCGCCGTGGAGACATCCGACGTGCTCTCTCTTGGGCATACTCCTTTGTTCTCTATGTACTGAGTGCCACCCGCAGTTCTTTCGTTTACAGAGTGAGCGATTGAGATATATCGAGCAGATAGATTGACAAGAAGATCAAGAAGAGAGGGCGCTAACGGAGAGCGGCGGAGGGAGGGACTGAGAAATATATTCAAATTGAGAGCCGGAGGCGATTTTCTTTGTGTTGATTCTGTATTTCAAAGTCCCCGGTGTCCATTAGAGAAGTGCCTGCCTGGCAATCGGGTTCTATGTGGTTTGAAGGAGGCTGTTTGGCTTAACCGAATACTCGTTCTCATTTGAATTACGTGAGTGTTGATCTGCATCCTAACTTTTTCTTCTCCTTACTCCAAATTATTTATTGGCTCCTACTTCTCTTATTGTGATTCTTTTCTGGAATTAGTCATTGGCTCCTATGAAGGCATGATCTGAGATTTATTGTGATAGAATTTTTCGTGTGCACCGAATTTATGTTAATGCAATATATACTTACTAATAGGCATGATTTCTGGCTGTAAAATGGAGGGTGAAAATTTATTCATACGCGATTTTTGTTGAACTCTGAGGACCATGAATAAGTTTTGTTCATAATTGTGTTTCATCAATGTGCCATTATTCTTGCTATGTGTGAATTGCGATTAATGGATGCATGGATAAGAATATTTTCAGACCTTACTTCTGTTGCTATTGCTTGATTGAGATCAAGGTGGTTGTCAACTCATTACTATTGTTCGTTTTCAAACTATGAATAATTTTTCAGGGCTAGGTTGCCCATTCTCCTTTTCTGTTTCAGAGTATAATGATATGGATTCCATGAAGCTCAGTTGATATCTTTGGTGCAATTGAACTGCTGTTGTTGGTTAAGATAGTTTAAATGATGGATTTACACAGTTGTAGTATAGTTTGTGTACTCTATTAATTGGATTACACAATTTTAGCCCTTGATAGTCATAAACTAACAGCTCATCCTTTAAGAAAGGTTGCTCTGTCCATCTTGTTTGGTTTGCACCTTGTTCAGGATTTGATTGGAGTAGCTCACTCAGTATTTGGTGGCTTTGCTATAGCAGATATCTGTGGCTTGGTGGTTTAGATGGCAAGGGTAAGAGATAGAACAGAGGATTTTAAAGATGCTGTACGGCAGAGTGCTCGCTCTTTGGGGTATGATGAGGTTAGTTTACTCCCTTGATTCTCCTATTCTGAATGCCCATAAATTTTGTTGCTAATAAATTATAATTTAAGTTTTAACATAGTCTACTGCGGTCAAGTAAAATGTTTATTTCAAAAAAATTATCCATCATGAATCTTGAGAATGGTGCATTGTAATTGGCTATTGTTGCTGGATCATTGTTCTCTGGTGCTGTTCATTTGGTCTACATATGCAAGGCTGGTCAATTTTAATGGTGTCACAGTCCTTTTTCTTTCCCCTTAGTTATTCATTTAACCTTTTCTTTTAGCTTCAACACATCATATGTATCTGTATTGGATCTGTTGCTTACCTTATTGAGGTGTCTTTTTGGGTGATGATGGTTTTTTCAAAGGGAATCTTTGTTATATTACTGCCTGATCTTATATATTTTGATTCTTTTGTCAGGCCAAATTGGCATCAGTCATGGCTTCTTTTATTATTCACAAACCTCGGCAAAGGTTACCATTTACTAAAGCTGCATTAAAGACGGTAGACTTTACATTGCCAGTCCCCCTCTTCCTTATTTTCGTTATTGAAAATGTATTCATTACATGATCAGCACTGCTGCCATACGGTTGTAGAGAGTAGAGACAATGTGCTGTATTGCTATTGTCTTATTATCCACTAGGAAAAGAAGGCAATGCTACATTTAGCATCTAAATCAATTATTTTTTATCTTTCACCTTAATCTTTTTGTCCCATTTTCTTTTTGTTTATTAGCTTGAGAGCATTGGAGAATTGGACCAGTTCTTGCTGAAGCACAGAAAGGATTATACAGATCTGCACCGCACAACTGAACAGGAGAGAGATAGCATAGAACATGAAGTAAGCTATGTGATTCGACCTGAAAAACTAGTTTTGATCATATTGGATGTATTGTATATACATTACTCTTAGAGAATACAAACAGGGATTAATTGTCCTGCTAATACCATTATTAGATCAAGCTTGTTCGGTCAATCTGCTTCCATTCCGTCTGGATTTTTCTTGACTCAGTAATATCTCCAAGTTGAGAGTTTCAACTCATTTCTGCAAGGGGTATTAGTTTCTCATGTTGTTGAACGCACTGGACTATGTTAAATAACTACTAGAAAATTTCAGTAGCCCTTTATTGGTATATAAAATTAGTTAGGCATCTTTGAAAATATATTGTATAGACTTTTAACATGATTATTTTATTTGTCCAGGTTAGTGCTTTTATCAAAGCTTGCCAACAGCAAATTGATGTTCTCAAAAACAGTATTAATGATGAAGAGGAGAACTCAAAAGTTTGGCTTGGCATTGCAGCTGCAAAGTCTAATGCTGACACTATAGCCCACAAACATGGGGTGGTAAGGACGTTTCTTTATTTTTTTCTTTTTAATTCAATTATTAGTTGATTATGTTGAGGAATGAATCAATTTTTAGCACCTTAAAGAAGGAGAAGAGCTCTTATCCATTTGTTCAAGTTGGTTAAATGGGTTTTGAATATTTATCTGCAATAGACATTTCACGTGGATTAAAAGCTGTACAATTGATATCCTTGTCTGTACTTCTAGCATTCCCATTTTCTACACCAGTCAATGTTTGAGTATTATGTTGAATTTGTTCTATGCTAAAATGTTGCATGCACTAAAGTGTTTAATTACTTTTTTTGGGTATTAATTTTTTGTTTGCTACTTTCTTGACTTATAGGTTCTAATTCTGAGTGAGAGACTCCATTCAGTAACTGCTCAGTTTGACCAGCTCAGAGCTGTACGCTTCCAGGATGCTATTAATAGAGCTATACCACGAAGAAAACTTAACCGTATGACAAAAAAGGATTCTGCAGAAGCTTCAAACTCAGGCAATATGGAGCTCAGAGAAACTGACAAATCACACAATGAGCCTCTAAGAGTCCAACAGCAACTCTTGGATGATGAAACACGTGCCCTTCAGGTTATCAGAATTTTCTTTCTCACTTTCTATGAGTTTGTATTGGCCTTCCGTCATTTACACGCAGCCACTGGCACAATAGAGAAAGATATAATAAGAAGATACAGAACAAAGGGAGGGAGGGAGAAAAAGTGAATGAGAGGGGGAGGAGCTGTGCCTCTGAATTTCACAGCTAGAAAAGTAAACAATACAATGATCCAAATCTGGTTTTCATAATATGCAAGGATATAAGGTACACACACACACACACACACACATATGAATCCACTTGTAAAATTTTCTTCACTAGGAGGAAACTTACAACTTGCTTAACCAACATAAAAATATATCTAGGGTTTCCTCCTATAAGTTTTTCCCCATAGTTCCTTTCACTCTTGTTTTGTGATCGTTTGAGATTCTCATCAGATACCCTTTGCTTGGTTTCTTTTCTTGCAGGTGGAATTGACTGGTCTTTTAGATGCAGTTCAAGAGACTGAAACAAAGATGGTGGAAATGTCTGCACTAAATCACTTATTATCTACCCATGTTTTGCATCAAGCTCAGCAAATTGAGCTTCTATATGATCAGGTTAGATGTCACATTTCTCACCCCCATATTTTATTATTTAGCTATTTAGGGGTGTTTGCTGTTATGTTTATCTGGTGTCATGGATCATTGTCACTTGTTAGCCATAGTTGCCTCCTATTTCTATCTCATATATCTCTAGCTTGAATTTTCTGTCTATTCTTTTCTTCCTCAGTAGAGTGGAAATATGCAGCTTTCATAAGCTAAGGCTTTTATATTTGATAATTGAAACAATCCAGGCCACTTGAAGAAGTGCAAGAACCTTGTTGCTCTTGTGAATGGTGGAAAGACTCAAGCTTGAATGTTTTACTTGGTTAACTCTGTCCCTTGTATATATGTTGGAGACTTTGATAATTCAGCTACACTTGAAATGAGTATAATTGACTCAACTATATTTGGGTGTCTAGACTCAGGGATGCTACGTTTAAGATATAGGGTTGTATTTTACTGTAAATACACCTACCCTAATGGAGAAAGAGAATGTTATCGCCATAAGTGCATCCTGTATTTGCAATACAAATAGATTATATAGTCTTCAAAAAGAGCACTAATATTCATGGTGTAGGTTTTTGGCAGGTTGTATGCTAGGTAAGTGGAGTTATCATCCCTTCTATCATTTCATGGTTCATGGATGAATAACATAAACAGCCAGCGTTTTTAATCTTAAACTCAAAGTATGCCATTTCTTATTTCAATGGAGAATAAAGAAGTATAAAATGCCCTAAGTCCTACACTGAATACTATTGGATGTTTGATGGGGTAATTAAGTGGGTTAGTTTCCACTTTAATAGCTGGCTTTTGAAGGAAGGTGCTTCACCTTATTTAAGCGTCCATTGTATACCTTTAATGAAAGATGGAATAGAGGCTCAGTTTTCTTTTCTCATATGAGGGATTTTATTTGTAAAGCAAAAATATAAAATTCCAGGTCTTTATTGTCAGTAGGATAAGTCTGTTTTCTGGCTTCTGTTGGAGTTGCATCTGCTGTCATTTGTTGGATGCCTGATTATTCGTTTAGAAGCTTGATTAATTAATTAGAAGTTTGAGAGATTTTACTTTTCTAGTGGGGAACATTTAAATCTCTTGCTTCTTGTACTCAAGTGAATTCATAGAATGGAGATAAGAGTATGAGTTGTCTATAAAGGTTTTTGAGTTGGTTTTCCCCCCATTCTATCTTTGACTAGTGAAGTGCGTTGGACTCCTGTTAGGTTATTGGGAATTCTAACTGTACTTTTCCTCTTTTGGTTTATTCCAGAAAAAAGAAGATTAAGTTATTTTAGGGGAAGGAAGATAAAGATATAGATAAGAAAGGGTAGTTTATCAGTTTATTAACAATTAGGATAAGAAAGAGTAGTTTATCAATTTATTATCAGTTTGTTTAGGTAGTTATTATGTGTCATCTGTTTTCATAGGCAGTTAGGATATCCAGACTTTATATATACATGTATTCTGTTTTACGGTGCATATAAAGGAAGATATGATATTTCAGAATTGTGTTGTGTTGGCTAGAGTTTAGATACTGACTCTAGATTCTCTCTTTTCCCTAGAACTTAGATTCTGGTTCTAGTCTCCTATCTTGATTCTTCTATTTCTCTCTTATTTTCTTTAAATCATATCAAAAGGGTATTCTTTAAATCCTATCAATTGGTATCAGAGCGGTCGTTCTTAGGGCCTGTTGGATACAATGGTGAATACTCGAAATTCTTCATATGAGGAAAATTCTCCAAGGCAACTTCCCCAAAACCCAGAAATACCACCCACTTCCAATCCTCATAAAGATCCAGCAATAATTATGTTGCAACCCCAATCTCAAACACCACAGAACACAGATAACCCCCAATTGGCAGCCATTATGGCGCAATTAAATCATATGAACGCAGAAATCAACAACTTAAGAAAGCAGAAGGCGCCCATATTTGTTCAAGGTGAGTCAAGTCAAATCAACAGGGAAACTCATAATGAGATTGATGAAGAAGACGATCATTATTGGCATCGAAACTCCTCGAAACGGCCCTATTCGAAAATCGAGTTCCCTTAATATGAAGGAGGAGACCCTAGAGGCTGGATTTTAAGGGCTGAAAAATACTTCCGTTATTACCAGGCGTCTTAAAAGTTGACATAGCCGCAATCAATCTGGAGGTAGACGCTTTAGATACGTTTACTTGGGTGTCATCTAGGAGAACCATGCGATACTAGGAGGAATGGGTGCAAGTCTTTCAGGAACAATTTAGTCCTGCAGAGTTCCAAAATCTTGATGTACATCTCTGTGGCATTAGACAGATAGGCACGGTAGGAGAATACAAGCAAGAATTTGTTCGCCGTCAGTCGTGTGTTCAGGGATGGCCGGAGCATTGCCTTCTAGGAGTATTTATCAATGGCCTTAAGGAGGAATTGCAATCTGACGTGAAAATTCATAAACCACGCACAGTCTATAAAGTGGTGAGTCTTGCGTTGGAATTTGAAGCAAAGACGCAATCTCAGGGAAACCTGAGTTCCAGTCAGCGTTTTAATAATCCACGTGGCAGCGAGCAAAATGACCGAGATTACCAAAGTCAATATCGTAATCCACTCGGTTACTATAATGCCGCAATTTCAGGATCTCATGCAACCGCTAATGCCATCGGTTCTACAAATCAGGAAAAGAATCCAAATTTCAATTCAATGAATTCAATCGTTGCGGCGTCTTCGGCATACCAACGAAATTTGAATTCTCATAATTTAAATTTCCAAAAATACTCATCGGCCAACTCGAAGAATTTCACGTCACAACCATATACGCCCAGACTTTCAGAAACCGAGAAGCAACACCGCCGAGATAAGGGTCTCTGTTTCCGTTGTGGAGAAAAATTTACACCTGGACATCATTGCAGATCATTGACTTTGCAAATAATGGAGATTACCGACGATACAGCGAAGATGCCTGAATTCTCGGAATCTGAGCTGCTGGCCAACACGAATTTGGCTGAGATTTCCTTATTCCTGCCTTGAGGACAAGGCTGAATTTCAAGGGGAGGGTATTGTTAGGTTATTGGGAATTCTAATTGTACTTTTCCTCTTTTGGTTTATTTCAGAAGAAAGAAGATTAAGTTATTTTAGGAGAAGGAAGATAAAGATATAGATAAGAAAGGGTAGTTTATCAGTTTATTAACAATTAGGATAAGAAAGAGTAGTTTATCAGTTTATTATCAGTTTGTTTAGGTAGTTATTCTGTGTCATCTGTTTTCATAGGCAGTTAGGATATCCAGACTTTATATATACATGTATTCTGTTTTACGGTGCATATAAAGGAAGATATGATATTTCAGAATTGTGTTGTGTTGGCTAGAGTTTAGATACTGACTCTAGATTCTCTCTTTTCCCTAGAACTCAGATTTTGGTTCTAGTCTCCTATCTTGATTCTTCTACTTCTCTCTTATTTTCTTTAAATCATATCAAAAGGGTATTCTTTAAATCCTATCAGCTCCTTTCCATGTATCGCTGTTCAGACTTAGCCATCAAATAGCACTCGATTTTTGCTGTATATGATGCCCGTTGGTTCTAGCAGTCCTGTGCTTGAGGTCCCAAAGTCTGCTATGGCTACTAAATTCCTGTTGTACACAATTTTAACTCGAGTATTGTTTAATCTTATAAGCTTCAAACTTACCTATTGGTGGTATCCTAAACTCAATTCATTTTCAAGCTCAGATAACTAATCTTACAATTCTGGAACCACCGCACTGTTTTAAATGGCAACAGAGTCGGCAGTTTAAAATTTAAATATTTGTCCTTGATGTTTAACGACTGCTGGGATATGGTTTATACCCAGATGTTAAAGGCGATAGTAAATTCCACTAGATTTAGTCTGGTCACATGTATGTTAAAGGCGATGGTAAATTCCTCTAGATTTAGTCTGGTCACTTGCAGTTCAGTAACTGCTGGCGTATTGGTTCTTCACAATTATTTCAAAGTTGTATGAGATGTATTATTAATAGTTCTTAATTTCGCATCCTGGCAGGCTGTTGAAGCTACCAAGAATGTGGAGCTTGGTAACAAAGAACTATCCCAAGCCATTCAGCGGAATAGCAGCAGCAGGACATTTCTTTTGTTATTTCTATTTGTTCTCACTTTTTCTGTCATCTTTCTTGATTGGTACAGCTAAAGACATTGCATTTTTCCCCCCTTAGTAGTGTGATTTTCACAGCACTCTGTTGCTTTATTTCTCCCAATCAGTTAAATATCCTAGTGTTATTTTCCTCTGGGAAGATATGCTTGTCCAGATTTGATGTGTACAATGAGGTGAAAGAAATGTAAATACACAGAGAGCTATCTAAGGGAGAAATTTATTTGGGTGGAAGAAACTTGGAAGATGCCTTGCTTCTCTCATTTCTGTCCACTCTTTTTATTCCCCCACTTGTAATTTTAGTTAGCTCAGATTTGGATGAATATCAATATCCTACACCTTGTCCTTAATATAGGTACGAGCTCTTATATCAAGGAAATGGAGTAATATAATATGTAGTACTAGTATTATTTATTAAGCCTGATATGCATGGTTTTGTTGCATTTCTTGTGAATTTTTTTTTTTTTGGTTTTTCGGAGGAGTGGTATTCTTGAGTCACAATATATATATATATATATATATATATATATATATATTGAAATATATGATTAGATAAATTTTTGGGATAAAGGTCTTAAATGCTATGAAAGTTTTTGTTTAGGAGCATTGGTAAAACGGAAGTTTTTTTTGGACTAAAAATGCCACGGAAGTTCACAAAACGTAGCAATTTTGCTCCTCCGTTAATTTTGATCGTTAAGTTTAACTGACTGCACACATGGCATGCCACCTCATCACACGTGGCATGCCACCTCATCAATCAAAAAAGTTAAGTATCATTTTTGCCCTGGAAGTTTTCGCTGAAGAGCAATTTTACCCCAGAAGTTTTCACTGAGGAGCACTTTTGCCCTGAAAGTTTACAAAACGTAGCAATTTTGCCCTTCTATCCCCTAGTATTAAATTTGACTATTAAATCAGTCAAAGACCACACATGTCATGCCTTGAAAAGGTCGAACTTGGAGTCAGAGAAGGAGATCCTTGAGATATTGAGTTCAAGGCGGCTAGAATTTGTGAAGCCGAACTGGTTAAAGGGATTGAAAGGTCTGTCGCAAAACCCAGAGGAAGCATCACTTATGATCTAAGCAAATGAAATGCGAAACGAGAAATGAATTGTTCTAAAAATTGGTTCAGTAAAACAAATCAATTGTAATAATATTTACGTTTGTATAGACTGTTTATTTGCTTAGATCATAAGTGATACTTCCTTTAGATTTTGCGACAGACCTTTCAGTTTCTTTGATCAGTTCGGCTTCACAAATTTTGGCCGTCTTGAGCTTAACATTTCAAGGATCTCCTTCTTTGACTCCATGTTCGACCTTTTCAAGGCATCACATGTGTTGTCTTTGACTGATTTAATAGTCAAATTTAATATTGGGGGCAGCAGGGCAAAATTGCAACCTTTTGTAAACTTCCGGGGCAAAATTGCTCCTCAGCAAAAACTTCTGGGGCAAAAATGATACTTTTGATTGATGAGGTGGCATGCCACGTGTGCACTCAGTTAAATTTAACGGTCAAAATTAACGGAGGGCTAAAATTGCTACGTTTTGTGAACTTCCGTGGCATTTTTGGTCCAAAAAAAACTTCCGTCTTACCAGTGCTCATAAGCGAAAACTTCAATGGCATTTAAGACCCTTATCCCTAAATTTTTATCAAGATATAGGGCAATTTGTAATGGGGACTTTCCGCCAAATTTTCCGTTTTTTATTGGATCAAACTTTTGACCATATAAAGTAAGGGCGTAAGAGCAAAAATACCCTCTATCTTTTCAAACCTAACTATTGACATCATAAAAATAATTTTCCATTTGTTTTGTTGTCTCAATGTTGTCCTAGAAGTTTCAAAATGTACTAATTTTGCTTATTTTCGTTTAAAAGTTAACGGTCAACGTCAATTTTGTTTACGGTCAACGTTAATGTTTTAACGGAATAGGACAACATTATTACGTTTTGAAACTTGCGACATAACATTGAGACAAGAAAAATTGTTAGGGTAACATTGTTTCTAGGCCTATACTTTTGAAGATGATTTGTTACTTAACTCAAATTTGTTTAGGGTGCCAGTAGCTGTTTTTGAAAAAGATAATAGGTATTTTTTGCTAGTTGACTAATTAGGGAAATAAAAATACTAAATAAATTATTTAATGATAGTATATTTTACATAATCTTTATAAAAGACGTGTGTATCATCCAAGGTATATTATTTTGGAAAATAACGATAAATATTTTAAATTAATTTATTTAGTTTTTTAATCTTCTCAAATTAATCAACTGGCGCTTGTATTAAGAATTAAATATAGTAAATTTTTGTAAATATCATTATTTGAAGTTTTATGCACCTGTTGAGAGCCTTGTGGATTGACTTTTGTTTTCATTATTGGAACCTCCTTCAATTAATTGAAGTCCAACGGAATAGAAGAAGAAGAAGGTCATTAGCATGCATAGTTCTTTTTTTTTTTTTATTACAAAGAGGAGGGGAAACCCTCAAACTATTCTACTACAAATATCAGAAAGTAACCTATCCTTATTCAAGAATTTGGCTAAATCACCAAAAGAGGCATGAAATTGATGAACCCCAGGCCATACATCAAAAGCCTGTTTCGCCACATAATCAGCAGCCATATTTATCTCCCTTGGGACCCATTGTACAAGTACCTCCCAGTCTCTGTTTAGGATACTTTTAACCTCCCTAACAACCTCCCCTTCGGACTGAGATTCCTGGATCGGACCATTTATCAACTCAACAACTTCCCTGGCATCAGATTCCAGCACCACCCTTCGCTCGCCCAAATCCCAGCACATTTTCATCCCAAACAAAACCGCCCATACCTCAGCAGCGAAACTATCAGCAGGCGTCGCCGCTTTAAACATGAACCTCGCCTTAAGAGCACCATACTCGTCTCGGAGCACTCCTCCACCTGTTGCAACTTGGTCTTGTGAACACGCGCCATCCACATTCAACTTGACCCAGCCTTGGCATGGCGGCGACCATGAAATGCTTCTTGGTTGCTCCGGTCTACCATTAAGATTGACCCCTTTCAGCATGAGACTCGCCTTAGACATCGTTTCAACGATAGATCTCGCCCTGTGCATAATGGAATCATTACTCGGGCATGTATTCTCGAAAATTCTGGCATTCTTGCGTTGCCATATAAGCCAACACACCGTTGAAAAGAGCTCGCTCCATCCCTCTTTCCCACGGTTACGACCCCTTTGTATGTTTTTACTAAGCCACGGTTGCCTCTCTAACTGAAAGAACCTACTCATGAGACTAGGACCACCCACCAACATCCATAACTTCCTCGTTTCACTGCAGTCTCGAAGCACATGGATCAAGCTTTCAGAGTCATCACCACACCAGGGGCAGCTACCATCCCCCCCCATGCCCCTGAGAACCCGCACCTCATTAGTGAGGAGTTTATTGTGCAGAGCAAGCCACATAAATGCCTTACATCGAGGCAAGGTGCGCAGCTTCCAGACCCATTGCCACTCCCGTGCCACTTCCTCCTGGTTCTCAGATAAAACTCGATATGCTGACTTGACACTAAATTCCCCATTCCTCTCATGCTTCCACCGAACCGTCTGCGACCCAACGTCCACAAGGGAACCCTCCATTACAGCTTCCCATGACTTCTTAATACCCGACCAGGCATTAGATCCCAATCTTGCACAATTGATTGTTGGTACCAAGTCATCTCCACATTTATATTTGCTCCTCAACACCTTCACCCAGAGATCATCTCTCCTTTTCATCATGTTCCATCCCAACTTCATCATATAGGCCTGATTCTGGCGATACAAGTGTTTCAGCCCCAACCCTCCATTCTTCTTTGGTCTACAAACCGTATCCCAATCCACAAGATGCATTTTCCGTTTCTCTTGAGTAGAGCCCCATAAGAAACTCCTGTTTTGCTTTTCAATCTCCTCACACGTCCCTTTCGGTAAAGCTACAGTTTGCATCGTATACCCTGGAATGGCCGACGTAACAGCTGAGACAAGCGTAGCTCTGCCTGCCAGAGACAACGAAGTAATCTTCCAGCTAGACAGTCTATGGCGAACCTTATCCACAATACCCTGGTAGCTCCTCTTAGTGACTCTCTTATGATGGAGAGGGACACCGAGGTATTTTCCTAAGTCTGGAGTTACTTGGAAACCCAACACATTACACAACTCAGTTCTCCTAATATGATTCACATTCTTAGAGAAGAAGACCCGAGTCTTGGTCGTGTTTACTTTCAATCCCGAAGCCATACAAAAGTAGTCCAGACAATTCCTAACCTCTTCCGCTTGGTTGACTGCTGCTTCCACAAATAAGACCACATCATCCGCGAAGAATAGATGAGAAATAGGGGGTCCACCTCTACCCAAGTTAATAGGTCTCCAACCCCCACGACTGATACGCTCCTGGATTAAATGTGCTAACCTTTCCATACAAATAACAAACAGGTATGGGGAAAGAGGGTCCCCCTGTCGCACCCCTCTAGTTGGTCTTATTTTTCCTGCGCGATCCCCATTCCACAGAAGTTGCATGCTTGGGGACGTGACACAAGAGTAAATAACATCCATTGCCGAATCCGGCATATTCATTTCCTTGAGACAGTCATAAAGAAAATGCCAATTAACACGATCATAGGCTTTCTCCAAGTCAATCTTAATTGCCATAAACCCACGTTTCCCTTGGAGCTTTTGCATTGAATGAATAACCTCCTGAGCAACAACAATGTTATCGGAGCTATGTCTTCCTGGCACAAAACTGCATTGATGAGGACTAATAAGCTTAGGGAGTACCACCTTAAGTCTATTTGCAATAACCTTGGTGAGCGCTTTAAAAATCACATTACATAAGCTAATCGGACGAAAATCCGTAGCAGTCTCTGGGTGATCCTTCTTGAGGATCAATACAATCAATGTATCATTTACCGACTGTATTGTTGATGGAGATCCCCACATGGATCTAATAGCCCCGCAAACCGATTTTCCCACCTCCGTCCATTGGCTCTGATAAAAAAGAGCGTTTAAACCATCCGGCCCAGGCGCCTTCAAAGCACCCATACTAAACACAGCCTGCTTAATTTCTTCATCAGTAACCATATGTCCAAGTCTTCCTAGCTCCGAAGATCCGATGGCCGGGAAGGAGATAGAGCAACACAAGGGGGGCCTCCTAACTTGTTCCTCCAAAAAAACCGCTGATAAATGAGAAGTCATCAATTCCTTAATCTGGTTACAGTCGTAAATCCAAGAGCCCTCCGAGCTCATCAAAGCACCTATGAAGTTTTTCTTCCGCCTCCCATTAGCACGCGAGTGAAAGTAACGGGTGTTCCTATCCCCATCCACCATCCACACACTCCTCGCCTTCTGTGCCCAAATCAGAGATTCCTGTAATAGGACCTCCTCCAGCTGCTTCCAAAGGGAGTGCTGGAGCTCTTCCATTTCAATAGATAACCCAAACCGTGCCTCTGATCTTGTAATCCCATTAAGTCTGCTCAACAGCTTTCTCTTCCTTGCATTAGTATGGCCAAAAACTTGCCTGTTCCAATTACCACAAGCAGTAGTAAATTGTTTTACAGTCTCATTCCATGGCAGCTCCATCCTCCAGTTATCAGTAACAAACGGTGAGAAACGCTCATCCAACACCCATGCTGCAAGAAACCTAAACGGCCGATCCCCATGATCCTTTTTCTTATAACCATCCAGCTGAAGGAGGAGAGGTCGATGGTCACTTTTGTACCAGTTAAGGTGAGTCACCAACGCATTTGGAAAAGAATCTTGCCATGCAGTAGATCCCAAGATACGGTCAATTCTACTTGCCTTCCCGGTGCATCTCCATGTAAAAGGGGGACCAACAAAACCCAAATCATTAAGAGCAGCATCCTCCACGAAACTACAAAATTCCCTATCTGGGCCCCTTGGTTCTCTCTGTGAAAACCGTTCATCAGCTTTTAAGGTCACATTTAAGTCACCGCCTAAACACCATGGCACCTGTATACTTTGTTTAAGCTGCAATAAATCCATCCATAAATTACGCCTTTGAACAATATTGGGACTTGCATAAACGAATGTCATCTCGTAGACCTGTAACAGATGATTAGTAATACGAACATGCACAAATTGATTAGATGAAGCCAACACCTCCACCTGTCTAAACTTGTCCGACCAAAGGCACCATATACCACCCCTAAAGCCATCATCATCAATGATTTTAAAATGAGGAAAACCCATCAAGGAAGCCCGACGCTTAGCTTTTGAGCCACCACATCTAGTCTCAAACATCGCAACAAAATCCACATCCCATGAACGAACCAATTCTTTAATGAGAGACGGGAAGGAGCGAGCCCCGGCACCCCTTACATTCCATAATAAATAGTTCATTATTAAACAGATTGCAATTTAGGGAGCACATCCCCGAGATCATCCACGGCCCCAACAGAGACCTCAACACAAGATACATCCATATCCACATTCGTTCTTGCTTCAACAGGGCCTGACGTCACCATTGCAGGCTTTGCCATCTCCCTCAGCCCATTAGGATTTAATTCATCAATTGTTTTCCTCTTCTCCTCAATTGCATCCATCCGTGCTAATTGTACCGGTTCACTGTGATTTTTGAGCCCAGAACGAGAATCTAGCTCCATAGCATTCCCTTTAATCATCGGCCCAATTGATTCCTTAGGCCCAACCGTGTGGTTTAAATGCATATCACCTAGATCCCCTTTTTCTCCTTTCCACATGATGTCAACATATTTCCATTTTTATTCTCCTTTCCTTTTGCTTTGACTTTGGCCCCAGATTTTCTCTTGGACCCCACCTTGATCCACTCCAGATTTGTCTCCTTATTTTGCACCTCCCCCCAAACTTTCCTGAATTATCCGCCACGTCACCACCCACCTACCCTTCCTGAAATTGCTCCATCCCACTTGTAAACCGAGATTGTTGGGGCTCATTACTCTTACCCTTCTCATTAAATCCCTTATTATCCGCCACTTCCATCTTGGGAACCTTCAAATCCGTTTTTGATTTCATTTTCCCAAAATCACGCTTAACAAGCATATCCGGGCCATAATCCACTCGTTTACCGTTTCCAGATAGTACACCGGACATCCCTGCCGCCGGCCAAGCCTCCTGCTTCCTATCGGGTTCCAGCACCACCGGTCCCTCCGTGGCAATCAAGCCATCCACCGTTACTCCCGTTGATATTTGCATCGCCGGCCCCACCGTATCCCCAGAAGGCGCTTCATCAGGCTTAGGACCTGGCTTGCTGCAACTGGCCTGGCCTAAGCATTGTTCCATACGATGACCATATTTTCCACAGGAGAAACATACCAGATGGAGACCCTCGAACTGAAAACGTCGTTCCTCGCCAAAATGGATAAACCCTGGTAATAATGGCTTCTGTAAATCTACTTCCACACACATCCTCGCAAAACCACCTTTCTCAGAAAACGCCGTAGTCCGGTCAATTTTAAGCGTTTTTCCTATCATGTTACCAATCCTCCTAATAGACTCCACGTTGTACAATTCATGGGGAAGGTCAGGAATACGTACCCAAACTGCTATACGCTTCTGTGTATCCGCTTTCCAAGGGTTGAAGTTTGGTCTCCATCGTTGCACCAGCAAATAGTGATCAGCAATCATCCATGGCCCTTCTTGTAAGGCAAAGTCTCGATCCGCCGTTGAAGAAAACGAAACCAGGAAATAACCATTGCTCAGAGGAGTAACCCTTAACGGTTCATGCGAAGCCCACATCCTTTCCATCCGCATCCTCATGAACCCAACATTCACTGTTTTCCCAAGAAGCTTAACAATCAGAGAATTCATGAATGGTTTGCACCACGCCTCATACTCTTCTGCGCTAACATGAAGCTTTGGTAATTTACCAGTCCTTCTCCACAAGTCCACAGCCTCCTCCTCCTCAACCCCTTCGTCCTCATCCTCCTTTTCCTTCATACACTGCTTCTCATTTGATTTTTCAAAATACTCCTTCCAGCCAGAGAAAGCCTTTGAGGCCGAGAAGTGTGGCTCCAATAACCCCGACTCTCCTAGGCAAAGAAGCTTGTCCTTATACGACAAACGAGCCCCACTGGGATGGGGACCGTCCGTACCGGAACCACCCTGCTTCCTGTTTGTCTTCATACCTCCAGTACGAAATGTTAAGAATTGATTGGCACCCTTCAAGCCTTGGTCCCCAACCCCTCTGCTTCCCTTCACACCTTGCAAACCGCCAGTACCATCCCCCACGTTACCTCCGCCGTCACCAACCGTCCTCCCATCACCCACGGTCCTCCCGTCGCCTACAGTGCTTCCTTTCGCCATTAGCTATTCTCACTTTTTTTAGCATAGTTCTTTGTCAAGTCATATAAAATTAGTAATTGTTTATATTATAAAAAAAATTGAAAATTTCTTTTTACTCCTTCAAATTTATTGCAGAATCCGTAGAAGTTTGGCTAGTTTGAGCTAAGCTAAAATAATTATGGATGAAAGAATAAGAGGATTGAATTTCACAAAGTAATATTAATTATCTGATTATAGTTAGTCTAAAGTATTCATGCCCCATTAATTCACTCACCTAATTAATGTTGGTGGAGCCTTAACCATCCATAATTAGAAGTCTACTTATGATGGTCTGATTATTAGAATTTAGATTCTACTTTTCATTCTTTTTTTTTTTAACCAAAAAAAAATGACGGAGTTGATTTAAGAAAAAGGAAGTGAACTTCTTAAACTAGTATATTAGTACTTAATTACTATATTTTTTTGACATGTATATATAGTTTGGTGGGATTTTTTGCTTGGTACAAAATTTCAGAAGGGAACTACGCTATTTTTCACTCTATAAATGTAATTTATCGTATTTTTTAAATATATAAGTTATAACATTAATTCTTTTAAGTTTTAAAGTAATAATTCAAAATTTAAATCATTAAAAATTAAGATAATTATTAAAATTGTCAAATCAACAAAGACTGCGTCAATTAATGTCCAGTTAAAAACCTTAAATACATTATGTGTACATATAATAATTAGTTCATACATATACATTTTATTTGCTTTGCTTTCTCTCCTCTGTTTTGATCCATGAATACTTTAAAAATTTTAAATTATCTAACTATTATTAAAAATAAATAAGTTTTAATAATTTTAAAATATTTTCTTCATACTAAGCTTAAATTATTTTACTCTTCAATGTGAAAAGGGAATAACTCCTCAACCTGCCTGAAGAAGCAGGTGTTGCAGTAGCTACAGAACTTCTACCAGTACATGAACAACTGTGTGGACCAAAGGGCTTGCCGGTCTTGATCATTAGAAAGGACATCCTATAGAGTTTAGGCCGAAGCCAGGGCATAAAATTTTTCAAAATAAGTTAGAGTATTGAATTTGTTAGGGTGATTGGTGTTAATCACCTAGTTAATCATCTAGTTATCAGATTGAGATTTTTCAGAGGAGTTGCAGATAACAATTCTTGCCTTAATTTCTGATCTTGCGGGCAAATACAGTTTGGGAGCAATGGTTGAAAAAGATCTTAGATGTGAACAAGAAGAACGCCTATTAGAATGGGTAAAAGCAATGGTGTTGGAACACAATTAGAGATGGCATATGTTGAAGGAGCTATGGTCATAATCGAGGAGCTGAGAGGTGCGGCGTTTGCCTTTATGCTGAGTTCTACAATGAGGCTGTGCGATACTTAATTAGGGGGCAACGATGGCAAGGTTAAGTGGCATGCATTTATGAGCCACAATAATACAGCTTTAAACAAAGGCAATGAGCAAGAACAAAGACAAAAGTGATGAGTTCAAGCAATCATTTCATGAGTCAAGTTGATCAAGAAGATGACTACAATGTTATGATGTTGATCAAAGTTGTGTTTTGTTCCAACTTTCTTGCATCTTTAATGTGCAGGTATCAAAGTAGTCAATCCCAGATAACAGTGCGTAGAAGGTGGCCCAAAAAACGCTATAGCAATATAGCACAATGTGGGATGAACGCAACACCGAAAATACACACATAAATACTCAAAAATAAAAATGTACTTAAAATTTAAGATATATTCATCATTAAACAATAAATAATCCAAGTCTCTGTAGTTGCAAGGGCCTAAGCCTAAACCTAATCGAGCGATGTACCGCGACTGGTGTGACCTTGAAACGCTCCACAATGGACCTTATATGGTTGCAAGGACCTGTTCTGCACCACTTCAGTGCTATCATGACGCTACAGCGCGCGATTAACTACTGTGGCTGGTGTATGTTGTGTTGTCGTAGGTGTGTGACAGTTTGTGGTATTAAAGCATGGTTTGGACAAGATGAGTATAATGTATTGATGTGATCTTGGTTATGTGTTAACAGGAGGTATGAGTAGTGGAATAGCGAGCTGCCTCGTCAGAGGGAACCATCGAAGTCTGTGTATCAGCCTGTTCCTAGAAGGCAGGGTGAAATATACGGCTAGGAGAAGGACCACACACTAGGCCAAAAGTTGAACCTCATCCTGAGCCAGTGGAACCAATGGTTTGGTTTTAGTTATTTGTTGTTTAGACTTGAATATTTTGGTAGATTGTTCGGAATATGGTGGTTGTAAGCGATATTCGCTATAAATTTTTGGATGATTGTAATATATTGTAGTGGAGTAGTAGTTATTGGATAACCAAGATTTCTATAGTAACATCAATTAATATACTTCGCCTAAACTGTTTTAGGTGATGCGTTGTGCTTTAATGTGCTGGTGTATGTCTTGTTGTCGAAGGGGTGTGATAGTTTGTATTTTACAAGTTGACGCTTTAATTAGTGTAAGAAATGTCAATTTGAAGGGACGCGTTGGAACATTGAATTTGCTTGGATGATTAGTGTTAATATTCTAGTTACTAGATGACCTTAAAAATTCTATATAAATGGTCTTAGTCCAAAGGTTAAAGGGATGTGGGATGTTGAGTCCTAAGATGTGAGAGAAAAGTTTTTCTTTAGAAAGAGGATAATTTGAATCTCCTTGAAAATCTTTGGAGTTAGGGTTAGTTGTTAATAACCTTTAAATATGAGATGGTCATTGTAAAACACAAGTGGGTTAATTCATTGTTGTATTGCTCTTGATGGAGCTTATAATCATGTAATGAAGGATTCATGATTTAATTCTTGTGGTTTATCGTTTTCGATCCTGGCTTGATGAAGGATTCATGATTTAGTTTACAAAAAATATTTAAGATACTGACTGGTATTAAAAAGATACTTTAGGATACTGACTGGTACTGAAAAAAATATTTCATAATCTTGAAAAATTATTTTAAAATCTTGAAAAAATATTTGAGGGTACTAACTGGTACTAAAAAGATATATCAGAATATCGACTAGTATTGGAAAAAGACTCACGATGTTAAAATTTTTATTTAAAAAAAAAAAAAAAGAAATTGAACAGTGGTTTTTTGCACCAAAATGACACCGTTTGATAGAAAAAGAGGGGGAACAGATGGTTGGATGGTCAGGGAATTGAAAGAAAACCGCCTTGTTGTATTATATTAGCTACCTCCAGTCCTAATTATATGAACATTTTTGTAGTACAATTTGTTTCTATAATTAGGGCGGGAGTACTATATTTGAATCCCATATTGTCACGTCATGATTTTTGACACGAACATGTCCTTAAATTATTTGGAGCCGCAAGCTGTGCAAGAGATTCTCCAACACTCAAGCCAACATGTTACGTGATTAAGACTTCAGATAATTAATTAATGCTAATCCATTATATGTTCAAGCTGCTCATAAGTTAGCGGCACGTGGAAAGATAATTGCGGCGATTATAGTCTTCTTTGTCGTTACCACTCAACATTCATATCTTCAAGACACCAACAATTTATTAGCAGCACTCAGCAACTAGTACTCCTTTATCCATTTTTTTTTTAATAAGAACCCATTTATCCTTATATATATATATATATAAGAACTTGGTAATCGAATTACGTGGGATGAGAAAACAATTAAAATTGATTAAAAGTAATAAACATATAGGAAATGAACTATTATAAGTGGACAAGAATAGAGTAGTAATATGACAAAATATGAAAGAGAATATTGCATGGGAAAAAGACGAGGAGAGATAATAGAATTAATTAGCGGTAAAAATGGTATAAACACATTAAATGTTTATATAATCCCAAATGGGATCTTACAAAAAAAGATCAAGACAATTTAAGGTGTAGGAACACCAAGTAGAGATAGCATATATGTTGAAGAAGGAGCTATGGTCATAATCGAGGGGCTGAGTGGTGCTGCTGTTGTCTTTATGCTGAGTTCTGTAATGAGGCTTTAGGTGGGCAACGATGGCAAGATTAAGTGGCATGCTATGAGCAACAATAATACAGCTTTAAACAAAGGCAGTGGGCAAGAACAAAAGAAAAGAGTGATGAGTTCAGGCAATCATTAGATGAGTCAAGTTGATGAAGAAGATGACTACAATGTTACGATCGATCTAGTTGATCAAAGTTGTGTTCTGTTCCAACTTTCCGGAACGTGTTGGAATATTGAATTTGTTAGGATGATTAGTGTTAATCATCTAATTACTAAATGACCTTAAAAGTTATATGTGAAGGGTCTTGGACAAAAGGTTAAAGGTATGTGGGATGTTAAGATGAAGGAAAAGTTTCTCTCAAGAGGATAATTCGAATCTCCTTCAAAATCTCTAAAGTCAGGGTTCGTTGTTTATTACCTAAGGATGATAATTATAAAACTCAAATGGGTTAATTCATTGTTGTATTGCTCTTGATGGAGCTTATAATTATCTAATGAAAGATTCATGATTTACTTCTTGTGGTTTATCATTTTATGAGTTAGTTTACAAAATAAATGCAGGCATATCAATTAAGGAGCATAGGAAAATTTTAGTAAGATTGGATTTTTATTTTTATAAGGGTAGTAAGATAGGATTTAGTTTATATACTTTTTTTTTTTTTTTTGCTAACGGATTTAGTTAAATGTACGTACATACATATAATTATCAAGATGCAAACAAAATAGTCTTTTTTTTCCTTTTTATTTTTGTGTCATAATTATCTCATCATCTATTGTATTCGTTTTGGAAAATTTGAATTTACAACTCCACATTTAAAAAAAAAAATTAAAAACTGTGTGGTGTCATTTGAACTATAGAATAATTTTTTCTATTAACTTAAAATATCTAAATAAAACATTCGGGTTCCTACATAATGTTGGTCACGAAAGTTCTAGCCTGCAGTTTTGTCCCTAGAAAAGCAATATTGAATCATACTATAATTGAATGGATCACACATTGTCACGTCATGATTTTTCATACGAACATTTCCTTATTATGAGCCGCAAGCTGTGCAAAAGATTCTCCAACACTCAAGCCAAACATATTAACTGATTAAGTGTCTGTTTGGCCTAGCTTATTTTTAGCTTATTTTTTATTTATAAGCATAAGTTAGGTCAAATAGGATTTTACATAAGCTCTTATAATTATAAGAGCTTATTTTATAATAAAGAAAAAAGAGCTTAAAAATAAGCTTCTTCTCTTTTTTATAAGCTCTTTTTTTTTTTAATAAAAAAAATTGAAAAGAGAACCCATAATCTCTCGAGCGACCACTACTGCCACCAGCGCCACCCCACCACCAGTGCCACCACCTTTGACGACCGGCCGCCACCACCGCCGGCCGGCCACCACCACTGGTCTGCCACCACCGCCGGTCGGCCGGCCACCACTGCCTGACGGCCACCACCACCGGTCCGCCACCACTGCCGGCCACCACCACCACCGGTCCCCCATTACCGCTGCCGCCGCCACCGCCGATCAGCCGCCACTGCAGGCCAGCCCCCACCACCACCACTGCTGGTGGTGGGGGCCGGCTGGCGGCGGCGGCGGTTGTTGGTGGGGGGTAGGAGGGGATTTGATTTGATTTTTTTATTTATTTAAAATTAAGGGCAAAATAGTAATTTGACCTAAATTTACATATCCTTCATAGGTCATTTGTACCTTTCAGTCTTTTTACAAATTCAACGGATTTCCGGGGATTTTGTAAATTCAGATGGTATTTATTTGTAATTTTCTCTAATTTTTATCAGAAAAAGTGCTTATAACAAAAATTTTGTCAAACATCTTATTTTTAATTTCAACTTTTAAGTAACTTTTAAGCTAAAAAATCTATATAATCTCCAAACAGCTTTTAGCTTCTTTTTTTTTTAGCTTTAGCTTAAAAGTAACGTTTAAGTTAAAAATAAGAGGATTCAAACAGACGGTAAGACTTAAGATAATTAATTAATGCTAATCCATTATATGTTCAAGCCGTTCATAAGTTAGTGGCACGTGGAAAGATAATTGCGGCGCTTATAGTCTTCTTTGTCAACACCACTCACCATTCTATGTTCAAGGCACCAACAACTTATTAGCGCAGCAACTACTCATTTATCTCTTTTATAAGAACTTGGTAATCGAATTACATGGGATGTAATTAAAATTGATTAAAAGCAATAAACATGTAGGAAATGAACTATTATAAGTGGGCAAGAATAGAGTAGTTATGCGACAAAATATGAAAGAGAATATTGTATGGGACAAAGACGAGGAGAGATAATAGAATTAATTATAGCAAAAATGATACAAATACATTAAATGTTTAAATAATCCCAAGTGGGATCTTACCAAAAAAAAAAAAATCAAGACAAATACAAAACGTAAAACTAAATAACAACATCCTTCGCTTTATCAAGATACAAACAAAATAGTCATTTTTGTTTCTTTGTCATAATTCCCACATATATTCTCTACGGAGTTCTTAAAAAAATTAATTAAATTATTACTCCTTCCAGTTCTAATTATAAAATCTAGTTGATTTTTTAAAAAAAATTAAAAAAATTAATTAAATTACTTTAGAGTATTTTTATATTTTTTCAAACCAATTAATTTAACTATAAACTAATATATAATCCAAGATGAAATGATTAAATAACTTATTTAAATTTCTTAATCTCTCTAAAATAAAGTCAACTAGCTCTTGTAATTAGGACCGGAGGTAGTACTATTAATAATTAAAAAAAAATCTGGAAAAAACATTGCCTTCCCGAAGGATTCACTCGTCTCATCTAAAATAATGGTTGGTCAAGAAAGTTCCTCTTTTGTACCTACTACTACTATATTATATATATTTGAATGGATCCCATAATGTCACGTCATGATTCTTGATATGAACACATTCTAAATTATTATGAGCCGCAAGCTATGCAAAAAATTCCCCAACACTCAAGCTATCATGTTGATTGATTAAGACTTTAATTAATTAATGCTAATTCTATAACTTTCTGGCAAAAAAAAAAAAAAACTGTTTAGCAGTTAGTGACGCGTGGAAAGATTATTGCCGCGATCGATGATAATCTGATCTCCTCGTCAGCATTCATATCTCCAAGACTTCAACAACTTACAAGGAAGGTCCTGTGTATAAGATAATTTTTTAAGGAATATTCCAATTTATAAATTAAAAGACGCTAATTATAACGTTTCTAAAATTTTCTGTATTATTTTTTGTTTTTGGACTAATACTGAAAATAAAACTGTAGAAATACAAAGTCAGAGTCCATTACGGCTTAATTCCTTCATCAAAGCCCACCTCTTGCTTAATATGTGTATAATTTTTTTTTTACACACATTAATTATTAGTTAGTCTCACTATATTAATTAGGTAAAACCCTAATTAATAAGAAAATAGCACTTGAATTTTAAAATTATAAATAAGTGATTTTCCAACAAATGAGTTGTTAATTGATTTATTGTTCTTGTTAATTATATTATATTACTATTATTGTTAACAAGATTATGAAGTTTAATTAGTATTTTTCTGTCATTTTCCCGATTATTTATCCACTCATTTATCCTCAGTGGCGGAGCCACATATATTTTGCACCCATAAATTTTAAAGAGATATATATTTTTTGAAAGGACTTTGTGATAAGTTGTCTAGATGGTGTGGTGGTAATCTCACTAGTCCCACATCAGATCTTGTGTGCAAACCCTTGTGTGGACAACTTTCTTGCCTATTTTTAATATCTTATCACATATGAGAAATCATAATAATTTTTGCTTGCATGTTATTTGATTGTGTAATACTAACATCTGAGTCTGAGTATCTATATGCCATAGGATTAGAGTATATTGTTCTATTTAAATTGATTTCCTCGAAAATACTTTTCAATTGAACTCAATTTTTGATCCTAAATTTTACGAAGGTGTGGGTTGCCTTTTATCTTCCTTAAAAAAAATTTCCCCCGAATCCCACTATTAATTGTGCACCCACAAACATTCCATCCTGGCTCCGTTTACAAAAGTTGTACTAATTTTTTACAAATTTATTACCTTTGATCAACTTTTGAATTTACATGATATGAATGTTTGTATCTTATTATGAAAAAAGGATAAGAAAAAACAATTTTTTTGAATCAAAATTAAAAATCATAGACAGGCTAGCAATCATCTGTGTGTGCCAGTTCGAACTAATTAATAACTTAACAGGTGAGAGCAACGCGTGCTCTAAATCAATAAATCCCAAGTCGAATGGCTCATAGACAGTTGCGTGTTCCCGCCTGAATCATTTGAATCACCCTCCTTTTTTGGTCAAAGAAAATTCCATTAAATAAAACCTCAAAGAGGTGCCAATACAAAGAGAAGGAACCAAACACCAACCCTAACCGAAAACCAACAAATACAACAGAAACAGTCTAAAAAGGGAAACAAGAAAAACCAATCAAAGAAAACAATAACATTAGCCACCATCCAAATAAGGATTGGAAGACGAATGATTAATTATCAACTCTCGCATAAGGATCTGAATCACCCTTCCACGCTTTGCTTTTAACTTCTATTTGAATTTATGGCCAATGGAGCTATTACGGATCTACATAAAGACCCAATACTAGGATGGCCCAACCAAGGATATATCAGATATCTGCATATACCTATAATGTAAGGAGATCTTATATTATAGGGAGATATCACCCGACGACAATATAGGAGTATCCGGTCCGACATCTCCTCCGAATACTTCTCTAGATACTCACACCAAGGATCACGAGGCCAAGATATCCTTCCAACGGTAACTCTATAAATACAGAGACTAAGTTTTAAGGTGCACATGTTCTAACTCATCACTTTTTACATTCAGTCACACTGTGCACACACACCATTCCTCTAGCGAAAGCCTATTTCGTGCATAGTGATCTCAAGCTCTCCTAGATATCTCCCCCATAGATATTCATGCTTAGCCTACTGATTCAAGATTAAAACACCAGCCTTGAGCTGAACATTTGTGTTCTACACCAGAACAGGAGCCATCCTATGTAGTTCAAAATGAGCTTCATCTATACACGTCCATCTATATGTTTGTGAGTACATTTGTCAAGAGCTTATAGCTCATGTGTCTATACCCCACATGTTACCAAATAGGGGTGGATAAGGGAGTTTTAAGTTATTCAAATGAAAACATATATATGTATAAGTTTATATATAAATATACTATAAATTTTATAGAAATTACATAATATAAGTTTGATTTTAACTAGACTAAACAAAAATTAGTAGTGAAAAGAAAATTATATTATTGAATATGTACAAAATTGTTCGAACTACTCCCTCTGGCACTTTTTATAAGTAGTTTTTATCCATATTGTGAAAAATGAACTGGTAGTTAACTAAGATTAGTTAAAAACAATAATTATGTGAAAAGATGTCATGTTTCTTTTAAATATGTCCCTATTTATGAAAAGAGCATAGGGGAGAAAATGAGTAACAAATATGAGAGAATATGAGTATAAAATATGAGAGAGAATATTTAATAAATGAGTAAATATAGTGGTGAATGGGGGAAAATTAATATAAATATATGTATTTAATGGGGGAGAATTAATATAAATATATGTATTTAATAGGGGTAGAAAAAGGAAAAGTAACTTAAATTTTGAGACAAAAGGAGAAAGTTGTTTATAAAAGGGACCAACCTTAAGAGAATGAAAGTTACTTATAAAAAGGATTGAAGAGAGTATATCATTAGTAAAAGTTAATACTACATTAAACAAAATTAATTAATTAATTACTTATAATGTTTGCTGTAAAAAATTACTTATAATGTTTAATTGTAAGAAAGAGAAAATGGGAAAAAATGTTAATACTCTAAATATTATTAAACTGGTTTTATATGTTGAGCTTAGTTTAATTAAGGGCAAATGTGTAAAAATACTCATCTACAAATCCTGCATATGCATTTGACACCATATACAAACCTTAGGTGCAAAATTACCTATAATCTTTAAAAAAAGGCACAAAAATGCCAACTCTGTTAATATTAATGAAGGCAAACATCCATTAATTTATGATTTTGTGGGCACACTTTAATACTTTTTAAATAATTACTTTTGGGCGAAGGTGCAAAAATTACCCATCTACATATCCTGCATGTGTGTCTGGCACCATATACAATTCTTGGGGGGCAAATGTACCTATGATCATTAAAAAAGGGGACAAAAATGACAATTCTGTTAATGAAGGCAAACGTCTGGTAATTTCTAGTTTTGTGCACCCCACTATAATAATTTTTAAATAATTATTTAAAACACTCTCACCCCTCTATAATAATTTTTAAATAATTATTTAAAAAACTCTCACCCCTCTCTCCCTTCCTGCAACCTTCTCCCTTTCACCATTCTCTCTCTCCGCCTTTTAAACTAGAGCCCCACCTTTACACTGGCAATGACTCTCTTCGGCCATCGTGGACGGATCTTGTTATATACAATGGGGGGCTATGGCCCCCCCCCCCCCCAAAAAAAAAAAAATTTGTCCCAAATTTTTAATAGAAATTGGAGTTTTTTTTTTCACATTTGGCTCAAAATTTTATATATTTGGCTTTAAAATTTATACATTTTAGCCCAAAATTTTATACATTTGGCCCCCTAAATATTTTTTCTCAAAAATTAGTTAATGAGTATACATTTAGTCCCCTAAAAATTTCTTTCAAGATCCATCCCTGTCGGCCACCTACATGGACATAGCCTTGGTGCTACCCGGTCCCTCCAACTGCCCTTCCATAGGCCATTATCTGAACTTTTCCCTTCATTAATAGAGCCAAAAATTAATGAACATTTTCCTTCATTAATGAAGATGGCATTTTGTCCCCCCCCCCCCTTTTTTTAATGATCATAAGTATTTTTGCACCCAATATTGTATGTGGTAGTAGACCATATGCAGGATATGTAGATGGGTATTTTTGTACATTTGCCCCTTAAAATAATTATTCAAAAATTATTAAAGTGGATGCACACAATCATAATTAATGGATGTTTTCCTTTATTAATAAAGATGGCATTTTTGTCCCATTCTTTTATGATCATTGATATCGCGATGGCACTAGGGCCAGCCTTAAGAGCTGGCCTTCCCCCTTGTCCAGGGTTCGAACCCTGCCTCCCCCTCCCCCCACTGGCTGTATCAAAAAATAAGAAGTGTACATGATGCCAGACGCACACACGGTGTGATGTATGTAGATGTGTATTTTTACACATTTGTCCTAAATTAAAACAAAAACTTCTATTATAAACTAGAAGAATATATTAACTATTATTAAGGACTAAAGATATCTTCTAAAATCGCCTTTTGGGAGTACTATTTCAATTTTTTTTAAGGGAAAAATGATTTTTTTTCCAATTGTTACTATTGTATTAATGGTTATTTACTAAAAAGAAAATTATTGAAAAACCCCTATTGCAAAAGTAATTTCCAAGAGATATCTAAGGACCTAGGTCCTTGCATTTGCATCTTTGGTAGATGCAACTCTTGCTAACCAATGTGCAACATATGTTTAATTATGTAACAGATATTTTTTCATTTTACATATAATTGAGTAATGTAGTTGAAAATAGGTTGTACTTAAGTTCTTAAACAAATTTTAAGTACATTACATAATAATTTTTGGGGAAAAAGATTTCTCCTGTCATTGGAGATAGAGTTATCTCCAGTGACCCCAAAATTACGTCGTTTTGAGTTAATGAAGGGTTTATTAGTAATTTTAGGTGAATTAATGAAGGGTGTTTTGGTAAAATGTATATGATTAAAAAATAAACAGAATTATAGAAACACCCTTCATTAATTCACTTGAAATTACTAACAAACCCTTCATTAATCCAAAACGACGTAGTTTTGGGGTCACTGGAGATAACTCTATCTGTAGTGACAAGAGAAATCCTTTACCCTAATTTTTGTAATGGAATATTTAATTTTCAGCAAATTTTAAATTATTAAATTTTGTTGATATGATTAATTACATATTAATTATCTTAATACTTTTAACATTTATGATTTATAATGACAGAAAAAGTGATAAAATGTTTATGTAATGAAGTAAAATTAATTTTTAGTGTGTATCTCTGGTTCTAAATATAGAATAAAATTTAAAGTAAAATTTGTACTATAAACTTTATCCTATATTTAAGGTTGGAGATTTTTTTTTTTTGCCAACAACTTACTGTATCTTAAAAACAGGACTAAATTATAATTGATTCAAATTATACGAACATAAACATTATTTTTTAAAGACTAAATACCAATTTAAAAACCGAATAATATTAGAAAAATGAAATTATATATATTTTTCCTTATTTTAATTTCAAAAGATGCCTTAAAAATGCAATTTACATTAAATTATAGGAAAATCCCACAAAAATAATTTTTGAAATAAGAAATGAAAAAAATAGTATTTCAAATATTCATAATACTAAAGAGATGTTAGCTATACTAGCCGGCTTGAATAAATATTCACAAAGTAGTGAGGGTGGGATTTGAACCCCTACCACTTTATTTGCCCAAAAAGTTCATTTCAATATATATTAGGCAAATAAATATATATAAGTTAACATTTTCTCTTTGACTTAAACCCATTTACAAGTTTTCATAAGGAATTCACAATATTTTGCTAAGTTTTATCAATTTCCTTTTACCAAATAAAAAAGAGAAAATCTCATATAAAGCTGCTTGAAATAGAAAAATTCTAAATTAGGTTAGTAAATTCAGTAAATCTTTAATTAAGTTATCGACCCAATTTAGAATTTCAAAATTTAGATTAAATGACGTTATTGTCCTCTCATAGTTTCCTCTCTCATCTTAAAAGGATTTCAATACTTTTTAACTTATTTTTATAATAAGTGTAAATATATATGAACATTAATATATAATAAAATAAAATATGATTAACTTAGATCAAATAATTTTTTGTGTGTGGAAGAATGATCAGAATAATTAAAAAAAAAGTATCATCTCCAATATTAATTAAATGTTTTCTAGTTGAACATTAGAATAAAAAAATTATTTTTTACTTGATTTTTTGTGCATTGAGAAAAAATGTTAATATAAAAATAAATTGTTTGATATAGCAAACTACATATCAAAGATTTTCATTAATGATGTTTTAAAAGAAAAGATATTTATTAACGTAAAAAAACAAGGGAAAATCTCATATAAAGTTACTTAAAATGGAGAAATTCTAAATTAAGTTGTTAACCCCAACAATTCCCTAGTTAAGCTATAGACTCAATTTAGGATTTTAAAATAGAGGTAAATTAATTAATTTTTTTTTATACATCATGATAGGGGAGGAAGGCAGAGTTTGAACCCTGGACATAGGGGAGGGAGACCAGTTAATATTGGCTCCCATGCCACTGTGCTACTAAGGTGCTGGCAAGGTAAATTAACTTTAATACACTCTCTTAATATTTTTTATCATCTTTTCTTTTTAAGAAATTTAATTGCTCTTTAACTCTGTCTTTTAATAAGTGTGCATATATATTATCATTAATACATAATAAAATAAAATATGATTCATTTAAATTAAAGGAGTTTTTGTACTCAGGAAGAATCATTTATTGGTTTGAGTGAAAAAAATGTATAACACCGTTATCAATTAAATGTTTTTATTAAATATTTTCAATAAAATTTTACTTTTGAAAGAACTCAAATTAGTTTTTTTCTTAATAAAAAAAAATTAATCATGCAATTTTACTTATGTAATATATATGTTGTTTTTTTTATGTCAATAAATATCTTTTATTTGAAAAAATCATTAATGAAAATCTTTGATATGCAGTTTGCTATATCAAATAACTTTTTTTTATATTAACATTTTTTCTCAATGAACAAAAAATCAAGTAAAAAATAATTTTTTATTCTAATGTTCAATTAGAAAACATTTAATTAATATTGGGGTTGATACCTTTTTTTTTTTGGAATTATTCCTGATTATTCTTACACACACAAAAAATTATTTGATCTAAGTTAATCATATTTTATTTTATTATATATTAATGTTTATATATATTTACACTTATTACAAAAATAAGTTAAAAAGTATTAAAACCTTTTTAAGATGAGAGAGGAGACTATGAAAGGGCAGTAACGTCATTAAATCTAAATTTTGAAATTCTTAATTGGGTCGATAACTTAATTAAGGATTTATTGAATTTACCAACCCAATTTAGAATTTTTCTATTTCAAGCAGCTTTATATAGGATTTTACCAATAAAAATCTACACTATCATGTCATTCACACATTTTATGAATTCACGACATTTTGTTATGTTTTATCGACTTTTGTTTTTACAAGTTTTATTAAGGAATGCAAGACATTTTATTAGGTTTTAACAACTTTTATTTTGTTTTTGTTTTTTGTTTTTTAAATACACCACATTTGACAATGTTTTAACACCTTATAAATTTTTTTTAATAGGAAAATTAAAATGTTAAAACCTTGTGAAATGTGGTAAGTTTCTTAACAAAATTTGTGAATGACCTAATAGTGTGATTTTCTTTTTGAGAAAACAAAAGTTGTCAAAACCTAATAAAATATTGTGAATTTTTTAATAAAACTGGTGAATGATATGATAATGTGAGTTTTTTCTTTGGAAAACGAAAGTTGTTAAAACTTAATTAAATGATGAAATTCTTTCACTAAAATTGTGAATGACATGATAGTGTAAATCTTTTATTTAGTAAAGGAAATTGGTAAAACTTAACACCTATTTGGATGAGTTTTTTAAAAAAGTGTTTTTTTAAGTGCTTATTTTTTAAGCTCCAAATTGAAGCTTTAAAAAAAAAAACAGCACTTTGATTTTTTTTTAGTGACTTTTACTTTTTTTTCAAAAAAATATAATCTAAATACATAAATTAATTAAAATATTAGCTTGTATATATTGAAGTACATTGGTGGCCTAATGACCAGTAACCTTTTGGACAAAGAAAGTGATGAGATTCAGACCCCACCCTCACCTGGCGAATATTTATTCCCGCTAGAACTTCAGCGGCTGGGGTATGTGCCACTGTGCCAGCAACAGGCGGCTAACGGTCACTAGCGACAACAGTGGGGTTAATGGTTTTTTTTTTTTTTTTTTAAAAAATATGTATGGGCATTTTTATCATTTTTTTAAATTAAAAAAAATTGGGCCTAACACTTTTTTGAAATTCATTAACTGGATGAGATCAGTCTTCTTGAAAAGAAGATGGAGCCAAGAGTAAAGGTGCTCATTAGCATATTTCTGAAGATCTGTGAAGGAGTGAAGATTGGAATTGGGAGGAAGAACGTTTGCTTTGATGTAGAAAGGCATGGTAATAGGTGGATGGCTTTATGAGATGGTAAGGATATAGAGAATTTGTGGATGAGGGGGTGGAGTTTTTTGTGGTCTGAAAAGGAAATCTACAAGGATGTTCTGTGGTCTTTTAAGGTGTTTAACTGTGAATTTATAGCGTGAGAACCAGTCTTTCCACCCACTGTGACAAATCCGCCAAATTTTTTATAATGCCAGCTGTTTTGCAGCTCACATGACCGTTTCTATAGGTACGACAGAAATCAGAAATTTGACGCAGACTAAAAACGGGTCAAAACTCCATATATATTTTTTTAAGGGATAGGATATTGTTACAACTTTTTTTTTGTTACAACCAATGTTACTACCACTTTTCCACCGTTAGATCAGAATCTCATTTACCTATATAATTTCTCTCTCCTATTAAGATTCTGATCTAACGGTGGAAAAGTGGTAGTAACATTAGTTGTAACAAAAAAAAGGTTGTAACAATATCCTATCTCTTTTTTTATTTATAAATTTTGAAATTAAATTCACCTGTTCGTTATGCTCACGAGGAATCGACGCTGAAAGCAACTACCATGGCAAATGGCAACTTCTCTTCGTCCTCGCCGGTGCCTTCCTTAACCTAAACGATGATTTGCTATTCTAGCTCGTTCTTATCCCATTCCCAAAAGCCGGTTCTCTCTCTATCGCTCTCACGTCCAAATGTCAAAATTTCATTGATTTTCAAGATTTGAAGCAATTAATATGTTATGCCATTTATTCCCTCCTAAATTTTCAAATCAAACTGAGGCACGCAAATCGAGGTTGTTCTGTTATCTTCCATACTTTTTGAGTTTCTTTCCTTCCGTTGCTTGCTCCAGCATGGCCCCGTCGATGGTGACTTTGACCGACCGCCGTCGAGTAATTTCAGCACTTGGTGGTGGGAGAGCTCTGGTGGATTTGGATTCCGTAGAGCTGAGGGGAGAAAATGGCTGTGACTGGTCAGGTGGGAAGCGCGTGGGAGTCGCCGGGAGAAATGGCCAGCGGTCTAAACCTGCTCGGCAATTGTCGTTTAAAGAAAATATTAATCACATAGCTGCCGAGACGTATTTGATTACTCGGCTTGCTTTAACGCTTCTACGATATTTGGGGTACTTGATTTACTGATTATTCGCTGCAAGTAGAATGTTTGTGTTCGAAATTGTGCATTGTCTATGTTTTGATTGTGTTCACGATTTGGTAGTAGCATTTGATGTTTGCTAGCATTAAATTGAGCTGGAAAATCCGTGTTTGAAGAGGTAATTGAAAAAGAAGAAAACGATAGTTCTTTAGGCGAACTTAAACTCCAGCAGCTTTGGGCCAAAAAGAAAATTTTTTTGCAGCTGCGACAATTGAAGTCGTAATGGGAGTGTTCTGGTATTGTTTGTGGAAGAAGGTTCAGGTTGGTAATAGCTATCGAAATGGGAAATGGTGTTTATGACTGTTCGTCTTCCTGTATAATGATGGAAATATTAGTGGCAAAAGCAGTAAACAGATGGTTATGAAGTTGATATAAGAAATTAGCATAAAAACATTGGAGTGTTTCTTACATGCAGCATAAATAATTATTTATTATGTTGTGGGGCCTTTTTCTTGTATTTGGAATTGAACGCAGCAGAAGAAAATCCAAGTTCCCCCCTGTTCTTGATGAACATGACTTTAGAACGTCACCAAATAATACCACGTAATTTGTTGATATCAACAATTGTTTTTGGGATTTCAAAACAGAGTTCAATGCAATATTGTAACTCAGTAAAATGCAATCGGAGGATGTTGATGAGGAGAATTACCGTTTATTGAGTTTATGAATCACTATCCTATGGTTTTATTTTATTTTTGTGTTCTAAACTTCTGATTTTTTTACCAATGTTGTTGTTCTAGTTAGTCTACAATAATCTTCTGTCAGAATGTTTTTTGGAGTTGAGATTTATTTTGACGTGTTAATGCTTCTGTTGTGACATGGAGTTTAGTCATGTTGGTAACTTGTGCTCATCTGGTTTACTATTGATATTTTGTAGGATAGGTTATCTCTGGATTTCACAATTCCTTGCCCTTGGATGCTATGCCATGCTTCTTATGCCTGGTTTTGTACAAGGTATGTATTATTTTATTTGTGCATATTTTATGCACTTTATTAGAGCCAATATCGATGGTCTATGTTATTCCTTTTCCTGCTTTCCTCTCGTTAGCCTTTCTATAAAGTATAATAGATTTGACAGAAATGGAAGACTAGGCTGTCTCCTGAAATAAAAGGAATAGAATGGACCTGTGTTCATAGCTTACACTAGATAAGCTGTGTGATCCTGCTTCTGGTACCCAGGACTTATTGGTGGTGTCAAATTTCCTTCCTTAACACATTGGACTCAAATTCACCCAAAGTTAGAAGTTGCCTCCCTGCAACGCAGAGGAATATATTATTATATGCCACATTCTGAGGAAAAAGAAAATCACCAGTACGTGCCTAGTAATTCAACAGTAACCATCTACACACACACACACTGATAGTGTGCTATATGTCACGCACGGAAAGGAACGCTGGATAATTCGCGTGCACGGACACTCTGCATTGGACTAGGAGGTTGAGACTTCAAGTGTGGAGAAGTCTAGAAGCTCCTAGAATGTGGTAGACATGTGTACATAATGGTAGAGTTTTGTAGAGAATTCTAGAGAACTCTAGGAATTGTGTAAATATCATGATATTTGTAAGGAAGGTTCTAGGGAACCGATTGTAGCCGTAGGATGTTTTCGATCTGAGCCGTCCATTGAGGAGGTGGAAGGCTATAAATAGGGGAGTCCTCCTCACTTGTAAAGACATCCAAGAATCCAAGAGTCTTCAAAGCATTCGTTGTTCAAGAGCTTCTCTCTCTAAGTTCTTTCTCTCTCTAAAAGTTCTCTTGTGTTCTTTGCCTTTCCTTGCCTACTCGAGGGGATTCGGCTGACTTAGCAAGGTCGAGAGGGGTGATCAGGCTAAGGCCGGCACGGTATTTGGGTGATCAAGTCCAAGGCCGTGACAAAGTGGTATCAGAGCTTTGGTTCAAGGCAGCTAGGATCGGAGCTGTGAACTTGGTTCGTGGTAGCCATTTGGTAAGCAAGAATGTCAGGCACAACTGAGGACGTAGTGGTGTCGGGAGAAGGAAGGGGTAGGGAGACCCAAGTTGATCGGGAGGCAAAGAGGACCCGAGGATCAAGTAAGTCCCGCCAAGCCGTGGATATGGCCACTTTGATGGCAAAGGTGGAGGCTTTGGAGGAGGCCTTACTTGGGGTGGCTAATAGGGTGGAAAAGGTGGAAGGTGAGTTCGAGACACTTGAAACCCACACCCTTGGCCAATTGGATAACTTGAGGTCGGATCTTGATTTGCACCTCAATGTTGAGGAGGAACGAGCTGAGTCCATGAGGCGACTCGAGGCAAAGGTAATGGATGCCATTACCGCGATGCAGGGACAACTTGACTCTCTAAAGACTTCTTTGGAGAGACAATCAAAGACTCCGTTGGTGGGTGGTACCAGTGGAGCAAGGGAGGTGAGATTGGATCTCCCTAAACCGAAGGAATTTCAAGGCGTTCGTGATGCCAAGGAGGTTGAGAACTTCTTGTGGCAGATGGAACGATACTCTGAGAGCCTGAACTTGGTTGATGATGCAACCAAGGTACGTACTGCTTCCTTGTTCCTTAGTGATAATGCTATGTTATGGTGGCGTAGGAAGCATGCGGACATGGAAAGGGGCCTTTGCAAGGTCGAGACATGGGATGATTTCAAGAGGGAACTGAAGAAACAGTTCTATCCTGAGAACGTGGTCTACATGGCGCGCAAGAGGTTGAGGGAACTCAAGCACAAGACTACGATTCAGGATTATGTAAGGGACTTCACGACCCTCACGTTGCAAATCCCTAATCTCAGTAGCGAGGAGACATTGTTCTACTTCGTGGATGGTCTTCAGAATTGGGCCAAGCATGAACTCCAACAGCGTGGTGCAGCAAGTGTGGACGAAGCCATTGCCATTGCTGAAAGCCTCACTGATTATCAAAGGGGTGAGAAAGGTGAGACTTCTGGACCTAAGTCTTTCGAACCCAACCATGGGAACGGTGGGGGAGACAAAGGTAAGGAGTTCGTCAAGGGAGGAGCGGACAAGTCTTTCCGGAAGGACCAACCTGAGGACAAGAAGAAGAAGACAATCAGCTGCTACGTGTGCAAAGGGCCACATTACATGAGCAAGTGTCCCAAGCTGGGTAGTTTGTCAGCCCTTGTTCAGGGGAACGGGGGAACCGATGAGGAGGAACCCAACATGCGGCTGGGATCTCTCAGAGTCTTGAATGCCTTGAAGGCCAAACATGAGGAACCTGTTGCGAGGAGTAAAGGTCTCATGTTTGTTGATGTGAAGCTGAATGGGAAGCCAGTGAAGGTGATGGTGGACACCGGGGCTACCCATAACTTCATCACTCCTGAAGAGGCCAAGCGGGTAGGTCTCTCAGTTGCTCAAGCACGAGGAGGATGGTGGAAGTCTGTGAACACTCCTGCCAAGCCTCTCAATGGCGTAGCTCGTGGGGTAGAGCTATGCATGGGAACGTGGAAGGGGACCGTGGATTTGTCGGTGACCCCTATGGACGACTTCAATGTGGTACTGGGTCTGGACTTCTTGCGTAAGGCAAAAGTTGTCCTCATGCCGGGTGAAGATTCATTGTGCTTCCTTGAGAAGGGGATTGGTTGCACAGTGCCTACGACAAGCAACGAGCGGGATGTTGGCTTGTCAGTCACCTACCTTGCGGCCTTGAAGGTGGTGGATCCTAATGTGAAGGATCGTGGGAATCTTCCCCCTGTCGTGAAGAGGAATGGGAACCCAATGCCACTAAGGCTCCAAGAGAGGTTGCCGCCTAGACGAAAGGTGGAACATGGGTTGGAGCATGAAGTTGGCACGGCCAGTGCGATGGGTGATGCATTGGGCCAAAGAGTTCTGGCGATGAGATCCTTCCAGGGCGAGTCGGCCAAGGGACGGAAGGAGATTGGGGATGGGAAGGAGTGCGTCTCTGAATACCGAGCAGGAGACAAGGTGATGGCAAAGCTCCTTCCTCAGCAATTGAAGGTGTTTTGAAAGAAACACAAGAGCCTGTGCAGTGACGAGGGCGTCACTGGATTAGGTGGGGGAGAGTGTCACGCACGGAAAGGAACGCTAGATAATTCGCGTGCACGGACACTCTGCATTGGACTAGGAGGTTGAGACTTCAAGTGTGGAGAAGTCTAGAAGCTCCTAGAATGTGGTAGACATGTGTACATAATGGTAGAGTTTTGTAGAGAATTCTAGAGAACTCTAGGAATTGTGTAAATATCATGATATTTGTAAGGAAGGTTCTGGAGAACCGATTGTAGCCGTAGGATGTTTTCGATCTGAGCCGTCCATTGAGGAGGTGGAAGGCTATAAATAGGGGAGTCCTCCTCACTTGTAAAGACATCCAAGAATCCAAGAGTCTTCAAAGCATTCGTTGTTCAAGAGCTTCTCTCTCTAAGTTCTTTCTCTCTCTAAAAGTTCTCTTGTGTTCTTTGCCTTTCCTTGCCTACTCGAGGGGATTCGGCTGATTTAGCAAGGTCGAGAGGGGTGATCAGGCTAAGGCCGGGATGGTATTTGGGTGATCAAGTCCAAGGCCGTGACATATAGCTCATACTATATAGCTTGTAGCTCAATGTTGCAGCTCTTGGCGGCATTATGTCATATGTGAAGCCGGCAATATAAGTAATTTGAGCCAGTATTAGACTGATATTTTAAGCATATAGGTCCTTTAGAAAGTCCTTAATCAGATGGGTTTACTGTGTCATCATAAAAGAACGATATATTTTGTGATCTAAAAATATTATATGTGCGAAATTTCTCTAGCCTATGTTGGCTTTCTTGATATCTAGTTCTCCTATACTACAACACAAGTTGTGATCTCTCCTACCATGGAAGGGGTTGAAATTCACTATGATTAAAAAAAATGTCTCAAATTACAATGTCTATTATATTGTTGTACGTAGCCACACTGCATCAATAGAATGTAACACTTATTTTCTTCACTATCTTTACAGTTGGATATTATTATTTTTTCTCAAAGCGGGTAAAACGACGTATTGTCTATGGAAATATGCCAAGGAATAGGTAAGTTTAGTAAAAATATGGTACCTTTTAAACAAAATTTCGTTTATACACTGTGATGTTAATTATCTTGTTTATTGAATGCCTAATTCTAGTTTCATGTTGTACGCTTGCAGGATGGATCTGTATTTACCTGCTGATCTTCATGAACCCAAACCAGTTTTGATATTTGTAACTGGAGGAGCATGGATTATTGGGTGAGTGACTTGAGATATCTGCTTGGTATTTCTGCAATTTATTTGTTGCTTTACTTCACACGTTAATTTTTACCCAGAAATTGAGGTACCTGGTGGAGCATGGTCTATCCATGCTTAAGCATTTCTGTCAAAGTAGCTTGCTGCTGCCCTCCTTAGAGAAAAGTTATACTCGAGTCTGTGATATAGTGCCGTTTAATATTTAGACAACAAATTTGAAGTGTTGCTTTTATGATGACTAATCCAAAGTCATAGTGAACGGACTTCCTATTTTGTTGGAAATAGATTGGGTTGTGGACCTGACTTTTGTCAACTTTTAAAGTGCTGAAGATTTGTAAGTTATAAAAAGATGGAGACCGGTTCCATGTTCATGTCTTGTCACTGGTAAATGCTAATATACCTTTTGAACTGGAAGACATTGTTGTCCCTATTTTGACTGAATCTATCTGAATACTTGCATTGACTATGAGCATGTGTTTATATAATAGGAGTTTGCATATGCATGTGACAACTAACAACCTAATCTAACTTGTCATATTTTATTGCTATTTTAATGAGGGAGCATACAGGGTAGTTTTGAAGCTGGATTTAAAACCAGACTCTGATTAATATTTTTAATATGGGTTCATGTATATTTAACTTTTAAAATAATAAGTTTCATGATTTTTATTTTGATTTAGGTATAAAGCATGGGGTGCCCTTTTGGGATTGCAATTGGCAGAAAGAAACATCATGGTGGCATGCATTGATTACAGGCAAGTGGACTCATTTTATCTTAATGCCGTGCAAGAATGACACTTCATTTACCTATAATCAGACTTGATATGTTTTCTTGTGATAAAAAATATTGCAATAGTTTGTAGTCTATTTTTAGTGCATTTGTGTTCAGGGCTTCAGGCTATTCATATCCAGAAGGAAGTTTGCCTCACGCTACGATTTTTGTTTTGTTTCAGATTACATTTTAATAAACTAAACTAAAGCAATGTGTAGGGGACTATCTGTAATTTTGCAAGGTTTTAGCCCCATCGTTCCTGTTGCCTGGTGTTGATCTACAATTTGTACTTGAAGTATTCGTTAGTTTGTGATTTAAATGGAATAAGTGCAACGTCTCATTTTTAAGAGAAGTGTATGCTTACTTGATATGGTTAACAATTTAAGTATAGCTTGTAAAATAATAACATTGTTTGCAGGATAATTAATCTTTTCTTAGATGCCCCTATGACTTAAAGGGTGATCTCAACATAGTTATGAGATTTAAGATGCGAAGTCTTTGGTATGTTTAGCACTTGATAGATTTTTTATGAATTTGTGAATGCAGAAATTTTCCTCAGGGAACCATCAGTGATATGGTTAAAGATGTCTCACATGGAATTTTTTCCATCGTTGACACTATAGCTGACTATGGAGGTGACCCTAAAAGGTAACAGGCTACTATGCCTCATTCCACTGCGTCACCTCATATTCAATTATAAGATTGATTTTTTTTTTTTAATAAAATTATTGATGAATATGTTATAGGATTTATCTGATGGGCCAATCTGCTGGTGCTCATATTTCTGCTTGTGCTTTAATGGACCAAGCGATTCGAGAATCTGGAAAAGAAGATAGTGTTTCTTGGAGCGTCTCCCAGATAAAAGCTTATTTTGGTTTATCGGGAGGGTAAAGCTCAGTTGCTTTGTGAATTATGAGGATAGTCATATATCTAGGTAGTATAGTAATTATACAGTTCCTGATTAGTAGCTCTCAAATCATCTCTGACAAACACATAATATGGTAGTGGCGAGCGAGTTGCCATTGCTGATTGTTTAACTGAATCTCAAATGTTTCACTCCTTTTACTCGTGGTCATAGCCATTAGATTATGAAAATGGATTCAGAAACCCTTTCTCTGAATGGAAGTCAATGACTTTTAAGATTGGATATGAAGAGCAAACTTATGACCACTGTGACGCAATCCTCTAATTGCCTTCTAAGCTTCTTTGGTGATTATAAGTAAATGGTTGGAACATGCTTGCTGTCTACCTTGATGAACCATATAATAAGCTTTTGAATGACCATAGTTTAGCCGAGGATGTTGTTGCCGTGCTAGCATTCTTATCCTCAGCATTGTATATATAGCATCTCCAACACAGCAATATCTTGGATAACTTTCTGGCTGGCAGTCTTTTCTTTGTGATAATGTCAGCATAATAAGTATCTGATTTGAGTAAACACAGTTTACATGCTAAAACAAACTAAAATGGATTTGAGTATGGGTCTACCTCATGGGCGGTATGGATCTTTGGGCTTGAAAGCGTGAACAGAGTGTAGGCTCATCATATTAAGGGATGGATCTTCATTTTGATTAAGAAAATAAGAAAGAGGGGCCTGCAAGGACTGAATACTCAACTACTTTAACTCAAGCTTAGGTTGTAAAGTGAAGGTCGAGGATTGGTTTTACTAATATCTCTTGCATGCTTGAATTGATGAAAAATTATTTGATAAGCAAATTGGTGGATTTTTCTAGTCTAACTGCTAATTTTTGCTTTCATGTATATTTTCGTTATGGCTCTCACATTTTCTCAGGAAGACAATTTTTTGATGAAAAAATCATGGCTAGATGTTTGTTGGGTTGGATTGTATGGCTGTTGATAAATTTGCTCTGCTTGTGAATTAGGTTCACTGATCAGTTAGTTTATACATGATCAAGTGCACGTCTATTAATCCCATCAATTTATGTTTACAGATACAACTTACTTGATTTAGTTTGTCATTTTGATCAACGTGGCTTGTATCGTTCCATTTTTTTAAGGTTTGTGCCCTTGAACTTTATATCATCTATACATACCTAGTTTTCTTGCCCTATTGTTTTCCCTCCCCTTTTTCCCAAAAAACGAAAAAAAAAAACCAGGTTTTTGTCTCCTTATTAGATTGAGTTTCATTGCAGCATAATGGAAGGTGAAGAATCATTAGAGAAATTTTCTCCTGAAGTCAAAGCTAATGACCCACGTAATCAAGATGCCATTCCTCTCTTGCCCCCAATTATTCTGTTTCATGGAACTGGTGATTATTCCATTCCATATGATGCAAGGTATACAGTTATAAAAACCCCCTGTTTTCAGAACATCTACTATGAGTATCATTTACTAAATATTGAAGGAAAATTGGGAGAGTATTTTTGTGATATTTTAACAATCGAATACTACTATTTCATTCGTGCTATAAATAAAACCTTATGAATTCATAATATCCTCCAATCAAATGACTTTAATGGTATTTAGTTTGATTTTTCCTTTCTGCTGTGTAAAATATCTTTGGACAGAATACCAAATGTTATATTTTACTTTTATCTACCAAATCTTAATTCTATATTTTCTTTGCTAAACTAGCAAGTATTTTGATCGAGTAACAAGTGCTTGTGGTTTTATATAAAGGAAAATAAGTGAAAAGTCCATGTTTAAAAATTTTATTGGCTAGAAGGACTTGAAAGTTGGAAAAGGTCTAAAATCTTTCAAAGTGCCTATACTTTGTGTATGAAAACATATCATGCCATTCAACAAGTTCTTTGGGCCAATAAAATTTTGAAACATGGACTTTTCATCAATTTTGCTTTAAAATTATCACTTGGTGATATTTATAAGTGCTTATTTGCAGTAAAAAGTTTGCTGATTCTCTGAAGAACGTGGGTGCAAGAGCTGAGCTGATTTTATATGAAGGAAAAACTCATACAGATCTGTTTCTCCAAGTAAGTGACAAGTGTGGGCAAATCCTTTTGGTATTTTCATTTCAGTACTTCCTTCTGTCCTTAATATAAGATATATTTAGAGAGATGATCTTATTTCTAAATATAAGATATATTTTTCATAATTGTCAATTTTTCTGAACTTACCTCTTTTGAAGTTTCTTAACAATAATCAAGGAGGGGAGATTAAGAAAGACAATTAGGGTGTAGGGTGTTTTAGAAAATACATGTCATATTAATTAATTTCCTGAAACTAATTAAATTAGGTAAATAGGTCTTATGTTAAGGACTTGAGGAAGTATTAATATAGAATAAAAATCCGCATGGAGCTATACTAATTTTAAAATTTAAATAGTGCAACTCTTCCTGGATCCTCTGTATGGAGTATTCTTTCAGTCCTTAATATAAGACATATTTAAAGAATTAGTCTTGGTCCTAAATATAACATATAGTTTACATATTTGTCATTCTTTTTTTAATTTCCTTCTATTGATGCTCCCCCCAACAATATTAAATGAGGAGAGGGAATGAAGGAACTAAGGAAAATGACTATGGTGTTTTAGATAATACATGTCACGCTAATTAACTCAATTAATTTCCTTAATCTAATCAAATTACGTAAATGTCATTTATTAAAGCCTAGAGGGAGTAATATGTTTTTCTCTTCCAATATCTTTTTGTGCATCTCATAAGGGAAATATGTTTGGTTTGTTGGTGAAATAATACATATTTAATACGGTGTATGCAATTTCTGACCTCTGCGAAACAAATCCATGTTATCAATTGTGTAGAACTATAGGCGAGCATTCTTGTTAACTTGAATTGAACTTCTATATATTGTCCTGATATAGGCTGCACCAGCCTTTAAGCCTAAATTTGGCTAAACCATGGCTTAGGATATTTAGCTTGGGTTTCAGTTGCATATACTTAATGCAGGTTATTGATAAATTCATATAAAGATTAGTCTAGCACTATGACCCCAAAAGGGGCAAAAAAAAGGAAAAAAAAGGAAAAAAAAAAGGCTAGTCTTGTACTTGAACACATGTTACATATTACTGGCTGTCCATTTACTGTGGAGTTTAAACTTCTATCTATATTTATTGGGCTGATATATACTGCATATAGCTTGCCGCATCTTTTTTCTTCAACAAGACAATGATGCGTACTCATTAAACACTAGATCTGCTTTCTTTTGTTTTAGTTTCTTTCCCCGCAAAGAAACTCTAATTTCCCCAACGGATTTTTTCTCTTCATGTAAATGTGCACTGTATTGCTGGATCCTATTGGTTGTCCAATGAATTCTTACATGTTGATCTTGAACAGGATCCATTCCGAGGTGGTAAAGACGACCTATTTGATCATGTAGTTTCTATCATACATTCTGGTGATGAGGAAGCTCTTGCACAGGATGCAGTGGCACCTCCGAGAAGACGGCTTTGTCCTGAGTTCTTATTGAAGTTGGCCACCAAGATCAGTCCTTTCTGAAGCTTCTGGTAATTATCCGGATTCCTTTCATGAATTGATCAGGCTCATCTGAAATTTACTTCACATGAAATTTGGACAGTGGAAAGGTCAGACTCCATATATCATGTGGTGTCTCAGATGAGTAAGACTCCGTCTGGATGGATGAAAAAGTGAGAGAAAAATAGGGTGAGAGAATAGTAGGAAGGAAAACTTTGTAAATTTTTTTTACTCATATAGTCCTTAATATAAGACTTATTTAATTATTTTGATTAGATTAAAGAAGTTAGTTAAGTTAATTAATTTGACATGTAGTTTTTGAAACACCTTATCATCTTCCTTAATTCCTTCCTCTTTTTAACTTAATTATTATTGAGAGAATATCAATAGGGATAATTTGTGAAAAAATAGATAAATACGAGAAATAAGTTTTACATTTAGTACTATATCCGCTCCCAATATAAGTCCTACAGAGGAGTACTATTTTTGAGAGTTCTCCATCGAATTCTTTCCTTCCTTGTTTTCTTCTCATCCAAACATAGGTAAACTTCAGCGATTGGAATCTTCTTGATTCATGCATTTAGAGAAAAGAGTGACCAGAAAACGTGATTGTGAACGGCGGACGCCATGTAAGGATCTCAATAATATATCTCTGTATGTCTGTCTCTGTTGTACGTCAGTTTTGAATCTCTTCTTTATATCCCGAGCAAAAAAAAATCTCTTCTTTATATATATATATATATTTTAGCAAATATCTTTTGTATATTCATTTGGCCATTTATTTATTGCCATATAATTTATTTATTTTTGCAAATTCATGTAACCATTTATAGTTATGATTGAGCTTGATTCTTGGTAAAAATTATTTGTTGAGATATAGATAATATTAGTAATCAAATTTTAATGTCATGCAAATACAATAATCCATTTGTAGAAAATTTTAATTCTACTATAGTTTTTTCTTGAGAAATTCGCATTAAGGTCCCAAGGACTGGAAAAATATAAAAAAAAGTTACAATGAATACTCTCCTATCTAAAAACTCCCAAGGGATTGTAGTGATATAGTTTTCAAATGTAAAATTATCTTACTGCGCCCATTGATTAAAAAATGGAAAGAGAAGTTTTTTTTTTTTTTTTGGATAATATAAAAGTTTTGGAGGGTTCGGCATCAGTCCCCCACCAAGGCTAGGGCACGGCTCCGGGCTCTATAAGCACTTACTGAAGACTTACGAGATCGCCTACCAAAGGAGTCTCAGTGACGGCAGAGGGAATCGAACCCACGACCCAAGGATCTAGTCCTGGATTCCTTACCATCTATGCCAACTCACATTGGTAATGGAAAGAGAAGTTGAAAGGCTTTTGGTAACTTTTGGTAACCAATTTATGATTTGTTAATATAGATAAACTTGTCAATATAGAGTTATTTTAAATTATATTGGAAAAATAGCATTAGTTAACATAGATAAGTTTATCAATATAGACACATACATTTGTCATCGAGTGTTGTTTTAACTTGTATTGAAAAAATAGCATTTGTTAATATAAACGGGTCTAAAACAAAGAATAAATACAATAAATGTCTCACCGCTATTTGCTATGCATTAGGGTTAATCTAGTGGCTCTTACTCCCTTCAGACTGTTGGGAATGGGTCCGCTCAAAGGCAATTCAATCAACCGATTCTATAGGAACTTCCCCAGATGCTGTCTGCAAACACAAATGATGACTGTTAATTAATTACTTCAAAGTACAAAATATTGAATACTTAAATAGAAAATAATGTGTACTCATAATTTTTCGTCGATGCTCACTAATTGGTATGGAGCTGTCATTATATGACGATTCATACATTTTGGCCCTATTTATTTTATTTTTCTCACTTTTGTTCTAAAACTTCTCATCAGTGGTGTAACGCCACAATTTTAATACCCAAAAACTCGGTCAAAATATCGAAAATACCTTCAAAAGAGTTCAACAATATCCAAATCCTTTTACAATGTTACCATTTCGAATAAAACCCGTAATACATAATCAGAATAAATTCCAGAAAATATTTCAGAGTTTAATACAAAACGGAAATCTTAGGTTCATGGCAAATATAATAACATAACATAATCTATTGGAGATCAAAAGAGCTTCCAGAGCTCACTCCTTAGGTGCCTTCCCTAGCTCTCTACTAGAATAATCACCTGAAAAATGTTAATATGGGATGAGATTTCACGTCTCAGTAACTACTGAATATTTCTACCTTACCCAAGCAAATTACATATGACATAAATAGTAGATAGTAAAAAAAAAAAATGGATTTAATATACACAGATATTTTTTTTTAGATATACAGTAGTTCACATCAAATATCTTTATAAAATACTCATCATTCTTTATTGAATAATTCAGAATGCACTATGCAGTATGCAGCCTCCCTTATATCCCCTTCCAACCGTATACCGCTGACTGGAACCATAGGCTAACATATAGTCCAATAGAAACTCATTCATTTGACTGGATGGTTTCAAGCTCACCAAAACTTAAGATACACCCGGCCAAAGGTATAGAGCTTAAATCTGGACTATGGCTCCCCTCCTTTAAAATAACAACTAAGGAGGTGTCACTTGTCCCACATCTCCAATGAAATCCCGGCCAGAGGAAAACATGGAAGATGGGGCCCTGAAAAGTACCATCCACTGTGCACCGAGTGGTGGCATAAACAATTCTTATCATTCAATTCCCTCCTTACTCCACCCATCACAATACAACCGCCATGATGAATGTATTTACTCAAAAATAATGCATTATTATACCATTATATACGTTGATATACGTATCTGTGAATAGTAAAATACTATGCGTATCTGTGAATAGTAAAATACTATGCGTATCTGTGAATAGTAAAATACGGTATATACATGAATAGTAAAATGAGTAGTAAATACGGTATACGTGAATAGTAACATGAATAGTAAATACGGTATACGTGAATAGTAATATGAATAGTAAATACGGTAAACGTGAATAGTAACATGAATAGTAAATACGGTATACGTGAATAGTAAAAATGAATAGTAAATACGGTATACGTGAATAGTAAAATGAATAGTAAATACGGTATATGTGAATAGTAACGTACGTATAAATAGTACCTCTACAGATTTGCAAGTCAAAATTCCCACACCAGATCTTAAAACCATAAATATTTTCTAAATATTCTTGCCAAAATAGTAAACAAACAAATTTATAATCATACATAATTCACAAGTATAAGGAAGAATATTCAGAGTTACCTGTTACTTGCTAATACCCGAATCACCAGCCAGCTATTATAACTCTCAAGCAAATATCTCTACTCTCTCTCTCTCTCTACCTCTCTCTATGGCTCTTAGAAGTTGTGAAGAATGAAATGAAATGGAAGGTCTATTTATAGTTGGAAAATGGGTCTTTAAGTGTAATTTTCGTCTCTGGGTCGTTTTACGTAATTTTCCTAAAAACTAAAAAAAAACTTTCCCGTGACTTGCCCCGTGAACCTTTTTTAAAAAAAATTTAATAATATTTTAATATATATTATTTTATTATTATAATATAATATTATTTAAATAATAAATTATTATTGAGTGGGTCCCGCGGCCAATTTTTTTCAAACTTCACGAGAAAGTTTGCAGAGAATTATTTTTGGCCGTGGGTCCCGCAAAATACTGATTTAAAATTTATCACTTTCTGAAAATAGAGCCTACTAGTCTTTCCAAAATAGGTTTATGTTCAAGGTATTAGATTCAAAATTCAGGATGTTACAAGTGGCCCATTTTTGAATTAATTGCTCTGCAGTCTCAGGTTGAATTCAATCTTACTTGCCTTTATTCTTTCTCAATTTATAAAACTTCTCAGACAACCACCGGCCTCCCTTGTGGTTATAAGCTTTTTTTTTTTTTTTTTCACGATGTTCAGGCAACGACTTAAACTTTCCCTGAAAATCAATAACGAACAATTAGTGTCCAAATTTTTAAAAGTACTTAGGGTCTGTTTGGATGGGTTTTTAAAAAAGTGCTTTTTTTAAGTGCTTATTTTTTAAACTCAAAATTGGAGCTTTTAAAAAAAGCAGCACTTTGACTTTTTTTTTAAAAAAATATCATCTAAACACATAAATTAATTAAAAAAGAATTTTTTTTGCATTAAAAAAGTGCTTTTTCCCCCCTCAAAAAAGCTTATCCAAATGGGCCTTTAATCGGTTTGCATTTGGATAAGAAATTAATAACCATAAAGCACATAACTTACGAAGAAATCAATGAACCAAGCATCTTGATCATCCTTAAGAATCTTGTCCAATTGGCCCAAGGCTGATTGAAATTACGGAATATTTGGACCGAAATGAAATCTGTCACAGATAAGGCTCAAATATGAAGACAGAGGAAATTATGCAAATATTAGCACACAAACTAAAGGTACAAAATCATAACATTTCTAGTAACTTTACATGACTTACTCGGTGGTGCGACTGAATGGATCCACACCAGCCTTGTCGCAAGATCAACCATTCCCTAGACTAGTGTATCAAAGGAACTAACTTCCCTGACCTGGCTCCAAGGCGATGTAGTGTGCTGAAGGAAGAAATGTCAAGTATTGAAAATGTTAGTACATAGATGGTTAAAGAAAACTAAACATATGTATACATCAATCAAGGATCATAAAGTAAACATGCTTTTCCCCTTGCCGCGGATAAGTTTTGGAGTGACAGACACACTTGTACCGCCCATAAAAGAGTCAGTAGTAGATGACGAAGATGACATATATAGCGACGGTGAAGATGACATATATAGCGACGGTGAAGATGACAAATTAAGAGGCGGTAGCTTTGGGGAAGAGCTAAGCCCTTTACCTACAGAGGGGGCAAATGGCGTCACCCTATCCCCTCTGATAGGATGGGGCCGGGCTTGACCATTACTATGGTCATTACTTGAACGCCCTCCTGAATGCTCCATCTCTGAACACTTATAAACATTATGTCAAAATATATATAAATATAAGAAATTTACTTAATATGACAAACTAGCGAAGTAACGAATTATCTAGTATAATAGATTGTCATAAACAAAGAACTGACACAGATCAACCAGATGATTCCTGTTCTTCGACCTCTACTTGCATGCCTTCCTCTGGAGTCTCCGACGAACTCAAATTCATTATCAAAGTAAAACTCTTGTGCCTCATAATCTGATTCCTAATCATCAATTTGGATAGGAATCAACTCTAACTCCGCAGTGGAATCAAACATATTGCTTGGTACCTCGTCCTCCACGATATTTATAGGCAGTGCATATTACACATTAGCTTGGAATGGTTCAGTCATAGTGTCATTTGTTTCTGACTCTTTCGACTTGGGTATAATATTCTGTGCTTTGGTTCTAATAACTCCCCTCCACCCTTGGTAGGATGTGGGGTATAATGTATAGTAAACTTGTTCCGCCTATTGAACAAGGATGAATGAGTCATAACTAACCATATATCTCTTTCTCCAGTGGATCTCAACATTTCCATATTTGTCTACTTTTGTCCCACGCGGAGTGTTATCGAACCACTCACATTTAAAAAGAGTCACCACCTTGCCCCACTGGTAATGCAGCTGAATTATGTCAATTAACTTCTCGTAGTAGTTGCCCTCGACCCCGTCAACTTGGACACTTCGACAACATACACCATAATTGCAACATAGGGTATTTGCATTCACTTCAATAGTTGCAAACTAATACCCATTAATTACATATTTTTTGCATCAGGTAACAACTGTTGCAGCTCCATAAGATAAACTCCATGCAACATCATGGGGAACTGATCGATTTTGCACGAAGTAGGATTGAAACTATTGAGGAAACTCAAAGTTCATGAATTGGTCAACTTTAGAATCCGACATCAAAGGATTTTCTGATCTAACCCAATTAGAAAAGTAACTGTAACAAAAAAAAAGGAAATTAATGCTTTAATACTTACCGTAACAGTAAAAATAAAAGAAATCTTACTTTAAGTACGAGGCGGTCTCTGCACAGTTTTTTAGAATGTGCCACTTCACTACTCACTTATCGCTTCCTTTTAGAGTTGACCTAAAATGTTTTCCTACGACTTGGCTTGGAAAATTAAATATTGGTATTTGTTGCTCATATCACCGCCATCATCGTTGTGAGGTACCGCTCTCCATCTTGATATCATTTCAAGGGGATAATAATATGACGCAAATTTAGTGGCCTCTTCAACTAGAAATGCTTCAGCTATAGGTCCTTCAACGTATCTTGGATTTTTGATCTTGTTCTTAAGAGTGTGTAAAAACCTACAATGGACAATCAGAGGGTATTTATAAACTATAGCATCATGTCGGTCAATTAATAACTGTACGAAAGAAATATATATATTACCTCTCAAACGAATACATCCACCTATATTGTCACGGACCTCCTACCTTTGCTTTGTAGGCCAAGTGAACAGGCAAATATTCTATTAAGTCAAATAAGCTAGGAGGAAACATCATCTCTAACTTTCATAGCGTTATTGGCATGTTCGCCTTCAAGTGCCGTAACTTTTCAACATTAAGTTCGGAAGCATAAATTTCTCTAAAGAACATGAAAAATGCCATCAGAATAGACTATATATGTTTTGGTAGTGCTTTAAAGGCCCAGGGCAACAATCTCTCGAAAAAAATGACAATCATAACTCTTCATCTCGAATAACTTCGCCTCGTGCATGTCAACACATCTTGACAAATTTGATGCATAACCGTCAGAGAGTTTCAGATTTTTAACCTATTGCAACAATTTTAAATTATGCTCTTTGTTGAATGTGTACGGTGCTCTAGGTTTGGAAATCCATCCTGTGACATTCTTCACCAAATGCAAATCAGGCCTTTTGCAAATTGCTTCTATGTCACGTCTTGCGTTGACTGTGTCCTTCATCTTGCCCTTGGTGTCCATCACGGTGTATAGAATATTGCAAAACACATTCATCTCAATATACATGACATCAAGGTTGTGTCTTAACAATTGATCTTTCCAATGTGGTAGTTCCCAAAAGATACGGCTTTGTTCCAATGATGATCAACGCCATATCCCTTAGATTCGCTAGAAGCAGCCCCCTCTTCAACACTTGGAATGTGCTTGACCTTGTCCCATATTCCTTGGCCACTTAAACGACGAGGTTGATTTGCGCCACATTCCGGCCAAAGTTTTTTTTTTTAAAAAAATTTCTCCTAAGCAGATGATCGCAGGGCAGGAATCTCTGGTGCCTGTCAAAGTAACAGACCTTACGACTGTATTCCAAGCTAAAACCCATGTTCTATTCAAGACATACTGCGCATGCAAGTTTCCTTGACGTTTGCTAGCCACTCAATATCCCATATGCAAAGAAATCATTTATCGTCCACATTAAGGCAGCCCACATTGTGAAATTCTAACTCAATGATACATCGTACGTAAGAACTCCTTCACTCCACAACATCTTCAACTCGTCTATCAAAAGCTTGAGGTACACATCTATCTTCATTTTTTGGTTGGATGGCCCAGGGATTAACTCATTAAGGAACAAAAACTCTCTTCTCATGCACATGGAAGGTGGGAGGTTGTACGGAGTCATGATCACAGGCCAATAGGAATAATTCCTGCTCATATTGTTGAAAGGAGTGAACCCATCCAAATATAGACTAAGATGAACATTATGGGGATCCACTGCAAACAAAGGCTTCGCCACGTCAAATTTAAGCCAAGCTTTAGCTTTAGATGGATGCGTCACAAATTTTTCATCCCTGCGATGCTCCTGGTGCCATCTCATGTGAGCAACTATTTATTTTGATGAATATAGTCTCTGAAGTCTGGGCACGAAAGGAAAGTACCACATCTTGCTTAATGCTTGACGGGTCGTTTTCCTTCCATTCCTCACAACTTTGTTGTAACATCCTAGACACCCGCTTGTGGATATTATCCGCTTTGGCACACACAAGGCCTCACGGTTTTGTTTTTGGCTGGGTCTAGCCCATCAAAACGCGTCCACAAGGGAAAGGTCTCCGCATCCTTATAAGGCATGCTTCGTTTGCCTTCCCAGTCGATGTGGGACTTCACACTCCACCCCCTTGGGGCCCAGCGTCCTCGTTGGCACATCGACCCGAGCCCTGACTCTGATACCAATTGTAACATCCACAAGCGGGCACTTGGGATGTTACAATAAAATTCGTGGAATCCCTCTAATTTGGAATCATTCACATGTGATTACTCGCCGATGTGATGATTAACAAACAGAGAATTTCATTCACATGCGATTACTTGCCGATGTGATTAACGAACAGAGGATTCCGATGTGGAACAATCGGTGTCCTCTCGGCCCATCAAAAAGCGTCCGTGAGGCCTTGTGTGTGCCAAAGCGGACAATATCCACAAGCGGGCACCTGAGATGTTACATTTGTATTTGTCATGTTCATAGAAGTTACAATTGGTTAGCTCAGCATCATCCTTATAATACAGCATACATTCTCTAGGGCAGCAATGAATTTTTTCACATTTAAGCCTGAGCTCTTTTACCTTTTTTTTTTACTTGGTAAAAATTCTTCGACAAATTATTGTCTTTGGGAACAACCTTACTCATGATCTGCATCATTTCGTTGTAATTCTTCTCACTCATATGGTGATCAGTCTTCAACCTTACTGTTGTTGGGTAGCCGATAGCGATGAATGTTCACTATTTTCAATGTGTTCCTAACCTTCCCATAACGGACGTTGGACATCTTGAAGTATTTTATGGAACCTATCGGCTTCCGGATTAGGACCCTTCCATTTGTGATGGTTGGGTATGTGTATTGGTCTCTTCTCCCATGTATGATGGTTCAGAATGAGTAATTGGATCAAAATATTGGCTGATCGATGGTCCCGCGACATCCATAACCAACTACTCATATTGATTAAGGTTGTCTTGATGACTACTGTCCTCGTAATAACTACTCGGTGTCTGTCGGACTTTGCCATGACATTCCCAACATTCATAATCCTTCATAAATCCCTTTTTACACAAATGGATTCTGACCATGCCCGGTTCTTGAAATTTTAAACACCTACATTTGATAGGTACTTGAATTAGTTGAATGCGCTAAAGCAAATTGGATGAACTCTTCCAAACTCGACAAGAATGCTTGAGTTAGTTCTCTTCTCTCTGTTAGACGATTGTACATCCAATTCCTATCAAGATTGCCTTCCATACTTTCCCAACCCAACCCTACACAAATATATACATTGGGGATATACCCCAGTCCTGAAAACAACATGTCAAAAATATAAGTGGCCAATACCATTGGCCACTTATGCCAACCAATTGCCACTTAATCAAGAAAGTGAGAAACAAACACGCATTGAACAAAGAACAGATCCCATCAAGCAACCAGAGAATGAAGATAGCACACCAGAATATGGGGACATGCATGTGGAGGAGGGGGGTCAAAAAAATATGAAACTACACATTGAATTAGGGAATGAGCAAACCATTGTTAAACTCACACAGCCCTCATAATTAATTAATTCTCTTATCCTAAACATCACTATTCAACACTTCATTATTCTCATTTCAACACCATTCTATTTATAGATTTATGTATCATTACCAACTAATATAATATCATAACAATTATAATAATGTCCAAACAAACTAATAACCAAGGTTATAAAATAAATATTAACTAAATTTGTTCAATGAGTTCTTATTGTACTTATTAATAACAACATATCTCTAGCTTATTAGAGTTCTTAATGGGGGCAAAAAAAATCAAATTCTTGGGTATCTATTAGACTTTTACTTTTAATTAATTTTAGCATATTTTCTAAAAATCTGAATTAATCATTGATTTTTATTATTCAAACCTTCATATTAACAAAGTGGATTGCGTAATTTTACATGTAAAACTTGTAAAAAAAATTGAATTTCTTGAGGCCTCAATACTTAATTTTATTTACCTAAGACGTATGAGTAATTTTCCTGTATTAATATTCAATATATTAATACAAATTGTGGAAATCCAACCATAATTTTATTTTCTGAATTATAACAACAAATACATCTAAAGTTTTCTTTAAGCTCTCTCACATAAAATTGAATTTAGTTGAATAAATGTTTTTGAAAGAAACAAGTAATTTGTGATAAATTTAATGTCATTATTCCAAAATAAATTAAGGAACAAATGAATATGATTTTCCATATACATAGATGTGTCTAACAAATGAGTAAACTTGAAAATGAAGACTACAACCATATATGGATTATGTATTTTCCTATTGTCATAGGTCACATACAAATCTAAAGAACTAATACACTATTCATGTGTATATGTGTGTAGAGATAGATAATTATACGGGAGAAGTTTACTAAAAAAACTAGATCTAATGCAAAAAAACTAAAAAAAGAAAATGGATAGAGACTTACTAGATGATGCTAATGAAGAGGAGGTTGGAGGTGAGAGGAAAGGAAGCCGACGCCGGCGGTAAGACGAGATGAGGCTGGAAAAAGGAGGAGGAGGACGAACCGGTGGGAGAGGAGGCCGGAAGGAGGTTGCACGACGGTCGGAAAGCTGGCTGAACGGAGCACTAGAGAGAGCATGATGGAGAGGGAGAGAACAATGGAAAAATGGGAGGGGGAGCCCGATTTTGGGCTTATACCAAAAACCAGATCCATCCAATTTTTGCGATGGATTTGGGTATTCCTCGCAACTTATGGGCCACCATATTATGATGGACGATCCATCCGTCGCAAATCGATGTTTCCGTCGCAAATCAGCACTAGTTCGGCCAAACGTCTGAAGCCCTTTTGCGATGGATGTATTTTTCCGTTGCAAAATCAACCTTTTTTGCGATGGATTTCAAAATCCGTCGCTTTTTTTTTTTTTTTGGAAAAGGATTTTAAAATCCATCGCAAATATCAGAAAATTTTCAATGGAAATAATTCTGTCGCAAAATTTGTCGCAATTTTGGTATTTTCTAGTAGTGTTGGTGCAGTCCTTTGCATAATGTCCTAGTTTTTCACATTTATAACGAACATTTTGTCCAATCAAACACAACCTATAATTGTGATTCCTGTCACATGGGGGCATTCTTTTCTACAAGCTCTACTAACACAGAGAGAGCTTGACTTCTCTTTCCTCTTCTTGACTTGCTCAACTCTAGTCATTGCTCCCTCTCTAGTAAGGAGCCTTTAATTTTGATTTAGTGGCTGCCTACACTTTCTTTTGACTATTTTATTTATAGAGATAACAACCCTCATTTCTTAGCTATGGCAGTGATTGAGCTTGTTTTGTTTGAGGGGAGGGAGAGGGAGGGAAAGAGGAGAGAGAAATTTTTTATCTCATCTTTACTAAATAACCTATGAAAAATTTTCAATATTTTAAAAATATAATCCCAACAAAAAGGAATGTACTTCTCGTTAATGATAATTTGGTCATTATCTTCTCTAGGGATTCATTGATCTCCTCCCCTCCCTTCAAACCAAACACACCCTAAGTGGTGGTTTGGTAGCATAAGAGAATTTACTTCTAGGCTTTCTTTCATAGGATCTTAAATCCCTACATATTCTTGGCTACTATTTTTACTCTTTACTCTTAGTTTTTATTGTGAAAAGTTAACTCTATTTGACTTGCTTCAGTTGCTTTTTTTCTCTCTTTCGAAGGACTTGTTGCTTCAATCTGAGCCAACATCCACTCCGCGTCTCTGCTTATATGGTCTCAACTGCTTTACACACAAGGAGTGTTTACACTCTCTTTCTAGATATGTGGTTTGTTGCTTAATTAATGGATGCAACAAATATATAAAGGGAGTGAAGAGAAGATAATGCTCTTATAAGAGAACATTTTAAAAGGAAAGAGTTATTTTGTGTGTGATGCATACTGTACTGACCCTTTTCCCCTTCAATCTCATATCCTATATATAGCTTATGTAGAATTACATTAAACGAAGATATCTCTTTATGTATGCATATCTCCATAGTTGTATAATAACTTCTCTTGATACAGGTTTGGGCCCTAATCTACAAAGGGTGAAATAATATATTGCAATAGTGATAGCAATAAACAATGATGACGATGATGTGACTATAAAAATTTGAAATAAAATACAAGAAACTGGAAAGCAATGTAATTTATATGAAATACGAGACTTTAGAGGAATTATTGGTGCACATATAGATGTTCCCCTTTGCCTATTGTACTGTAATACATTTACATGGTACCAAATGATTTAAAGCTTGTTGATGATTGGATGACGTGCTTTACACATGGCCTCTAAAGGCATAACTTTGGGCATAGTGAGCCCTGCTCCTTCTGTCATATCAATTTCTTCCTCACTGACGCGTTTCCATTCAAAGCATTGAATTAACAATCCCAAAGTCATTCCCACTGTTCGTTGAGCTAAGCCTGATCCTGGACAAGCTCGTCTTCCCAACCCAAATGGAATTAGCTTGTTTGCTTCTCCTTCTTTCTCAAACCTCTCTGGCTTAAAGCTTGTAGCATCACTCCATAATTGAGGATCTCTGTGGATGGCCCATGCATTGACCAACACCATAGTGCCACAAGGAACATTATATCCTCCAATAGTGCAGTCATTTGAAGCCTCATGTGGAACCAACAATGGTGCAGTAGGATGCAACCGAAGTGTTTCAGACATAATGTTTTGCAGATATGGTAGTTTCGACATGTCAGGCTCATCTATTAATCGTTCTTGCCCAATCTGTGAGTCTATCTCTTTCTTTGCTTTTTCCAACACATGAGGATTGTTTAACAAACAGGACATTGCCCATTCTAAAGTCACGGCTGATGTATCCGTTCCAGCAAGAACCATAACCTACAAGTCATGAATACTCACACAATCAGGAATTTTCATTACATCATACTCCCTCCGGTCCTAATTATAAGAGCTAGTTGACTTTTTTGGAAAAGTTAAGGAAGCTAATTAAATTACTTTAGAGTATTTTTATTTTTATTTTTTTCTTCAAACTAATTAGTTTAACTAATAAACTAATATATAATCTAAAAATATACAACATATGAAATAATTAAGTAACTTATTTAGCTTCCTTAATCTCTCCAAAGAAAGTCAACTAGCATTTATAATTAGGACCGGAGGTAGTATAAACAAAAGGTACAAAATAGTTTTTCTTACCAAAATGAGGCCCTTAATAGTCTGATCCGTATAGTACTCAGGCTGTGATTCTTGGAGACTCAAGAGATGATCGATCATAGTATTTGCTCTCTGCTTTTCGTTTCGATGCTCATCAATGAGTCCTTGCAAGAACCCATCCACTCTCTTTGCAAAACTCTTGAGCTTGCTTTCTAAGTGATCATAGTTCAACCACCTCAATATGGGTATGAAGTCTGCAGGATTATTTGCCCCTCCCAATGGTACCAACTCCTTCATGATCTGTCTAAACTTTCTTGCCTCTTCCACGTCCCCAACTTCATGGTCATCTCCCCAGTACCTCTTACCTGAAATCATTCTCACCATAGTGTTGAAGGTCATCTCTGAAAATCTTGATTTCATTTCCACTTTGGTGAACTCTTTATGTGAGACTTGAGCAAGCTTTTGCACTAGACGCTTCATCTCGTCCCTTCGCATCTCCGAGAATTTTTTAAGACGGTGGTTTGATAGCACCTCGATTGTCGTGATGCGGCGGAGGTTGCGCCAGTGGTCGCCGTAGGGAGCGAAGGCTAAGGTGGTGCAGTTGTAAGACATATACTGACCGACAAGAAAGCGAGGCCTATTTGCCAGGACGATGTCGTTTTTGGTGAAGCATTCTTGGACTGCAGAAGGCGACGAGACAACGACCACGAGGCGAGAGCCAAACCAAAGAGAAATGATTTGGCCATGACGTTGAGAAATCCGGTGAAAGGCTTGATGGAGTGGTTTGCTGAGTTGGTGAAGGTTGCCGAGTATGGGAAGAGAAGGTGGACCAGGTGGGATGTTTTTGAACTTTCTATTCTGGAGGAAGAACTTTAGAGTGAAGAGGAAAACCAGAGATGGAAGGAAATAATAGAACAAGAAGGAGATCATGATTTGTTTGGTACCTTTTCGTTTGTGAAACTTTAGTTCAGCGATATTATGGATTTTCCGATTTTGAGTCCTAAGCAGCTATGTTCGTTCGTGTTATATATATATATATATCTAGTTGCTTGTGTTACATTTGATCTTAGGTAATACTTCTTATAATCTTTATTATAAGGCACTAATTAACAATTCTCACAAATTAATAAAAACAATTAAAGTTAATAAAATTATCCTAGAATTACGTAATTTCTAATATTACTCCTATTAATTGCATTAGACTTTAATATTCTACCATTGTGGTCCTATTTATAAGTCATTTTTGACCAAATCATATATACCAAGGAGAGGTAGGTGGCTCAATGATTATAGGGTATATTTCCAACTTTACCTTTATTCATGAATGGGTACCTTTCAATTCTTTATTCTCTCTCTATTTTTATTGGTATAATAATATGGGCAAGATTGTTACAATCTTATTTATTTGGTCAAAAGGGACTTATATATATGACTAAATTTTTTTGGTAAAAGAGAACTTATAAATAGGACCAGAGTGGTATTATTATTACTTTCACCTACTACCTTTATTAATTATGAGCATATATGGAAAAAGATAATTAATACTCCTTGGGAGTAAGTAAGTATCTTATTAAAAGGACCAAATATATTTATTAGTTGGTGTTTTATAATAATAATAGTAATAATGAGAGGGATTAGATTTGATGGATAACTTTCCCTAGTTCCAAACTTCCAATTACGTCATCTGATACGCAATACATTTCACCTAACCAATTAAAAATTGAATTCTGATAGCTGCTGAGCTTGAAGACATTTACAGCCTTACGTTATGTATTCTTGTTTGCTATAAAGTTGTCGAAATTTGATCTTGCTTCTCGGGTCTCTTGTCTCTGAATGTCATTTTTCTGGCCGATTTGGTTGATGGTAAAATCTCACCCTCATCCATTTTTTTTATTGGATTTAGTGAAGGGTGTAAAAAGATAAGACATTAGAAAAAAAACAAAGAGTCTGGCGGAGAGGGTATAAAAAATCAGGATCCAATTGCCAAGTTACAATTACGTCATTTGATACACAATAACTGCCCTGAGATGTTTATATGCGGTCAACACCTGTCACTTGACCGATTGAAAAATAGGAAAATTTCATTCAACCCATTCTATAGCCACTTTATTTCCTGAATCCCCATAACATTACTTCATTATATCATTGCACTCCCTTAAATGAAACTAAATTTTTAATGAAAAGGGATTGGCCCTTGTTTTGTTTGTTTTTTATTTTTTGTTTTCCAGAGTCCCCTGTTATTGGAGCTCTAGGCCACCGGCCAATTGCCCCTAGAGAATACATTTATGTCAAGTCTGTTTGGCATAACAGCGAGAGAGGAAAAAAATCCAACATACAGTGGTTTAAGCCAACTGGAGAAAAATGAACTATTTGGGATAGTGGTGGTTTCAAATAATTTTATTTTTTTAAAAAATAATTTCTAATAGAAGTCACTTTTCTCAGCTTCTGTTAGACTTGGCTTTGATTCTATACCCCTTACCATTCTTTTCTGTCATTTTCCCCTTTCTGCTGTTGGATTAAGACCTCAACGATCCAGATTTACCAGCACTTTTTACCATCCTTTTCCCTCATTTCCCTTATAATAATATTTTTATCATATGGTAAATCTGGACCGTTGAGGTCTTAATCCAACGGCAGAAAATGGAAAAGGATGAAAAATGATGATAAAGAGTATAGAACCAAAGCTAAATCCCCGTGACTTATTCAGCTTTTGGAGAAAAATGTTAGGAATAGAAGATCCAATAAACAATGTACTATTAAATATACATTTATATACATTCTAATTTATCTATTAGAATATATTTAATTAATTATTTGAGTTCTTAAATTGTTTTAAGTAGTAATTTTTTTAATCAAATTTAAATTTAATTTTTTTATCTTCAATTATCATAGCGCGTGTGCGCACGCACACACACGCGCGCACACACACACGTATATATATGCATATATATGTGTGTGTACATACATACATATATATATGCATATATATGTGTGTGTACATACATACATACATATATATTATATGTATGTATGTATGTATGCACACATATACATATACCATACATACATATACATATACATAACAACAACAACAATAATAATATTTATGTCATTTTACATCTTAAATGACTTTTTAAATAATCATCTAGACAAGAACCCATTTAAAAAAAAAAACACTTTTCCCACTATTATTTCAAACACAAATTACATTTATAATATAATTTTTTTCCTATTTTACGTTTGTAAAAGTCAGATTGCAAATAAGTTACTTTTACCACTGCTATCCCAAACGGATCCAAACAAGTGAAATAAGGGGATTTCTAATGAAAATTAGGCAATTAATATGAAACATAAGGGAATTAACAGCCTTCGTAATTGTAAGTGTTGAAGTCTACAAGAATAAGTAGAATAAAGAGATTTACCGCAAAAATTAGTTGATTAACAATAAATATAAGAAAATTAGCAAGTCCCATAAATAGATTGATATATGAACTTTGGACCAAGAATAAGTTATATGGATCAATAGAGGCAACTGAAAGGGGGTCTTAAATATTGCATTATGTTTTAATGGATATGATTTAATAATATGTAAGAAATATTATTAAATCTATAATTAAATTTCACCCATTAAAACATGAACAAATTGTTGTGAAGTAGAGAGATCGAAAACTTAGCGGAGACACCCTTCCCCACAACTAGCCAGTCCGGATGCTACTCACCTTCCCTAAAACATCACATAATTAATTTCTCCAAAAAAACAAACAAATACAAAACAAATTGATCCCTCGTCTTGACGAAACATTTCTTAGATGCGCATATATGAAATTAAAGTTCTTTTTGGCAACAAGAAAAGTTCTTTCCTCCCCCTGCGTTGAATATATATATATAAAACCAGGTTTTTGTCTCGTTATTAGATTGATTTTCATTGCAGCACAATGGAAGGTGAAGTATCATTGGAGAAATTTTCTCCTGAAGTCAAAGCTAATGACCCACGTGATAAGGATGCCATTCCTCTCTTGTCCCCCCATTATTCTGTTTCATGTGGCTCCATGCATGAAATAGAATAATTGTCAATATTTTTTTAATTTATCTCTATTGAAGTTCCTTAATAATAATCAAGGAGGAGAGAAGATCAAGAAAGATGATTAGGGTATAGGGTGTTTTAGAAAATACATGTCATATAAATTAAAGTAATTTTCTTGAACTAATCAAATTAGGTAAATAAGTTTTATATTAAGGATTTAAGGAAGTATTAATATAGAATATAAAATCCACATGGAGCTATACTAGTTTTAAAATTTAAATAGTGCAACTCTTCCTGGATCCTTTGTATGGAGTACTCTTTCGGTCCTTAATATAAAATATATTTCAAGAATTAGTCTTGGTCCTAAATATTACACATAGTTTTCATTCTTTTCTTAATTTACCCCCTATTAATGCTCCCTCAACAATAATTAATGAGATGAGGGAATGAGGGAATTTAGACAAATGATTAGGGTGTTTTAGAAAATACATGTCATACTAATTAACTTCATTAATTTTTTAATCTAATCAAATTATGTAAATCTGTCTTATATTAAAGACCAAAAAGAGAGTAATATATTTTTCTCTTCCAATATCTTTTTGTTCATCTCATAAGGGAAATATGTTTGGTTTGTTGGTGAAATAATACATATTTAATACTGTGTATGCAATTTCTGACCTCTGCGAAACAAATCTATGTTATCAGTTGTGTAGAACTATAGGAGGAGCAGTCTTGTTAACTTGAATTGAACTTCTATATATTGTCCTAATATATAGGCTGCACCAGCCTTTAAGCCTAAATTTGGCTAAACTATGGCTTAGGATATTTAGCTTGGGTTTCAGATGCATATACTTAATGGAGGTTATTGATAAATTCATATAAAGATTAGTCTAGCACTATGACCCCAAAAGGAACAAAAAAGAAAAAGAAAAAAAAAAGAAGAAGAAAGATTATTCTTGTACTTGAACACATGTTACATATTACAGGCTGTCCGTTTTACTGTGGAGTTTAAACTGCTATCTCTATTTATTGGACTGATATATACTGCATATGGCTTGCCGCATCTTTTTTCTTCAACAAGACAAAGATGCCTACTCATTAAACATTAGATCTGCTTTCTTTTGTTTAAATTTCTTTCCCTGCAAAGAAACTCTAATTTCCCCAACGGATTTTTTCTCTTCATGTAAATGTGCACTGTATTGTTGTATCCTATTGCTTGTCCAATGAATATTACATGTTGATCTTGAACAGGATCCATTCCGAGGTGGTAAAGACGACCTATTTGATCATGTAGTTTCTATCATACATTCTGGTGATGAGGAAGCTCTTGCACAGGATGCAGTGGCACCTCCGAGAAGACGATTTTGCCCTGAGTTCTTATTGAAGTTGGCCACCAAGATCAGTCCTTTCTGAAGCTTCTGGTATTTATCCGGATTCCTTTTCATGCATTGATTAGGCTCATCTGAAATTTACTTCACTTGAAATTTGGACGGTGGAAAGGTCAGACTCCATATATCATGTGGTCAGGGGCGGAGCCAGTAATAAAAATCAAAAGGGTGAAAATTACAGATTGAAATCTAGTGGAGTAAGCATTTAAAATTAGGGGTGAAAATTACAGAATTGGACCCAAAAGTTTCATAAATTATGGTTTAGCCTTATAAAAATTTCAATGTTTTCAGTTTAGTCTCTTCATGAGACTTTTTAATAAGGACTAAAGTAAAATAATTGAAATTTTTATGCGACTAAAGCATAATTTCTGAAAATTTTGGGTTCGATTATGTAATTTTAGGGGGCGAGGCCACCCCTAGCCCCCCTGATTCTACCCTGCATGTGGTGTCTCAGATGAGTAAGATTCTGATTGGATGGATGAAAAAGTGAGAGAAAAGTAGGGTGAGAGAATATTAGGAAGGAAAACTTCCAAAAATAGTTTTAAAAAAAAATACTCATATGGCCTTTAATATAAGACTTATTTAATTATTTTGATTAGATTAAAAAAGTTAGTTAAGTTAGTTAATTAGTTAAATTACTTAATTTGACATGTAGTTTTTAAAGCACCTTATCATTTTCCTCAATTCCATCCCCTCTTTAACTTAATTATTGTTGAGAGAGTATTGATAGGGATAATTTATGAAAAAATAGATAGATAAGAGAAATAAGTTTTGGGTTAAGGAGTATCCAACACAATGAACTATTGCTTCAGGATCACCCACCACAATAAACTAACATATGGATCTTAAATACAAATGAACTTTGGAAAACATAAAATTGGCACAAAAACATTAAATATAGTGCAAATTCCGTCTGATTTTTTTCTTTTTTTTTTTTATACAGATGAAAACAGAAAAATCTAAAGACCAATTTGGTGAGAAAAGCCAACAACCCAATCGCCTCGGTGATCTCGCACCACACTCCCACAGCCAGCTCTTCCCGTCATCCTAGCGACAGCACCATCGACATGGAAGAGCCAACAATTAAAATCCAGATCCGGATAGTTGCTCGGCTGAGGCGCTCGAGGCAGAGCCAGCGCTTGCAGGCGAGGGAGCAGGCATCCCGGGAGGACTTGGAATCAAGACGGCGGAAGATCTCAACGATGAGCTCGTCCGGAAGGTAGGTGTTAATCCTATCATGGCCTCGCATCGCAAGTAAAGCAAAATAGAAATAGGACTCTGATTGGTCCATACTACGAAGGCGGAAGCACTGCAGGTGAGCAAGAACAGCGTAAGCGCAATGCAACAACAGAGCAAAATCTTGATCTTCACCGATTTAACTGATGAAATCAAGAGCTGCCGGAACCTCTGCTTTGCCCGACGATTAAACTTCAACCACCAGCAGCTCCCTCTCATCACCGCAAGCTTCCTGTATGAGGAAAAATATGAATAGACGCGCCGGAGCAACCAGATCCCTCTGAGAATGATCTGAAAGTTTCAGCAACAAGTCGGATCTCCATCCATGCCAACTCCTTCACAATGGAGGAGATACGACAGAGGATTTAGTGATCGAGGGTGGCGAAGGTGTATTAGGGAATCGTAGAGGTAAGAAGCGGAAAATGAAGTAGTTTGCCAGTATTCAGGTTTTCATAACTACCAGGCCTAACTCACATCACAAGTAAAGCAAAATAGAAAGGGAATTGAAAACAGATTCTGGAAATAGATGGAAGAAACAAGGAAGAGATGAACGAGAGAGAAAGAAAAGAGGGGGGGGGTTTGACGGAGTTTGCACTGTATTTAACGTTATTGTGCCAATTTTATATTTTCCAAAGTTCATTTGTATTTAAGGTCCACATATTAGTTCATTGTAGTGGGTGATTTTGAAGCAATAGTTCATTGTGTTGGGTGCTCTTTAACCCATAAGTTTTACATTTAGTACTAAAATTCACTTCCAATATAAGTCCTACATTTTTTTTGGTCAAAAATATAAGTCCTACATGAAGGACTATAAGAGTACTATTTTTTAGAGTTCTCCATCGTCTTCTTTCCTCCCGCGTTTTCTTCTCATCCAAACATAGGGTAAACTTCAGTGATTGGAATCTTCTTGATTCATTTGGCCATTTATTTATTGCCATGTACTCCCTCCGGTCCTAATTATAGGACATTTAACCTATTTTGGAGAGATTAAGGAAAGAAGTTAAATTAGTTAATTTTACTCATTTTTTCTGAAAATGCCCTTATATAAATTTAAAATGACATAAGTAAGAGTGGATCAACAACTCCTGCCACATACCTCTTCGACCTAGAATTTTCCTTTCTACACGCTATCCAATTGAAATAATGGTCTTATTATATATATACATGTATGTCTATATATATGTATACATATATATGTGAGTGTACACATATAAACACAAGTGCACACACACACACATGTATGTATGTATGTATGTATGTATGTATGTATGTATGTATGTATGTATGTATGAGTGTGCGTGTCTTTATACATGTACGCGCGTTCACAAACACATATTGATAGACACACACAAACATATACATATGTACACACACACACAATATATAATATATATTTGTGTGTAGACACACACATAGATACATATATAGACACACACACATACATAAATATCTAAAAATTTCAATGATTGGAAAAGTCTTTGCACCCACATATATATATACTCACCAAAAATCAAACATAGCTGAAAGAATAAAATAAGAGTATTTTAGGAAGACATTGACAAAAATTAGAATGATTGATCTTGATTCTTAGTAATAAAAATTATTGGTTGAGATATAGATAATATTAGTAATAAAATTTTAATGTTACAGAAATACAATAATCCATTTCTAGAAAATTTTAATTCTGCTACAGTTTTCTTGAGAAAATCGCATTAAGGTCCTAAGGACTAGAAAAAAAATATAATAAAAGTTACAATGAATACTCCCCTATCTAAAAACTCCTAAGGGATTGCAGTGATATAGTTTTCAAATGTAAAATTATCTTATTGCCTCCATTTGATTAAAAAATGAAAAGAGAAGTAGAAAGGCTTGTCAATAACCACTTATTAACTTGTCAATATAGGCACATATACTTGTCAACAAGAGTCGTTTTAAATTATATTGGAAAAATAACATTAGTTAACATAGATGAGCTTGTCAATATCGACACATACACTTGTTATCGAGAGTTGTTTTAACTTATATTGAAAACATGACATTAGTTAATTAATATAAACGGATTTGCCATGACCACCATATGACGTGTCACTATAGGCACATACACTTGTCAACGACAGCTATTTTAAATTAAATTGGAAAAATGATGTTAGTTAATATAGATAGACTTGTCAGTATAGGCGCACACACTTGTCAAAAGAAGTATATATGCTTGCCAATGTATAACTTCTCCGTATAGGCACATAAATTTGTCAAAAGAGGTACACATATTTGTCAATGTATAACTTGCTTATACATGCACATAACTTGTCAAAATATGTACATAGACTTGCTAGTCTAAGGGACAATTGACGTCAACTCTCAGTTACTAAGAAAAGAAGGTAATTTCACATTTGGAATCTATATTACTGAGGTGCCTAAGGAGATTTTAGATAGGGGAATCTATAGTGGGGCTTTTTTGATATTTTTTCTGGTTCTTGGGATCTATGTTTGATTTTCAAGATTTTTTTTCTAGTTCATAAAATGGATGGAAAGGCATGCTTGTGTCCACTTGGGTTCATTATTGCCCCAACAAAACCAACTTCTATCAACCACTTAATCATATGTTGGATTGTCTCAGGAGATTTACAAACCTCCTCACGTGTCAGGATAAAATCTCTTCCTTGGTGCAATCCTTTGCATAATGTCCTGGTTTTCCACATTTATAACAAACATTTTGTCTAATCAAACACAACTATCATTGTGATTTCTATCACGTGGGGCGTTCTTTTCTACAAGCTCTACTAACATAGAGAGAGAACTTGACTTCTCTTTCTCTTCTTGACTTGCTCAACTCTAGTCATTGCTCCCTCTCTAGTAGGGAGCCTTTAATTTTGATTTAGTGGCTGCCTGCACTTTCTTTTGACTATTTTATTTACTGAGATAACAACCCTCATTTCTTACCTATGGCAATGATTAAGTGGTGGTTTGGTAGCATAAGAGAATTTACTTCTAGTCTTTCTCTCATAGGATCTTAAATCCTTTGGCCACTACTTTTACTCTCCACTCTTAGCCTTCATTGTGAAAATTTAACTCTATTTGACTTTCCTCAGTTGCTGTTTTCTCTTTCTTGGAGGCCTTGTTGCATCTATCTGAGCAACATCAACTCCACTTATATTGTCTCAATTGCTTTACACACAAGGAGTGTTTACACTCTCTTTCTAGATATGTGGCTTGTTGCTAAATTAATGGATGCAACAAACATAATTAAAGGAAGTGAAGATAATTCTCTTATAAGAGAACATTTTAGAAGGAGGAGAGAGTTATTTTGTGTGTGATCCATACAGACCCTTTTCCCCTTCAATCGCATATCCTATATATAGCTTATGTAGATTTACATAAGAATAAATGTAACTTTTAAACATACAGTTTTATGGAAACAAACATAACCTATAAACCATATAAATGAAGATATCTCTTTATGTATGCATGTCTCCATATTTGCATAATAACCCCTCTTGATTCAGGCTTCAACCCTAATCCACTAAAAATGAAATAATATATTACAATAGTAATTGTAACACCCCACTGATATATCGGCATTTATCAGAGTTATAACGCACAGTTCAATGAGCATACCCATTCTAGCATAGTAATCCTGATACTAAGATCTAATTACATAATTAAATTCCCATATGGTTATACAAATACCTTTTAAACTCCAAAATGGGCCAATAGAAATAGCCAACAACATCTCTTGGTTCGTTCTACCATCATAATTTACTGGTGACCACCGCCTTGCCTTGTGAACCACGTCCACTAAACTGAACAATCCATAGGTGGTAACAGAAGTTGGAATCCCATAGGACCCTAGGGTAATGGTTAATCTCATATTCAAAGTGTAAATCATAGATGATAAATATTCCATATATTGTAGAAAAATAAATAGCATTCAGCAAACACACTGCAAATAGAATACATAGTACACAACAAATGTAACGTCATGGCAAAAGCACATATAAGTGTTGGATACGCATGTCCGCAGACACGAGTCCTCAGCGATAGAAAAACAAGCATGCAACATTATCATACAAAAAATAATAATCCACAGCCAGTTGAATAAAACGCATGAACTCAGGCATACAAATCCGGCCATGAATCCACAAGACATGAACATATAAGGCATATAAAACAACACAAGGAATAGGAGATTAAGTTACCACCTCTAGCATGGATCCTCCTCTTTCTCCTTTCTTCTAGTCCAGTTTGCTTGGGACTGTTCTCTTCCTTCTTAAGTCAGGACCTAAGCATATGATTACATTATTAGACTCAGGAAAAATAAATATCCTCTTCAGCTATGTTAGCCTTTAGGGTAGGTTCCATAACTTTGGCCCATACTTGTCCCAAATTACTTAAATGTCATTACTTTCTTATTTTCATACACCGTATATATGAATAGTAATATAGCTTCAGTCTACATATACATGAATAGTGCCTTGTATAGCTACAGTAGCATCACATGTCCTTTTTTGTTATCTCGGAAAAATTTTACAATTGCTACAGTAATACATATACTACTAGAGTGGAACCGGCTTTCCTCCTATGCAGGTGTTGTAATGCCCCATGTAATTACGACACTTATCAGAGTATTGCAGCGATTGATAGTGAGCAACACAGGGATAAAATAGTAAACTGATAAATAAAACATACTTGGTTGTGTGCAGGAATAACCTATTGAGTTCTTAATACAACAATCCGTGAATGTATCGATACCAAAATATTAAAATTACAAAAAGGGAATTAAACAAAACATGTCTGTAAATTCCCAACCTATTAAATCTAAACGGAAGCCATCAGTAGTCCGCACTTGTTGCCCTTACTTTGAAACTTCGCTTGTCGCCATGACCATGCCCGGATCCTGAGCTCTTAGGGATATCTGGGATTCAATTTGAATCCCAGAGTAACAGTTATTCTCACAAACAAAGTATAAACAATATATGACAATCAATCGTAACAAGTAGTCCACAACAGCATAGCATTCAGTAAATATAGTGTAGATCTCATGCAGTTAAACACAGATCACAAAACCATAGCGCTAAGTATACCCTGTGGCCTGTACCGAGAGTCCCCCTGTACACCGAAGTTCTCAATCGGAACACCCAACTAGGATTAGACTAGGACCTACCGTGAGTCCCCTACAACCACCAGAGTTCTCAATCGTAAGCATCCGAGTCATCTGAATGCAACTAGGTTAGCCACCTAAGGACTTCTGTCCAATAGGCCCTACCTTAATTCTATCCACCAGGAAGGTACTCCATGGTCAATCCTTCCGCTCAATAGAGCCGCGAGTGGTGCTCGCCCACACAGGACGGGACAATCATGTGTACAAATTAAAACAGACATACACAGCCATACAAAGTGTTTGAAGATTAAGTTACTACCTGGCTACTTCAAAATCTTCTACTGGCTTCATGTCCGTTTAATTGTCTCGGCAACTATCACGTCCTATAAATATACATTTTCAGACGGCAGATTATTATTTGTTCAAGCTCTTCATAATCTCCAATGTCACGGGACTAGGTTTAATGTAAGGCTATTGGACCTATATTAACTCTCCAAGGTCCATTTTAATTTTTGAAGGCCAAAATAAATATTTTGGACCTTATTTTCATTTTTTTCTCTTGGCCCAATTTTTGATAATTTACTATTATATTTTTAATTACTATTATCATCATCATAATCATCATCGTTATTTTACAGTTTATTATTATTTCTCCATAATTAATTTAAACTTTCAGGGCTAGTCTAACACTTTAATTAGGAGTTAATTAATACCACTATGCTTCATATAATTTTGAGTTAAATATTAACACTAATTAAAAATATGACTTATATAAAATAGCAAATGTCATCTAAAGTATTCTCCAACTTAGTGATGGCAGCAATTTGACCAACACCCATGAACCATGCATTATTATCAACAAGTTTTATAATCCACGTATATGTATCTAATACCACTTTCCATTATTTCATGTACAATGGGCTCTTTCTATTATGCACACAGCACGCATAAACATTATATATATATATATATATATATATATATATGTTTCCCAAGTTTGCAAAGTTTAGATACAAATAAGTATATGTATATACATATTCATGCGCTGCAACAAACAAAAGAGTTTTTAACTTCAAATACCAAAATTCCCAAATTTTCCATTTTCTTTCCCATTGCAGCGATGTATTCATGTGTACATATGTTTCTGGATTAACAAATCAATGTATGTAACTGCAAGTTCATATTTATACACTTTGTCAGCTAAGTTCCTTAGATTCCCCAACTACAACATTATATATGTACATCATAGTGAGTTTTCTCATTCCTTTCTCTTGCTATGGTCACAGCAACATGAATATATATATAAACTTATGACATTAAATACATGACAGTAACCAAAACTTCGATTTTTTTTTTTAATAAAATATATCTATGCTAAAGAAAACTTCCTCTGTCTCAGCGCTAAAGAACAAGGAGCATCTAGTTTGAAATTTATCTTCCTTCTCCTCAAAGTCAATGTGTACTAACAACGCATGTATAATTGGACAGCTTGGTTTTAGTTTTTTTCCCCCCTTTTCTTATAATAGCTAAAGAAAGGACCCTTAGTATATACATAAACACATCGATGCAGCAAACCCCTACATTCATTTTTTTTTTCTTCAGCAAACTCATAGCTAATCTCCTACGGCAGTGACCTAGTTATTGGTGTTGGGAAGTGACGGGAAACTAAAGGAAGAGAGACCCGAAGACTCGCCGCTGGTTGCCGGCTTCAACGTGATTCCTCCCACCTACGCTCTTTTCCCCTGTTTCCGGAACCAAAACGCAGAGGAAGATGGAACAGCTAGAACTCACACTTTCTCTCAATCCTCCCTCACTTTCGTGCTCTCTTTCTCTCAACTCCACTGAGTTACAGAACACACACACACACATAGTCCCAACGTTCATCTCTCTCTCTCTCCTTCTCAGTTAAGGCATCGCAAATGATAGAGACACGAAGAGCATTGCACATATAGCATATAAAGGATCCGGTCTGAGATGGAGACCAATGGTTCGAGGCGCATAAGCAATCAACTGGTTTGGAGCTCGAGGAGTATGGTGTATCTGTGTTTGCGTGAACCCGTGGGAGTCGCTGGCGTGATCTTTTTGAGAGATAGGATTTTCCCCACTATGTTTTCGGTGATGACGCTATGTTTTCTATTGTTGGGCGTGATCCATTCGAGAGATGGGGGATCTAATTCGTATTACGTCATGTGTGAGGTTGTGTTTTGTTGTGTTGAGTAATGAATAAATGAGGAGTGTTGGGTTTGTTTGGACCGCATGGATTTTCATGGCCTAGAGCAAATTTTTAATGGTTTAGATGAAGTCGGTTGGTGATATCCAATATTCCAATGCATATGGGTCATATGCGTTTGGGCTATTTTGGTTTCCTGAAGGGATTTTGATACATATATAAGTGTTTTTAGGATTTACTTATAATAGGATGTGGGCCCATGGTAATGAGTTAAATATATGTATGCTCTTAGTTTTTGCTATCATTCTCTGCCTGGGTCGTGCTTCACTCAAAGGAGTTAATGAGTCGGAGAGCTAAATATAATGGGTATTATATTGGGCTTAGGAATATATATTTATATATATATATATTCTATTAAAATTTTATCCTTTACAATATTTCCATAATTTTATTTCTAAATATTATAAGGAAAAATTTAATTCTTAATTTCCCAAATAATTATTTCAAATCATTTGGCCAAATAATATTGATTCCAATAATGAACTTTATTAATTATTCAGGCCAAATCTTCACCATTAATTTCCCATAAATTATTTCTACACTTTTTAGGCATAATTTATTCCTTATTGAATTACTCTTTTCCTAAAATTGATTAAGGAAAAATAAACCTAAATTCTCAATAAGCATTTTCATAATTATTTTAAACCAAAATTTCATAATTAATTTCATATATTGTTCAAACTTCCAAATCCCAAAATTTGGGATGCTACAAGTGCTGTCCGCTGCCATCCGTTGCGGTGAAACATTGACCTTTTGGCTCAAAATGGTTGAACATGTGGCCTTTAAAAAAAAATTTTAAGGTACTGACTGATACTAAAAATATATTTTAGGATACTGAATGATATTTAAGAAATACTTGATGATCTTAAAAAATTATTTTAGGATCCTGAAAATATATCTTGAAGTATATTTTTAGTACCAGTCAGTACCCTAAAATACCAGGTAGTACCAGTAAGTACTTTGAAAGAATATCATGAAATATTTTTTTAGTATCTTGAAATATCATTTTAGTGTCATTTAATTCCCTAAAATATTTTTTTAAGATCCTAAATTATTTTTCTAAGATTCTGAAGCATTTATTCAGTACCAATCAGCATCATAAAGTATTTTTTTAGTACCAATCAATACCTGAAATATTTTTTTTAGGGTACTGACTACATGGTATTTTAGGGTACTGATTGCTACTAAAATAATACTTGAGGATATTTTTCAGGATCCTAAAATAATTTTTTAAGGTCATCAAGTATTTTTTTTAATACCAATCAGTACCTTATTTTACTTTTTTATTTTTTTTAATTTTTAAAGGCTACATGTTCAACAATTTTGAGCCAAAACGTCAACATTTCATCTCAGCGGAAGCGGATGGTAGCGGACTGCACCTGCACAGGAGGAAAGCCGGTTCACCCGTATATTGCTACAGTGATACACAGTAAATTGCTATAATAACACTATTGCATTTCGTTTTTCACTGTAGCAAAACGTGAAAGATACTGTAGCACCTGCTCTGTTATGCTCTGTTCTGCGTTTTTTCTTCCGTTCCAGGCGTATATGATCCTCAAAACCTCAACAAAAGTCGAAAAATGAAATGGGAGAAGGATTATGAGGCTTACCTTTGTTAGTTTTTGGATTTAGACGCACGTTCGAACTCCCTTGCTTTCACCGACTCTCTTTGTTTGATGAGGACATAGGAGGTGACATGACCAAGGCAACAAACTTGGAGGACATACAAGGTCTTGGAGGCCCAATGACAAGAGCAAAAGCTAAAAAGGCTAAAGAGGCCCTGAATCTCTTAGTGACCACCTTACTTGAGGCAAGCCCAAGTCTAAAGGAAGAAGAGACCGAAATGATACACTTAATTTAGATTGAAGACCCTGAAGAATAAGCCTCAATGGCTATGCATGAAGGCTTATTGGGCTCGCTTAGTTTTACTTGGCCCAAATTCTGCATTTAGTTTTATCTTTCTTACATTTAGTTGAACTTTTGTAATAAGGATCATTGGGCTTACTTATTGGGCTCACTTATTGGGCTTTCTTATTTTCCTTTGTGTGAAAGCAGAATTAGGTTAAACTAATATGGATGTTGCCCACTATATAAGGGAACACCATGGCTTTTGGAACGACAGATTTGAATTTGAAAGTTAACCTTTTTGGTGAGAGACAAGTTTCTCTATGGTTCTTTTGAGAATCTCTGAACTTATCAAGGGCAACGATCCTTGTGGCATTCTTGGGCTTATCAATTCTTTGGAATTGTGGCGCCTACCTATAATCCATCAGTTTTCGTTCTCAAATTTCTTGGTTTCGTATCTCGACTTTCCCTTAACCTTTTTTGGTGTTTCTTGAGTCAAAATCATAGTTCAGAACGTCATCTTTCAGGTCGTTTTGGAAGCGCTCAAATCTGAGATCTGTAGCGCGAGATACATTCCGTTCTTTAGGATGCGTCAGAGGCTGAATTTCTGGTGCGAAAATTCCATTCCTAGTTGATCCGATCATCCTTTCCTTTCGGAAATCATATCATTTGGTATCCGAGCACGGTTCTAGGATTGGAATTGGGTTATCTTTTCTCGATTGTTTACATCCAATTTGGTCACACATTTGGTAACCCTAATCCCTAAATTTTGTGTTTTGATTTTTGAATTGTGCAATTCTGTTTTAGCCGTTGTGTTTGTTCCTAATCTGTTCTTTTAATCTTTTGGTTGTCGTTTCTTTCAATTTCTTGTTCCATTCACATATTTTTGCACTTGGTTCTTGGTGTTCATCCCTTGTTCATCATTGTTCTTGAATTGTAATCCTTTCAATTCATGTTTCTTGAGTAGTGTGTTGTTAGTGTGTTAAGTAATAGCTCATTTTTTGGGGAATTCCATCTAATTCAGTTCTGAATTAGTGCAATTTCAAAGTTTGATTCCAAAATCACGAATTCCTCTTGTTGAAGAATTAGGTGTTATAAAAAAAAATCAATTGTTATAAAAAAAAAAGAATTAGATATTATAAAATAAACAAAAAGAGAAAAAAAATACTATACAGCACCTTGCTATTATTCAATTACACACACTACTACGTGTGAATCAAGTCCAAAGTGTCTTCCTTGAATAATTCCTCCAAATTGTTTTGGTTTTGGATTTTCTTTGTCTTGTCTTCTTTGAGTCCAAAGTGTCTTCTTTGAATAATTCCTTCAAAATTGTTTTGGATTTTTTTTTGTCTTGTTTTCTTTGACATCTTTTCCAATTTGTATTGTGAGTCACCACCAATTCCAGAGTTTGGGAATTGTACTCTTGAGTGTTCTTGGAGATTCTGTTAAGAACTTGAAGAGAGATATTGAGTGGTAAAAGGCAAGAGAGAACACTACACAAAAGCCTTATAAAGAGCAGCAAACACGAGTGATACATTCTTAAGAGTGTAAACACGTGAGCGAGTGGTAAGGTCCTTTTACTTTTGTTCTTTTCCTTGAATTATGGCAGGTGCAGGTGGTGAATGTGTTCCTCCTCCTATAGGAGATAACAGATTGCTAATTGAAGCCATTACAACTCAAATGCAAAAGGATGATGAGGGAACACACAGAGGAGTTATATGAGAGAATTGAGAAAATAGAAAATCAGGGGAATCAAGATGAAGATAGATAGAGAGGGAGGGATGAAAGAAGGAGAAGAAGAGATAATGAGAATGATGCTAGAGATGAAAGAATTAAGGGAGTGAAGCTTAATATACCATATTTTAGGGGAAAAAGTGATCCGGAGGCCTATTTAGAGTGGGAAATGAAGATTGAGCACTTATTTGTGTGTCACAATTATACTGAAGAGAAGAAAATGAAGGTGGCAGCCATGGAGTTTAGTGATTATGCTCTCATTTGGTGGGACCAATTGCAAAAGGAGAGGGCGAGATATGAAGAACCATTGGTGGATAGTTGGGTGGAGATGAAAAGGCTAATGAGAAGAAGATATGTTCCTTCCCATTATCATTGAGACCTTCACAATAAACTTCAAAGACTCACACAAGGTAACAAGAGTGTAGATGAGTATTTTAAAGAGATGGAGGTATCCTTGATTAGAGCAAATATTAGTGAAGAGCTGGAGGCTACTATGGCACGTTTCTTGCATGGGCTGAATAATGACATAAGAGATGTTGTGGAGTTGCAAAATTATGTGGAGTTGGAGGACTTAGTGCAACAAGCTAGTAAGGTAGAACAACAACTCAAGAGAAAGGGTGTCATGAGGAAAAACTCTTTAAATTTTAATTCTTCAAGCTGGAAGGATAAACATAAGAAGGAGGGAGATACTTCATCAAGCAATCCCACTACTACACCACAAAGGACCCAAACTAAATCCAATGAGATCCCTAAAAAGACAAGGAGTAGTGAAATAAAATGCTTCAAGTGTTTGGGGAGAGGTCACATAGCTTCAGAATGTCCAACTAAGAAGACTATGTTACTTAAAGAGGATGGAGAGCTTACTAGTGAGTCTTCTTCAGATTCTTCCTCACAAGATGATGAAGGTGAGTATATTGAAGAAATAATTCCAGAAGGAGATTTGTTTATGGTAAGAAGGATGTTGGGTAGCCAAGTAAAAGACATAGATGATAGTCAAAGAGAGAACATCTTTCATACTAGATGCCTTATCCAAGGAAAGGTATGTTCTTTAATTATTGATGGAGGGAGTTGTACCAATGTTGCAAGTGCTAGAATGGTGTCTAAATTGGGCATGGAAACCAAACCTCACCCATTGCCATACAAGCTTCAATGATTTAGTGAGGATGGTGAAATGACCGTAAGCACACAAGTTGAGGTGAACTTCTCCATAGGAAAGTATGTTGATACAGTTTTATGTGATGTGGTACCAATGGAGGCTTGTCATTTGCTACTTGGAAGACCTTGGCAATATGGTAAGAAAGCTATGCATGATGGTTACACCAACAGTTCTCTTTTGTTCATAAAGAACGCAAGACTGTTCTTGCATCTTTGACACCAAGAGAAGTTAGTGAGGATAATATAAAAATGAGAGAAAAAAGAAAGCAAGAGAGAAAAGAAAGTGGAAGAGAGCAAGAAAACAAAAGAGAGAAAGAGAATAAAGCACCAAATTTGTTTATAAAAGAAAAAGAGGTGAAAAAGGCAATGCATTTGAAAAAGCCAATGCTCTTACTTTTGAGTAAAGAGAATAATTTTACAGATGTAAGTCCTACTAACTCTCTTCCAAATGAGTTTCTAATTTGTTGCAGGAATTTAAAGATGTTTTTCTTAAAGAGGTACCTCACGGACTACCACTTCTAAGAGGCATAGAACATCAAATTGATCTCATTCCAGGAGCTTCATTGCCTAACAGGCCAGCCTATAGGAGTAACCCTTAAGATACCAAGGAGATTCAAAGACAAGTTGGAGACTTGATTCAAAAAGGTATGTCTAATGTGGTTGCAGATGCACTCTTAAGAAGGTATGCTCTGTTCTCTACTCTTGAAACTAAGTTCATTGGCTTTGATCATATTAAGGCATTGTATGAGCATGATCCAGACTTTGCACAAATCTATAAAACTTGTGCGCATGCTGCTCAAAATGGATTCTTTAGGTATAATGATTACTTGTTTAAAGAAAAGAGATTGTGTGTTGCTAAAGGTTCCATTAAGGAATTACTTGTGAAGGAGGCACAAGAGGGGGGGACTAATGAGACATTTTGGGATCCAAAAGACTCTAGACATGCTGTATGAACATTTTTATTGGCCACACATGAAGCGTGATGTACGTAGATTGTGTGAAAGATGCATTGTATGTAAGCAGTCTAAGGCTAAATTATTACCTCATGGATTGTATACTCCTTTGCCTATTCCAAATTGCCCTTGGATTGATATTTCTATGGATTTTGTGTTAGGACTACCTCGTTCTAAAAATGGCAAAGATTCTATTTTTGTTGTGGTAGACAGGTTTTCTAAGATGACACATTTTATCCCATGCAAAAAGGTTGATGATGCAATCCACATTGCTGATTTGTTCTTCAAGGAAGTGCATAAAGATGGTAAGAGTAAGGTTGAGTATGTGCAGAAACTACATGAGAAGGTAAAAGCGAACAAAGGAAGGAAAAAGGTAGTGTTTGAACCAGGTGATTGGGTTTGTGTTCATTGGAGAAAAGAGAGGTTTCCTGCCCAAAGGAAATCTAAGCTTCAACAAAGGGCAGATGGTCCTTTCCAAGTGCTATCCAAGATTAATGATAATGCCTATAAAATAGATCTCCCTGGTGAGTATGGTGTAAGTGCTACTTTTAATGTGGCTGATTTGTCCCTTTTTGATGCAGGTGACAAGGATTACAATTTGAGGACAAATTCTTTTGAAGAGGGAGGGAATGATGAGGACATAGGAGGCGACATGACCAAGGCAACAAACTTGGAGGACATACAAGGTCTTGGAGGCCCAATGACAAGAGCAAAAGCTAAAAAGGCTAAAGAGGCCCTGAATCTCTTAGTGACCACCTTACTTGAGGCAAGCCCAAGTCTAAAGGAAGAAGAGACCGAAATAATACATTTAATTCAGATTGAAGACCCTGAAGAATAAGCCTCAATGGCTATGCATGAAGGGTTATTGGGCTCGCATAGTTTTACTTGGCCCAAATTCTGCATTTAGTTTTATCTTTCTTACATTTAGTTGAACTTTTGTAATAAAGATCATTGGGCTCGCTGATTGGGCTTGCTTATTGGGATTTCTTAATTCCCTTTGTGTGAAAGTAGAATTAGGTTAAACTACCGGCACTACTAGTAGTGCAGTGGTATTGGGAATAGTCTCCCCACCCCCTTGTACTGGGTTCGATCCCCCCATCCCCTATCGCCTATGTATCAAAAAAAAAAAAGGTTAAACTTAATGTGGATGTTGCCCACTATATAAGGAAACACCATGGCTTTTGGAACGACAGATTTGAATTTGAAGGTTAACCTTTTTGGTGAGAGACAAGTTTCTCTAGGGTTCTTTTGAGAATCTCTGAACTTATCAAGGGCAACGATCCTTGTGGCGTTCTTGGGCTTATCAGTTCTTTGGAATTGTGCCGCGTACCTATAATCCATCAGTTTTCGTTCTCAAATTTCTTGGTTTCATATCTCCAGTTTCCCTTAACTTTTTTCGGTGTTTCTTGAGTCAAAATCGTAGTTCAGAACGTCATCTTTCAGGTCGTTTTGGAAGCGCTCAAATCCGAGGTCTGTAAAGCGAGATACATTCCGTTCTTTAGGACGCATCAGAGGCTGAATTTCTGGTGCGAAAATTCCATTTCTAGTTGAACTGATCATCCTTTCCTTTCGGGAATCATATCACTGTTCTCCTTCAATTATCTTGTTCTTGGTAGTTTCCTCTCTCTTTCCGTCTCTTGCTTCATTTCTCGCCCTTTCTCAGCGTTCTATGATCTTAGGTTCAAGTTCCAAGCCTTCACGTTCTCAGTCTCGCCTCTGCCTATGTTTTTTGTGTGTGGTTGAAGAAATGAGAAGTGAAGAAGAAAACTCACTGAAATGATAGTTTGAGGAAGAAGGAAATGTTCTCCAACTCCTCAGACTATCTCTCTCTCTCGTCTCTTAGCTGCGCCTCACACTCTCAACGTTTTTCTCAACTCCCTCTGTGCGTTTTTGAGCTCTTGCAGAATAAATATAATGAGAGAGTATATACGTCGTCTGACCGTGGAGCACAGCTGGAGTGTTGAGAAAGTGAGAAATATAACGCATATGCCGTGATTACGCTTCTGTGTTTATGCTTTCTGTGAGACGGACCGAAAGTATATTTATATATGAGTGTTGGGGTCCCACACCATTTTAATCCCATTTGTTCTCACTCTCAGCAAGACTTTTATTTGTAACTTGATATTTTACTTATTAAGTTACAAATATTAAATAAGTGATAAAAATAAATTCTTAATTTTATATAAGTATTTTTTTTTTTTGGATACACATAGTAGGAGAGGGGTCAGGGTTCGAACCCTGGATATGGAGGAGGGGAGCTAAGCTCTCATGCTACTGTGCTACTAAGGTGCTGGCTTAATTTCATATAAGTATTGTTCTTTCTCAATTTATCTCTTCTAGGCCTTAAAATATTGACTTCAAAATTTCGAATCGAATATTTAAACTCCAACTATTTTTCTTTTGATAATTGGAAAAATAGACCTTAAATTTCAAATAATAGCTTTGACGCTTTTTTGGCCAAGTTTTCATAGTTAATCTCCTTATAATATTTCTATATCTGATAGGGCAAAACTTTAAGCCTAAAAAAACTATGCAAGTGCACGGGCCGTATCAAGTAATAAAGTGATGAGAAAAGTATCATTCCCACGAGGACTTAGTATCACAACCTTTAGTTAAGCATTGATTTTACAATTTCATTAAGTTGAGAAAACCAAATTAATTTTAATTAAGATAAAAGAAATTAAAACTAAAATAAAAATAAGAAAACTACCACAATAATCAAATGGGCAACCTAGAGCCACTAATCCCTTATTTGATTCTTAGATTTTATCCCCACTAAATTAACTTTGACTTAATTTAATCAGCTAATCTAGAGTATTAATGTCTATAAATGCCTTTCGGTCCATTTATATACCTATTTTAATTAATTATGTAATGCCTCACACAATTAAATAAGACGCGTTTTAAATCGGGCTCACTCTAATTTAATTATGCGGAGCTTCTAGGTATATCCCTATCCTAGATGCAAATTAGATTAAAACCCTACTTCACGTTAAATCTAAACCTAATTCCACATTATTTATTCCTAAGGTCAATTTAGGATTCCCTCTTCCAAGTCCAACCCTAAATCCCCAAAACATGCTCAATGGTGGCCACTCACTAAGCAATAGCAATAAACACAGGATTAAATAAACTGAATAAAATTAATCAAAACTAAAAAGTGGGAATAATCTCTAAAACCCAAACAAGTTCATAGATTCTCTAGGTTGCAAAACCAACTAGCCACACATGGCTTTATTCAAATCCAAAACAAAAAGATAAGACTTCAGGTTCAAAGAAGAAGGAGAGAGGAAAGAAAATTTCTGCGTCGGCTCCACAGTCCTTTCGTCTTCCCGTGGAGATGATGAAGAGAATTGAAACGCTCAGCCTCTGCTCCTCTGCTTCTTCGTCCCTTCTTGTTCTGTGTCTCCTTGATCTGCCTTCGTCTTCTTGTGGTCCTCTTTCTTATCTCTGCCTCCTTATTTATAATAATTTAGGTCTTGCGTCATTGATTCTCCTTTTTTTATTACAAAGATATCTCATATCTTGTAATTTACTCCACCAGATCACACAATTGATTTTAGGGTTAAATATCAAATTTGCCATGGAAGTTTCCCAAATGGAGCGTCCAACACCCGGAAGTTTTTTGGGTAGCAAATTTGCCCCGGAAGTATTGAAAAGGTATCAAATTTACCCAAAAGTGACGGAAGTCCACGTAGATGCCACGTCATCACACATGGCATGCCACCTCATCAATCAAAAGTATCATTTTTGCCCTGGAAGTTTTCATTAAGGAGCAATTTTGCCCCGGAAGTTTTCATTGAAGAGCAATTTTGCCCCAGAAGTTGTAACATCCTGAATTTTGAATCTAATATCTTGAACATAAACCTATTTTGGGATGACTAGTAGGCTCTATTTTTGGAAAGTGATAAATTTGAAATCAGTATTTTGTGGGCCCCGTGAATAGTATTTACTATTCACGTATACGTTTTTACTATTTACAAATACGTATTTAAAAAAAAATATATATATATATATATATGTTATTCGCAAATACGTATTTAATACTTGAAATTTGTGAAATATGAATAGTGTTCACTATTCACAAATACGTATTTACTATTTAAAAATACGGTATTTACTATTCCTAAATACGTATTTACTATTCATGCGGGACCCACAACCAAAATAATTCTCTCCCGACACAAAACTCTCGTGAAGTTTGAAAATTTTGTCAGCGGGACCCACGTAATAGTAATTTACTATTTGAATAATAATATTATATTATTATTATAATATTATTTACTATTCATGTGGGACCCACGAAAAAAATTATTTCCACAACCAGCCACGGGAAGAGTCACGGGAGGTTTGAAAATTTGTCACAGGGAAAATTACGTAGAACGACCCAGAGACGAAAATTACACTTAAGGACCCATTTTCCAACTATAAATAGACCTTCCATTTCATTTCATTCTTCACAACTTCTAAGAGCCATAGAGAGAGGTAGAGAGAGAGAGAGAGAGAGTAGAGATATTTGCTTGAGAGTTATAATAGCTGGTTGGTGATTCGGGTATTAGCAAGTAACAGGTAACTCTGAATATTCTTCCTTATACTTGTGAATTATGTATGATTATTAATTGGTTTGTTTACTATTTTGGCAAGAATATTTAGAAAATATTTATGGTTTTAAGATCTGGTGTGGGAACTTTGATTTGCAAATCTGCAGAGGTACTATTTATACGTACGTTACTATTCACGTATACCGTATTTACTATTCATTTTACTATTCACATATACCGTATTTACTATTCACATTTACTATTCACGTATACCGTATTTACTATTCACATTTACTATTCACGTATACCGTATTTACTATTCATTTTACTATTCACATATACCGTATTTACTATTCATTTTTACTATTCACGTATACCGTATTTACTATTCACATTTACTATTCACGTATACCGTATTTACTATTCATTTTACTATTCACATATACCGTATTTACTATTCATTTTTACTATTCACGTATACCGTATTTACTATTCACATATACTGTATTTACTATTCATAATACTATTCACGTATACATACCGTATTTACTATTCACGTATACATACCGTATGTACTCTTCATTTTTACTATTCATGTATATATACCGTGTTTTACTATTCACATATACACATAGTATTTTACTATTCACAGATACGCATAGTATTTACTATTCATAAATACGCATATTGATGTATAAAACTTTATGGTATAATAATGCATTATTTTGAGTGAACATATTCATCATGGCGGTTGTATTATGATGGGTGGAGTAAGGAGGGATTTGAATGATAAGAATGATTTATGCCACCACTCGGTGCACAGTGGATGGTACTTGTTTCAGGGCCCCATCTTCCATGTTTTCCTCTGGCCGGGATTTCATTGGAGATGTGGGACATGTGACACCTCCTTAGTTGTTATTTTAAAGGAGGGGAGCCATAGTCCAGATTTAAGCTCTATACCTTTGGCCGGGTATATCTTAAGTTTTGGTGAGCTTGGAACAATTCAGTCAAATGAATGAGTTTCTATTGGACTATGTGTTAGCCTATGGCTCCAGTCAGCGGTATATGGTTGGAAGGTGATATAAGGGAGGGTGCATACTGCATAATGCATTTCTGAACAGTTCAAGAATTTGATATAATGATGAATAATCTGTAAAGACATGAGATGAGAACTTTTGAGATATATATGTTTTATTACCTTCTATATTGATGACTATTAGTATAAATTATTTTGTATGAGAAATTATGGAATCTACATATATATATATTTGAAATCAGCCCATATCTTTTTGTCATATATTATTTGCTCGTGTACGGTAGAAATATTCAGTAGTTACTGAGACGTGGAATCTCATCCCACATTAACATTTTTCAGGTGAATATCCTAGAAGAGAGCAAGGGAAGGCACCTATGGAGTGAGCTATGGAGGCTCTTTTGTACTCCTATAGTTTATGTTATGTTATTTTATTTGCCATGAACCTAAGACTTCCGCTTTGTATTGAACTCTGAAATAATTTTCTGAAATTTATTTTGATTATGGATTAAACTTTATTTGGAACGGTAATGTAATCTAATGATTTGGATAATGATACACCCTATTGGAGGAATTACAAATATTTTGGCCAAGTTTTTGGGTATTAAAATTGTGGCGTTACATTTTTGGTATCAGAGCTAAAGGTTCCATGGCAATTTTGTTTATTTTCTAAAGTGATTTCTTAAAATTTTTTTAAAAGTTCGTGGCAAATTAAATATCATAACATGAGCACTTCCCTTTGTTAGATTTAGAATTTATTTAGCTATTTTTATTTGTTTAGTGTCCTTATAATATTAATCATAGGAGGAGATAATGGCAAGAACTCGAAGAACTAATTCAACCCCTGCTCCGTCCCAAAGAGGTCTCCCTCCGCATCAAGATGGTCCCTATCCTCAGGATAACAATGCCCTTTTGGCAGAATTACGAGACGTCATCTTGGAGATGAGAGAGAAAGTGAATAGACACGAGGATGAACTAGCAAAAGGTAGAGGCCAAGGTGGTAAGGAAGGAAAGGAGAAGGCTCTGGAAGTCACACCTTCTGACCATCAATCAAGGGGAGGAAGTCATTCTCGCACTGAAGATGGAGGTAGTAGCGGTTCTCATTCTCAGTATCATCCCTTACCTATTACTGAGGTTTGGGAAAAATTTCGGAAGTTTACTCCACCGATGTTCGAGGGGAAGCTAGATCCGATTGCAGCACTGGAGTGGCTGAAGCGTGTAGAAAAGATTTTCAGAGTTATCGAGATTAGCTCACAACAAAAGGTGATGGTTGCTGAACAATTGTTGCAGAAAGCAGCTGAAGAATGGTGGGAAAGCACCAAAACAAAAGGAAATGCTGAGATGACGTGGGAAGAGTTTAAGGAAAAGTTCGAAAATTATTACTTTTCCCCTTCAATCAGAATAGAGAAAGAAACTGAATTCCTCACATTCAGGCAAGGGGAATTACATGAAGACGAATTTATTACTCGCTTTTTAGAGTTGTCTAAATTCTGCGGATATTCACAGAACAACTCTAAATGGTTGAGTGCTCGATTGGTTGAAAAAGCTAGACCAGACCTAAAAACAGCTCTATCACCGTTCCTTGATGAAACAAGAGATTTTGAAGAAATATGCGACAAACTGCGCACGATAGCAAGGAACAAACGAGAAGAGGAAGCTGAGAAGATGAAGGGTTTTCAGGCCAGATCTACACACCTCATGAGACCAACGGGAGGAGTTACTAAGAAGCAGAGTCACAACTTCAGTAATACGCGGTTTAGCCAACCATCCAGAAATTACTTTGGTGGACCATCGAGGAGTTATTTTACTGGACCCCAAAGAAGTCATTTCAGCAGACCACCGAGGAGTCAATTCAAAGGACCTCAAAGGAGTCACTTCAGTGGAGGTCAGAGTTCATATAGGGGATCCACAGCTCCTGTTGCAAGCACCGCCAACAATCAGATGTGTGCCAAGTGTGGAAGAATACACCAAGGACCATGTGTGACGTGTTTCAACTGTGGAAAGCCAGGACACATTTCCAGATTTTGTGAGGAGGAGCCTCGAGGAGCCAAGGATGCTAGAACTGCAGTGCCAGGGAAAGTGTTTGCACTATCACATCAGGAGGCAAGTGCTTCACCAAATCTGATTAAAGGTATCCTCAAACTCCAAGGTCTTGAAGTAGAAGCCTTATTTGATTCTGGTGCCACACACTCTTTTATATCATACGACTGTGTGCCTCGATTGAATTTAAGAGTGAGTGAATTGCCTTATTATATGATTATTTCTACACCGGCGGGAGCTTCAGTAAAAACTTCTAGGGCTTGCTTAAATTGTACGATTGAGATTGATAATAGGATCTCAAATATAGACCTTGTTTGTTTACCCACGAAGGGTATCGATGTAATAATAGGAATGGATTGGTTGTCAGCTAATGACATCATCCTTGACTGCAAGAGGAAGACTATCTCTCTTGCGGATGACTCTATGAGTCATAGTAGACCACAATTATTGTCTATAGTACAAGATGAAAAGCCTGTTCATCATGGTTGTCTTGCGTACATGGTGTTTTTCTCCATTCAAGCAGAAGTAGAGGAAGGGATAGAAGATATCGAAGTGGTAAACGAGTTTCCGGAGGTATTCCCGAAAGAAATGACAGGTTTACCCCCAGAGAGAGAAGTAGAATTTTCTATTGATCTCGTACCTGGAACGGAACCTATATCTAAAGCTCCTTACCGAATGTCTCCATCGGAACTAGCAGAATTGAAGAGGCAGATCGAGGAATTGTTAGAAAAGGGTTTTATCAGACCCAGTGTATCTCCTTGGGGATCGCCCGTACTCTTTGTGAAGAAGAAAGATGGGAGCCTGAGACTATGCATTGACTATCGCCAGTTGAATAAAGTGACTATAAAGAATAAATATCCTTTACCCAGGATCGACGATCTGCTTGATCAGTTGAAGGGAGCATCCATATTCTCCAAGATCGACCTCAGATCAGGTTATCCAACTGAGAGTCAAAGCTGAAGATGTCTCAAAAACTGCATTCAGAACTAGATATGGCCATTATGAATTTCTTGTTATGCCATTTGGGCTAACAAATGCTCCAGCAGTATTCATGGATTACATGAATAGAATTTTCCGACCATATCTAGATAAATTTGTAGTGGTTTTCATTGACGACATCCTTATCTACTCTAAGGATGAAGAAGAGCATAAAGAGCACCTTAGAATCGTGCTACAAGTGTTGAAGGAGCACAAGCTCTATGCGAAACTGTCTAAGTGCGAATTTTGGTTGAAGGAAGTAAAATTCCTAGGCCATGTCGTATCGGCTGAAGGTGTTGCAGTGGACCATACTAAAGTTGAAGCAGTTCTCCAATGGGAACGACCAAAGTCCGTGACTGAGATCAGGAGTTTTCTAGGTCTAGCTGGCTATTATAGGAGATTTATCAAGGGCTTTTCGCAGATAGCTATGCCCTTGACAAAGTTAACTAAGAAGGGTCAACCATATGTATGGGACGAAAAGTGTGAAGCAGCTTTTCAAAATTTGAAGACTAAGTTGACTACGGCACCAGTACTTATAATTCCAGATCCTGCTCAGACCTTTACTTTGTACACAGATGCTTCCAAGAAAGGTCTTGGGTGTGTATTAATGCAAAATGGTAGGGTAGTAGCTTATGCTTCTCGACAGTTAAGGCCACATGAAGGGAATTATCCTACTCACGACTTAGAACTGGCAGCAGTAGTGTTCGCTCTGAAGATTTGGAGGCATCACCTCTACGGTTCAAAGTTCGAAGTTTATAGTGACCACAAAAGTCTGAAGTACCTGTTCGACCAAAAGGAGCTCAACATGCGACAGAGGAGATGGATGGAGTTTATCAAGGACTACGACTTCGAATTGAAGTATCATCCAGGAAAGGCGAACGTTGTAGCAGATGCCTTAAGTAGAAAGACAATCCATGTAGCCCAGATGATGATCAGAGAACATAAATTGCTCGAGGAGATACCAAGTACATCTATTGATGTAATGTCAGGTTTGGTCGCTACCATGGAAGCATTAACTATTGAAAGCACAATTTGGAAAGAGATCAAATTCGCTCAGCTCGAAGATGAGTATCTATTAAACGTGAGGGAAGATATTGAAGAAGGAAAAGAATCGAAATTTGGGATCGATAGAGATGGGATATTAAGGTATAAAAGAAAAGTGTGCATACCTAATGATGGAGAAATAAAAAAGCTCATACTAGAAGAGGCACATCGGAGTAAATACACTATCCATCCCGGAGCAACCAAGATGTATCATGATCTTAAGCGGAATTGGTGGTGGCGAGGCATGAAGAAAGATGTGACTGACTTTGTCACTTGTTGTTTGACTTGTCAGAAAGTCAAGATCGAACATCGGAAACCTCCTGGATTATTAAAGAATTTGGATATCCCAGAGTGGAAATGGGACAGCATCTCTATGGATTTCATCATGGGGCTTCCTCTAACGACATCCGGACATAATGCCATTTGGGTAATTGTCGATAGGTTAACTAAGTCAGCTCATTTTTTAGCAATTGCAGCAGAATACTCATTGGAGAGACTAGCAAAGATCTACATGAAGGAGATTGTCAGATTGCATGGGATACCGAATAGCATCGTATCTGATCGTGATCCACGATTCACTTCACGATTTTGGAAAGCATTGCAGAATGCTATGGGAACTCGGATGAGTTATAGTACCGCTTATCATCCTCAAACTGACGGGCAGACTGAAAGGACTATTCAAACTCTGGAAGACATGTTGCGGGCTTGTGCAATCGAACTAAAAGGAAGTTGGGACGATCATCTTCATCTTGCGGAGTTTGCATATAACAATAGTTATCACTCCAGCATTGAGATGGCACCTTATGAGGCTTTGTATGGAAGAAAATGTAGATCTCCTATTTGCTGGACGGAATTGAATGAGCGAATTTTAATAGGTCCAGAACTTGTGGACGAGACGACTCAAAAGATTAAGGTGATTCAACAGAAACTTCTCACTGCTCAGAGTCGACAGAAGAGTTATGCTGACAAGAGAAGACGACCGTTGGAGTTCATGGTGGGCGAACATGTGTTCTTAAGAGTCACACCAATGACTGGCATTGGTAGAGCAATACGAGCAAAGAAGCTTTCACCTCGTTTTATGGGTCCTTATGAGATTTTGGAGAAAATTGGACCGGTAGCTTACAGAATTGCATTACCTCCACAGCTTGCGAACCTTCATGATGTCTTTCATGTATCGCAACTGAAGAAATACCAACCGGATCCTTCCCACATTATAGAAGTAGAAGAGGTAGAACTCAAGGATAACATGACGTATAAAGCTGAGCCGGAGCGGATTGTTGATGCAAGGGACAAGAAATTAAGAAACAAGACCATTAGACTTGTAAAGGTCGAGTGGAAAGGAATGACTCCCGGAGATGCTACTTGGGAAACGGAGGAGAGCATGCGACAAACCTATCCTCATTTATTTAAATAGGTTAGAATTCTTATTATAGCGAAATTTTGAGGACAAAATTTTCTTTTAGGAGGGGAGAAATGTAACATCCTGAATTTTGAATCTAATATCTTGAACATAAACCTATTTTGGGATGACTAGTAGGCTCTATTTTTGGAAAGTGATAAATTTGAAATCAGTATTTTGTGGGCCCCGTGAATAGTATTTACTATTCACGTATACGTTTTTACTATTTACAAATACGTATTTAAAAAAATATATATATATATATATATATGTTATTCGCAAATACGTATTTAATACTTGAAATTTGTGAAATATGAATAGTGTTCACTATTCACAAATACGTATTTACTATTTAAAAATACGGTATTTACTATTCCTAAATACGTATTTACTATTCATGCGGGACCCACAACCAAAATAATTCTCTCCCGACACAAAACTCTCGTGAAGTTTGAAAATTTTGTCAGCGGGACCCACGTAATAGTAATTTACTATTTGAATAATAATATTATATTATTATTATAATATTATTTACTATTCATGTGGGACCCACGAAAAAAATTATTTCCACAACCAGCCACGGGAAGAGTCACGGGAGGTTTGAAAATTTGTCACAGGGAAAATTACGTAGAACGACCCAGAGACGAAAATTACACTTAAGGACCCATTTTCCAACTATAAATAGACCTTCCATTTCATTTCATTCTTCACAACTTCTAAGAGCCATAGAGAGAGGTAGAGAGAGAGAGAGAGAGAGTAGAGATATTTGCTTGAGAGTTATAATAGCTGGTTGGTGATTCGGGTATTAGCAAGTAACAGGTAACTCTGAATATTCTTCCTTATACTTGTGAATTATGTATGATTATTAATTGGTTTGTTTACTATTTTGGCAAGAATATTTAGAAAATATTTATGGTTTTAAGATCTGGTGTGGGAACTTTGATTTGCAAATCTGCAGAGGTACTATTTATACGTACGTTACTATTCACGTATACCGTATTTACTATTCATTTTACTATTCACATATACCGTATTTACTATTCACATTTACTATTCACGTATACCGTATTTACTATTCACATTTACTATTCACGTATACCGTATTTACTATTCATTTTACTATTCACATATACCGTATTTACTATTCATTTTTACTATTCACGTATACCGTATTTACTATTCACATTTACTATTCACGTATACCGTATTTACTATTCATTTTACTATTCACATATACCGTATTTACTATTCATTTTTACTATTCACGTATACCGTATTTACTATTCATTTTACTATTCACGTATACTGTATTTACTATTCATAATACTATTCACGTATACATACCGTATTTACTATTCACGTATACATACCGTATGTACTCTTCATTTTTACTATTCATGTATATATACCGTGTTTTACTATTCACATATACACATAGTATTTTACTATTCACAGATACGCATAGTATTTACTATTCATAAATACGCATATTGATGTATAAAACTTTATGGTATAATAATGCATTATTTTGAGTGAACATATTCATCATGGCGGTTGTATTATGATGGGTGGAGTAAGGAGGGATTTGAATGATAAGAATGATTTATGCCACCACTCGGTGCACAGTGGATGGTACTTGTTTCAGGGCCCCATCTTCCATGTTTTCCTCTGGCCGGGATTTCATTGGAGATGTGGGACATGTGACACCTCCTTAGTTGTTATTTTAAAGGAGGGGAGCCATAGTCCAGATTTAAGCTCTATACCTTTGGCCGGGTATATCTTAAGTTTTGGTGAGCTTGGAACAATTCAGTCAAATGAATGAGTTTCTATTGGACTATGTGTTAGCCTATGGCTCCAGTCAGCGGTATATGGTTGGAAGGTGATATAAGGGAGGGTGCATACTGCATAATGCATTTCTGAACAGTTCAAGAATTTGATATAATGATGAATAATCTGTAAAGACATGAGATGAGAACTTTTGAGATATATATGTTTTATTACCTTCTATATTGATGACTATTAGTATAAATTATTTTGTATGAGAAATTATGGAATCTACATATATATATATTTGAAATCAGCCCATATCTTTTTGTCATATATTATTTGCTCGTGTACGGTAGAAATATTCAGTAGTTACTGAGACGTGGAATCTCATCCCACATTAACATTTTTCAGGTGAATATCCTAGAAGAGAGCAAGGGAAGGCACCTATGGAGTGAGCTATGGAGGCTCTTTTGTACTCCTATAGTTTATGTTATGTTATTTTATTTGCCATGAACCTAAGACTTCCGCTTTGTATTGAACTCTGAAATAATTTTCTGAAATTTATTTTGATTATGGATTAAACTTTATTTGAAACGGTAATGTAATCTAATGATTTGGATAATGATACACCCTATTGGAGGAATTACAAATATTTTGGCCAAGTTTTTGGGTATTAAAATTGTGGCGTTACAGAAGTTTACAAAAGTAGCAATTTTGCCCTTCTTTTAAATTTGACTATTAAATCAGTCAAAGACCACACATGTCATGCCTTGAAAATGTGGAACTTGGAGTCAGAGAAGGAGATCCTTGAGATGTTGAGCTCAAGGCAGTCAGAATTTGTGAAGCCGAACTGGTCACAGGGACTAGAGCCGGGAAATCGGACCGTGCCCGTTTAAGCCCTGGCCCTGCAGGGCTCGGGCTTGAAAAATAAGCCAGAAATTTGAAGTTGGACCTGCAAGGCCGACCCTAGAGGGCCTCGGGCTTAATCAGGCTGGCCCTGCAGGGCTTGCCCTTGAAAAATAAGCCAAAAATTTGAAGTTGGACCTGCAGGGTCGGCCCTGAAGGGCCTCGGGCTTAATTAAGCTGGCCCTGCAGGGCTCGACCTTTAAAAATAAGCCAGAAATTTGAAGTTGGACCTGCAGGGTCGGCCCTGGAGGGCCTCGGGCTTAATTAGGCTGGCCCTGCAATTTGTATAGGCTGATCATTTGACTGATTTAATAGTCAAATTTTTCAAGGCATGACATGTGTGGTCTCTGACTGATTTAATAGTCAAATTTAATATTGGAAGAAAGAAGGGCAAAACTGCTACTTTTGTAAACTTCCAGGGCAAAATTGCTCCTCAATGAAAACTTCCAGGGCAAAAATGATACTTAACTTTTATTGGTTGATGAGGTGGCATGCCACGTGTGATGAGGTGGCATGCCACGTGGACAGTTAGTCAAACTAACGGTCAAAATTAACGGATGGGCAAATTTGCTACCTTTTTCATACTTCTGGGGCAAATTTGCTACCTTTTTCATACTTCCGGGGCAAATTTGGTACCCAAAAAACTTCCGGGTGCTGGGCGCTCCATTTGGGAACTTCCGTGGCAAATTTGATATTTAACCCTTGATTTTATTTCTATTTTTCTTGCGGGGACCATCAAGTTTGGCTGATTGCATATCCTTTTATTGCCTTTTCTACTTCATTCCAAATCAGCTAATATTTCCTGCACAATAAAAATAGGATATGGGTAGATTTTATGTCGATTTATTCTTTGATCCCAAGTTTCATGCAATTATGGAAATGTTCATAAAAGATAATTAAATAGGTATATAATATCAATAATTCCAATTAAATCTCATAAAATATACACCTATTTAATCATAAAATATATACTAATCAATATCATCAAAATATCATTTTAAAATTTTTCCTAAATTTTAAAGTCTCAAATAATTATAATAATTATCTTAAACTTTTCCTCGTAATAAACTTAAGATTTTGACTCTAACTGGCTTAGCAGCCTTTTCTTAGTCTTTTTCCAAATCTTTTAGTTTCAAAATTTGGGACTTGGCTTCCATCCTCTTTCCTTCCTGTCCTTTTCCCATCCTCTTCTTCATTTCAACCGTTGGATCGGAATCTCAACCGTTCAGATTTAATCTTTTATAAAAATATTATTTTAAATATTTTATTAATAATTAAATTTTTTATTAATATTTTTATAAAAGAATAAATCTTAACCGTTGATATTTCATTCTAACGGTTGAGATAAAGAAGAGGACAAGAAGAGGATGGAAAAGAAAATGGATGGGAGCCAGCTCCTAAAATTTGGATGTAATAGTAAGAAAAAATGATGACGATGATGTAATTATAAAAATTTGAAATAAAAGACAAGAAACTACAAAGCAATATAATTAAAATGAAATACGAGACTAGAGGGGAATTATTGGTGGACATATAGATGTTCCCCTTTGCTTATTTTACGGCAATACATTTACATGGTACCAAATGATTTAAAGCTTGTTGATGATTGGATGACGTGCTTTACACATGGCCTCTAAAGGCATAACTTCTGGCATAGTGAGCCCTGCTCCTTCTGTCATATCAATTTCTTTCTCATTGACTCGTTTCCATTCAAAGCATTGAATCAACAATCCCAAAGTCATTCCCACTGTTCGTTGAGCTAAGCCTGATCCTGGACAAGCTCGTCTTCCCAACCCAAATGGAATTAGCTTGTTTCCTTCTCCTTCTTTTTCAAACCTCTCTGGCTTAAAACTTGTAGCATCACTCCATAATTGAGGATCTCTGTGTATGGCCCAAGCATTGACCAACACCATGGTGCCACGTGGAACATTATATCCTCCAATAGTGCAGTCATTTGAAGCCTCATGTGGAACCAACAATGGTGCAGCAGGATGCAACCGAAGTGTTTCAGACATAATGTTTTGCAGATATGGTAGTTTCGACATGTCAGGTTCATCTATTAGTCGTTCTTGCCCAATTTGTGAGTCTATCTCTTTCTTTGCTTTTTCCAACACATGAGGATTGTTTAACAAACAAGACATTGCCCATTCTAAAGTCACCGCTGATGTATGCGTTCCAGCAAGAAGCATAACCTACAAGTCATGAATACTCACACAATCAGGAATTTTCATTACATCACATAAACAAAAGGAACAAAATAGTTTTTCTTACCATAATGAGGCCCTTAATAATCTGATCCGTATAGTACTCAGGCTGTGATTCTTGGAGACTTAAGAGATGATCGATCATAGTATTTGCTCTCTGCTTTTTATTTCGATGCTCATCAATGAGTCCTTGCAAGAACCCATCTATTCTCTTTGCAAAGCTCTTGAGCTTGCTCTCTAAGTGATCATAGTTCAACCACCTCAATATGGGCATGAAGTCTGCAGGATTATTTGCCCCTCCTAATGGCACCAACTCCTTTATGATCTGTCTAAACTTTCTTGCCTCTTCCACGTCCCCAACTTCATGGTCATCTCCCCAATACCTCTTACCTGAAATCATTCTCATTATAGTGTTGAAGGTCATCTCTGAAAATCTTGATTTCATTTCCACTTTGGTGAACTCTTCATGTGAGACTTGGGCAAGCTTTTGCACCAGCCGCTTCATCTCGTCCCTTCGCATCTCCAAGAATTTGTTGAGACGGTGGTTTGATAGCACCTCGACCGCTGTGATACGGCGGAGGTTGCGCCAGTGGTCGCCGTAGGGAGCGAAGGCTAAGGTGGTGTAGTTGTAAGCGATATACTTACCAACAAGAAAGCGGGGCCTATTTGCCAGGACGATGTCGTTTTTGGTGAAGCATTCTTGGACTGCAGAAGGTGACGAGACAACGACCACGAGGCGAGAGCCAAACCAAAGGGAAATGATTTGGCCATAACGTTGAGAAAACCGGTGAAAGGCTTGATGGAGTGGTTTGCTGAGTTGGTGAAGGTTGCCGAGTATGGGAAGAGAAGGTGGACCAGGTGGTATGTTTTTGAACCTTCTACTTTGGAGGAAGAAATTGAGAGTGAAGAGGAAAACCAGAGATGGAAGGAAATAATAGAACAAGAAGGTGATCATGATTTGTTTGGTACCTTTTTCTTTTGTGGACTACTTTAGTTGAGTGCTAATTATGGATCTTGAGTCCTATGGTATGCGTGTTCGTGTTATATATGTACACAGAGCTGCTTGTGTTACGTTTGATCTTAAGTTATATGTTTCGTTTAATCACAGATCTGAAGGATAACTTTCCCTGGTTCCAATTACGTCATCTGATACGCAATACTCTTCACCTAACCAATTAAAAATTGAATTCTGATAGCTGAGCTTGAAGACATTTACAGCCTTACGTTATATATTCTTGTTTGCTATAGGGTTGTCGAAATTTGATCTTGCTTCTCGGGTCTCAAGTCTCTAAACGTCATTTTTCTGGCCGATTTGGTTAATGGTAAAATCTTACTCTCATTCATTTTTTTATTGGATTTAGTGAAGGGTGTAAAAAGATAAGCCATTAAAAAGCAGAGTCTGGCGGAGAGAGTACAAAAGATCAGGATCCAATTCCCAAGTTGCAATCAGAGGCGGATCTACGTTACCTTGCCCCCTTGAATTTGTCTCCTCTAAAAATATTTGGTTAAAGATGTATTTAGGGGAGAGGATTTTCTCCCTTTCAAATTTCTTACCCATCCCTCATTATCAGATCTGGGCCGTCGAAAACTGGATCCAACGGTCCAGATTTAAAAAAAAAAACAAATTTTTGTTTTTTGTCTTTTTCGAAAAAGACAAAAAACAAAAAATTGTTTTTTTTTTAAAATCTGGACCGTTGGATCCAGTTTTCAACGGCGCAGATCTGACAATGAGGGATGGGTAGAAAATTGCATGTGAGAGAAACCGGACCCTTGTATTTAGTGCTACCTTGAATTTGTCTCTTCCAATTTTTTTTTTAAAAAAATTAAAGATGTATTTGATAGCATTGGTAATAAGACAATTATGATAGAATTTTAAAAAACAAGGGTTAAAATGATGACATTATAATTATTTTTATTGTAATATACTTACTTGAACTTAAAATATATGTATGTACTTTAACTTATTGAGTGTTCACTCTTCATTGTAATTTATATAGCTGCATTTTTAACAGCACTTAACCTTACTTTTCTAAATGACAAATTTGTCAAATAACTGTGTTTATCCTATTATATAATTAGTATTTACTGGATTTTATGAATATTTTTGATATTATTTTTTTTTCTTGTTTATATTCTTTTGTTATTTAATGTATTTAAAACTTTCCTAAGAGAAATGATTTGGCCATAACGTTGAGAAATCCGGTGAAAGGTTTGATGGAGTGGTGTACTGAGTTGGTGAAGGTTGCCGAGTATGGGAATAGAAAGTGGACCAGGTGGGATGTTTTTGAACTTTCTATTTTGGAGGAAGATCTTGAGAGTGAAGAGGAAAAGCATAGATGGAAGGAAATAATAGAACAAGAAGGTGATCATGATTTGTGTTAGTATGAGTAATTAGTAGTCTTGTATTAGTGGGCCCATATAGGAAATATACAAGAGTGTATGTGTGGTCTATGCCTATATAAGGCAGTGATTGTACATTGGATTAGATGATTGAATAATAAAATCCATTATTTTAACATGGTATCATGAGCTTAGGTTATTGATTTTGAGTTAGGCCAGATAATTACTTTTTTTAAAAAAAAGGCAAGGGCCCAAGACAAGGCAGAAATTCAAGAATCTGGTGCAAGAATTCATCGGATCTCCAGATATCAGATTGGTGGCAATATCATCGCAATCTCCAGAACAATTTAGAGAACAGATTCGTGGCTTGTCTGCTCTCTCTTCGGCAAGAAACGACGGTGGTTCTGTATTTTCTTCACCAACGGAGGTTTTTCCTTGCGGTGGTTCTTCTCCGACACGTCCCAGCCATTTGCGGTGGTTCAAGGTTTGGTTCTTGCTCGTGGTGGCTTGCGACGGTGGTGGTTCACGGCCATTCGATTTCATCGTTGATTCTTCCACGGTGGTTCTTGGGTCTCTTCTTCGCCGTGGTTCTGTTCTTGCTCGCGGTGGCTCGCGGTTCTGAGTTCGCGGTGTCCGGCGGTTCTTCTCGCCAGTGGTTCTGTTCTTGCTTTCCTTCACCGACGGTGGTTCTGGATTTCTCGCGGCGATTCTCCTTCTCAGTGGTTCTTGATTTCTTGCGGTGGTTCCAGAATTCCGACAGTGGTTCGCAGTGCTTGAATTTCTTTTTCACTGGTGGTGAGCGTGGAGTGTTGCTCGCGGTGGTTGAAATTATTGGTGTTTCAAAAAGTGCTAGCCAAGATGAACTCAAGAAAGTCTATAAAAAGGCTGCAATCAAGAATCATCCAGATAAAGGTGGAGACCCTGAAAAGTTCAAGGAGTTAGCTCGAGCCTATGAAGTGCTCAGTGATCCTGAAAGGAGAGAAGTGTATGACCAGTATGGTGAAGATGCCCTCTTTTTGTTTCGATTCTTTTATCGCATCATTGTGTGTTGCAGGCGCAGCAAAATCCACCATGTCTCATCCTCAACATTCTCTGTCGTTTAAATTTCTTGTTTGACTCACTGAATTATTCGAGCTCAAGAATAAGAAGAGGATAATCATGACGATGACGGCGATGATGGGATTGAGCGTGCAGGGCTTGTTGGATCTCATGGTGGCTGGGGTTTCCCTGTTGATTGGTTTGGGAATTTTTGGTTTCATTGCTTCAATTCTATGCTTTGCTGCATTCTTCCTCAATTCCAAGGACGTCTCCTGAAAAATCATTGCACTATTGGAATTCGTGGCTTATGGAGATTCATTCATCAAAATGGAGCCATGTTGTTGGAAGAATCAGAGTCTTTGAAAAAGTTGAGGATGCAATGTTGCTCCCCTGTTCTGTTTTGTTCAATCTTTTAACAACACAGCTAAAGGTTCAAGAAGAAAGAAAACAATCTTGAATAGAAGAAAGAAGGAATGAAGCTACGGAAGAAAAAAGTAGTAGGATGTTGCAAATAAAGAAAGTCAAGAAAGGCAACTAAAAGAAGACAAAAGAAGTCTACAAGAAAGATGCAAGGAAGTCAACAAGCTATGCATAAAGGAAGCTCCACGAATCATGTAGAAGCAACAGTAAGCTACAAAGAAGAAGCACACAAGAGTCGGCACAACAAATAATAAAATAATGTATGTGTGTCGGTTGCCTACATCTATATATATGAAGCAACGCAACGAGAAGTAGATCATCCTGAAAAGAAAAGGATCAGAGAAAGAGAAATGAGTATCCGAAGAAAAGATCATCAGATCAGAAAGATGATCTGATTAGAGCAAGAGAATTATCCAGAAAAGGATCAAAGACATCCCAGAAGAGGATCAAGATCCTGATGAAGAAAGGATCAGAGGTGACGGATCAAAAAGAGTAATTGATCAAGAAGAGAAAGATCTAAAGAGATTAGAGGTGTCTCTACAATAAGAGAAGAAAGAAAAAGGCTTGGGGACAAGTCAATAAAGTAGGAATGGTGCTAAGGTATGCACCTTCACAATCTATTTTGTCTTGATGATGTTATTCCATCGAGGTCTTATATTTCATCTCGGTGATGTTATTCTATCGAAGGTTTCTCGGTGATGTTATTCCATCGAAGGTTTCTTGGCGATGTTATTCCATTGAGGGTTTCAGAGTTCCTATGATTATGGTGTCAGTCTATTCTCGGTTGTCTCTTTGACGTTATTCCATCGAGGTCCTATCAGAGCGAGAACACAGCGGATGCACGACTAAGGTTACGCGATTGTTCTTGGTGACTCTGAGGTTCGAGTTTCCACGGTATATTGTACAATTTCAATGATGATAGGAAGAATTTGACTGTTTACGTTGGGGACTCGGTAGGTGATTTGTTATTTCATTTGCTTGGTTAAGAAGAAGCAGAAGGAGTACATTGGTTTTCAGAAGAAGTGAATGGGAGAAGATTGTTTTGAAGAAATCGTTGTATCATTGTATTCTCTTTTTAGTTTTGAAGATATCATTGTTAATTACCCCTTATTTTTGTGTTGTTCAAGTTGAACACATTTAAGATAAATAGTGTTCAACTTGAAGGGGTGTGTTAGTATGAGTAATTAGTAGTCTTGTATTAGTGGGCCCATATAGGAAATATACAAGAGTGTATGTGTGGTCTATGCCTATATAAGGCCGTGATTGTACATTGGATTAGATAATTGAATAATAAAATCCATTATTTTAACAATTTGTTTGGTACCTTTCGTTTGTGGACCACTTTAGTTGAGTGATAATTATGGATCTCAAGTATGTGTGTTCGTGTTATATATGTCTGAAGGATAACTTTCCCTAGTTCCCATCTAATACGCAATACTTTTCACCTAACTATTCAAAAATTGAATGCTGGTAGTTGAGCTTGAAGAAATTTACAGCCTTACGTTATGTATTCTTGTTTGCCATAGAGTTGGAGAATCGAAATTTGATCTTGCTTCTCGGGTCTCTTCTGTCTCTAAACGTCATTTTTCTGGCCGATTTGGTTAATGGTATAATTTTACCCCTCATCGATTCTTTTATTGGATTTAGTGAAGGGTATAATTTTTTTTTCTAAAGCTTAAATGAGCTTCCCAGAATAAAAGATGGTTCATAAAAAGATAAGCTATTAAAAAAACAGAGTAAAGAATCATTATCCACTCTTAGAGAGAGTTTCTTATTTGTAAATCATTTATTATAAAGAATCACAAGTCAGAGGACTTGGTGATTGGGTTCATTGATTGCAACTAGTAAAGGCGAGTAAGTTCTATTGAGAGAATTACTCTTGAGTACAGAGTGTAATCAATTGAGATAGTAAAAATCTCAAAGAGTCTGAGGACTGGACGTAGATCAAGAAGTTGGACTAAATCAGTATAAATCTTTGTGTCTTGCTCTTCTTCTCTACTCTCTGTTCACCTCTGTTTTTATTGTTCAAAACATAGTATTTGGAAAAAGTTTTTAAAATCCTCAATTCACCCCCTCTTTGTGATTTAGCTCCACCTTCAGTGTAAACCCGTGGGAGCCGCTGGCATGATCTTTTTGAGAGATAGGATTTTCCCCACTATGTTTTCGGTGATGACGCTATGTTTTCTATCGTTGGGCGTGATCCATTCGAGAGATGGGGGATCTGATCTGTATTACGTCATGCGTGGGGTTGTGTTTTGTTGTGTTGAGTAATGACGGAATGAGGAGTGTTGGGTTTGTTTGGACCGCATGGATTTTCGTGGCCCAGAGCAAATTTTTAATGGTTTACATTATTGATGATGCTGAATCGAACCCATGACCTTTGAAGGGAAAGGCAGATCTGCGCTAACCAACAAGGCACGAATTCGAGAAGCATTTTTAATGGTTTAGATGAAGTCAGTTGGTGAAATCCAATGCATATGGGTCATATGCGTTTGGGCTATTTTGCTTTGCTGAAGGGATTTGGATACATATATAAGTGTTTTTAGGATTTACTTATAATAGGATGTGGGCCCATGGTAATGAGTTAAATATATGTATGCTCTTAGTTTTTGCTATCATTCTCTGCCTGGGTCGTGCAGGAGTTAATGAGTTGGAGAGCTAAATATAATGGGTATTGTATTGGGCTTAGGAATATATATATATATATATGGGGTTTACTTTTCTCATGTTGCATGAGAGAAAGAAGATTCCTACACACACATCAAATGGTAGGACCCACATATATATATATATATATATATATATATATAATGCTATTATATATATATGAGGGTCCCATCATTTTATGTGTGTGTGGCATTTGAAAACATTTTTCCTACAAAATGAGAAATGTTTTTCCCTACATATATATATATATATATATATATATATATATATATATATATTATATGGGAAAATGATTTGTCTAGTGACTGGACCTAAGAATTTTTCCTGTGAACTCAAACTACATCGTTTCATTTAGTGAGCGGCTGAGGGTGTGCCAAAGATTTTTTTTTTTTTTTTAAAATCAGTCTTGGTTTCTTGGCAATCACAGTCGGCTATTTGACGGCGAATATCCAATTCAGATAGTCTTCCACCCAAGTCATTTCTTGGTTCACAAAATTGTCTAGTCCTCCCAACCTTCGATCCCTCCTTCTCTTTTTCTAAATTAGTTTAGATTTTCATAATCTTCTAATAGATCCTAAAATCTCTCTAATTACCGAGATCCAATAATATCAAATATGCCCCATTGTGTCAGGCTTCTGACGCTGAATTACTATAACTTTAGATATTTAATCCTATCTGTCGCCATTGTCATCAAGTTATTAGAGTCAACAATTTTAAACCCTAGATTCGTCTCTGTGATTAGCCTTCCAAATTAGGGTTATCATCTCTAGGTTTTGACATCTTAAAAAAGCTATGGATGACACCTGTGCTGTTTGCAATTGCGCGAGACTGATTTTTTATTTTTTTAGGGGAAAAAAATCTTTGGCACACCCTCACTAAATGAAACGATGTAGTTTGGGTTCACAGGAAAAAAACGATGTAGTTTGGGTTCAAGGGAAAAACTCTTAAGTCTAGTCACTGGACAAATCATTTTCCCTATGTGTGTGTGTGTATATATATATATATATAAGTTCTATTAAAATTTTATCCTTGGCAATATTTCCATAATTTTATTTCTAAATATTACAAGGAAAAATTTATTTCTTAATTTCCCCAATAATTATTTCAAATCATTTGGCCAAATAATATTGATTCTAATAATGAACTTTATTAGTTATTCAGGTCAAATCTTCTCCATTAATTTCCAATAACTTATTTCTACACTTTTTAGGTTTAATTCATTCCTTATTGAATTGCTCTTTTCCTAAAATTGATAAAGGAAAAATAAGTCTAAATTCTCAATAATCATTCTCATAATTATTTCAAATCAAAATTTCATAATTAATTTCATATATTATTTAAACTTCCAAATCCCAAAATTTGGGATGTTAAAGGTGCTGTCCGCCGCCATCCGTTTTGGTGAAACGTTGACGTTTTGGCTCAAAATGGTTGAACAAGTGGCCTTAAAAAAAAAAAAAAAGTACCTGGTATTAAAAATATATTTTAGGATACTGAAAGATATTTAAAAAAATACTTGATGATCCTAAAAAATTACTTTAGGAACCTGAAAAAATATCTTGAAGTATATTTTTAGTATCAGTCACTACCCAGGTCGTACCAATCAGTACCTTAAAAAAATCATGAAATATCTTTTTTAGTATCAAATATCCTTTTATGCTCTATTATGCTCTGTTCTGCGTTTTTTCTTCCGTTTCAGGCGTATATGATCCTCAAAATCTCAACAAAAGTCAAAAAATGAAATAGGAGAAGGATTATGAGGTTTACCTTGGTTAGTTTTTGGGTTTAGACACACGTTCGAACTCCCTTGCTTTCACCGACTCTCTCTCTTCTCCTTCAATTATCTTGTTCTTGGTAGTTTTCTCTCTCTTTTCGTTTCTTGCTTCATTTCTCGCCCTTTCTCAACGTTCTGTGATCTCAGGTTCAAGTTCGAAGCTTTCACATTCTCAGTCTCGCCTCTGCCTATGTTTTATGTGTGGTTGAAGAAATGAGAAGTGAAGAAGAAAACTCACTGAAATGATAGTTTGAGGAAGAAGGAAATGTTCTCCAACTCCTCAGACTCTCTCTCTCTCTCGTCTCTTAGCTGCGCCTCACACTCTCAGTGTTTTTCTCAACTCCCTCTGTGCGTTTTTGAGCTCTGGCAGAATAAATATAATGAGAGAGTATATACGTCGTCTGACCGTGGAGCACAGCTGGAGTGTTGAGAAAGTGAGAAATATAACGCGCATGCCGTGATTACAGCTTCTGTGTTTATGCTTTCTGTGAGACAGACCGAAAGTATATTTATATATGAGTGTTGGGGTCCCACACCATTTTAATCCCATTTGTCCTTACTCTCAGCAAGACTTTTATTTGAAACTTGATATTTTACTTATTAAGTTACAAATATTAAATAAGTGATAAAAATAAATTCTTAGTTTTATATAAGTATATTTTTTTTTAATACACATAGTAGGGGAAGAGGGAGTTAGGGTTCTTATACACATAGTAGAGAAAGCGGGAGTTAGGGTTCAAACCTTGGAGGAGGGGAGCCAAACTCCCACACCACTGCGCTACTCAAGCGGTGGCTTAGGGCCCATTTGGATGGGCTTTTAAAAAAAATGCTTTTTTTTTTAAGCTTCAAATTGGATCTTTTAAAAAAATCAGCACTTTAGCCTTTTTTTTTTGTTTTTTTTTACTTTCGCTTTTTCAAAAAAATATCATCTAAACACATAAATTAATTTAAAAAATAATTTTTTTTTTCATTAAAAAGTTCTTTTTTTCCCCAAAAAATCCATCCAAATGGGCCCATAATTTCATATAAGTATTGTTCTTTCTCAATTTATCTCTTGTAGACCTTAAAATATTGACTTCAAAATTTCTAATTGAATATTTATACTCCAACTATTTTTCTTTTAATGATTGGGAAAATAGACCTTAAATTTCAAATAATAGCTTTAACGCTTTTTTGGCCAAGTTTTCATAATTAATCCCCTTATAATATTTCTATATCCTCAAAATATCATTTAAAATTTTTCCCAAATTTTAAAGTTCAAAATAATTATAATAATTATCTTAAACTTTTATTCATAATAAGCTTAAGATTTTGACTCTAACTAGCTTAGTAGCCTTTTCTCAGTCTTATTCCAAATCTTTTAGTTCCAAAATTTAGATGTTACAGTAATAGTAAGAAAAAATGATGACGATGATGTAATATAATTATAAAAATTTGAAATAAAAGACAAGAAACTACAAAGCAATATAATTTAAATGAAATACGAGACTAGAGGGGAATTATTGGACATATAGATTTTCCCCTTTCCTTATTTTACGGCAATACGTTTACGAGTCAATGGGAGAGTGCTTGTTGATGATTGGATGACGTGCTTTACACATGGCCTCTAAAGGCATAACTTTTGGCATAGTGAGCCCTGCTCCTTCTGTCATATCAATTTCTTCCTCATTGACTCGTTTCCATTCAAAGCATTGAATCAACAATCCCAAAGTCATTCCCACTGTTCGTTGAGCTAAGCCTGATCCTGGACAAGCTCGTCTTCCCAACCCAAACGGAATTAGCTTGTTTGCTTCTCCTTCTTTTTCAAACCTCTCTGGCTTAAAACTTGTAGCATCACTCCATAATTGAGGATCTCTGTGGATGGCCCAAGCATTGACCAACACCATGGTGCCACGTGGAACATTATATCCTCCAATAGTGCAGTCATTTGAAGCCTCATGTGGAACCCACAATGGTGCAGCAGGATGCAACCGAAGTGTTTCAGACATAATGTTTTGCAGATATGGTAGTTTCGACATGTCAGGTTCATCTATTAGTCGTTCTTGCCCAATTTGTGAGTCTATCTCTTTCTTTGCTTTTTCCAACACATGAGGATTGTTTAACAAACAAGACATTGCCCATTCTAAAGTCACGGCTGATGTATCCGTTCCAGCAAGAAGCATAACCTACAAGTCATGAATACTCACACAATCAAGAATTTTCATTACATCACATAAACAAAAGGTACAAAATAGTTTTTCTTACCAAAATGAGGCCCTTAATAATCTGATCCGTATAGTACTCAGGCTGTGATTCTTGGAGACTTAAGAGATGATCGATCATAGTATTTGCTCTCTGCTTTTCATTTCGATGCTCATCAATGAGTCCTTGCAAGAACCCATCCATTCTCTTTGCAAAGCTCTTGAGCTTGCTCTCTAAGTGATCATAGTTCAACCACCTCAATATGGGCATGAAGTCTGCAGGATTATTTGCCCCTCCTAATGGCACCAACTCCTTTATGATCTGTCTAAACTTTCTTGCCTCTTCCACGTCCCCAACTTCATGGTCATCCCCCCAATACCTCTTACCTGAAATCATTCTCATTATAGTGTTGAAGGTCATCTCTGAAAATCTTGATTTCATTTCCACTTTGGTGAACTCTTCATGTGAGACTTGGGCAAGCTTTTGCACCAGCCGCTTCATCTCGTCCCTTCGCATCTCCAAGAATTTGTTGAGACGGTGGTTTGATAGCACCTCGACCGCGGTGATACGGCGGAGGTTGCGCCAGTGGTCGCCGTAGGGAGCGAAGGCTAAGGTGGTGTAGTTGTAAGCGATATACTTACCAACAAGAAAGCGGGGCCTATTTGCCAGGACGATGTCGTTTTTGGTGAAGCATTCTTGGACTGCAGAAGGTGACGAGACAACGACCACGAGGCGAGAGCCAAACCAAAGGGAAATGATTTGGCCATAACGTTGAGAAAACCGGTGAAAGGCTTGATGGAGTGGTTTGCTGAGTTGGTGAAGGTTGCCGAGTATGGGAAGAGAAGGTGGACCAGGTGGTATGTTTTTGAACCTTCTACTTTGGAGGAAGAAATTGAGAGTGGAGAGGAAAACCAGAGATGGAAGGAAATAATAGAACAAGAAGGTGATCATGATTTGTTTGGTACCTTTCGTTTGTGGACTACTTTAGTTGAGTGATAATTATGGATCTGAAGTATGTGTGTTCGTGTTATATATGTAGCTGCTTGTGTTATGTTTGATCTTATGTTTCGCTTAATCACAGATCTGAAGCTGCTAGTTCCAATTATGTCATCTAATACGCAATACTTTTCGCCTAACCATTCAAAAATTGAATTCTGGTGGTTGAGCTTGAAGAAATTTACATCCTTACGTTATATATTCTTGTTTGCCATAGAGTTGGAGAATCGAAATTTGATCTTGCTTCTCGGGTCTCTTCTGTCTCTAAACGTCATTTTTCTGGCCCATTTGGTTAATGGTATAACTTTTATTGGATTTAGTGAAGGGTATAAATTTTTTTCTTTTTTTCCCCAAAGCTTAAATGAGCTTCCCAGAATAACAGATGGTTCATAAAAAGATAAGCTATTAAAAAAAAAAAAAACAGAGTCTGGGGGAGAGAGTATAAAAGATCAGGATCCAATTCCCAAGTTGCAATTACGTCAGTTGATACGTAATAACTGCCCTGAGATTCTTATATGTGGTCAACACCTGTCACTTGGCCGATTGAAAAATAGTAGGAAAATTTCACTCAACCCATTCTATAGCCACGTCATTTCCAGAATCCCCATAACATTATAATACTTAATTACGTTATTGCACTCCCTTAAATGAAATTAAATTGGGAAAATTACACACAGGTCCCAAGGAATAGAAACATTTACATTTAGGTCTCTTGAACTCATGAAACTAGGGACTTCTGTATAATTATTTGTGGAAGCAAAATTATTTTTTTGCCCAAAGGAGAAAACGCCTCTGGATCTCAAAATTGAAAAAATCCAGGTTTGTAAAAAAAAATTCTATATTTATAACAGCAAATTCCTATTTTAACAACAAGTTTTAAAAGCCTGGATTTTTTCAATTCTGAGGTCCAGAGGCCATTTGCAACAAGAAATTCTATATTTACAACAGTAAATTTCTATTTTAACAATAACTTTTGAAAACCTGGATTTTTTCAATTCTGAGGTTCAGAGGCTATTTGCAACAAGAAATTCTATATTTACAACAGCAAATTCCTATTTTAACAACAACTTTTGAAAGACTGGATTTTTTCAATTCAGAGGTTCAGAAGCCATTTGCAACAAGAAATTCTATATTTACAACAGAAAATTCCTATTTTAACAACAACTTTTGAAAACCTGAATTTTTTCAATTTTGAGGTCCAGAGGCCATTTGCAACAAGAGATTCTATATTTACAATAGCAAATTCTTATTTTAACAACAATTTTTGAAAACATGAATTTTTTCAATTCTAAGGTCTAGAGGCCATTTGCAACAAGAAATTCTATATTTACAACAGCAAATTCCTATTTTAACAACAACTTTTGAAAACCTGGATTTTTTCAATTCAGAGGTCAAGAGTCCATTTGCAACAAGAAATTTTATATTTACAACAGCAAATTCCTATTTTAACAACAACTTTTAAAAACATGGATTTTTTAATTCTAAGGTCTAGAGGCTATTTCTCCTTTGGGCAAAAAAGTAATTTTGCTTCTACAAATAATTACACAGAAGTCCCTAGGGACTTTTGTGTAATTTCATAAATTTAAAGAACCTAAATGTAAATATCTCTATTCCTTGGGACCTGTGTGTAATTTTCCCAATTAAATTTTGATTGAAAAGGCATTAGCCCTTTTTTTTTTTTTTTTTTAGAGTCAATAGTTATTAGAGCTCTAGGCTCCTGGCCATTGAAGAATACAATACTTTTGGCATAGTGGTGAGGGAGGGAAAAAATCAAACCATAGTGATTTAAGATAAGTAGAGAAAATAGATCGTTTGGGGGTAACGGTGGTTTTAGATAGATTTATTTTAAAAAAGTGACTTCTGATGGTATAAATTTTTTTTCCAAAGCTTAAATGAGCTTCCCAGAATAAAAGATGGTTCATACAAAGATAAGCTATTTAAAAAAAAAAAAAAAAAAGAGTCTGGCGGAGAGAGTATAAAAAATCAAGATCCACGTTCAACTGGTAAGGGGTTGTCTTAATTTAACCACAGGTCTTGAGTTCGAGACGTGGGAATGTAGCGTGTGTGGGTAATAAAGGCTTCCTCCCGAAAGGGGCCAACCCGGTCTCAGTTCGGATTAGTCTGGGGCCATTGATATGTCTGAAAGATGACCTGCCCTAAGACACCAAATGCTCTAAGTAGAAAAAAAAATTAAAAAAAGATCAGGATCCAACTCCCAAGTTGCAATCAGAGGCGGATCTAAGTTATGTTGCCCCCTTGAATTTGTCTCCTCTAAAAATATTTTGTTAAAGATGTTTGTAGTGCTACCTTGAATTTGTTTCTTCCTTTTTTTTTTAATTAAAGATATATTTGATAGCATTGATAATAAGACAATTATGATAAAATTTCAAAAAATAAGTTTTAAAAGGATGACATTGTAATTATAATTATTGTAATATACTTTTGTACTTGAACTTAAAATATATGTATGTACTTGAACTTATTGAGTGTCCACTCTTCATTGTAATTTATATAGCTGCATTTTTAACGGCACTTAACCTTACTTTTCTAAATGACAAATTTGTAAAATAACTGTCTTTCTTATTACATAATTAGTATTTACTAGATTTCATGAATACTTTTTTGATATTATTTTCTTTTCTTGTTTATATTCTTTTGTTATTTAATGCATTTAAAGATTTCCTTAAAAAAAAAAAATCAAGGGCAACGAATTTCCCCTAATTATGCAGACACAAACAAAAAATCCTAACTCTACAATTAATACCCCTTATTATGCAATTACACTCTCGTCTTATTTATAGGTTCCTTTTGACCAAAAAATTTGGTCCTATTTATAAGTCTACTTTGACCAAATAAATGAGATTGTGATAATTTTGCTCATATAAATTGTACCAATGAAAATAGAGAGAGAAGAAAAAGTTGAAAATACCCAATTATAAATAAGGGTAAACTTGAAAACTTACCTCATAATTACTGAGCTGACTACCTCTCCGTAATATGTGTGATTTGGTCAAAATAAAACTTATAAATAGAACCACAGTGATTTGATACGCAATAACTGTCCTGAGATGTTTATATGCGGTCAACACCTGTCACTTGACCGACTGAAAAATAGAAAAATTTCACTCAACCCATTCTATGGCCACGTTATTTCCTGAATCCCCATAACATATTATTTCCAGCATCCCCATAACATTCTAATAATTCATCATATTAATGCACTCCCTTAAATGAAATTAAATTTTGAGTGAAAAGGCATTAGCCCTTTTATTTGTTTTTTTGAGAGTCAACGGTTGTTAGAGCTCTGGGCCACTGAAGAATATATTTAATAGTTTGTTTGATACCATTTTTATCCTATTTATATATTCATTTTAACTAAATTACACGTATCAAAAAGAGGTAGTTAGCTTAACGATTATAGGGTAAATTTTTAATTTTGTCTTCATTTATGAATTTGTATCTTTCAACCCTTTCTTTTCCTTGTCTTTACATTGGTATAATTAATATGGACAAAGTTGTAAAAATCTCATTTATTACTTAGAATATGACTTATAAATAGGATTAAATTTTTTGATCAAAAGAGATTTATAAATAGAACCTGAGTGGTCTAGCAGTGAGGGAAGAAAAAACCCAATGTTTAAGTCAAGAAATTGTTTGGCATAGCAGAGCCGTTTGGGATACTGGAGGTCTCAATAAAAAGTGGTTTTTTTGATAGAAGTCAACTTCTAGCGTGACTTTTTTTAGTTTTTTGAGAAAAATGTTAGAAATGGGTGATTTAATAAGCAATATACTATTAATATATATATATATATATATATATATATATATATATATATATATATTTGTATGCATTCTAATTTATTTATTAGAATATATTTAATTAAGTACTTTAGAGTTTTTAAATTTTTTAAATAATAATTTTTTTTTATCAAATTTAAATCTAAATTCTTATTTTCAATTATCACAATATATACAACTAGTGTGTGTGTTATAAAATAACATTCATGTCATTTTCAGTCATTTTTCATTTCAATTGACTTTTCAAATAATGATCAAGATAAGAGTCCATTTGAAAAAAAGCCACTTCTCCCATTGTTCTTTCAAATACAAACATATTCACAATTTGAGTTTTATCTTATCTTATTTTTGCAAATGTTAGATTGCAAATAAGCTATTTCTGTCACTATTATTCCAAAAAAAGCAAAAAATAAGGGGATTTCTAATGAAAATTAGGCAATTAATACGAAACATATGGAAATTAATAGCCTTCGTAAATGTAAGTGTTGAAGCCTACAAGAATAAGTAGAATAAAGAGATTTACCACAAAAATTTTGCGATTAACAATAAATATAAGAAAATTAGCAAGTACCATAAATAGATTGATATGCGAACTTTGGACCAAGAATGAGTTAAATGGATCAATAAAGGCAAGCGAAAGGTGTCTCCACTAACTTCTTTTTATACTTAATGTTATAAATATTAGATGATGTTTTAATAGGTATGATTTAATCTTATGCAAGAAAAATTATTAAATCTACAATTAATTCTCATCTATTAAAACATGATCAAATTATTGTGATATTAAGTGGAGAGGAAAGCCAGTGGAGACATCCTCCTCCTACAACTACCCACTCCTTATGGAGTCAACATATGGTGCTTAAAGCTTATGTGCTTATTGCATGCTTATACCTCACTTTGAGGTATAAGCATGTAATTTTTTATTTTTTATTTTTTTTATATTATATTTTTTTTATATTTAAATTATATGCTACTTTCTGGAATTTTTTTTTGCACCCAGTATCTCAAATTAATTAGTTTCCAGTATTGTATTCAAAAATATTTGTCTGTAACACCAACAGAGACGGAACTAGGAATTGAAATTAGGAGGGGCGAAATTTATAGAATAGAACCTAAGTGTTAATGAAATTATATTTCAGCCCTATAATAATTTCAATATTTTTATTTTAGTCCCTTTAACAAACTTCTAATGAGGACTAAAGTGAAAAAACGTAAAGTTTTATGAGGTGGAAATATAATTTTCTAAAAAATTGGGTCATCTTCTATAATTTTAGGAGGGGCTGGGGCCACCCCTAGCCCCTCCCTAGGTCCGTCCCTGAATACCAATATCATGAAAACTAATTAATTTGAGTACTGGGTACAAAAAATATTCCAGAAAGCAACACATAGTCTAAATATAAATAAATACAATATATAAAAAAATTAAAAAAAATTACATGCTTATACCTCAAATTGAGGTATAAGTATGTAATAAGCACATAAGCTATAAGCACTACATGTGGACTCCTCCTGGTGCTACTCGCCTTTCCTAAAATATCCCATAATTAATTTCTCCAAACAACCAAAACAAACAAACAAATATAAAACAAATTGATCCTTCATCTTGACGAAACATTTCTTAGAAGGATATATATATATATATATATGTTAAATTAAAGTTCTTTTTGGCAAAACGAAAAGTTCTTTCCTCCCCTATATATATGAAGGGAAAAACAAAACACTTCTCATGTTGTAGAAGAAGTGTTTCCTCATGTCACATACACATAAAATGGTGGGATCCACATATATATATATATAATTAGCATTATATATATAAGTGGGTCTCACCATTTTCATGTGTGTGTAGGAATCTTCTTTTTCTCATGCAACATGGAAGTTTAAACCCCATATATGAAAAATATTCCATAGGACCCAAGTAACTAAAAGCTTGTAAAAAAAAAAAAACTTAAGAGAAAGTCACATGTCAAAAAAGACCCTAGGGCCTTTTCTGGTATTATATTATAAATGTTAACAACTATATTAGTACAATATTTGCAACTAAATCAGTATACGTTAACAAAAATATCCTAACACTAGATCAGTACACGTTAACAACTATATTAATACACTTTAACATCTATATCAGTACAACGTTTTTCTGAAATAATACCAGAAAAGACTTGACATCTGACTTTTTTGATAATTTTTTGGTTTTTTGGGCTCCAATGGGAGTTTTTGAAGGTGTAGCTAAATCACCAAGAGGGGGGTGAATTGGGGATTTTAGTTTTAATTTTAATTTTAATTATTTTTTTTGGCAAATGCTCTATTTTTGACAGCCAAAATAGAGGTGAATAGAGAGTAGAGAAGAAGAACAAGACACAAGGATTTATACTGGTTCGGTCCAACCTCTTGATGTAACATCCCAATTTTCAAAAGCGAAATAATTTTTTTTTCTTTTCCATTAGAGTAGAGCAACAGAATAATTTCAAAAAGGCGAGTATCTGATAAAACATTCACTGTTGTGGTATCTGGCTGCTTACACAGCAGTACAATTGTTTGAATATAGTTCGAAGGTATAAAGTCGAATAAAATTCTCTCTGTCTGCGTCCTCACGCTGGCTCCTTACACTTGTCCTTGGCCCTCGGTCTTCCAGACCCTGAAGCTATAGTAGGAGCTGAGGTTCAATGGCCATTGAACCTCAGGTAATGGTTAACCTCATGCTTATATATGACAGTATATATGACAGATATTCATGACAATAATCCATACATAAGCACACAGCAGATGTATCCCAATAGTACATAAGCACACAGCAGATGCACTCCAACAGCACACAGCAGATATATCTCATATTCAACATAATAACATAACACAGCCACTGCAATATGCATGTTATTACTGTCTGCACTATTCACTAGTGCCACGGTGTACATCCGTGTCCTCAGCGCTAGGAAAACATAATGGCGTTATCAAGACTATAACCCGTATTAAGCTGTATGTGTGTGATCAATTTTCAAAAATAGAGTCTCAGACTATCTATCACATATAAGCATACCATAAGCATCAGAGTTAATGTTACAGTACGCGTCCGTACCTGAATTGGTAGTTTCGGTATGACGTCGATCAGAAAACGATTGCAGACTTCCTATAAGAGTAATATCACGTTTATTAACTCACAACACTATACTAAAAGGTATCTTATCCACAATTGGCTATTCTACCCCTGGTGTATTTATTTTTCCAATATTTCCTTTGAATTTTCGGATAAAAACGCTGATTATTAGCATTTAGGGCTGATTTTCGCCTAACTTTGAAAAATCATAACTAATTCTAGAAAAATCGAAACGAAGATCCGTAAAATGTTCCGGACTCCTTAGGATGTCTAATTTTCAGAAAAATATCAGAATTTTCCCAGAATTCAAAAATAATTCCCAGATTTCACGTGTTCATCCTCTGCGCAGAATTTCCTGCATTTTCGCAACATAAACTTTGAGAATTTCTTTCTCACTGTACAGAGCTAATTTCAACATGTTCTTTACATATTTGGAAAGCCCTATATGTCTACTTTGACCATGAATTTTCCCAGAATTTTTCAATAACATTTTCAACATGAAATATGAGCTTTTCTGTTACTGGTTCAGAAATCGCCTAACCGACGAATTTCGCCAGAACTTCGTTATTTTGGTGTTCTTCCACCAAGAACTTTGCTAAACCAATTTCTTCATCGATTTTTCGAAATAAAACCATTTTTAAACTCAGAAGAACATAAAAACAACTACATCTAGAAGATCTAAAGATCAAACTACTAAATAACTAAGAATTTAAGACTCAAAACTCAAGAACTTGCTTACCTAATGCTTGAACTCCTTCAAGCTTCTTCCAACCCTCTTTCACTCCTCTCAATATTCAGATGTTGCTTTGCTCTTGGTGTGAGAAATTGTGAATGACCTTGCCCCTATTTATAGGATTTTCAAGTCTTGGGGTTCAAGTAATAAATAGTGATTCTTCTCCTACAAGCTTTGACCACATTTAACATATGTGGTAGAATTTTTCCTTGGCCTCCAATTCACTCCAAAACCGTGGCCCTCCTCAGCTCTTTTTTCTTTTTTCTTATTTTATTTTATTTTATTGTTTTGGGCTTTATTGATTTGCTTGGGCAAAAGTTTGGGCTACAAAAATTGATCCATGATGAATATTTGTGACAAAAAGCCCCTAATTAAATCCCTCTTGTTTACTATTTGGTTTAGCTTAATTACGTTTAGTTTGTATTTGATTAATTGGTTCCCATTCAATTATAATTCTTCCCAACACCATTTGTTACAATTATTAATCCCTTGTTAAGTTTTAATATTGAATTTAGCCAAAATATTCCAAATTGTTTGTTAACATTTGCCACTAGATTAATTATGAATGTTAATTCAATTAAGATTAATTTTTTGGTGTCCACTAATTATTTTTAGTATTCTCTAATTATTTCAAGCCTCTTCATACTACTTTACGGCTTATTTTTGATAATATACGAATTATGTGTCATTGCATTTTTAAGTGTAGATTTAATTGTTCTTTAATTGTTGGAAATTTTCCTCTAATTGGTTTAGGGATTTTCATGCTATTTTATGATATTTTATAACCCCTAATTTAATCATAGATAGTTTTATCTAATTGATTTTGAGTATTCACAAGTCATACAGGTATTTTAAGATCAATTATGAATAATTATGCAATTAATTCCATTAATATAAATTTAATTTAATTGTCTTTCAATTCATTTTTCTGTTCTCTAATTATTTTGATCACGTTTATAACCTTCTATAACTCATAAATGATTTTATAAGATCTAAAGGTTAAGATATGAATTTTAGGACATATTATGATCTCCTAAATTTTAATAAATAAACCATGAAATACTGAGATCACATATTCACCAATTACTGATAATTTTCCTTTTAATTAATTCAAGTGGTTTCATAACACTCCTTGATTATTTTGGTTACATAAGAACCATGTTTTAATATGATAATTTTATCATATTTATGTTCCTTAATCATACTCTTAAAATTAGCCCTTCGTCTTTGATTAATCTCTCTTAATTAATTTTAGTATCTCCATAGTTTTTATTGCTCTTATGATTATATAAGACTAGGCTTCAATATGGTAATTTTGTGGTATTTTATGATCTCAAAATAAAATTAGAGAATTTGGTTTTTAATTACCTTAATTCTTAGAAAAAATTCCCTAAGTTAACATAAATATGTTACTCAATTTTGAGACCACATATTTACCTATTTTTAATAGGCATTATTTGCCAAAATGTAATATCTATAATGATTATGAATTTTAGGGTATTACACTTGACCTACGTTCAGTCCTCAGGCTCTCTAGGATTTTCACTATCTCAATTGATTACACACTCTGTACTCAAGAGTAATTCTCTCACTAGAACTTACTCCCCTTACAAGTTGCAATCAATGAACCCAATCACCAAGTCCTCTAACTTGTGATTCTTTACAATAAATGATTTACAAATAAGAAACTCTTTCTAAGAGTGGATAATGATAAACACTGAAGCTTTGTGTATCAAAAGATACTTTACAAGTGAAAACTGAAAGAATAAGTGTAAGACTTGAATACAATTCGTTTTCAGCAGATGTGTTCATTAAGAAGAATTAAATGTAGCTCTATTTATATCAAGAGAGCATTAAGTGACCGTTATAATTTTCAATATAACCGTTGCCTTCATTAGATAAGGATTAGGTTAAGCTTTGGTCTTCTTCTCTCTCTACTCTTCACTTAATCCAGTTGCACAGAAGTCTAGGGTTGACTCCTTGTAAATTAATCTGTTGGAATGGCAGCTACTGGAAGTGGAAAGCAAACATTAATCCTTTGTAGACGTGTGCAGAAGGATTACCCAAAAGTATGCAACTTTCTGGGTTTTGCATTTAATGTGCTGACGTCACTTTTTGCTTTAGCTTTTAACCTTCAATAAACATATTCTAAGTCATCTGAAACTCACTAACAAAGTGGTTAAACATAGCTAAGAACATAGATGAATGATGATAGGAAGTATTGAGATCAAACAAGAAGGTTTCACAAATTCGTCAGATTCGATTTTCAGACTCTGCGACACAAACTCGAGTTTGTTCTTCTGAATTCGAGTTTTCAACTATGCAATTAAGCAAACTCGAGTTTCCTCCATCCAGAGAGGAAAGTCGCGATTTGAGCTTTAGAACAAATTTTTGAATGTAACTCAAAACTCGAGTTTCCAAAACTAAACTCCAATTTTGGACTTTTAATGTGAAGTATGAGTTTTAGTCCAAAACATTATAACTGGAGTTTTCATACAAAACTCGAGTTTTCAAAACATTGAAAAAATGTAATGCTCTTGGCTTGGCTAAAACTCGAGTTTTCAAAACAAAACTCGAGTTTTCATTTAAGTATGAAAACTTTGAAAAATTTGTGCCAAGTCAAAACTGGAGTTTATGTGAAAACTGAAGTTTTTAAAAACGGAGTAAAACATGAAAACTTTCTGCCAAGTGAAAACTTGAGTTTCTAAAGCAAAACTCGAGTTTTCTCACAATTTTGAGAAAACTTAGAAAACTAATGGCAGAGTGAAATCCTGGAGTTTTAGATTAAAACTGAGTTTGCATATATTCAAAATGTTGAAGACTCTCTGTATGGCAAAAACTCGAATTTCCAAATGAAAACTGGAGTTTTTTCTTCATTAGAAAATAATGAGAAGTCTCTGTGTAATGCAAAACTCAAGTTTGTCTCAAGGTGAAAAACTGAATGCTCTCTGTAAAGCCAAAACTCGAGTTTTCCTATGAAAATTGAAGTTTTGCTTTATTCATTGAAAATAAGCTACTCTCTGTCAAAGTCAAAACTCAAGTTTCCAAACCAAAGCTCGAGTTTGTTTTTGACAGTAAGTTTTTCAACTTACCAAAGATAAACTTTAATTTGTGTTTACAATTGTCAGTTATCATTAAAACACATAGAGAACTAACAGTTTTCCCATACATATATAACTTGGTTTTTTTCTCCTTATTAGATTGAGTTTCATTGCAGCATAATGGAAGGTGAAGAATCATTGGAGACATTTTCTCCTGGAATCAAAGCTAATGACCCACGTAATAAAGATGCTATTCTTCTCTTGCCCCCGATTAGTCATAAAAACTCCCAGTTTTCAGAACATCTATTAAGAGTATCATTTACTACATACTGAAGGAAAATTGGTAGAGTATTTTTGTGATATTTTAACAATCGAGTACTACTATTTCATTGGTGCTATAAATAAAACCTTATGAGTTTATTTGACGTGTAATTTTTAAAACACTTTATTGTTTTCCTTAATTCCATCTCTTTTTTTACTTAATTATTATTGAGAGAGTATTAATAGAGATAATTTAAGAAAAAAAATAGAAGCATACGAAAATAGGTTTTACATTTAATAATAAAATCCACTCCTAATATAAGTCCTACATGAAGGACTAGAGGAGTACTATTTTTTAGAGTACTCCATCATATTCTTTCCTCACTAGTTTTCTTCCCATCCAAACATATGGTAAACTTCAGCAATTGGAATCTTCTTGATTCATGCATTTAGAGAAAAGATCAATGACTAGAAAATGTGACTGTGAATGGCGCACGACATGTAAGGATCTTAATAATATGTTTATGTATGCCTGTATGTCTTGTATGTCAGTTCTGAATCTCATATATATATATATATATATATATATATATATATATATATATATATATATATATATTAGCAAACCTCTTTTGTACATTCATTTGACCATTTATTTATTGCCACATACTTTATTTTTGCAAATTTATGTAAACATTTATAATTATGATTGAGCTTGATTCTTGGTAAGAATTATTGGTTGAGGTATAGATAATATTAGTATTCAAATTTTATGTTAAGGACATACAATAATCCGTTATTTAGAAAATTTTAATTATGCTATAGTTTTTCAGAAAAGTCACACTACGTCCTAAAAATGAGATGTGAAAGGCGCGAAATATTAGAAAATTCACATCCCTAAAGTCTAAAATCTATAAAATTTTCCATACTTTATATATACACATATTTGAAACACATAATAATCTAGAAATTTCAGAAAATCTCGTCTGAGAGTAAGACTTCAGCAAAATTATACAATAACCTAGTATAGTCAAGAGGAGCTTCATTCCATAATAACAATTTCACAATACATAGGAAAGACGAGTATCCTAACTGGCTAACTATAGCATACATGGAACACTTAAATTACAAAAATAAATACAGAGATTTAAATTTCACAATAATTGGAAGTTTTCAACATGGCTCTTATACTTCAAGCAATAGTATGGTCCTTCAGCAACAACCAAGAGGAACATTGCCAGCGGCAAAATCTAAGACCAAAAATAATCTTTCCGATGAATAACGTCTCATTTATAAAATTTAATGAAATACTAATGAAAATAATTTAAACAGATTTTACTTAGAATCATAACAATATGGAAATCAATTTCAATTTCAATAGTAAACAATCATAAACATAAGTGCAACTATATAAAATATAATTAATCAAATAAATCCAAATACGTAGTAAAACATTCGATTTAACATAATTAATTTAAAACATAATTCTCAAATCTCATATTTCTGTAGGACCTCAACAAAATGGAATAATAAGTGTAAACAGATATTTCACGAGGGAAAATAACCAAGGACAGCATAAAGGCTACAAAAACAAGTGTGGACACATAGTTTACGAGGGTAAGTAACCAAGCGCGGCTCAAAGGCATAAAACAAGTGCAACACGAAGCTACGAAAAAAGCGCAAGTACAAGACCTACAATAACAAGCGTGAGAAAAAATCTCACCAATATCAAGAGAGCTCGAGGTTAACTATGGTGTGCCAAAGACTAACAGGACTGCTGTTAGTAATCAATGTTCTGTATTTAGTCCTTTGAAAGATGTTTTCAAGCATGCATGAGATCGGTTTACCATTTATAAATCAAAAAGATCTAATCTTGAAAACTTGTAGGGAATATTTCATATAAAAGATCTCAATATCAAGGTTTAAAATAATAACTCAAAACCACTTTCAAGCATGCATAGAATCTACATCTTTCAAATTTTTTCTTTTCAATACAATTCAACATCTTTTTCCTTTTAGAATCAATTCTTTCACCATTTCCATGCATGATTCACAATTATCAAATATTTCACATATTAGAGGATCATGTTTAAGTTCAAAATGCAAGAAAAATTTATATAGAAAACTCAAGAAGAGCAAACATCGTTAAATAAGATCCTTGTTCTTTACTTATTTCAATATCAATGTAAAGATGAAATAGTTCAAATAAAAGCTAAATGAGACGTTATTCACTCATATGTTCCGTTCCCAAATATATGACATACCCCTACCTAGCCGCTTTTGCATAGATATAAACTTTTTAATCCCCTAATATGCAAAATAATTCCATTGACATTGTCATCTTCTTTACCTCAAACTCTAAAAATTTACAACATTTATTTAAATTAAAATCCATTTTTCTTAAACGTAAATATATCCCATAACTATCATAGTTAACATCCAAGCATTACCCAGACATTTCAGCAAATACTTTATACATATCATCATCATTATCATGAAGTCGCAAGACTTCGAATTTGATCTCATGACAAGATTATGTTAAAGAATCAAGCAATCATCCAAACATATGCAACTTCTTATCTTACAATTGGAGTCATTCCATAATTTGGACTATCCTTTTTAGAAGTGTCTTGATTCTCATTTTCAGTTTTAATTCTCCTCTCAAACATACACCTATCATGCATATAAATTTAAACCAACAACAAAAGCATCCTTTTCCATAACTTTCTAACCCCATTGTCACAAAATTTCTTCTATCATTTGATCAAGCATTTTATCTGCATTCTAAGAGTAAGTCACAAACAGACATCATACTATATAAATTAACAATCATGTGACCTTCAAACATCAAAATAGATTACACAAATTCGTCTTATCCCTTTTGGACCATCTAACAAATATAATATCAAATACCTATTGCAAGATCACCCTTCTTGATGCTAAGCTATGAAAAACCCCCAAACTTCACTCGTTCTATTTCTTTTTGAACGACCAACACACAAAAAAATGAAGGGCTTCAATCCCTCGCTTTAAATCCCACATTAGAAGAGGTAACATATATGGCAGCACTTTGAAGAACTTAAGCTATCAACCCATTCATACATAAATGCAGCAATATATATATAAAGAACAGAGAAGTAAAGAAGAGAGTTTTGGACACACCTACGTACCAGATCCATAGCAGCGACTCAAAACAACAAAAGATTAAGATGATCCAGCGAATGGTTTAAGGCTTGAGCCACCATAGATTGAATGTGTACACACGGCTAACGGAAGAGGAAATCAACACTGAACAAAATCAGAGAAGAGACAAATGTTTCACCGATTTGGGCTAGGAACGAAGATAGTCGAATTGACAGACGGCGGTGAACAGACAAGCGGCAGCGAGGAAGGGCAGAAGGTGAGAGATGAATGAAGGCGCAGGAGTATTTCACGAAACTTCTGCTCTTGCTCTATTTTGTAGTGGCGAAAAAAATCTGATGTGCTCTGGGTGTTTTTTTTTTTTTTTCAATATAAGACTATTTTGGTAATAACTACTGAGCTGAGATAAAAATTAAAAATCACACCCGGCCTATTCAAACCCATAACCAAAGGAGCTTAGACCATCCCAATACCATTAAGTTATAAGCTTTATTTTTACACCCAGCTAAAATAAATAGTAAATATATAATTAGCTTATAATAATATGATATAATTATTTTACTTTTTTCTTGAGAAATAAAACAATGACATGTCACTCCAGGCACATGCACTGGCCAATGAGAACCGATTTAAATTAAATTAGAAAAATGACATTAGTTAATATAGATGGACTTGTGAGTATAAGCATATATACTTATCAAAAGATATATATATATATATATATATATATATTTATTTATTTATTTACCAAAGTATAACTTTCTGTATAGGCACATAAACTTGTCAAAAGAAGCACACACACTTACGGATGTATAACTTTCTAATACAGGCACATAACTTATCAAAATAGATACATATATTTGCCAGTCTAAGGGAATATTGACTTTAGCTCTCAATTGTTGTGAGCAAGAAGGTAATGTAATATTTGGAATTTATATGGCTAAGGTTTCTAGGGAGTTTTTAGATAGAAAAATCACACTGTGACTTTTATGATATTTTTCTTATCCTTAGGGCTTGAGTGTGTGATTTTCAAGATTTTTTTTGGTTCATAAAACGGATGGAAAGGCATGCTTGTTTCCACTAGGGTTCGTTATTGCACCAACAAAACCCATTTCTCTCAGCTACTTATTTGTATGTCTCATTGTCTTAGGAGATTTACAAGCCTCTTCATGTGTACAAGGTAAAATCTCTTCTTTGGTACAGTCCTTTGCATAATGTTCCGATTTTCCACATTTATAACAAACATTTTGTCTAGTCAAATACAACCTATCTTTGTTATTTCTGTCACATGGGGGAATTCTTTTCTACAAGCTCTACTAACACACTGAGAACTTGACTTCTATTATATTTATCCCTTCTTGACTTGATCAACTCTAGTCATTGCTCCCTCTCCAGTAGGGAGCTTTAACTTTGATTTAGTGGCTGCCTTCACTTTCTTTTGAGTATTTTATTTACTAAGATAAAAACCCTTATTTCTTAGCTATGGCAGTGATTAAATGGAGGTTGGGTAGCATAAGAGAAATTCCTTCTAGCCTTTCTTTCATATCTTGGACTTGGGGATATTAAATCCTACATATTCTTGGCCACTACTTTTACTCTTCACTCTTAGCTTTTATTGGGCAATTTAACTCTGTCTAACTTGCCTCAGTTGCTTTTTTCCTCTCTCTCCCTCCCCCTCTCCCTCCCTCCCTCCCCCTCTCTCTCTCTAAAAGGACTTGTTGCATCTATCTGACCAACATCAACTCCGCTTATATGGTCTCAATTGCTTTACACACAAGTAGTGTTTACACTTTCTTTCTAGATATGTGGCTTTGTTGCTCGATTAATGGATGTAACAAACGTAATTAAAGAGAAGAGAAGATAATGCTCTTATTATAAGATAACCTTTAAAAGGGAGGAGAGTGTTATTTTAAATGTGATATATACAGACCCTTTTCCCCCTCAATCCCACATCCTATATATAGTGTATGTAGAGTGACATAGGAACAGATATAACTCTCTAGTATATGGTTTTATGGGAATAAACTTAACCTTTAAGCCATAACAAATATAATTTACGCTTGGACCATAATCCACTGAAGGTGAATTAATATATTGCAATAGTAATAAACAATGATGACGATGATGCAATTATAAAAATTTGAAATACAACAAAGCACGCAATATAATTTATATGAAATACGAAACTGCAGGGGAATTATTGGTGCACATATAGATGTTCCCCTTTGCTTATTGCAATACATTTACATTGTACCAAATAACTTAAAGCTTGTTGATGATTGGATGACGTGCTTTACTCATGGCCTCTAAAGGAATAACTTTTGGCATAGTGATTCCTGATCCTTCTGTCATATCAATTTCTTCCTCACTGACTCGTTTCCATTCAAAGCAATGAATCAACAATCCCAAAGTCATTCCCACTGTTCGTTGAGCTAAGCCTGACCCTGGACAAGCTCGTCTTCCCAACCCAAATGGAATTAGCTTGTTTGCTTCTCCTTCTTTCTCAAACCTCTCTGGCTTGAACCTTGTAGCATCACTCCATAATTGAGGATCTCTGTGGACGGTCCAAGCATTGACCAACACCATGGTGCCACGTGGAACATTATATCCTCCAATAGTGCAGTCATTTGAAGCCTCATGTGGAACCAATAATGGTGCAGCAGGATGCAACCGAAGTGTTTCAGACATACTGTTTAGCAGATATGGTAGTTTCGACATGTCAGGCTCATCTATTAATCGTTCTTGCCCAATTTGTGAGTCTATTTCTTTCTTTGCCTTTTCCAACACATGAGGATTGTTTAATAAACAAGACATTGCCCATTCTAAAGTCATGGCTGATGTATCCGTTCCGGCAAGAAGCATAATCTACAAGTCATAAATGGTCACACAATCAGGAACTTTCAAGATATCGGATAAACAAAAAAGGACAAAAAATGATTTTACTTACCAAAATGAGGCCCTTAATAATCTGATCAGTATAGTAGTCTGGCTGTGATTCTTGGAGACTCAAAAGATTATCGATCATAGTATTTGCTCTCTACTTTTCATTTCGATGCTCATTAATGAGTCCTTGCAAGAACCCATCCAGTCTGTTTGCAAAGCTTTTGAGCTTGCTCTCTAAGTGATCATAGTTCAACCACCTCAATATGGGCATGAAGTCAGCAGGATTATTTGCCCCTCCTAATTTCACCAACTCCTTTATGATCTGTCTAAACTTTCTTGCCTCTTCCACGTCCCCAACTTCATGGTCATCTCCCCAATACCTCTTACTTGAAATCATTCTAATTGTAGTGTTGAAGGTCATCTCTGAAAATCTTGATTTCATTTCCACTTTGGTGAACTCTTTATGTGAGACTTGAGCAAGCTTTTGCACCAGCCACTTCATCTCGTCCCTTTGCATCTCCAAAATTTGTTGAGACGGTGGTTTGATAGCACCTCAATTGCCGTGATGCGGCAAAGGTTGCGCTAGTGGTCACCGTAGGGAGAGAAGCTTAAGGTGGTGCAGTTGTAAGCGACATACTCACCGACGAGAAAGCGGGGCCTATTTGCCGAGATGATGTCGTTTTTGGTGAAGCATTCTTGGACTGCAGAAGGTGACGAGACAACAAACACGAGGCGAGAGCCAAACTACAAAGAAATGATTTGGTCATGACGTTGAGAAATCCGGTGAAAGGCTTGATAGAGTGGTTTGCTGAGTTGGTGAAGGTTGTCAAGTATGGGAAGAGAAGGTGGACCAGGTGGGATGTTTTTGAACGTTGTATTTTGGAGGAAGAACTTCAGAGCGAAGAGGAAAACCAGAGATGGCAGGAAATAATAGAACAAGAAGGTGATCATGATTTGTCTATAGTACAAACTTTCTTTTGTGGACTAGGTTAGTTCAGTGATAATTATGGATCTTGAGTCCAATGGAGCTATGTGTGCTGGTGTTAGTGTTACATTTATATAGCTGCCTGTGTTACGTTTGATCTTACGTAATATGTTTCGTTTAATCACGGATCGGATGGATAACTTTCCCTAGTTCCAATTACGCCATCTCATCTGTTCCGCAATATTTGACTACTTTTTGTTTTTATGTTGCTCCCTCGGATAATACTTTTCACCTAACCATTTAAAATTTGAATTGAAGAAATTTACAGCCTTACTTTATGTATTCTTGTTTGCCATGGAGTTGCAGTGTAACGTCCCAATTTTCTAAAGCGTTTTCGAAATAGTCCGATCAGAGTTTGAAACAGTTTAATCAGAGTAGAGCATCGGAATAGTTTTAAAAACGAGTAATTGATAAAACATTCATCAATGGTGTATCTGTATGCTGTTACAGTCATCCAAATAGTCGGATATTCAAAAAGACGGAAAATACAAAAAAATTCCAAAGAGAAATTCCTCGTTTGCTTCTTCACTCCACCTGCTTACCCTTCTCCTCGAACCTGCCGCCTCCGGATCCTGAGGCTAAGGTGAGAGCTGAGGTTCAATTACCATTGAACCTTAGGTAACGGTTAACCTCATGCTTATGTATCAAATATGTATGACAGATATTCATGGCAATACAGCAAAAACCACATACAATATTCTCATATTCAAGATAATAACATAACACAGCCACTGCAATATGCATGTTATTATAGTCTGCACTATTCACCAGTGCCATGGTGTACATCCGTGTCCTCAGCGCTAGGAAAACAAAACGGCGTTATCAAGACTATAACCCGTGTCAATCTGTATGTGTATGATCAATTTTCAAAAACAGAGTCTCAGACTATCTATCACATATAAGCATACCATAAGTATCAGAGTTAGTGTTACAATACGCGTCCGTACTTGAGTCGGTAATTCTGGTACGTAGTTTGATCGGTCTACGTTCGTTCGGATAGCCTATAATAGTAATATCGCTCTATTAATTTATAAATAATATCCTAACAGATATTTTGGCCACTAATGACTATTTTACCCTTGGTACATTTATTTTCTATTTTATTTCCTCAAAATTCGTTGGAGGACGCTGGAAATCATTTGGTAGAATTTCGCCCATCTTTGAAAAATCATAACTAATTCTAGAAAAATCGAAACGAAGATCCGTAAAATGTTCCGGACTCCTTAGGATGTCTATTTTCCAGAAAAAATATCAGGCTTTGCCCAGAATTCAAAAATAATTCCCAAATTTCACGTGTTCATCCTCTACCCAGAAATGCCAGCATTTTCGCAACACAAATTTTGAGAATTTCTTTCTCACTGTATAGAGTTCATTTCAACATGTTATTTACATATTTTGAAAGCCCTATATGTCTACTTTGACCATGAATTTTCCCAGAATTTTTCAATATCATTTTCAACATGAAATATGAACATTTCTGTTACTAGTTCAGAAATCGCCTAACCGACGAATTTTCGCCAGAACTTCGTTATTTTAGTGTTTTTCTTGCGGAAATTTTGCTAAACCACTTTCTTCACCAATTTTTCGAAATAAAGATATTTTTAACCATAAAAACATGAAATTAAAACTATTTTAGAATTTTAAAGATTAAAACTACTTCTATCTATGAATTTAAAACTCAAAACTCAAGAACTTGCTTACCTAATGCTTGAACTCCTTCAAGCTTCTTCCAACTCTCTTTCATTCTCTTTCAAATATGCAGATGTTGCTTTGCTTGGTGTGTGGAAACGTGAATGACCTATGCCTCTATTTATAATGAAAAGGTTGGACAACTTGGTAATTATTTGCAACTTCACTCTTGTTGATTTTTGACCATTAGATCTAGGTTAGAAATTAAATCTCTCATCCTCATCACACACCCTCTCAACCGAAATCCCCTCTCTCTCTCTTCCTTCATCTTTTTTTCTTCTCCTTCTTCAAGAAGTTAAAGAACTTGGAGACCAAGTATTGAATAGTAATTACTTCATGCCCAAGTTTTGACCACAATTGCCCATGTGTCTGAATTCATTCCCTTGCTCTTGAAGCCTCCAAAAACCGTCCTCCCCTCTGAATTTCTTCTTTTTGATTTTGTTTTGGGCTTTATTGTTGGTTTGGGCAATGGTTTCGGCTACAAAAATTGATCCATGATGAATAATTGTGACAAAAAGCCCTAACTTAAATCCCTCTTGTTTATTATTAGGTTTAGCTTAATTAATTTTAGTTTGTAGTAATTTTATTGATTACCAATTCCATTATGATCCTACTAAATCCAATTGTTACAATTATTGATCCCTTGTTAAGCTTTAATATTGAACTTAGCCAAAATATTGCAAATTGCTTGTTAATATTTGACATTAAATTAATTATGAATGTTAATTCAATTAAGATTAATTGTTGGTGTCCAATAATTATTTTTAGTGTCCTCTAATTATTTTAAACCTCTTCCTACTCCTTTACGGCTTATTTTTGATAATATATGCATTATATGTCAATGTATCTTTAAGTGTAGATTAAATTGTTCTCTAATTGTTGGAAATTTTATCCAATTAATTTAGGTGTTTTTATGACATTTTATAATATTTTATGACCCCTAATTAAATTTAGAGAGTTGGATTTTGCCCTATTAAGTCCTAGCGAAAACTTATTCAAGAAATATAATAAATGCACTACAAATTTGGAGACAACATACTCTCCTATTTTCAATGGGTCCTAATAGCCAAAATATCATATTCAAGAAAAATACAAATTTTAGGGTGTTATATGCAGAATCGAAATTTGATCTTGCTTCTCGGGCCTCTTTTGTCTCTAAATGTCATTTTCCAGGCCGTTTGTCGTTTTTCTAACACGACATTATCCCATAAATTTATCTTTTTCTTTTACTATTTGCAAACTTTGATAATTTCAAATACTCCGCTCGTCTTATTGATAAGATGGAGAGAGACTGAGAAGCTTTTTTTTTTTTTTTTTTAGATATAACCAGTGAGGGGGAGGGGGAGGGGGAGGTAGGGCTCGAATCCTGGACAAGAAGGAAGGCCAGCTCCTAAGGTTGGCTGTAATGCCATCGCGCTACGAGGCGTTTGGCAGAGTGAGAGGCTTTTCATTCCATTTATAAATGACATTATTATTATTATTATTATTATTATTATTATTATTATTATTTACATGAATGAATACATTTGAATAACTTTACCCTTTATTTTGTTTATTTAATCTGGTTAAGGGTATAATTTCTTTCATGGCTTAAAGATTAAAAGTTTTATATATTTCCCAACAAGTGAGTTTTCCATGATAATAACTTGTGTTCTATTTCTTTTGAGGTAAGATTGCTTACCATTTTAACCAACAACTTATTGGTTACACTTTATTTATTATTATGTAGACTTTATTCATGTGGCTAATATATATTAGATAGGAAAAATTGAAAAAAATAATGGATCTCAGCCATGAAGACACGTGGTGTTATGTGGACGCTAGGCATAAGGTTTGATCATAACCAACCCCCCCCCCCCCCCCCAAAAAAAACACATCCTTTTGAGTAGTAAGATTTTAAAAAACAGATAAAATTAGTTAAAAATAATAAATATATAGAAAATATATTTTTAGAAAAACATCTGTTTATGAATAAAGAGATAGAGTAATAATGAGAAAATGATTAAAAAAAAATGCATAGTAGAAGAAAGAATAATTAATGTGATATGCGGTTTAATTAAATACAAAATAAGTAAAAATATGTCTATTATTCAAATAATCACAAAAGAGATCTTATATTAAAAACAGATAGGCATATTAAAGGGAAAAAGACGAAGACTGGCGGCGGAGAGACCTCAAGTTGTTATCACGTCATTTGATACGTCATAACTGCAATGAGATGTTCATGTGCGGTCAACACCTGTCACTGCGATTGAAAAATTGGAAAGTTCACTCAACCCATTCTATACGACTATACCCATGTATTTTCCAACGTCCCCATAACATCCTAAAAGTTGATTAAATAAAAGTACTTTAAATACAATAGAGAACTAATATATAAAAAAGTGAAAGAAATCTATTACAAAAATTAAGTTTACTTTACTTGACTTCTACTCTACCTATTTTTATAATGTTAAACTCATTTATAATTGAATCTATACTAAAACTTAAAAAAATTACTTTTTTAATATATATGATCAAAGAATTATAAAAAAATTAGTCATCATCTATATTCTTATAGCCATCTTTTAACAAAACTTAAAACTTGCTCAAAATCCTTACCTTAAAATATTCTCTAATCAATATAAAAGTAATTTCATTAAAAAGATAAAATCATGTGTACTAAATTTTATGAAGAAAATTTAATGAAAAGAAGTGGTTTTAAATACTTTATTGATTCTTAAAATTTGTCACAAGACCAACCACCAGGAAGAAGGGACGAAGGCATTTTTGGAAAGGAGTAAAACAATGGGGTTGGGGATATATTAAAGTTTGTGGGGCCCACCTCTTTATTTTTTTAGAAAATATATATATGAAAGCAAAAGAATGATGAGAAGCGATATGTGATGTTTATATTTCAGATATATATATATATATATATAAGCAAGTTAGGGATTGATGCTTATTAATTTTTTTTAAAAAAAAATTTAAGGGGACCCCTTGCCCCCTCCATTGTCCGCCCGTGATGGTAGAGAAGGAACACAAACTATACATCAGCTTTGAGTTAAACTATAGATAGTTGAGATGAGATCTGTGATTATAAATATGGATCGAATCATGCAAACCCAAATCCATGATACTTGTCGCTAAACAATAAATTCTTCAAAGTTGACATCATGTGAGTGGAGTTGAAGAATTTGAATTTGGATACTGGGAGTATCTAGACTTAATTCAGTACGATGCTGACGATAAAATCAAAAGAACATACTCTTAGGGTATAAAAGCAACAGCATAACATGTGATTCATACTGCATGTGTTATAAAGAACCAAAAATGGGGAGTAAGTGAATGAATCCTTGCTTCTTGGATGTGTGAATCCTAAAAAGGTTAATGTAACATCTTACTTTCATATAAAGTCAGATGAGTTATTTAATAATGATTTCGAACCATTAAGCTAGGTTTGGTCTTGGGAAGTAAACACTTTTATAAATAGTTGGAAAACTTACCCCAATCACAAGGTTTGATTATGTAAGATGAATGGGTTTTTTTTTTTAAAAAAATAATAATAATAAAACTTTTCTTAAAACAATCTATCTGTTGTTCAAACTCTTCATAGAAACTCATTATTCCTTAAACTAGACTTGATAGTATTAGAGTTCCTTTATGATATCACATTTAATCTATCACTATTATTTATGCTTAATGTTAGTTCACTATGGGTTTTGATGATAACTGACACTTGCAAACACAAAATGAATTAGTTTTGTTTTGGTAAGTTGAAAAACTTACTGTCAAGACAAAACTCAAGTTTTGAGTTTGACAGAGAGCTGCTCATTTTCATTGAACAAAACAAAACTCAAGTTTCTTTTTAAAACTCGAGTTTTGAACTTTAAAGAGAGCACTCAGTTTTTCATCTCAAGACAAAACTCGAGTTTTGGCTTATACAGAGACTTCAAAATGTTTTCAACTAAAGACAAAACTCGAGTCTTGAATTGAAAACTCGAGTTTTGCTCATATAGAGAGTCTCTAAGTTTTAAATCCAGTTTTGCAACAAGAATCTGTAAGTTCAGTTTTTTTTTTGAGAATTTCAAAGTTTTCTCTGAATTAAGAGAAAACTCGAGTTTTGGTTTCAAAACTCAAGTTTTGACTTGATTAAGCATTTTCAACGTTTTACACAGGTTCTGAAAACTGGAGAGTGAACTGGCTTAAGATTTTCAAAGTTTTCATTCAAAAGTGAAAACTCGAGTTTTAATTTGAAAACTCGAGTTTCAGCCAGACAGAGAGATTCTAATGTTTTCAACATTTTCACTCTTAAAATGAAAACTCGAGTTTTGGGCAGGCAGAGAGGTCTGAACTTTTCTTAGTTTTCATGCTCAAATGAAAACTCGAGTTTTGTTTGAGAAACTCGAGTTTTGAACAACTGAGAGCCTTTGAACTTTTCTCAATGTTTTCACATTAAAGTGAAAAATCGAGTTTCACTTTGGAAACTCGAGTTTTGATCAAACAGAGAGCTTAAGATTTTTCAACGTTTTGAAAACTCAAGTTTTGATGTTTTGGACTTTCACGTGTTATATTCATTAAAAGTCCAAAACTCGAGTTTTGTTTTGAAAACTCGAGTTTTAAGTTTTACTTAATCACTGGTCCAAAAGCTCAAAACACGACTTTGCTCTCTGGAAGAAGAAAACTCGAGTTTAGAGTTTGAAACTCAAGTTTTGTCTTAAGTGTACAGTTGAAAACTCGAGTTTTGGTGAACAAACTCGAGTTTCCATCGCTGAATCTGAAATTTGAATTTAACGATTTTGGAATACATTGTTGTTTGATCTCAATACTTTCCAACATTAATCTTCTATATTCCCTGCTATGTTTAACAACTTTCTTTGTGAGTTTTAGACAGATTAATGAAGGTTTATTGAAGGATAGAGCAAAAGCAAAAAGTAGCTCAGAACATTAAATGCTGTCCAGAAAGTTGCACATTTCTGGCTAATCCATCTACACGCCTACGAGGAATTAAAGAATGATTTCTATTTCCAGCAGCAACCTCTCCAACAGATTTATTTGCAGAAAGTCGACTCTGAAACATTGTCCAGCTGGATTAAGTGGAAATTAGAGAGAGAAGGTGTCTAAACCACTTCCTAAACCTTGGCACAACCTCTCTAACGGATCTATTGGAAAGCAACGGTCATTTAATGATCTCTGAGTATAAATAGAAGAGCATTCAAGTCTTTCCAACAACAACTGAAAACGCATAAGCATTCAAGTTCTTCAACTACCTTTCTGTTTTCACTTGTATTCTGTCTTTTGACATTAAGCTTCAGTGTTTATCATTATCTACTATTAGAGAGAGTTTCTGATTGTAAATCATTTATTGTTAAGAACCACAAGTCAGGGGACTTGGTGGTTGGGCTCATTGATTACAGCTTGTAAGGGGGAGTGAGTTCTAGTGAGAGAATCACTTCTTAAGTGTAGAGTGTGTAATCATTGATATAGTGGAAAATTTCAAAGAGTCTGGGGACTGGATGCAGTTCAAGTTGTTAGGACCGAACCAGTATAAATTCCTGTGTCCAGCTCTTCTATCCCTTACTCTGTTTACCCCTGTTTTTATTTTGTTAAAACAGAGTTCAAGTCGAAAATTTTCAAAATGCCCAATTCACCCCCTCTTGGGTATTTGGCTCTGTTTTTCACTTAATTGTTCATTAAGTTATGGGCTTGATTCATACATGTGCCATCACTATATTGTTAATTAAGCATAATGATAATATTGATCTTATTACTTTGTGTACTGATACAACTACTATGAGTATTGATATCACCACTTTGTGGACTGATACCACTACTATGTACATCTTCATTCTTTTGTGTGTGTGTGTGTGTAAATAGTAGCCATAGAAGGCTAACAAAAGCCTAAGTATAAAAGAAAAGATTATATAGAAGGCCAACAAAATAAAGTTATTTAAGCTTTTCCACTTTCTTAGGTATCGACGATGACTATACCTTTACTTTTTGAGCTGCTTGCCTTTGTTGTATGTCATTTTAATAAAAAGGGTGAGATTCCTGAGAATCTCAATAGTATTAGTAGACTATCATAAAATATGCAAGTTCACGAAGTATGCAAAACAAACTAGCCAATAAGCAATTAGCATATTCAGCTAGCATTCATTATGCAACACAATCATCATTTATCATGGGAACACACAGCCCAATATTTACATGGATTTCACATAAGGTCTTACAACTTAAGGACATACAATCCATTAATCATGCAAAATGCACACTGGGACTTATAGCCTCAAAACACACAGTCCAATAACACACTGAATGCACACTAGGACTTACAACCTGAAGACTAGTAGTTCAATAACCATTTGAATGCACACCAAGACTTACAGCCTCGGGGCACAAAGTCCAATAATTAAAATCACCCATATATTCATGAAATGAATATAATCGATGACACAAACTTTTCTTTCCTAGAAGTAAAAATAATATATAGCCAAAATTGAATTTATAAGTATATCATATTTCTTCTTATAAAGTTGAATATTATATACATGTTATTCAACTATTGTATTCTTTTTTTTAAATAAGAAAATCATGTTTATTACAAGTTTCAAAGATGTAAATAAATTATTCTCTTCTAAACATTTTTGTCCTACTCTTATCAACTAAAAATAATTCAAGTTAATTCAGCACGGAGTTTTTCTTGAGTTTTCTGCAAGTTTTTATTTGATACGCTTTGGACTGATCCAAGTTAGGAAGATGCGGATCTTGTTTGTGGTTGCATATCATTACTTAATTACGCATATTTTAGACCTATTTTTAGTTGGTTTCCAATCATAAGTTTTTTATTTTCTTGTAGGGATATTTTGATATGAAAATCAAGTTCTTAAAGGCACTTTATAGGATACGGTAAGCATTGAAAGTGAGAAAAATCGATTTCAGCAAAGAGAAGCAAAACAGATTGGATTTATGGTTTGATTAATGAGGCAAAAATACATAAAATCCATAGAGATTTTAATTAATTAAGAGGTTACGGGGTTAAATTAACTAGACATATATTTAGAGACTTGAGAATCAATTATATTAAGAGATTCATGATTCATAAGGGCCTGAATAAAAATGGGTTCTCATGGAATTTCTTTAAAAAAATTTCCAAAATGGATTATCCTAATGTCCTAGCTGCTCGGCGGTGGAGAGGCATCCATGGCATGAATGAAAATGGGTTCTCAAGGATTTTCTTTTCAGCTTACCAAGTACATATGTCTTCTTGTGAGCTAGTAGAATGTGCTTAAATATATTCATATAGGAAATATGTGTCATTATTCATAATTCATTAACAGCCCAAAATACAAGCAAATAAATCACAACCACATTTAAGAAACAGTAAAAAAGTTACGTTACAACGACAAAACACGATGCAAATTTATACAAATCATTAAAAAAAAAAAAAAGACGGGAATTATTGGTGTACATACATATAGAGGTTCCCGTTCGCTTGTTAGACTAGATTGTATCAGATACTAAGAAAACACCTGGGGACATAATTCGTTAAGTTAGCTTTCCTCTGCAAGTGTTTCAGAAGTAGAAAGCTTGTTGATAATTGGATTACGTGCTTTACTCATAGCCTCCAAAGGAACAACTTTTGGCATTGTGATTCCTGATCCTTCTGTCATATCAATTTATTCTTCACTTACTCGTTTCCATTCAAAGCATTGAATCAACAATCCCAAAGTCATTCCCACTGCTCGTTGAGCTAAACCTGCTCCTGGACATGCTTGTCTTCCTAATCCAAATGGAATTAGCTTGTTTGCTTCTCCTTCTTTCTCAAACCTCTCTGGCTTAGAACTTGTAGGATCACTCCATAATTGACGATCTCCATGGATGGCCCATGCATTGATTAATACCATAGTGCCACATGGAACATTGTGACCTGCTATAGTGCAGTCATTTGAAGCCTCATGTGGAACCAAAAATGGTGCAGCAGGATGCAAATGTAGTGTTTCTAGAGACAGAGTTGGGGGGGCTAGGGTGGGCCCCCTGTAATACCCCAAAAATCATTATTCCTCATAAATACAATATTTTGATAAATGATACTATTATGGACCTCGGAAGTTGGACCCCGAAGCCCAACTCATCATGGAAACTACCATCTGCGGTTGCATCTATGCACATGATAACTGCCCAAGTCGGGACGGTTACCTTCTCCTATAAATAGGAGATCTCTGCACTGGGGAACGGTACATGCCATTTCATCCTATCATTCTCACATAGCACACACCACACTCCTCAGTGGCAAAACTCCGGAAGTATAATCGAACTACGTGTGCTTTGATCCCTATTCAAGGGTACGTAGGCCCTAGGCTCTGATCCTAGTTCAAGCCCGAGCAACTTTGTTCACATCCGAACATTTGGCGCCGTCCGTGGGGACCAGAAAGGTTCGACCGTGAGGTTATCAAGTTACGTACTACGATTGCAAATACAAGAGGACAAACTTTAGCAACTTGGCAAACTCAATTGCCAGAAGAACAACCAAAACAACAAGTGGAACAAACGGTACACCAGGATCCTTCCAACGTTGATATAGATCAGGTGATAGTGGAAACTGAAGCAGAAATGTCAAACACGGCAAATTCCCCCATTCCAGAAAACGACGTGTTGTAGCAAATGGACTCTCAAACCCCCCCGGGCAGTCCGTAAGTACAACTCCAAGTTGTTAACCCAGACATTCGCTTATTGCAGAACATGATAGGATCCATCTTAGACAGAATGGACGGGATGGAAAATCGCCACAACCTTCAGATTGAAGAAAAAGCCCAAGTTTTAAAAGAAGAAATGGATCGGCGCGATGCATAATGGAAGAGGCTCTTAGAGCGGTACGCCGGACGAGTTGACAATCAGGACACTAGAACCAACAATAATACTGCGGTACCAAGCCGACATGATTTTCCCCTCCACCAAGCACAACCAATGCGCGGAGGTGATGAGCAAGAAAATGGACACTGGAGACACCCGAGACGATCTAAAGAAGATGGCCGAGATCAAGGGCGAGGTCGGACTACTACGATTCATGAGGAAACAAGCGGCACCAAGCAAGATCAGGCATCAACTCGGGTGCAGAGTCACGCTGCATCCTCCTCATCGGACTCAAGTTCCGACGATGAAGAAAAGGTTGAAACTCCTTTTACGAGAAAAATAATGGCAGCGCCTTACCTAAAAGGCCTAGACACGAAGGATTTTCCCAAGTATGATGGCAGCCAAGACCCGCAAATTCATGTCGGCAATTTCAAGATGGAAATCATGGTCAAGGGGTACTCGGGACCCGTGCTACCACGCCTGTTTGCGGGAACATTGCGAGGACCCGCGCAAATATGGTTCAGCAGTTTACCAGCTAACTCAATCCCGGATCTCAAAGACTTGGAGAACAAATTCCTTCTCCATTTTGCTACGAGTAGGAAGCAACCAAAAACGGAATTTCAGCTTGATCAGATAAGGCAACCACCTGGGGAAACTCTACAAAAATACTTGGAGTGCTTAAACAGTACAGCATTGCAGGTCCCCGGGTTGAAGGAGGATGTACATTTACATTGTGTGACTGCAGGTTTGGATAAATTCTCACCACTAAAGAAGTCGGTCATGAAACGTCGTCCCAAAACTTTGGCCGAGTTCCGAGATTGCACGAAACAATACATTGTGTTGGAGCAGATGGAAGCTATAAACCAGACACCTAGGGAATGAACTAAGGGCTCCCCTTCCCGAGGCAAAGATCGGTACAACCCAAATAAGCGTGACACCCGTGGTCGGGAAAGGAATAATCGGCCTCGAGGAAGCAGAGCAGAAAGAAGGTACGACAGATATGCACCGTTGAGATTGCCTCAGGCTCAGATATGGAAAGAGGTTTCTCTGACGGAAATGAAAAACGTTGAACGGCGCGGCCAATACGGAACAATCAACCGTTAGATCGGTCCAGATATTGTGAGTTTCATGACCAACACGGACACACCACAGAAGCTTGCTGGGATTTAAGGGACGCTATTGAGAAATTTGTCTGTGAAGGAAAGCTACGCCAGTATGTCATCCAGACTCAAGGCCGGCAGAACAAGCGATAGAACAAGAGCAGGAGTCCACCTGGAGAACAAAAGAGACGAGATTGTAACAAAACTGGACGGGACAGTAGCGATGAATTCCCCAAGTCAAAGTATGTATGCAATGGGATCGTTGGAGGCTTCGGGGGAGGAGGAGATTCTTTAAATCAACGGAAGAAATATCTGAAGGAGGTCATGTCTGTTACTGATCGTCCCAAATTCAAAAAAGAGAAGCCAAATGAGCTGTTGTTGGGATTTTCACAAGACGATTTAAATGACGTGGTACTAGGACACTACGATGGTTTGGTTATCACAGGAACAGTAGAATGTTGCCAAGTTAAGAAGATATTTGTGGACAACGGGAGTGCGGCAGATATAATCCTATGGGACGCGTTCAAACGGATGAGATTAGATTCAAAAGGCTTGAAACTATGTAAGAGACCACATTGACTGGTTTCAATGGAGAGGATACCCGTCCAAAAGGATTCATCAACCTTAGTCTAACTCTAGGAACAGAAGAAGCTTTCAAGACCGAGGTAGTTTGGTTCGTGGTGGCTGATTTCCCTTCACCTTACAACATAATATTGGGACGACCGACTATCCATAATTGGAACATGTTAGTATCGTCCAACCATCAGAAGTTAAAGTTCATCAACAAGAGGAACCAAGTAGTTACCATTAGAGGAGATCAAAAAGACTCGCGGAAATGTTACTTTGAGGCAGTACAAGAAGGCAAGTCGGCCAACAGAGGAAAGGCTAGTAGCAGCTCGGTACATGTAGTCGAGTTGGATCTGAGAGAAGAGGACAAGGTGCAAAGAGCTAAGTCAAGCGAGGAGGTAGAGGACTTTGTCCTGGGAGAAAGTCTAGAGCAAGTCACAAAAATCGGAAAGATGCTGAAACCTGAGGTTCGTACAGAGCTAGAGAAGTTTCTAAGAGACAATAGGGACGTGTTTGCATGGAAACCATCCGAGATTCCTGGAATTGATCCCGAGTTTTGCTGTTACAAGTTGGCTATTCCGCCGGGATTAGTGCCAGTCGAGCAGAAAAAAAGGAAGATTGGTTCAGATCGAGGACAAGCTCTGGACGCACACGTCAAAGAATTACTTGATGCTGGGTTTATAAGGGAGGTGTAATATACGACATGGTTGTCCAATGTCGTCATAGTAAAAAAGCCCAATGGCAAGTGGCACGTTTGTGTCGAGCGTTTGTGTCGACTATAAAGATTTGAACAAAGTATGCCCGAAGGACGCATTTCCCATGCCCAACATTGACCAATTAGTGGATCAATCATCCGGTTTCCAATTACTCTCATTTATGGATGCATACTCGGGATACAATAAAATTGCTATGCATCCCGATGATCAGGATAAGACAACTTTCATTACCAATAACGCAAATTACTGTTACAATGTGATGCCTTTTGGTCTGAAAAATGTAGGAGCGACTTATCAGAGGATGATGACGAAAGTTTTCAGCGAGCAATTGGGAAAGAATGTAGAGGTATACATTGATGACATGATAGTCAAATCCGGGGAACAAAGCACCCATATCTAAGATCTGAACCAGACATTCGAGAAGTTGCGGAAGCACCGGATTCGACTAAACCCAGCAAAATGCGCCTTTGGGGTACCTTCCGGAAAATTTTTGGGTTTCCTACTAACCAACCGAGGCATAGAGGCTAACCCGGAGAAGTGCAAAGCGATTTTGGAGATGCAGGCCCCAACAAATAAGAAAGAGGTTCAACAGCTGACTAGAAGGTTGGCGGCTTTGACAAGATTCTTGCCAAAGTCGGCTGAAAAATCACTCCCATTCTTCAAACTCTTAAAGAAAGAAGCTCAAGGAAGTTGGAACTCGGATTGTGAAGAAGCAATCACTAGGATTAAACAGTGCTTATCTTCCCCACCGGTGCTATCAAGACCTGAACCTAAGGAGAAATTAATTCTATATTTATCCATGGGAGAAGAAGCAGTAAGCGCGGTTCTAACTAGAGAAACCAGTGAAGGACAGAAACCAGTGTACTTTGTAAGTCGTGCTTTACAAGGACCCGAGGTGAGATACCAAAAGTTAGAAAAGATGGCTTTCGCGCTGCTAACAGCTGCAAGATGACTTCGACACTATTTTCACAGTCATTATATCATAGTCCAAACAAATCAACCACTTCGGCAAGTCCTACACAAGCCAGACCTAGCAGGAAGAATGACAAATTAGGCAATAGAGTTGTTCGAGTTTGATATCGCTTATGAGGCTCGCCAAGCGATAAAATCACAAGCTTTAGCCGATTTCCTGGTGGAATCGACTTTCGTTCAAGGAAAAGAAGCGAGATCGGAACCATGGAGAGTGTTTGTAGATGGCTCATCAAATTTACAAGGAGGAGTTGCAGGTGTTATTGTGGAAAACCCGGATGGTGTTGCCATAGAGCTGTCTCTCCGACTTGATTTCCCGACATCCAATAACCAAGCCGAATATGAAGCTTTATTGGCAGGATTGTCGCAAGCAAAGGAAAACAGAGCCCAGAAGGTACATATATCGACGGATTCTCAACTGATGGCATCACAAATTCAAGGAATTTATTAGGTTAAAGGGCCGTTGTTGGCTAAATATCTAGCCAAGGTTAAAGAGATCATGACGCTATTTGATGAGGTAACGGTGACACATATACCACGGGCGGAAAACACCAGAGCCGACATCCTATCAAAGCTGGCGAGTACCAAATGTCCGGGGAACTTGAGAATAGTAGTCCAGCAAAACTTACCGGAACCTAGTTGCGTCATGATAATATCGAACTCGGAAGATTGGAGAAAGCCAATTGCAGATTATCTGGAGCGAGGGATCATCCCCGAAGACGAAGTGCTGGCTAAAAATTTGGTGAGATTGGCAGCTGCCTATACGATGGTAGATGACCAGCTCTATCGGAAAGGAATACATGCGCCTTTGGCAAAATGTCTCAGGAAGGATCAAGTTCAGTATGTCTTGGCAGAGATTCACGAGGGCATCAATGGACAGCATATGGGTGCCAAAGTGTTAACGCGGAAAGCTATTAGGGCAGGTTATTATTGGCCTACAATGGCTCAAGGTGCTAAAGACCATGTCCAAAGATGTGAGAGTTGTCAGAAACACGGGAAAATCATAAGAATCCCACCATCTAATTCACAAGCAATCACGACTCCATGGCCATTTTTCAAGTGGGGGATGGACTTACTAGGACCTTTCAAGCCAGCACCCAGTCAATTGAAGTGGCTGATTGTGGCAGTTGATTATTTCACTAAGTGGATTGAAGCCGAACCACTCGCAACAATAACCTCAGCCAGAGTGCAAAAGTTTTTCCAACGGAATATCATCTCACGATTTGGGATTCCAGCGGAGATAATCAAGGACAATGGAACACAGTTTGCGGACTAAGGGTTTCAAAAAATGATGTCCGACTTCCAGATAAAGCACCACTTTGCTTCTGTGGAACACCCGCAATCCAATGGGCAAGCAGAAGCAACGAACAAAATTATCGTGAATGGGTTAAAAAAGCGAATGGAAGAAGCCCAAGATAGCTGGGTTGAGCATCTATACTCGGTGTTGTGGGCATATCGGACAACAATACAATCATCCACGGGAGAAACTCCTTTAAGACTTACCTATGGATGCGAATCTATGATTCCCGTTGAAGTCGGTGAGCCCTCCTGGAGAAAATTGTACGCTGTACAAGAACAGGCTAATGACGAGGCCATTACGGCTGAATTGCACCTAGTTGATGAAGTGCGGGCTGCAGCTCACCTTAGGGACTTGGCCACAAAGCAGCTTATTATGGCCCGATATAACAGGAAGGTTTGTCTGCGTTCATTTAAGAAAAGCGACCTGGTGCTCCGAAGAGCCGATATCGCAACAAAAATGCCCGAGACGGAAAGTTGGCAGCCAACTGGGAAGGCCCTTACAGAATCAAAGAACGACTCGGGAATGGGGCTTACACTCTGGAATCGCTAGACGGGAAGGCAATTAAAAGAACTTGGAATGCCGATAAGCTCAAGGCTTATTATAGTTGAAGTTATTTGCTAAAAAGCTTTTAAGTTTAGTTGTTATGTTTGATTATGTTACCTATCAAGTTTCTTTTCAGGAAGTTTAATTGCGGGATCTTAATCTCGCCTAGTATTGTATAAAGACTCAATGAATGAAATCAGGGGCTACAAAGCCGAATTCAATCACTTTAAAGCTACCAAGACATGTATGAATTCCGAGTTAGTTCATAAATCATGTAAGCTATAACACATGTATGAATTCCGAGTTAGTTCATAAATCATGTAGCAATTAAAACGCCAGTGGAACAATCCGCCAAATATGAGTCTAAAAATGACCATATAGCAGTAAAGCTGCCGAAAAACAGCGAACGGAACTCGGGTGGGATGATTCGTGCTTACCATATCGCAATAATGGCCATATTAAAAGACATGCACGGACGCAATGCAAACACATATTTTCGTGAATCATGTAAAGTCGGCAACGTAATTGCTGGAAATAAACACTCGTGGGTGTATTAATCGACCTTGATCACGTCGGTTATTTCCCTTAATCTTGGAAAAAAAAGGAAAGCAGTTTGACAAAGATAAAAGTAATTGGGTAATTTTTGATTAAGTCAACTATTATCCAGGATATGAAATCCAAATAAAAGCCCAACACGGGCAATGCAATTTACAAACAAAAGAGAGCAAATCCGATCAAGCATCAGCATGATGGTTCCCGCTAGCCTACTCAGGACCCATACCAGTTGAAGGAGCGTCCAAAGAAGGAGCCGGATGAAACACCCCATCTTCAACATAAGCGTTAACATGCGCCTTTAGCAGATCCAAAGAAACCTCGGGATTCAGAAACTGGGCCTGCTCCAAAGCATTCTCAAAGGCGTCCACCACGCCCGTCTTCAGCTTCACTACGTCGTCATTAGCAAGCGCAAGAGCCGCTTGGCTAGATTCTAGCGACGACGCTAACTTGTTGATCTCGTCCTTGGACTTCGTAAGCGAAGCCACATCTTGCTCATGGACCTGCAGATGGTGGGTGATCTCAGATTCAGCTTTGTGGAGCTTGTCACGCAATACAATGATCTCGTCTGACAGGCTCTCCTTCTCGGCCAGGGCTACATGCAAATCTTCTTGGGCCTGAGCTACTCGATCATCTGCCGTCTTCTTGTCGGCCTTTAAAGCAGCTATCTCTGATGCTTGATCCCCGACTTGATCTTTAAGGTGCGCGGCGAGATAGCTAAGTCCGGCATTCTTCAAGTTCAAGTGTTCCATCTCCCTGAGTTCCTTTGCCTCCAGTTTCGACAATTTCTTCATGTCGAAATAATGAGCGGGAGCTTGGAGACCTAATCGAAGGCCCGAAGGGACTTTATTTTCCCAAAGATACGACGTCGGGATTTGGAAAGTAAGCTCTGAAGAAGATGCCGGGACCTCGGGAGCCGCTCTCTCAGGCTCAAGGATAGGAAGAGTCAAAGGAATGTCGGTTTCGACCTCATCTGGACCAACATCAATGATTTTCCTTTTCCTCAACGTCTTAGTCTTCTTGGCCGGTGGCAGGTCAGAGGGCTCAGAGACTCGAACAATTCTTTTTGTGCCCGGAGTCAAAGGACGCGATGGTGGTATCACTACTTTTGGACGACGGGTAACGTCCATATAGTCAGGTCTTTTTCCCATTGGATCGCCTGCACAAAGAAAAAGAAATGAATTAAACAAAATTCAAGAAGAATATGCTTCAAGACATGAATCAAATGAACTACCATACCCGTAGTGGGTTGTTTCCAAACAAAAGAATATATGTAATCGGCCGAATCTACTAAAGGGTCTTTATTAACCAAAGTAGAAATAAAAGCGATAGCGTCATTCTCTCGGGCGGTCATTTGAGAGAGAGGAGTCAAAAAATCCTTGGCCTCAAATTTATGATGCTCCTCAGTCCAGTATAGAGGGAAACACCCTATAACATCCCCAGAAGCCGAAGTTTGAAGAAACCAGGGGACACACCCGGGTTGGGCCGAAACTTTGACAAAAGCATTCTTAAAGCCTTTCCAAGAATTGGTAAAAGGCTTGAGGAACTTACGACCAGGTGAGGCCCGGAGTGAAGTCCACCCAAATTCTAACAAATCTCCATCCGTGGAAAGGTTGGTTTCTAGAGGGGTGAAAAAATGGCAAAAAACGGGCACATAACATTCTAAGTCGAATTTATGGCAAAAACTTTCGAAGGCCACAACAAATGCCCAGCCATTAGGATGAAGTTGAGAAGGAGTAAGGTGGAAATGGCAGAGAAGCTGCATTTGGAAGTCAGAAAAGGGAAATTCCATCGCAAGTCGGGTTATGAGGTTTTTGTAAAAGAAGAAAAAATTACACTCCTTCTTGGAGTGCCTGGAAGCTACCGATTCACTGGCCAAAGGCTGGCACACAGCATACCCGTCCCCACCTCAGATGATACGAGCAATAGCCGGAGCAGACAGCTTGTTTTCCATATCGGTGACGGCATTGCTCACGGCATATCTTTTGATCGTAGTCATTCGTGAAGACCCGGACGGAGCAGACTCGCCGGTCTCGGATTGGTTCGTTTGATGGGAAAGGGAAGACATTAAATACCTATACAAAACACACAAAAATAGGATAGGTCAGAACTCGAGAATACCTGAAGTCACAAGATTTACAGGGGGAGATTGAAATGCTGAAGGCAGTAAAGGGGCATTAGTAGCTGAAGAGCTCCGAGGCCTTTCATTACAACGACAGCAATCCAAAACTTGCTCGGCATCTCGGTCAAAATCCAGACGTGCGAGTTTGACAGCTTTATAAATACACTCTTCGCAAGGAGCGAAAATCTCGACTGCGTAGGTCGAGACGAAAACCTCGGGAACTATGCTCGGGGTTACTAAGGGACGTACTGGGGCGACAGATGGAGAAGGTTGAACGCGACCTCGGCAGGGTCCTCCACTTCCACCACCTCGGGAGGAACTACCACCTCGGGAGAGGCCACTACCTCGAGATGAACGAAGCATATCCTCCATCTTTTCTTTCTCTGTGGGAAGGATGGACCACAGCCAAAGCTTAGTTCGACCTGAAACTCGTTGAAGCAGTTCTCTATCCTCTTCCGGGATGGGCCGACCATACATTTCTACCAGTGGAGGTCGGGGATCCATCTTTTGAAAAACAACTAATGCGCTAAAGCACAGGCAATTTGCGGTTGTGTAAGTAGGCTTGCAAAAAATTTTAAAATAAAAATAGCGAAAACATGTGGAGTTACCAAAACAATACAATGAAGACGAAGAACATGATTCCAGAATTCCCCAGATTTTCCAGTATTGCAACGACTCAGACAAAGGGGTTTCACAATTGATTCTCAACATTTTCCTTTTAGAGGGAATTCAACAAAGTCATCACCGTCATTCGAAACACCCAACAAAAGCAAAATGTATGCATCAACTATTGAAAACCCAAAAAAACGAAGAACAGTGACAGATGAACATGGAAGTTGAGAGAATTACTTAAAGAAAAAGAACTATAACAGATGAATGAAGCAGAAATTTGAACAAAGGACTTACTTAAGGAAGAATTTGGAGAAAAGTAGAGTGTAGAAGATGCTCTGCTGGTAAATCCTTCGTGCGAAAGAGAGACCGATCAGATGAAATAAGAATAGTGAAATGAGCAATGCTTTCGAAGAGGTATTTATGAATAAACCAAAATGTGTGATGATTCAAAATGCAGGCATTTCACCGGTTACGAAGTGCCAAGAGGGATGACGGTTAGGAGCTCAAACGTTTAGCCTCGACTGGACTGACGGAATCAAGGCTAAACCCTACTAGAATCTTAGGAATAATCATGGCGAATGGAGTGTGACGTAGGGCATTAATGAGCACGGTAACTGAAGGCGGCTTTTCGAAGAATGTGTCACTTCGAATTCGGAGATAGTGGTTACATGATACGGCGCCATAAACCTAAAGGCACAAAGATAGGCGAAAAGTCGTGTCGAATGGGATGGTTTCGAACACCTCGGTTAAAAAATCTTTCTGGCAAAAGCCTCAGATAACTACAAACTCGGAACTCTGGATCGAGATAAAGTCGATAACCCACAGTCAAAGGCTACCGACTTCGTAGATGCATAAAGCGAAGCATTCACATCGGCAGGAAGGCAAATTATGAAGCCCATGGATAACTTAGGCGAGGCGAGAATATCTCGGACAATTCCCTACCAGGTACAACAATCAGTACATCCCGACAACCCAGAAACCTGAGCTGTCAGGCTGGGGGACAACTGTTATGGACCTCAGAAGTTGGGCCCCGAAGCCCAACTCATCATGGAAACTACCATCTGCGGTTGCATCTATGCACATGATAACTGCCCAAGTCGGGACGGTTACCTTCTCCTATAAATAGGAGATCTCTGCACTGGTGAACGGTACATGCCATTTCATCCTATCATTCTCACATAGCACACACCCCACTCCTCAGTGGCTAAACGCTGGAAGTATAATCGAACTACGTGGGCTTTGATCCCTATTCAAGGGTACGTAGGCCCTAGGCTCTGATCCTAGTTCAAGCCCGAGCAACTTTGTTCACATCCGAACAGATACCTATTTAAAATAGGTGAATATGTGGTCTCAAATTTTGAGGTGTATTTATTCTATTTTCTAGGAAATCTTTATTTAGGATTAAGGTAACCAATGATTAAATTTTCTTAGGAATCATAAAATATCACAAAAACACAAATAATTACCAAATTAAATTAGGGTTCTTGTATGATCAAAAAAAATAAGGGAGTGTTATGAAAATACTTAAACACATAGGAGAAATTAATAAGAATTAACAAACAACTAACTCTTCATTTCACTAAATAATTGTGTAATTTTTCATGATTAATCAAGGGATTAATTAATGAAGACTTAAGCCTCAATTTTCATAATTTATTAAGAAACTAAATTTTCTAAAACCCTATAATTATCAAACTAATACCTAAGTTCATATTCAGCTCGTAAAAAGTCATAAAGAATTATCAAAATACTAAGACCAATTAAGAAGCAATTATCAACAAATAATGGGCAAATAAAATTGCAACAATTAGAATAGAGGCACCAAATTTAATAGCAAAATTAAATAAGAATAATTAAGGGTTTATGACCCTAATTAAAGAACCAATGGCAAATAAGGATTAAGATTAGCATAAGTAGAGTTTCTAAAGGCCATAATTAAGTTAGAGACCAATTATAATTTGACAACTTCACTAAACCACTTTATTAGGGATGCTAACTAAGATTAGTAATGGAGGGCTAAGATTAAATTTAATAAAGCTAAATCCAAAGGCTTTAATTAAGCCTCATTGTAACATCCATCTCTTATTATTGTGGAGAAATATATTATCAGATATTGTGGTGGAATTATGACTTACTTCATATCATCTTCTTTATCATATAAGGGACCATGTGTTTCTACTAGTCTTATTAAATAAATGCCCATTCATCGAACCCTTCTATGAGCATTCACGGATGCAACGTTTTCTATCTCAATTCCATTTCACTTTTTATGACACATGGATGAAGGTGCCACTTTGTCTCCCAATTATGGAATTATTTATTCTAGCTTTTCATTGCTTCCTTCCGTGAATGAGAAATAATTTCAGAGCTACAATACATACATCCACTATCTATCTAATATACTACCTACTGTGGACCAAAGATAAGCTAGAAGACAAGCTATTTTTTTTAAAATCAATAATCCACTACCAATGGTTTGTATCCCATCTTATCCAATTATTATTGGTTATTATATTATCTTCCAATCCATTGGGATATGGCCAACCGACAGCACCTTTTATTCTTTTGTTGGCTTTTGATGATTCACGTATCACATGGTTCATTAGGTAGAATGTTTTAATTATTAACTCACTTGTGGTCACGGGAAGGGGAAAAGTGGAAGACATACTTGAGACACATGAAGATATGTCTACACTAAGGACAACTCATTCTCTGCAATCATCCGAAATGAACAAAGAGATGGTGCATTCACGTTAAATAATTATATACATAGCAACCCCTCTCTTATTCATCGGTTGGGTTTCAAAATTAAGACATGGTGACGATACTGAGAGTGTGAAGAATTGGGAGAGTGTGAAAGAGACAGAGAGCTTCAAGTAGAACACTTTCTTATATTAATTTAAGAGTGAAGTACGGAAGTTGTGTGAGGCAACAAGGAAGAAGAAATAGCTGAATTCTCAAGGAGTAAGACAAGTAAGTAATGGTTCTAACTTGTCTTAAGTCATTTCAAGAAGTTGGTTTCAAAATCTTGTTTATCACTTCTTATATATTATTTTGGGTTCATTAAGAAGTGGTAAAATCAAAAGGTTTTTGATGATTTTAAGGTTACCATAGTGTTTATCACGGAAAATGGAGTAAGAATAAGGTTGGAAATGATTTTTAGAATCAAAAAGAATTAATTAAGCAAGCTACCAAAACTGCCAGTTTTAACGGTTTGGAAGGCAGTCGAATTGTAAATCGTTTTCGGTCAAGTGAATGGTGTCTAAAAATCATGAAATCTTCCAGTTTTGAAGTAGACATCCAGAGATTTCTTTTGATATATAATATGTAATTTTTAGAGCTCTGTACAAGGAGTTATGGATTTTACAATCTGGCCTAAAATACTGGAAGTATAAACTGGACAGCGAAGTGATTTATTTAAACTGGGAATAGTATGGATATTTTTGGCTGTTGAGAATATTTTTCGATGAAAATAGACTCACCAAAGGACATTTAGGTTTTGGAAGCACATCATTTGGAGCTTTGTACAAATAGTTATGAATTTTCAAAGTTAATGAAAATTCTGGACAGAAAAGGATTTAATCCGAAAATTGTTGCAATAAGAATTTTAAATGGGTGATTTATCGTTTAAAGGGTCACAAGGATTCTAAATGATAAAAAGAACCCTGTTGGATATTTTGGAAGAAATGGATTATAGTGAAGTAGATTAATATTTATAATGATACTATTTTAGGAGTTGACTGTCAAGTGGTTCGAGCACCGGTGAATTTCTTTTAGCTATTCGGAGTTGAGGTAGTAACTTTTCTCTCACATACTCTGTGTGCCTTTATATGCATGTACGTACCGTTGTGATATTTGAACTGTGAATTTTCTAACCTTATCGCCGGTATAAGCCGGGAGGTAGTGCCCTTGAATGTGGGGTAACCCTGGATGCCATCACGGTTGAGACCGGGGGTGGTACTCCGATAAGTGAATTTTTATGCAGAAGGGTGAAAGCCCATTTGAATATTTGAATTATCCAGTACTATGTGTATGAACCGGTAGGTTCTTGAATATTGTTGAACTGCATATTTGAATTTTTGTGTTTGAAATTATTGTGAATTATATTTATTGCAACTGGTTGTCTACCATGTACTGTGCATGCATCTTATGTGAGTGATTAACGTTACTACTGGGATTCATTTGAATCCCAGACAATCCCCAAAGTTCAGGACGGAAACCTAACAGCGGTCGTGGCTCACGTGATAAGGCGGTGGATATGGATAACTGACGGTGCTTGATGGAGCAGAGATCTAATTTATTTTCCCTCATTGTGTTTGAAATATTATGTCCTGGTTAAATCTTGTACGAACCTTTTTATGAATTTCGATTATGTACCAGACTTCAATAACAGTATTACTATGCTGGAACTAGTTTATCCTTTAAGCTGAACTAATTCTATAGAACTCCGATTAAAGTGATTCAAAATTCTATTTGAAGTTCTATAAGTCTAGTTTATGAGAAAAATATTCATCAAGCCAATTAATGGCTGTGTAAGTCACAGAAATTTGAAAACAAAACGCCACTTAAATCTGGAAATAGGATTTTCCAGTTTTTATCATCAAACTTTGAAAATTCATAACTAGAGTTCTAGACGTCGGATTAATACGTTCTAGCACTCATTTGAAAGCTTAAGATGTGTAATTTCAACTTACCAAATTTCATGGTCAAAGGAAAATCATTTTCCTGATCAAAACCTCGAATGAATCTGACTAACTTCACAGATTTTCTGGAAATGACATTACTTCTTCGATGACTCTTTCTCTTCAACTCACTCTCTTTAATTTTTCCGTCATTCCTTTTCTTTTCTTTGTGTCGTGCAGACCAAATGAAAGCAAATGATGTGTTGATGATTGCTTTAATTAGACAAATGAGGGGAACATGTGTGGCCAATGGGTGGTGTCCTCTTTTGTTAATTGTGGGAGACTTTAATAATAATTAAAGATGAGCAGGAGGATAAGAGCATGTCCGTGAATGAATAAGAATGAGCCAAAGAGAGACTTGCATTCATCACCCGTGAATACATGATGAAAAAGTGAATGATTATTTGAGAAAGTGGGAGAAAATTCATCCACCAATGTGTGTGTGTCGGCCTTGCTTATTCATAAAAGGAAGAATGATTGAGAATAATGGGAGAAAGTTTTGGATGCATATGTGAGTCATTCTATCACCTTTTTATCTTTGAAGTAGTGTGTTTGCATATAAGAAAATAGGTGTTGTCCGGATGGAGAATTGAGGATTGAAGGTGATTAACTTTTGTCCTCTTGTGTGTGTTTGGAACAAAATGAGAGATATAGTGGTCCATCCACTATAGTGGAATAAATAAATAAAAAGGAAGACTAAAGATAATTGGAAATTCTGCCAGATTATGGAGTTTATTTGGAAATAAGAGAAATAGAGAATTTGGACAAGTAGTAACTTGCCAACCATGAATATTTAATTATAGGATTCGGTATTTATCTGAGATGACCAGAGGATAGAGAACCGGATCAGGATTTGGAAAGGCTATCAGGTAGTAACTCTAATCTTGCATTCTTTGTATGTCTTTATATGATTGTATGTACCATTCATTATGTATAAATATGTACTGTAAATTCAACTTTGTATGTCTTTCTGAATAATATAAGCTATAAATTAAGATGATCTTAGCATGATTATTGGGTATGAGTAAGGTTTCAGAATTAGGTTGATGAACCTAAAAATTAATTGGGCATCTAGAGGGTGCTACCAATCGTATCGTGACCTAAGAATCAGATAATAGTTGAGTGATTCTGTAGGCATTTGAATGGACTTGAATGAATTGTGTAATACCCTAAAAATCCTATTTAGCATAACCACTAAATGATATCTATTAAAGTAGGTGAATATGTGGTCTCAAAGATATTATAGTTTATCTAGTTTAAAATTAGAGAATTTTTTCCTAGAGTTAAATAAACCAAAGCAACTCAAATATTCTAAGTTCATTTAGGGATCATAAAATACCCTATAATTTTCATATTGAAGCATAGTTCATATTTAAATTTTAAAGGGGCATAAAATGTTATTAATCTCAAACAAATTAGAGGAATGTGTCAATAATTGATTGGACAAATAATTGTACATTAATTAAAGTAATTGCATTAATTTTTGCAATTAATTATTGAATCCTCTTAGGAACCATAAAATATCATAAAATCCAAGTAATTACCAAATTAAAATATGGTTCACATGGAATTAAAAAGGACCAATAAGGAACTATGGAGAATACTTAAACAAGATAGGAGAAAAATAATAAATAGTTAGGTATTCATTAAATTAAATAACTATGCCCAATCTTCATCAAGGAATTGATTATAATACCCCAAAATTTGTATATCTCTTGAATATAATATTTTGGCCATTTAGGACCCATTTAAAATAGGAGAGTATGTTATCTCCAAATTAGTAAGTATATTTATTCTAATTCTCGAATAACTTGTCGGTAGAACTTAATAGGGCAAAATACAACTCCCTAAATTTTTATTAGGGGTCATAAAATATTGTAAAATACCATAAAAGCCTTTAAACCAATTAAATGGAATTTCCAACAATTTAAGAACAATTAAACTCACAATTAGTGATATATTGTCATATAATTCACATATTGGCAAAGTTAAGCCGTAAAGGGGTAGGAAGAGGTCTAAAATAATTAGAGGACACTAAAAATAATTAGTAAACATCAAAAAATTAATCTTAATTGAATTAACATGCAAAATTAATTTAATGATAAATATTTATAAACAAATTGCAATATTTTGGCTAAATTCAACAATAAAGCCTAACAAGGGATCCACAATTGTAACAATTGGACTTAGTAGGATCAAAATTTAATTGGTAGTCAATAAAATCATTTCAAATTAAACTTAATTAAGCTTAATCTAATAATAAACAAGAAGAAATTAATTTAGGGCTTTTTGGCACAACAAAAACTCAATTGGATCATTTTTGGTAGCCCAAATCATTGCCCAAATCACCAATAAAGCCCAAAACAAAAATCAAACCCAAAGGACCAGAGGGGATTTCGGTTTTGGCTGGATTCAAAGGGAAGAAAATGAATTTCAACACATGTTGCAAAGTTGGTCAAAGCTTGTAGAACACAAATCACTATTCATGGCTTAAAGTGCAAGTTTGCTTGAGCTTCTTGGAGAAGGAAAAAGAGAAGAGGGGAGAGAGAGAGGGATTTCAGCTGGAGCAATTGAGTGGTGAGGATGTGAGATTTCAACTTTAACCTAGATCCAAGGGTGTTTAATTGACAAGAGCAAAGTTCCATTTATTTACCAAATTGCCCAACCTTTTTCCTATAAATAGGGACCCAAGCTCTTCACTTTTCTTCACACCAAGCAATACAACACTTGCTTATTTGAGAGAGAGTTGAGAGAGCTGAAGGGAAGTCTTGAAGGAGTTCAAGCTCTAGGTAAGAAAAGTTCTTAGTTTTTGAGTTTAAATTCATAGGTAGAAGTAGTTTTGATCTTTAAAATTCTAGAATAATTTTAGTTTCATGTTTTTATAGTTTAAAATAGCTTCATTTCGAAAATTTAGTGAAGAAAGTAGTTCTGCAAAATTTCCAGATCAAGAACACGGTTGTAACGAAGTTCTGGCGAAAATTCATCGGTTAGGCGATTTCTGAACTAGTAACAGAAACACTCATATTTCATGTTTAAAATGCTATTGAAAAATTCTGAGAAAATTCATGATGAAAGTAGACATGTAGAGCTTTTTAAATATGTAAAGAACATGTTGAAATGAGTTCTGTACAGTGAGAAAGAAATTCTCAAAGTTTATGTTGCGAAAATACTGGAAATTCTGGGCAGAAGATGAACACGTGAAATCTGGGAATGATTTTTGAATTCTGGGCAAGGCCTGATATTTGTTCTGAAAAATAGACATCCTAAGGAGTCCGGAACTTCTTACGGATCTTCGTTTCGATTTTTCTAGAATTAGTTATGAATTTTCAAAGATAGGCGAATTTCTGCCCAATAATTCCAGCGGTTTTTCAATAAATTATGAGAAAATAAAATAATGGTTTAAAATACCAAGGGTAGAATAGTCAATAGTGGCCAAAATATATTTTAGGATATTATCTTTAAATTAATAGAATGATATGGCTATGATAGGCTGACCGGAAGAACGCTGACCAACCGATTTCGTACCGAACTACCGATTCAGGTACGGACGCGTACTGTAACACTAACTCTGATGCTTATTGTATGCTTATATGTGATAGATAGTCTGAAACTCTGTTTTTGAAAATTGATCATACACATACAACTTGATACGGGTTATGGTTTTGATAATGCCGTTATGTTTTCCTAGCGCTGAGGACACGATAGGCCATCGTGGCACTGGAAATAGTGCAGACTATAATAACATGCATATTGCAGTGGCTGTGTTATGTTATTATCTGAATATGAGAATATTGTATGTGATTATTGCTGTTTTGCCATGGATATCTGTCATACATATTTGATAAATAAGCATGAGGTTAACCGTTACCTGAGGTTCAATGGTAATTGAACCTCAGTTCTTAACATAGTGTCAGGGTCTGGAGGAACCAGAACCAAGGACAAGGATAAGGAGCTAGCGCAAGGACGAAGACAGAGAAATTTTTTATTTCAGCGTTATCTTGTTGTACTATTTTCAAACTACTGTACCGCTGTGTAAGTAACCAAATACTACAACAGTGAAGGTTTTTATCAGATACTCGCTCTTTTGAAATTATTCCGATGCTCTACTCTGATCAAATAGTTCGAAAACGTTTTAGAAAATTGGGATGTTACAAATTGTGATACTGGAGTATGGTACAGATTGATTTGATTAAATTAAGATACTAGAATATGGTACCTATATATATGATGAGGTATTTCGAGGTTGAAAGCTACTGTTTTATCCTAAGGGAAAGATCTTGATTATAGAATATTCCCTTAGAGCGTGTAATTGAGAAGTAGTTCCTTGGTGGAATCGTGTGATAGCTAGCACCTTGGTAACTATAGGTTATGTCTTATGATTGGGGCAGATAACCGTAGGGATGTTGGTGGTGGATGGATTCCTTAAGGTATTAGAATGTTTTACCAATGTGTATGGAGGCCACCAATGGAGAATTCTAACCAATCAGAGTGCGCAGCGGAATCGTGGTGAGCACGAAAGGAATAGAATGGACTAAATGTCCTATGAATGGCTTGAGTAGCCACGAATGGAAATTTGAAATGTAGAATTGATGACCTTCTATAATAGTTGTCTGGTTCCTGGTTATGTTTGGAATTGAATTTTGTATTTACCAATGCACCTGCAGTATCTGTGGATTTTCGGAATTGAATTTTCGAATTTGTGAATTTTTGAAATTGAATTTTTGAATGAAATATTTTTCAACCTAATTTGAGACCAGTTTGAATGGTCTGTTTGCGAAATGTGTTGTCTCATAAAAGGGGTTTTGTTATAACCCTGAATTTGAAACTGAATTTTCAACTTTGTTGTGGTAGATGCAGTACAGAACTGGAAAGGTCAGAAATTATTGTAAAAGTACTCAGTTTACTGGATCTTGCCAGACATGCTTAGAATGTAAGATTAACATGTTACTTTGGGAACCTTCGGGGTCCCAGTATTTGTTGCTACCTGTGGATTGTTCAGTTTAGAGAACGTGGCTCAAAAGGCAAGGCGGTACTCACTGTTGAATAGTGATGCTGGGACGGACCGAGAAATGCTATAGGTTATTTTTATTAGCCTATTTTAGAGACTAGAAATTTATTTGTATAGCCCTATGTGGATTTTGTTATGTAATCAGAATTTAATATCAGTATTACTATGCTAGAATGACTATGCTCATTAGGCTCACGTGAGCCACGACCGCTGTTAGGTTTCCGTCCTGAACTTTGGGGATTGTCTGGGATTCAAGTGAATCCCAGTAGTAACGTTAATCACTCACATAAGATGCATGCACAGTACATGGTAGACAACCAGTTGGAATAAATGTAATTCACATTAATTTTCAAGAACAAAATTCAAATATGCAGTTTAACAATATTCAAGAACCTACCGGTTCATACGCACAGTACTGGATAATTCAAATACTCAAATGGGCTTTCACCCTTCTGCATAAAAATTCACTTATCGGAGTACCACCCCCGGCCTCAACCGTGATGGCATCCAGGGTTACCCCACATTCAAGGGCACTACCTCCCAGCTTATACCGGCGATAAGGTTAGAAATTCACAATTCAAATATCACAATGGTACGTACATGCATATAAAGGCACACAGAGTATGTGAGAGAAAAGTTACTACCTCTACTCCAATTAGCTAAAAGAAATTCACTGGTGCTCGAACCACTTGACAGCAACTCCTAAAATAGTATCATTATAAATATTAATCTTCACTATAATCCATTTCTTCCAAAATATCCAACAGGGTTCTTTTTATCATTTAGAATCCTTGTGATCCTTAAATAATAAATCACCCATTTAAAATTCTTATTGTAGCAATTTTCGGATTAATTCCCTTTTCTGTCCAGAATTTTCATTAATCTTTGAAAATTCATAACTAATTGTACAAAACTCCAAATGATGTGCTTCCAAATCCTAAATGTCCTTTGATGAGTCTATTTTCACCGAAAAATATTCCCTTCAGCCATAAAATTATAAACCATTCTCAGTTTAAATAAACAACTTCGCTGACCAGCTTGAACTTCCAGTATTTTAGGCCAGATTGTAAAATCCATAACTCCTTGTACAGAGCTCTAAAAATTACATATTATATATCAAAAGAACGCTCTGAACGTCTACTTCAAATCTAAAAAATTTCATGATTTTTGGACATCATTCACTTGACAAAAAACATATTAAATTCGACTGCCTTCCAAACCGTAAAATCTGGCAGTTTTGGTAACTTTTATAATTTAGTTCATTTGATTCTAAAAATCATTTCCAACCTTATTCTTACTCCATTTTCCATGGTAAACACTTTGGTAACCTTAAAATCATCAAAATCCTTATGGTTTTACCACTTCTTAATTTATCGTTTAAAGGGTCACAAGGATTCTAAATGATAAAAAGAACCCTGTTGGATATTTTGGAAGAAATGGATTATAGTGAAGATTAATATTTATAATGATACTATTTTAGGAGTTGACTGTCAAGTGGTTCGAGCACCGGTGAATTTCTTTTAGCTATTCGGAGTTGAGGTAGTAACTTTTCTCTCACATACTCTGTGTGCCTTTATATGCATGTACGTACCGTTGTGATATTTGAACTGTGAATTTTCTAACCTTATCGCCGGTATAAGCCGGGAGGTAGTGCCCTTGAATGTGGGGTAACCCTGGATGCCATCACGGTTGAGACCGGGGGTGGTACTCCGATAAGTGAATTTTTATGCAGAAGGGTGAAAGCCCATTTGAATATTTGAATTATCCAGTACTGTGTGTATGAACCGGTAGGTTCTTGAATATTGTTGAACTGCATATTTGAATTTTTGTGTTTGAAATTATTGTGAATTATATTTATTGCAACTGGTTGTCTACCATGTACTGTGCATGCATCTTATGTGAGTGATTAACGTTACTATTGGGATTCATTTGAATCCCAGACAATCCCCAAAGTTCAGGACGGAAACCAAACAGCGGTCGTGGCTCACGTGATAAGGCGGTGGATATGGATAACTGACGGTGCTTGATGGAGCAGAGATCTGATTTATTTTCCCTCATTGTGTTTGAAATATTATGTCCTGGTTAAATCTTGTACGAACCTTTTTATGAATTTCGATTATGTACCAGACTTCAATAACAGTATTACTATGCTGGAACTAGTTTATCCTTTAAGCTGTGCATATTTACTCTTGCGAATGTCGGTATACCGAAGGGGTGTGACATTCGTGGTATTAGAGCCTTAGTTCCGGCAATGTCAGGATAGTATACTGATAAAGTCTTGGATAGATAGAAGTGTGTAGTGGTATATATAGAATGGCATGTGTATGTCATTATTTGAGGATTTTGAATTAAATTGATATTAACAAGAATATGCACTTGAATAGTGAAAAGACATTATGGTGAATGTTCGAGGAGGTAGTAGAGGCAGAGGTCGTGGTAGAGGCAGACCACGTAAGCAAGTGCAGGCTCAAGAGCGGCCAAATGAACAAGAACAGGAGCGAGAACAATCACATGAACAAGAGCGGGCACAAGAGGAGAATATACCAGAACAAGATCCTCTTCACTATGTGCAACAAATGATGGAGATGATAAATAAACTACAGGAGGAAATACGCGAAGTAAAGGCTAGGCAGAACGAGGGTGGACAGCGAGCTGCAACTGCGGAAGGGGAAAGATCCACTCAACCCGAGATTCAACAAAATGAACCTATAGCTGACAGGATGCAACTTGACGTAGAGGATGAACAGTATTGGATTACCAAATTTTGCAAGCATCAACCACCAGTTTTTCGCGGGAGTTTTGATCCCCAGGTAGCTGAGAATTGGGTGCTGAGATTGGAGAAGATTTTTCGAGTAATGCGGTGCCCTACAGAAAGGAAAGTTGAATTGGCAATCTACAAATTGGAAGGTGATGCTGATCGATGGTGGAAGAACACGGAATTAATTCTGCGGGCTCAGAATGTCCCCATCACCTGGGAAACTTTCAAAGATAAGTTCGATGAAGAGTATTTTCCTGAATCCACTAGGGACGAGAAGGAGTTAGAATTCCTGGCTATACAACAGGGTAAAGAAGAGTCCTTTAATGAATATCTGAGTCGTTTCAACCGACTAGCTCGTTACTCTTCAACTTTGAAAATCAGTAATGACGAGAAGTGGAAGTCAGGAAGATTGATTAGGGGATTAAAATATGAACTGAGAAAAGAGCTGGTCTCCCGTAAATTCCGAAAATTTAGTCTTGCAATTGAGGAATGCAGGATGTTGGAGAGGAATCTAAGGGATTTGCAGCTGCCTGAGGTTACTACGAATCAAGGCGAGTCCAGCAGAAGGAATTCTTCCCAGAAAAGAAAAGGGGCAGGGACCAAATTCCAAGGAAGTAATAAGAAACCTGTTCAGTCTAGCGAACGTATCAATCAAAAGCCAGCAGAGCCTAGACCATGTCCTCAATGCGGTAAATTCCATCAAGGCAGGAATTGTAGCGGGCAGATCATTTGTTATAATTGTCGCAAGACGGGTCACTATAGCTCGGATTGCCCACAGCGTGCCACAGAGAGGAGGCCACAGAATTTTGGAAGAATATTTGCTATGACGCATGAGGAGGCTAGAAAGTCTCCAGAGATGATTCAAGGTACCATTCTTCTTCATGGAAATACGTTACAAACATTGTTTGATACGGGTGCTAGTCATTCTTTTATATCATATGATTGTGTTAGTCGGCTAAGATTGGTTATCCACAAACTGCCTTATGATCTTGTTGTGACGACACCACTTGGTGTTAAATCTTTGACTGCTGATGTCTGTTTGAATTGCATTGTAAATGTGGACGGCCATGATTCTGTGGTAGATTTGATATGTTTGCCACTTCATCGTATAGATGTTATACTTGGTTTAAATTGGTTGACAGCAAATAATGTGCTGTTAGACTGCGGAAATAAAAGGATTGTATATCCAAATCCGCAGAGAGATATTAGTAAAGATGTAAATATGAATTTCCTCTCAGTAGATGAAGCTGAGAAGTGTTTGAGAAAGGGGTTGCCAAGGGTATGTTGTGTTTTTCTCAGTACAAACAGAAACTGGGACTGCACTTGAAAATATTCCAGTTGTGAATGAATTTCCTGAGGTATTTCCGGAAGACATTAGTGGACTACCTCCGGAAAGAGAAGTAGAATTCGGCATCGAAATTATGCCTGGAGCTGGACCAATATCTAAAGCACCATATCGAATGGCACCTAACGAGATGGCGGAGCTGAAGAAACAAATTGAAGAATTACTAGAGAAAGGGTTTATACGACCCAGTGTTTCACCATGGGGAGCTCCAGTGTTATTTGTAAAGAAGAAAGACGGGAGCCTGAGATTGTGTATCGACTATCGAGAATTAAACAAGGTGGCCGTCAAGAATAAGTATCCTCTCCCTAGAATAGATGATTTGCTTGATCAGTTAGCTAGTTCTAGCGTATTTTTGAAAATCGATTTGCGTTCGGGTTATCATCAACTACGAGTAAAAACTGAAGATGTTCCAAAGACAGCTTTTAGAACCAGATACGGACATTACGAATTTTTAGTAATGCCGTTTGGTTTGACCAATGCACCTGCCGTGTTTATGGACTACATGAACCGAATCTTCCGTCAATACTTAGATCAGTTTGTGGTAGTCTTTATCGACGACATCCTAATCTACTCAAAGAGCAGCAAAGAGCATGAGAATCATCTGAGGATCGTGTTGAATATTTTGAAAAACAAGCGACTCTACGCTAAGTTGAGCAAGTGTGAGTTTTGGCTTCAAGAAGTTAGATTTCTTGGCCATGTCATCTCACAAGAAGGGGTCTTTGTAGATCCTAGTAAAGTGGAAGCAGTACTGAATTGGAAGAGGCCAGAGACTGTGACTGAAGTACGCAGTTTTCTGGGTCTTGCTGGTTATTACCGACGATTTATATTGAATTTTTCCCGAATTGCCTTACCATTGACAAAGCTTACAAAAAAGAACCAGCCATTCGTGTGGGATGAGCGTTGTGAAGAAAGCTTTAAGCAGAGCCTAATGAGCATAGTCATTCTAGCATAGTAATACTGATAATAAATTCTGATTACATAACGAAATCCACATAGGGCTATACAAATAAATTTCTAGTCTCTAAAATAGGCTAATAAAAATAACCTATACCATCTCTCGATCCGTCCCAGCATCACTATTCAACAATGAGTGCCACCTTGCCTTGTGAGCCACGTTCTCTAAACTGAACAATCCACAGGTAGCAACAAATACTGGGACCCCGAAGGTTCCCAGAGTAACATGTTAATCTTACATTCTAAGCATAGATTAGTATATGACAGATAACCATCACATATACATTCAGCACATACAGCACAAACAATTCATACAGTACATATTTATACATATTGAATGGTACATACAATCATATAAAGACATACAAAGAATGCAAGATTAGAGTTACTACCTGATAGCCTTTCCAAATCCTGATCCGGTTCTCTATCCTCTGGTCATCTCAGATAAATACCGAATCCTATAATTAAATATTCATGGTTGGCAAGTTACTACTTGTCCAAATTCTCTATTTCTCTTATTTCCAAATAAACTCCATAATCTGCCAGAATTTCCAATTAACTTTGAAAATTCATATTTAATTGCACAAAACTCCAATTAAGGTGATTCCAAAAGTTACGTGTTCCTTATTAAATCTATTTTCAGAGGAAAAATAGATTCAACTTCAAATATACGCACACTGTTCCCAGAATTTCCGTTCATCTCAACTGTTCCAGAAAAACGTCCAGATTCATTGTCTAAATTCAAAAATACATATCTGGAGTTCTAGGTATCCAAATCAGGTGATTCAAAAATCCATGAACTCCTCATTAAGTCTAGTTTCTAGGAAAATTGGTTTCAACATTTAATCATACTCCAATAATTCCCAGATTTCAAAAATGTCAACACTGTTCAGAAGATGTTTCAGAAAACGTCCCAGATTTCATACTTGACTTCAAAAATTCATAACTCCCTGAATATAAATCCAAATAAGGCTTGTGACCTATCAAATTAAAGCTTGATAAGTCTACTTTTATTCTGGAAATTTTCATAGAAAAACTCAAATGTTTACTATTTTAAAAGTGAATCCGAAAATCACTGTTCATTTCTGGAAACCAGTGTTTTTCAGTGTTCAACTTCTAACTTTGAAAAATCATAACTAATTCTATAGAACTCCGATTAAGGTGATTCAAAATTCTATTTGAAGTTCTGTAAGTCTAGTTTATGAGAAAAATATTCATCTAGCCAATTAATGGCTGTAAAAGTCCCAGAAATTCGTAAAATCAACGTTATTTGAATATGAAAACATGAATTTCCAGTTTTTCTGAACAAACTTTGAAAATTCATAACTAGAGTTCTAGACGTTGGATTAATACGTTCTAGCACTCTTTTGAAAGATTGAGAAGTTTACTTTCAACTTACCAAATTTCACAAACAGAGGAAATCATTTATCCGATCAAAATATTGCATGAACTCAACTGCCTCACTGGATCTCTAGAAATGACAACACTGTTCACGTATACGTACTTTTCACTAATACGTACAAATATACGTCTAAGTAAAAAAAATCCGACGGAAATAAAAATCTTTTTCTTCCTTGTACTCATTCGTATGCATCTTCTTCGTTCTTCAATCTTCTGACACGAGCTGCAAATTAACTAATTCAAAGATATATGCTGGGATTCAAATGAATCCCAGTAGTAACGTTAATCATCGCTCACATAAAATGCATACACAAAACATGCAAGTCAACCATCAAATATACATACAATTCATTCAACACATTCAACATTCAGAACATTCAAACAATATACATATATATATACAACCGTAAATACATGCATGTAAAAGGCACACATAGTATGTGAGAGAAGCGTTACTACCTGATAGTCTTTCCAATTCCTGATCCGGTTCTCTATCCTCTGGTCATCTCAGATAAATACCGAATCCTATAATTAAATATTCATGGTTGGCAAGTTACTACTTGTCCAAATTCTCTATTTCTCTTGTTTCCAAATAAACTCCATAATCTGGCAGAATTTCCAATTAACTTTGAAAATTCATATTTAATTACACAAAACTCCAATTGACGTAATTCCAAAAATCACTTGTTCCTCATTAGGTCTATATTTAGGGAAAAATACACTCAACTGTCAAATATACGTACACTTTTTCCAGAATTTTCATTCATCATCACCGTTCCAGAAAAACGTCCAGGTTTAATGCTGAACTTGAAAAATCCATATCTGGAGTTCTAGGTGTCCAAATCAGGTGGTTCAAAAATCCATGAACTCCTCATCAAGTCTAGTTTCTAGGAAAATTGGTTTCAATATTTAATCATATTCCAATGATTCCCAGATTTTAAGAACATAGACACTGTTTGGAAGACATTTCAGAAAACGTCCCAGATTTCATACTTAACTTCAAAAATTCATAACTCCCTGAATATAAATCCAAATAAGGCTTTTGACCTATCAAATTAAAGCTTGATAAGTCTACTTTTATTCTGGAAATTTTCATAGAAAAACTCAAATGTTTACTATTTTAAAAGTGAATCCGAAAATCACTGTTCATTTCTGGAAACCAGCGTTTTTCAGTGTTCAACTTCTAACTTTGAAAAATCATAACTAATTCTATAGAACTCCGATTAAGGTGATTCAAAATTCTATTTGAAGTTCTGTAAGTCTAGTTTATGGGAAAAATATTCGTCAAGCCAATTAATGGCTGTGTAATTCTCAGAAATTCCAAAAGTGAACGTTGCTTGATTCTAAGAACAGGATTTTCCCAGATTTTCTAATCAAACTTAGAAAAATCATAACTAGAGTTCTAGACGTCGGATTAATACGTTCTAGCACTCATTTGAAAGCTTAAGAAGTGTACTTTCATCTTACCAAATTTCACGGTCAGAGGATATCATTTGCCTAGCTAAACTGTCACTTGAGCCCGACTGACTCCACAGATTTTCCATAAGTGACACTGGTTCCTTCTTCTTCTTCCGATGACCTCTTTCTTTTCTCCAGCTCTCTCTCTCTTTTGTGTTTTACACTCACAGCTCTCTCTCTCTTTCTATTCTCATTCTCTCTTTTCTTTGCTTGTTTCGGCCAAATGAATAAAAGGGAAAAGCCAATGTGTGGTGTCAAGAATATGAGAGAGTGTTGCATGTGAATGGAAGAGGGGCCATATGTGCTAACTTTGTGGGCTGAAAATGGAGAGTGCGATGTCATCTTTTGTTAATTGTTGGAGACTTTAATAATAATTAAAGATGAGCAGGAGGATGAGAGCATGTCCGTGAATGAATAAGAAGTGTGAGTCCGAATGATTGGAGGGAACTGTACCTTCACAAGTCTCCATTTGCTTCTGTCGTTGCCTTATGATAATTAAGAGAGAGTTATATATATAATAAAATAAAGGTGAGTGGAAGAGTGTTGTCTCTTGCATTGTCTAACATTTCCGACGGAAATGTTGAATATCATGGAGAAAAAGTGTGTGTGGCCCTTGGTGTGTTGGAAGGTCAAGACAAATAAGTAGGTTAGATGTGCTTTTGAAAATATTGCCCTTATCATCTTGCATTCACGAGAGAAAGAAGGACAAATTATGAATATGTATATAATAATACTAAAAGCAATGAGTGGAAGACAAAGTAGGTATTAATTGACGTTATAAAGATTGTCTTCTAGTCCTACAATAATAAGCAGCGGATATCACACATATTGCTTCCATACTCAATTCCTCATGGGACCTCTACATTATTTGTTGAGTCAATAAATCTGACTAAAATAGTGTAATGGAGATCTTATCAATATTCACAAGGTTCTAATTCAACCTTAATCCACAATTTTACCGTATTTATTTTAATATTCATAGATACAACTCTTGGCTCTTACTGTTCCTAAATTTGTCACTTCTAAAAACAAGGCATAATAGTCTTCCAAAAATAGACTAATTTTCAAGTCTTTAGGCCCAAAATTCGGGATATTACATTTCTCCCCCTGTTCAATAAATTTCGTCCTCGAAATTTGAACATTTATACCTCAGGAAGATCATTGTAGACTATTTTCTTTTTCTCAGCTCCATAACTGACTTGTACTATCTGACCTAGTTGGTTCAGATCTCTTGACCATTCTAACAGTTTCTGTTCCGGTATTATTACAAATACCAACTGCACCGCTTCAAGACAAATTTCTAAGAGACACGATCTTGAAATAATCATCATGCAACGTGTATTCGTCAAACTAAATTTCTTGAAGATACAACCGGCAATAAATGCTACACTGTCTTCTTTTTGGACCGAAAGTCTATAAGACTTCGACCTATAGAGGTGGCTAGAGCGTGTCAGATTGTATTAGGGTGCGGTGCCATAAAATTTCCACATAATAACAAAGAACCCTGTTCGATATTTTGGAAGAAATGGATTATAGTGAAGATTAATATTTATAATGATACTATTTTAGGAGTTGACTGTCAAGTGGTTCGAGCACCGGTGAATTTCTTTTAGCTATTCGGAGTTGAGGTAGTAACTTTTCTCTCACATACTCTGTGTGCCTTTATATGCATGTACGTACCATTGTGATATTTGAATTGTGAATTTCTAACCTTATTGCCAGTATAAGCTGGGAGGTAGTGCCCTTGAATGTGGGGTAACCCTGGATGCCATCACGGTTGAGGCCGGGGGTGGTACTCCGATAAGTGAATTTTTATGCAGAAGGGTGAAAGCCCATTTGAATATTTGAATTATCCAGTACTGTGTGTATGAACCGGTAGGTTCTTGAATATTGTTGAACTGCATATTTGAATTTTGTGTTTGAAATTATTGTGAATTATATTTATTGCAACTGGTTGTCTACCATGTACTGTGCATGCATCTTATGTGAGTGATTAACGTTACTACTGGGATTCATTTGAATCCCAGACAATCCCCAAAGTTCAGGACGGAAACCTAACAGCGGTCGTGGCTCACGTGATAAGGCGGTGGATATGGATAACTGACGGTGCTTGATGGAGCAGAGATCTGATTTATTTTCCCTCATTGTGTTTGAAATATTATGTCCTGGTTAAATCTTATACGAACCTTTTTATGAATTTCGATTATGTACCAGACTTCAATAACAGTATTACTATGCTGGAACTAGTTTATCCTTTAAGTTGTGCATATTTACTCTTGCGAATGTCGGTATACCGAAGGGGTGTGACATTCGTGGTATCAGAGCCTTAGTTCCGGCAATGTCAGGATAGTATACTGATAAAGTCTTGGATAGATAGAAGTGTGTAGTGGTATATATAGAATGGCATGTGTATGTCATTATTTGAGGATTTTGAATTAAATTGATATTAACAAGAATATGCACTTGAATAGTGAAAAGACATTATGGTGAATGTTCGAGGAGGTAGTAGAGGCAGAGGTCGTGGTAGAGGCAGACCACGTAAGCAAGTGCAGGCTCAAGAGCGGCCAAATGAACAAGAACAGGAGCGAGAACAATCACATGAACAAGAGCGGGCACAAGAGGAGAATATACCAGAACAAGATCCTCTTCACTATGTGCAACAAATGATGGAGATGATAAATAAACTACAGGAGGAAATACGCGAAGTAAAGGCTAGGCAGAACGAGGGTGGACAGCGAGCTGCAACTGCGGATGGGGAAAGATCCACTCAACCCGAGATTCAACAAAATGAACCTGTAGCTGACAGGATGCAACTTGACGTAGAGGATGAACAGTATTGGATTACCAAATTTTGCAAGCATCAACCACCAGTTTTTCGCGGGAGTTTTGATCCCCAGGTAGCTGAGAATTGGGTGCGGAGATTGGAGAAGATTTTTCGAGTAATGCGGTGCCCTACAGAAAGGAAAGTTGAATTGGCAATCTACAAATTGGAAGGTGATGCTGATCGATGGTGGAAGAACACGGAATTAATTCTGCGGGCTCAGAATGTCCCCATCACCTGGGAAACTTTCAAAGATAAGTTCGATGAAGAGTATTTTCCTGAATCCACTAGGGACGAGAAGGAGTTAGAATTCCTGGCTATACAACAGGGTAAAGAAGAGTCCTTTAATGAATATCTGAGTCGTTTCAACCGACTAGCTCGTTACTCTTCAACTTTGAAAATCAGTAATGACGAGAAGTGGAAGTCAGGAAGATTGATTAGGGGATTAAAATATGAACTGAGAAAAGAGCTGGTCTCCCGTAAATTCCGAAAATTTAGTCTTGCAATTGAGGAATGCAGGATGTTGGAGAGGAATCTAAGGGATTTGCAGCTGCCTGAGGTTACTACGAATCAAGGCGAGTCCAGCAGAAGGAATTCTTCCCAGAAAAGAAAAGGGGCAGGGACCAAATTCCAAGGAAGTAATAAGAAACCTGTTCAGTCTAGCGAACGTATCAATCAAAAGCCAGCAGAGCCTAGACCATGTCCTCAATGCGGTAAATTCCATCAAGGCAGGAATTGTAGCGGGCAGATCATTTGTTATAATTGTCGCAAGACGGGTCACTATAGCTCGGATTGCCCACAGCGTGCCACAGAGAGGAGGCCACAGAATTTTGGAAGAATATTTGCTATGACGCATGAGGAGGCTAGAAAGTCTCCAGAGATGATTCAAGGTACCATTCTTCTTCATGGAAATACGTTACAAACATTGTTTGATACGGGTGCTAGTCATTCTTTTATATCATATGATTGTGTTAGTCGGCTAAGATTGGTTATCCACAAACTGCCTTATGATCTTGTTGTGACGACACCACTTGGTGTTAAATCTTTGACTGCTGATGTCTGTTTGAATTGCATTGTAAATGTGGACGGCCATGATTCTGTGGTAGATTTGATATGTTTGCCACTTCATCGTATAGATGTTATACTTGGTTTAAATTGGTTGACAGCAAATAATGTGCTGTTAGACTGCGGAAATAAAAGGATTGTATATCCAAATCCGCAGAGAGATATTAGTAAAGATGTAAATATGAATTTCCTCTCAGTAGATGAAGCTGAGAAGTGTTTGAGAAAGGGGTTGCCAAGGGTATGTTGTGTTTTTCTCAGTACAAACAGAAACTGGGACTGCACTTGAAAATATTCCAGTTGTGAATGAATTTCCTGAGGTATTTCCGGAAGACATTAGTGGACTACCTCCGGAAAGAGAAGTAGAATTCGGCATCGAAATTATGCCTGGAGCTGGACCAATATCTAAAGCACCATATCGAATGGCACCTAACGAGATGGCGGAGCTGAAGAAACAAATTGAAGAATTACTAGAGAAAGGGTTTATACGACCCAGTGTTTCACCATGGGGAGCTCCAGTGTTATTTGTAAAGAAGAAAGACGGGAGCCTGAGATTGTGTATCGACTATCGAGAATTAAACAAGGTGGCCGTCAAGAATAAGTATCCTCTCCCTAGAATAGATGATTTGCTTGATCAGTTAGCTAGTTCTAGCGTATTTTCGAAAATCGATTTGCGTTCGGGTTATCATCAACTACGAGTAAAAACTGAAGATGTTCCAAAGACAGCTTTTAGAACCAGATACGGACATTACGAATTTTTAGTAATGCCGTTTGGTTTGACCAATGCACCTGCCGTGTTTATGGACTACATGAACCGAATCTTCCGTCAATACTTAGATCAGTTTGTGGTAGTCTTTATCGACGACATCCTAATCTACTCAAAGAGCAGCAAAGAGCATGAGAATCATCTGAGGATCGTGTTGAATATTTTGAAAAACAAGCGACTCTACTCTAAGTTGAGAAAGTGTGAGTTTTGGCTTCAAGAAGTTAGATTTCTTGGCCATGTCATCTCACAAGAAGGGGTCTTTGTAGATCCTAGTAAAGTGGAAGCAGTACTGAATTGGAAGAGGCCAGAGACTGTGACTGAAGTACGCAGTTTTCTGGGTCTTGCTGGTTATTACCGACGATTTATATTGAATTTTTCCCGAATTGCCTTACCATTGACAAAGCTTACAAAAAAGAACCAGCCATTCGTGTGGGATGAGCGTTGTGAAGAAAGCTTTAAGCAGAGCCTAATGAGCATAGTCATTCTAGCATAGTAATACTGATAATAAATTCTGATTACATAACGAAATCCACATAGGGCTATACAAATAAATTTCTAGTCTCTAAAATAGGCTAATAAAAATAACCTATACCATCTCTCGATCCGTCCCAGCATCACTATTCAACAATGAGTGCCACCTTGCCTTGTGAGCCACGTTCTCTAAACTGAACAATCCACAGGTAGCAACAAATACTGGGACCCCGAAGGTTCCCAGAGTAACATGTTAATCTTACATTCTAAGCATAGATTAGTATATGACAGATAACCATCACATATACATTCAGCACATACAGCACAAACAATTCATACAGTACATATTTATACATATTGAATGGTACATACAATCATATAAAGACATACAAAGAATGCAAGATTAGAGTTACTACCTGATAGCCTTTCCAAATCCTGATCCGGTTCTCTATCCTCTGGTCATCTCAGATAAATACCGAATCCTATAATTAAATATTCATGGTTGGCAAGTTACTACTTGTCCAAATTCTCTATTTCTCTTATTTCCAAATAAACTCCATAATCTGCCAGAATTTCCAATTAACTTTGAAAATTCATATTTAATTGCACAAAACTCCAATTAAGGTGATTCCAAAAGTTACGTGTTCCTTATTAAATCTATTTTCAGAGGAAAAATAGATTCAACTTCAAATATACGCACACTGTTCCCAGAATTTCCGTTCATCTCAACTGTTCCAGAAAAACGTCCAGATTCATTGTCTAAATTCAAAAATACATATCTGGAGTTCTAGGTATCCAAATCAGGTGATTCAAAAATCCATGAACTCCTCATTAAGTCTAGTTTCTAGGAAAATTGGTTTCAACATTTAATCATACTCCAATAATTCCCAGATTTCAAAAATGTCAACACTGTTCAGAAGATGTTTCAGAAAACGTCCCAGATTTCATACTTGACTTCAAAAATTCATAACTCCCTGAATATAAATCCAAATAAGGCTTGTGACCTATCAAATTAAAGCTTGATAAGTCTACTTTTATTCTGGAAATTTTCATAGAAAAACTCAAATGTTTACTATTTTAAAAGTGAATCCGAAAATCACTGTTCATTTCTGGAAACCAGTGTTTTTCAGTGTTCAACTTCTAACTTTGAAAAATCATAACTAATTCTATAGAACTCCGATTAAGGTGATTCAAAATTCTATTTGAAGTTCTGTAAGTCTAGTTTATGAGAAAAATATTCATCTAGCCAATTAATGGCTGTAAAAGTCCCAGAAATTCGTAAAATCAACGTTATTTGAATATGAAAACATGAATTTCCAGTTTTTCTGAACAAACTTTGAAAATTCATAACTAGAGTTCTAGACGTTGGATTAATACGTTCTAGCACTCTTTTGAAAGATTGAGAAGTTTACTTTCAACTTACCAAATTTCACAAACAGAGGAAATCATTTATCCGATCAAAATATTGCATGAACTCAACTGCCTCACTGGATCTCTAGAAATGACAACACTGTTCACGTATACGTACTTTTCACTAATACGTACAAATATACGTCTAAGTAAAAAAAATCCGACGGAAATAAAATCTTTTTCTTCCTTGTACTCATTCGTATGCATCTTCTTCGTTCTTCAATCTTCTGACACGAGCTGCAAATTAACTAATTCAAAGATATATGCTGGGATTCAAATGAATCCCAGTAGTAACGTTAATCATCGCTCACATAAAATGCATACACAAAACATGCAAGTCAACCATCAAATATACATACAATTCATTCAACACATTCAACATTCAGAACATTCAAACAATATACATATATATATACAACCGTAAATACATGCATGTAAAAGGCACACATAGTATGTGAGAGAAGCGTTACTACCTGATAGTCTTTCCAATTCCTGATCCGGTTCTCTATCCTCTGGTCATCTCAGATAAATACCGAATCCTATAATTAAATATTCATGGTTGGCAAGTTACTACTTGTCCAAATTCTCTATTTCTCTTGTTTCCAAATAAACTCCATAATCTGGCAGAATTTCCAATTAACTTTGAAAATTCATATTTAATTACACAAAACTCCAATTGACGTAATTCCAAAAATCACTTGTTCCTCATTAGGTCTATATTTAGGGAAAAATACACTCAACTGTCAAATATACGTACACTTTTTCCAGAATTTTCATTCATCATCACCGTTCCAGAAAAACGTCCAGGTTTAATGCTGAACTTGAAAAATCCATATCTGGAGTTCTAGGTGTCCAAATCAGGTGGTTCAAAAATCCATGAACTCCTCATCAAGTCTAGTTTCTAGGAAAATTGGTTTCAATATTTAATCATATTCCAATGATTCCCAGATTTTAAGAACATAGACACTGTTTGGAAGACATTTCAGAAAACGTCCCAGATTTCATACTTAACTTCAAAAATTCATAACTCCCTGAATATAAATCCAAATAAGGCTTGTGACCTATCAAATTAAAGCTTGATAAGTCTACTTTTATTCTGGAAATTTTCATAGAAAAACTCAAATGTTTACTATTTTAAAAGTGAATCCGAAAATCACTGTTCATTTCTGGAAACCAGCGTTTTTCAGTGTTCAACTTCTAACTTTGAAAAATCATAACTAATTCTATAGAACTCCGATTAAGGTGATTCAAAATTCTATTTGAAGTTCTTTAAGTCTAGTTTATGGGAAAAATATTCGTCAAGCCAATTAATGGCTGTGTAATTCTCAGAAATTCCAAAAGTGAACGTTGCTTGATTCTAAGAACAGGATTTTCCCAGATTTTCTAATCAAACTTAGAAAAATCATAACTAGAGTTCTAGACGTCGGATTAATACGTTCTAGCACTCATTTGAAAGCTTAAGAAGTGTACTTTCATCTTACCAAATTTCACGGTCAGAGGATATCATTTGCCTAGCTAAACTGTCACTTGAGCCCGACTGACTCCACAGATTTTCCATAAGTGACACTGGTTCCTTCTTCTTCTTCCGATGACCTCTTTCTTTTCTCCAGCTCTCTCTCTCTTTTGTGTTTTACACTCACAGCTCTCTCTCTCTTTCTATTCTCATTCTCTCTTTTCTTTGCTTGTTTCGGCCAAATGAATAAAAGGGAAAAGCCAATGTGTGGTGTCAAGAATATGAGAGAGTGTTGCATGTGAATGGAAGAGGGGCCATATGTGCTAACTTTGTGGGCTGAAAATGGAGAGTGCGATGTCATCTTTTGTTAATTGTTGGAGACTTTAATAATAATTAAAGATGAGCAGGAGGATGAGAGCATGTCCGTGAATGAATAAGAAGTGTGAGTCCGAATGATTGGAGGGAACTGTACCTTCACAAGTCTCCATTTGCTTCTGTCGTTGCCTTATGATAATTAAGAGAGAGTTATATATATAATAAAATAAAGGTGAGTGGAAGAGTGTTGTCTCTTGCATTGTCTAACATTTCCGACGGAAATGTTGAATATCATGGAGAAAAAGTGTGTGTGGCCCTTGGTGTGTTGGAAGGTCAAGACAAATAAGTAGGTTAGATGTGCTTTTGAAAATATTGCCCTTATCATCTTGCATTCACGAGAGAAAGAAGGACAAATTATGAATATGTATATAATAATACTAAAAGCAATGAGTGGAAGACAAAGTAGGTATTAATTGACGTTATAAAGATTGTCTTCTAGTCCTACAATAATAAGCAGCGGATATCACACATATTGCTTCCATACTCAATTCCTCATGGGACCTCTACATTATTTGTTGAGTCAATAAATCTGACTAAAATAGTGTAATGGAGATCTTATCAATATTCACAAGGTTCTAATTCAACCTTAATCCACAATTTTACCGTATTTATTTTAATATTCATAGATACAACTCTTGGCTCTTACTGTTCCTAAATTTGTCACTTCTAAAAACAAGGCATAATAGTCTTCCAAAAATAGACTAATTTTCAAGTCTTTAGGCCCAAAATTCGGGATATTACATTTCTCCCCCTGTTCAATAAATTTCGTCCTCGAAATTTGAACATTTATACCTCAGGAAGATCATTGTAGACTATTTTCTTTTTCTCAGCTCCATAACTGACTTGTACTATCTGACCTAGTTGGTTCAGATCTCTTGACCATTCTAACAGTTTCTGTTCCGGTATTATTACAAATACCAACTGCACCGCTTCAAGACAAATTTCTAAGAGACACGATCTTGAAATAATCATCATGCAACGTGTATTCGTCAAACTAAATTTCTTGAAGATACAACCGGCAATAAATGCTACACTGTCTTCTTTTTGGACCGAAAGTCTATAAGACTTCGACCTATAGAGGTGGCTAGAGCGTGTCAGATTGTATTAGGGTGCGGTGCCATAAAATTTCCACATAATAACAAAGAACCCTGTTCGATATTTTGGAAGAAATGGATTATAGTGAAGATTAATATTTATAATGATACTATTTTAGGAGTTGACTGTCAAGTGGTTCGAGCACCGGTGAATTTCTTTTAGCTATTCGGAGTTGAGGTAGTAACTTTTCTCTCACATACTCTGTGTGCCTTTATATGCATGTACGTACCATTGTGATATTTGAATTGTGAATTTCTAACCTTATTGCCAGTATAAGCTGGGAGGTAGTGCCCTTGAATGTGGGGTAACCCTGGATGCCATCACGGTTGAGGCCGGGGGTGGTACTCCGATAAGTGAATTTTTATGCAGAAGGGTGAAAGCCCATTTGAATATTTGAATTATCCAGTACTGTGTGTATGAACCGGTAGGTTCTTGAATATTGTTGAACTGCATATTTGAATTTTGTGTTTGAAATTATTGTGAATTATATTTATTGCAACTGGTTGTCTACCATGTACTGTGCATGCATCTTATGTGAGTGATTAACGTTACTACTGGGATTCATTTGAATCCCAGACAATCCCCAAAGTTCAGGACGGAAACCTAACAGCGGTCGTGGCTCACGTGATAAGGCGGTGGATATGGATAACTGACGGTGCTTGATGGAGCAGAGATCTGATTTATTTTCCCTCATTGTGTTTGAAATATTATGTCCTGGTTAAATCTTGTACGAACCTTTTTATGAATTTCGATTATGTACCAGACTTCAATAACAGTATTACTATGCTGGAACTAGTTTATCCTTTAAGTTGTGCATATTTACTCTTGCGAATGTCGGTATACCGAAGGGGTGTGACATTCGTGGTATCAGAGCCTTAGTTCCGGCAATGTCAGGATAGTATACTGATAAAGTCTTGGATAGATAGAAGTGTGTAGTGGTATATATAGAATGGCATGTGTATGTCATTATTTGAGGATTTTGAATTAAATTGATATTAACAAGAATATGCACTTGAATAGTGAAAAGACATTATGGTGAATGTTCGAGGAGGTAGTAGAGGCAGAGGTCGTGGTAGAGGCAGACCACGTAAGCAAGTGCAGGCTCAAGAGCGGCCAAATGAACAAGAACAGGAGCGAGAACAATCACATGAACAAGAGCGGGCACAAGAGGAGAATATACCAGAACAAGATCCTCTTCACTATGTGCAACAAATGATGGAGATGATAAATAAACTACAGGAGGAAATACGCGAAGTAAAGGCTAGGCAGAACGAGGGTGGACAGCGAGCTGCAACTGCGGATGGGGAAAGATCCACTCAACCCGAGATTCAACAAAATGAACCTGTAGCTGACAGGATGCAACTTGACGTAGAGGATGAACAGTATTGGATTACCAAATTTTGCAAGCATCAACCACCAGTTTTTCGCGGGAGTTTTGATCCCCAGGTAGCTGAGAATTGGGTGCGGAGATTGGAGAAGATTTTTCGAGTAATGCGGTGCCCTACAGAAAGGAAAGTTGAATTGGCAATCTACAAATTGGAAGGTGATGCTGATCGATGGTGGAAGAACACGGAATTAATTCTGCGGGCTCAGAATGTCCCCATCACCTGGAAAACTTTCAAAGATAAGTTCGATGAAGAGTATTTTCCTGAATCCACTAGGGACGAGAAGGAGTTAGAATTCCTGGCTATACAACAGGGTAAAGAAGAGTCCTTTAATGAATATCTGAGTCGTTTCAACCGACTAGCTCGTTACTCTTCAACTTTGAAAATCAGTAATGACGAGAAGTGGAAGTCAGGAAGATTGATTAGGGGATTAAAATATGAACTGAGAAAAGAGCTGGTCTCCCGTAAATTCCGAAAATTTAGTCTTGCAATTGAGGAATGCAGGATGTTGGAGAGGAATCTAAGGGATTTGCAGCTGCCTGAGGTTACTACGAATCAAGGCGAGTCCAGCAGAAGGAATTCTTCCCAGAAAAGAAAAGGGGCAGGGACCAAATTCCAAGGAAGTAATAAGAAACCTGTTCAGTCTAGCGAACGTATCAATCAAAAGCCAGCAGAGCCTAGACCATGTCCTCAATGCGGTAAATTCCATCAAGGCAGGAATTGTAGCGGGCAGATCATTTGTTATAATTGTCGCAAGACGGGTCACTATAGCTCGGATTGCCCACAGCGTGCCACAGAGAGGAGGCCACAGAATTTTGGAAGAATATTTGCTATGACGCATGAGGAGGCTAGAAAGTCTCCAGAGATGATTCAAGGTACCATTCTTCTTCATGGAAATACGTTACAAACATTGTTTGATACGGGTGCTAGTCATTCTTTTATATCATATGATTGTGTTAGTCGGCTAAGATTGGTTATCCACAAACTGCCTTATGATCTTGTTGTGACGACACCACTTGGTGTTAAATCTTTGACTGCTGATGTCTGTTTGAATTGCATTGTAAATGTGGACGGCCATGATTCTGTGGTAGATTTGATATGTTTGCCACTTCATCGTATAGATGTTATACTTGGTTTAAATTGGTTGACAGCAAATAATGTGCTGTTAGACTGCGGAAATAAAAGGATTGTATATCCAAATCCGCAGAGAGATATTAGTAAAGATGTAAATATGAATTTCCTCTCAGTAGATGAAGCTGAGAAGTGTTTGAGAAAGGGTTGCCAAGGGTATGTTGTGTTTTTCTCAGTACAAACAGAAACTGGGACTGCACTTGAAAATATTCCAGTTGTGAATGAATTTCCTGAGGTATTTCCGGAAGACATTAGTGGACTACCTCCGGAAAGAGAAGTAGAATTCGGCATCGAAATTATGCCTGGAGCTGGACCAATATCTAAAGCACCATATCGAATGGCACCTAACGAGATGGCGGAGCTGAAGAAACAAATTGAAGAATTACTAGAGAAAGGGTTTATACGACCCAGTGTTTCACCATGGGGAGCTCCAGTGTTATTTGTAAAGAAGAAAGACGGGAGCCTGAGATTGTGTATCGACTATCGAGAATTAAACAAGGTGGCCGTCAAGAATAAGTATCCTCTCCCCAGAATAGATGATTTGCTTGATCAGTTAGCTAGTTCTAGCGTATTTTCGAAAATCGATTTGCGTTCGGGTATCATCAACTACGAGTAAAAACTGAAGATGTTCCAAAGACAGCTTTTAGAACCAGATACGGACATTACGAATTTTTAGTAATGCCGTTTGGTTTGACCAATGCACCTGCCGTGTTTATGGACTACATGAACCGAATCTTCCGTCAATACTTAGATCAGTTTGTGGTAGTCTTTATCGACGACATCCTAATCTACTCAAAGAGCAGCAAAGAGCATGAGAATCATCTGAGGATCATGTTGAATATTTTGAAAAACAAGCGACTCTACGCTAAGTTGAGCAAGTGTGAGTTTTGGCTTCAAGAAGTTAGATTTCTTGGTCATGTCATTTCACAAGAAGGGGTCTTTGTAGATCCTAGTAAAGTGGAAGCAGTACTGAATTGGAAGAGGCCAGAGACTGTGACTGAAGTACGCAGTTTTCTGGGTCTTGCTGGTTATTACCGACGATTTATATTGAATTTTTCCCGAATTGCCTTACCATTGACAAAGCTTACAAAAAAGAACCAACCATTCGTGTGGGATGAGCGTTGTGAAGAAAGCTTTAAGCAGCTGAAGGAGAGATTGACGTCCGCACCAGTTTTGATTATCCCAGATCCCGGTAAAACCTATGTGGTTTATAGTGATGCTAGTAAGCAAGGATTGGGATGTGTCCTGATGCAGCAGGGCAGAGTGGTGGCGTATGCCTCTCGACAGCTGAAACCTCATGAATTGAATTATCCCACTCATGACTTGGAACTTGCAGCAATTGTGTTTGCTTTGAAGATATGGCGGCATTATCTGTACGGTACTAATGTTGAATTGTACTGCGACCTCAAATGTCTCAAGTATCTTTTTGATCAGAAAGAATTGAATATGAGACAGCGTAGATGGATGGAGTTGTTGAAAGATTTCAACTTAGAAATCAAATATCATCCAGGAAAAGCTAATATTGTTGCAGATGCTCTGAGTAGAAAGGCAGTGCAGGTAGCATATATGATGGTTCAAGAACGGAATTTGCTAGGAAATTTTCGAGATTTGAATTTGTTAAATCGGGTAATTTTAAACTCGAGAAGGCGCAAAGAAGTGATACTTGCTAACCTTAGTGTTAGTCAAGGGGAAAGTGATCTACGAGCAGAAATTGTAGAAGCTCAAAGGCAAGACGAACTAGCAAGCTCCATTCGAGAAAAGATCTCACGTGGTGAAACTCAGGATTATGATCTTTCTCAAAGTGGACTGATCAGATTCAGGAAGCGTATTTATGTACCACCAAAACCTAAGTTGAGACTAAAGATTCTGGATGAAGCACACAAAAGCAAGTATACCCTTCATCCAGGGGTGGTCAAGATGTACCATAATTTGAAGTCTGAATTTTGGTGGCCAGGACTGAAGAGTGATGTGACTAAATACGTAACTCGTTGTCTTACTTGTCAAAAGGTTAAAATTGAACACAAGCGACCACCAGGACTTCTTCAAAGTTTGGAGATTCCTGAATGGAAATGGGAAAGCGTTACGATGGATCTAGTAGTGGGATTGCCCAGGATCAGGAATCATGATGCGATCTGGGTAATTGTTGATCGTCTCACCAAGTCGGCACATTTTCTTCCCATTGGTGTCAACTATTCTCCTGCAAAGTTGGCAGAAATTTATGTAAAAGAGATAGTAAGACTTCATGGTGTACCAAAGATTATTATCTCCGATAGAGATCCTCGTTTTACTTCTCGATTTTGGAAAGCTTTACAAAAAGCCATGGGTACAAAAGTGAGATATAGTACGGCTTATCATCCTCAGACAGATGGACAATCGGAAAGAACTATACAGACGTTGGAAGACATGCTAAGGGCGTGTGCATTAGACTTTAAGGGTAATTGGGACCGTAACCTTCCACTGGCTGAATTTGCTTACAACAACAGCTATCATGCAAGCATTCAAATGGCTCCGTATGAAGCACTGTATGGAAGGAAGTGTCAATCACCCTTGTGTTGGACAGAATTGTCTGACAGAAAATTGCATGGAACAGATTATGTGGATAAAACATTAGAACATATCAAGCTTATAAGAAAGAGGCTCCTAGCAGCACAAAGTCGATAGAAAAGTTATGCTGACAAACGGAGAAGACCTCTAGAATTTGAAGTTGGAGATCATGTGTTCCTGAAGGTATCACCAGTAATTGGAATTGGAAGAGCGATCAAGAGGAAAAAACTAAGTCCTCGTTACATTGGTCCATTTCAGATCTTGGCAAAATTTGGATCAGTGGCATACCAAATAGCATTACCCCCAAATCTGAGTAGACTTCATAATGTTTTTCATGTATCACAGTTGAAGAAGTACATACCAGACCCTGAACATGTTATCGAGTACGAAGATGTTGATGTACAAGATAACCATACATATGCGGTTGAGCCTGAAAGAATCATTGATCGACTTCAGAAGCGGCTTAGAAATAAAAGTTTTTGGATGGTGAAGGTAGTCTGGAAGGGATTATCACCTGAGGAAGCAACCTGGGAAATAGAAGAAGACATGAAGAATCATTATCCAGAGTTCATGGCTCGATACACAAGTGATGAAGCAAATTTCGGGGACGAAATTTATTTTACGGGAGGAGAATTGTAACATCCATCTCTTATTATTGTGGAGAAATATATTATCAGATATTGTGGTGGAATTATGACTTACTTCATATCATCTTCTTTATCATATAAGGGACCATGTGTTTCTACTAGTCTTATTAAATAAATGCCCATTCATCGAACCCTTCTATGAGCATTCACGGATGCAATGTTTTCTATCTCAATTCCATTTCACTTTTTATGACACATGGATGAAGGTGCCACTTTGTCTCCCAATTATGGAATTATTTATTCTAGCTTTTCATTGCTTCCTTCCGTGAATGAGAAATAATTTCAGAGCTACAATACATACATCCACTATCTATCTAATATACTACCTACCGTGGACCAAAGATAAGCTAGAAGACAAGCTATTTTTTTTTAAATCAATAATCCACTACCAATGGTTTGTATCCCATCTTATCCAATTATTATTGGTTATTATATTATCTTCCAATCCATTGGGATATGGCTAACCGACAGCACCTTTTATTCTTTTGTTGGCTTTTGATGATTCACGTATCACATGGTTCATTAGGTAGAATGTTTTAATTATTAACTCACTTGTGGTCACGGGAAGGGGAAAAGTGGAAGACATACTTGAGACACATGAAGATATGTCTACACTAAGGACAACTTATTCTCTGCAATCATCCGAAATGAACAAAGAGATGGTGCATTCACGTTAAATAATTATATACATAGCAACCCCTCTCTTATTCATCGGTTGGGTTTCAAAATTAAGACATGGTGACGATACTGAGAGTGTGAAGAATTGGGAGAGTGTGAAAGAGACAGAGAGCTTCAAGTAGAACACTTTCCTATATTAATTTAAGAGTGAAGTACGGAAGTTGTGTGAGGCAACAAGGAAGAAGAAATAGCTGAATTCTCAAGGAGTAAGACAAGTAAGTAATGGTTCTAACTTGTCTTAAGTCATTTCAAGAAGTTGGTTTCAAAATCTTGTTTATCACTTCTTATATATTATTTTGGGTTCATTAAGAAGTGGTAAAATCAAAAGGTTTTTGATGATTTTAAGGTTACCATAGTGTTTATCACGGAAAATGGAGTAAGAATAAGGTTGGAAATGATTTTTAGAATCAAAAAGAATTAATTAAGCAAGCTACCAAAACTGCCAGTTTTAACGGTTTGGAAGGCAGTCGAATTGTAAATCGTTTTCGGTCAAGTGAATAGCGTCTAAAAATCATGAAATCTTCCAGTTTTGAAGTAGACATCCAGAGCTTTCTTTTGATATATAATATGTAATTTTTAGAGCTCTGTACAAGGAGTTATGGATTTTACAATCTGGCCTAAAATACTGGAGGTATAAACTGGACAGCGAAGTGATTTATTTAAACTGGGAATAGTATGGATATTTTTGGCTGTTGAGAATATTTTTCGATGAAAATAGACTCACCAAAGGACATTTAGGTTTTGGAAGCACATCATTTGGAGCTTTGTACAAATAGTTATGAATTTTCAAAGTTAATGAAAATTCTGGACAGAAAAGGATTTAATCCGAAAATTGTTGCAATAAGAATTTTAAATGGGTGATTTATCGTTTAAAGGGTCACAAGGATTCTAAATGATAAAAAGAACCCTGTTGGATATTTTGGAAGAAATGGATTATAGTGAAGATTAATATTTATAATGATACTATTTTAGGAGTTGACTGTCAAGTGGTTCGAGCACCGGTGAATTTCTTTTAGCTATTCGGAGTTGAGGTAGTAACTTTTCTCTCACATACTCTGTGTGCCTTTATATGCATGTATGTACCGTTGTGATATTTGAACTGTGAATTTTCTAACCTTATCGCCGGTATAAGCCGGGAGGTAGTGCCCTTGAATGTGGGGTAACCCTGGATGTCATCACGGTTGAGACCGGGGGTGGTACTCCGATAAGTGAATTTTTATGCAGAAGGGTGAAAGCCCATTTGAATATTTGAATTATCCAGTACTGTGTGTATGAACCGGTAGGTTCTTGAATATTGTTGAACTGCATATTTGAATTTTGTGTTTGAAATTATTGTGAATTATATTTATTGCAACTGGTTGTCTACCATGTACTGTGCATGCATCTTATGTGAGTGATTAACGTTACTACTGGGATTCATTTGAATCCCAGACAATCCCCAAAGTTCAGGACGGAAACCTAACAGCGGTCGTGGCTCACGTGATAAGGCGGTGGATATGGATAACTGACGGTGCTTGATGGAGCAGAGATCTGATTTATTTTCCCTCATTGTGTTTGAAATATTATGTCCTGGTTAAATCTTGTACGAACCTTTTTATGAATTTCGATTATGTACCAGACTTCAATAACAGTATTACTATGCTGGAACTAGTTTATCCTTTAAGCTGTGCATATTTACTCTTGCGAATGTCGGTATACCGAAGGGGTGTGACACTCATAAAGCCAAATTCTTGTGAAATTGAATTGGCCAATGATAAATCAAGAAAATGTTCTTAATCCTCATAAAATTAATTGGACCAATAAGAGATTAACAAAAATAAAAGGTTTGGATTAAATCTAGTAAAGTTAAATCCTAAGGCTTAAATTGACTCTCATAAAACACAATCCATGTGAACCAAAATTAACCAATGAAAGATTTTCTTCTAAATAATATAAGATAAATAAAACACAAATAAAAAATAAACAAAGGGGAGGGGGACGGTTTTTGCAAGAGAAAAAGAGAACAAAAATTGTCTAATTAATAACAAATCCCACATGCAAAAGATGAGTCACAAACTAACATAAATGCATGAAGACTTCTAAGGCAAAATGGAAGAGGATAAGATGAGGTAGAGAGGTTGTTGTGAGTGTGTGGGTGTGTGCAATTGTTGTGCATGTGTGTGTGTCTACTACGAAGAGAGGAAGAAGAGTCAAAGCACTAGCCAATAAGAAAATTTAAGCATAAAACAATTAAATTAATCTATGAAATTAATTCTAGACATAAACAAATGAGAACCTATACAAAATAAATTGTATCTTGAAATCCATTAACCATTGATCAAATATAAGAAAAGATTATGAACAAGCATAATTCAAGCTTGAGAATGAACCTAACCATAGCCATTTCCTTAACTTTTGAAAATTTCTTCCAATTAGGAAAGTAGGTGTTTATGGTCTCAAAATGAAGCTAAGAACCTCAAGACTTCAAAACCAATGGAAAGATTTGAATAAAACTTCATTAGGATCCTCAAATATATTTTCATCTAGTGAAAAGCAAAGTCAAGAAGAGAAGGAGGAGGAAATTGTGACTTAAGTCAAGCATTGTTTAAGTCATCAATGACATAATCAACTTGTCAAAGAAGTAGGATGAGTCATAAAGCAATAGAAGAGGCTAGAAGGAAGAGGTGTAGGGCTAGGATTTGTGCATCCAATTAACCTAAATCCAAGGGATGAAAATGAACCAAAGTTGTTAGAAAGTTAACCCTCAAAATCACTATAAATAGGCACCTTGGGTCTTCACATTCCTCACACCAAACCAAGCTTGAACAAGCTGAAATAGAGTGTAGAGAGTGAGAGGGAGGAGCTTCTTGAAGGAGTAGCAAGGTTCTTGGTAAGTTCTCTAGCTCTAGCTTTAAGTTCTTTAAGTTTTAGTCTTTAAATTCTTAGTTAGAAGTAGTTTCAATCTTAAATATGCTAGGATAATTTTAAATTCATGTTTTTATGGTTAAAATCAGCTTTATTTCGAAAAATTGATGAAGAGGGTGTTTTAGCAAAATTTCCGGAAGAGAAACATCAATATAACGAAGTTCTGGCGAAATCTCATCGGTTAAGCTCTTGCTGAACCAGTGACGAAGATGCCTATATTTTATGTTAAAAATGTGGTTGGAAAATTTTTGGAAACTTAATGGTTAAAGTAGACATATAGGGCTTTTTAAATATGCCAAGAACATGTCAAAATGATTTCTGTACAGGGAGATAAAAATTCTCACAGTTGGGCTACGAATTTCTGGAAAAATTCTGGGCAGAGGTTCAAAACTTAAAAATGGGAGTGTTTTGTGAAATCTGGGCAAAATTGATTAATTTTACTTGAAAGTAGACATCTTAAGGATTCCGGGGAATTTTACGGATCCTCGTTTCGATTTTTCTAGAATTAGTTATGATTTTCCGAAGTTAGGTAAAAATCTGTCCAAAATTTTGGACCAGCGTTTTTGAAGAATTAAGGGTGCTAAGTTGAGAAATAATCCTACCAAGGGTAAAAAGGTCATTAGTGACTAGGATACCTTCTAGAATATTAATTGTGAATTAATAAATGCGATATTACCATTATAGGATAAACGTGATCACAGTCCAAACGACAGCGTACCGATATCGCCGACAAAGGTACGGACGCGTACTGTAACACTAACTCTTATGCTTATTGTATACCTATATGTGATAGATAGTCTGAGACACTGTTTTTTTTTTAAAAAAAAAGAGTTGTGCATTCACATACAGTTTTATACGGGTTATAGTCATGATAACGCCGTTGAGTTTTCCTAGCGCTGAGGACATAGATGTATACCGTGGCACTGGTGAATAGTGCAGACTGGAATAATATGAATATATGATGATTGTGTTTTTATCTTTGAGATGTGAATATCGAATGTGAATATTGTTGTATTGTCATGAATATCTGTCATACATAACTGATACATAAGCATGAGGTTAACCGTTACTTGAGGTTCAATGGGAATTGAACCTCAGCTTATAGTCTCAGATTCTGGTGGAACCAGGAACAAGAACAAGGATAAGTAGCACGTGAGAGAACACGAGCGGAGGACTTTTTCTCTTGAACCTTTATGTACATACTGTATTCGGATAATTGTACCACTGTATAAGTACCCAGACTCAACAACAGGGAATATATATCAGATACTTGCTTTTTTAAATTATTCCAATGCTCTATTCTGATTAAAGTATTTTGAAAACGAATTTCGAAAATGAGGATGTTACACCAAAAAAAAAATAAAAATAAAAAAATCACTGGAGAGAGGACGATAACCTGTAAATCTGCAAACCCTAGCACGATCAAGGTAGAAGGTGAAGCGAAGAATTGCCCAGTGATGTATGGCATCAAGCACCGTTGCACTTGTCCGTATTTTTTTTAATTTTGTAGTTTAGCCCACATTACAAAACGCAATACATATAAGCTCCTAGTAATTATGGCCTATACCAAAAGAAAAAAAGGAAAGTATTATATTATGGCCACGTTTTTTTTAAACAAAAAAGTCTATGTTGTAGGGGAAACGGAAATAAATTACAATCCAAATAGCACAAATGAAAAATAGCATCCACTGCCAGCGTCTTAGTAGCATAGTGGCATGAGAGCTTGACTTCCCTGGTTCAAACCCTGCCCCCCTTCCCTACTATGTGTATAAAAAAAAAAAAAGCATCCACTATGGGCCCCTTTGTCTTTATTTTATCTAATTATTTTTAATCATTTAATATTTATGTGTGTGTGTATGTATGGTGTTTTTTATATTTATATTGAATATTTATTCAATAAATTATAATTTATTATTTATTTTCAATTTTAAATTTGACTAATAAATCCTTATTAGCAAGAGGGTCATTTTCACATTTTCCTATCTATCTTATTATTTTTCCTATTTAGGTAAGAGTAGTATTTTTTTTTAAATCTTCATCTCTCTAATAAAAATTTCCGATGAGTGTTTCAGATATAATACTTTGCAGATATCACTACTACAAAAATTTGATATTACTACCCTCAAATACGTCCTGAATAAAAAATAGGAAGTAAAAAATGAGGCCAATGGCAATATTGTTATTATATACAAGGAAAACTTTCGCGCCAAAGGGAAATAGGGGAGAAATTATGTGTTTGCGCGCCATTTCTGCCAAATAGGCGACCTGAACAACAATCAGGTTGCCTATTTTAATCAATAGGCGACCTGATAGGTTATCAGGTCGCCTATTTTTAATTTTAGGCGACCTGAAGCTTAATCAGGTTGCCTAAAATCAAAAATAGGCGACCTGAAGTATTTTCAAGTCGCCTAAAATCTTTTTTAAACCTAAAACTCAGCGTATTCTCCCCAATTCCTCCTCAAAGCCTCGCGATAGCAAAAATCGCCTTCTACTTCAGTCACCGTCAATCTTCGCCGTCGCAGATAGAAAAGTGGCCGTCGCCGTCGATCGGACCAGCGGTCGTGGGTCTTGAACCTCAGGAGCCGGCCAGGAGCTATCGCGATAGAGAGAACAACCCCGCAATCGTCTGTAAGGAATCGGTGCTGCCTTGAGATCAAAAGAGAAGAATTTTGTCCCCTTTTTCTACTCTCCAAACCCTAAAACCCATATCCGCTACCTCCTCCATTCACGGCGGCATCGTTGATTCACCAGTCGCCGTCGTGCTCAGTGGCGCAGTGCAAAAGCTCGAGGTTTTCTTTTACTTTTATTATTTATTTCAAGTTAATTTAATTACTAAGTTGATTCTAGGTTTTCAGAGAAGCTTGATGAGATCAATGTAACTTAAAACTTGAATTTTTTTCCTAGTTCACTGGCCATGGTTAGCGTTTTTGTGCATTGACTAGTTAGCTTGGTTCTGGATTTGTAATTATTAGTGAGTTTTTGCTGGTTCAATTTCACTAAATCTAGAATTAGAATTTCTTATATTCACCAACATTGCTGACTATTGTTCTTTTGCTCATTTTATCCTCAGGGTTAGGTCGATCCTTTTATTCTTTTTGCCTCTCGTCAAGTTTGGGTTGTCGTTCACTGTTAGTTGTCTTGAAGGTCTGCGCTTCTTCTACTCTGTTTTTTGTTGCTTTTATTGTTTAATTTTAGAGATTCTTTTATTGCAATTGACTTAGCTTGTTGTGTGCGTGTGAGTAAAAAGTTCAAATTTACTTGCTGGCTTGCTTAGAAACTAAATATGTGGGAAGTGTTGCATCTTTGTCAGCATAAGACTACTGTACTTTTGCTCATTTTATCCTCACTGAATGTGAATTCTCCTATTGTTGTGCCTTTGTAATTCTTAAATTTAATTGCAAGTTCTCAGTGAATTCTCCTATTGCTGCTGCACCTTTCTAATTCTACAACTTAGATATATTTTAGTTTTTTGTATTGATGAAAGTATTGGATTTAATAGTTGATATTTTCTAAATTGCCTTAGTTAGTAAGTTTTGTTGAATTGAGTTGAAATGGTTTGTTGTTGAAATTTTGGGATATCTTACTGTTGTGGGGAAATGCTGCCGAAATTTTTGGATGTCTTACTGTTGAGGGGAAATGCTGCCGAAATTTTTTGAAATTGTCATGAACTTGACTGTTGTTGGAAATGTCTTAGGTGATAATAAAATGGGTCATAGTTGGATGAATGCTTTGAGAACTAGCGAAGAATATGCGAAAGGGGTGGAAGACTTTATTGAATTTGATAGAAGGAATGTGACTACAAAAAACGAGATGTATTATTGTCCATGTGTTAATTGTTTAAATGGGATTCGAATGGATGTTGCTGATATAAGGGATCACCTAATTTGTGATGGAATAAACCTTCGATACACAACGTGGATATGGCATGGTGAGGAGGTAACACCTAGTGCATCCCACGAAAATGAGGTTGACGTAGATGATGATGGAATGGAGAGAATGATTCATGATGTTGAGGTCGAATCCTTTGCACAACCGCATGAATATGATAGCGTGCGGAGTGATGCAGAGACACCTTTGTTCCCTGGGTGTACTAAGTATACACGGTTGACTGGGACCTTACATTTGGTCAACTTAAAGGCAACTTTTGGGTGGACCGATAGCAGTTTCACGTCGTTGCTTGAATTGTTGTGTGATATGTTGCCAGATGATAATGTACTTCCAAATCGTATGTATGAGACCAAGAAAATCTTATCTACAATGGGTATGGAGTATAAAAAGATACACAGTTGCCCTAATGACTGCATATTATACAGAAATGAGTACGAAGGCCTCGATAAGTGTCTGAAGTGTAAAACTTCACGATACAAAGTGAAGAAATGTAGTGTTTCTGGAGAGCAGACAACAAAAAGGCAACCTTTGAAAACATTGTGGTATCTTCCAATAATTCCACGGTTTAAGCGTCTGTATACTAGTGAAGCAACGGCGAGGCAGTTGAGATGACATTCTGATGAGAGAATATCCGATGGAAAATATCTTCGGCACCCGGCTGACTCTCTGCAATGGAAGAAAATAGACGAAATGTTCCCTCAATTTGGCAGTGAGCCAAGAAACCTTCGGCTAGGGCTTTATACAGATGGCTTTAATCCGTATCGAACTCTTAGCAGTACCCATAGTGCATGGCCGGTTCTTCTTGTAATATACAACTTACCTCCCTGGCTATGTATGAAACGCAAGTATGTGATGCTGTCTATGATGATTTCTGGACTAAAACAGCCCGGTAACAATATCGATGTGTACTTGGCGCCTTTGGTTGAGGATTTGAAGAAGTTGTGGGAGGAAGGCATAGATGTGTTTGATGCATATAAGAAGGAGTTCTTCAAGTTGCGTGCAATGATTTTTACCACGATCAACGACTTTCCTGCATACGGAAATTTGTCTGGGTACAGTGTGAAGGGGCATAAAGCATGTCCAATATGTGAAGCTGACACAAACTTCCAGCAACTAAAGCATGGAAAGAAAACGGTCTACCTCGGTCACAGGAGGTTTCTTGATCGGTTCCACCCATATCGTAAGTTAAGAAAGCGTTTTAACGGCTTACCGGAGCATGGAACGGCTCCAAAGGCATTAACCGGAGAGGAAGTCTATAGTCGGGTGATGCATATCAATGTCATATTGGGTAAGCAGAAAAGGATTGCGGGTGAGAAGAATATATGGAAGAAGAGATCAATTTTCTTTGATCTTCCATATTGGCGTAGTCTTGATGTGAGACACAATCTTGATGTGATGCATGTGGAAAAAAATGTTTGTGATAGTCTTGTCAGTACTCTTTTGCACATACCAGGGAAGACTAAGGATGGAATTAGTGCGAGACTAGACCTGGTTGATATGGGAATAAGAGAACGGCTACATCCACGAGTAATGGAAGATGGTAAGAGGGCATACATGGAGCCAGCAGCTCATACGCTGTCAAAAGCGGAGAAAAAAAGTTTGTGTGGGTGTCTATATGACATTAAGGTTCCACAAGGATATTCTTCAAATTTGAGAAGGTGTGTTTCAATGGACGATTTCAAGTTAGTGGGAATGAAGTCCCATGATTATCATGTGTTGATGCAACAACTATTACCAGTAGCTATTAGGGGCATTATGAAAGATGAAGTGCGGACCACTATAACAAAATTGTGCATTTTCTTTAATGCCATATGTAACAAAGTCATTGACATTGAAAAGTTGGATGAATTGGAAAATGAGGGTTATATTATTTTGTCCCAACTCGAGATGCATTTCCCTCCTATATTTTTCGATATAATGGTGCACCTGATAGTGCACTTGGTAGGGGAGGTAAGGCTCTGCGGTCCAGTTTACCTAAGGTGGATGTACCCTTTCGAGCGATACATGAAGATCTTAAAAGGGTATTCTAAAAATCCTTATCGACCCGAAGCCTCAATAGTTGAGAGATATGTAGTCGAAGAGGCTATGGAGTTCTGTAAAGATTATCTATCAGGGGCGACGTTACAATCTCAGCATGATAAGGGTTTAAGTGAGGGAACTCGAGGAATCAAATTGAAGAATAAGCCTCGTGAAGAGGTGTTGCAAGCACACCTGTACATCTTGAATAATATGGAAGAAGTTCAACCATACATTGATGAACACAGAAAGAGTTTGAAGAGTAAGAATCCAAGGAAGAATGACATGCAAATCGCTCATGAGCAAAATAAGACGTTCATAAAGTGGTTCGAGGAGAAGGTTTCACACGAGACCGGAGTGTCGGATACAATCGAGTGGTTAGCATGGGGGCCTTCTTATCAGGTCATCACTTGGACAGGTTATGATATAAACGGATATTCTTTCTACACAAAAGACCAAGATGACAGAAGTTCTGTGCAAAATAGTGGGGTGATGGTTGAAGCAGAATACATGCACTTTTCAAGTTCGAAAGACAAAAACCCGGTGTTAGCATCAATAGCCTATTATGGCGTTATTGAAGAAATATGGGAGATAAGCTACACCAAGTTCAAAGTTTCTTTATTTAAATGTCGGTGGGTTAACAATAATGCTGTTGTAATAGATCCTAAATTTGGATTTGTCTCGGTTGATCTTCAAAGACTTGGTCATAGAGACGATCCATTCAGTCTAGCAAGCCAGGCGAAGCAAGTGTTTTATGTTACAGATCCTGCAAATAACAAAATGTCCATTGTACTTCAAAGTAAAAAACAGACGTATGGTGAAGAATCCTTGAACCTGGACGATACACTCCCTTTCACAACAAATCCACCTATAACACGTGAAGTAGAATTGGTAGATGATGAAGAATATGCTCCAAGAAAGGATCATTCTGAAGGAATATGGGAGACCATATAAAGTAAGATCTTAAGTTATGAAAAAAGTGTTATGTTATTGTTGTACAGGTTTAACATGTTAGTTCATTTTAATCATTTGTTTATTATTTAAGAATAACCCTATCTAACATTATTGATTTGTCTTTGATGATCAGGTTTAACATGTCTGGCTCTGCCGAGTCATCGAGTGATAGCGGAGATGAGGTACCGGTGGTGAGAAAGGGTAGAGGTAGCACACATATGGGTGCTTTAGTTGCACGTCGTCAGGGTAAGAAAAAGAGACTGCATGTGGAGTTCGATGCCAATATGAATCCGATTGGTCTAGAGGAAGACAATTTCATTAGCTACGTAGGCTATCTGGCTCGAAGCAAAGCCCGCATTGTTGTCTCCGATTGGAAGTTGGTTCCTCAGAAAACGAAGGAGTTGATCTGGGCACAACTTTTGGTATCTCACTTTCGATTCATAAAGCATTTGTATCTTTAGTTTTATTACTTAATTTGTCTAATATCTTCTATCTTTTACCTTGCAGCAAACGTATGATGTGCCTAACAATAAGGCCATGTACAAGCATTGGATGGTCGAGGTTCGTCTGCGTTGGAAAGACTTTAAGAACAAGCTCACTAAAAAGTATATCTGAGGGGCAAAGAAGGACAAGGACCCATGTCAGGACTATGATTACATTTCTCCAGAGGACTGGCGGGAGTTTGTGGCGTCACGCCAAAGTCCTCAATTTCTTGTAAAATTTCTTTCATATCTTATCTTTTAGTTCGCATTGGTTTGACATCGAAGGCTCAAATTTATTTGTTTTCGTGTGACAGGAACAAAGTCAGGCCAATAGAGAGAGGCAAGCGAGAAATAAGTATCCGCATCTGTTGTCTCGGGGTGGCTATAGGAAGCTTGAACGGAAGCTGATGGAAGAAGAGTTGCAGAGAATGAAGGAAGCTTCGCAATCCGATCCTTCCACTGTTATCCAGGCCCTGGAGCGTCCTCCTCGTCACAAAAAATGGATAGCTGCGAGGAAGAGGGGTGAGAATTTCGTAAATGAGGATGTGGCTGAGGTTGCCAAGAAGATTGTAAGTAGTTAAATTAGAAGTATTAAATAATAGCCTCTGTTGTTTCATATTTTTAGCGTTTAGTAACTATTTATGAATAATCCTTTGATACAGGATGCGCTTGAGCAGCAGAGCAGCCAAGGTTCATTCACGTCGGGTACATGGATGGACATTTTGTCCACGGCGATTGGGAAGCCGGATTACCTTGATGCTGTTCGAGGGGAGCCGAGGGGAGTTAGCGTCACGAAATTTTTTGGACGGTGTGCTACTTGTTTGCATGACGATGACAACCCTAGCCCTCAACTTGTAGCCAAAATTCGAGCGTCCCTCGTAGATGAGGTTATGGCACAACTACGGGGTGAAATGAGGGCTATGATACAAGAGAGGGAAAATACGCAGCCTACATACCAGGAATCTCTGGCCTTCCCAAGCAGTAAAGAAAGTTATCACGCTCCAGATGTACCTGTTGGCGAACCTTCTCATCACTCTCCAGATGTACATATTGGCGAGCCTTCTCACACTCCACAGGGTGGACAACCCTGCACCCTATATTTGGATGACCCACACCGGCGTATTGTTGCCGATGGTCTTGTTTACCCAGAACAAACCACACACCACAATATGCAAATTCCACAAGACCTACGTAGGGTGACTGTAAGAAGTGTGCGAGAGGGTGAAGAAAAGACAGCCATCCCGATTGATGATGAGGAGGTTCCAGATCTCAGCGCTGCCACCACATCGTTCATCCTTTGGCCGCATTATCTTATTGAGATGGGGACGACACCTCCAATGGTATTTCTATACTTTACTGATTGACGTTGACTAGATTCCCATTTGATTTTCATTGCTAACTCGCTCGTAATCTGTTTATTATGTCTTCATAGCATGAACAAGCTGTGGACGTATTTCCATACTTAGCACAGCTGCGAGAGCTCACCAAGGACATCATCTCTATAGGCTTGCAGATGCCTTCTGGCGTTGTCGGTGCAGACAAGTCATATTCGATCAATATTGACAAGAAAGATCTGACAGAGTTTATGCATATGGAAGATTTAGATATACAGTGGCTTCAACTTGCAATCTTGTAAGTTTTTTGTACCCTTTAATTATGTCAGTTACTATTTTTTTATTTAATATATTCAACAACATCTATCATTTTATTTTGATCATAGTGTCTGCCACGACCTGTGCAAAAAGGGAGGCCTATTGGGTTCATTCGGATTCTTATGTCCTGGAAGCACGGCTTCGGCTCGCAATAAGTTAGCGAGGAGGGCCATTTATGCTGGGTTAGCAATGGGTGACCTACAATCGACTTGTTATCTAGCGCCAATACATGAAGGGTACGTATTTTTTTTTTGTCTATATAAGACTTTTAAGAATTAATTGTTTTCTTATCTTAGTTTAATATGAATATGTATATGTTGTAGTGCTCATTGGACCCTGTGTGTAGTTTGCCCCTCTAAAAATGCATGTTATTGGTATGATTCTATAAGTGGCAGGCCAACCGAGGATATCAAAAGCATGTTTGCCGAGTAAGTAAATTTTTGTCTAAATCATCGATTCGTCTTTTAAATGAATTGTTTTCATGTCTGTTAATTTCCATTTTAATGATGATAGGGCTCTTAGGACGTATAGAGATCTTGATGGACAAAGAGACCAGGGTGGACCGAAGTGGTTTTACCCCAAGGTAAGTAGTTTCAATTCAAGTGTTTTTCTGTGCCACAATAGCTTTCGTTCTAACAATTTGTGTTTGGTTTATAGTGCCATCAACAACCAGGGAACACCAAGTGCGGATACTACGTCATCAGTTGGATGCAAACTATCATTTCCAACGGAAAAACTACTGGCTTTGGAAACGTACGTAATGCTCTGTGATCCTCAAATGATAATATTTTATGTTGCGGTACTTCAGTTGTTAATTATACCTTGTTTTCCAATTTACAGTATTGGAAAACTGAGGAGCCGTACTCACAGGATGACCTGGATTCTACTCGAGACATGCTGGCTAGATATCTTCTTGAACATGGGTCACTTGCAAGTTAATCTATTGTTAGGGTATGACTTGGTGTGGTATGACTTAGCTCTGTCTGGCCTTCCCTTGTAAATATTGTACAAATTGGTTCTGTTTTGCAGTGGTATAGTTAAATTGTTGTAGCAACTTGTTCAGCGGATAGTTTCTGAGTCTGGGACTTGACTGAATGACTTGAATTTGATTGATTGTAACTGTAGTTTTGTTGTGAATCATGGACATGTATCTACCGTTAACGTTGTTTGAATTTTGCTATGGTTGGCTGAGTATATTATGGTAAAAACTTGTACATTTTGAGTTATTGCCTTGCTGTAATTGGTGTTAGAAAAACAGGAATTTGGCAGTTAATTGCTGTAATTGAGTTATGAATTGCCTGCTGTAATTGTGAATTGTGAAGTATTAAGTTTTGCAGTATATTGGACAAACAGAGCGAGAACAAATTTTTTTTAAAAAAAATCTATTATAAGGCGACTTGAACAATATTTAGGTAGTCTATTTTGACAAATAGGCGACCTGAATGGAAATATAGGTAGTCTTTTTAATCAAATAGACTACCTGAACAATGCAATAGGCGACCTGAAATCCATATGGGTAGACTTTTGAACAAAATAGACTACCTAAAAACAATTTAGGTAGTCTTTTGAACCAAATAGGCGACCGGAAATCAATTTAGGTAGTCTATTTGGTTCAAAAGACTACCTAAATTGCTTTTAGGTAGTCTATTACAAAAGACTACCTAAAAGCAATTTAGGTAGTCTTTTGAACCAAATAGACTACCTAAATTGATTTTAGGTCGCCTATTTCATTTAAAATATTACATTTATTTTAAAACAGACTACCTAAAAGCAATTAAGATAGTCGTTTTGCTTCAATAGGCGACCTAAAATTAATTTAGGTAGTCTTTTTTACAAAATAGACTACCTGAAACAATTTAGGTAGTCTATTTGAAACCCTTGCTCCTTCTATTAGGCAACTTGAATGCAAATCAGGTCGCCTAATATTAGGCGACCTGATTTGTATTCAGGTCGCCTAATATACAACAAACTACTACTTTGTCCCCAACGTCCCTTAAAATCAGGTCGTCTTTTGAGTCTTTTTTAGGTCGTCGTTTTAGTATTTTGTAGTAGTGTATGGTAGTTTTGAGACGTCAGGCTCATCTTTCTTTGCCTTTTCCGACACATGAGGATTGTTTAATAAAGAAGACATTGCCCATTCTAAAGTCACAGCTGATGTATCCGTTCCAGCAAGAAGCATAACCTACAAGTCAAAATAAACAAAGCAACATCAAAATTTAATGTGCCTCCTTATCATGAGGTCCGAAATCCAACGGAACCTTGAAATAACTCCATTTGGTCACGCACTTAATACAATCATATATATATATATATATATGAAAAGTGTTTTGTGTGTCATAATATATACAATTCCTGCCCTTGTAACCAGATCAGAATTAGTGAAATTAAAGCTTCTTATAATCGAATTCTAATAATTATCCTTTTTCATTTATGTATAATATGGGATGCACCGTCCAATTCATACATTCATGAAATAATGTTTAAGGAGAAATTGTTGTTTTAATATTGATGTTCTTTTATGAAAATTTTTCTTTCCTAGAAGTAAAAATAATATATAGCCAAAATTGAATTTATAAGTATATCATATTTCTTCTTATAAAGTTGAATATTATATACATGTTATTCAACTACTGTTTTTTTTTTAAAAAAAAAATCATGTTTATTACAAGTTCCAAAGATGTAAATTAATTATTCTCTTATAAACATTTTTTTGTCATATAATGTTAACTAAAAATAATTCATGTTAATTCAGCACGGAGTTTTTCTTGAGTTTTCTACAATTTTTTTTTTTGATACAAAGTTTTCTACAATTTTTTAATTTGATACACTTTGGACTGCTCCAAGTTAGGAAGATGTGGATCTTGTTTGTGGTTGTACATCATTACTTAATTACGCATATTTTAGACCTATTTTTAGTTGGTTTCCAATCGTATGATGGTTTTATTTTCTTCTAGGGATATTTTGATATGAGAATCAAGTTATTAAAGACACCTTACAAGGTGTGGGAAGAATTGAAAGTGAGCAAAATCGATTTCAGCAAAGAGAAGCAAAACACATTGGATTTATGGTTTGATTAATGAGGCAAAAATACATAGAATCCATAGAGATTTTAATTAATTAATTAATTAAGAGGTTAAGGGGTTAAACTAACTGGACACATATTTAGAGACTTGAGAATCAATTATATTAAGAGATTCATGATTCATAAGGGCCTGAATAAATTAAAATGGGTTCTCAAGGAATTTCTTTAAAAAATTTCCCAGATGGATTATCATAATGTCTTAGCTGCTAGGACGCAGAGAGGCATCCATTGCATGAATGAAAATGGGTTCTCAAGGATTTTCTTTTCAGCTTACCAAGTACATATGTCTTCCTATGAGCTAGTAGAATGTGCTTAAATATATTCATATAGGAAATATGTTCCATTATTCATAATTCGTTAACAACCCAAAATACAAGCAAAGGAATCACAACCACATTTAAGAAACAGTAAAAAAGTTACGTTACAGCGACAAACCACGATGCAAATTTATACAAATCATGAAACAAACAAACAAACAAGGCGGGAATTATTGGTGTACATACATATAGATGTTCCCGTTCGCTTGTTACACAAGATTGTATCAGATACTAATAAAACACCTGGGGACACAATTCGTTAAGTTAGCTTTCCTCTGCAAGTGTTTCAGAAGTAGAAAGCTTGTTGATAATTGGATTGCGTGCTTTACACATAGCTTGCAAAGGAACAACTTTTGGCATTGTGATTCCTGATCCTTCTGTCATATCAATTTCTTCCTCACTTGCTCGTTTCCATTCAAAGCATTGAATCAATAATCCCAAAGTCATTCCCACTGTTCGTTGAGCTAAACCTGCTCCTGGACATGCTCGTCTTCCTAACCCAAAAGGAATTAGCTTGTTTGCTTCTCCTTCTTTCTCAAACCTCTCTGGCTTAAAACTTGTAGCATCATTCCATAATTGAGGATCTCTATGGATGGCCCATGCATTGACTAATACCATAGTGCCACGTGGAACATTGTAACCTGCTATAGTGCAGTCATTTGAAGCCTCATGTGGAATCAACAATGGTGCAGCAGGATGCAACCGGAGTGTTTCAGAGATAATACTTTGCAGATATGGTAGTTTCGAGACGTCAAGCTCATCTATTAATCTTTCTTGCCCTATTTGCGAGTCTATTTCTTTCTTTGCTTTTTCCAACACATGGGGATTGTTTAACAAACATGATATTGCCCATTCTAATGTCACGGCAGATGTATCCGTTCCAGCAAGAAGCATAACCTACATGTCAAAATAAACAAATGAACATCAGAATTTAATGAGCGTCCCCTTATCATGAGGTCCGAAATCCAACGAAACCTTGAAATGACTCCGTTTGGTCACGCACTTAATACTATCATAACAATATACATAAATACACATACTCACCCAAATATATATATATATATATATATATATATATATATATATATATATATGAACGGCATTCATGTGCATTTATACATTTTACAGTTCTTCCTAGAAGTTACTGCAGCATTTTTTATTTGATTAAAGGCGCAATCCCTTTTAGGGTTTAGAGAGCAAAGGATTTTCACCAATCCCAATAATGCACTCCATGAGACTGGAACTTGTGTTTTCTACTCTAAAGGGTAGGGGTGAATAGCTTACTACCTCAACTAACAGCTTGATTGTAAGTTATTGTAGCATTTGTATAGTTTTCATATCATTCATTAACCTTACATCCAGTATCCACAATTTTAAAATAAATTGTAAGCACATCTCAAAGAAAAGAAACTAAAAGACATCACTTAAACAAAAAGGACAAAAATAGTTTTACTTTACCAAAACGAGGCCCTTAATAGTTTGATCCGTGTAGTACTCAGGCTGTGATTCTTGGAGGCTCAAAAGATGATCGATCATAGTATTTGCTTTCTGCTTTGTATTTCGATGCTCATCAATGAGTCCATGCAAGAACCCATCGACTCTTTTGGCCAAAGTCTTGAGCTTCCTCACTAAGTGATCATAATCAAACCACTTAAGTATGGGCAAGAAGTCTGCACGGTTGTTTGCCCCTCCTAGCGTCGTTACCTCCATTATCATCTCTCTAAACTTTCTTGCCTCTTCCACATCCCCAATTTCACGGTCATCTCCCCAATACCTCTTACCGGAAATCATTCTCATCATAGTGTTGAAGGTCATCTCTGAAACCTTGATTTCATCTCCACTTTCACAAATTTGTTACATGAGTCATGAGCAAGCTTTTGCACCAACCGTATCATCTCGTCCCTTCGCATTTCCAGGAATGTTTGGAGACGGTGGGTGGACAGCACCTCAACCACAGCGATGCGGCGGAGATTGCGCAGTGGTCGCCATAGGGAGAAAACCCTAAGTTGGTGCAGTTGTAAGAGACATACTCACCGGCAAGAAAGCGGGGTCGGTTTGCGAGGACGATGTCATTTTTGGTGAAGCATTCTTGGAATGCGGACGGGGATGACACAATGATAGGGCAAAACTTTAAGCCTAAAAAAACTCCGCAAGTGCACGGGCCGTATCAAGTAATAAAGAGTAAGTAAGATATCGTTCCCACGAGGACTTGGTATCACAACTTTAGTTAAGCATTAATCTCACAATTTCGTTTAAGTTGAGGAAAACAAAAATTGAATTTAATTAAGAAAAAGAAATTAAAACTAAAATAAAAATAAGAAAATTACCACAATAATTAAATGAGCAACCTAGAGTCACTAATCCCTTATTTGATTTTTAGATTTTATCCCCACTAAATTAACTTTGACTTAATCTAATCAGCTAATCTAGAGTATTAATGTCTATAAATGCCTTCCGGTCCATTTATATACCTATCTTAATTAATTATGTAATGCCTCACACAATTAAGTAAGACGCGTTTTAAATCGGGCTCACTCTAATTTGATTATGCGGAGCTTCTAGGTATATTCCTATCCTAGACGCAAATTAGATTAAAACCTAACTTCACGTTAAATTAAAAAGTAATTCCCCATTATTTATTCCCAAGGTCAATTTAGGATTCCCTCTTCCAAGTCCAACCCTAAATCCCCAAAACATGCTCACTGGTGGCCACTCACTAAGCAATAGCGATAAACACAGGATTAAATAAACTGAATAAAATTAATCAAAACTAAAAAGTGGGAACAATTTCTAAAACCCAAACAAGTTCATAGATTCTCTAGGTTGCAAAACCAACTAGCCACACATGGCTTTATTCAAATCCATAAAAAAGAAAAAATTAAAATTCAGATTCAAAGAAGAAGAAGAAGGAAGAAAGAAAATTTCTCCGTTGCCTCCACAGTCCTTCCGTCCTTCCGTGGAGATGATGAAGGGAATTGAAACGCTCAGTTTCTACTCCTTTGCTTCTTCGTTCTGTGTCTCTCCATCTTTCTGCTCCGTCTTCTTTTTGCTTGTCTCTGCTTCCTTATTTATAATAATTTAGATCTTAGGCCATTGATTCTCTTTCACTTATTACAAAGATATTTCATATCTTGTAATTTACTCCATCAGATCACACAATTGATTTTGTTTCTATTTTTCTTGCATGAGACCACTGAATTTGACTGATTGCATATCCTCTTATTGCCTTTTTTACTTCATTCCAAATCAGCTAATATTTCATGCACAATAAAAATAGGATATGAGTAGATTTTATGTCGATTTATTCTTTGATCCCAAGTTTCACTCAATTATGGAAACGTTCTTAAAAGATAATTAAATAGGTATATAATATCAATTATTCCAATTAAATCTCATAAAATATACACCTATTTATCATAAAATATATACTCATCACACAACCACCACGAGACGAGAGCCAAACCAAAGAGAAAAGATATGACCATAACGTTGAGAAATGCGGTGAAAGGCATGATGAAGTGGTTTTTGAAGTTGAAGGTTTCCAAGTATGGGAATAGAAAGTGGACCAGGTGGTATGTTTTTGAACCTTCTATTTTGGAGGAGGAACTTGAGAGTTATGAAGAGGAAAGCAAGAGAAAGAAGGGAATAATAGAACATGAAGGTAATCGTCATTGATACCTTTCTTTAATTTGTATAGTGCTTCAGTGATCTATAAGATGAATCATGGATTTGAGTTATGCAAATGCAAGTGTGATAGTGGTATATATATAGATGTCTCGTGTCTGTGAGGCCTTTGAGTTTACGCACTGTTATTTTTACAGGATCTAGTTCAAAAGTTCCAATTTCGTCATTCGATGCGTAATGTTTGTTAGACTTCTATTTTTCGACCTTCTTCTGAGTTTTTTTTTTTTTTTGGCCAGTGGACCTTCTTCTCAGTTAAAGGTTATACATGGCCATATTAATATTTATCATGTTCGAGCAACACAACCAATCAATAAAAAGGGGGGAAACGTAAATTATGCTACGTGGGCTTCAAGAAATTTTCAGCATGTATAAATTTGTTTGTTGGTACAGCTACTTCCGTATGGTTTTCAAACTCTATTAAAAATGTGCATAAAACATATTAATGGAATTTTGACGCAGATTACACATGAGAATAACAATTTGAATTGTTTATATTTTTTTAAGAAAATATTTATTTATTTATTCAATAGTAGTATTATAATAACACTTTTATGATATATACTAGCATTAAAATGTTATTTATAGTAGTTTACAAGACATTTTATGGGATGTTTTTAAGAGTGATTTATATCTTTATACCAAAAATGCTTCCAAACAAATACTACTTCTATTGTCGAATCTAAGATATTTGTTGGGGTAATTTGAAGGTCCAAAATATAAGACCCTTCCCTGGTCATTAAATGGTTTTTCCTTGAAATTTTTCTTATTAAACCAAAGAGAAAGAAATTTTGAGTTCACTAGGAAAAATGCTAGCCTTTAATTAAGGGATAATCTAAAACAATGCCACCTTTTATCTTTTATATAACATAAGACTGCACTACAAACTAAATCTTATATTAAAAACTGGAGGTAGTAGTATTTTGCTTCAAATTTGATAGGCAAACTAACTTTATTGGTCTATGGGATATCGGTATCAATATATTACTTTCTTGGGAGAATCCTGTATAAAGACGGTTGAAATAAGAAAATAACTTATTAGGTTAGTAAACTCAACAAATCTTAAATTAGGTCAATGACCTAATTTAGAATATTTAAATGTTGGTTATTTTTAAAAAATAACCCTATCTCATTGTTTTAAAAAAAAAAAGGAAAGAGGAAAGGGAAAGCCACTCGCACGCATAGCCGCCCTCTCATGTTTTTGTGCACATCACTGGTTTGTTCATCCTGGACTTCGCATTATATTTCAAATAATGCTCCGAAATATGCCAATAAATCTGCGTAGAATGTGTTTGAAGTCTTGAACCAAAAAAACTGGAAGAAGGAGATATTCATGAGTTAAGTTTATCTAATATCCACCGCCAAGAAATAAAATTAATTTGGTTCTCCGAAACCTAGTTTTGTTACGGATTAATGATTAAGGATTTCCGAAATCTAATTTGAATTTAGAGCGTACAACGGAGAAATAGAAGGGATATTCACGAGTTAAGTTTGTTACAGATTTGGTATACTCCGAAACCTAGTTCTGAGAAATAGAAGGGATTTCCAATTAATTTCTGGGAAATAGAAGGTTAAGCCTTTGAAATCATTAATAATGGCACGGAAACCTGTTTTTTTTTTTTTCTTCTAATAACTAAGGGATATAGAGGTAATATGGCCTAAATTTTAAATCCCTAATTGTGTCCAATAACCTAATTAATAATTTGTTAAGTTTAGTAACCCAAATTAAAATTTGGGTATTTCAACCGTCTTTATATAAGATTTTCCCTACTTTCTTTAGTGCTTATTATAAAGCACCAATTAGAATGTGTTTTTAATCATTTTTATAAGGCACTTGCTAGTTTTAAAGAGTATTAAATAATTTTTATGTATGCTCATATTTATTAAGGGTAGTGAACATTGAATTAGGAACAAACTTCTGTTGCTAAATTGATTTAGAGATAGAATTCTGTTGCTAATCAATTAATGATAACTTATTTTTCAACAAAATCATCAAATTTTGTGACTAATCCACTTTTTTTTTTTTTGTAGTGATTGGTAGAGATTAAAAATTAATATGATGTTATAATTTAATGTAATTAATAAAATAACATTAGAAATTACTTAAAAATGACTTATAATAGGGAATAGAGAGAGTATAAACTTTGAGATTGGAGATAATGAAAGACTTGCTTTTTTTTCCTACAAAAAATTTACTCATCACTTACCCTTCCAAGGTAGAAAAGGGAGACCCACCCGTGCTCATACTTGAGATTAGATCTCATAACTTCTCTTATTTAAAGGTGAGTGGAACTTAAGCCCAAAGTTCTTGGCAATAAAAAAAAAATAGTTGATCCCTTGTTATTTGAGTTATTCCTTATTATCAAATCTAACTCTATATTCAATAAATGGTATATATTTGTAATTATTGAAATGTATTAAAGACATTAACATTCAATAAATGGTATACATTTGTAATTATTATATTGAAATGTATTAAAGAGATTAACTAATTGCACTGATTATATTACATTGTATTAGAACAAGAAGGTGATCATGATTGTTTGGTACTTTTCATTTGTGGACTTCAGTGATATGAATGGATTTGAGCATAGGCGGAGCCAGAAATTGCAGTTACGGGAGTGAATTTTATAGAATAAAACTCACATGTTAATGAAATTATATTTCAGCCCCACAAACATTTCAAATTTCTACTTTAGTCCTTTCACTATAAAAATAATAAGGATTAAACTAAAAACATTAAACTTTTATGAGGTTAAAATAAAATTTTATAAAAACCTAGGTCGTTATTTGCAATTTAAGGAGGGCGGGGACCACCAGAGCACTCCTGTCCTGCCTCCGCCCCTAGATTTGAGTCATGGTGACATGTTTGTTGGTGTTATGTGTTGCGTTTGATCTTACGTAATGTTTCCAGTAACAATATATCTAAACGATCTCTTTCCCAAGTGCCAATCACGTTTTTTAATACGCAATATTTGCTTACTTTATTTTTCATGTTGCTTCCTAGAAGCTTCGTCAGGACATATTTTGGTCAAACTTCACTGCATTTGATATTCATGTCGGATGTACTTATCAACAAACCAATTAAAAAAATGATTTCTGCCACTAGAGTTTCATGAAATTTACTGCCCAGCTTGCTTTCTATATGAATTCTTCTTCCCCCATCGATATAAGTGTCGAATTTTGATCCTGCTTCTCTCTCGTATATTAGTGACATCATTTTATCTTATTTATTAGTCACATCATTAAATTTTTCATATGAATATACAATTTCACTTTTAATTTATGGGATAAATATTAATTTTGCCACAGAAATATTGGCTAGGGACCATCTAGCACCCGGAAGTTTTTTTGGTATCATTTTTGCCCCAGAAGTTTACAAAATGGAGCAAATATGCCCTGGAAGTATTTTTTAGGAGCAAATTTACCCCGGAAGTTTTGTTTAGGAGCAAATTTTTGTAAACTTCTGGGGCAAAAATGATATCAATCCAATGGTCAAGATCAACCGATGGGCAAAATTGCTATGTTTGTAAACTTCCGGGGCAAAAATGATACCAAAAAAACTTCCGGGTGCTGGATGCTCCCTTAGCAAAACTTCCATGGCAAAAATGGTCTTTATCCCTTAATTTATTGTTGTGTAGACTATGCTCTCAAGGTTAGGTTACAATGTATACTAGTTTTAAATAAGAGTAAAGTCAGAGAGTTGTCAAATTTTGAAGTCGAATTAGTGAGATTTAAGGAGTTTGTTTGTTTTTATTTTTTAAATAGATAGTCATATTTAAAAGAAAACAACTAACTGGCACTTATCCAAAAATTTATTAGAAGTAATTTTTCCTCATAATCGTTTTATACAAATTGATTTTTTTCCTCTCTGAAATATCCTTGCGACCCTATGTAACATCCCAATTTTCTAAAACGTTTTCGAACTATTTGATCAGAGTAGAGCATCGGAATAATTTCAAAAGAGCGAGTATCTGATAAAACCTTCACTGTTGTAGTATTTGGTTGCTTACACAGCGGTACAGTAGTTTGAAAATAGTACAACAAGATAACGCTGAAATAAAAATTTCTCTGTCTTCGTCCTTGCGCTAGCTCCTTATCCTTGTCCTTGGTCCTGGTTCCTCCGGACCCTGACGCTATGTTAAGAACTGAGGTTCAATTACCATTGAACCTCAGGTAACGGTTAACCTCATGCTTATGTATCAAATATGTATGACAGATATCCATGGCAAAACAGCATTTAATCACATACAATATTCATATATTCACGTAATAACATTACACGGCCACTGCAACATGTATGTTATTACAGTATGCACTATCTCCAGTGCCACGACGGCCTATCGTGTCCTCAGTGCTAGGAAAACTTAACGGCATTATCAAAACCATAACCCGTATCAAGTTGTATGTGTATGATCAATTTTCAAAACAGAGTTTCAGACTATCTATCACATATAAGCATACAATAAGCATCAGAGTTAGTGTTACAGTACGCGTCCGTACCTGAGTTAATAATTCCGGTATGTCGGTGATCGGTACACGTTTGCAGACGTCCTATCATAGGAATATTACGTTATTAATTGTAAATAATATTCTTGAATATATTTTGGCCACTATTGAATATTCTACCCTTGGTACACTAACCCATTATTTTATTTCTTCAAAATTCGTGGAAAAACGCTGGACAATATTGGGCAGAATTTCGCCTATCTTTGAAAAATCACAACTAATTCTAGAAAAATCGAAACGAAGATCCGTAAAAAGTTCTGGACTCCTTAGGATGTCTATTTTCCAGAAAAAATATCAGGCCTTGCCCAGAATTCAAAAATCATTCCCAGCTTTCACGTGCTCATCCTCTGCCCAGAATTTCCAGCATTTTCGCAACATAAACTTTGAGAATTTCTTTCTCACTGTACAGAGCTCATTTCAACATGTTCTTTACATATTTAAAAATCTCTATATGTATAGTTTCATCATGAATTTTATCAGAATTTTTCAATATCATTTTCAACATGAAATATGAGTGTTTCTGTTACTAGTTCAGAAATCACCTAACCGACGAATTTTCGCCAGAACTTCGTTACTACAGTGTTCTTGACCTGGGAATTTTTGCAGAACTACTTTCTTCACTGAATTTTCAAAATGAAGCTATTTTAAACTATAAAAACATGAAACTAAAATTATTCTAGAATTTTAAAGATTAAAACTACTTCTACCTATGAATTTAAACTCAAAAACTAAGAACTTTTCTTACCTAGAGCTTGAACTCCTTCAAGACTTCCCTTCAGCTCTCTCAACTCACTCTCAAGTAAGCAAATGTTGTATTGCTTGGTGTGAAGAAAAGTGAAGAGCTTGGGTCCCTATTTATAGGAAAAAGGTTGGGCAATTTGGTAATAAAATGCAACTTTGCTCTTGTCAATTAAACACCATTGGATCTAGGTTAAAGTTGAAATCTCACATCCTCACCACTCAATTGCTCCAGCTGAAATCCCTCTCTCTCTCCCCTCTTCTCTTTCTTTTTCCTTCTCCAAGAAGCTCAAGCAAACTTGCACTTTAAGCCATGAATAGTGATTTGTGTTCTACAAGCCTTTGACTAATTTGACACATGTGTTGAAAACTCAATTCCTTCCCTTTGAAGCTCTAAAAACCGAAATTCCTCTGGTCCTTTAGGTTGGGTTGATGTTTTGGGCTTTATTGGTGGTTTGGCAATTTGTTTGGGTTACCAAAAATGATCCAATGAGTTTTTGTTGTGCCAAAAAGCCCTAAATTAATTCTTCCTTGTTTATTATTAGATTAAGCTTAATTAGGTTTAATTTGAAATGATCTTATTGATTACCTATTAAATTTTGATCCTACTAAGTCCAATTGTTATAATTATGGACCCCTTGTTAGGCTTTATTATTGAAATTAGCCAAAATATTGCAATTTGTTTGTAAATATTTATCATTAAATTAATTATGCATGTTAATTCAATTAGGATTAATTTTTGATGTTTACTAATTGTTTTTAGTGTCCTCTAATTATTTTAGACCTCCTCCTATCCTTTTATGGCTTAACTTTGCCAATATGTGAATTATATGACAATATATCACTAATTGTGAGTTTAATTGTTCTTTGAATTGTTGGAAATTCTATTTAATTGATTTAAGGGCTTCTATGGTATTTTACAATATTTTATGACCCCTAATAAAAATTTAGGGAGTTGTATTTTGCCCTATTAAGTTCTACCGACAAGTTATTCGAGAATTAAAATAAATATACTTACTAATTTGGAGATAACATACTCTCCTATTTTAAATGGGTCCTAAATGGCCAAAATATTATATTCAAGAGATATACAAATTTTGGGGTATTATAATCAATTCCTTGATGAAGATAGTTATTTAATTTAATGAATACCTAACTATTTATTATTTTTCTCCTATCTTGTTTAAGTATTCTCCATAGTTCCTTATTGGTCCTTTTAATTCCATGTGAACCATATTTTAATTTGGTAATTACTTGGATTTTATGATATTTTATGGTTCCTAAAAGGATTCAATAATTAATTGCAAAAAAATCAATGCAATTACTTTAATTAATGTACAATTATTTGTCCAATCAATTATTGACACTTTCCTCTAATTTGTTTGAGATTAATAACATTTTATGCCCCTTTAAAATTTAAATATGAACTATGCATCAATATGAAAATTATAGGGTATTTTATGATCCCTAAATGAACTTAGAATATTTGAGTTGCTTTGGTTTATTTAACTCTAGGAGAAAATTCTCTAATTTTAAACTAGATAAACTATAATATCTTTGAGACCACATATTCACCTACTTTAATAGGTATCATTTAGTGGTTATGCTAAATAGGATTTTTAGGGTATTACACCCTAATGTTTATTCATCGATGATACCTTACTTATTTGTTGCCGACAAGTTCATTTACTCCAATTGAATGAATAGTAAAATAAGAAGGATGTGCTAAAACGCACATATTGTATAAGATATTTTTCTTCTAATCTAATATTTGAGATGAACGAACCCCTCTTAGAGTTTGCTTGTATATGAAACTGGAGGGATCAATCTCAATCACAATGTATTACGGACACACACATATGCACTCGCTTGCGCGCACATATATACATATACATATCTATGTATTGTGTGTGTATGTATATATATGTGTACACACACATATATACATGTGTGTGAGCTGGCCCTAAATATAAGGTCTCATTCCCTTTTATCTCTCATATTAAAACTTTTTCCCTTAATAATATCCTTGCTTATTAAGATATCTTTATCTCTAGTGTAAAATACTCTAACCCCCTTCATTTTGCTTTAATTACACATACCTCCCATTTATTTTAAAAACTCATCTAATCCTTCTTGAAATCAAAATATATATTGTACAAACCTCCTTTTATTTTTAAGGTGCCTTTTTCATCCATCCAATTGTTACTAGACCATTAAGTTTGACTCTCAAAATTTTGTTGGCCCAAAATACCCATCTTTAACATAAGAATAATTTAACTATATATATCTGTCAAAAAACAATTATACAAAAATGATTCTAGTATATATTTTCAAAAATTTATAATATGTTTGAAAATTTATTAATTTTAATTATATTATAAAATTTTATAATTTCAATTTCTAACTTCATTTATTGAAATGTGTTTATTTGTTTTTTTTAAAAAACGAGTAAATACATATCTCAAATACAAATTTTGTTACCATATAGTATAAATAATAAACGTTTAAGATATTATATAAATAATTCATTACTGCAGCCATTGAATTTTTTTCCCCTATTATGGATTTGAAATGATGAAGGGTAAATTAGTAAATAAATTTTTTAATAAAAATTAATATTAACAACTATTTTTAGAAATTTTTTGGAATATTCTTAAAAGAGTTAACAATTTGAACCTAAGTCTATATTTTCAAAATAAATAGGAGGTCTATGTAATTTGAGCAAAGCAAAAGAGTTATCAGAGTATTTTACTTATGGATTAAAGTATGCTCAATAAAGAACATGGTCATTTTTATAAAAAGTATTAAAAATTATCCACGGGCTAACTCCAAACAACAAACTTACTACTTTTATTGGAATATGGAACCTGCTATTTATAGCCAGAGGGAGTATGGCTTTTCAATTTTGTTCTTCATTAGAATTAATTGTGTGTTTGGATTAGTTTTTAGAGAATAGCTTTTACGATTTATAAGGCAAGTATATAAGAAGAGTTTTGTCTTAATTTACGGAAAAAGACTTCTGAAACCAAGGTTTTAGAGTTGTCATATTCACAATAAATTGTCCAGTAGAATGAAACATTAATAATTATATAATGAGACGAACAGCTAATGAAAGAGGGACATGAATTGAAATGAGAAAAAAAAATTAGTAAGCATGTGAGCATGTCCCTATAATTTCACCTCTCACTCACTTATAATTAGATTCTGATAATGTTTCATCAAACCCTTATACTTTATTCAGTTATAGGTATTGGTTCCATACTAAATATTTTTGTAACACTTTTTATTAGGGTTTGATCGTGGATTAGATTAGATCGGGTCTGGCTGATGAAGACCTTTTGTCATTAGCTTTGGGGTCTACAATCAACAATTAATCAAGGATTGCGTATAGGCAAACCAAGGATCGTTCTCTCTTCTCGAGGAGCTTTTTATTGAATCCTAAATAATCTAAATGTCATGCAAATACAATGAAAACAAGGGGGGACTGAGTTTTGGATTTTTCAATTATATTTTTTTGCTCAGAGGATTTTTAAATTATAAACTAAAATAGAAATGCAATTCAATTAAATGCTAACTATTATTTTTTTGGTATTTTTTTTATAAAATGGAATGAAAATTTAGATAATGGATGCTCTTGGTAATGAATAAGTGACTATCCTTGCTCAAAAATTATGGGAGTTAAAAATCATTAAGTCTTAATTAGAAAAACCTCAAGATATCACATAAGTCTAATGTTCTCAATTAATAGTAGCTTGTACGATCGTAGCTAACTACTATCTCTTAAGAAATTGTTTAAAACCACTTAATGTGTAATTAAGATTGGAAAAAGTAAATATGAGTCTTCTTAAAATTGAGTGCCAATCGGTCCTTCAATGCACAAATCAACCACACTAATTAGACGATATCACGCTAATCAACATAGTCTCATTGAAACCACAAAGAAATTCAAATGCATATAATTTTCATACTATAAATCCAATCTCAATCACAAATATCAAACCAATAGAGACGATAATCACCAATCTCAGTTCCAGAATCATACACAATAATTCCTAAATCTAGGCAATTAAATATACAATTCTGGACTATGGAATAATATTAAAAACTCCCCTATGTAGTCGAATGAGCTCAAGAACAATTCATCGTCACCAAGAAAAAGGAATCAGCCATGAACTACCCTCAAAGACTGGACCATCTCTTGATTCAATCAGCTAACAAGTTAATAGATAATCAAAGGGAAAGGAACAGGAAAAACACGTCTGCTTGAAGGAGAAAATGGAAATTGCTAGTGGGGATGGTAGACGAAGCTCGCTGGAAGTGAAGGTGGACTGTGATGATGGTGGATACGAGATCAAAGGGGGAGGTATGATGGTGGTGTATGGCTCCGGCTATGGTGGTTGGACGGCCAAGGATGCTGTGCGAATCGGTCGTGGTGGTGAAAAGGTTAGAGATCGGTGATGGAATCTGGATGTGGTGAGGGGGATGGAAGTCGTCGACGGCGGTGAAGGTGGAGGTGACCGCCAGCTACTAGAGAGGAAGGGGGAAGAAGAAGGTTGATGGAGGTCCAGCGATGGCGTGATTCAGCAATTTTCTCCACGGCGCTGTTTCTCCATTTAATGGATATTAAATCTGTCGGCTTTTCCAATTGCTTTTAGCTGTGTCGGGTTTCAGCTCCACGGGTCTGATGCTCCATTTGGTTTCAGCTGATGCCCTAATTCAATTGATTCAAAAACGCAATGTTTAGCTGATAAGGAGCTAAGTGCAAATTTTAAAACTTCTGGAGTAGGGACTAAATTGAAAAGTTCAAAACTTGAATTAAAACTTTCATTTTAAATTTTGATTTAATCTTTTCAACCTCCTACAATTTAAACAAATTAACCTAACATTGAATATTCTCATAAAAATCAATATTTAAGAGTAATTACATTTTTTTTTGACAATTTTGCCCTTTTAGCCCTAATTTAAAGTATTTACTCTTAATATCAATTTATTACAAGAAAGACATTTTAAGCTCAACAACTGAGATAAAATACATCAAGAATCCCAATCTAATTATGAAAATTCATATAAAATATGGTTCAATCAACTCCCCCACACTTAGATCTTTGTACTCCTGAACAAAGACAATCGAGTACCAGATTCCAAATCCAAATCATTAATGCACTTGAGAAATGAGCAATTTCATTAATTAATCAAATTCCTCATGCCAACACCAGTGATAATCTAGTGATGTAAAGAAATTAGCTTGCTACTCAACTCAAAATATTAGAATGAGGCATAAGAGGACTCTCAAGGTATTATTAGTATTTCACTCATCTCACCTCATTGGAATAATTTCACTCTAGCTCACTTAATCAACACCTTACCATAGACTTGTAACAACTCTAAAATCTCCACTACTAATAGCAATTAATTTAATGAATCAAGAGGACTTAGAAGGCTTGTAATGTTGGATAAAGGCTAAATGGAGTGAATTAATTTAAAAAAATGAATTGTTGATATGCAAGTCAAAGTTAATAACCAAGTTCATAGCATCTAAATGACTTTACAAACTTTTGCCAATTATTTTGAAAATCATGAACAAATGCCTTCTTGATATTCTTTTTTTTTTCCTTCTTTCTTTCCTTCCTTTTTTTTTAAAAAAATATTTTACAAAACACTTTCCATTTTTCTCATTTTTTTTTCATTACTTTTCTTTTTCTTCTTCTTTTTGATTTTTTTTTTGTTTTTTTATACATACATGGCATTTCAATATATACATTGTTCAACCATTTTTTTCTTTTTAATATATTGGCAATTCACTTTTGATTTTTAGAAAACTATGAACACTATAAATAATGGCATGCATACAACATAGGAATGACTCAAAATGGGTAGCAAATGGTAGATATATGTAGGTTTGTGTTTGGGTGAATATGGTTTAGAATTGAATGCCTCTTTCATTTCCATAACACTAATGCAAATGTTGTTTCGAAAAAGAGTTGAAACAAGTTCTAGAAGATGAAAAACCAAGTGAACATGCACACATGAAAAGACTTTAAGGCTCAAATATCCTTCCAACACGGTTTTTCTCTAATGCTCACTCTAACAAAATCAATTGCATAGTAAACTAACCACAAAACATCTACTTAACTATTCCAAGTGCCAACCTTACAAAAACAACCAATCAAAACATTGCAATCAGTTAAAATAATGCTCAACTCCTAAATGCACAAATGATATCGAAACTCTCTTTTTTTTTTTTCAAAATGAGGAGTAAGCAAAAATCAAATTGTGGGTTCATTTCTCTTCCCAAAATTTTTTGAAAAAATGTTCTAGTTTAAGGCATTCTTTTATTTAAAAACAACCAATTAATTGAGATTCAAAATGTACTCCCCTCCCCCACACTTAATCAATACATTGTCCTCAATGTGAAAAATCACTCTAAGAAGAATGATAAACAAGTTGAAATTCAATGGACAATGGTAATTAAGTGGGGTAGTGGCCAAAAAGATCCAAAGCATACATGGGGGGTTCTTATTCTGCTTCCTAAACTAAATTATTTCTACCTTGCTACTGGATTGTGTCGCTCCCCCACACTTATCTTCCTCATACAACAATTAAGCCCAAGAAATCATATGAATTAGGAAGAAAATAAGTGAGGAAAGAGACAACCTGGGTTAGAGGATCTTAAGTTGCTTGAAGGAGAAGTTCTCATCCTTGATGAGAATCATGCATTTGTCTTTAAAAACATCTTCTCCCATATTGAATTTTCTTGGTGGAGGTGGCTCAGGATCAATTGGAAGAGGTCCAAGAATGTATGGAGGATGTTGGTTCCATTGAGGACCTTTCCAAGAATGTGCCTGTAAAGAAGACAAGCAACCAGCAGTATCCCATCCAAAAATAGAAACATGAAGAGGTTTCAAGTGAATTAAAGGCATGTTAAGTTCTAAACCCTCCAAGTAACTATGACATCCAAGGAAATCAATGATACTCCCATCAGTAGGAGTCAAAGAACCGGGCGTATTGTATACATTCTCTTGTGCTTGCAAAATGGAAGGTGTGGGATCCAACTTAGTGTTGGAGTACACCACATCATCATTGCAATCACAAGAGATGGAAGGAAAAAGATTGGAAGAAAGAAGAGGATTTTTGAAATTGTCACCACCTGGAATGTGTAAAGATTTAAAACAATTATCTTGTTTTTCTAAATCAAGTGGCAAATCACAAGAAAGTACTTGTTGGAAAGATTCATCAGTATGCAGAATTTTATCAATCAAAATCTCAGAATCTTTGTCACCAACAAGACTACAAGGAAGTAATCCAACAGGAATTTCGTGCATTTGACATTCCAGGCTATGATTGTTCTCACTCACATCAGCAACAGAATCCAAAATCAATGCAGAATCACTAAGTAAGTCAGAATTACCAAATAATGCAGCATCAACCAAGTTAGTGTAAACAGAGCACCATTCATTGCCAGCACATGCACAGATGGCAGAATCACTCTCAAATGAAAAATCAAGATAAGCAGGACACCAATCAGGAAGAATATCATCCACAACATTGGCATTCATGCTTGATTCAATCTTTTCAAAATTGACATGCTTACTATCATCAATAGTACAAGGGGGTGCATTTAGATCAATGGTAGAATCAACCACTTCACTAAATGCTTTCTTTTGAAGCTCAACAAGTAAATGACATTTTTCATGATAACAATCTACACATATTTGATACTCTTCACAACAGCATGAAAATATGTCATTCAATTTATTGCAATCATCACTAGTACTATGAAGAAAAGCATTTTCATCAGTTAAAGCATCACATGAAAAAATAGGAACACATTCATCAATAAGTACAGTCGAATCACTACTACTAAAGTCAATTGGTTGAGCAATTTCATTTCCAAACAATTGAGGGGATTCAACAATGATTTCCTCGTCCACCTCATTATCGCTCAAATCAGGAATTGCTTCATTAATCAAAGTAGTAGGAGAGTCTACTTCTATAAGGGTATGATCATTACCAAATGGGTGAGAAGATTCTTCAATTTGCTCTTGTACTTGCATCACTTCTTGTGCGTGTGTGCCCATGATAGAAGGAAATTTCATTTTCAACACTTGTGCTTTCTGCTCAATATCCTTTGCTAATCTCTCATATGATTTCGTTTGTTGTTCCATAATTCTAAGCATAGAGTCCATTTGTTGATGAAGGTTATTCTTATGTGACCACTCCTCATTTATAGTCCAAGCCGTTTGATTTTGGAAATCTCCAATGACTTCACAAAATGAAGGATCTTGTTTGGACAGACATGGTTGAGAATGAGGTTCATAAGGTGGCTCAAATGGGTATAGGGATTCATTGTAACACCCCGTTTTCTAAAGCGTTTTCGAAATAAAGTTCAAAAAGGGTTTATCAGAGTAGAGCATCGGAATAGTCGTGAAAATGAGTAACTGAATAACATTCAATAACGATGTATCTGTGTACTGTTACAGTCATCCAAAATATTCGAATATTCAAAAAGGCGGTAAAATAAAAATTTCAAAAGAAATCTCCTCGTCTGCTTCGTCACGCTATCTGCTTACCCTTCTCTTCGGACTGACGTCCTGAGGGTCTTGGGGCTAAAGTAAGAGCTGAGGTTCAATTACCATTGAACCTCAGGTAACGGTTAACCTCATGCTTATGTATCAAATATGTATGACAGATATCCATGGCAAAACAGCATTTAATCACATACAATATTCACATATTCACATAATAACATAATACAGCCACTGCAATATGCATGTTATTACAGTCTGCACTATCTCCAGTGCCACGATGGCCTATCGTGTCCTCAGCGCTAGGAAAACATAACGACATTATCAAAACTATAATCCGTATCAAGTTGTATGTGTATGATCAATTTTCAAAAACAGAATCTCAGACTATCTATCACATATAAGCATACCATAAGCATTAGAGTTAAGGTTACAATACGCGTCCGTACCTGGGTTGACAATTCCGGTATGACGACGATCGGTATACGTTTGCAGACTTCCTATAATAGGAATATTGCGTTATTAATTTGTAAATAATATTCTTGAGTATATTTTGGCCACTACTGAATATTTTACCCTTGGTACACTAAACTATTATTTTATTTCTTCAAAATTCGTGGAAAAACGCTGGACAATATTGGGCAGAATTTCGCCTATCTTTGAAAAATCATAACTAATTCTAGAAAAATCGAAACGAAGATCCGTAAAAATTTCCGGACTCCTTAGGATGTCTATTTTCCATAAAAAATATCAGGATTTTCCCAGATTTCAAAAATCATTCCCATAGTTCACGTGATCATCCTCTGCCCAGAATTTCCAGCATTTTCGCAACATAAACTTTGAGAATTTCTTTCTCACTGTGCAAAGCTCATTTCAACATGTTCTTTTCATATTTAAAAAGCTCTATATGTCTAATTTCATCATAAATTTTCTCATAATTTTTCAATATCATTTTCAACATGAAATATGAGTGTTTCTGTTACTAGTTCAGAAATCGCCTAACCGACGAATTTTCGCCAGAACTTCGTTACTACAGTGTTCTTGACCTGGGAATTTTGCAGAACTACTTCCTTCACTAGATTTTCGAAATGAAGCTATTTTAAACTATAAAAACATGAAACTAAAATTATTCTAGAATTTTAAAGATTAAAACTACTTCTACCTATGAATTTAAAACTCAAAACTAAGAACTTTGCTTACCTAAAGCTTGATCTTCTTCAAGCCTTCCTTCAGCTCTCTCTCAACTCTCTCTCAATAAGCAGATGATGCTTTGCTTGGTGTGAGGAAAATGAGTGAACTTGGCCCTCTATTTATAGGAAAGAGGTTGGACAAACTTGTAATTAAATGCAACTTCCCTCTGGGCTAATTCTCACCATTGGATCTAGGGCAACTTTGCAACTTCCAATCCTCACCACTCTCTCACTCTCATCTGCCCTCTCTCTCTCTCTCCCTTATTCTCTTTCTTCTTCCTTCTCCTAGAAGCCACACAACTTGTACTTTAAGCCATGAATAGTGTTTTGTATCCTACAAGCTTTGACCAACTTTGCAACATGTGTTGAAATTCAATTTCTTCCCCTAGAAGCTCCTCAAAACCGTGGCCTCCTCTGAATCTTTGGGTCTTGGGTTGGTTTTGGGTTTTATTGGTGGTTTGGGCAATGGTTTGGGCTACCAAAAATGATCCAATTGAGTTTTTGTTGTGTCAAAAAGCCCTAAATTAATTTCTTCTTGTTTACTATTTAATTTAGCTTAATTAGGTTTAGTTTTAAATGATTTTATTGATTACCAATTCCATCATGATCCTACTAAGTCCAATTGTTACAATTATGGATCCCTTGTTAGGCTTTATTGTTGAATTTAGCCAAAATATTGCAAATTGCTTGTAAATATTTATCATTAAATTAATTATGCTTGTTAATTCAATTAAGATTAATTTTTGGTGTTTACTAATTATTTTTAATGTCCTCTAATTATTTTAGACCTCTTCCTATCCCTTTACGGCTTAATTTTGCCAATATGTGAATTATATGACAATATATCACTAAGTGTGAGTTTAATTGTTCTTAAATTGTTGGAAATTCCATTTAATTGGTTTAAGGGCTTTTATGGTATTTTACAATATTTTATGACTCCTAATAAAAATTTAGGGAGTTGAATTTTGCCCTATTAAGTCCTACCGACAACTTATTCAAGAATTAGAATAAATATACTTACTAATTTGGAGACAACATACTCTCCTAATTTAAATGGGTCCTAAATGGCCAAAATATTATATTCAAGAGATATACAAATTTTTGGGGTATTATATTTCTCCCCCTGATAAATAAAATTTCGCCCTCGAAATTTACTCCATACTAACTAAACATTGAGCCATGAACTCCGGATATCTTTCTCTCATATCTTCTTTTGTTTCCCAAGTCGCCTCATTAGGAGATAAACCCTTCCAGACCACCTTCACAAAAGGAATATTCCTGCGTCGAAGCCGCTTCTCTTGGTAATCGAGAATTCACTCTGGCTCGACCTCAAAAGTGTTATCATGTCGCACCTCGACATCCTCATATTGAATAATATGATCGTGGTCAGGTTGGTATTTCTTCAACTGGGAAACATGGAAAACATCATGGAGTTTACTCAAGTTCGGGGGTAAGGCTAACTGGTATGCAACTGGCCCTCGCTTGGCCAGGATTTCAAATGGCCCTACGTAACACGGACTCAACTTTTTCCTTTTTAGCGTCCTACCGACACCAGTGACTGGTGATAGCTTCAGAAACACATGGTCTCCGACTTCGAATTCTAACGGTCTTCTCCTCTTATCAGCATAGCTCTTTTGTCTGCTTTGTGCTGTTAGGAGCCTCTGCTTGATTAGTGCGATTTGTTCGGAAGTCTTGTCAACTAAATCTGTCCCGATGAATTCTTGTTCCGACAGTTCTGTCCAGCATATAGGCGATCGACACTTCCGCCCGTACAATGCCTCAAATGGAGCCATTTGTATGCTTGAATGGTAACTGTTGTTGTAAGCGAACTCGGCCAGCGGTAGGTGTTCATCCCAATGGCCTTTGAAGTCCAATACACACGCTCTAAGCATATCCTCTAGCGTCTGTATTGTCCTTTCAGATTGACCATCGGTCTGCGGGTGATAAGCCGTACTAGGCCTTAGCTTAGTTCCCATCTCTGCATGTAAAGCCTCCCAGAATCGGGATGTAAATCGCGGGTCCCGATTAGAGACAATGCTCTTAGGTACGCCATGAAGTCTCACGATCTCTTTGATATAAATCCTCGCCAATTGTTCCGGTGAGTAATTAGCACTAATGGGGAGAAAGTGTGCCAACTTAGTCAATCGGTCCACAATCACCCAAATCGCGTTGTGATGTCTGATCTTGGGTAAACCTACCACTAGGTCCATGGTAATGTTCTCCCATTTCCACTCTGGAATCTCTAGTCCTTGAAGAAGACCAGGGGGTCGTTGATGTTCAATTTTAACTCTCTGACAGGTTAAGCATCTACCCACGTATTCAGTTACATCTTTCTTTAGTCTGGGCCACCAAAACTCAGATTTCAAGTTTTGGTACATCTTGACCATTCCTAGATGTAGAGTATATTTACTTTTATGAGCCTCGTCTAGAATCTTCTGCCGCAATTCCCCGTCCTTCGGAATGTAGATCCGCTTCTTGTACCTGACCAAACCACTAGGCGATAGGTCATGGTCTTGAGTCTCTCCCCGTGAGATCATCTCCCGTGCTGCTACAGCCCATTCGTCGTGCTTTTGAGCTTCCTCAACCACATCTCTTAGATCATATTCTCCTTGACTAACAAGGAGACTTGCAAGATACACGTCATCGGGCGCGCAGTGCTTCATGCAAATCTAATTGGACAGGCTCTGGTCTCTAAAATCTTCAAGTAGTCTCCGCTCTTGAATCATCATGTATGCTGCATGCACTGTCTTTCTACTGAGCGCATCTGCTACGACGTTTGCTTTTCTGGGATGATACTTGATCTCCAGGTCGTAATCTTTCAGTAAGTTCATCCAGCGACGTTGTCTCATGTTGAGCTCTTTCTAATCAAACAGGTATTTCAAGCTCTTGTAGTCGCAGTATAACTCCACGATTGCACCATAGAGGTAATGCCTCCATATCTTTAAGGCAAATACGATAGTTGCAAGCTCCAAGTCATGCGTAGGATAGTTCGACTCGTGAGGCTTCAACTGACGAGAGGCATAAGCTACAACTCTGCCCTGTTGCATCAGGACACAACCCAATCCCTGCCCACTGGCATCACTATAGACCATATAAGTCTCATCCGGATTTGGGATGGTCAACACTGGTGCTATACTTAACCTCTCCCTCAGTATTTGAAAACTCGACTCACAGTCTGCGTCCCACACAAAAGGTTGATTCTTCCTCGTAAGCTTTGTCAATGGTAAGGCAAGACATGAGAAATTCTGTATGAATCTGGGGTAGTATCCCGCCAGACCCAAAAAGCTGCGTATTTCCGTCACTGTCTCTGGTCTCTTCCAGTCCAGAACTGCTTCCACCTTGCTAGGATCAACGGCAACTCCATCGCGAGATACGACATGGCCCAGAAATTTCACTTCTGGCAGCCAGAATTCACATGTGCTTAACTTGGCAAAAAGTTGCTTGTCACGTAGTATTCCTAACACGAGTCGTAGATGTTCCTCGTGCTCCTCTCTGCTTTTCGAGTAGACCAAGATATCGTCGATGAACACTACCACGAACTTGTCTAGGTGTTGGCGAAAGATCCGATTCATGTAATCCATGAATACGGCAGGGGCATTAGTCAATCCGAAAGGCATCACAAGGAATTCGTAATGCCCATATCTGGTTCTGAAAGCTGTCTTTGGAACATCACTGGCTTTTACTCGAAGCTGATGGTATCCTGATCGCAAATCGATCTTGGAGAATACACAGGAACCAGATAGTTGATCAAGTAGATCATCAATACGGGGAAGTGGGTATTTGTTCTTGACAGTTACTTTGTTCAACTCACGGTAGTCGATACAAAGTCGTAGGCTTCCGTCTTTCTTTTTCACGAACAATACGGGGGCTCCCCACGGTGACACGCTGGGTCGGATAAACCCTTTCTCTAGTAGTTCTTCAAGTTGCTTCTTCAGCTCCTGCATCTCGTTCGGCGCCATTCGGTATGGTGCTTTTGATATTGATCCCGTTCCGGGCATCAACTCAATGGCGAACTCAACTTCCCTTTCAGGAGGTAACTCAGTAAGATCCTCTGGAAACACATCAGGGAATTCGTTGACGACCAGAATGTCTCGGAGTGAGGGTTCAGCTTCCGCTTTGACAGAGAAAAACACCATGTATGCTTGGCACCCATGCTGTATGCATTTTTCTGCTTCTGTAATAGAGATATAACTCAGACTCACATCAACCTTGCTCCGGTTGCACGGGGGTGCAAATGATATCTGTTTACTTCCACAGTCGATTATCGCATTGTTAGCCGTCAGCCAGTCGAGACCGAGAATGACGTCGATGCCACTGAGTGGTAGCCGGATAAGATCTATGTTTGAATCTCGTCCATTTACACTCATAATACAATTAAGGCATGCATCAGAAGCTAAGGATTTCGCACCAAGTGGTGTAGCTACTAACAGATCATAAGGTAGTCTATAAGCATGCATTCCTAATCGCTTTGCGCAATCATATGAAATAAACGAGTGACTAGCACCCGAATCATACAATGCTTGGAGTAGATTTCCATTAAGAGAAATGGTACCTTTGATCATATCGGGAGATCTTCTGGCTTCTTCATTTGTAAGAGCGAAAACCCGTCCTGGGTTTTGCGGCCTCGCCTCCAGCGCTTTCTGAGGGCAGTTCGTGCTGATGTGTCCCGGCTTCTGGCACTTGTAGCACACCAGCTTCCCTTCGCAGTTGGTCCCCTGGTGATACCTTTCGCACTTTGGGCACGCTCTGGATGTCTGCATCCTTGAAAAGTTCTGCTGCCCAGGTTGGAACGGCCTTTTATTCCCATTACGGGAATTTCACCAAGTCGTTGTAACATCCCAAAATTTGGAACTGAGAATTAAATATGATTTGAGAGTGATAAAGGAAAATTTAGCCTTAATGAAGTTGGAATTTATTTTTGGAAATATGAGAAGGAAATAATGATGGAAAATTTGGCCTTAATTATTACGAAGCTAGTAATTGGAATTTAAGGCATATTTTCCCGTGAATTAAGGACAAATAATTATGGAATAATTATGGCCTGAATATTTTGGAGATAATATTTAATGGCCTCAATAAATTATTTAAGGAACAAAAATCCCAATTTATGATTTAGAATTATTGGTTACTACACACAATCACTCCTAATTGTCTATACCTAGTGGGCCAATTTATTCATCTACTTATTATGAATCCAACCCAGCACATATACTCCTCTTATGTCCATTTGTTCATTCTTCTTTATTTAAATTATAAGCTCCCTCATTTTAATGATTCCATTCAGCTTAGCAAGCCCAAAACGTACAAACACTCCATTACCATTATTTTATTATTAATTAATCTATTGATCTGCAACTTGTACAGACAAGCCATCACACTTCCTCTCTTTATTTTAATTCAATTAACCCACCTTTTCTTTTCATAGAGAGCAACACGCACCCACTCCTTATTTCTCTATTAATATTCACCTCAACACTTTACCTTATTTCCATTTACTTTCGTTTCGGTCTGAGGACAGAGACCACAAGGGACCATTATGTTTCAACCAATCCACCTGTTGCATGCTTCAAATGACAGCACACACTTGTTCTCTTCTCTAAACTGGACACCTCACCCACGTACACACTCCCTCTTTCCACGTATTGGGTCAGCAAATAAGCAAGCCTCACTCCTTATTTCTCCATTCAACTTTTTATCAAGACACACAGAAACATAGAGCAAGGGAGAGTGAGAGATCGAGAGTGTGACGTGAAGGAACTGTGGTCTGAGACAAAGAACACCAAACGCTGAAAGAAGGGAGTATCGAGTACTCCTTCAAATTCTGGTTCATCTATTCAGCCAATCAAGCAGACGTAGAGAAACGAAGGCAGAGTCACATGCAAACTTAAGTTCAGAGAAGGTAAGCCACTAACCTGATTTTCTACGTTTGAAGCTTAGACAATAAGGTTTTGATCTGCATGTGATACTCTGTTACAAGAAAACTAAAACAGGGAAAGTTTGGTATGTCTAAACATGCTTAAAGGCTGTGCATGTTTGATATATGTGCATTGAGTCTAGTTTCCAAGAGATCTAAGTCTAGAATTGGAAGTGCTAATGTTGCTGAGCAATTCTGTGTAGTAGTCTGAAAACAGAGTCTCTTATGCCTGACGTTTTTTGTAAGTTATAGATTGATTTTTTCTCTGAAATTTTTACAGCAGAAAGTAGACTTCTTAAGCTTTAAAATAAACTTTGGTTCATCTAAAACGGAGGCCTACAACTCCAGTTATGTTTTTTAGAAGTTGAGCCAAAATCTGGGAAAATTTCTGGTTTGCATCTGGAACAGTCAGATGACGTGGCAAATCGTACAGGCTAAAAAAAATCATAAAATTGTGAAATTTTCCAGTTAAGTAGTAGACTCATAGAGGTTTAATTTGATAGGAAACTCGTCAAATTCCGATAAGTATTGAAGGAGTTATGGTTTCTCAAAGATTGGTCAGAAAATCTGCAGAATTTCTGGACATGTTTATGTTTTTGAATTTTGGGAATTTTTCTTAGCCATAAATCAACTTGGTGGCTTTAATTTATGGAAATAGACTTACCAAGGAGTAAGTAGAAATTGGGATCACTCCATTTGGAGTTGTATAAGTCAAGTTATGAATTTTCCAAATTCTCAGAAAAGTTAAAGGACAAGTACTTCTGAGGTGGGTCTAGAGGAGTTGAGAGTTTTGGGTAGGATGATAGATATTTAATTATAGGCTAAAGTATACATTTGCTCCTTTATGTTTGCCTTTAGTATTATTTTAGTCCCTTAAGTTTGTAAAGTGCACATTTGGTCCCTCAATGTTAACACCATTAGTCTGACTTAACGGAAAATATTGACTCAACAATTTTAAGCGATGACTGTGCAATTAAATGCTGACCAAGCGTACTTATACGTTAGTATTTTAATAAATTAATATTTTAAATCCTATTAATTGAAAAAAAAAATTAATCTTTATGGACTGTTTTGTGGTTTTTCACAATTTGTGAAGATTAAATATATTTTTTTGGTCGAAAAAAATTAAATATTTTTCAATTAATAAGATTTAAAATATTAATTTATTAAAATACTAACATATAAGCGTGCTTAGTTAACATTTAATTGCATAATCATTGCTTAAAATTGTTAAGTCAATATTTTCCGTTAAATCAGATTATCGTTGTTAGCATTAAGGGACCAAACATGCACTTTACAAACTTAAGGGACTAAAATGATACCAGAAGCAAACATAAAGGACCAAATGTCTACTTTAGCCTTAATTATATCATGATGAGTATTTATGTATAAGGATTAATGATTACCAATGATGACCTATGTCTATGAATTTTAAAATTTATAGGAATTGACAATTACTTGAGCTCAAGAGAGAGAAAAGTGAAAGGTATAGTTTCAGAAGGAGCATCAGGTGAGTGAATAACGTCCCTAATTTTTATTGTTGAACTTTCATGTTAATTTTCATTTTTAAAAGTATGATTTTGTGAAAGAATATTTGTTGATAGTATATGAGTAAAGAATTAAACTTGTCTTCCAATTGTTTTAAAGCATAATTCATAACTATGCAATTAAATGGAAATGAGACTTTTGAGATGTTTTGATAAATATTATATTGATATGGTCTTGGATTTTGGAAAAGTTTATAAGCTAGAATTTATTATTTAAAATGGAATGTGTTTACACGAGCTCTTGATGTTTTGAAAGAATTTTATTGATAGATTGAATTTGAAGGAAAGTTTGAAATATTGTTTGTGAAACTTCATGCTGGGGGATTTAATTATGAATATGAGGTAGAGCTGTTATTATCTTGAAGAAAGAACTTTTATTGCTTTGATGACTTGACCCCAAGCATGCTTGAAAATGTTTTTTTAGAGGATGGAATACAGAACGCTGATTACTAACAGCAGTACTGTTAGTCCTTGGTGCACCATGGTTAACCTCGAGCTCGCTTGATTTTCATGGGATTTGTTCTCATGCTTGTTTCATGGACTGTGTGTCCATGCTTGTTTCATGGCCTTGAGTCATGCTTGGTTAGCTTACCCTCATGGACTGTGTGTCCATGCTTGTTTCATGACCTTGAGTCATGCTTGGTTAGTTTACCCTCATGGACTGTGTGTCCATGCTTGTTTCATGACCTTGAGTCATGCTTGGTTAGTTTACCCTCGTGGACTGTGTGGCCACGCTTGTTATTCGTTCTGTAAGAAGCTCTACAGAAAGATGAGGTTTTGGGAATTATGTTTTAATTGATTATATTATATCAAAGGTTTTATTCCATACGGAAAATTATTTGACTAATGGTATTTTTATAGAGTTCTATTTTTATTCATGATCTTAATGTTTAAAAATTGAGATTTGTTAATATATTGCTATTGTCAAAATATAAAAAATGTTTAAATCATTTACTTTTGTATTTTATTAAGTTATAAGAATGGGGCATTATTCACCGGAAAATTTGTTTTGGTTCAGACGATATCACTCATCCTGTACCTCCTGCCTAGCGGTGAAGAATCTTCCTAGTGACTTAAAGCTTGCGGTCTCATTTTGGAGTGCTGCTAGTTGATGTAATTATAACTTAGAATTTTTTTTTGTATTATTATTAATGCTAGATGCTCCACGTAGTTTATAGGCAGGATCCTACCTCCTTTTTGTTGTTTTGAGCTCATAAATATTCTATGATATGGTATTATGTTTATTAATTAACATCCGTATATTAGTTTAAGGCTTAAGGAATGTGAGTCCTCTCATATTCCATGCCGGTCACCCCTTTGGGATTTTCAGGGCGTGACAGTCGTCTTCCTCTTCTGCGAGGAGTTTCCATGGTTAAAACCGCCACGATTGGGACCACTGCTATGAAAGACTCTGGTCTTCCAAAGCTCCTTCAAATTCCGCTCGATCAATCGACAGGCCTCCACCGCTTGAATCAATTCGGAGAATTGCTGCGACACAAGTCTCTCCCTTATCTCATACTTCAACCCGCAAATCAGTAGGTTTGCCATACTACCTTCATCTTCGTTCCACCTAAAGTGGGTTGAATATCGAGACAAGTTGGTGAAGCGGGCATAGTAATCGTCAAAAGACTCTTCTTGCCCTTGCCGAATGTGCAAAAACTCGGACTCCTTCATCATCTGAACAGAGGGCGGAAAATACTGTTCATTGAATTTCTCCTTGAATTTTTCCCATGTAATGGGGCAGTAACGTGCTTGCGGTGTTGCTGCAGTGCTTTTCCACCAACGGTCCGCATCTCGTTCCAGCTTGTAAATTGCAAGTTGTGCTTTTCTGTCTTCAGGACATTCCAAGACCTTAAAGATCTTGTCCAGGCGCATCAACCAGTCTTCTGCTGAGTTAAGTTTGCCTCGGAAGGCTGGTGGCTTCAGCTTGCAAAATTGTGTTACCCAATATTGGGTGTTTTCGACCACTCTGTTTGGTCGCTGTAGCTTTGCCATCGCTCTCTCCTGTCGGGGAGGTGATTGGGATCGGTTGGATCCCTCAGATGCATGGCCCTGTTCGTCATTCTGATTGTCGCGATTTCCTCCTTCTTCGGTATTTTGTTGTCCATCATCGGCTTGTTGTTCCCCATTTTGTCCTCCATTAAGTCTTCCCTGTCGTTCAGTGAGGAGTATCTCAATGAGGACCCTTTGTTCTTGGATCATATGCCTCATTTCCTGGATCTCATCACGAACAGGTGGTGGTGGTGGTTCCTGCTGATTCAGTTCATGTATGGGTATGGTTCGTGTTTGTCTACCACGACCTCTGCCTCGGCCTCGGGGAGCTCCAGCTCCTCTTAAGGTTGCCATTAGTCTAATTTCGACGAATAATAGATAGATCATTAGAGAAAGACAAGATAAAGATAAAATATCATGTTATATATATCGAATATTTTACAAAGTCAAGGTGCAATTTATCATCATAGCTACTTCATTACAATCTTACTAAGTACTCTAATCTACTCCCTAAGGGTATACTAGGATCAACAACTATTTCTACTAGTCTGGCTTCTAATTAGTCTTACTACTATATGTCATAATCTTCCACCGCTTTCTTGGACTGTTACTGGGTTCTGACCTCCTTCCTCCGGATTCACATAGCCCGATGCACCCAACTCCTGATCTACCACAGGCAAAGGTAGACCTCCTCAATTGGACCTCCGTCGAGAAGTTCATTTGTCTTATGTATCCAATAGTTGGTTCGGGGGAAGTGATGAAGAGTGGATCTGATCCATTCCTCGGGAGTGTAAGGGTCGTTAAAGGGCATGGTCATATCATAAATCTCCCTGACACGAGTCAGGAAGCGTAGGTAATGCTCTTGAACGGTTGCCCCGTTATAGCCTGCCATCACGAACCCGTCATACAGCGTCTCAGTCAGCTCGCGGTTGCCATCCAGTACATACCGCAGGTTCTCAGGGTCAGCGTGCTCAACTATGTTGTCAGCGGGCTCCTCCTCTAGGTCAGCAAGCTCGATGAACTCATAATCGGACTCAGCATTCTCATCCACCAGGTCTGCTACGTCAATATAATCAAAATTGTTCCCAACAGAGGAATGGTGTGAGCCTGCTGGGGCATCAGGAGCAGGTACGACATTCAGGGGTATAGTCGGTATGGGATTGGGATCGTACAGGTTGTCAGGGTAGTCTGGGCCCGGATGGTATACGGGCTCTGGGTCATTTAAGTGCTCGACAGGAAACAGCGGGTTGTACGGTAATCCCAAGAGATTAGCAGGGGCAGGAGGTACTGGCGCATACTGGGGTGCTGGCGTGGGCGGAGGGTATACGGGGTCAGGGTTTAACCTTCGGCCCACCAGCTGCGGGTTCACGGTCTTCCGGGCAACGCGTCTCATGCGTCCATATCACTGAATGAAAGGGGCTCTCTGATGGTTAATGGGGGGTCTAGCCATTGCCTGCAACATGTACACCGAAGTTACATCAGTACTTTTTTCGAAATGTGTTCCAAAACTACGGCTTAGAGCCCAACTCAGTTAATCAACCGATTGGCCAGGTAAGTGTCTATCATGGGGGTCTCACCAACTCTATGGCGACTGCTTGACCGATCCACATAGACTAGCCTTGCCTTCGGCACCAATGGTTTCTTATAACTGAGCCAAGTTCCAGCCGGAAAATAGTTTTTGAAAAACTCCAAACCTAACTCTGTTACTCAAACAGTCTGGCCAGGACAGTGTATTTGTGGAAGGCTCGCCGAATTCACGGGGACTGATTGCCAACCACAAAACCCTTTCTAGACACCAAACTGTCTGGAGTAACATAGTTAACTTTGGGCCAGAATGTTTGCTCTGATACAAAAAATGTAACACCCCGTTTTCTAAAGCGTTTTCGAAATAAAGTTCAAAAAGGGTTTATCAGAGTAGAGCATCGGAATAGTCGTGAAAATGAGTAACTGAATAACATTCAATAACGATGTATCTGTGTACTGTTACAGTCATCCAAAATATTCGAATATTCAAAAAGGCGGTAAAATAAAAATTTCAAAAGAAATCTCCTCGTCTGCTTCGTCACGCTATCTGCTTACCCTTCTCTTCGGACTGACGTCCTGAGGGTCTTGGGGCTAAAGTAAGAGCTGAGGTTCAATTACCATTGAACCTCAGGTAACGGTTAACCTCATGCTTATGTATCAAATATGTATGACAGATATCCATGGCAAAACAGCATTTAATCACATACAATATTCACATATTCACATAATAACAACACAGCCACTGCAATATGCATGTTATTACAGTCTGCACTATCTCCAGTGCCACAATGGCCTATCGTGTCCTCAGCGCTAGGAAAACATAACGGCATTATCAAAACCATAATCCGTATCAAGTTGTATGTGTATGATCAATTTTCAAAAACAGAATCTCAGAGTATCTATTACATATAAGCATACCATAAGCATCAGAGTTAAGGTTACAATACGCGTCCGTACCTGGGTTGACAATTCCGGTATGACGACGATCGGTATACGTTTGCAGACTTCCTATAATAGGAATATTGCGTTATTAATTTGTAAATAATATTCTTGAATATATTTTGGCCACTACTGAATATTTTACCCTTGGTACACTAAACTATTATTTTATTTCTTCAAAATTCGTGGAAAAACGCTGGACAATATTGGGCAGAATTTCGCCTATCTTTGAAAAATAATAACTAATTCTAGAAAAATTGAAACGAAGATCCGTAAAAATTTCCGGACTCCTTAGGATGTCTATTTTCCACAAAAAATATCAGTCTTTGACCAGATTTCAAAAATCATTCCCATATTTCACGTGATCATCCTCTGCCCAGAATTTCCAGCATTTTCGCAACATAAACTTTGAGAATTTCTTTCTCACTGTGCAAAGCTCATTTCAACATGTTCTTTTCATATTTAAAAAGCTCTATATGTCTAATTTCATCATAAATTTTCTCAGAATTTTTCAATATCATTTTCAACATGAAATATGAGTGTTTCTGTTACTAGTTCAGAAATCGCCTAACCGACGAATTTTCGCCAGAACTTCGTTACTACAGTGTTCTTGACCTGGGAATTTTGCAGAACTACTTCCTTCACTAGATTTTCGAAATGAAGCTATTTTAAACTATAAAAACATGAAACTAAAATTATTCTAGAATTTTAAAGATTAAAACTACTTCTACCTATGAATTTAAAACTCAAAACTAAGAACTTTGCTTACCTAAAGCTTGATCTTCTTCAAGCCTTCCTTCAGCTCTCTCTCAACTCTCTCTCAATAAGCAGATGATGCTTTGCTTGGTGTGAGGAAAATGAGTGAACTTGGCCCTCTATTTATAGGAAAGAGGTTGGACAAACTTGTAATTAAATGCAACTTCCCTCTTGGCTAATTCTCACCATTGGATCTAGGGCAACTTTGCAACTTCCAATCCTCACCACTCTCTCACTCTCATCTGCCCTCTCTCTCTCTCTCTCCCTTATTCTCTTTCTTCTTCCTTCTCCTAGAAGCCACACAACTTGCACTTTAAGCCATGAATAGTGTTTTGTATCCTACAAGCTTTGACCAACTTTGCAACATGTGTTGAAATTCAATTTCTTCCCCTAGAAGCTCCTCAAAACCGTGGCCTCCTCTGAATCTTTGGGTCTTGGGTTGGTTTTGGGCTTTATTGGTGGTTTGGGCAATGGTTTGGGCTACCAAAAATGATCCAATTGAGTTTTTGTTGTGTCAAAAAGCCCTAAATTAATTTCTTCTTGTTTACTATTTAATTTAGCTTAATTAGGTTTAGTTTGAAATAATTTTATTGATTACCAATTCCATCATGATCCTACTAAGTCCAATTGTTACAATTATGGATCCCTTGTTAGGCTTTATTGTTGAATTTAGCCAAAATATTGCAAATTGCTTGTAAATATTTATCATTAAATTAATTATGCTTGTTAATTCAATTAAGATTAATTTTTGGTGTTTACTAATTATTTTTAATGTCCTCTAATTATTTTAGACCTCTTCCTATCCCTTTACTGCTTAATTTTGCCAATATGTGAATTATATGACAATATATCACTAAGTGTGAGTTTAATTGTTCTTAAATTGTTGGAAATTCCATTTAATTGGTTTAAGGGCTTTTATGGTATTTTACAATATTTTATGACTCCTAATAAAAATTTAGGGAGTTGAATTTTGCCCTATTAAGTCCTACCGACAACTTATTCAAGAATTAGAATAAATATACTTACTAATTTGGAGACAACATACTCTCCTAATTTAAATGGGTCCTAAATGGCCAAAATATTATATTCAAGAGATATACAAATTTTTGGGGTATTATATTCATGAGATGGATGATATGGTATGGAAGTGGGATGAAATGGAGGATGGTAAGGTAAGTGAGAGGGTTGATGATATTATTGGAATGAGGAGGGTTAATGATATTGTTAGAATGGAGGTTGTTGGTATTGTTCATGGTATTGGTGGAATGAGCCATCACATTCTTGATCACCTGCAAAAGTGTGAGAATTGAAAGGTAGATTATGATTGCCATAAAACCAAGCCATGAAATTTCACTACAATTAATTCCCAAGGAATTACAAGATGACTATCTAACTATAAACTATAAAACTAAAAAAAAAAAAAAAGAAATCTAAGAAAATACCAATGCAAGTGAAAAAGAAGGGAAGAGTTTTTTTTTTCAAAATGATAAAATATGCAAGTATGCTATGAATTAACTTGGAGACATGGTGAAATCAAACAAATGGGCTCATAATTATATTAAATTTGATGCTAACACACCACACAGAAGCTACCAAGTCAAGACAATGCAATAATGCAATGCAAGCTACTTAAATGCAAAAATCCTAAACTATATGCAATGAAAAATCAAATATGCAAAACAAATAAGCTTCACAAGAGAAACCCCTTGTCAAAAGTGAATTTGACAATTAGATTACCTAGGGAGCCAATTACTTAGCTCCCCGGCAACGACGCCATTTGATGAAGACCTTTTGTCATTAGCCTTGGGGTCTACAATCAACAATTAACCAAGGATTGCGTATAGGCAAACCAAGGATCGTTCTCTCTTCTCGAGGAGCTTTTTATTGAATCCTAAATAATCTAAATGTCATGCAAATACAATGAAAACAAGGGGGATTGGGTTTTGGATTTTTAAATTATAAACTAAAATAGAAATGCAATTCAATTAAATGCTAACTATTATTTTTTTGGTATTTTTTTATAAAATGGAATGAAAATTTAGATAATGGGTGCTCTTGGTAATGAAGAAGTGACTATCCTTGCTCAAAAATTATGGGAGTTAAAAATCATTGTCTTAATTAGAAAAACCTCAAGATATCACCTAAGTCCAATGTTCTCAATTAATAGTAGCTTGTACGATCGCAGCTAACTACTATCTCTCAAGAAATTGTTTAAAACCACTTAATGTGTAATGAAGATTGGAAAATGTAAATATGAGTCTTCTTAAAATTGAGTGCCAATCGGTCCCTCGATGCACAAATCAACCACACTAATTAGATGATATCACGCTAATCAACATAGTCTCATTGAAACCACAAAGAAATTCAAATACATATAATTTTCATACTACAAATCCAATCTCAATCACAAATATCAAACCAATAGAGACGATAATCACCAATCTCAGTTCCAGAATCATACACAATAATTCCTAAATCTAGGCAATTAAATATACAATTCTGGACTATGGAATAATATTAAAAACTCCCCTATGTAGTCGAATGAGCTCAAGAAAAATTCATCGTCACCAAGAAAAAGGAATCAGCTGTGAACTACCATCAAAGACCGGACCACCTCTTGATTCAATCAGCTAACAAATTAATAGATAATCAAAGGGAGAGGAACAGGAAAAACACATCTGCTTGAAGGAGAAAATGGAAATCGCCAGTGGGGATGGTAGACGAAGCTCGCTGGAAGTGAAGGTGGACTGTGATGATGGTGGATGCAAGATCGAAGGGGAAGGTATGACGGTGGTGTATGGCTCCGGCTTTGGTGGTTGGACGGCTAAGGATGCTGTGTGAATCGATAGTGGTGGTGAAAAGGTTGGAGGTCGATGATGGAGTCTGGATGTGGTGAGGGGGATGGAAGTCGCCGACGGTGGTGAAGGTGGAGGTGACCGCCGGCGACTAGAGAGGAAGGGGGAAGAAGAAGGTTGATGGAGGTCCAGCGATGGCGTGATTCAGCAATTTTCTCCACGGCGCTGTTTCTCCATTTAATGGATATTAAATCTGTCGGCTTTTCCAATTGCTTTTAGCTGTGTCGGGTTTCAGCTCCACGGGTCTGATGCTTCATTTGGTTTCAGCTGATGCCCTAATTCAATTGATTCAAAATGCAGTGTTTAGCTGATAAGGAGCTAAGTGCAAATTTTAAAATTTCTGGAGTAGGGACTAAATTGAAAAGTTCAAAACTTGAATTAAAACTTTCATTTTAAATTTTGATTTAATCTTTTCAACCTCCTACAATTTAAACAAATTAACCTAACATTGAATATTCTCATAAAAATCAATAATTAAGAGTAATTACATTTTTTTTGACAATTTTGCCCTTTTAGCCCTAATTTAAAGTATTTACTCTTAATATCAATTTATTACAAGAAAGACATTTTAAGCTCAACAACTGAGATAAAATACATCAAGAATCCCAATTTAATTATGAAAATTCATATAAAATATGGTTCAATCACTGGCCCCTACCTGAGGTTTGGTCCAGGTATGTCCTCGAGCTGGACAAATCATCCTGAGGTCCAGTCTAGTCCATGTTGGGTTTCTGAATGTATTGGATGGTGGATAAAGTATATTGTAAACATCCGGTCCTAAAAGTCTTAGTCTAAAAATATGAGACTTTTAGGACCATATATTGTAAACATCCGGTCCTAAAAGTCTCATATTTTTAAGACCGAAGACTTTTAGGACCGGATGTTTACAATATACGGTCCTAAAAGTTTCATATTTTTAGAATAAGGCTTTTAGGACCGGATATTTACAATATACTTTATCCACCATCCAATACATTCAGAAACCCAACATCCGGAACCTCAAATTTCAAGCACTTTTAGGACCGTATATTATTTTACCGTCCGCTCCTAAAAGTCCAGAATTATCTTATGTTTATTTTAAAAAGTATGGCTTAACCTTTAGGACCATGTAATTGTTAAATGTCCGGTCTTAATAGTCTTCCTTTAAATAGAAATGTTGACTCGCTTTTCAGACCAATCATTAAAGTTCAAGGCAATCGAGGTTTTGGCGTTCTGCTCAAGCTAGGTCCTTCATTGTAGTCGATTTTGTCTCTCTACTTTCTGTCGGAAAAAGAAGGAAGATAATGAAAAGGACACTTTGTTTCAAATCAGGGCGAGGTAAAACCGATGACAATGACGGTCCAACCTTGAGAAGAATTGTCACTGTGTTTGTTTTTATTCGAATAAGGTAAACGATGTTTTTTGTTTTGTTGGTCAGATCTTAACTATATATTGTTGGAGTTTTTAATGTTGATCACACACACGAGGACAATGTTTTGTTTTTTTCCCTTTTTATCGGAAAAAGAAAGAATGTAATGAGAAGGACAAGGCGATCCAAGTAGGAAAGAAAAAAATATATTATATTTTTTTATGCTGTCTCGTGGGGGGTAGCAGCAGTAGTACATGAAAAAAAACATAAAAAAACATAAAAATATTTACTCCTCCCTATAACAACCTCCATTTTTTTAAAACAAAATTACTAATTAAGGGTTGATCAACCACTGAGTAATACTTTATCAATTACCAAAATATACAAAATAAATCAGAGTGTGCAAAATGAGCCCTAACGTGGCAATATACAATCATCCAATGTATACTAGAAGATGGAAGCACTGCTGTCAGAAGGAGTAGCCTAAGCTTCCGAAGTTTTCCCTGATGGACTCGGACGAAAACTATCACCTAGAAAAATGTGGTAACCATCAATCTAACTCATTACGAATACTAATATGTGCTAGTGAGGTGCCATGTGGAACAATTTATATAACAAAATATTTAAAATATAATTTCACCAATATCCACATTACAAAATTTCATATCATAAATTATGTATCGTAAATTAGGTATTACAAAATTTCATATTAGAAATTATGTATCACAGTTTTCATTAACACAATTCCCAAGATACCTCCCACCAATCCAACCGAACCGCCTTATTTCCTCCGACTAGACCCATGGGCTAAGTTACATCTATATTACTGGTTACTCAAAAGCTCACTGGTCGTGTGATGAGGACCAGCCAAAATCCTCAAAGTACATGTCCCAGACCATGGGTCTTTCCCCCTCATTGAACCATTGGGGTGTCGTACGCCCTCATTGAACTAGTGGGCCAGTCCCTCATTGAACAGGTGGGACAATATAAAGCCAACCATCGTGCATTAATGGAGGCCTCACCACGTGGTGGAATAATTACTCCATCTATTCCCAATTCAACCCTTTCCATATTTATCATGATAAATATCATAATATCAAAATTCTCAATTCTTATACATAAATAAAGATGTATATATTCACAATTCAAATCATAAAGTTCCGCAAGACAATTTCTATTAAGATATTCATAATCATTTCACAAAATATTCACAAGTAACGTATTAATACACATAACAAGTGGAAAGTGGTTACCTTTCGCCGTAGCTAACTATTATCACAGTGCTCCTAATCCAAGAGCTTAATGACACGCCAAAAATCAATCTACCACAACCAATTTACAAACCATTAATAACTATTCTAAAAATCTACATAATAAAAATTATAATTTATAATTCCATAAAATTAAAATATACAAATTTTAATAATAAATTTATTTTGAATGCTTGAAGGGGGCAAATTATGACGGGACTAAAAAAATCAGGGAGATCATTGCAATTCTCCTTTCGATTTACTGTTAATTGATAACTCCCTTTTTCTATTTATTTATTATTAATTAATAACACCCATTATTATTTATTCCCCCTTTCTTAATAATAATAGTATTTATTTTATCATTATTAGTATTAGTATTATTTTACGGTGCATTATTATTATTTTTCTACAATTAATTTAACTCTCAAAGACTTATCCTAACATTTTAATTTAAGAGTTTATAAAATTATCACCATAGCCTGAGCCACAAACCACCTGAAATTATGTTTTTTTTTTTTTTTAAAATGTAAATGACAACTTTCTAAAACCATTAAAATTGATTCAGTATTATTACAAAGTAGTGCTATTTATTTAAAAATAAATAATTACATTCTAAAGAATCTCCTGTAGAGTGTAAGTGAAAATATTAGATGAAATAAATGAATATAAGTAAATATTGTGAGTGATTTGGAGTGCAAAGAAAGCTTCACTCCAATCATCCACACTAGAATCAAAAGCAAAAAGAATGTACCACGGGAACATGCAGTACTCAACGTAGATTATCTAAAACTTATCTAGTTTCCAGGAGTTCACCCTTAAGATAATACTAGTATGTTTCATTCTCCATCAACTAGTACCCAATAAGGCACAAACTAAAACCCTACCCCCTTAGCTGGCATATCATGCTTTATATATCAGTAAGCTCCTCCTTTTGTTCTTCCACATGCAGCGGCATAATATATATAATAGCGAATTTTCTTCTTCTTCTTTTTTTTTTTTCTTTTTCACAAAAGCAAATATGTATGTGTGTGTGTGTGTATCGGCAAGTAACCTTTAGGTACAAAGATACACACACACATACACCTAAGTGCAACGTTTTCCATTAACTCTTTACATATGCAGCAAGGATTCAATATATATTGATATTGTTCATCTATGCTATATTCATTCACTACCGCATGACCTCAAGCTTCTCTTATTTGCAGCTATATATATATACATGACAGCATAAGTTAATACGCATGGCAGTAGGTCTTCCTCTCTTTTATCCTATACAGTGACGCCTATATATGTATATATCTATATTCATTTGTTTTTTTTTTTTTTCAATTTTCAGACACAATCGCAGCGCATAAATCAGTATTTAGTTTCTTATATATATTAGGTTGTACAACATTTCTATCATGGAAGTAAGTAGAAAAGGAAGCTTAAGGTTACCTTTTTTTTTTTTCTTCTGGTTCTTAAACCGAGAAGACATACAACATGGTAGTAGGTCTTCCTCTCTTTTATCCTATACAGTGAAGCCTCCTTAGTCTTTCTCTTGGTTCTCTCTTTCTGTTCTCTTGTTCTAAAGCAGAGCACACATACAGCTCTTCTGTTGGATTTTTAGGATCTAAATCCCATAGGTTATGAATAAGAAGTCCCACTGGTTGGCCACCGCCGGTCGCGTCGGTTCACCACAGTCGCGTCGGTTCGCCAACGGGTGTCCATCTGATCAGTTTTGTCACCTATAAATAGGATGTGCTAGTGACATAAATCTTAGAGAGAAAAATAGAATAGATAGAAAAATTAGATCTAAAAATAATTTCAAACATTTCTCTCTACATATTACATTCTATAGACATAGTATGTGCGATTCTGAAAGTAGACTCGTTGGATTCGCTTGGGCTTCAGACAGACAGAGCCATCTTTCTGGAGACAAATAATCCTCTCTATCCTGGGAGACAACTGCTCAGAAAACCTTCGGCATCCGTATTGAGGGAGCAAAATTGTCTTAAGGACACAACGAAAGTTGGGCCCGGATTTCTGAATTTTTCCATTACCATATCGGCAGTCTAGTGAGTTTTTACTGATTTTCTTTTGGTACAGTACTATCATTAATTATACAGATTCTTATCTTAGTGATATTTCTATCTTGAAAGTATTTGTTTTGCTGTTCTGTTCACTTTATCTTCAATTTCTACCTACTCAATACATTAGAAACAACAATCTTAAGACAATTTTGGTTTATTGAAATCAAATTAGATCATTGCTGATTTCATTGTTGGTAGTAATTTTAAAAGGGAATCAACTTAGATTAATTTAGATTTAATAAAGTTGATATCTGTGTTGGTAGAAATTTTGATTTAAATCTGTATTCAATTTTAAGATTTTAGATTTGATTTTGGAAAATTAAAGTTTCTAAAATTATGATTTCTATGGATTATATATGCGTAAGTTTGAATCTTCAATATTATGATATGATTTCTGTGGATTTGTATATGTCGACTTGTTTCTGATTTGCATATGAATTTTTAAAAGTAATTTTCATTGGTTTCGGAATTACTTATATATATTATTGATGTGCAATATATGTATATATGTGCAAATTGTTTAAATATTCCAATTTTCTTGGCCTGTTTTTAGGAAATATATTCCTTTTGAATCTATTATGTGAATATTTATTTCTGCAATAAAATATATGAGTGTATATATGCCTTAGGCCAAGCAATTAGTAGGATATATAGATATTGCCAACGTACTGTGTGATTGGAATTGTCGGAATTGTCGTGACTGGAAACATAGAGATTGGGGCATTAGAAAAGTCATGCTTTTTGGCCAAAATCTTGTCAAGAAAATGTAGAGGTGAATCAGACGACTCCTATGAAACTGTTTTCACGGGAAAAACTTAGATGGAAACTTGGTTTTCTGTCGAAAATGGCGCCAAGTGAAACCATGAGTTGGGTCATTGGGAAACAATGTTTTTAGAAGAAACGTTGTCAAGAACACTTGGAATAAAAATGCAAGATTCCAATGAGACAAGTTTCTCTGAAAACGGACGTCGGAATTGGTGTCTTCGGATGATAGAAGAGTCGGGTTCATCGGTCGCTCTACTGGGTCACACCCAATCAAAACGGCGTCTTTTCAGAACGCCTCCCTCCGTCCTTAGATGAAACAGCGTGTTTCATTTTAAAAATTAAAAAAAAAAGGGGTCAAGTCCTTTTGATTTAAAAGGTGTGTTCACTTGGAGAATAATAAAATAAAAATAAAAAAGGGGAAAAAAACGCCGCTTCCTGTGAAGCGGTGGATTGAGAACACATCTTTATATTAAGCAGCGGTTCTTTTAGATGGAACGATGTGTTTCATTATTTAACATTTTTTTTTCTAAAATGTTGAAAATGTATGTGTTGTTTAAATGAAACAATATTAAAAAATTTTAAATAATGTGGTTATAGTTCTTCAATCTTTGATGTGCCACATTTCTAATAAGAATGTGCATATAGAAATCAATATATTATTTAGTTATTTATCTATTGATTACTTACACGGTGAATTTACATCCGTTGAAAAAAATATGATTATCTTTAGTTAATAAATATATTAGCTTTTGTATGATAAGGTAGTTAATAAATCTCCTACAATCTCTCCTTATTTTAATGAGGATTTGATGAATATTAAATTTATAAAGTGAATATAATATTTCATCGGGAGATTTTATTGGTTTTGCTGGACATAGATATTATTTGATTTCATGCTTCAAGTTGCAGAAATTAAATAATATTTAATGGTTTAATGATGAGATTTATTAAAAATCCTAAATTTTAGGATGTTATGTATTGAAAAAAAAAACATTTAATTAATTAGAATACAAGGGAAGAGTTGTGTTTTACACCCCAATCTGTACAGGCATCGTTGTTATTCATTTTGGTGTCCCCTCCATTCAATGAACAAAGCGTGGCTCAACTGGCAAAGAGCCAGCTTTTAAGGTTGTAACACATCCACAGGTCCCTGGTTCAAGCCCTCATGATTCCAATTTTAATGTTGCGCCTTTTGGAAAAGAATTTGGTAAAAAGGTGCTGGTGAGAATCGAACTAGCGACATAATGTTTTACCAAAAGGCACCTATCCACTTAACCACAGGCACGTTTTGTCAGTGTTGCCCCCGACTAAATTATTTAAAGTATTTTATGTCGGGCTTAATGGTTTTGGGCTGAAGAAGATGAAAGCATGTGACACTATTGATAAGTACAAAGCTACAGACAATGTGAAGGCCTACATTACTTAGTGTGTCTTCGAAAAGAAGATGAAAGCATGTGACACTATTGATAAGTACAAAGCTACAGACAATGTGAAGGCCTATATTACTTTGATACCTATGGGTTTGCCATATTATGTCTTTAAGTAGATGACATGTTGATAACGGGAAGTAATAATCAATTGATTAAAGCTACTAAGCGATTGCTTACCAGTAAGTTCGACATGAAAGATATGGGTCTAGCAGATGTTATTTTTGGAATTAAAATCCATAAAACATTTGTTGGGTTGGCTTTATCACAAGAATATTTATATTGCTAAAATTCTTGAGAAATTCAAGAGTTTAAACGTAATTCTTGTGACGAACCCTATAGACTCCAGTCTTCGTCTGTCGAGAAAAACTAACAAAGCTGAAAAACAAAAGAAGTATGCTCGAATGTTAGGCAGTCTTATGTGTGTTATGAACCGCACTAGACCTAAAATTGCCTACGCAGTAAGCATGTGTAGTCACTTTACAAGTAGTCCAAACGAACGTCATTGGATAGCTATAATAAGAGTTTTGGGTTACTTAAAGCAAATTCAAAACTTTGCTTTTCATCATGAGAAGTACCTTGCATTGCTAGAAGGGTATTGTGATGCAAATTGGATCACCAGCTTTAATGACACAAGATCTACAAGTGGTTATGTATTCACCTTTAATGGGGGTGCTATGTCTTGGAAGTCATCTAAGCAGACTTGCATTGCAAGATCAACTATGAAAGCAGAATTCATTGCTTTAAATAAAAACTGGTGAGGAAGCCGAGTGACTTCATAATTTTCGTGAAGACATTCCTAGTTGGCCAAAATCGGTACCGACAATGTGTATACACTGTGATACTGATAGTCAAGCAACTATTGGTAGGGCCAAGAATGTCATGTACAACGGCAAGTCTAGACTCATATGTCATAGACATGATACCGTTAGTCAACTACTTTCGAATGGAATCATCTCAATTGATTATGTAAAATCAAAAGAGAATATAGCGGATCCATTGACTAAAGGGATTCCTAGAAAGATAGTTAGGAAATTGTCCAAAGGAATGGGTTTAAGGCCGATCCATTGTTGATTATTGCGGTAACTCTACCTAGGAGAGTGGAGATCCCACGAACTAGGTTCAAAGAGACAACTAAGTGATGATTGACTGTTAACACTGTGGAGTTTTAAACTCATACTCATTCCTAGACAAACAATGCATATATGTAAAGGGTAAGCTTCTAAGCTTTTAATGGTTTCTTAATCTAATGTGTTCAGATGATGTACGTTGACTTACATCACAAGGAATCACCTATGTGAGTGTGAAGTGCGGGCCGCTTCTATGAGAATTTAAAACGACCGATTCTCTAGAACACTCACAGAACCAGGCGATGTCCAGGGCCAAAATGGACACAGCATGAGAACCAACGATGCTAGAGGAGCAACTGTGTAACTCCTATTGTCTTGGTATACACTAAAAGGCCAACGGTTCAAGACAGTGCGTCCACCAATTGACCAGTATATCCGATAGGTTTTTACTAGAGAAGGTTCAAAGGCAACCCCTACCTTTCTCGATGCAGTTGTTTCTCGTAGAGGAATCACACTTTGCATACATGATCATTTGCATTTGGTCATGATGGACTGACTTCTTATCCATGTAGGGGATTGTTGAATTTTTAGGATCTAAATCCCATAGGTTATGAATAAGAAGTCCCACTGGTTGGCCACCGTCGGTCGCGTCGGTTCGCCACAGTCGCGTCGGTTCGCCAACGGGTGTCCATCTGATCAGTTTTGTCATCTATAAATAGGATGTGCTAGTGACATAAATCTTAGAGAGAAAAATAGAATAGATAGAAAAATTAGATCTAAAAATAATTTCAAACATTTCTCTCTGCATATTACATTCTATAGACATAGTATGTGCGATTCTGAAAGCAGACTCGTTGGATTCGCTTGGGCTTCAGACAGACAGAGCCATCTTTTTGGAGACAAATAATCCGCTCTATCCTGGGAGACAACTGCTCAGAAAACCTTCGGCATCCGTATTGAGGGAGCAAAATTGTCTTAAGGACACAACGAAAGTTGGGCCCGGATTTCTGCATTTTTCCATTACCATATCGGCAGTCTAGTGAGTTTTTACTGATTTTCTTTTGGTACAGTACTATCATTAATTATACAGATTCTTATCTTAGTGATATTTCTATCTTGAAAGTATTTGTTTTGCTGTTCTATTCACTTTATCTTCAATTTCTACCTACTCAATACATTAGAAACAACATCTTCAACGTTCTCTCTCTCAGCTCGATTTCACTCTTTCTCATTGGTTGAAAAACGCACAGGAGGAGAACCAAGAGCAATGGTTATATAATGAACCAAAAGTCTGGTCCCATGGAGAAAACGAACAACCCAACGGCGTTGTGAGTCTCTAGGCATCTGAGGAGCATGATCCTACAGATCGGATGACATAACAGTAGGATTTGCTGATAAGAGAAAATCTCTTGTAGCCCCTAATCTCTTCGCTTATCCCGTGAAACTTGCTATTGTAAAATTCTTCTCTCTGCTCTTACGTAAGTGACGTCGTGGCACTACTGTGGTGTTTTGGTGAGAGCTGAAACATTGGTTTGGGTGTTTGAAACTAATGGGTTGGTAGTGTGTTGAGGAATAACACTATGTAGGTTAATGCATCAAAACAGGAGCTGAGGTGGAGTGGGTTGAGTTATTAAATGGTTAATGGGTTGGTTTTGTTGTCTCTATGCAAGTCGAAATAAAGGCTCTGGAAGAAATGGTGTATGGTGTAACATCCTCATTTTCGAAATCCGTTTTCAAAATAATTGATCAGAGTTTCAAAATGATTTAATCAGAGTAGAGCATCGGAATGATTTCAAAGAGTGAGTATCTGATATATATTCCCTGCCTGTTGAGTCTGGGTACTTATACATACAGTGGTGCAACTATCTGAATACAGTATGTACATAAATGGGAAAATCCTCCGCTCGTGACCTCACGCGTGCTGCCTATCCTTGCTCTTGGTCCTAGCTCCTTCAGTCCCTGAAGCTATCGTAAGGGCTGAGGTTCAATTCCCATTGAACCTTAAGTAACGGTTAACCTCATGCTTATGTACAGTTATGTATGACAGATATTCATGATAAAAACAACAATATTTATATTCAATATTCATTTCTCAAAAATAGAAACATAACCATCATATATCCGTATTATTCCATTCTCATCACATATTCATATCAGACCAGTCTGCACTCTTCACCAGTGCCACGATGGCCTATCGTGTCCTCAGCGCGCTAGGAAAACTCAAACGGCATTACCAAGACTGTAACCCGTATATAGCTGTATATATATTCAAATAATTTTTAAAGCAGAGTCACAGTCTATGAGCATATCTACCACATACAAGTGTACAATAAGCATCAGAGTTAGTGTTACAGTACGCGTCTGTACCTTCGTTGACGGAAAATGGTACTTTTGACAGCGATACGACAGCAGTACGTGATTACAGATATCCTATAGGGATAATATCACATTTATCAGTGATCAACATCATAACAGGCATTTTATGTACAAATCACCTTTTTGCCCCTAGTTTGACTAACCGGCGAAATTTCGCCAGAGCTTCGCTATTTTGACTCTAATCTTCCAAAATTTTGACATATCTCCATCTCCAATATATTTTTGAAATAAATATCATATTTATCCCTAAAACATGATTTCTAAACTTACTTGGAAGATTAAAGATTAATCTAGCATTTCTACTATAACTATCGAAACAACTACGAAAACTAAAGACTAGAGACCGAAGAACTTACTTGGAACTTGCTATTTTCTCCAAACTCCTCCTTCTCTCTAAAACCTCTCTCTAAGTGGCTCTAGGAATTGTGAAGAATGAAGTGAAGAGGGGTTGCCTATTTATAGGGAATTTCCATGGATCTCAACCCTTGGATCAACTTTTGTATCAAGGGCTAGGATGATGAAGATGTGGCCTAATGAACAACACTCATTTTTCTCTTCTCTCTACCACACAAGTGTCCCCTTATGTCATCAACATGATGTCATCCAGGTGATGTCACTCATTCACTTTATGAGTTTTTACCGATAAAGTTCCCTGTTCGGTGTTCTAATCGCGTAATTTTGCAAAATCTCAAAAATCCGGGAACACAGCCTTGAAGTTCTATTCTTCCTCTTTGGAAATATCTGAGTTAACTAAATTTTTGATCCCATTAAGGGTATTTTGTAACCTACCGAAGATTCTAAGCCGAACACTGTCGGTTACGGAAATTACTTCAGGTTACACCAACTTCGGGACAAAAATTCACTGTTCATAATATGTCCAGTTGTTTTCTACTTAGTTCAAGGATTTCAAGTTATGATTTATTTTCCATTGGTTCTCACTTTTCTTATCTGCCCTTTGTTTACAAAATACCATGATATTATTTTTGAAAAACCCACAACCCTTTTCACACTCAATTTTCGGTTTTCTTTTTTGCACCTTGCTCAACAAGTTGCTTCCTTAGTCTTTCAACTTGTTCACCTTGTTTTACAACTCGGTCTCCAATTAACTTGTTCACCAAGCCTCACAACTCGGTCTCCGAGTAACTTGTTCACCAAGTTTCACAACTCGGTCTCCAAGTAACTTGTCCTCCAAGTAACCTCATCCGCCCAGTAACTTATCTGCCAAGTAACCTCGTCCGCCCAGTAACTTGTCTGCCAAGTAACCTCCTCTGCCCAGTAACTTGTCCACCAAGTAACCTCGTCCGCCCAGTAACTTGTCCGCCAAGTTTGTTGACCCTTCTAGAAATTCTTCCTTCTCTTTTTTTCCAGCTAAAATCCGTGCCCCCATTCCTATTTGTTCATTTTAGGCTTTAATTTTAATTGTTGGATAATGTTTTGGGCCCATATCCTTGGTCCCATGATTATAAATTAAGGTAAAACACTCTTAATTAGGTCCTTTGATTTGCCACTAGATTAATCATGAAAATTAATTTAATTACTTCAATTATTGCAAATTTAATTGCCTCCTAATTGTGGTTAATTCCCTTTAATAATTCAAGTGGTTTCATAACACTTCCTTGATTATTTTGGTTACATAAGAACCATGTTTTAATATGATAATTTTATCATATTTATGTTCCTACATCACACTCTTAAAATTGGTCTTTCGACTTTAATTAATCTCTCTTAATTAATTTTAGTATCTCCATAGCATTTTATTGCTCTTATGATTATATAAGACTAGGCTTTAATATGGTAATTTTTGTGGTATTTTATGATCTCAAAATAAAATTAGAGAATTTGGTTTTTGATTACCTTAATTCTCAGAGAAAATTTCCTAAATTAACATAGATATGTTACTCAATTTTGAGATCACATATTCACCTATTTTTAATAAGCATTATTTGCCAAAATATAATATTTATAATGATTATAAATTTTAGGGTATTACATATGGGCCGAAGGTAGTAAATCAAAAATGGGCTATGAGACTTTTAATCCCATGGACATTGAATAATAAGCAAAAACAAAATTCTGCATGAATAAGCACAATAGAGGACTGCTTATATGTATTTAGGAGCACGTGAACTTAATGCAATTGAGAGATAGCTTGTGGGTCTCACACCAAAATTATCCCACTTAATTCTTCTCAAGGCTTTTGTTTGCAATTAGACCGATTACTTATATAATTGCAATTTTTGGAAAATAAATTAATCCTTAATTCTATATAAGGATTTTCATTTTCCCAAAATAAATTAGTTAAAGGAAAAACAATAGGCTTTAGATTCTGATAATTATTCTTCTAATTATTTTAAGCCAAAAATTTCGTAATTAATTCCCATATATTATTCAAATTTCAAATCCCAAAATTTGGGATATTACACTCCCTATCGTTGTCGGAGGGGATGGAGGGGAAGGAGTCATCGGAGAGGTCGGAGACGTCGTCATTTGAAGGATGGTACTCAATGTCCTGGGCATCGAGTACTGCAGTTAGCTTGTTGTTGACGGCGTGATAGGCCTGAAACAACTGGCCCAAGCGTCAGTCTATATGATCGACCCAGGCCAGAAGGTGCTCCATCATCTGGTAGAGGGTCGGGTTCGGGGGCAGCGACGAAGGGTACGGAGGTGGAAGAGGATTAATCGGAAAAGGAGGATCTGGGAGTGGTTGAGTAGCCATTACTGTGGAGGAAAAAGAAGTGATGGAGAAGAATGTATGTGAAGGAAGTAAAGTAACATTGGGTTTAAATAAAGAACCCTTCATGAACAATGTGAAACGCCGGAAACTTTAATGAGGAGACGTATAGTTCATCACAATACGAGGAGATGCCTAGTTGGGAAGTTTATCTGGAAGCCGAAGAGACTCAGAATCATTCATTTGAACTGAGTGTAAGAATACGACTCTGCAATCGGATTTTGAAAACAGTGAACTTTTAATACGAGATATTGTAAAAGATCTGTTCTCAAAACTAATATTTTTTATGAAAAAAATATTCCTTTAAAAAATATTGAATTGAGAAAAATAAATGAATTTTAGGACTGGATACATGATAAAAGATCGGTCTTAAAAGTAATTCAATTGATTAAAAAAAGTAATATACTTTTAGAACCGGATAAATGATTAAAGATCGATCTTAAAAGTAATTCATTAAAAAAATGAATAATATACTTTTAGGACTGGACAGATTTTAAAAGGTTGGTGTTAAAATGAAAAAAAAAATAGATTTTAGATCGCATATTTCTAAAACCCGCTCGTAAAGTAGATCATTCATCTGCTTTTTGCCTTTATTAACTCCTCATACCTCTCTGTCCTTAACTCCTTATTAACTCCTCACTACCTCGTAACTCCAAACTACGTACGTGGCTTATCTGAGAACAGGTCTCTGCCTTTATTAATAAACTCCTCATACCTCTTTGTGCTAACTGCTCAAACCATGGTTAGATACAAGAGAACCGCTCGTAAGGGTTCTCTTACTCGTGATGCTCGTGCCTTCCGTAGATCGTTATATGGTGCACCTCCTCCAGCGAGAGTGCGTTCTATTGAGACAGAAGAGTCTCGGGTCGTTGGACCCATTGTTATTTCGGATGGTGAAGAGATTGCCACACCCCTTAACCTTCAGACCATGATGTGCTGATGCAAATAAGATAGGAACTTACTGATATCCGGCGGGAAGTTAATGCTGCTCACGCCGATATCGCCAAGGCTTTGAAAGATAATAAGCTTTAGGATGTATATATAGTCAGATTCTTGTTTTTTATAATTTTCTGCTTGTTTTTCTTTTATATTTTTTCTTGTGTATGGACCTGCATATTCAAGTAATATATGTAGCATTAAGAACTAAGTTTGTATCTTTTTAATTTTTTTTTCATATTCTCCAGTAATTAAAGAAATTAAACTCCATCTTTCCTTTAATTTTTATTCATTCAGTTGCTACGCTCACCAAAGCCAATCCTTTTTTCTCTCAAAAAAAAGATGAGAATTTAGGACCGGAGTTTTAGGAGACTCCGGTCTTAAAAAGTTATATATTTAGGACCGGCTACTTTATAATTAACCAGTCTTAATAAAATCTACGCGCGTAATAAATGAATAATAAAAATTTAGGTCCGGAGTATTCTAAAACTCCGGTCTTAAAATTTAATTATATATTTAGGACCGGATATACGATAAGAATTCGGTCTTAAAATTAATTGAATTAATTGTAGACTTTTCGGACTTAAAAATTAAACTAATAAAAAATATTTAGGACCGGATAGGTTATAATTAATCGGTCTTAATAAAGTCCAAATACTAAAACATGTCTCTGTCGCACGGAAAATTAAATTTCTCTCTCTAAACTTCTCTTGTCGCGCCAAAAGTGATTATTGAGGTTCTGTCTTCAATGTTTGTGTGTTGCTTCGTTGGTGCTTGATGAGCACAAATCGTACCATGTTTTCCCTATACTTTATGAATGAATTGAATGGTAAATACAAGTTTAACTGCAGATAATCTAAACAAAAAGACATACATTCATGATATAGGGACTGAAGAATATAAATCATTTACATGAGCTTTGTAGTTAGTAGCTATGTTGTAGCATTGCGGAAACTGTGCAGCATAAACGCTATAGCATTGAATAAAGCAACTGGGGAAATGATGCACTTAAGGGAACTTCTAAGTCCAACCTAACCTCTTACTGATATCTTCTTGAGTTAATTTACGTCGTTTAATTTTGCTATTAGCAGAGTCATTAAAACCTCTCAACCCAATTATTTTACTTTCAGTTAGCGCAATTATAGTAGCAACCGAGCGTCACTTTTTGGTATCTCAGTCTTTGTGGGACGATACTCTACTTTCACTTTATTACTTGTTCGACTGGTTCGCTTGCCATAAGGGAATTTGACCAACAGTGCTTCGCGTTGTTCTCTCGACAATCACTTTCTGGTTCCTTAGCTAAACGTATATAGACCAAGTTGTAAGAGGTGTTTCGGTTATATAACTTCATGATTTTCTTGCTTATCGTTCTGGGTTTTTCATGGGTTGAACAAAATCGATGAAATGCTCTTGTGGGTTTCTCTATTGTTAATGAATATTGTATTTTGAAGATTATATTTGCACTTTAGACCTACCCAACTGACCAACAAATGTTTTTAGGGTACTATTGTTGTCTGCAACATCAACGTTCGTGGCGGGAGAAGAAAGACTCAGGGTTCGTATTTGAATTTATATGCTATAGGTGAGTCCACAAGACCTTCATGCGAAGCATTTAATTTCCTCGTCATGCATTTATTTTGCTTCTTGGATTCACTGTGATATTTATGAGCATAAATATGCATTTGGTGTTGTCTTATTTTATGTATGTTAAATCTTTCCATCCATAGAAATTCTACTATAGATCAAAGTTGGATAAATGCTTTACAGACGAGTGTTGAATATCAGAATGGGGTGAGGGGCTTTATAGAATTTGCAATGCCAATGATGATAGTGGGAAGTTTTATTGCCCTTGTGTAAAATGTTTGAATGAGAGGCGACTAAGTCCTGAAGTTATACACACACATTTAATTTGTAAAGGATTTCGTAAGACTTATACAGTATGGGTATGGCATGGTGAAAAAATACCAAGTGGGTCTCAACATGGGGAAGTGGCCTTTGATGATAATGACATGGATATGGATGATCATATAGAGGACATTATTCGTGATGTAAGAGAAGAGGCTTTTCATCAATCACATGCATATGGTGATATGTGCAGTGATGCAGAGACCCCGCTATACCCTGGGTGTAATAAATACCAATTGCTGAACGTTGTATTGAAATTGGTAAGCTTGAAGGCACGTCATGGATAGAGCGACAAGAGTTTTTCTGAAATGCTTGAGGCTTTTAAGGACAAGCTTCCAGATGATAATGTGTTGCCGCATCGATACTATGATGCTAAGAAAATACTTTGTCCACTGGGGATCGAGTACAAAAAGATCCATGCATGCTTGAATGATTATATATTGTATAGAAAAGAGTTTGAAGAGAAGCAAAATTTATAAGAACCGACTAAACCCAAGAGGGGGGGTGAATTGTGTTAAGTATAAAAATTTAGGAACTTTAAAAATCTTTTCGTAATTCACTGAAATCAGTTTATAAAGCAATAACCAGACATTTAAATATATATACACATTCAAACATATATGCTAGAAATGTAGGAGATAAGGGAAGAAAATGTGCAAACTGATTTATACTGGTTTGGCCCAATCCTTGACCTACGTCTAGTCCCCAAGCCTCACTTGGGATTTTCAATCCACTATCTTCTTTCAACTTGATTACACGTTATGTAACTGAAGTAATCCTCTTTAGGATTCACTCCCCTTTACAAACTGTAATCAACACACTGCTTGATTACACACTCTGTACTCGAAGTAATCCTCTCACTAGGATTCACTCCCCTTTACAAGCTGTAATCAATACAATGTATTTCCCACTCAAGATCACCCAATCTTGAGTAACTCTCAGATAGAAAGATAATGTGATTACAATAAATCTTCTCTCTCAAAAGTGAATAGATAAACACTGAAGATCAAATACAAATCACTTCACTCTCTAAGTTATCTAAACATGAAAAACAAAGAGCAAATGATGTAAGAGCAGAGTATTAGCATGTTGGAAGTGTAAGCTTGTTTCTCCACACTTTTCTGCTTGAATCTGTTCTCTTTTATAGGTAGAGAACTGCATATGACCGTTTATAACCGTTGCCTATATCAGACAAGGTTCAGGTTAAGCTTTAGTCTTCTTCTCTCTCTAATCTCTGCTTAATCTAGTTGTGCAGAATGTTCAGAGTTGACTTTTTGACAATAGATCCGTTGGAATGACAGCTGCTGGATGTAGAAAGCATTCTTTAATTCCTTGTAGACGTGTGCAGAAGGATTACCCAAAAGTATGTAACTTTTATGGGTCTTACTTTTAAAGTGCTGACGTCACTTTTTGCTTGTGCTTTAAACCTTCAATAAACATTCTCTAATTCATCTGAAACTCACTAACAAAGTGGTTAAACATAGCTGAGAATATCAGAGAATAATAATGGAAAGTATTAAGATTAAACAAGAAGGTTTTACAAATTCGTCAAATTCAAATTTCAATTTCAGCGATGTAAACTCGAGTTTTGGACTTTGGTGTGTAACCAACTATTTCAGTCCAAATCATCAAACTGGAGGTTTTCAGCATATTAAAAACTGCAATGCTCTCGGGTTGACCCAAAACTTGAGTTTCCATATCTAAACTCGAGTTTCCTACATCCAGAGAGAAAAGTCGTGATTTGAGCTTTTGGAACACATTTTGAAATAAACTCAAAACTCGAGTTTCCAATACCAAACTCGAGTTTTGAACTTTTAATGAAAACAATTTGTTTTAGTCCAAAACATCAAAACTTGAGTTTTCATTCAAAACTTGAGTTTTTGAGGATTAAGTTACTACCTGGCTACTTCAAAATCTTCTACTGGCTTCACGTTCGTTTAATTGTCTCGGCAACTATCACGTCCTATAAATATACATTTCCAGACGGTGGGTTATTATTTGTTCAAGCTCTTCATAATCTCCAATGTCATGAGACTAGGTTTAATGTAAGGCTATTGGACCTATATTAACTCTCCAAGGTCCATTTTAATTTTTGAAGGCCAAAATAAATATTTTGGACCTTATTTTCATTTTTACTCTTGGCCCAATTTTTGATAATTTACTATTATATTTTTAATTACTATTATCATCATCATAATCATCATCATTATTTTGCAATTAATTATTATTTCTCCGTAATTAATTTAAACTCTCAGGGCTATTCTAACACTTTAATTAGGAGTTAATTACACTACTACAAAAAACGTTAAAAACATCCTGAATTAGAGGCAAAAAACGTCCTTTTTGAGAAGGACGTCTGAGTAGGGGGAGTTATAAAAAAGCGATTAATGCGTCCTATGGTCTAAACAGGACGCCCTAAAAAAGGCGTCCTATGTTACAAGTAGGACGCCCTAATAAAGGCGTCTTGTGCTTAATATAGGGCGCCTTTTTTAAGGCGTCCTAGATTAAATACAGGACGCCTTAAAAAAGGCGCCCTATATTAAGCATAGGACGCCCTTTTTAGGGCGTCCTAGAAGTAAATATAGGACACCTTATATTATAATATTTTTTTTAAAAAAAAAAACCAGTTCTAAAGCTCATTACAACTGAAACCTGTAAACAGCAAATAACAGCAAGTAAAAACCAACAAAAACCAGCATTACAACTGAAACCTAACAGCAAATAACAGCAAGTAAAAACCAACAAAAACCAGCATCATAACTGAAACCTGTAAACAGCAAATAACAGCAAGTAAAAACAAACAAAAACCATCCAGCAACAAGGCAAGTTAACAATGCAAATAACAATGCAAGTAACAACGCCTCTTTTAAAACTAGTTTTTTAAAAAACTAGTTCGATAGAACAATGCAAATAACAGCAAGTAAAAACAAACAAAAACCAAGCAAATTGCAACAACAACAACAACAAGGCAAGAACCAACAACAGCAACAAGGCAAATTGCCAACCAGCCAGCAAGACCAACAACGAAAACAAGGCAATTGGCAACCTTCAAGACCAACAACTGCAACAAGCAATTTGGCAACCAGCAAGACCAACAACAGCAACAAACAGCCAACAACAAGTAACCAAAACTTTTAAGACCCAATAAGATAGATCAGTTTAGAGCAAAACGCACTTGGCAACTAGCAAGACCAACAACAGCAAGTGACCAACAACAGAAACAACAAACTATTATACTTAAATTGACCAAAAATACACTTTCAGCTTTGAGTTTCAATTCCAATACACAACAAAGATCACATATGTACAGCAACAGCAACAACAAAGATCACATATCTATATGCGTTGAAGAAAATTTGCAGCCAAAGCGTCTCGAACTGTATCGATCTCTTCATCCGAGCACGGAGCCAAACTATCAAAAATCTATAAATTGAAAAACAAGGTATAAGTTAAACCAATGAAGTGAATGAAATAATTATCATTTGCGAAACACAGAGTGATCACGTACGTTTTGAAAACTTGTACCTTCGCTCCCAACAATTTCGTGCATAAAAAACATAACATAGTAACCGCACTCAGAGTTTCCTGGTTGTTTCGGACACTAATAAATCAAAAGCAAATTGTTAAAACAAATAAAGGCATATCGAAAGCTACCATTGTGTCAATGACATAACTTGAATTGAAACTACTTACTTTCGGAAAATGCCATTTCGGTCCACCCTGCTTTGCTGCTCCAACAATCGATCTAGCCGCCCTTAATGCACTATCATTAAAACGGAAATTAACAGACATGAAAACAAATCATTACATATGAAGAATCAATGATTTAGACGAAAATTTACTTACTTGGCAAACATGGACTTAATTTCATCGTTTGGCCTGCCACCACGTAAGGGATCAAACCAATAACATGTGTTCTTCGAGGGACAAACAACACACAGCGTCCAATGACCACTACAACATATACATGTTAATATTAATTAAGATAAGAAAGGAATTTATTCTTAAAAATCTTAAATAGACAAAACTAAAATACGTACGCTTCAAGTATTGGGGCTAGATAACAACGATCATCTTCCAAGGCAATTGTAGCACCAATATAAAGCGTCCTTTGGGTTAACGTATTGCGAGCCTGGGTCGTGCTTATTGGACTTAAGAATCCATACAAACCCTTGTGGCCTTTCTGGACGCATATGTCATTGTAGTCACTATAATCAAAATAAAATGATAAGCGTTGTTGAGTATAGAAAACAAAAAATAATCAATGCAATAATTAAAGGGGAAAAAAACTTACACTATCGCAGCTTCAAGAACGACTAAATCTAAACACTTCATATGCATAAATTCTTCAATATCTTTTTTGTCAACTGTAAAGTCATATGTCTTTTCTGCGCCGACAATGCCCGATTGCATCTTGAAGGAGAGATAGTTGATGTCCTTGTACACGTCTCGCAGTAGTGCTAAGTGTGGAAAATTGCCCGCAGCTTGTTCATTCTATGAAAACATAAACAAACATATTATGAGTGAGTTACCAATGAAAAGCAAGTTCTAGTAATGTATTTCCTACCATTGGAGGTGTCGCCGCCGCCATCTGAATAAGATGATTCGGCCACAGGATGAACGAATCTATGGCCCGGCCTAAATCAGGAACCTCGTCATCTTCAATCGGGATGTGTGTTTCTTCTTCCCCCTCTCGAACACATGTCACAGTCACCCTACGTAGGTCTTGTGGAATTTCAATATTATGGTGGGTGGTGTGATACATGTAAATAAGAGCATCGGCAACAATACGCCGATGTGGGACATCCAAATAGAGAGTGCACGGTTGTCCTCCCTGTGGAATGTGAGAAGGCTCGCCGGGATCAACATCCGGAGGGTGAAAACTCTCTTTACTGCTAGGGAAGGCTGGGGATTCACGAGTTGTATGTTCCGTATTGTCCCTCGATTCCATCATAGTTTTCACTTCGGATCGTACTTGTTGCATGATTTCGTCAAACAGTCCCGCCCGAATTTTTGCCACAAGCTGAGGACTAGGGTCGTTATCGTCATACAACCGTGAACGCCGTCCAAAATATTTTGCAGAAGTAACCCCCCTAGGCTCCCTTCGAATGTTGTCAGGGCAATCCGGCTTCCCAATCGCCGTTGACAAAATGTCCATCCGTGAACCCGGCGTAAATGAACCTTGGGAACTCTGCTCGTCAAGTGCATCCTGTATCATAAGATGTTTCATAAATAACAACTAAACCCTATAATATGAAACAACTAAGGGTATTTAAACCATCTAATTTAACCACTTACAATCTTGGAGGCAACCTCAGCAATATCTGCATTTATGTATGTGTCGCCCCTCATCCTCGTAGCTTTCCATTTTTTATGACGAGGAGGAGGTTCAGGGGGCTGGACAATAGTGGAAGGATCGGATTCGGCAGCTTCCTTCATTCTCTCTAACTGCTCCTCCATCATTCTCCGTTCCAGCTTTCTGTACCCACCACGAGACAAACAATGCGGATACTTATTTGCCGCTTGCCTCTCTTTATTGGCTTGACTTACTTCCTGTGACACAAAATCAAATAAAACTGAGCCTAAGTTGTCAAATAAAAGAAATGAAATGATATGAAAGAAATTTTACAATAAATTGTGGATTTTGTCGCAACGCCACAAACTCCTTCCAGTCCTCGGGAGAAACATAAGGATATTTCTGGCATGGATCCTCATTCCTCCTTTCTCCTCGAATAAACTTTTTAGTCAGCTTATTCTTGAAGTCTTTCCAACGTATACAGACTTCCCCCATCCAATGCTTTTCCATTGCCTTAGTGTTAGGGATGTCGTACGTTTGCTACAAGATAAAAGGAAACATAATTAAATTTCAATTAATAAGTCAAATGATACAAATGCAGATATATCGAAAGTGACGAACCAAAAGTTGTGCCCAAATCAACCGCTTTGTTTTCGGCGGAACGAACTTCCAAGTAGAGATCACAATGCGAACTTTGCTTCGAGCCAGATAGCCTACATAGCTAATGAAATTGTCTTCCTCCGGGCCAATTGGATTCAACTTGTCATCAAATTCCACATGCATCCTCTTTTTTTGGTTTTCACGACGGGCCACTAGCGTTGCCATCTGTGTGCAACCTCTACCCCTTCTCACAACGGGCTCGTCACCTCTCTCACCTCCTGACTTATCAGAGCTTAGAGCTAGAGCTAGACATGATCCTGTTCATGAAGGACAAATCAATGTTAGATAGGTTATTAAATAGTAAGCAGATTAATAAAATGAACAAAAATGTTAAACCACCACAAAAATAACATTACTATTTTATAAGTAAAGATCTTACTTTATATGGTTTCCTATATTCCTTCACAATGATCTTTTCTTGCAACATCTTCGTCATCATCTACCAATTCCACTTCACGTGTTGTAAGGGGATTTGTTGTGAAAGCGGGTGTATCGTCAAGGTCGAAGGATTCTTCACCATACTTCTGTTTTTTAGTTTGAAGTACAATGGACAATTTTTTATTTGCCGGGTTTGTAACATAAAACACTTGTTTCACCTGGCTTGCTAGAATGAATGGCTCATCTCTATGACCAACTCTTTCAAGATCAACTGAGACAACTCCAAATTGTGGATCTATTACAACAGCATTATTGCTAACCCACTTACATTTCAATAGAGCAACTTTGAACTTGTTGTAGCTCATCTCCCATATTTCTTCAATAACTCCATAATAAGCCATTAATGCTAATACCGGGTTTTTGTCTTTCGAACTCGCAAAGTGCATGGATTCAGCTTCAACCATCACCCCACTATTTTGCATAGAACTTCTGTCATCTTGGTCTTTTGTGTAGAAGGTATACCCATTTATTTCATAACCTTTCCAAGTGATGACCTGAAAAGAAGGCCCCCAGGCCAACCACTCGATTGTATCCGACACTTTGCGAACGTCTTCTTTTGTTCATGAGCTATTTGCATGTCATTCTTCCTTGGATTCTTATTCTTCAAACTCTTTCTGTGTTCATCAATGTATGGTTGAACTTCTTCCATATCATTCAAGATGTACAGGTGTGCTTGCAACACCTCTTCAAGAGGCTTATTCTTCAGTTTGATTCCTCGAGTTCCCTCGGTTATCCCCTCGTCATGCTGAGATCGTATTATCGTCCCTGGTAGATAATCTTTGCAAAAGTCCATAGCCTCTTCAACTACATATCTCTCAACAATTGAGGCTTCCGATCGATAAGGATTTTTAGAATACCCTTTTAAGATCTTCATGTATCGCTCGAAAGGGTACATCCACCTTAGGTAAACTGGACTGCAGATCCTTACCTCCCTTACTAAGTGCACTATCAGATGCACCATTATATCAAAAAATGCAGGAGGAAAAAACATCTCTAGTTGGGACAAAATAATATAACCCTCATTTTCCAATTCATCTAACTTTTCAATGTCAATGACTTTGTTGCAGATACCATTAAAGAAAATACATAATTTCGTTATAGTGGTTTGCACTTCATCTTTCATAATGCCCCTAATAGCTACAGGCAATAGTTGTTGCATCAGCACATGATAATCATGGGACTTCATTCCCACTAACTTCAGATCGTCCATTGAAACACACATTCTCAAATTAGATGAATATCCTTGTGGAACCTTAATGTCATATAAACACCCACACAAACTTTTTTTCTCCGCTTTTGATAGTGTATGAGCTGCTGGCTCCAGGTATGCCTTCTTACCATCTTCTTTTACTTGTGGATGTAACCGTTCTCTTATTCCCTTATCAACCATGTCTAGTCTTGCACTAATTCCATCCTTAGTCTTTCCTGGTATGTGCAAAAGAGTACTGACAAGGCTATCACAAACGTTTTTCTCCACATGCATCACATCAAGACTGTGTCTCACATCAAGACTAGGCCAACATGGAAGATCAAAGAAAATTGATCTCTTCTTCCATATATTCTTCTCACCCACAATCTTTCGCTGCTTACCCAATATGGCATTGATATGTTTCACCCGACTATAAACATCCTCTCCGGTTAATGCCTTTGGAGCCATTCTATGCTTCGGTAAGCCGTTAAAACGTTTTCTTAACTTACGATATAGGTGGAACCGATCAAGAAACTTCCTGTGACCAAGGTAGACCGTTTTTTTTTCCGTGCTTTAGTTGATGGAAGTCTGTGTCTGCTTCACATATTGGACATGTTTTATGCCCCTTCACACTGTACCCTGATAAATTTCCGTATGCGGGAAAGTCATTTTGTAACATCCCAAAAATTTACTTAACATAATAAGTAACTAAGGGTTCATTAACAACTAAGTAATGCCCATTATTGAATTAAAATATGCAAATGTAAATCAGAGTATGCAGTATGAGCCCTAACGTGGCATTATACAATCATCCCACATAAACCATAAAGACAGAAGTGCTACTTTTGGTAGAAGTAGTCTAAGCTTCTGGGGTCTTCCCTGATGGATCTGCACAAAAGCTATCACCTGAAAAATGTGGGTAACCATCAATCCAGCTTATTACGAATACTAACATGTGCTAATGAGGTGCCAAGTGGAACAATTTATATAGCAAGATATTAAAAATATAATTCATCAATATACATATCACAAAAATTTATATAATAAATTCTATATCAAAATTATATGTCACAGTTCTCATTAAAACAATTCCCAAATTGCCTCCCACCAATCCAACCGAACCGCCTTATTTCCTCCGACTAGACCCATGGGCTAAGTTACATCCATGTTACTGGTGACTCAAAAAGCTCTCTGGTCATGTGATGAGGACCGGCCAAAATCCTCAGAGCACATGTCCCAAACCATGGGCCTTTTCCCCTTATTGAACATGTGGGGTGTCGTATGCCCTTATTGAATTAGTGGGCCCGTCCCTTCCTGAACATATGGGACAATAGAAAGCCAACCATCATGCATTAATGGAGGCCTCACCACGTGGTGGAATAAAGTACTTCATCTTCCCAATCCAACCCTTACCATAATTATCAGAGTAAATATCATGATATTAAAATGATCAATTCTTATACATGAATAAATAAATGTAAATATCATGATATTAAAATGAACCATTCTGATACATAAATAAATAAATATGATAAATATCATGATATTAAAATGAACAATTCTTATACATGAATGAGTAATTATGCATATATATTCACAATTCAAATCTTAAAGTTCCTCAAGGCAAATTTCTATTAAAATATTTACAATCATTTCACAAACACTCACAAGCAACATATCAATATCCATAAAAAGTGGAGAGTGGTTACCTCTCGCCAAAGCTAACTATTATCCAACTTCTCTTAATTCAAGAGCTCAGACATACGCCAAAATCAATCTACCATAGCCAATTTACTAACCATTAATAATTCTTCTAAATTCTAAATAGAATTATAACTTAAAATTAAAATTATACAAATTTTAAATAGTAGATTTGGAATCCTTAAAGTGGGCAAATTAGGAAAGTATATATAAAAAAAAATGAGGGAGACCATTGCAAAAATTAATTCTCCTTTCAATCTACTATTAATTAATAACTCCATTTTCTATTTATTATCAATTAATAATTTCCTTCATTATTTATTCTCCCCTTTTAATATCATTATCTATTCTTTATTATTATTATTAGTAGTAGTTGTTTCTACTAATTATCATTATTGCTTGACAATTAATTTAAACTCTCAAAAGCTACTATAATATTTTAAATTAGGAGTTTTAAATAAACATTAACAACATAAAGAAAAAAAAAATACATTTCGTTATAATAATATTTATTTATTTATTTTAAATAGTACTCATGTTTATTTTTCCCGAATGCAATATTTTATATATATATATATATATATATATATATATATATATATATTGTGGCATCTAGGGGATTCGAAAAAAAAGAATCCAACTTTCTCCTAAATAATAGGGTCTAAACTACCCATTCCTATTTTATTTCAATTATAATATTATTTACAAAATTATATATATATATATATATATATAGCGTGAAAAGGATACTTGTTATCACATATATATTTATATATATACCTTCAGCACAACACCGTGAAACTCTCTCTCCATATGCATCGATACATATATTTACTTATATAATACAGCAAGGTTTTTATTATTATTATTATTATTATTTTTTTCTTTCCCATATGAAGCAACGCATATATATATATACAAAACTATGAGATTCCTATCTTTCTTCCTTATGCGGCAATCATGGCGTGTATATATATATATATATATTATTAAACTCTCTCTTTAGTTCTCTTAAGGCTCGTGTGCAAATATTTATAGTTAAATTAAGATATACATATTCTTGACAGCAAGATATAAGACATATACAGATAGCTACGGCAGGCTTCTTATATATATATATATATATATATATATATATATATATAGATAGATAGATAGAGCCGTGTTTTCTCCTTTTCGGTTTCAGCGATAAGTTACGGCTTTGCTTCCTATGGTTTAACACTCAGGCTTTGTCGATGGGCAATGACAGAAATAAGAGGAAGAATAAGTCTCATTGCTTACCTTCGCTGATCACGTTGGACAGATGAGAAGTGAGTTGCTGGTCTACTTCCCTGTTTTGCCGATGCTAGAACAGAGCAAGAGGAGGAATGGTTATTGAATCTCTCTCTTTCTCCCCTCTTCGTCTCACTCTCTCTCTCGGGCTCTCTCCCAGTAAGTTTCCGTTTGGACATAGCAACGGGAATGAGTAGAGCATAGATTATATAAGAAACCAAAAGTGGTCCAGTCTGAGATGGGAATATACAAAAGTTTATGGTGTGGTGCTGGAGAAGCATGGTGGAAGGATATTATGTTCAGCTTTTCACTATCATTTTCTCTTGTCAATATCCTTATTACGCTTTGTGAGCTGGAGATGGAATAATAATAATAATAATAATAATAATAATAATAATGGGTATTTTTTTTTAATATTTTTTTTAATCCTAAAAATAAATCAGGATATTTCAATTCTCCCCACCTAAATAGAATTTTGTCCCCAAAATTCCTAACAAGTCATTATGGAAGCTAATCCATATTTTAAGCTTCTAACATACATCAACAAAGTCAGGACAACACTACCAAAATAATTTGGCATGAGACACATCAAAACAAATGATCACCATGTCACACAAATTCAATCATTGACATAACGCAACCATAAATGCACTAGTTCAATCAAGACAAGTACAACTACCTAAGCAAACAAGTTCGGAAAGTCTCGACGCATTCTTTCCTCTGTTTCCCAAGTTGCATCTCCGGGTGTCATACCCTTCCATAAGACTTTCACAAGTCGAATGGTTTTCTTCCTCAGTTGCTTGTCCCGGACATCTAAGATTCTCTCTGGTTTTGCTATATAAGTCAAGTTCTCTCTCAACTCGACTTCCTCAGGTTCAATGACATGAGACGGATCTGGATGATACTTCTTCAACTGTGACACATGGAACACATCGTGCACTTGAGATAAGTGTGGAGCCAAGGCGATCCGGTAGGCAACAGGCCCAATTCGCTCCAAAATCTCATACGGCCCTATGAACCGTGGAGTCAACTTCTTTGCCTTAATAGACCTCCCAATGCCCGTCATGGGCGAAACCTTTAAGAAAACATGATCCCCCACACTAAACTCCAATGGTCTTATCTGACGATCCGCATAACTTTTCTGTCGGCTCTGAGCTGTCATCAATTTCTGTCGTATCGTCTCAATCTTACGTGACGTTTTATCTACCAAGTCTGGTCCAATGATGGTTCTTTCACTCAATTCGGTCCAACACAATGGCGATCTGCACTTCCGACCATACAAGGCCTCAAAAGGTGCCATTTGAATACTGGCATGGTAACTATTGTTGTATGCAAATTCTGCTAATGGCAAGTGCTCATTCCAGCTACCTGAGAACTCGATGGCGCAAGCTCTTAACATGTCCTCGAGTGTCTGAATAGTCTTCTCGGCTTATCATTTGCTAGCCTTTCGACGCATTTTACTACCACAACACTGGATTTCTAAACTTACTACCTAAGGAATTACCCTCAAGCTAACGTTCCTTATCTATCACTTGGTACAGATTGAATGTTTTGCCAACCTCAAAATGTATTCTAGACATATTTATTTAAAGTCACTATGCAATCAACATTTCACACAGCACTAAACACATAGGTCTCACAACACAGGGATACGGCCCCGTGCAAACTTGCATACCGGGTCTTATTGCCTTGAATCTCTGTTCATTTACTCCGTGTCTGCGCTTCCTTAACTTCGGCTCTCATACCACCTTTCTCTTGCTTAGCATGCTAGCATTTCTTATCTACCCGGTTCAAATCTCTAGACCATTCTAACAGTTTCTGTCCCTGTTTCAACCCAATTGCCAACTGCACCGCTTTTCATTTCAATACATTAGCAAATGGCAATGACGCCATTGCTTTTTATTTCCCTATGTTATTACATAAACTTCAAAATTTTCAAATATTAAAAAAAAATTTCAATGGTCGCAGTACATTTTTATAATTGCACAAAACATTTTTTTTTTTCATTTTCAATAAACCATAATCGCTGCCAGCCCAATTTTGAGAAAATACATCCTTTACCAGCCTAAATTCAAGAAACACATTTTCTGCCGGTTTAACACACAATGGAATAATTCATTTCACAAAATTCAACATTTGAAAATTCTCACCACCACTTCAACCTTTTAGTACAACGGCATATCCCAATCCTTTCATACCCAAACCACTGAAGTGGCAACGTGTCTGCCGACCGATATGGGAGAATTTCCATCCCCCTATAAGGGACCCAGTATCCATACTAACATTTCCAATAAAGGCTCCTTACCGCTTTCCCAGTCAAGCCAGTCCATAATCACGGCCACCACTGTGCACCGCTTTCCCAGCTGACCAGTTCTTAATCACGGCTAGTGCCAGTTCCATAAAACAAAATGCACGCCCCTCTAAGGTGGAACTACTTAGATTGGGAATATTCACCATTGGTGCAAGTGTCAACCTCTCATGTCACATCCAACAAATTTTCAATTTAAATGAGCTTTATAACTAGCCCAAAATTTCAAATATTTTTAAATATAGCTGGCAAGACCCAACAAACTGAGTATTTCTACAACAGTTTTTTGACCTCATCCAGTTTCGTATTGCCTTACACCACATAGTTCAAAATTCAATTTTAAACCTGAGCCCTACCAAAACCTTTTATGAGGCATAATTTCAATAGCGACCACTACCCTAGTCTCAATTTCGGTTGAAAGCTTTTTTTTTTTTTAGAAAACTCTATTTCAAAAGTTTTTCACAAAATTAGCAGGTGCATTGTCAAATTCAACATTCTAGTTTTCAAACATAACCAAGAATTAGACAATTGTCCTTAGAAGGTCATCATGTATAACACCTCTCAGGTTATAGCTATCATACGGTTCTATTAAGGAACTAACTCTCATTTATAACTTTAAGGGAATATTCTATATTCGAGATCTTTCCCTAAGCTGATACAACAACCAACAACCTCAAAATACCCCATATCAAATAGGTGCTTATCCTCAAACATACCTCCAATAACGTGCTAATGACACAACATCAGTCATTATTATCAGGGTTTCTACTCTCAATCATTTTTTTTTCTTTTTTCTTTTTTTTTTTGATATTAAAATCATCCCCTAGCAGCTAGTAACCTCTAGATACCTCATATACGTTGGTGCCACACTCTACTACCTTAAGTGATTCAATTCACTTGGCACCATATCCTAATACCTCAATTCATTCGGGTCGATTCACACATGTAAGAATCATTCAACTGTCAAGTTAGATCTTTAGATCACAATTCATAGTCTGATCCTCAAATAACCCCAAACAACGTAATTATCAGATTCACAATCCAGAACATAGTTTGGACCAAGAAATCATATTACCTCAATAATACCCAATATACAAACTAGGATTACAATTCTCATTTCTAGTTTAAACCTTGAAACATTCAAATGTCATCTTCATAACCAAAACACAACACACAAGGTTCTAAATCCATTTCAGTCCTCAATATCACAAGAGCCTATTCTAACATTATTCTTTCATCTAATCGACAACCCTCAATCATACCCAAAGCATTGCTCATAGCACCATATCAATCAATACTTACAGGGTTTCTACCTTCGAGTACTAAAACCTTAAGACAACCTTAATCACATTTCGATCTAATTCACCATTCAATATTAATAGGATTCCTATTCTCATGTATTGGAACCTTAATGCAACCTCATTCACACTTTGACCTAGGCACTATTTCAATTTTGTATTAGGTTCAAGTCCAGTCTCAATCATTTCCTTATTCAACCTAGCATCCTCACAGCATCTCTATGTCATACCTTAAAGTACTAAGACCTTAAATCAAAGGAATCTTAAATTCTTATAATACTTCCCAAGAGGTCGCCCATCCCGAGATTTATCTTCCTTAAGCACACTTATCCTCAGAATCCTAATAGGATTTAGACCATACTATACCAACTTCCTATATATTCCCATAACACAAAGTAGGGAATTAAATTATATCCTATCTCCATATCAGAAGCCCTAAAGTTAGCATTATAATCCTTATTCTGCCACTTTATCTATCTCTTAAGCCTCAACCTTCAATGGATCCAATTCTCCATTAAATTTCTCAGGATTGTGCTAATGAACATCCTTTCAAACCTTGTTGTTAGCTAGGTCTTCAAGGTTGAGTTGCGATGATGCTTTACCCCCATTACTCTTAATAGCTTCTTCATGATCAATTGAGCCACCCGGCTCAGCTCTTTGTGATACCTCTATACTAGACTCGAGTACGTCATTATTCATTGGCATGGGAATACCTCCGTTCTCTCTTATCTTCTCTTGAAAATCCTCCTCAGCTGTTGAAACCGTGCATCCATGACAGTCATTAATGTATCTTTGAATCAAAGAAAAGAGTCTCGTCATCTTGAGACATTGGTGTATCGATGTAAAAGAGCTTCGTTTTCTTGAGACAGTAGTGTCTCAGGAGCGTCTGGAGGTGAATAAACGGCGAAATGATCCTTCGTGTATCTACCATTCTCCCCACCAAAGGATGAAACCTACCCTAATAAGTGAATAATAAAGCAACACAACAAAACAACTAAACAGGGAAGGTATGTGTGAATATTGTATATTGCCACTATATGTAGTGCATGCATAACTGTTATCAGAATCATACGCTCTGATACCAAATTGTAACATCCCAAAAATTTACTTAACATAATAAGTAACTAAGGGTTCATTAACAACTAAGTAATGCCCATTATTGAATTAAAATATGCAAATGTAAATCAGAGTATGCAGTATGAGCCCTAACGTGGCATTATACAATCATCCCACATAAACCATAAAGACAGAAGTGCTACTTTTGGTAGAAGTAGTCTAAGCTTCTGGGGTCTTCCCTGATGGATCTGCACAAAAGCTATCACCTGAAAAATGTGGGTAACCATCAATCCAGCTTATTACGAATACTAACATGTGCTAATGAGGTGCCAAGTGGAACAATTTATATAGCAAGATATTAAAAATATAATTCATCAATATACATATCACAAAAATTTATATAATAAATTCTATATCAAAATTATATGTCACAGTTCTCATTAAAACAATTCCCAAATTGCCTCCCACCAATCCAACCGAACCGCCTTATTTCCTCCGACTAGACCCATGGGCTAAGTTACATCCATGTTACTGGTGACTCAAAAAGCTCTCTGGTCATGTGATGAGGACCGGCCAAAATCCTCAGAGCACATGTCCCAAACCATGGGCCTTTTCCCCTTATTGAACATGTGGGGTGTCGTATGCCCTTATTGAATTAGTGGGCCCGTCCCTTCCTGAACATATGGGACAATAGAAAGCCAACCATCATGCATTAATGGAGGCCTCACCACGTGGTGGAATAAAGTACTTCATCTTCCCAATCCAACCCTTACCATAATTATCAGAGTAAATATCATGATATTAAAATGATCAATTCTTATACATGAATAAATAAATGTAAATATCATGATATTAAAATGAACCATTCTGATACATAAATAAATAAATATGATAAATATCATGATATTAAAATGAACAATTCTTATACATGAATGAGTAATTATGCATATATATTCACAATTCAAATCTTAAAGTTCCTCAAGGCAAATTTCTATTAAAATATTTACAATCATTTCACAAACACTCACAAGCAACATATCAATATCCATAAAAAGTGGAGAGTGGTTACCTCTCGCCAAAGCTAACTATTATCCAACTTCTCTTAATTCAAGAGCTCAGACATACGCCAAAATCAATCTACCATAGCCAATTTACTAACCATTAATAATTCTTCTAAATTCTAAATAGAATTATAACTTAAAATTAAAATTATACAAATTTTAAATAGTAGATTTGGAATCCTTAAAGTGGGCAAATTAGGAAAGTATATATAAAAAAAAATGAGGGAGACCATTGCAAAAATTAATTCTCCTTTCAATCTACTATTAATTAATAACTCCATTTTCTATTTATTATCAATTAATAATTTCCTTCATTATTTATTCTCCCCTTTTAATATCATTATCTATTCTTTATTATTATTATTAGTAGTAGTTGTTTCTACTAATTATCATTATTGCTTGACAATTAATTTAAACTCTCAAAAGCTACTATAATATTTTAAATTAGGAGTTTTAAATAAACATTAACAACATAAAGAAAAAAAAAATACATTTCGTTATAATAATATTTATTTATTTATTTTAAATAGTACTCATGTTTATTTTTCCCGAATGCAATATTTTATATATATATATATATATATATATATATATATATATATATATTGTGGCATCTAGGGGATTCGAAAAAAAAGAATCCAACTTTCTCCTAAATAATAGGGTCTAAACTACCCATTCCTATTTTATTTCAATTATAATATTATTTACAAAATTATATATATATATATATATATATATATAGCGTGAAAAGGATACTTGTTATCACATATATATTTATATATATACCTTCAGCACAACACTGTGAAACTCTCTCTCCATATGCATCGATACATATATTTACTTATATAATACAGCAAGGTTTTTATTATTATTATTATTATTATTTTTTTCTTTCCCATATGAAGCAACGCATATATATATATACAAAACTATGAGATTCCTATCTTTCTTCCTTATGCGGCAATCATGGCGTGTATATATATATATATATATTATTAAACTCTCTCTTTAGTTCTCTTAAGGCTCGTGTGCAAATATTTATAGTTAAATTAAGATATACATATTCTTGACAGCAAGATATAAGACATATACAGATAGCTACGGCAGGCTTCTTATATATATATATATATATATATATATAGATAGATAGATAGATAGAGCCGTGTTTTCTCCTTTTCGGTTTCAGCGATAAGTTACGGCTTTGCTTCCTATGGTTTAACACTCAGGCTTTGTCGATGGGCAATGACAGAAATAAGAGGAAGAATAAGTCTCATTGCTTACCTTCGCTGATCACGTTGGACAGATGAGAAGTGAGTTGCTGGTCTACTTCCCTGTTTTGCCGATGCTAGAACAGAGCAAGAGGAGGAATGGTTATTGAATCTCTCTCTTTCTCCCCTCTTCGTCTCACTCTCTCTCTCGGGCTCTCTCCCAGTAAGTTTCCGTTTGGACATAGCAACGGGAATGAGTAGAGCATAGATTATATAAGAAACCAAAAGTGGTCCAGTCTGAGATGGGAATATACAAAAGTTTATGGTGTGGTGCTGGAGAAGCATGGTGGAAGGATATTATGTTCAGCTTTTCACTATCATTTTCTCTTGTCAATATCCTTATTACGCTTTGTGAGCTGGAGATGGAATAATAATAATAATAATAATAATAATGGGTATTTTTTTTTAATATTTTTTTTAATCCTAAAAATAAATCAGGATATTTCACATTTATCGTGGTAAAAATCATTGCATGCATCTTGAAGGACTCCTTCTTATATGCATCAAACACATCTACGCCTTCCTCCCACAATTTCTTTAAATTCTCAACCAAAGGCGCCAAGTACACATCGATATTGTTCCCGGGCTGTTTTGGTCCAGAAATCATCATAGAGAGCATCACATACTTACGTTTCATACATAGCCAGGAAGGGAAGTTGTATACTACAAGGAGAACTGGCCATGCACTATGGGTGCTACTAAGAGTCCGATACGGATTGAATCCATCTGTAAAAAGGCCCAGACGAAGGTTTCTTGGCTCACTGCCAAATTGAGGGAACATTTCGTCTATTTTCTTCCATTGCAGAGAGTCAGCCGGGTGCTGAAGATATTTTCCATCGGATATTCTCTCATCGGAATGCCATCTCAACTGCTTTGCCGTCGCTTCACTAGTAAAGAGACGTTTAAACCGTGGTATTATTGGAAGATACCACAATGCCTTCACAGGTTGCATTTTGTTGTCTCATCATCTCCAGAACCACCACCTTTCTTCACTTTGTATCGTGAAGTTTTACACTTCAGATAATTACTCAGGCCTTCATACTCATTTCTGTACAATATGCAGTCATTAGGGCAACTGTGTATCTTTTTATACTCCATACCCATCGAAGACAAGATTTTCTTGGCCTCATACATATGATTTGGAAGTACATTATCGTCTGGCAACATATCTTTCAATAATTGAAGCAGTGACGTGAAACTACTATCGGTCCACCCACAAGTTGCCTTTAAGTTGACCAAATGTAAGGTCCCAGTCAACCGTGTATATTTAGTACACCCAGGGAACAAAGGTGTCTCTGCATCACTCCACACGCTATCATATTCATGCGGTTGTGCAAAAGACTCAACCTCAACATCATGAATCATTCTCTCCATTCCATCGTCATCTACCTCAACTTCATTTTCGTGGGACACACTGGTAGTTGCCTCCTCACTATGCCATATCCACGTTGTGTATCGAAGGTTTATTCCATCACAAATTAGGTGATCCCTTATAGTAGGAATATCCCGTCGAACCCCATTTAAGCAATTAACACATGGACAATAATACATCCCATTTTTTGTAGCCACATTCCTTCTAGCAAATTCAATAAACTCTTCCACCCCATTCTCATATTCTTCACTAGTTCTCAAAGCATCCATCCAACTATGCCCCATTTTAATACCACCTACGACATTTTCGACAACACAAGTTTACAACAATTTAAAGAACGACATGTTTTTTTGTCAATCATGAACTAAAATTTTGGCAGCATTTCCCCTTAAAGTAATACATCCCAAAATTTCAACAACAAACAATTTCAACTTCAATCAAGAAAACTTACTAACTAAGCCAATTCAGATCAATATCAGCTATTAAATCCAATAGTTTCATCAATATACAAAGTATAAAAATATAGCTAAATTGTCCAAGTCATAAACTATTAATTAATGGACTTCTAATCATCTTTATTCATACAACAAAGTTGACCTAGTTCAATGCACATCAACAAAAAAACAACAATAATTAACTTTACTTACCTCAACTTTAAATTCTGATGCTTGAAATTTTTTTGCTCTAGTCAACCTAAAGAAAACAACAATAAAGAGAACATTAGAATTATTCAACTACAACTACAAGAAAACATGGGGTTGGTTTTAAAAATAATTTTTCAACTACAACTAATTGGATGCAATGATATTAAATTCTAAGCTATTATTTTTAGTGTTTTCTTTATAAAATGAAATGGTTAATGAAATATGAATGAAGTTGGGAGAGTTCTTGGAGAGCTTACCTTAGTCAAGAATTAAACTTGCTTGTGGATTTCTTTAGCTCTTCCTTCCTCTTCTTCTTCTTGACCCTTACGCCTTCAATTTCTCCTTTGGTGTCCTCTGGATGTCCAGCCGAAAGTGAATGAATATGATGGAGAATTATTGAATATAGAAAGGTTTAAAGTCGGTGAAAGAAGGGGAAACATATTATAGACTTGAAGTTTCACTTATTTACCATGACACCATTTAGTTCAAATTCAATCCTTCCTTGGCTTTATCTTTGGCTTTATCTTTGACCGAATGTGTGGTATGGAAAGAGAATTAATGGACCTTAATCAAATGACTTTGGCTAAAGCAAATGGATGCAAGATTCAATATGACCTTATGACTTCTTCATAATCACGATCACATTCATAGCTATTGCTTAGAATTATTATTAAAGAACTACTTGATGTGTGAAATGCATTGATGAACTAATGCAAATGTATCTTTTAATATGAATGCACAATGGTAATACTCAAATCTCCCACACAAACCAGTAATTACATAGCAAGCATAGTCTCAATGAATTCATAGGAAATGCACAAATGAAAATCATCCAATCACAAAACTCCAAACTCAATCACAATACAATCAGTCTTTTTTTTTTCTTAATGAGCACGAATTGATTTTGTGCTTTTATGTGTGGCTAACGTGATTGGCGATCAAGGCTCTGTTTGGCAGCACACCAAATGTATTCTATTCTATTCTATTTGTTGCATTTGATATCAAATAAAATATTATTTCACCCTCCAGGCTGTGCTTGATTGAGTACCCTGTCAATCAAACGATGATGCCCTTTTATGTATGACTTTATTCATGCTTCTCAATTTTGCCCATTTGCATCGACTATTCAATACTACTTACTGATTAATCAAAAATTAAGTAATATCATTGGATTTAAATGACAACATTTTTTCGTGTGTTCTTCATCTTCTGTAAGATTTGAATTAGGTTTTCCCCCCCCTTAACCTGACCATGATCCGTTTATGCAATTTTACCAGAGGTGTTAGGACAATTCGTGCTCATATTACAGTAAAATTTCGAGAAACAATTGGTCCAACTATGAATTATCTTACATCTATTTATTTCCCTTGCCGACAAGCCTATATCTTTGAACTCCAAACTCAATCACAATACAATCGGTCTTTTTTTTCTTAATGAATAATCAAAATGATACTAGCAAAATAACCAAGTCATGCATTAGTTACAAAACAAAGAAGAAACAACTGAAATTCAAATTTCATCTAATCACCAGACAAGCTAAAGCAAAAATCAAGTGACAATTAATTAAAACGGAAACCACAATTTCCCAATCCAAACAAACAACTGAACAGAGAGTCAAAGAATAACAGTCTGCATAAAAGGAATAAGAGGATCTTTCAACATACCTCATACCAATTCACGCATAGCAGCGAAGGAGGAGAAGAGAACAATTTCAGTGCACTCAATGTGGCAGTGGACAGACAACGATGAGGAGAAAGAAAAACCCAACACCCAAAAGATGAGGAGTGAAATTCGATCGTCGATGCAAGAAGGAAAAACGGTGAAGGAGCTTCTCCCAAAAAAAAACAGAGCTTCGCGAAAGAGAGAACGAGAACAAGACGGAGGAGATAGATGGCGCACAATGTTAGAGGTGGGGGTGTCGGCCGGAGAGGGAGGAGACGGTGGGGGCGTTGCCGGAAAAGAAGAACGAGACCAACGTACAGAAGTAGCGAAGAGAGGTTGAGGGAAGAGGAGATAGCCGCGTGAGGGACCGTGTGTGTGAGGTACGCTAGGGTTGGGAGAAATTGAGAGTGTGGGGGCGGGCACATACGCAGCACTACTACAGAAATTGCCTTTTGCGTCTATGATTGGCGTCCTACTATTAAAATAGGAAGTAAAAAAAAACGCGGTGGCATTTTTGTAATTAGTTGGTCACTTTTGGAGTCTAATTAAAATTCTTAAACGCCAAAAGTGTAGCCCTAACGCGCGGGAGCAGAAAAAGGGAAACAATTTGGAGTCTAAGTCTGATAATTAGACTCCCTATGTCAGAATTTGGAGTCTAATTTTATTAATCAGACTCCTTAAAGAACGCAATTTGGAGTCTAAGTCTATGAGTTAGACTCCCTAGGTCACAATTAGGAGTCTAAATTTATGAATTAGACTCCTCAGGTCATTTTTCCCCAAAACCTATTCCCGCCTCGTCTCCCGCGCGCATATCTTCTCCCTTGTCTCTGCCCTCACTCCGCTCACTCTACTCCATCTTGCTCTCTTATGACCTAGCGAGATAGCCAAACAAAGACAGGGAAGTGCGATTCATCAAACCACCGGCACCAACACCGCCTCCGCCTCCTTCCATTATCGCTACTCACTCTACTCCTCCTTGCTCTCTTATGACCTAGCGAGACAGCCAAACAGAGACAGGGAAGTGCGATTCATCAAGCTCAGACCACCGGCACCAACACCGCCTCCTTCTGTTCTCGCCACTCACCTCGGTCGTCCATCGGCACGGCCTAGAAGGCTGGACGCACAGAAGCTCGGAAGCTTAGCGGAGGTTGAATCTAAGTGAAGGGAAGCGACTTTTGGTTTGCTGTTCTAATGGTAAAGGCTCTCTCTCTCTCAATTGTGTAGGTATGTCCAGCAGTCCATTAATAGATCCCTGCATCATCGCTCTGAGATTAGAGACCTGAATATTCATTTTAGTACGACTTTTCTTGAGAGATAAATCATGTTCCCTTCACCGCTCCGTGGGCATCTGGGTAAACTGATGGTGGGTATCAATAGATATCCTGTTCCCTTTTGCATTTTCTCCTTTCAGTTATTCTTTTTTATTTCTCCAGTTTCATACAAAGCTCTTTTAGGTATGCTATTCTAAACTAGTGACTAATCCAAAGCCACCCATATACGTAATCTTTGAAGAATTGAGTCAAAGCAAGCAAGCAGTAATAAGACACAAGTCATCAAACAAGTGGGATTAAAATTCACCTAAGTGATATAGTGATACTAAAGCAGTTGCGTGGTAACAAGAGGTTCAGCTTAGAGAAGTAGCTGATACAGGACTTTGTACAAAGTAGGAAAACTGAAATGTATTCTATCATCGCAGTAGAGAACTGTGAATATTAACATGTCAAAGATGTGAGAGGAGCATGAGAAAATATTCACATTTGGCTTCACAGCCAAACAAGAAACACTTGATTTCTTCCTGTATCATTGTGAACTGGTGTGAGAGCAATTAATCTGGGGTTCTCACTTTTCTCATTATCATTTGCTATTGCACCAGTGAATGTGAAGTGTGGGCTCAATACTCTTGCAACCTGCAAATGCAAGCAAGAAATGTCAACAATGGTGAAAAAAATTCTGTTAATTTTGAATAAATACTTCCTAGCTTAACAAGTATATATACCACACTTAAGCTCTAAATGCAAGCAAGAAATGTCAATAAATATATATGATTGAGTGAGTATTCAGAATTTCATATTAGGTTTTGATACTCTTTTCAACCGTATAGTTCTTAAGTTCCTTTTATATCTTGTTTTATCTTTTGGATGCATGACCTTCCATTCTTCTAGACAGATCATTGCATAAGAAATCATTTTAATATCTATCTATTCAACATTACCATGATTTCCTACTTACATATTTTTATTGCTTTTCATGGGGAGATGTTAGTGTGTGTGTTTGTTTAGGTATTCTTACCTCATTATTCAGTGACGAAGGTACATGTTTGTGCTTTGCAAACTGAACCACATATTTCTTGCTTTTTATTTGAATTAAGTATAATTTCATGTTGCACGTCTTTCTTGTAATGACAGATATATGATTTAGATAGTATATATGCACGTCTTTCTTGTAATGACAGATATATGATTTAGATAGTATACTGTGCTCTAATCAGATTGTTGCAGGCCAAAGATTTATCTATCAGAGTATGTTGACATGTTGCATAGTTTTGCATTTCAACGGAAGATATCCATTGACCTTGAGTTTTAGCATCTTCTTTGTCATGTTTCTTAATAATCCCATGCATATTTATTTTTTAGCTTGCAGCATGTCGCTCCCTGTGCTCACATATAGAAGATGCAAACTTTTCGGAAAGGGAGTTTATTGATCTACTTCCAATATGTTGGGATTCATGTTTCAAGTTATTTGATGAAGTTCAGGAATTTGACTCCAAGGTAAAATCTTCCTTTCTGCAAAGTAAAACATGTACTGGAAGGGTGATAGGAACTCTTCCTGGTTTTATGTTGTGCCTCTCTTGTGCTTTGCAAAACTTTAGTATGTCTTGAGCAATAAATACTCTCTTAGTTGACAGTTCTCTTTCAATTTTCTTAGAACATTTTTTGCATGATTTTTTTAAATGTAAAAGATGGGAGCCTTCAATGTGCATATTCTATGGCAAAAAAGCCAATCTGCTTGATGTAGTTTCCCCCTTAATTCATGGGATACTTAGATTTTTATTCCGCAAGATATGGAAGGCTCTATCTGCTTGATGCAGTCCCCCCTGATTATATCATTTATATTTAAGGAAAAGTCATTAACAACAAACTATTTCATTTTAAATGTCCTTTAATTTTTTTAGTGGTTAATTGTAGTTCTCATCATTCTTTTATTATTTTTCCAGATTCAAGTTTTGAATTTGATCTCTATCCTCATTGGACATGTCGGTGAAGTTACTTTATTTGCAAACGATTTGGTGAAATTTTTTCTGAAGGTAACACGTCAGAAATTACTCTTTTCCTCTAATGAAAATTTCATTTTGGTTGCAAGATTTATTGCTTTCTATCTTCATATACGTCTGGGCATTGAAGGGGTTAGACAGAAACAGTAATATGTTGAAACAACCAAACAGATCTAGTCATTACTTGTTCTTTATAAGTTTACACTTGTTTCAGGGATGATATCCATCATTTTCTAAAATATAATTTGAGGAGTTTTGTGCTCTTATTGGTGTGATAATGATCTGTGGATTTGCTTATAATGGTTTCTTTTGCTGAAGATGATAGTCTTGTGATGGTAGGTCATTTATGATGCAGCTAAGTGCTTTCTTAAAATATATGGCTTTGATATGAACATTATTAGATACAGTAATTATACAGGAAAAGATTGCAAAGAAGTACAAGAAAGTTCAGTGGTTTATTTTAAAATTTGTCCTCTGATTCTAGGTATCAAAAGTTGACCCCTGAGGATATAGAATTTGAGTTTGAATTTGGTTTTCACCCTGTAAACTGTTATTGTTAACAACAGGCTTCCTGATAACTTAGTCTGGTTACTTAGAGTCATTCATGATTCATGGGGAAGATAAAATAGTGGACGTTAGAATAAGTATTGTTCATAAGAAGTTCAGCTCATTAAAGTTTAGTTTTCACACTATTAATGTGCTAATGACAACACAATAAACATAAATAAGCTTTATTCACAATTGAAGTGCATTTAACTTATTGCTCTGTTGCATTTGTTCTAAAAAGGTGTGGGAGGTATCTATTGGTGAAAGCTTACTGCAGATTCAGCTTCTTATTGCCCTGCGTAACTTTGTGGTTGCACTTGGCTACCAGTCACCCATTTGCTATGACATATTACTCCCCATTCTTAATACTGGAATTGATATTAATAGCCCAGATGAACTCAATCTTCTAGAGGATAGCATGCTGGTAATGCTGCTGCCTCTATATGTTTATTAAATGGATCCTGTATTGTAGGAACTTATTTAATAAAAGTATATCCTAATAATCTTTCAGTTGTGGGAGGCCACACTTTCTCATGCTTCTTCAATGGTTCCTCAACTGTTATCATATTTTCCACGCCTTGTAGGCATCATGGAGAGAAGCTTTGACCATTTGTAGGTTAGACTTAGCTCTGTCATTATATTGATCTTTATTGCATCGTCAATGTTTCATAGAGAAATATTTGGAACTGGTCTGTGTGGTTAGGTACACTATTATGTGAAATATTTCTTTTTAAGTACTCATCAGAAGGTAAAGTAACTCAATGTTTACTTCCATTTATGGTAAGTAATGCTGCTACCTTCCAGTTCCCAGAAATTTGACTGTTATTTATTTTATTCGCCTGCAATATGACTTCTATTGAGATGCTTATGCACTATGTGGATGTATATATAACCATTTAGTGCATTGATTTGTGGAGAAGTATCACAGCTTAAGTTATTGACTTTTCAGCTGGTTCTCTGTGATTTATCTACTAACTTGCTTTGGACTTGATTTTTGACCTTTCAGTTTCTATTTTCCCTTGGTGATTTTATTTTCTTTATTTGGATTACTACCCTTAATGGCCTTGTATAGTGTGTCTCATTTCTTAGAATCCATGCATTGCGTAGGACTGTGCTAGCTATTGTTATTATTTGTTTAATTGCAGGTTTCTGTTAACATAATTGAAGATTACATTATTTTGGGTGGAAGTCAATTTCTGAGTGTCCATGGTTCAAGCATTGCTAAAATTCTTGATCTAGTTGTTGGGAATGTTAACGACAGCGGCCTACTTGCAGTCCTTCCTGTAATTGACCTTTTAATACAGGTAATTTGTTTTCAAACCCTACAGATGTTGGCAATACCATACAACAGATTTTTTTTTTCTTTGTGTATTTGGAATTTGGAGAAATTGCCTCCATATTGGTTATCTGCATGACAACGATGATTGCATGTTTAATCTTTTAAAGATATATGTGGAAAAGGACCCAAAACCTGATTTCTTATGGATGTACATGTTACAAAGACTGGGAACTATGAGATATTTTAACATTTGCCATGACAGATGTCTTGTGTAACTCTTAGGTATGTTCGTTTTGGGGACGAACCCTCTTCAATCTTGCGGCCTGATAGAGTTTCTTCTTGGGAACTGGAGCCACTTGTGAATACAACCACTCCTGAAATCCCCAACCAACCCAAAGAAACAAGAGGGCACGTCCTCCCCTGCTACCTTCAGCAGTGCCTGATAGGCATGGTGAGATGTTTTGCACAATTTCATTACTGATTCTGTTGTACTAAAGTGGGGTTTACGGAGTCTAACTACAGGAATTAGACTCCTAAAGTGAGACTTACAGAGTCTAACTATTGTAATTAGACTCATAAAGTGAGACTTAAGGAGTCGAAATTATAGAATTGGACTCCTAAAGTGAGACTTAAGGAGTCTAAATTCTAGAATTGGACTCCTAAAGTGAGACTTAAGGAGTCTAACTACTAGAATTGGACTCCTTAAGTCATGACTTAAGAAGTCTAAGTTCTGGAATTGGACTCCTTAAGTCATGACTTAAGGAGTCCAATTCCAGAACTTAGACGCCTTATATTAGGCGTCTAATTTTAAAATATGACTCCTAATGTTTTCCCTACTGCGCCCCCCAGATAGACGTCCTCCCCGAATTGGATGCCAAAAGTACAAAAAATAGGACTCCATATCCCTGTTTTGTAGTAGTGCGGGTTTGGAATTATAACTGAAACGATCTATCGGCGTCTTGATAAGTGAATCAGGGCGCCAAACCTGAAATTAGGGCGTCCTTATTAAATATAAGGGCGCCTTATTTTTCTCAAAGAGCGTCTTGATTCACTTATCAGGACGCCCTAATTTTTTTTGGCGCCCTGATTCACTTATCAGGACGCCAATTAAAAAAAAATTTCCAACACGCCAAAAAGCGCTAAAACCATTTATTTTGGCGGAAAAATATCAAAATAAGGCGTCCTGATATTTTTTTTTTTTTGGTCAAAGCGTCCTGATATTACATCAGGACGCCCTAATTAAAATTTTGGCGCCCTAATTCACATATCAGGACGCCAATAAAAAGAAATTCCATCTGGCGCCAAAAAAATTCCACCAAAGCTCTAAAACTAATATTTATTTGGCGGAAAAATATTAAATTAGGCGTCCTGAAATAATTTCAGGACACCTTAATTTATTTTACATGCCCTAAATCAAGTTTCAGGACGCCAATTTTGCGAATATCACTATTTATTTTATAAAAATGCCACTACGTTCACTTTTAACTCCCTTTTTAAAAATAAGGAAGTGTCTTAGGGAAGTTGATGCCCTTTTTTGTAGTAGTGATAATACCACTATACTTCATATAATTTTGAGCTAAATATTAACACTAATTAAAAATATGACTTATATAAAATAGCAAATGTCATCTAAAGTATTCTCCAACTTAGTGATGGCAGCAATTTGACCAACACCCATGAACCATGCATTATTATCAACAAGTTTTATAATCCACGTATATGTATCTAATACCACTTTTCATTATTTCATGTACAATGGGCTCTTTCTATTATGCACACAGCAAGCATAAACATAATATATATGTGTCCCAAGTTTGCAAAGTTTGGATACAAATAAGTGTATATATATATATATATATATATTCATGCGTTGCAACAAACAAAAGAGTTTTTAACTTCAAATACCAAAATTCCCTTGTGACCAAAAAAAAAAACAAACAAACAAACCAAAATTCCCAAATTTTCCATTTTCTTTCCCATTGCAGCGATGTATTCATGTGTACATATGTTTATGGATTAACAAATCAATGTATGTAACTGCAAGTTCATATTTATATACTTTGTTAGCTAAGTTCCTTAGATTCCCCAACTACAACATTATATATGTACATCATAGTGAGTTTTCTCATTCCTTTCTCCTGCTATGGTCACAGCAACATGAATATATATATAAACTTATGACATTAAATACATGACAGTGACCAAAACTTTGAATTTTTTTAAAAAAAATATATCTATGCTAAAGAAAACTTCATTTGTCTCAGCGCTAAAGAACAGGGAGCATCTAGCTTGAAATTTATCTTCCTTCTCCTCAAAGTCAATGTGTACTAACACACACATGTGTAATCGGACAGCTTGGTTTTAGTTTTAGTTTTTTTTCCTTTTCTTATAAAGTGACTCATTTATGATAGCTAAAGAAAGGACCCTTAGTATATACATAAGCACATCGATATGCAGCAAACCCCTGCATTCATTTTTTTTTCTTCAGTAAACTCATAGCTAATCTCCTACGGTAGTGACCTAGTTATTGGTGTTGGGAAGTGACGGGAAACTAAAGGAAGAGAGACCCGAAGACTCGCCTCTAGTTGCCGGCTTCAACGTGATACCTCCCACCTACACTCTTTTCCCCTGTTTCCGAAACCAAAACGCAGAGGAAGATGGAACAGCTAGAACTCACACTTTCTCTCAATCCTCCCTCACTTTCGTGATCTCTTTCTCTCAACTCCACTGAGTTACAGAACACACACACACACACATAGTCCCAACGTTCATCTCTCTCTTTCTCCTTCTCAGTTAAGGCAACGCAAATGATAGAGACACGAAGAGCATTGCACATATAGCATATAAAGGATCCGGTCTGAAATGGAGACCAATGGTTTGAGGAGCATAAGCAATCAACTGGTTTGGAGCTCGAGGAGTATGGTGTATCTGTGTTTGCGTGAACCCGTGGGAGTCGCTGGGGTGATCTTTTTGAGAGATAGGATTTTCCCCACTATGTTTTCGGTGATGACGCTATGTTTTCTATCGTTGGGCGTGATCCATTCGAGAGATGGGGGATCCAATCTGTATTACGTCATGCGTGGGGTTGTGTGTTTTTTTTTTTTTGGATATAAAAAAGTTTTGGAGGGGTTCGGCATTAGTCCCCACCAAGGTCAGGGTACGGCCTCGGGCTCTATGAGCACTTATTGGGGACTTACGAGATCGCCTACCAAAGGAGTCCCAGCAACGGCAGAAGGGATCGAACCCACGACCCCAAGGCCTAGTCTTGGATCCCTTACCATCTATATCAACTCTCTCATTGGTACTAAATGAGGAGTGTTGGGTTTGTTTGGACCGCATGGATTTTTGTGGCCTAGAGCAAATTTTTAATGGTTTAGATGAAGTCGGTTGGTGATATCCAATGCATATGGGTCATATGCGTTTGGGCTATTGCGTTTGGGCTATTTTGGTTTGCTTAAGGGATTTGGATACATATACAAGTGTTTTTAGGCTTATTTATAATAGTATGTGGGCCCATGGTAATGAGTTAAATATATGTATGCTTTTAGTTTTTGCTATCATTCTCTACCTGGGTCGTGCCTCACTCAAAGGAGTTCATGAGTTGGAGAGCTAAATATAATGGGTATTATATTAGGTTTAGGAATATATATATAAGTTCTATTAAAATTTTATGCTTCGCAATATTTTCATAATTTTATTTCTAAATATTATAAGGAAAAATTTAATTCTTAATTTCCCAAATAATTATTTCAAATCATTTGGCCAAATAATATTGATTCCAATAATGAACTTTATTAGTTATTCAGGTCAAATCTTTACTATTAATTTCCCATAAATTATTTCTACACTTTTTAGGCATAATTCATTACTTATTGAATTTATTCCTTAGGATCTTGAAAAAATATTTCTAACAAAAATTTATTCTAAGAGTATTTTCAAATCATTTGGCCAAATAATATTGGGCTTATTGAATTTATTCCTTATTAATTTATTCTAAGATTCTTAAGCATTTATTCTATAACACCCCCAATTTCTAACAGTTATAATAACAAAAATTTAAATAATTTTCATAAATAAATTAATGAAATTCGAAATAAGCAACCTTGGGAAGTGTTACCGCCGCACTTGTACTGAGACAAGTGCAAGGCTGTCTTATTACATTAATATAAATCCAAACTTAAGTAAAAATGGTTACTCAAAGCATAAAATAATATAAGGAAAACTAGTTAGCATTCTCATTGGTCTTCCTCACTTCTCATTGCTAGCCCCAACAGCCCAACTTTTGAAACCTGTTTCACTAAAAATCTGCTCCCCCGAAGGATCGTCGCAGCCCATGAACACAAACATCAGCAAAAAGCTGATAATTCTAATAAAACGCAATCTATATAGCTCAAATATAGTAGTCAAATCAAATATACAATCACATGGCGATTGAATCAACTATTAATTCCAATAATCATCATGTATATTCACACAGGATCAAATATTGTTCATTATCTTCATTAATTTCATATAGACCCGGGAAACCCTGCCAGTCTATTTAGTGGGAAAAGAACCATGGTAAACCCGGGAAACCTTGCCAGTTTACCCTGTGACCCGGGAAACCCTGCCAGTCACAATCATCAATTGGCCATAAACATATCTTCCTAGTGTGCACACCTCTTCCCAAAGTTGCTACTAGTATCCCGGGAAACCCTGCCAAACACCACTTTGGGAAGAACGGATACTATCATTTTCACATCAGTGGCATAAAGCTCAAAAGTTGTGTTCATCACTTGGGAGGTACCGTCCCAAGTTATCCTCCCACTATTAATTCATTACAATCACACACAATCAGGAAATTCAATCTTGTCACAATTATCAATTTCTTCATTGAATATATCAATTACTCAAGGGCATCATGACTTTCCAAATCATTCAAGAGTATAATAATTCAAGTATTCGATACAAGAGCCAATACATATTATAACTCAAACACCTATATAAGTAAAGTCTAATTATTTAAAACACACACATAATAAAATTCCTAAATTATTTCTATTATTTAATTATCTTTTATATACTTTTCTATCATTTAATTAAATGTAGGATACGAGGATATCTTGATATCAAATCTAAGCATGTCCTATTTCATTATGCAGCGGATATTATCTAAAGAATGAAAGAACATTAATTAATATAGCATCAGACACAACTAGCATAAACATTAAAATTATTGCGCTTCCTTTATTGATAAATAATGAATCGCTTCGCATGGTATATGATCAAAATATGTAAAATATAAAATAAATAAATATATATTCTATATAATAAATAGAATATATAATAAGATTTTCTAATATAAATAATATAATAAAAAAAGATATATAATATGAAATATTAATATAATTACTACAAATAGAAATCAATTATATTATATAATCTAATTAATAATAATGAAATCAATATATTCAATATATATTCTATATAATAAATAGAATATATAATAAGATTTTTTAATATAAATAATATAATAAAAAAAGATATATAATATGAGATATTAATAGAAATCGATTATATTATATAATCTAATTAATAATAATAAAATCAATATATTCCTATTATAGTTTATTACGGTACAATATATTAAATATTTTAATTACATTTTATATTTCTATTTATTCTAGCTAAAATCTAGGATCATAGCTAATATCTAGGATCACTAATATCACTACCCAACAGACTTGGTAAGGTAAATTGAAATGACTCCACTACTCCCAAAAAATAGCTAACCACATGCCTTTAATAATATAAAAATAAATCAACACACAATAAGCATTTAAAAACTAAATAACTTAATCCCTCTTATTGTGGAGATGAACAACGTGCGGAAATACGAAACGTTAACCACGTAGGGAAAGAAAACCGGGATTATTAACTTCACACATTTAAGGAATACAGGTATTTAATATATATATATTTATATGTTTATATTTATATTTATTTTAAGGGAAGACAATGTGTTTCAATCACCAAAAGAAGGGAAAGGAAAAAGAAAAAAACTACACACCCAGAGCACAAATTGAACTTATTAACATTTTATACTTATTTAATTATCTTTCATACTCTTTTCTATTATTTAATTAAATGTAGGAAAAAGATATTTTAACATAAAATCTATTCATATCTTATTTTATTAAGCGGTAAATATTATATAAAGAAAAGAAAATCAAATAATAGAAAAACATGGACAGACATATTCAGGTGATATTAATTGTAGCATCGTACAGGAGTATCATATATATTGCAATTTGTTGCACAGGAATATAATATATTGCGACTACAAAAATGACGCACAGGGATCATGGGTATTCAATTGACGCATGAAAGCCGAGGCGAATTATTGGTTTTGAATCACAAAGAAAAAGGAAAAAAAAAAGACGCATAGGAAAAATTTGGATTCAATCATATATATATGCAATTAAAGAACGCAGGCCAAGGCAAAAATCAATTTTATTCAATTCATAACGGAAAAACGCACCGGAATCAATTGTATTCAATTCATAAGGGAAAAACGTACAGGCATATGAATATAGTAGTTCAAGCACGCAAGCTGAAAAAAAATAAAACAATTGTCAAATGTATTCAATTCATCATTCAAGAATTCGACAACTGATTGCAAAAAGTTACTCACATAATCCAAAATTGTATTACAATGCAACGTCTTTAATATTGTTCCTATCGATCTAGGTTAGGATTTATAATATTTTTCATATATAAGAACCCTATCAAAATTTATATAAGACTAATCCTAAGACTCATGGGAATTAGGGTTACCTAGTAAGATTCATATACATTAACCTAAGTTTTATGCAGATTAGGATTACCTATCACTAACCTAAGACTCATGAGAATTAGAATTACCTGGTCTTCGCTTTTGCTAGCCTCCTAGAAAATAATTTGATGAGAGTCCGTGTAACACCCCCAATTTCTAACAGTTATAATAGCAAAAATTTAAATGATTTTTATAAATAAACTAATGAATTTCGAAATAAACAACCTTGAGGAGTGTTACCGCCGCACTTGTACTAGGACAAGTGCAAGGCTACTTATTACAAAAAAAAAAAAACAAAAACAAAAACAAACTTAAGCAAGAATTCCACTGATGGTCTTCCTCACTTCCCACTGCTAGCCCCATCCCTTGGCACCTGTTTCACTAAAATTCTGCTCCCCCGAAGGATCATTGCAGCCCATGAACACACATACATCAGCAAAAGCTGGTAATCCTAATAGTCACAAAATAATAACAATAGTAACAAATAAACAAATAAATAATTAAATTAATTACATAATGATAGGGAAAATATCATATATATATATATATATATTTATAATCCACAAAATCAATTTCTCATATTCATCATAGCTATACATTATCATTGACTCAGATATTATTATTTATCATCTTTTAAAATTTCTTTAGACTGGGGAAACCCTGCCAGTCTATTTAGTTTAGTGGGAAGAGAACCATGGTAGATCCGGGAAACCCTGCCAATCTACCCTGTGACCCGGGAAACCCTGCCAGTCACAATCAATCAAATTGGCCATCAAGTATATCAAGTATTTCTTCCTAGTGTGCACACCTCTTCCCAAAGTTGCTACTAGTGTCCCGGGAAACCCTGCCAGACACCACTTTGGGAAGAACGGATATCTCAATTTTTCTCATCACATAATATTTCGAGGCATAAAGCCTAAGGTTGTGTTCATCACTTTGGGGGTACCATCCCAAAGCTATCCTCCCACTTGTAAAAATGTTTTAAAACACACATATAATCAAATTCCCAAATTATTACTATTATTTAATTATCTTCTATATATTTTTCTATCATTTTAATTAAATAAGATATAAGGATATTTTTCTATTATCCCAAGCAAAGAATGAATTTTTAATTATAAAGTAAAAACAAAAGAAAAACGTACAGGGGATTTGCCGATTTGCATTCAACAATGAGCATATCAAATTGCAACACGCACGACGAGGTATTCAATTGATTACAAAAAAAAAAAAAAAAAACGTACAGGCAAGCACGCAAGTCGAAACAATCACATACATACCATGCTTATATAGATATATATCTAAGAAGTCAAATAATTTCTATAATCTAGGGATCAAGATCACCTATCAAGATTAAAATTAACCTAACTTCATGGGAATTTGGATTACCTATGAAAACTACTTACTCATGGGGATTAGAATTACCTAAGACTCATGCTAGGTTATAAGTAATATAGTGGTGGGGACGCAGCTCAAATTATAGAAATAGATGAGTAAGAGATTAAAGAGATAATAGAATCCGTTAAGATTACCCTACGACTCATGGGGATTAGGATTACAAAATTTACATAAATCTAACCTACTCATGGGGATTAGGATTACAAAATTTACATAAATCTAACCTACTCATGGGGATTAGGATTACAAAATTTACATAAATCTAACCTACTCATGGGGATTAGGATTACAAAATTTACATAAATCTAACCTACTCATGGGGATTAGGATTACCTGGTCTCCGTGTTTGCTAATCTCCTAGAAGAACGAGGGTTTAGCCGCAGAGAAAAGTATCGGGTGTTTTCTAGGTTTAAGCGGCCAGACCTAGTATTTATAATTAAATTTAGGGTTTTGACTATGGGCTGGACCCTTTAATTATTCCCAATTAATAAATTAACAACACAAACACTATAGATTTCTAGATTCTAATATATTATTATTATTATTATTTTAATATATTATTAATTCTATTATTAATCAGGAGTACTACAAATATAAAATAAACAGATATATATTCTATATAATAAATAGAATATATAATAAGATTTTCCAATAAATAAAAATATGAAATATTAATATAATTAATATAAATAGAAATACATTATATTATACAATCTAATTATTAATAATATAATTAATATATTCCTATTACAATTTATTACGATACAATATATATATATATATATATATATATATATATATATATATATATATATATATATAAAATATTTCAATTACATTTTATATTTTTATTTATTCTAGCTAAAATTTAGGATCATAGCTAATATCTAGGATCACTAATATCACTACCCAACAGTAAGGTAAATTAAAATGACTCAATTATGTATTTACTAGAAATGAATTATATAATATAATATAATTAATATATTCCCAATTAATAAATTCTTAAACCATACAATTAAATTCTAAACTTTTATTGTTACTATAATTATTTCCAATTATAGAATAATATAAACATTATTAAATTCTAAATCTTGATTTACTATATTGTTATTATTATTAAATTTCATTATTACTTTATTATTTTTATTATTAGTAGTATCATTATCATTGATAAAAATCCGGGGTATTACAGTCCGGTAGGAGGATTTGAGAAGAAAAGGGAGCAGAGAAGAAAAGTATCGAGCGTTGCTAGGTTTAGACGACTAGACTAAGTTTATAATTAAAATTTAGGGTTATGGGCTGGGCTCTTTAACTATTTCCAATTAATAAATTAACAATACAATTAAATTCTAAATTTCTATTGCTATTATAATTATTGCCAATTAATAAATTATAAATTAATACAAACATTATTAAATTCTAAATCTTCATTATTACTATATTATCATTATTATTAATATTAATCCGGGGTATTACATATTCAGTACCAATCAACATCATAAAAAATCTTTTTAGTACCAACCAGTACCTGAAATATTTTTTTGAGGGTATTGACTGGTACTATATGGTATTTTAGGGTACTGATTGCTACTAAAATAATACTTGAGGATATTTTTTAGGATCCTAAAATAATTTTTTAAGATTATCAACCTTATTATTATTATTATTTTAAATTTTTAAAGGCTACATGTTCAGCCGTTTTGAGCCAAAACGTCAACATTTGAGGAAGAAGGAAATGTTCTCCAACTCCTTAGACTCTCTCTCTCTCGTCCCTTAGCTGCGCCTCACACTCTCAACGTTTTTCTCAACTCCCTCTGTGCGTTTTTGAGCTCTGGCAGAATAAATATAATGAGAGAGTATATAAGTCGTCTGACCGTGGAGCACAGCTGGAGTGTTGAGAAAGTGAGAAATATAACGCGCATGCCGTGATTACAGCTTCTGTGTTTATGCTTTCTGTGAGACAGACCGAAAGTATATTTATATATGAGTGTTGGGGTCCCACACCATTTTAATCCCATTTGTTCTCACTCTCAGCAAGACTTTTATTTGAAACTTGATATTTTACTTATTAAGTTACAAATATTAAATAAGTGATAAAATTAAATTCTTAATTTCATATAAGTATTTTTTTTTTTATGCACATAGTAGGGGAAGAGGGAGATAGGGTTCGAACCCTGGACATAGAGGAGGGGAGCCAAGCTCCCACGCCACTGCGCTACTCAAGCGCTGGCTTATGGCCCATTTGGATGAGTTTTTTAAAAAAGTGTTTTTTTCTAAGTGTTTATTTTTTAAACTTCAAATTAGAGCTTTAAAAAAAAAACAGCACTTTGGTTTTTTTTTTTTACTTTCGCTTTTTCAAAAAAAAATCATCTAAACATATAAATTAATTAAAAGATTTTTTTTTTTTTTTGCATTAAAAAGTTTTTTTTCTCAAAAAAACCTATCCAAATGGGCCCATAATTTCATATAAGTATTTTTCTTTCTCAATTTATCTCTTCTAGACCTTAAAATATTGACTTCAAAATTTCTAATTGAATATTTATACTCCAACTATTTTTCTTTTAATAATTGGGAAAATAAACCTTAAATTTCAAATAATAGCTTTAACGCGTTTTTGGCCAAGTTTTCATAATTAATCCCTTTATAATATTTCTATATCCTCAAAATATCATTTAAAATTTTTTCCAAATTTTAAAGTCCAAAATAATTATAATAATTATCTTAAACTTTTACTCATAATAAGCTTAAGATTTTGACTCTAACTCGCTTAGCAGTCTTTTCTCAGTCTTATTCCAAATCTTTTAGTTCCAAAATTTGGATGTTACAGTAATAGTAAGAAAAAATGATGACGATGATGTAATATAATTATAAAAATTTGAAATAGAAGACAAGAAACTACAAAGCAATATAATTTAAATGAAATACGAGACTAGAGGGGAATTATTGGACATATTGATGTTCCCCTTTGCTTATTTTACGGCAATACATTTACATGGTACCAAATGATTTAATGCTTGTTGATGATTGGATGACGTGCTTTACACATGGCCTCTAAAGGCATAACTTTTGGCATAGTGAGCCCTGCTCCTTCTGTCATATCAATTTCTTCCTCATTGAGTCGTTTCCATTCAAAGCATTGAATCAACAATCCCAAAGTCATTCCCACTGTTCGTTGAGCTAAGCCTGATCCTGGACAAGCTCGTCTTCCCAACCCAAACGGAACTAGCTTGTTTGCTTCTCCTTCTTTTTCAAACCTCTCTGGCTTAAAACTTGTAGCATCACTCCATAATTGAGGATCTCTGTGGATGGCCCAAGCATTGACCAACACCATGGTGCCACGTGGAACATTATATCCTCCAATAGTGCAGTCATTTGAAGCCTCATGTGGAACCAACAATGGTGCAGCAGGATGCAACCGAAGTGTTTCAGACATAATGTTTTGCAGATATGGTAGTTTCGACATGTCAGGTTCATCTATTAGTCGTTCTTGCCCAATTTGTGAGTCTATCTCTTTCTTTGCTTTTTCCAACACATGAGGATTGTTTAACAAACAAGACATTGCCCATTCTAAAGTCACGGCTGATGTATCCGTTCCAGCAAGAAGCATAACCTACAAGTCATGAATACTCACACAATCAAGAATTTTCATTACATCACATAAACAAAAGGTACAAAATAGTTTTTCTTACCAAAATGAGGCCCTTAATAATCTGATCCGTATAGTACTCAGGCTGTGATTCTTGGAGACTTAAGAGATGATCGATCATAGTATTTGCTCTCTGCTTTTCATTTCGATGCTCATCAATGAGTCCTTGCAAGAACCCATCTATTCGCTTTGCAAAGCTCTTGAGCTTGCTCTCTAAGTGATCATAGTTCAACCACCTCAATATGGGCATGAAGTCTGCAGGATTATTTGCCCCTCCTAATGGCACCAACTCCTTTATGATCTGTCTAAACTTTCTTGCCTCTTCCACGTCCCCAACTTCATGGTCATCTCCCCAATACCTCTTACCTGAAATCATTCTCATTATAGTGTTGAAGGTCATCTCTGAAAATCTTGATTTCATTTCCACTTTGGTGAACTCTTCATGTGAGACTTGAGCAAGCTTTTGCACCAGCCGCTTCATCTCGTCCCTTCGCATCTCCAAGAAATTGTTGAGACGGTGGTTTGATAGCACCTCGACCGCCGTGATACGGCGGAGGTTGCGCCAGTGGTCGCCGTATGGAGAGAAGACTAAGGTGGTGTAGTTGTAAGCGATATACTGACCAACAAGAAAGCGGGGCCTATTTGCCAGGACGATGTCGTTTTTGGTGAAGCATTCTTGGACTGCAGAAGGTGACGAGACAACGACCACGAGGCGAGAGCCAAACCAAAGGGAAATGATTTGGCCATAACGTTGAGAAAACCGGTGAAAGGCTTGATGGAGTGGTTTGCTGAGTTGGTGAAGGTTGCCGAGTATGGGAAGAGAAGGTGGACCAGGTGGTATGTTTTTAAACCTTCTACTTTGGAGGAAGAAATTGAGAGTGAAGAGGAAAACCAGAGATGGAAGGGAATAATAGAACAAGAAGGTGATCATGATTTGTTTGGTACCTTTTTCTTTTGTGGACTACTTTAGTTGAGTGCTAATTATGGATCTTGAGTCCTATGGTATGCGTGTTCGTGTTATATATGTACACAGAGCTGCTTGTGTTACGTTTGATCTTACGTTATATGTTTCGTTTAATCACAGATCTGAAGGATAACTTTCCCTGGTTCCAATTACGTCATCTGATACGCAATACTCTTCACCTAACCAATTAAAAATTGAATTCTGATAGCTGAGCTTGAAGACATTTACAGCCATACGTTATGTATTCTTGTTTGCTATACAGTTGTCGAAATTGGATTTTGCTTTGATCGTATACCCTTTACCATTCTTTTCCGTCTTTTTCCTTTTTTTGTCGTTAGATTAAGATCTTAACGATCCAGATTTATCATATGATAAAAATATTATTATAAGGGAAAAGAAAGGAAAAGGATGGTAAAAAACTGAACCGTTAAGATCTTAATTCAACGACAGAAAAAAAAAAAAGTGACGAAAAATGATGGTAAGAGGTATAGGATTAAAGCCAAGTCCGTCGAAATTTGATCTTGCTTCTCGGGTCTCATGTCTCTAAACGTCATTTTTCTGGCCGATTTGGTTAATGGTAAAATCTTACTCTCATTCATTTTTTTATTGGATTTAGAGAAGGGTGTAAAAAGATAAGCCATTAAAAAGCAGTGTCTGGCGGAGAGAGTATAAAAGATCAGGATCCAATTCCCAAGTTGCAATCAGAGGCGGATCTACGTTACGTTGCCCCCTTGAATTTGTCTCCTCTAAAAATATTTGGTTAAAGATGTATTTAGTGCTACTTTGAATTTGTCTCTTCCAAATTTTTTTTTTATTAAAGATGTATTTGGTAGCATTGATAATAAGACAATTATGATAGAATTCCAAAAAAACAAAGTGTAGGAGGATAAAATTGTAATTATTTTTATTGAAATATATTGTTGTACTTGAACTTAAAATATATGTATGTACTGCCAGCGTCTTAGTAGTGCAGTAGCATAGGAGCTTAGCTCCCCTCCCCTATGTTCAGGGTTCGAACCCTGCTCCCTCCCCTACTATGTGTATAAAATATATATATATATATATATATATATACTTGAACTTATTGAGTGTCCATTTTTCATTGTAATTTATGTAGCTGCATTTTTAACAGTACTTAACCTTACTTTTCTAAACAACAGATTTGTCAAATAACTGTGTCTCGTATTACATAATTAGTATTTACTGGATTTTATGAATATTTTTTTGATATTATTTTCTTTTCTTGTTTATATTCTTTTATTATTTAATGTATTTAAAACTTTCCTAAGAGAAATGATTTAGCCATAATGTTGAGAAATCCGGTGAAAGGTTTGATGGAGTGGTTTACTGAGTTGGTGAAGGTGACCAGGTGGGATGTTTTTGAACTTTCTATTTTGGAGGAAGAACTTGAGAGTGAAGAGGAAAAGCATAGATGGAAGGAAATAATAGAACAAGAAGGTGATCATGATTTGTTTGGTACCTTTTGTTTGTGGACTACTTTAGTTGAGTGATAATTATGGATCTCAGGTATGTGTGTTCGTGTTATATATGTAGCTGCTTGTGTTATGTTTGATCTTACGTAATATGTTTCGCTTAATCACAGATCTGAAGGATAACTTTCCCTGGTTCCAATTACGTCATCTGATACGCAATACTCTTCACCTAAAATAGCTGAGCTTGAAGAAATTTACGTTATGTATTCTTGTTTGCCATAGAGTTGGAGAATCGAAATTTGATCTTGCTTCTCGGGTCTCTTCTGTCTCTAAACGTCATTTTTCTGGCCGATTTGGTTAATGGTATAACTTTTATTGGATTTAGTGAAGGGTATAATTTTTTTTTTCCAAAGCTTAAATGAGCTTCCCAGAATAAACGATGGTTCATAAAAAGATAAGCTATTTAAAAAAAAAAACGGAGTCTGGCGGGGAGAGTATAAAAGATCAGGATCCACCATCAAACGCTTAGGGCAATTGGTAAGGGGTTGTCATAACTTAACCACGGGTCTTGAGTTTGAGACGTGGGAATGCAGCATGCGTAGGTGGTAGAGGCTTCCCTCTAAAAGGGGCCATCCCGGTCTCGGTTCGGATTAGTCTGGGGTCGTTGATGTGCCTGAAAGATGACTTGTCTTGGGACACCGAATGCTCTAAGTAGGCAAAAAAAAAAAAAAAAAGATCAGGATCCAATTCCCAAGTTGCAATCAGAGGCAGATCTAAGTTATGTTGCCCCCTTGAATTTGTCTCCTCTAAAATTATTTTGTTAAAGATGTATTTAGTGCTACCTTGAATTTGTCTCTTCCAATTATTTATTTATTTATTAAAGATGTATTTGATAGCATTGATAATAAGACAATTATGATAGAATTCTAAAAAACAAGGCTTAGAAGGATGACATTGTAATTATTTTTATTGTAATATACTTTTGTACTTGAACTTAAAATATATGTATGTGCTTGAACTTATTGAGTGTCCACTCTTCATTGTAATTTATGTAGCTGCATTTTTAACAGCACTTAACCTTACTTTTCTAAATGACAGATTTGTAAAATAACTGTCTCTCTTATTACATAATTAGTATTTACTGTATTTCATGAATAATTTTTTGATATTATTTTCTTTTCTTGTTTATATTCTTTTGTTATTTAATGCATTTAAAACTTTCCTTTTTAAAAAAAAAAAAATCAGGGGTAGCAAATCTCCCCCTAATTATGTAGACACAAACAAAAATTCCTAACTCTATCATTAATACCCCTTATTATTTTTCTGATCCGTCGCTGGTTGCAATTACCACTCTGGTCTTATTTATAAATCCATTTTGAACAAAAAAATTTGGTCCTATTTATAAGTCTCCTTTGACCAAATAAATGAGATTGTGATAATTTTGTCCATATAAATTGTACCAATGAAAATAGAGAGAGAAGAAAAAGTTGAAAGTATCCAATCATAAATGAGGGTAAAGTTGAAAACTAACCTCATAATTATTGAACTAACTACCTCTCTTTGGTATATATAATTTGGTCAAAATAGAATTTATAGATAGGACCAGAATAGTTTGATACGCAATAACTGCCCTGAGATGTTTATATGCGGTCAACACCTGTCACTTGACCGACCGACTGAAAAATAGAAAAATTTCACTCAACCCATTCTATGGCCACGTTATTTCCTGAATCCCCATAACATATTATTTCCAGCATCCCCATAACATTCTAATACTTCATCATATTATTGCACTCCCTCAAATGAAATTAAATTTTGAGTGAAAAGGCATTAGCCCTTAAATGAAATTAAATTTTGAGCTCTGGGCCACTGAAGAATATATTTAATACTCCAGTAGTTTGTTTGATACCATTTTTATCCTATTTATATGTTCATTTTAACTAAATCACATGTATCAAGAAGAGGTAGTTAGCTCAATGATTATAGGGTAAATTTTTAATTTTGTCTTCATTTATGAATTTGTATCTTTCAACCCTTTCTTTTCATTGGAGGTACAATTAATATGGACAAAATTGTCAAAATCTCATTTATTACCTAGAATATGACTTATAAATAGGATTAAATTTTTTGATCAAAAGAGATTTATAAATAGAACCAGAGTGGTCTAGCAGTGAGGGAAGAAAAAACCCAATGTTTAAGTCAACTAAAGAAAAACCGTTTGGCATAGCAGAGCCGTTTGGGATAGTGGAGGTCTCAAAAGGACTTATTTTTTAAAAAAGTGATTTTTTTGATAGAAGTCAACTTCTAGCGTGACTTTTTTTAATTTTTTGGAGAAAAATATTAGAAATGGGTTATTTTTTCTTTTATATATATATATATATATATATATATATATATATATATATATATATATATATATTTGTGCATTTTAATTTATTTTCTAGAATATATTTAATTAAGTACTTTAGAGTTCTTAAATTTTTTAAATAATAATTTAATTTTTTTTATCAAATTTAAATCTATATTCTTATCTTCAGTTATCACAATATATACAACTAATATGTGTGTGTCTTATAAAATAACATTTATGTCATTTTCAATCATTTTTCATCTCAACTGACTTTTCAAATAATCATTAAGACAAGAGTCCATTTGAAAAAAAAGCCACTTTTCCCACTGTTCTTTCAAATACAAACACATTCACAATTTGAGTTTTATCTTATCTTACTTTTGCAAATGTCAGATTGCAAATAAGTTATTTATGCCACTGTTGTTCCAAAAAACCCCAAAAATAAGGGGATTTCTAATGAAAATTAGGCAATTAATACGAAACATACGGAAATTAATAGCCTTCGTAAATGTGAGTGTTGAAGCCTACAAGAATAAGTAGAATAAAGAGATTTACCACAAAAATTAGGCGATTAACAATAAATATAAGAAAATTAGCAAGTACCATAAATAGATTGATATACGAACTTTGGACCAAGAATGAGTTAGATGGATCAATAAAGGCAAGTGAAAGTTGTCTCCACTAACTTCTTTTTATACTTAATGTTTTAAATATTAGATCATGTTTTAATGGGTATGATTTAATCTTATGTAAGAAAAATTATTAAATCTACAATTAATTCTCATATATTAAAACATGATCAAATTATTGTGATATTAAGTGGAGAGGAAAACCAGTGGGGACATCCTCCTCCTACAACTACCCACTCCCGATGGAGTCCACATATGATGCTTATAGCTTATATGCTTATTACATGCTTATGCCTCAATTTGAGGTATAAGCATATAATTTTTTTAATATATTATATTTATTTATATTTAAATTATATGTGACTTTCTGAAATTTTTTTTGCACCCAGTATCTCAAATTAATTAGTTTCCAGTATTGCATTCAAAAATATTAGTCTGTAACACCAATATCATGAAAACTAATTAATTTGAGATATTGGGTACAAAAAAATTCCAGAAAGCAGCACATAGTTTAAATATAAATAAATACAATATATAAAAAAATAAAAAAAATACATGCTTATATCTCAAATTGAGATATAAGCATGTAATAAGTACATAAGCTATAAACACCATATGTGGACTCCTCCTGATGCTACTCGCCTTTCCTAAAACATCCCATAATTAATTTCTCTAAACAACCAAAACAAACAAACAAACAAAGATAAAACAAATTGATCCTTCATCTTGACGAAACATTTCTTAGAAGGATATATATATATATATATATATATATATATATATATATATATATATATATATATATATATATATTAAATTGAATTAAAGTTCTTTTTGGCAAAACGAAAAGTTCTTTCCTCTCCCCTCCCCTATATATATATAAATATGAAAAATATTCCATAGGACCCAAATAACTAAAAAATTGTCAAAAAAAACTTAAGAGAAAGTCACATGTCAAAAAAGGCCCCAAGGCCTCTTCTGGTATTATATTATAAACGTTAACAACTATATTAGTACAATATTCACAACTAAATCACTATACGTTAACAAAAATATCCTAACAACTAGATCAGTACACCTTAACAACTATATTAATACATTTTAGCATCTATATCAGTACAATATTTTTCTGAAATAATACTAGAAAAGGCTTGACATCTGACTTTTTTGGGGGCTTTTTTGATAATTTTTTGGTTATTTGGGCTCTAAGGGGGGTTTTGAAGGTAGAGTTAAATCACCAAGAAGGGGGGGGGAGTGAATTAGGGATTTTAAAATATTTTTGCGAATGCTCTATTTTTGACAGCCAAAATAGAAGTGAACAGAGAGTAGAGAAGAAAAGCAAGACACAAGGATTTATACTAGTTCGGTCCAACCTCTTGAGCTACATCCAGTCCCCAGACTCTCTGAGATTTTTACTATCTCAATTGATTACACACTCTGTACTCAAGAGTAATTCTCTCACTAGAACTTACTCCCCCTGACAAGTTGCAATCAATGAACCTAATCACCAAGTCCCCTGACTTGTGATTCTTTACAATAAATGATTTACAAATAAGAGACTCTTTCTAAGAGTGGATAATGATAAACACTGAAGCTTTGTGTATCAAAAGATACTTTACAAGTGAAAACTGAAAGAATAAGTGTAAGACTTGAATGTAATTCGTTTTCAGCAGATGTGTTCATTAAGAAGAATTTAATGCAGCTTTATTTATACCAAGAGAGTATTAAGTGACCATTATAATCTTCAATATAACCGTTGCCTTCATTAGACAAGGATTAGGTTAAGCTTTGGTCTTCTTCTCTCTCTACGCTTCACTTAATCCAGTTGCACAGAAGTCTAGGATTGACTCCTTGTAAATTAATCCATTGGAATAGCAGCTACTGGAAGTGGAAAGCAAACATTAATCCTTTGTAGACGTGTGTAAAAGGTTTACCCAAAAGTGTGCAACTTTCTGGGTTTTGTATTTAATGTGCTGACGTCACTTTTTGCTTTAGCTTTTAACCTTTAATAAACATCTTCTAAGTCATCTAAAACTCACTAACAAAGTGGTTAAACATAGCTAAGAACATAGATGAATGATGATAGGAAGTATTGAGATCAAACAAGAAGGTTTCACAAATTCGTCAGATTCGATTTTCAAACTCTGCAACACAAACTCGAGTTTGTTCTTCTGAACTCGAGTTTTCAACTATGCACTTAAGCAAAACTCGAGTTTCCTCCATCCAGAGAGGAAAGTCGCGATTTGAGCTTTGGAACACATTTTTGAATGTAACTCAAAACTCAAGTTTCCAAAACTAAACTCCAGTTTTGGACTTTTAATGTGAAGTATGAGTTTTAGTCCAAAACATCAAAATAGGAGTTTTCATCCAAAACTTGAGTTTTCAAAACATTGAAAAAATGCAATGCTCTCGGCTTGGCTAAAACTCGAGTTTCCAAAACAAAACTCGAGTTTTCATTTAAGTATGAAAACTTTGAAAAATCTGTGCCAAGTCAAAACTGGAGTTTATGTGAAAATTGAAGTTTTCAAAAACTGAGTAAAACATGAAAACTTTCTGCCAAGTGAAAACTCGAGTTTCTAAAGCAAAACTCGAGTTTTCTCACAATTTTGAGAAAAGTTAGAAAACTCATGGCAGAGTGAAATCCTGGAGTTTTAGATTAAAACTGAGTTTGCATATATTCAAAATGTTGAAGACTCTCTGTATGGCAAAAACTCGAGTTTCCAAATGAAAACTGGAGTTTTGTCTTCATTAGAAAATAATGAGAAGTCTCTGTGTAATGCAAAACTCGAGTTTGTCTCAAGGTGAAAAACTGAATGCTCTCTGTAAGGCCAAAACTCGAGTTTTCCTATGAAAATTGAAGTTTTGCTTTGTTCATTGAAAATGAGCTACTCTCTGTCAAAGTCAAAACTCAAGTTTCCAAACCAAAGCTTGAGTTTGTTTTTGACAGTAAGTTTTTCAACTTACCAAAGATAAACTTTAATTTGTGTTTACAATTGTCAGTTATCATTAAAACACATAGAGAACTAACAGTTTTCCCATACATATATAACCTGGTTTTTGTCTCCTTATTAGATTGAGTTTCATTGCAGCATAATGGAAGGTGAAGAATCATTGGAGACATTTTCTCCTGGAATCAAAGCTAATGACCCACGTAATAAAGATGCTATTCTTCTCTTGCCCCCGATTAGTCATAAAAACTCCCAGTTTTCAGAACATCTATTAAGAGTATCATTTACTACATACTGAAGGAAAATTGGGAGAGTATTTTTGTGATATTTTAACTATCGAGTACTACTATTTCATTGGTGCTATAAATAAAACCTTATGAGTTCATTTGACGTGTAATTTTTAAAACACTTTATCGTTTTCCTTAATTCCATCTCCTTTTTTACTTAATTATTATTGAGAGAGTATTAATAGAGAATTTAAGAAAAACTAGATGAATACGAAAAATAGGTCTTACATTTAATAATAAAATCCACTCCTAATATAAATCCTACATGAAGGACTAGAGGAGTACTATTTTTTAGAGTACTCCATCATATTCTTTCCTCTCTAGTTTTCTTCCCATCCAAACATACGGTAAACTTCAGCAATTGGAATCTTCTTGATTCATACATTTAGAGAAAAGATCAGTGACTAGAAAATGTGACTGTGAATGGCGCACGACATGTAAGGATCTCAATAATATGTTTATGTATGCCTGTATGTCTTGTATGTCAGTTCTGAATCTCTTTTATATATATATATATATATATATATATATATATATATATATATATATATTTTTTGTTTAGCAAACCTCTTTTATATATTCATTTGACCATTTATTTATTGCCATATACTTTATTTTTGCAAATTTATTTAAACATTTATAATTATGATTGAGCTTGATTCTTGGTAAGAATTATTGGTTGAGGTATAGGTAATATTAGTATTTAAATTTTATGTTAGGGACATACAATAATCCATTATTTAGAAAATTTTAATTATGTTATAGTTTTTCAGAAAAATCACACTACGTCCTAAAAATGAGATGTGAAAGGTGCGAAATATGAGAAAATTCACATCCCTAAAGTCTAAAATATATAAAATTTTCCATACTTTATATATACACATATTTGAAACACATAATAATCTAGAAATTTCAAAAAATCTCATCTGAGAGGAAGACTTCAGCAAAATTATACAATAACCTAGTATAGTCAAGAGGAGCTCCGTTCCATAATAACAATTTCACAATACATAGGAAAGACGAGTATCCTAACTGACTAACTATAGCATACATGGAACACTTAATTAAATTACAAAAATAAATACAGAGATTTAAATTTCACAATAATTGGAAGTTTTCAACACGGGTCTTCTACTTCAAGCAATAGTATGGTCCTTCAGCAACAACCAAGACGAACATTGTCAGTGGCACAATCTAAGACCAAAAATAATCTTTCCAATCAATAACGTCTCATTTATGAAATTTAATGAAATACTAATGAAAATAATTTAAACAGATTTAACTTTGAATTATAACAATATGACAATCAATTTCAATTTCAATAGTAAACAATCATCAACATAAGTGTAACTATATAAAATATAATTAATCAAATAAATCCAAATACGTAGTACAACATTCGATTTAACATAATTAATTTAAAACATAATTCTCAAATCTCATATTTCTGTAGGACCTCAACAGAATGGAATAATAAGTGTGAACAGATAGTTCTCGAGGAAAAATAACCAAGGACAGCATAGAGGCTACAAAAACAAGTGTGGACACACAGTTTACGAAAGTAAGTAACCAAACACGGCTCAAAGGCATAAAACAAGCACAACACGAAGCTACGGAAAAAGCACAAGTACAAGACCTACGAATAACAAGCGTGAGAAAAAATCTTACCAATATCAAGTGAGCTCGAGGTTAACCATGGTGTGTCAAAGACTAACAGGACTGCTGTTAGTAACCAATGTTCTGTATTCAGTCCTTTGAAAGACGTTTTCAAGCATGCATGGGATCGGTTTACCATTTATAAATCAAAAAGATTTAATCTTGAAAACTAGTAGGGAATATTTCATATAAAAGATCTGAATATGAAGGTTTAAAATAATAACTCAAAACCACTTTCAAGCATGCATGGAGTCTACATCTTTCAAATTTTTTATTTTCAACACAATTCAACATCTTTTTCCTTTTAGAATCAATTCTTTCACCTTTTCCATGCATGATTCACAATTATCAAATATTTCACATATTAGAGGATCATGTTTAAGTTCAAAGTGCAAGAAAAATTTATATAGAAAACTCAAGAAGAGCAAACAACGTTAAATAAGATCCTTGTTCTTTACTTATTTCAATATCAATGTAAAAATGAAATAGTTCAAATAAAAGCTAAATAAGATGCTATTCACTCACATGTTCCGTTCCCAAATATATGACATACCCCTACCTGGCCGCTTTTGCATAGATATAAACTTTTTAATCTCCTAATATGCAAAATAATGCCATTGACATTGTCATCTTCTTTACCTCAAACTCTATAAATTTACAACATTTTTTAAAATAAAAATTCATTTTTCTTACACTTAAATATATCCCATAACTATCATAGTTAACATCCAAGCATTACCCAGACGTTTCAGCAAATACTTTATACATATCTTCATCATTATCATGAAGTCGCAAGACTTCGAAATTTGATCTCATCACAAGATTTATGTTAAAGAATCAAGCAATCATCCAAACATATGCAACTTCTTATCTTACAATTGGAGTCATTCCATAATTTGGACTATGACACTTTTTCAGAAGTGTCTTGATTCTCATTTTCAGTTTTAATTCTCCTCTCAAACATACACCTATCATGCATATAAATTTAAACCAACAACAAAAGCATCCTTTTCCATAACTTTCTAACCCCATTGCCACAAAATTTCTTCTATCATTTGATCAAGCATTTTATCTGCATTCTAAGAGTAAGTCATAAACAGACATCATACTATATAAATTAGCAATCATGTGACCTTCAAACATCAAAATAGATTACACAAATTCGTCTTATCCCTTTTGGACCATCTAACAAATATAATATCAAATACCTATTGCAAGATCACGCTTCTTGATGCTAAGCTATGAAAAACTCCCAAACTTCACTCCTTCAATTTCTTTTTGAACGACCAACACACAAAAAAATGAAGGGCTTCAATCCCTCGCTTTAAATCCCACATTAGAAGAGGTAACATATATGGCACCACTTTGAAGAACTTAGGCTATCAATCCATTCATACATAAACGCTGCAAAATATATATATATATATATATATATATATATATATATATATAAAGAACAGAGAAGAAAAGAAGAGAGTTTCGAACACACCTACGTACCAGATCCATAGCAGCAACTCAAAACAACAAAAGATTAAGATGATTCAGCGAATAGTTTAAGGCTTGAGCCACCATAGATTGAACGTGTACACACGGCTAACGGAAGAGGAAATCAACACTGAACAAAATCAGAGAAGAGACAAATGTTTCACCGATTTGGGCTAGGAACGGAGATGCCAACAGTCGAATTGACAGACGACGGTGAACAAACAAGCGGCGGTGAGGAAGGGAAGAAGGTGAGAGATGAAGGATTTTCTGCCCTTCCCTCTCTCTCCTCATCCCTCACAGTCACATCTGGGCCGTCCAAATATTGATCTAACGGTCTAGATTTATTTATTTTTTCCGGAAAAAACAAAAAAAATTTATAAATCTGGACCATTGGATCAAAATTTAGACGACCCAGATGCGACTATGAGGAATGGGGAGAGGGGGCGACTGTGAGAGGAACAGGACCCTTTTTTCACGTAACTTCTGCTCTCGCTCTATTTTATAGTGGCGATAAAAATCTGATGTGCTCTGGTTTTTTTTTTTTTCCATATAATACTATTTTGGTAATAACTACTGAGCTGAGATAAAAATTAAAAATCACACCCGGCCTATTCAAACCCATAACCAAAGGAGCTTAGACCGTCCCAATACTATTAGGTTATGAGCTTTATTTTTACACCCAGCTAAAATAAATAGTAAATATATAATTAGCTTATAATAATATGATATAATTATTTTATTTTTTTCTTGAGAAATTAAACAATGACATGTCACTCTAGGCACATGCACTGGCCAATGAGAACTGATTTAAATTAAATTGGAAAAATGACATTAGTTAATATAGATGGACTTGTGAGTATAAGCATATATAATTGTCAAAAGATATATATATATATATATATATATATATATATATATATATTATATTTACCAAAGTATAACTTTCTGTATAGGCACATAAACTTGTCAAAAGAAACACACACACTTACGGATGTATAACTTTCTAATATAGGCACATAACTTATCAAAATAGATACATATTTGCCAGTCTAAGGGAATATTGACTTCAACTCTCAATCATTGTAAGCAAGAAGGCAATTTAATATTTGGAATTTATATGGCTGAGGTTCCTAGAGAGTTTTTAGATAGAAAAATCACAGTGTGACTTTTATGATATTTTTTCTTATCCTTAGGGCTTGAGTATGTGATTTTCAAGATTTTTTTTGGTTCATAAAACGGATGGAAAGGCATGCTTGTGTCCACTACAGTTCATTATTGCACCAACAAAACCCATTTCTGTCAGCTACTTATTTGTATTTCTGATTGTCTCAGGAGATTTACAAGCCTCTTCATGTGTCAAGGTAAAATCTCTTCCTTGGTACAGTCCTTTGCATAATGTTCCGGTTTTCCACATTTATAACAAAAATTTTGTCTGGTCAAATGCAACCTATCTTTGTTATTTCTGTCACATGGGGGCATTCTTTTCTACAAGCTCTACTAACACACTGAGAACTTGACTTCTATTTATCCCTTCTTGACTTAATCAACTCTAGTCATTGCTCCCTCTCCAGTAGGGAGCTTTAACTTTGATTTAGTGGCTGCCTGCACTTTCTTTTGAGTATTTTATTTACTAAGATAAAAACCCTTATTTATTAGCTATAGCAGTGATTAAATGGTGGTTGGTGTAACATCCCCATTTTCTAAACCGTTTTCGAAATAGTGTTATCAGAGTTCAAAAGGTTTGATCAGAGTAGAGCATCGGAATAGTTTTAAAAACGAGTAACTGATAAACATTCATCAATGGTGTATCTGTATGTTGTTACAGTCATCCGAATAGTTGAATATTCAAAATGCTGAAATATAAAAATAAAAAAGAAATCCTTCGTTCGAGTCTTCACGTGGCCTGTTTACCCTTATCCTCAATCATGCCTCCTCCAGATCCTGAGGCTATGGTAAGAGCTGAGGTTCAATTACCATTGAACCTCAGGTAACGGTTAACCTCATGCTTATGTATCAAATATGTATGACAGATATTCATGGCAAAACAGCAATAACCACATACAATATTCTCATGTTCAAGATAATAACAAAACATAGTCACTGCAATATGCATGTTATTATAGTCTGCACTATTCACCAGTGCCACGATGTACATCTGTGTCCTCAGCGCTAGGAAAACATAACGGCGTTATCAAGACTATAACCCGTATCAAGCTGTATGTGTATAATCAATTTTCAAAAACAGAGTCTCAGACTATCTATCACATATAAGTATACCATAAGCATTAGAGTTAGTATTACAATACGCGTCCGTACCTGAGTTGGTAATTCCGGTACGTAGTTTGATCGGTCTGCGTTCGTTCGGATAGCCTATAATAGTAATATCTCTCTATTAATTTATAAATAATATCCTAACAGATATTTTGCCCACTAATGACTATTTTACCCTTGGTACATTTATTTTCCATTTTATTTCCTCAAAATTCGTTGGAGGACGCTGGAAATCATTTGGCATAATTTCGCCCATCTTTGAAAAATCATAACTAATTCTAGAAAATCGAAACGAAGATCCGTAACATGTTTCAGACTCTTTAGGATGTCTATTTTCCAGAAAAATATCAAGCTTTGCCCAGAATTCAAAAATAATTCCCAGATTTCACGTGTTCATCCTCTGCCCAGAAATTCCAGCATTTTTGCAACACAAATTTTGAGAATTTCTTTCTCACTGTACAAAGCTCATTTCAACATGTTCTTTACATATTTGGAAAGCCCTATATGTCTAATTTGACCATGAAGTTTGCCAGAATTTTTCAATATCATTTTCAACATGAAATATGAACATTTCTGTTACTAGTTCAGAAATCGCCAAACCGACGAATTTTCGCCAGAACTTCGTTACTTCAGTGTTTTTCTTCCGGAAATTTTGCTAAACCACTTTCTTCACTAATTTTTCGAAATAAAGCTATTTTTAACCATAAAAACATGAAAATAAAACTATTCTAGAATTTTAAAGATTAAAACTACTTCTAGCTATGAATTTAAAACTCAAAACTAAAGAACTTTGCTTACCTAAAGCTTGAACTCCTTCAAGCTCTCCCACTTTCTTTCACTTTCTCTCAAATATTCAGATGTTGCTTTGCTTGGTGTGAGGAAAAGTGAATGACCTTGGCCTCTATTTATAGTGGAAAGGTTGGACAATTGTGTAAATATTTGCAACTTCACTCTTGTTGATTTTTGACCCTTGGATCTAGTTTAAAATTCAAAACTCACATCCTCACCATCAAACACCCAAAAACCGACCCCCCCCTCTCCCTCTTCCTTCTTCTTTTTATTCTCCTTCCTCAAGAAGTTAAAGAACTTGCATCCCAAGTATTGAATAGTAAATACTTCATGTGCAAGTTTTGACCATATTTGACCATGTGCCAAATTCATTTCCTTCCTCTTGAAGCCTCACAAAACCGTCCCCCCCCCCTGTATTTTTTTGTTTGATTTTACTTTTGGGCTTTATTGATTTGTTGGGCAAAAGTTTGGATTACAAAAATTGATCCATGATGAATAGTTGTGACAAAAAGCCCTAAATTAAATCCCTCTTGTTTATTATTTGGTTTAGCTTAATTAAGTTTAGTTTGTAGTAATTTTTTTGATTACCAATTCCATTATGATCCTACTAAACTCAATTGTTTCAATTGTTGATCCCTTGTTAAGCTTTAATATTGAATTTAGCCAAAATATTGCAAATTGCTTGTAAATATTTGACATTAAATTAATTATGAATGTTAATTCAATTAAGATTAATTGTTGGTGTCCAATAATTATTTTTAGTGTCCTCTAATCATTTTAAACCTCTTCATACTCTTTTATGGCTTATTGTTGACAATATATAAATTATACGTTAATATATCTTTAAGTGTAGATTTAATTATTCTTTAATTGTTGGAAATTTTAGCTAATTAATTTAGGTGTTTTTATGACATTTTATAATATTTTATGACCCCTAATTAAATTTAGAGAGTTGGATTTTGCCCTATTAAATCCTACCGAAAACTTATTCGAGAAATATGATAAATGCACTACAAATTTGGAGACAACATACTCTCCTATTTTCAATGGGTCCTAATAGCCAAAATATCATATTCAATAAAAATACAAATTTTGGGGTATTATAGTTGGATAGCATAAGAGAAATTCCTTCTAGCCTTTCTTTCATATCTTGGACTTGGGGATATTAAATCCTACATATTCTTGGCCACTATTTTTACTCTTCACTCTTAGCTTTTATTGGGCAATTTAACTCCGTCTAACTTGCCTCAGTTGCTTTTTTCCTCTCTCTCCCTCCCTCCCCCCCCTTCTCTCTAAAAGGACTTGTTGCATCTATCTGACCAACATCAACTCCGCTTATATGGTCTTAATTGCTTTACACACAAGTAGTGTTTACACTTTCTTTCTAGATATGTGGCTTTGTTTCTCAATTAATGGATGTAACAAACGTAATTAAAGAGAAGAGAAGATAATACTCTTGATAACCTTTAAAAGGGAGGAGAGTGTTATTTTAAGTGTGATATATACAGACCCTTTTCCCCCTCAATCCCACATCTTATATATAGTGTATGTAGAGTGAAATAGGAATAGATATAACTCTTTAGTATATGGTTTTATGGGAATAAACTTAACCTTTAAACCCATAACAAATATAATTTACGCTTGGACCATAATCCACTGAAGGTGAATTAATATATTGCAATAGTAATGCGTGCTGGTGTTAGTGTTACATATATATAGCTGCCTGTGTTACGTTTGATCTTACGTAATATGTTTCGTTTAATCACGGATCTGATGGATAACTTTCCCTAGTTCCAATTACGCCATCTCATCTGTTCCGCAATATTTGACTACTTTTTGTTTTTATGTTGCTCCCTCGGATAATACTTTTCACCTAACCATTTAAAATTTGAATTGAAGAAATTTACAGCCTTACTTTATGTATTTTTGTTTGCCATGGAGTTGCAGAATCGAAATTTGATCTTGCTTCTCGGGCCTCTTTCGTCTCTAAACGTCATTTTCCTAGCCGTTTGTCACGACATTATCCCATAAATTTATCTTTTTCTTTTACTATTTGTAAACTTTGATAATTCCAAATACTCCGCTCATCTTATTGATAAGATGGAGAGAGAGTGTGAGGCTTTTCATTCCATTTATAAATGACATTATTATTATTATTTACAGGAATACATTTGAATAATTTTACCCTTTATTTTGTTTATTCAATCTGGTCAAGGGTATAATTTCTTTCATGGCTTAAAGATTAAAAGTTTTATTTCTTTCCCAACAAGTGAGTTTTCCTTGATAATAACTTGTGTTCTATTTCTTTCGAGGTAAGATTGCTTATCATTTTAACCAACAACTTATTAGTTACCCTTTATTTATTATTATGTAGACTTTATTCATGTGGCTTATATATATCAGAGAGAAAAAATTGGAAAAAAAATAATGGATCTCAGCCATGAAGACACGTGGTGTTATGTGGACGCTAGGCATAAGGTTTGATCATAACCACCCCCCCCCCCCCCAAAAAAACACACATCCTTTCATTTGAGTAGTAAGATTTTAACAAACAGATAAAATTAGTTAAAAATAATAAATATATAGAAAATATATTTTTAGAAAAACATCTGTTTATGAATAAAGAGATAGAGTAATAATGAGAAAATGATAAAAAAAATGCATACTACAAGAAAGAATAATTAATGTGATATGCGGTTTAATTAAATACAAAATAAGTAAAAATATGTCTATTATTCAAATAATCTCAAAAGAGATCTTATATTAAAAACAGATAGGCATATTAAAGGGAAAAAGACGAAGACTGGCGGAGAGACTTGGATCCAATTCTCAAGTTGTTATCACGTCATTTGATACGTCATAACTGCACTGAGATGTTCCTGTGCGGTCAACATCTGTCACTGCGATTGAAAAATTGGAGAGTTCACTCAACCCATTCTATACCCATGTTATTTTCCAACGTCCCCATAACATCCTAAAAGTTGATTAAATAAAAGTGCTTGAAATACGAGAATTAATATATAAAAAAGTGAAAGAAATCTATTACAAAAATTAAGATTATTTTATTGACTCTTATTCTACGTGTTTTTATAATGTTAAACTCATTTATAATTGAATCCATACTAAAACTTAAAATAATTACTTTTTTAATATATGTGATCAAAAAATCATCAAAAAATTAGTCATCATCTATATTCTTGTAGCCATCTTTTAACAAAAATCAAAACTTACTCAAAATCCTTACCTTAAAATATTCTCTAATCAATATAAAAGTAATTTCATTAGAAAGATAAAATCATGTGTAATAAATTTTATGAAGAAAATTTAATGAAAAGAAGTGGTTTTAAATACCTTATTGATTCTTAAAATTTGTCACTAGACCAATCGCCAGGAAGAAGGGACGAAGGCATTTTTGGAAAGGAGTAAAACAATTGGGTTGGGGATATATTAAAGTTTGTGGGGCCCACCTTTTTATTTTTTTAGAAAATATATATATGAAAGCAAAAGAATGGTGAGAAGCGATATGTGATGTTCATATTTCATATACATATATATATATATGACTGATGCTTATTAAATTTTTTTTTTTTAAAAAATTAGGGGGACCCCTTGCCCCCTCCTATGTCCGCCCGTGATGGTAGAGAAGGAACACAAACTATACATTAGCTTTGAGTTAAACTATAGATAGTTGAGATGAGATCTGTGATTATAAATATGGATCGAATCATGCAAACCCAAATCCATGATACCTGTCGCTTAATTCAGTACGATGCTGACGATAAAGTCAAAAGAACATACTCTTAGGGTATAAAAGCAACAGCATAGCATGCGGTTCATACTGCATGTGTTATAAAGAACCAAAAATGGGGAGTAAGTGAATGAATCCTTGCTTCATGGATGTGTGAATCCTAAAAAGGTTCATGTAACATCTTACTTTCATATAAAGTAAAATGAGTTATTTAATAATGATTTCGAACCATTAAGCTAGGTTTGGTCCTGGGAAGTAAACACTTTTATAAATAGTTGGAAAACTTAACTCAATCACAAGGTTTGATTATGTAAGATGAATGGGTTTTTTTAAAAAAAAAAAATTAAAACTTTTCCTAAAACAATCTATCAGTTGTTCAAACTCTTCATAGAAACTCATTATTCCTTAAACTAGACTTGATAGTATTAGAGTTCCTTTATGATATCACATTTAATCTATCACTATTATTTATGCTTAATTGTTCATTAAGTTATGGGCTTGATTCATAAGTTATTGGACTAGTATTAGAATCCCTGTAGTATTAGTAGACTATCATAAAATATGCAAGTTTATGAAGTATGCAAAACAAACTAGCCAATAAGCAATTAGCATATTCAGCTAGCATTCACTATGCAACACAAACATCATTTATCATGGGAATACACAGCCCAACATTTACATAGATTTCACATAAGGTCTTACAGCTTAAGGACATACAATCCATTAATCATGCAAAATGCACACTGGGACTTATAGCCTCATGACACACAGTCCAATAACACGCTGAATGCACACTAGGATTTACAACCTCAAGACACGTAGTTCAATAACCATTTGAATGTATACCAAGACTTACAGCCTCGGGGCACAAAGTCCAATAATTAAAATCACCCATATATTCATGAAATGAATATAATCGATGACACACAAACTTTTCTTTCCTAGAAGTAAAAATAATATATAGCCAAATTTGAATTTATAAGTATATCATATTTCTTCTTATAAAGTTGAATATTATATACATGTTATTCAACTATTGTTTTTTTTAAAAATAAGAAAAATCATGTTTATTACAAGTTTCAAAGATGTAAATAAATTATTCTCTTCTAAACATTTTTGTCCTATTCTTATCAACTAAAAATAATTCTAGTTAATTCAGCACGGAGTTTTTTTTGAGTTTTCTACAAGTTTTTATTTGATACACTTTGGACTGATCCAAGTTAGGAAGATGTGGATCTTGTTGGTGGTTGCATATCATTACTTAATTACGCATATTTTAGACCTATTTTTAGTTGGTTTCCAATCATAAGTTTTTTATTTTCTTGTAGGGATATTTTGATATGAAAATCAAGTTATTAAAGGCACTTTATAGGATATGGGAAGCATTGAAAGTGAGAAAAATCGATTTCAGCAAAGAGAAGCAAAACAGATTGGATTTATGGTTTGATTAATGAGGCAAAAATACATAGAATCCATAGAGATTTTAATTAATTAATTAATTAAGAGGTTACGGGGTTAAATTAACTAGACATATATTTAGAGACTTGAGAATCAATTATATTAAGAGATTCATGATTCATAAGGGCCTGAATAAAAATGGGTTCTCATGGAATTTTTTTAAAAAAATTTCCAAAATGGATTATCCTAATGTCCTAGCTGCTCGGCGGTGGAGAGGCATCCACTGTTCGTTGAGCTAAACCTGCTCCTGGACATGCTCGTCTTCCTAATCCAAATTGAATTAGCTTGTTTGCTTCTCCTTCTTTCTCAAACCTCTCTGGCTTAGAACTTGTAGGATCACTCCATAATTGAGGATCTCCATGGATGGCCCATGCATTGATTAATACCATAGTGCCACGTGGAACATTGTAACCTGCTATAGTGCAGTCATTTGAAGCCTCATGTGGAACCAAAAATGGTGCAGCAGGATGCAAATGGAGTGTTTCTAGAGACAGAATTGGGGGGCTAGGGTGGGCCCCCCCCAAAAAAAAAAAAAAAATCCTTTTATGAATATGTGAAATTAGTGAAATTAAAGCTTCTTATAATCGAATTCTAATAATTATCCTTTTTCATTTATGTATAATATGTGATGCACCATCCAATTCATACATTCATGAAATAATGTTTAAGGAGAAATTGTTGTTTTAATATTGATGTTCTTTTATGAAAATTTTTCTTTCCTAGAAGTAAAAATAATATATAGCCAAAATTGAATTTATAAGTACATCATATTTCTTATTATAAAGTTGAATATTATATACATGTTATTCAACTATTGTATTTTTTGTTTTTAAAAAAATCATGTTTATTATAAGTTCCAAAGATGTAAATTAATTATTCTCTTATGAACATTTTTTTGTCATATAATGTTAACTAAAAATAATTCATGTTAATTCAGCACGGAGTTTTTCTTAAGTTTTCTACAATTTTTTAATTTGATACACTTTGGACTGCTCCAAGTTAGGAAGATGTGGATCTTGTTTGAGGTTGTACATCATTACTTAATTACGCATATTTTAGACCTATTTTTAGTTGGTTTCCAATCGTATAATGGTTTTATTTTCTTCTAGGGATATTTTGATATGAGAATCAAGTTATTAAAGACACCTTATATATAAGGTGTGGGAAGAATTAAAAGTGAGCAAAATCGATTTCAGCAAAGAGAAGCAAAACACATTGGATTTATGGTTTGATTAATGAGGCAAAAATACATAGAATCCATAGATATTTTAATTAATTAATTAATTAAGAGGTTAAGGGGTTAAATTAACTGGACACATATTTAGAGACTTGAGAATCAATTATATTAAGAGATTCATGATTCATAAGGGCCTGAATAAATTAAAATGGGTTCTCAAGGAATTTCTTTAAAAAATTTCCGAGATGGATTATCATAATGTCTCAGCTGCTAGGACGCAGAGAGGCATCCATTGCATGAATGAAAATGGGTTCTTAAGGATTTTCTTTTCAGCTTACCAAGTACATATGTCTTCCTATGAGCTAGTAGAATGTGCTTAAATATATTCATATAGGAAATATGTTTCATTATTCATAATTCGTTAACAACCCAAAATACAAGCAAAGGAATCACAACCACATTTAAGAAACAGTAAAAAAGTTACGTTACAGCGACAAACCACGATGCAAATTTATACAAATCATGAAAGAAACAAACAAACAAACAAGGCGGGAATTATTGGTGTACATACATATAGATGTTCCCGTTCGCTTGTTACACAAGATTGTATCAGATACTAATAAAACACCTGGGGACACAATTCGTTAAGTTAGCTTTCCTCTGCAAGTGTTTCAGAAGTAGAAAGCTTGTTGATAATTGGATTGCGTGCTTTACACATAGCTTGCAAAGGAACAACTTTTGGCATTGTGATTCCTGATCCTTCTGTCATATCAATTTCTTCCTCACTTGCTCGTTTCCATTCAAAGCATTGAATCAATAATCCCAAAGTCATTCCCACTGTTCGTTGAGCTAAACCTGCTCCTGGACATGCTCGTCTTCCTAACCCAAAAGGAATTAGCTTGTTTGCTTCTCCTTCTTTCTCAAACCTCTCTGGCTTAAAACTTGTAGGGTCATTCCATAATTGAGGATCTCTATGGATGGCCCATGCATTGACTAATACCATAGTGCCACGTGGAACATTGTAACCTGCTATAGTGCAGTCATTTGAAGCCTCATGTGGAACCAACAATGGTGCAGCAGGATGCAACCGGAGTGTTTCAGAGATAATACTTTGCAGATATGGTAGTTTCGAGACGTCAAGCTCATCTATTAATCTTTCTTGCCCTATTTGTGAGTCTATTTCTTTCTTTGCTTTTTCCAACACATGGGGATTGTTTAACAAACATGACATTGCCCATTCTAATGTCACGGCAGATGTATCCGTTCCAGCAAGAAGCATAACCTACATGTCAAAATAAACAAATGAACATCAGAATTTAATGAGCATCCCCTTATCATGAGGTCCGAAATCCAACGAAACCTTGAAATGACTCCGTTTGGTCACGCACTTAATACTATCATAACAATATACATACATACACACACTCACACAAATATATATATATATATATATGAACGGCATTCATGTGCATTTATACATTTTACAGTTCTTCCTAGAAGTTACTGCAGCATTTTTTATTTGATTAAAGGCGCAATCCCTTTTAGGGCTTAGAGAGTAAAGGATTTTCACCAATCCCAATAACGCACTCCATGAGACTGGAACTTGTGTTTTCTACTCTAAAGGGTAGGGGTGAATAGCTTACACAAACAAGTGAAGTTTGTCATTATACTAGTTAAAACTCTCGTCTCATTTGTGCATGTGAACAGGAACTACTATTTGAGCTGCTAAAACGAGTAAATGAATCAATCTCTATGATCGTAAACACTAAAGTCAGGTTCTGGAGGCTTTTTAAGAGAACGAACCCTATGACCATGAAGTGCCTTAGCAGCGAAGCGAGAAGCATAAAGTGCTGAACCAAGACCAGCCGTGGATGATGAACTTTCAGTTCTTGAGATCAAGGCTTTTCCATCATCATCAGAACCATAATCTTCTTCTAATTCCTCCATCCCCTCCCCTTCCTCTGTCATCATCGACTCCATCATCTTCCTTTTGGTACATCGTCTCCACGCAGCCTGAATGAAAGTTGCTGCCCATGTTCTCCATTGCTGCGAGTAGAACCGGAAAGTCTGCTGAACCTGTCTGCTATGGAGGCGCCTGAACTGTGAAGCCACAAATTTCAACATCTCTGCTTCTAAAGCAAATGCCTCAACTTCATTGATAGCTTTCACTGTCCTTGTGGATGATGGCAAGTTTGCTGCTGATTTAGGGTCTAATGCCCATGTTACTACCTCAACTAACAGCGTGATTGTAAGTTATTGTAGCATTTGTAAAGTTTTCATATCATTCATTAACCTTACATCCAGTATCCACAATTCCAAAATAAATTGTAAGCACATCTCAAAGAAAAGAAACTAAAAGACATCACTTAAACAAAAAGGACAAAAATAGTTTTACTTTACCAAAACGAGGCCCTTAATAGTTTGATCCGTGTAGTACTCAGGCTGTGATTCTTGGAGGCTCAAAAGATGATCGATCATAGTATTTGCTCTCTGCTTTGTATTTCGATGCTCATCAATGAGTCCTTGCAAGAACCCATCGACTCTTTTGGCCAAAGTCTTGAGCTTCCTCACTAAGTGATCATAATCAAACCACTTAAGTATGGGCAAGAAGTCTGCACGGTTGTTTGCCCCTCCTAGCGTCGTTACCTCCATTATCATCTCTCTAAACTTTCTTGCCTCTTCCACATCCCCAATTTCACGGTCATCTCCCCAATACCTCTTACCGGAAATCATTCTCATCATAGTGTTGAAGGTCATCTCTGAAAACCTTGATTTCATCTCCACTTTCACAAATTTGTTACATGAGTCATGAGCAAGCTTTTGCACCAACCGCATCATCTCGTCCCTTCGCATTTCCAGGAATGTTTGGAGACGGTGGGTGGACAGCACCTCAACCACAGCGATGCGGCGGAGATTGCGCCAGTGGTCGCCATAGGGAGAAAACCCTAAGGTGGTGCAGTTGTAAGAGACATACTCACCGGCAAGAAAGCGGGGTCGGTTTGCGAGGACGATGTCATTTTTGGTGAAGCATTCTTGGAATGCGGACGGGGATGACACAACCACCACGAGACGAGAGCCAAACCAAAGAGAAAAGATATGACCATAACGTTGAGAAATGCGGTGAAAGGCATGATGGAGTGGTTTTTGAAGTTGGTGAAGGTTTCCAAGTATGGGAAGAGAAAGTGGACCAGGTGGTATGTTTTTGAACCTTCTATTTTGGAGGAGGAACTTGAGAGTTATGAAGAGGAAAGCAAGAGAAAGAAGGGAATAATAGTACATGAAGGTAATCGTCATTGATACCTTTCTTTAATTTGTACAGTGCTTCAGTGATCTATAAGATGAATCATGGATTTGAGTTATGGAAATGCAAGTGTGATAGTGGTATATATATAGATGTCTCGTGTCTGTGAGGCCTTTGAGTTTACGCATTTTACAGGATCTAGTTCAAAAGTTCCAATTTCGTCATTCGATGCGTAATGTTTGTTAGACTTCTATTTTTCGACCTTCTTCTGAGTTTTTTTTTCTTTTTTTCTTTTTTTTTGGCCAGTGGACCTTCTTCTCAGTTAAAGGTTATACATGGCCATATTAATATTTATCATGTTCGAGCAACACTACCAATCAATAAAAAGGGGGGAAACGTAAATTATGCTACGTGGGCTTCAAGAAATTTTCAGCATGTATAAATTTGTTTGTTGGTACAGCTACTTCCGTATGGTTTTCAAACTCTATTAAAAATGTGCATAAAACAGATTAATGGAATTTTGACGCAGATTACACATGAGAATAACAATTTGAATTGTTTATATTTTTTTAAGAAAATATTTATTTATTTATTCAATAGTAGTATTATAATAACACTTTTATAATACATACTAGCATTAAAATGTTATTTATAGTAGTTTACAAGACATTTTATGGGATGTTTTTAAGAGTGATTTATATCTTTATACCAAAAATGCTTCCAAACAAATACTACTTCTATTGTCGAATCTAAGATATTTGTTGGGGTAATTTGAAGGTCCAAAATATAAGACCCTTCCCTGGTCATTAAATGGTTTTTCCTTGAAATTTTTCTTATTAAACCAAAGGGAAAGAAATTTTGAGTTCACTAGGAAAAATGCCAGCCTTTAATTAAGGGATAATCTAAAACAATGCCACCTTTTATCTTTTATATAACATAAGACTGCACTAACTAAATCTTATATTAAAAACTGGTGGTAGTAGTATTTTGCTTCAAATTTGATAGGCAAACTAACTTTATTGGTCTATGGGATATCGGTATCAATATATTACTTTCTTTAGTGCTTATTATAAAGCACCAATTAGAATGTGTTTTTAATCATTTTTATAAGGCATTCGCTAGTTTCAAAGAGTATTAAATAATTTTTATGTATGCCCATATTTATTCAGGGTAGTGAACATCGAATTAGGAACAAACTTCTGTTGCTAAATTGATTTAGAGATAGAATTCTGTTGCTAATCAATTAATGATAACTTATTTTTCAACAAAATCATCAAATTTTGTGACTAATCCACTTTTTTTTTTTTTGTAGTGATTGGTAGAGATTAAAAATTAATACGATGTTATAATTTAATGTAATTAATAAAATAACATTAGAAATTACTTAAAAATGACTTATAATAGGGAATAGAGAGAGTATAAACTTTGAGATTGGAGATAATGAAAGACTTGCTTTTTTTCCTACAAAAAATTTACTCATCACTTACCCTTCCAAGGTAGAAAAGGGAGACCCACCCGTGCTCATACTTGAGATTAGATCTCATAACTTCTCTTATTTAAAGGTGAGTGGAACTTAAGCCCAAAGTTCTTGGCAATAAAAAAAAAAAAAAGTTGACCCCTTGTTATTTGAGTTATTCCTTATTATCAAATCTAACTCTATATTCAATAAATGGTATATATTTGTAATTATTGAAATGTATTAAAGACATTAACATTCAATAAATGGTATATATTTGTAATTATTATATTGAAATGTATTAAAGAGATTAACTAATTGCACTGATTATATTACATTGTATTAGAACAAGGAGGTGATCATGATTGTTTGGTACTTTTCATTTGTGGACTTCAGTGCTATGAATGGATTTGAGCATAGGCGGAGCCAGAAATTGCAGTTACGAGGGGTGAATTTTATAGAATAAAACTCAAATGTTAATGAAATTTATATTTCAGCCCCACAAACATTTCAAATTTCTACTTTAGTCCTTTCACTATAAAAATAATAGGGATTAAACTAAAAATATTAAACTTTTATGAGGTTAAAATAAAATTTTATAAAAATCTAGGTCGTCATCTGTAATTTAAGGGGGGCGGGGGCCACCCAAGCACTCCTGTCCTGCCTCCGCCCCTAGATTTGAGTCATGGTGACATGTTTGTTGGTGTTATGTGTTGCGTTTGATCTTACGTACGTAATGTTTCCAGTAACAATATATCTAAACGATCTCTTTCCCAAGTGCCAATCACGTTTCTTAATACGCAATATTTGCTTACTTTTATTTTTCATGTTGCTTCCTAGAAGCTTCGTCAGGACATATTTTGGTCAAACTTCACTGCATTTGATATTCATGTCGGATGTACTTATCAACAAACCAATTAAAAAAATGATTTCTGCCACTAGAGTTTCATGAAATTTACTGCCCAGCTTGCTTTCTATATGAATTCTTCTTCCCCCATCGATATAAGTGTCGAATTTTGATCCTGCTTCTCTCTCGTTCTCCTACACACAGAGTCCTGTAGTCCTATTTAAGATAGAGAAATAAAATTATTAAAAAAATCATTTTATCTTATTTATTAGTCACATCATTAAATTTTTTATATGAATATACAATTTCACCTTTAATTTATTATTGTATAGACTATGCTCTCAAAGTTAGGTTACAATGTATACTAGTTTTAAATAAGAATAAAGTCAGAGAGTTGTCAAATTTTGAATTAGAATTAGTGAGATTTAAGGAGTTTATTTGTTTTTATTTTTTAAATAGATAGTCATATTTAAAAGAAAACAACTAACTGGCACTTATCCAAAAATTTATTAGAAGTAATTTTTCCTCATAATCGTTTTATACAAATTGATTTTTTTCCTCTCTGAAATATCCTTGCCACCCTAATGTTTATTCATCGATGATACCTTACTTATTTGTTGCCGACAAGTTCATTTACTCCAATTGAATGAATAGTAAAATAAGAAGGATGTGCTAAAACGCACATATTGTATAAGATATTTTTCTTCTAATCTAATATTTGAGATGAACGAACCCCTCTTAGAGTTTGCTTGTATATGAAACTGGAGGGATCAATCTCAATCACAATGTATTACGGACACACACATATGCACACGCTTGCGCGCACATATATACATATACATATCTGTGTATTGTGTGTGTATTTATATATATGTGTACACACATATATACATGTGTGTGAGCTGGCCCTAAATATAAGGTCTCATTCCCTTTTATCTCTCATATTAAAACTTTTTCCCTTAATAATATCCTTGCTTATTAAGATATCTTTATCTCTAGTGTAAGATACTCTAACCCCCTTTGTTTTGCTTTAATTACATATACCTCCCATTTATTTTAAAAACTCATATAATCCTTCTTGAAATCAAAATATATGTTGTACAAACCTCCTTTTATTTTTAAGGAGCCTTTTTCATCCATCCAATTGTTGCTAGACCATTAAGTTTGACTCTCAAAATTTTGTTGGCCCAAAATACCCATCTTTTAACATAAGAATAATTTAACTATTTATATTTGTCAAAAAACAATTATACAAAAATGATTCTAGTATATATTTTCAAAAATTTATAATATGTTTGAAAATGTATTAATTTTGAATATATTATAAAATTTTGTAATTTTAATTTCTAACTTCATTTATTGAAATGTGTTTATTTTGGGGTTTTTTTTATTAAAAAAAATGAGTAAATACATATTCACTAGTGCAAAAAAGGCTTTTAAGACTGGACAAAAGAGGCTCGTAAGCCGGACGGGCGACCGGTCTTGTTTCAGCCGGTATTAAAAGTCTACATATAAGACCGGACACGGACCGGTCTTAAAGAAAATCTTTTAGACCGGACATTTAAAACATTGGATCTTAAAAGTTGTACTAAATGAACCTGAAATAGTTTTTGTTTGGTCCTAAAACTCAACTTTTAAGACAGGCCAAAAAGTAGGCCACTCTTAAAATATCAGCATTTTAAGACCGGACAAAAAACATACGGTCTAAAAAATAGCGGCTTTTAAGACTAGACGACTAATTATACGCGGTCTTAAAAGACTGATTTTCAAGACTGGATGATAATTACCTCCAGTCTTAAATATTTACATTTAAGACCGGACGTCTAAATATAATATAACAGTCTTAAAAGACTAACTTTTAAGACCGGCTTAATATGACCTTTAAGACCGGACATATAATTACATCTGGTCTTAACAGTTAAACATATAAGACCGGCTTATTTATTTCTAGTCTAAATTTTCCCAAATTTTTCCCTGCTGTTGTTCTTGCATGCTACTATATATATATATACACAAATCCACTACCAATCCAGCACATGAACAATTATTTGAATAAATTGAATTGGAAAAATGATACAAATATTTATTCACCATGAGTTATTTGACCTCTTAATTAATGATTATACTATGTCTACAACACCTAAATTAATTCATATAATAAGATAACTTACTTACAAATACAATATGTAATACCCCAAAAATTGTTATTTCTCATAAATTCAATATTTTGATAAATACACCTATTTAAAATAGGTGAATATATGGTCTCAAATTTTGAGGTACATTTAATCTATTTTCTAGGAAATCCTTATTTAGGATTAAGGTGAGCAATGATTGAATTTTCTTAGGAATCATAAATATCATAAAAATACAAACAATTACCAAATTAAATTAGGGTTCTTGTATGATCAAAAAGAGCAAGGAAGAGTTATGGAAATACATAAATAAAATTTGAAGGAATGTAATACCCTAAAATTCATATTCATTCAAAATATTATATTTTGGCAAATCATACCTATTTAAAGTAGGAAAGTATGTTGTCTCTAATTTTAGTAATTTATTTGTTTATTTTCCTTGGAATTTAAAGAGGCAAAAATCCAATTTTATTTTAGGGACCATAAGTTGCCTTATGATTATTAAAATAATGCATGGTGCATAAATGACCAAAGTAAAACCAAAAGTTGTGAGAAAATAATTAATCCAATTAAAGAAAATTGCCAACAATTAGTAGATAATTAAATCTACATTAATTGATTAATTTCATAATTAATTTGATAACATGTGTTAAAGGCATAATTAGGGATATATGACCTTAATTAAGAACCAATGGCTAATAAAGGACTAAGATTAGCATATAAGTTGTTTCTAATGATCATAATTAATCTTAGAACCAATCATATTTTGACAATTACACTTAACTACTTTATTAGAGATGCTAATTAAGATCAGGTATGGAGGGCTAAGATTAAATTAAATCCAAAGGCCTTAATTAAGCCTCATAAAGCCAACTCCTTGTGAAATTGAATTGACCAATGATAAATCAAGAAAATATTCTTAATCCTCATAAAATTAATTGAACCAATAAGATTAATACAAATTAAAGGTTTGGATTAAATCTAGTAGAGTTGAATCCTAAGGCTTTAATTTAATTTCATAAAGTGGAATCCATGTGAGCCAAAACTAACCAATGAAAGATTTTCTTGCAAAGCATATGAGAGGAATAAAACATATTGAATGAATAAAAGAAAAATGATGTCAGCGCACATGGGTAGCTTTGGCTTCAATTGAATGATTAAATCAATATTAAGTAATCAAAGGGAAGGGTATACGGTTAACACTAGGATAAAGGGGAGTTTATTATTGTTTCATTGTATTTAATTAGGATAATATTAAACAAAGTACATGGGATAAATTGGAAGAGGATAGGATTTTAATGGAGTTGGAAGAGGATAGGATAAGGAAATTTCCTAAAGCCATCAAAAACACACATGAGTCAAGAGTCTAAACATGAGTGAATCATCAACCTAGTCATGAGTCACAAGCCTAAAGATGATGAGTCATGAAGCTTCATGAATGCATGAAGACTTCTTCAAACTTTTGGAAGAGGATAAGATGATGCATGTGATGATGTAATTGTTGTGCATGTGTGTGTATGCTATTGTTGTGCATATGTGTGTGTCTAGTATGAAGAAGGAAAAGAAAGTCAAAGTGGTAACCAATAGGAATTTAGATAAATTGCACAATTAGGATAATTCAAGAAACTAATTCTATACAAAAATAAATGAAAATCTATACAAATTAAATTGTATCTTGAAATCCATGAACTAAGTATTAAAACTAAGTTGGGATTCATAACAAGCATAAATCAAGCAAGAAAACAAGTATAACCAAAGTCATTTTCTTAATTGTTTAGGAAATGAAATCAATAGAAAAGATAGGGAAAATTGGTCTCAAAATGAAGCTAAAAATTTCAAGAATTGAAAACCAATGAGAAAATGTACATCAAACTTCATTAAGATCACCAAATGAATTTTTATCTAGTGATATACAAATAAAAGTTAATTAGAATTGTTGATGACACTTAAGTCTTGGTAATGTCATCCAAATGACATCACAAGAATGACATCATGTTTTATAATGAAGGGATGAGATTAAAACTTCCATACTAAGTTTAGATCCAAGGGATGAGAGGAAAGATGAGACTTTGGACAATGACCATTTTACCCTTGAACCTTGCTTATAAATAGGGAGCTCCTCCCTTCACAGTTCTTCACACCAAAAACCATTCTAAACAAGAGTGGAGTGAAGCAAGAAGAAGGAAGAGAAGAGGTAAGCTTGTCTTTAGTTTTAGTTTTTAGTTTTATAGCTCTTAGTTGTTCTTAGTAGTTTTGAGTAGAATTGTTAGTTTTAATCTAGAAAATAGGTAAAGTAATTTCCCATAGTTGTTCTCAAGCCTTATTGCATCGAAAGATGTCTGACAAGGTGGGAACATGTTGGGAAGTGACTTCTAGGATTAATAGAACAAGTTAGAGTAAGATAAAAGAATTCTGGATTTTCTGGATTTTGGGAGTTAACTGGATAGGGAGCATTATTTTATGCATCAAACGATCTTTAAAAATCACGAAATTTTCCAGAAATAAAGTAGACATGTAGGGATTTCCAAATATATAAAATATGTAACGTTTTGATCTCTGGACAAGGAGATATGAATTTTTGAAGATTAGGCTATTTTTTTGGGCGAATTTCTGGGCAAGGTATGAACACATGAGATCTGGGAATTGTTCTTGAGTTCTGGGTGAAAAATGATATTTTTCCTCAAAACTAGACATCTTAAGGAGTCCGGGAAATTTTACGGATCTTCATTTCAATTTTTCTAGAATTAGTTATGTTTTTTCGAAGTTAGGCGAAAATCTGTGCAGAATTTCTGAACCAGCGTTTTTTGAGAATTGAAGTGGATAAGTTGAAAAATAATCCTACCAAGGGTAAAAAGAGTCATTAGTGACTAGGATATCTTCTGGAATATTATTTGTGAGTTAATAAATGCAATACTACCATTATAGGGTAAACGTGGTCACGGTCCGAACGACAGCGTACCGATAACGCCGATGAAGGTACGGACGCGTACTGTAACACTAACTCTGATGCTTATTGTACACTTGTATGTGATAGATATGCTCATAAACTATGACTCTGCTTTGAAAATTATTTATATAGCTTTATACGGGTTACAGTTTTGGTAATGCAGTTAAGTTTTCCTGGCGCTGAGGACACAATAGGCCATCGTAGCACTGGTGAATAGTGCAGACTGGTTGTGGTGAATATATATATGGATATATGATGGTTGTGTTTTTATCTTTGAGAAATGAATATTGTTGTTTTATCATGAATATCTGTCATACATAACTGTACATAAGCATGAGGTTAACCGTTACTTGAGGTTCAATGGGAATTGAACCTTAGCTCATAGTCTCAGATACTGGTGGAACCCGGGACAAGAACAAGGATGAATAGCACATGAGAGGACACGGGCAGAGAAGTAATTAGGGGTCATTGTAATCGTAAATATTCGGAGAATTGTACCACCGTAATAGCAACCAGACTCAACAAAAGGGAATGTATATCAGTTACTCGCTCTTTTAAAATTGTTCTGATGCTCTACTCTGATTGAAATATTTTGAAAATGGATTTTGAAAGTGAGGATGTTACACAATAAGTTACAAATACAACATACATGCGCCCAAAATAATATTCACCATGCCTTCATCTGATTCCCATCCAACAACGTAACGTCCTCTTTTATGACATGCCCCTTTGGATCGAATCCTGCCACAAAAATAAAACAAGGAACAAACTTCATAGTCAAAGACATTTTATGAACATAGAAGGAATAAATGTTATAGTTAAAGACTTAAAGTTTTCAAAGAAATCTGCATATATATGAATATTACCTTATGAATTGACTCTTTTATAAAGTGATATATTCCTATATCCCTTCTTGATGATCACTTCTTATGCCGGGTTCATTATTTGCTTCATCTTCTTCATTCATGTTTGGTAGACCCCTTGACAAAGAAGTACTCTCAGGAATACCATAATTTGAATTCATTTCCTCATCAATATCAATGACCCTCTTTCCTTGGAGAGCTACAGACCACATTTTATTTTCTTGATCGGTGATATAGAACACTTGTTTCGCCTGGTCTGCCATAATAAAAGGTTCATCTCCAAAACTTCTACCATTGACATCGACTAATGTAAATCCTAGCCGATCGATTCGAACACCATTATTGACATTAACCCACTTGCATTTGAAAATGAGAAATCTAATTTTCACATAGTCCACCTCCCATATCTCTTCAATAACCCCATAATATGGCATGGCTGCCAATAAAGGGCTCTTGTCTTTCGAACTGGAGAAGTGCATAGATTCAGCCTCTAACATAACACCACTGTTCTGGACGGTGCTCCTATCATTTAGGGACCTCGTGTAAAATGTATAACGATTGATCACATACGAATTCCAACTTATGACATCAACCTCAGGACCATGTGCTAACCATTTGAGGATATCAGAAACACATTCCTCTCCCTCGACCTTTTGTTTGAACCAGTGTGAAAAAGTTTTGTTATGCTCCTAATCAACCTTTGTTCAGTCATTTGAGGATTTTCTTTCCTCACAGCTTCTTTATGCGCAGCTATGCTGGCTTGAACTTCATCAACATTATTCAAAATGTATAAGTGGACTTGTGACAATTCATCAGGATCCACAGTCTTTACTGAAGCCCCTCGCCTACTGTTAGTTCCCTTTATGTTTTGATGATTACTAACAACTATAAACAATGGGGAGATGTTTTTGTTCAAGATTTGAATGATTTAAACTTGTCAATTTCAAGCAAAAACATCCTATCTGTGACAAACTCGAGCTTTTTATGTACATGCTCGAGTTTGCCTTTGACAGAGACTGCAAACTCACCAGTTTAATTTTCAAATTCGAGACTAAACCTGAAGTTTGAACTTAAGAATTTATCAAGAGGTTAAGTGAACTCGAGTTCACATTTCTAAGCTCGAGTTCACCAATGGCAGAGAGATTTGTATTTTGAAAACAACTTTAAACTTGACACGTCTCTCTTTCAAACCTCAAGTTTTCATCCTCCAGAGAAAATCTTTCATAGTTTACATAACCTATGAACTCGAGCCTATTATGGCAAACTCGAGTTCATCTCTAGCGGGAAGAATTTTTCAAACTTAAAGATTTTTACAAACCCTATACTATTTTATTCAGAGTAAAGTTTTCCAGTTTGAAAAATCTCAAGAGTTTACAGAACATGTAAACTCGAGCCTATCCTTTCAAACTCGAGCCTACATTTGGCCGAGAGGTTTCAAAGTTTTTCATGCTAAACAAACCTGAGACTTATTTCACAAACCTCTGGTTTATCTCAAGACAAAAATGTTGAGAGGTTTTCAGAGTTGAACAAACTCGAGCCTAAGATGTTAAACTCGAGCCTAAAAGCTCCAGAGAGCAAAAACGTTTTTCAACTTGAGAAAACATTAGAGTTTACTCAGAAAACCTCAGGTTTGCATTTTAAAAGGATAACTAAGGTTTGACTCAAACAGTGTCAAACTCGAGCCTAACATTACAAGCTCGAGTTCAAACCTTACAGAGAGCAAAGCGTTTTTCCAACTTAAGAAAACTCTAGAGTTTGCACTACAAACCTCAGGTTTGTCTTTTCAAAGCTAAGACTAAGTTTTGTCGTGAACAGTGTCAAACCCGAGCCTGTTACTAATGGACTCGAGTTTGCCTCTTGAACACAAACTCTCCAGAACTCAAAAAATCGCGACACATCTCTTTGAATGAAGGGAACTTGAGTTCATGATAGCAAGCTTGAGTTCAAAACAACTTGAGAGCAATGTGATTTTTCAATGAGCTAGGAACCTCAAGTTTAGACTACAAACCTCAGGTTTACATGTTTTTAAACTGAAATGTTTTTATACACTGAAACATCAAACTCGAGCCTAGAAGAACTAAGCTCGAGTTCATGACGCTAGTTCAGAAATTCAAATCTGACGAATTCAGAAAACATTATTGTTTGATCTTAATACTTTGTTATATTATTCTTTGATATTTCTAGCTATGTTTAATGACTTTATTAGTGGATTTCAGATGTTTAAAGAATGTTTGTTGAGGAGTTAGGACATAAAGCAAAAAGTAGTTCAGAACATTTAATGCAATGTCCAGAAAGTTACTCCCTCTAGCCAATCCATCTGCACACGTCTACAAAGCATTAAAGATTGATTGCTACAACAAGAAACATTCTCTCTAACGGATTAATTCACAGAGAGTCAACTTTGCTTACTTGGGCAGATGGATTAAGTGAAATATTAGAGAGAGAAGATGCCTAAACTACTTCTGAACATTGGCACAACTTCTCCAACGGATCTATTTGGAAAGCAACGGTCATTTAATGATCTCTGAGTATAAATAGAGCTGCATTTAAGTCTTTCCAACAACTACAACAACTGAGAGCGAATTGCATTGAAGTTTTCATTTATTCCTTTCAGTTTTCACTTGTATAGTATCTTTTGATACAAGAGCTTCAGTGTTCATTTATATCTGCTCTTTGAGAGAGTCTTCTTTGTGAATATTCATTTATTGTAAAGGAATCACAAGTCAAGGGGACTTGGTGATTTGGGGAATCATCGATTACAACTTGTAAGGGGGAGTGAGTTCTAGTGAAAGAATCACTTCTTGAGTGCAGAGTGTGTAATCTTTGATATAGTGGAAATCCTAGAGAGTCTGGGGACTGGATGTAGGTCAAGTGGTTAAGATCGAACCAGTATAAATCTCTTGTGTTCAACTTCTCTATCCTTTACTTTGTTCTGCCTTGTTTTCGACACTAGAAAACAAAGTCATTCGCAAAAGTTTTTAAAATACCCAATTCACCCGCCCTCTTGGGTATTTGGCTCCACTTTCATTTGGTATCAGAGCAAGGTCTTCTCATAAGAGCTTAACAACTCGAGAAGGATCAATATGGAGGGCATTCTACCCGATGGAGCCTTTATCAACAGGCCTCCTAGCTTTAATGGTGAACATTACTCCTTTTGGACAACCAAGTTCAAGGTTTTCATGAATGCTACAGAGTATAGGCTATGGAGAGTATTTGAGAGAGGAGACTATATGCCAACAGTTCTTGAAGTTGGTGTGAGGGTCATGAAGCTAGAAGAAGATTATGATGACGATGACAGAAGAAATGTCACCCTGAATAGTAAAGCAGTTCTTCTACTTCAAAGTGCTCTGAGTCAACACGAATATTTTCGGATTTGTACCTTACCATCTGCAAAACACATGTGGGATGCTTTGGAAATAGCTCATGAGGGGACAACTGGAGTAAAGCAAAATCGAGTCAACACTCTCATGACTGAGTACGATCTCATGCGCATGAAGCCTGGAGAGTCAATCGGTGAATTTCAGCTGAGATTCACATATCTGATTAATCAGCTTGCTGCACTCGGAAAGGAATATGATCAATTTGTTCAAGTGAGAAAAATCCTGAACATCCTCAACAAAGAGTGGGAAGCTAAAGTCACTGCCATTGAGGAAGCAAGAGGAGATTCTATGGCATCGGTGGCTGCACTCTTTGGAAGTCTTTCTGAGTATGAGGCCAAGCTCAAGTTCAAGAAGGGACTTGATGAGATTCATGGCAAAGACAAAGGCATCACTCTCAAGGCTGCAAAAGAAGATAAAGAATCAGATGAGGAAGATGAAGACGATGATGAAAAGATAGGCATGTTGGTCTGGAGATTCAAGAAATTCTACAAGAAGGACCAAGGCTTCAAGAAACTACACAGAGGTAGCTCTAGCTATGAAGCAAAGAAGCCCATCATATGCTATGAGTGTCAGAAGCCTAGACACATCAAATCGGAATGTCCCCAGTTGAACAACAACAAAGACAAAGAAAAGAAGAAGTTCAGCAAATACAAGAAGAAGGCCAACATTTCAGGCATTTGGGGTGATAGCTCTTCCGATGAAGATGATGAGGATGAGGAAGAGAAAGCAAATATATGCTTAGTTGCTGAAGAAGAAGAGCAACATGCTGCAAGTGATGAGGTATATGATTCTAAACCTTCCTATGATGAGCTTTTCACTGAATATCTCCGTGTTCAATCAGAATTTGAAAAACTTGGTAATAAGTATTTGAACTTGAAAAGGAAAAACACAATTCTTGAGCTACGAGTTCAAAAACTCTCTTCTCCTGAAATTTCTGTTTGTGAAAATTGTCCTGATCTGGAGAAAAAGAATTTACACCTTACTAAGGCACTTGAGAAATTCACTAAAGGTAGTGAAATGCTCAATGTCATTTTGAAACAACAAAGGTTTATCAATGACAGATCAGGAATTGGTTATCAACCTATCTTTGATAAAAAGAAAGGGAAAAAGAAAAATGGAGAGATATCCTATATAAACTATTTTAGAAAGTCAGTACATTCTTCAAATCCTTTTGCACATTGCAATTATTGCAATAGGAAGGGTCATTCCACTTCATCCTGTTTTCATAAGAAAGAAAGAAAAGTGAAATCGTCTGGGAATTATCAATGGGTACCGAAAGGAACACATGTTCCTAAGGTTCAATCTAACCCCAAAGGACCTAAGAAAAGATGGGTACCTAAGACTTGATCCTCTGTCAATTGCAGGTATGTCTAAGAGCATCAAAAACAAACAAGTGGTACATTGACAGTGGATGCTCTAGACACATGACGGGAGATCAATCAAAGTTTACTTCAATCAAACCTAAAGATGGTGGCAACGTGACATTTGGTGGAGATCAATCAGGAAAAATCGCTGGAATTGGCGAAATTGGCAATAATGAAGGTCCACTGATCAAGGATGTTTACCTCGTTGAAGAACTTTGCCACAATCTCCTCAGTGCTAGTCAAAGCACTAATAAAGGTAACTTAGTTATCTTTGACTCTGAGGAATGTTTGTTGTTAGTAAAGATCTCCTCCCTTTAGAAAATCTAAAATCAAAAGCTTTATTTAGAGCACCTAGAGATGGAAATTGTTACACTCTTAACCTCTCTAGTAATGCTTCAATTTCTGAAAAATGTTTTGTAAGCAATTCGAGTTGGAGTTGGTTGTGGCACAAGCGATTAGCTCATGTCAACATGTCCCAACTTGACAAATTTCTCAAAAAGGATTTGGTGATTGGTATTCCCAAGCTTAGCTTTAAAAATGATTTGATTTGTGATGCATGTCAAAAAGGGAAACAAACCAAATCATCCTTTAAACCGAAAAATGAGATTTCAACAAGTAGACCTCTTCAATTACTTCATATGGATCTAGTTGGACCAGCTAGAGTAAAAAGCCTCGGTGGAAATATTTACACCTTGGTCATAGTTGATGATTATTCTAGATTTGCATGGACAATATTTCTATCTTCTAAAGATGAAACATTTGATCAGTTTGTTGTATTTGCCAAGAAGGTCCAAAACGAGAAAGGTCTTTCAATTTCAGAAATTAGAACTGATCATGGAGGAGAATTCGACAATAACTTGTTTGCTGAACTTTGTGAAAACATGGGGATAGACCACAACTTCTCAGCCCCAAGAACTCCTCAACAAAATGGTGTTGTAGAAAGGAAGAATCGAGTTCTCACCGAGATGGCAAGGGCTATGCTGAATGAGAACAATACTTCCCAAGTATTTTGGGCTGATGCAATGAGCACCGCTTGCTACATCTCAAATCAGGCATATCTACGAAAGAAGTTGAACAAGACTCCCTATGAGTTGAAAGTGGAGATTATGAGCCCTCAACTATAGAAGATGGTGTAAGAGTTTCTAAGCTAGAAGAGGAATACGATGATAATGATAGAAGGAACATTACACTCAACAGCAAGGCGGTTCTTCTACTCCAAAGTGCATTGAGTCAACAAGAATACTTTCGTATTTGCACTTTGCCGTCTGCAAAACTTTTGTGGGATGCTCTTGAGATTGCTCATGAAGGAACAGCTGGAGTCAAGCAAAATAGAGTTAATACTCTTATGACAGAGTATGATCTCCTTCGAATGAAGCCTGGCAAATCTATTGGAGAGTTTCAACTGAGATTCACCCACTTGATTAATCAACTTGCCGCCCTCGGGAAGGAATACGACCAACCAGTTCAAGTGAGGAAAATTCTGAATATCCTCAACAAGGATTGGGAAGCTAAGGTCACAGTTATAGAAGAGGCACGAGGAGAATCAATGACTTCAGTGGCTGCTCTTTTCGGTAGTCTTTCTGAATATGAGGCGAAAATCAAGTTCAAGAAGGGACTTGATGAAGTTCATGGGAAAAACAAGGGCATCGCTCTCAAGACTGCAAAAGAGGATAAAGAATCAGATGAGGAGGATGAAGACGATGATGAAGAGATAGGCATGTTGGTTCGACGATTTAAGAAATTCTACAAGAAGGACCAAGGCTTCAAGAAATTTCAGAAAGGTAGCTCCAGTTATGAAGCAAAGAAGCCCATCATATGCTACGAGTGTCAAAAGCCTGGTCACAGCAAATCGGAGTGCCCCTAGCTGAAGAACAACAAATATAAAGAACAGAAGAAGTTCAGCAAGTACAAGAAGAAGGCTTATGTATCAAGCATTTGGGGTGATAGCTCTTCAGATGAAGATGATGAGGATGAGGAAGAAAAAGCAAATATATGCTTAGTTGCTGAAGAAGAAGAGCAATATGCTGAAAATGATGAGGTATATGAATCTCAACCTTCCTATAAAGAGTTATTTGATGAATATAACACTGTGCAAATGGAGTTTGAGAAACTTGCTGGAAAATATTTAGTTTTGAAAAAGAAAAACACTACTCTTCAGTTGCAAGTTCAAAAACTTTCTTCTCCCAAAATTCTTGTCTGTGATGAATGCCCTGTTTTAGAGAAAAAGAATTTACAACTTACAAAAGCTCTCGAGAAATTCACTAAGGGAAGTGAAATGCTCGATGTAATCTTAAAACAACAAAGATTTATAAATGATAGATCGGGCATTGGTTATAGACCAGATTTTGATAGAAAGAAAGGCAAGAAGAAGAATGGTCAAAAATCATATATGAACTATTTTACAAAATCGGTTCATTCTTCTAACCCATTTGCACATTGTAACTACTGCAATAGGAAAGGTCATTCTACTTCATCTTGCTTTCATAGAAAAGAAAGAAAGGTTAAACTTGCTGGTAATTATCAATGGGTACTGAAAGGAACATATGTTCCCAAGGTCCAATCTAACCCCAAAGGACCCAAGAAAAGATGGGTACCTAAAACTTGATCCCTTGTGGTTTGTAGGTATGTCTTAGAGTATCAAAGCCCAACAAATGGTACATTGACAGTGGGTGCTCAAGACATATGACGGGAGACAAATCCAAGTTTCTCTCAATCAAGCCTAAGGAAGGTGGCAAGGTGACATTTGGTGGAGATCAATCTGGAAAAATAGCTGGGATTGGTGAGATTGGGAACAATGAAGGTCCTCTCATCAAAGACGTATACCTTGTTGAAGGACTATGCCACAACCTTCTCAGTGTTAGCCAAAGCACCAACAAGGGTAACTTAGTTATCTTTGATTCTAATGAATGCTTGATTGTGAAAAAGGAATTTCTCTCTTTAGAAAATTTAAAGTCGAAAGCATTATTTAGAGCGCCTAGAGATGGTAATTGTTACACTCTTAACCTCTCTAGCAATGCTTCAATTTCTGAAAATTGTTTTGTAAGCAACTTAAGTGAAAGTTGGTTGTGGCACAAGTGATTAGCTCATATTAACATGTCCCAACTTGACAAGTTGCTCAAAAAGGATTTTGTTATTGGCATTCCCAAACTTAGTTTAAAAAATGATTTGACTTGTGAAACATGTCAAAAGGGAAAACAAACTAAATCATCTTTTAAAGCTAAAAATGAAATTTCTACCAATAGACCATTACAATTGCTACATATGGATCTTGTGGGTCCAGTAAGGGTGAGGAGCCTTGGTGGCAATTTGTACACATTGGTTATTGTAGACGATTTCTCAAGGTTTTGTTGGACCATTTTCTTGTCTTCAAAAGATAAAACATTTGATCAATTTGTTGTGTTTGCCAAGAAGGTTCAGAACGAGAAAGGATTTTCTATTTCAAGTATTAGAACTGATCATGGAGGGGAATTTGAAAACAATGCTTTTGCTGATTATTGTGACAACATGGGGATAGATCACAACTTCTCAGCCCCAAGAACTCCTCAACAAAACGGTGTTGTAGAAAGGAAGAATCGAGTTCTTACTGAGATGGCAAGGGCAATGCTGAATGAGAACAATACTTCCCAAGTATTTTGGGCTGATGTAATGAGCACCACTTGCTACATCTCAAATCGGGCATATCTACGGAAGAAGTTGAACAAGACTTCCTATGAGTTGTACAAAGGAAGGAAGCCCAATTTGAGCCATCTGCATGTATTTAGTTGTAAGTGTTTCATTCATAATAATGGTAAAGAAAATTTGGGTAAGTTTGATTCTAAGGCTGATATAGGCATATTTCTTGGATATTCAAACCGAAGCAAAGCCTATAGAGTTTTTAATACTAGAACTAAAGTTGTAGACGAATCTATTCATGTTGTGTTATGTGAAGATAAATCTGATAAACCTTTAGTCGATGAGGAAGAAAATGTTTTCAAGAATCAATTCTTTTTCGAAAACTACTCCTTCTTCTACTGAAAACATTTTTGAGGCTGATCCCCAAACTTCTATTGAAAATCTTGATTAGTCACAACCTAGAGCTTGAAAATTTATAAGGATCATCCTTTAGACCAAGTCATAGGTGATGTGAATCAAGGAGTAAGAACTAGAAAAAGTACTTTAAATGAAGTAATCTTTTCTGCATTCATCTCTCATATAGAACCCTCTAAAATAGATGAAGCCTTTTCAGATAATGATTGGGTGATAGCTATGCAAGAGGAGTTACATCAATTTGACAAAAATCAAGTTTGGGACTTAGTACCTAGACCCAAGGACCATCCGGTCATTGGAACTAAATGGGTATTGAAGAACAAACGTGATGAATCCGCAATCATTGTCCGAAATAAGGCAAGATTAGTTGCAAAAGGGTACAATCAAGAGGAAGGAATAAACTATGAGGAAACTTATGCTCCAGTGGCAAGATTGGAGGCCATAAGAGTTCTTCTAGCCTTTGCATGTGTTAAAGGTTTTAAACTTTTCCAAATGGATGTCAAAAGTGCATTTTTGAATGGTTTTATTCAAGAGGAGGTTTATGTGGAACAATCTCCAGGTTTTGAAAATGAACAGTACCCTGATCATGTTTTCAAACTCAACAAGGCATTATATGGTCTCAAGCAAGCTCCAAGACCTTGGTATGAGAGAGTAAGTCAATTTCTTCTTGATCAAGGGTTTATCAAAGGTAAAGCTAACACAACATTGTTTATAAAAAGAAACAAGTTAAATGAAATCCTGATTGTTCAAATTTATGTTGATGACATAATTTTTGGTGCTACTAATGATGCTTTGTGTGAGGAATTCTCAAAGATTATGCAGGGAGAATTTGAGATGTCAATGATGGGAGAGCTCAACTATTTTCTTGGGCTGCAAATCAAGCAAAGAAAGGATTGAATCTTCATCTCCCAAACTAAATATCTCAATGATCTGTTGAAGAAGTTTGGAATGGACAAATGCAATGGAGCTGACACTCCTATGAGTACAACCACTTCATTGGATGCTGATTAAGAGGGTAAAGACTTCAACATCACAAAGTATAGAGGGATGATTGGATCATTGCTCTATCTAACTGCAAGTCGCCCGGACATCCAATTCAGTGTTGGAATGTGTGCAAGGTTCCAGTTCGCTCCAAAGGAGTCTCATGCTGAACATGTGAAGAGAATCTTCAGATATCTTGCAGACACAAAGTCACTGGGATTGTGGTTTCCCAAAGGTCAACCTGAACACTTGGTGGCATACTCAGATTTAGATCATGCCGGCTACAAGACTGATAGGAAGAGTACAAGTGGCCAATGTGAGTTCTTTGGCAATTCACATGTGTCTTGGTTCAGCAAGAAACAAACTAGTGTAGTTGTCTCATCAACTGAAGCTGAATATGTGGCTGCATCAAGTTGTTGTGCTCAAGTATTATGGCTTAAGCAACAACTTGCTGACTTGGGAGTCTATCGGAAAGAAATCCCAATTTTGTGTGACAACACAAGCACAATAAGCTTGGCAAAGAATCCAGTCCAACATACCTGGACCAAGCATATTGATGTGATGCATCATTTCATAAGGGATCATGTTCAGAAAAGAGATGTCAAAGTCATGTTCATCCCAACTCATCTTCAACTTGCTGATATCTTCACAAAGCCATTAGCCAAGGAGTAATTCAACTTTATAAGAAGAGAATTGGGAATGGTAAACCCCAATGAATTGTAAGCAATTTCCACACACTTTAATGTTAGTTATGTTTTTGATGAGTAATAGTTACTAACTTAAGCATCGGAGTATATAGTTATAGTTTTTGCAGGATGTTTTAAAGGAGTATACTCAAGTATTGGAGGCAATACTCGAGTATGGAATTAACCGCCAGAGAACATCAATGAATGTTGAGAAGGTCAATACTCGAGTGTATAAGTTGAATACTCGAGTATCCACAAGTCAGAGAACAACCTGGTGATGAAGGAGCTGAATACTCGAGTATGGGAATACAATACTCGAGTATCCACCAGACAGAGGAGAACAAGTACTGAAGGAGCTGAATACTCGAGTATGTTAGTTCAATAATTGAGTATTGGTCGTGGAATTTCAAAAGTTCACCTCACACTTTTGAAGTCCAGGTTAGTACCTTTCCTTCAATACTCGAGTGTGTAAGGAGTATACTCAAGTATTCAATACTCGAGTATTGGTGTCAATACTCGAGTGTGGTTGCGCGGTCATATATATGAAAACTGTTCATGTTCTTCATTACTTGCTTCAAAACTCAAGTGTGCCCTAGACGTTCTCTCTTCCTCTCTCTCCTTCTCTCAGAAACCCACAGATTTCACCTACCAAATTCCTTCTTCATACTTCGAAATGGCCTCTAAATCAACCTCCCAGAAACACTCTGCCGCAAATGTCAGCGAAGAAATGGAAAAATCCAAGTCTCCTCAACCTTCTTCTCCTCAACGTCCAAGAAGGATGAAATCAATTCCCAAGCGTCTTCATCATGGAGTTGATCGGTCTATCAAAGGAGTGAGCCAAAGTATTCCGGAAGCATCTTCTCCTAACCCTAAGAAAAGGGGAGTTTCATTCGAGCCACCCATTCCGTCTCCTCCAAGGAAGAAGAGGACCACAGCTGAGTCTAGCAAAGCAAAAGGGAAGAAGAAAGAAGTTGCTATGTCCAAATCCAAGCCTGCAAGGACAAAGAAAGCATCCACCTCTGTCCACTCTTCTTCACAGGGTCAATCATCTTCCGAAGCTACCGCTTCTTCTGACACCCAGCCTGAAGATGTACCTTCTGTGTTGCCAAACACAGTTGAAGAAATTCAACTTCACAAGTCTGCTCCAGAAGGATTCACCATAGCCACTGTACCTCTCACTCCGGAGCTAAGTGCAAAATTCAAGGACTCCTACACGAACAGAGGGTTCTGTGCAGTTGTGGCAGTAGACTTGGACTCAGTTCAACAAGAGTATAATATCAATCTCTCACCATGGCTTGTACCATATAATTCTTTCATATCCATCTCAGTTGCATTTTATCCCAATCTTGTCAAGTTATTCTACTTCAACATGCAATCTGATAATATTTTGAACTCTGATGGTGATTTGGTTAAGGAAAGGGTGACCACTTGCGTCAAAGGAGTCAAGTTCACATTATCTGCCTCTATCCTTAATACCATTTTGAAAATTGCTAATCCCCCTCCTATTTCTACTCCCACATATACCAATGAAGAAATTTTCTCCACTCTTGTCCCTAACATTGAATTTCCTGAGAACCAGAGACATACCCTTTCCTTCAAACCCGGAATTATGTCTCCTATCAATAGGGTACTTTGGTACATCTACTCCAGGAATTTTGTCCAGAAAGGGGGTAGTTTCACTCACTTCTCTCAAAGGGATTATCGGTTCTTCACTGCCTTCATCAAGAAACATCCCCTAAACATTGGCCACTGGATCTTTCAGGAGATGATTTGGTTCAAATTTTCATCCAGGCGGCCTTCTCACATACCCTTTCCCTCACTTGTATCCCTGATCCTCTTTTACCACAAGATCTGGTATGTTGGTCCACCGGAGAGCATGAAGTATCCCCTTTCCTTTGGCAAGGCACAACTCAATTTCATGAAGCTTACCTTTGAAGCTGAAGGATCTGGTCAATCTCGGGCACCCCCAAGATCTCAAGCAAGGGCCTCCCACTCTGAAGCTCATGAAGCACAGTCTACTCTACCTCCTCCACCTGATCTTGACTTGCACATTAAAGGAATTGTTGATGCTGCCATTGTCTCCTTGTCCATTCGATTGCAATTTGAAATTGGCAAATTGGCTGCTGAGGTCAAGACTGGTCTTCATGAGGTGATAGATGCTCAAGAAGGGATGAGGATTCAGTTGGACAAGATCAAGGAGCAATCTGAGAAGAAGCAAGATGAAATCTTTGATTAGCTCAGTGATCTTGACACGAGACTCTCCACTACCTTGATCACCACCGCTGCTGCTCGTGACAACATTGAAAAAGTGGTCAAGCATCTTGGTATTGGTTCTTCCTCCACTTTTGGATTCACCACTGGCCCAACCTCCTCTCCTATGCCTGCAGCTACTCCATCCTCTCCCACTTTTGCCTTTCCCAGTCCACCTATTCCATCCTCATCTCCCGCATCTACCTCTACTCCGGCTACTGTGGTTCTTCCTTCACCATCTTCCTCCACTACAGTTGTTCTGCCTTCCCCTTCCAATCTCACCCTTATTTCACCTACTGATCCTCCCTATTTTGAAGATGACAAAGGCAGAGAAGAAGAGAAGGACACTTAGACACTTAGGAGAATTTGAGTTTCAAAGCTTGTTTATGTATTTCTTCTAATTGTAGTATTTTGAGTAACTGATTGTAGTGTTTTTTCTAATGGTGCCTAGTTCAATTGTTGCATTTTGTGATTATCATGTAGTAGTCTGCATATTCTTTGATATCAGTGTATTTTGGCACTTGTTTTGTGGCTAACTGATGTAACTTTATGCCAGTTAAGAATGACATGCTTTTGTTTGATACTTCTGCTGCTAACTTCTGATTCATTCATTTACCATATTGCATCAATGTGAAAAAGCATTTTCATAAGACCAAAGAAGTTCAAAATCATCACTTATGTCAAACTTCTGAAATTTTTTGAAATTCTACAAAATTTTACTTTAAAAGTGAACAATCTCTCAAATTCTTGGAAGTGTTGGTTTACAAGTGTTGTCATCATCAAAAAGGGGGAGAATTCGGGAATCAGGTGTGGCAGAACCCATAATTACCTGCGACTATTGGAAGTAATGTTCCCAGGCTGAATCGGGTCTCTCCCGTTGGTCGATTGTCCGTCTAGTGAGTTAGCGTTGATACTTTCTCTCCCACCAGTCAAGTCAGGGCGGGTCATGGTAAAAATCAATGATATCTGTAAAGTTAGACTCGCTACTAAAGAAAGAAGGAACGATCGAAGCGAAGGAGTCACAAACCTTCAACTCATCGAGGAAAATATTTTCTTTCGATTCTATTTGCTCTTGACGCCAACAATTTATCTAAGACTAAGGACCAGACGATACTGGGAATAAAAAAAGATCTCGGAACTCATTTCCCTCAGTCTTTTACGTTACTGTCCCCCTTCTCTGATTCCGTACTCAATTCCGTGGCACCCGCCTGAACAGACAGATCGTGAAATGGCAACGTATATAAAATCTTATGTGTTTTGATGATAATCAACAATTGTAAACTCACTTGGAAGTGTTTGTCTTTGGTAAAAACTTACTGTCAAAGACAAACTCGAGTATTGGTATCAATACTCGAGTATTGACTTGACAGAGAGATGCTCAAATCCATTTTCACAAAGCAATACTCAAGTATTGGTTGCAATACTCGAGTATTTGACTTACAGAGAGCACTCCAAGTTTTCACCCGGAGACAATACTCAAGCATTGGTTGCAATACTCGAGTATTGGACTTACAGAAAGCACTCCAAGTTTTCACCCTGAGACAATACTCAAGTATTGGTTGCAATACTCAAGTATTGGACTTACAGAAAGAACTCCAAGTTTTCACCTTGAGACAATACTCAAGTATTGATTGCAATACTCGAGTATTGAACACACAGAGAGAATTTCAACATTGACATAAGTTCTCAATACTCAAGTATTCAATTGAATACTCAAGTATTGGTCATACAGAGAGACATCAAAGATTTACACCTTATGAATACTCGAGTATTGGACTTTCACAAAGATTTCAAGTTTTAACACCTGCTTATGAATACTCAAGTATTCATTTGAAAAACTCAAGTATTGACATGCAAAAACTCCACAAAATTTTCAAATGAGTGCATACTCGAGTATTGATTTGAAAGCTCGAGTATTGGGCATACAGAGAGCTTTCCCTCTTGCCAATGACTTGAATAATCGAGTATTGATTTGAATACTCGAGTATTGTACCTAATGTCCAAAGTTCACATCACGATGATTTCTCTCTGGAAGATGAATACTCAAGTATCAAGTTGGATACTCAAGTATTGACTTAAGTGCACAGTGACATACTCGAGTATTGAGCGTTGAACTTGAAAATCAAATTTGACGAATTTGTGAAACACCTTCATTTGATCTTAATACTTTCATTTATCATTCTTATATATTCTTGGCTATGAATAACCATCTTTTTGATGAGTTTTTAGACAGATCAACAAAAGTTAATTGAAGGATAAAGTGAAAAGCAAAAAGTGGTTCAGTTCATTAAATGCACTACTCAGAAAGTTGCATAAACTTGGCTAATTCCTCTATACACGGTTATAAAGCATTAAAGAATGTTTCCTACAACAAGCAACCTCATTTCCAACAGACTAATTTGCAGAAGAACAAGTCAGATTACTTGGCCAGCTGGATTAAGTTGAGTTTAGAGAGAGAAGATGCCTAAAACACTTGCTAATCACCTGAAGACTTTTCTCAACGGTAATATTGAAGATGCAACGGTCAATTAATACTTCCTGAGTATAAATATGACCTCATTCAAGTCTCTAAAAAAACCACTGTAACACCCCGTTTTCTAAAACGTTTTTGAAATAATTAATCAGAGTAGAGCATCGGAATAAGTTTAAAAGAGCGAGTAACTGTTGATTGTATAAAAATATTAACCATGGTTGGTTATAGTAGTGGTACATTCATCCCAATAATTCAAAATATTATATAATCAAAAACAAAAACACTCCAGCCAGATCTTCACACGGGCTGCTTACTCCTGTCGTCGGCCCTCGGTCCTCCAGACCTTGAAGCTATATTAGGAGCTGAGGTTCAATTACCATTGAACCTCAGGTAACGGTTAACCTCATGCTTATGTATGACAAAATATGTATGACAGATATCCATTCAACAACAAGCAACAATACATATCACATGTAAAGTCATCTACGTAAACAGTACACATCGCATGTACAATCATCTATGATATCAGTACACATCACATGTACAACCACCTGTGTTATCAGTACACATCACATGTACAATTATCTATGTCATCAAGACATATCGCATGTACAAACATTTATGTTAACAGTACACATCACATGTACAATCATCTATCACAAATATAAGCATATCATAAGCATCAGAGTTAGTGTTACGGTACGTGAACGTACCTGGATTGATAATTTCGTATGTAATTGATCGGGCAGCGTTCTTTCGGTCAGCCTATCATAGCAATATCGTCCTATTAATTTAAAGAATAATATCCTAAAAGATACTTTTGGCCACTACTGAATATTCTACCCTTGGTATATTAAACCATTATTTTATTTCTTCAAAATTCGTGGAAAAACGCTAGACAATATTGGGCAGAATTTTGCCTATCTTTGAAAAATCATAACTAATTCTAGAAAAATCGAAACGAAGATCCGTAAAAAGTTCCGGACTCCTTCGGATGTCTATTTTCCATAAAAAAATATCAGGCCTTGGCCAGAATTCAAAAATCATTCCCAGATTTCACGTGTTCATCCTCTGCCCAGAAATTCCAGCATTTTCGCAACATAAACTTTGAGAATTTCTTTCTCATTGTACAGAGCTCATTTCAACATGTTATTTACATATTTGGGAAGCTCTATATGTCTACTTTCATCATGAATTTTCTCAGAATTTTTCAATAGAATTTTCAACATAAAATATGCGTTTTTCTGTGACTTGTTCAGAAATCGCCTAACTGACGAATTTTCGCCAGAACTTCGTTACTACTGTGTTCATAACTTGGGAATTTTGCAGAACTACTCCCTTCACTAAATTTTCGAAATGAAGCTATTTTAAACTATAAAAACATGAAACTAAAATTATTCTAGAATTTTAAAGATTAAAACTACTTCTACCTATGAATATAAACTCAAAACTAAGAACTTTGCTTACCTAAAGCTTGAACTCCTTCAAGCTCTTCCTCCAACTCTCTCAACTCTCTCTCAAATAAGCAGATGATGCTTTACTTGGTGTGAAGAAAAGTGAATGATCTATGCCTCTATTTATAGTGAAAAGGTTGGGCAATTGTGTAATTAATTGCAACTTCACTCTTGGCTGATATTCACCATTGGATCTAGGGCTTCATAGAAACTCTAAATCCTCACCACACACACACTCATCTGCCCTCTCTCTCTCTCTCCCTTCTTCTCTTTCTTCTTCCTTCTCCTAGAAGCCAAAAACAACTTGAAGTGCAAGTATGCAATAGTGTTTTGTATCCTACAAGCTTTGACCCATTTGGCACATGTTTGAAAATCAATTCCTTCCTCTTGAAGCTATACAAAAACGTGCTCCCTCTGAATTTTTGGGTTTTAGGATTGTTTTGGGCTTTATTGCTATGTTGGGCAAAGGTTTGGCAAGGATTTGGGCTACCAAAAATGATCCAATGTAAATTGTTGTGGTAAAAAGCCCTAATTTAATTTCTTTTTGTTTATTATATGATTTAGCTTAATTAGGTTTAATTTGTAGTGTTCTAATTGTTTTACAACATAATTATGATTCTACTAATTTCAATTGTTTCAATTATCGATCCCCTGTTAAGCTTTAATATTGAATTTAGCCAATATATTCCAAATTGTTTGTTGATATTTGCCATTAGATTAATTATGAATGTTAATTCAATTAAGATTAATTTTTGGTGTTCACTAATTATTTTTAGTGTCCTCTAATCATTTTAAACCTCTTCCTACTCCTTTACGTCTTATTTTTGACAATATAGGAATTATAAAACAATATATCCTTAAGTGTGAATTTAATTGTTCTTGAATTGTTGAAAATTCATTTAATTGATTTAGGGGTTTTTGTGGCATTTTACAATATTTTATGACCCCTAACAAAATTTAGGGAGTTGGATTTTGCCCTATTAAGTCCTACCGAAAACTTATTCAAGAAATAGAATAAATACAATACTATTTTGGAGACAACATACTCTCCTATTTTCAATAAGTCCTAATGGCCAAAATATCATGTTTAAAAGGAATACAAATCTTGGGGTATTATAACCACAACTGCTGAAATCGTATTGCATTCAAGTGTTCATTTATTTTCATCAGTTTTCTCTTGTATAGTATCTTTTGATACAAAAGCTTTAGTGTTTATCATCATCTACTCTTAGAGAGTCTTTCTTTGTTATTAATCATTTACTGTAAAGAACCACAAGTCAGGGGACTTGGTGGTTGGGTTCATTGATTACAACTTGTAAGGGGGAGTGAGTTCTAGTGAGAGAATCACTTCTTGAGTGCAGAGTGTGTAATCCTTGATATAGTGGAAATCCCAGTGAAGCTGGGGACTGGACGTAGGTCAGTGGTTAAGATTGAACCAGTATAAATCTTCTTGTGTCTTGCTATTCTTCCCTCACTTTGAATTACCCTGTTTTTATAGTTCAAAAACAAAGAACTTAGTCAAAAAATTGATAATACCCAATTCACCCCCCTCTTGGGTATTTAGCTCCATTTACAAGTGTGACCTTTTCCTTATTATCAGTTATATTCATGTATTAGAGTGATTACGCAGTAGAGCATGTAAGCGATTTGGACAATAAATACTGGTAGAAAAAAAAGAAAGATAAAATCCATGAAGAGTTATTATAAAATATCTCAAAATAAATATTCAGACCACAAATAAATTATATACAGTCTCCTATATAGAGATACCAAGTCTTCATCAACATCCTTCTTGAAATCCATATGTTTGCTCCAAATTCTAATTTTTAAATTCTTAATCAGCTTTGGTAGTACTACCTCTATCCTTAGAATAACATGGGATTCAAAATTGAATCTCAGAGTAATCATTAATCTCTTATTCAAAGTATATACAGAGTATGTAAGCAAACTATAAACACAATCCATAAGCATTCAGTAGGTTGCACACAGCGAGACACAAAGCCTAATCCAGAACAAGCAATCTTTATAACACATAACTGCTCAATAAGACACATATCAATGCCAAAGGTCGCACACAATGGGCTCTGATACCAAAACGCTTGGAAACAATAACACTAATACATACATAATCATGGTAAAACATACATACAAAGTCATACAAAGCATATGAGATTAAGATTAATTCCTGCAAATAACTGATCAGTCAAATAACATGTTCTTGGTAACTTAGTAGGAATTATAGACCTAAAGTAATACAATATAAATGGTGTCATCACCAATATAACCTTCTCCCTTTAAAATATGTAACTACACACTTGTATGAAGGATTCTTTTACCATATGGAACTCATTAAATTTCTTTATTAATGAGTATTACTTCATTGGTCACTTATCTTTTATTTTTGCCTATACCTAGAAAATTTCCAGAAATTTTAACCAATTTCAAAAATTCATAACTTATTGTAGAAAAATCTAATTGAGGTGTTCTAAAAATCTATGTGACCCTTAACATATCTATTTTTGACTAAAACTACTTGTCAAGGTCATATATATGTAGATCATCTCCAGTTTACAAAAATGCCCTTGCTAGTTTTAAAGCTATTTAATTTGTATTTCTTCATATATTTTAACCTTAAAACTTCCAAAATCATACTCCATGTTCTTTCTTATACGAATTCCATTTTAAACACCTTAAAACCATCAAAATCACCAAAATAAAATCATATCATCATGTTCAAACTATTGGCCAAGATTCCCTTAAACTTGCAAAATTACAAGTTAGAAAGGGGCTTCTTGCTCAAGATTCTAACTTCCTTTGCTACTTCTTCTTGAACTCCTTTGTAATTGTAGCTAGAACTTCAATAATATCATACAAGATCACAGACTAAAACTTAAACATATAAATTTGAAGGAAGTAGAGCAAATTTCATAACTTCCTTACTTCAACACAATTTCCTTGCTCTTCTTCTTGGTTTTATCCCTCAAGCTCTCTTCTTTCCACTTCTTTCTTATGTGTGTTGCCTCCTTGCCATACCAAATGAGGGGTGAAGCCCTTTATATAGAGCCCTTTGCAAAAAAATATCTCCTTGGGATTTTGCCAATTTATCCATTTGTAATTATCTTTAGAGATTCTAGGCTTTTCTTTCCTTTTCTAGAGAAGTCTTGACTTCTCTTGATTTTTCTCCCTTGATCTAGACATGTGTCATTCTTGGCACAAAATATCTTTAGCCATGTATGTCCATGTGTCCTTATCATAATCCTCTTTAAATCCTATGAAAACATGTGGGTTAGGTGTTCTTCTCTTTAATTCTTATCATTCTATGTGTTTTTCACTAATACAAAAAAGCCTTTTAAGACCGGACAAAAAACGCCTCGTAAGACCGGATCTGGAACCGGTCTCGTTCCAGACGATCTTAAAAATATGTTATTTTTAAGACTGGATGAACGACCGGTCTTAAAAAAAATCGTTTCTAGACCGAACTTTTGAAATATCTGGTCTTAGAGTGTTTCAGAATAATAATTAAAAAAAAAACCCAAAATGAAACAATTGGTCCCAAATCACCTGATCCAACAACATTTTGAATGTCCCTCCATCATCAACGATGAAGAACCAAGAGAAGATTGGAAGCAAGAACAACTAGAAAAACAAAAAAGATGATTACAAAGTCCAGAAATAAGAAAAAATAACAAGAAATAGAAATCATTCACCATGGAAATCGAACTTGAATCAATATAAAATCAGAGGTGAACTTGAAGTCCAAATCTACAAAAAAATCACAAGCTTAAAGCAACCAAATCTGAGTAGGATCCTCTTGTCGGTGCTAGCAAAGCTTCAAGCAACCAAAATCAAAGTCCAAATCTGAGAAAGAGTGGTCAAGGTAGGAATAAACAGACTTAAGCAAGAAGAGATCTGGGTTTGATTTTAAGCTGAATCTGTGCGAAGGCGGCGTGGGAGGAGCCATAGATCGAAGAGGAAGGATCCGCCGTTGTCCAGAATCCTCAAAGTAGTACACTTTCGCCGTTGCTGAGGATTAAAGTTGACGCCATCGCAAAACCCTCGAAGCATCTCACCGCCAACATTGCTAAGGATTTGATCATGTGGCTCTTGGGATGACTTACGAAGATTGTGAGTAGGTTAGAGGAAGAGGATGGCATTCTTGCTAAGGATTTGATCCGTGAGGCTCTTGGGACACTCGTTAAATCTATAACTAAATAAATGTTATATCCCCAAGAAGACAAAGCAGACTCATGGACTTAACAGGTTCAGCGATTTACCTTTTTTTTAATATACAATTTTAAGACCAGTTTTTTTTTATACTTTTAAAACCGTTTTTTTTAAACAACCGGTTTTAAAAGTATTCATATATTTACGAAATTGCTACCGGTCATACTTTTTTTTTTTTTTTTACACTTTTAAGACCAGATCCTTTATAAATCAGTTTTAAAAGTCTTTTATATATTTACGAAATTGTTGTAATACCCCAAAAATTATTATTCCTCATAAATACAATATTTTGATAAATGACACCTATTTAAAATAGGTGGATATGTGGTCTCAAATTATGAGGTGTGTTTATTCTATTTTCTAGAAATCTTTATGTAGGATTAAGGTAACTAATGATTAAATTTTCTTAGGAATCATAAATCACCTTAAAAATAAAAATAATTACCAAATTAAATTAGGGTTCTTGTATGATCAAAAAGAGCAAGAAAGTATTATGGAAAATACTTAAACAAATAGGAGGAATTAATAAACAACTAAGTTTTCACTAAACTAAATAATTATGTAACTTTTCATAATTAATCAAGGGATTAATTAAAGAAGACTTAAGTCTCAATTTTCATAATTTATTAAGAAACTAAATTTTGTAAGAACCCATAATTAGTGCCTAGTTCATATTTAGCTCATAAAAAGTCATAAAGAATTATCAAAATACTAAGACCAATTAAGAGGTAATTATCAACAAATAATGGGCAATTACAATTGCAACAATTGGAATAGAGGCACAAGATTTAATAACAAAATTAAATAAGCATAATTAAGGGTTTATGACCCTAATTAAGAACCAATGGCAAATAAGGATTAAGATTAGCATAAGTAGAATCTCTAAGGGCCATAATTAAGTTAGAGACAAATCATAATTTGATAACTTCACTAAACCACTTTATTAAGGATGCTAATTAAGATTAGTAATGGAGGGTTAAGATTAATTCTAATAAAGTTAAATCCAAAGGCCTTAATTAAGCCTCATAAAGCCAAATCCTTGTGAAATTGGATTAGCCAATGATAAATCAAGAAAATGTTCTTAATCCTCACAAAATTAATTGGACCAATAAGAGATTAACATAAATTAAAGGTGTGGATTAAATCTAGTAAAGTTAAATCCTGAAGCTTAAAATTAACTCTCATAAAACACAATCTATGTGAACCAAAATTAACCAATGAGAGATTTTCTTCTAAATAACATGAGATAAACAAAACACAAATTAAAAATTAAAATAAGGGGGAGGGGGACGGTTTTTGAGAGAAGAAGAGGAAGAGGAAAAATTGATTAAGCAATCAATTCCAAACATGCATATATGAGTCACAAACCTAGCAAGAGTGAGTCATAAATCTATACAAGAGATGAGTCACAACTCTACATATGAATCATAAATCTAGATGAAGACTTTAGAAAGAGCATTCATGAATTTGGAAGAGGATAAGATGAGGTGTAAGAGAGAGAGAGAGTGTTGTGAGTGTGTGTGTGTGTGCAATTGTTGTGCATATGTGTGTGTCTAGTATGAAGAAGGAAAGAGAAGTCAAGGTAATAGCCAATAGGAAATTAGATAATTGAATAATTTGATTAATCTATGAAATTAATTCTAGATATAAGCAAATGAGAACCTATACAAACTAAATTGTATCTTGAAATCCATTAACCATAGATCAAATATAAGAAAAGATTATGAACAAGCATAATTCAAGCTTGAGAATAAGTATAACCAAAGCCATTTCTTCAACTTTTGAAGATTGATACCAATTGAGAAAATGGGTGTTTGAGGTCTCAAAATGAAGCCAAGAACTTCAAGATTTCAAAACCAATGAGAAAATGTGAATACAACCTCATTAGGATCCCCAAATATATTTTTATCCAGTAAAATGCAAAGAATAGAAAGAGGTAAGCATTGTTTAAGTCATTCATGACATCATAAACTTGTCAAAGAAGGAGGATGAGTCATAAAGCAATAGAAAAAGCTAGAAGGAAGAGGTGTAGGGCTAGGATTTGTGTTTCAAATTAACCTAAATCCAAGGGTTGAAAATGAACCAAAGTTGTTAGGAAGTTAACCTCCCAAAATGCTATAAATAGGGGCCTTGGGTCTTCACATTCTTCACACCAAACTCAAACCAAATAGGTGAGTTTAAGAGAAGAGTGAAGCAAGAAGGAGGAGGAAGTTCTTCAAGAGGTAAGCAAGCTTTTAGTTTCTAGTCTTTAGCTTTTGTAGTTTTTGAAGTTCTAGTTTAAATTCTTAGATAGAAGTAGTTTAGATCTTAAATATTCTAGAATAATTTTAAATTCATGTTTTTATGGTTAAAATTAGCTTTATTTCGAAAAATTGATGAAGAGGGTGTTTTAGCAAAATTTCCGGAAGAGAAACATCAAAATAACGAAGTTCTAGCGAAATCTGATCAGTTAAGCTCTTGCTGAACCAGTGACGAAGATGCCTATATTTTATGTTGAAAACGTAGTTGGAAAATTCTGGGAAAATTCATGGTTAAATTAGACATATAGGGTTTTTTAAATATGCCAAGAACATGTAAAAAAATAGGTCTGTATAGGGAGATAAAAATTCTCAAAGTTAGGCTACGAATTTCTGGAAAAATTCTGGGCAGAGGTTCAAAACTTAGAAACTGGGAGTGTTTTGTGAAATATGGGCAAAAGTGATTATTTTGCCTTGAAATTAGACATCCTAAGGATTTCATGGAATTTTACGGATCATCGTTTCAATTTTTTTAGAATTGGTTATGATTTTCCGAAGTTAGGCGAAAATCTGTCCAAAATTCTGGACTAGTGTTTTTTGAAAAATTAAGGGTGATAAGTTGAGAAATAATCCTACCAAGGGTAAAAAGGGTCATTAGTGACTAGGATACCTTCTAAAATATTATCTATGAATTAATAAAAGCGATATTACCATTAAAGGCTAGACGTGATTACGGTCCGAACGACAGCGTACCGATATCGCTAACGAAGGTACGGACGCGTACTGTAACACTAACTCTGATGCTTATTATATACTTATATGTGATAGATAGTCTGTGACTCTATTTTTGAAAAGTTGTGGATTCTGTTAAAAAAATTGTTCATACACATACAGCTTTATATGGGTTATAGTCATGATAACGCCATTGAGTTTTCCTAGCGCTGAGGACACGGATGTACACCGTGGCACTGGTGAATAGTGCAAACTGGAATGACATGAATATGTGGAGACTGTGGTTGTTATTATCTTGTGTATGTGAATATTGTATGTCAATATTGTTGTATTGTCATGAATATCTGTCATACATAACTGATACATAAGCATGAGGTTAACCGTAGCATGAGGTTAACCGTTTCCTGAGGTTCAATGGGAATTGAACCTCAACTCTTACGATAGTCTCAGATTCTGGAGGAACCAGGACCGAGGACAAAGATAAATAGCATGCGTGAGGACACAGGCGGAGAAGATAGTTACGAGTTATTGTATCACTGTATTATTAAATATTTGGAGAATTGTACCACTGTAATAGCAACCAGACACACCAACAGTGAAGGTTTATCAGATACTCACTCTTTTTCATTATTTCGATGTTCTACTTTGATTAAAATATTTCTAAAACGAATTTTGAAAATGAGGATTTTACAATTGCCACCGATCATACTTTTAAGACTAGATCTTTTATAATTCGGTCTTAAAAGTGTTCTATATATTTACGAAATTGCCACCAGTCATACTTTTAAGATCAGATCCTTTATAATCTGGTCCAAAAAATTCTTTATATTTACGAAACTGATACCGGTCATACTTTTTAGATCGAATCCTCTATAATCCAGTCTAAATGAGGCGATCTTAAAATTCTTTTTTACACTAGTGTTTGTATTTTTCCTCTAGTCATGCGTTTTACCTCATCAATTCAAGGGATATTTTATGCCTCTTTAATTGCATTTAGACTTCTGTTCACAAATCAACTTATGTTGACATTATATGACATAAGCATAGTGCTATCATATTCCCAAGTCAAAGGTTATCTTCTTCATGATCTTCTTGTTTAGCCATGTGTGCAAGTTCTTGAGATTTTTATTGTCTCCTTATGATGATGTTTGAAATTAATGGCTCATAGATAATCACATATGAGTCATCATTTTAGTCTTTACTATCCATGCTTAGGTGTCTATTCTCAAGTCAACTTGACACCTTATCAAGACATATGTCAAAACAGAATTTAATTATCTTGACTTTTATATGGACATGTGGCATGTTCTTGCATCAAGTTTTATTTATCATTTTCCTTTGTCAATCTTGCCTTATCTTGTGTACATTTGGCACAAATCAAAATCATGCACTTATAGCTTATTTAATACACTTCTTGAGTTTGGTTTATACACCTCTTATCCATTGAATATTTCATGATATTTCTTAGTCTTCCCTTGTTTCCACATTACCATATCCAATGGCGGAACCAGAAAAAAAAAGTTTAGCTCGGGCCAAAAAATAAACATATTGAACTTCTTCCTCTTATTATAAGGCATCAACTAACAAGTATATTTGGTCCTTTTTATAAGGCACTTACTTGTTTCTAAATAGCATTAAATATTTTTATGCATACCCATAATTAAAAAGGTAGTGAGTGAGAGTAATAATTAATAAAAATTAATTATTACTCTTTTTTTTAAGCAAAAAGGAGTAATAATTAATATGATATTAGAGTTTAGTATAATTAATAGGGATAATATTGAAAATTATTTAAATTTTAGGACAAATTTAATTATTTTAACTGTTTTTATTGACTTGTGAGAATTGTTGGTTGGTTCCTTAAATAAGGACCAGAGGGAGTATTTACTAAATAGTATCAAATAACCTTGAAAATATAAATACATAATAACTAATAATTATAAATCAAAACAATATATTAAATGATACTAACTTTTTTGGTATCTCAAACAAGAATTTTACTTTCTTCTCACAGCTCAATGAGTAGTGAAACAAACATTATCTTTACAGATAAAATATCTTATAATAAATACATATATATTCTCATAAATTTTATAAGATCAGCCGGGGCCAGCTGGGGCCGGGGCCCCAGCTGGCCATAACAGCGTTCCGCCATTGACCATATCTCTTGAATTGGGCCTGGTCATCTGCCTATCACAAGCTAAATCTCAAATTGCTAGGCCCAAAATTTAGGATATTACAAAAATTGTAAGGATCCAATAAAAATTAAAAAAAAAATTACAAAAACACGTACCACTCTGGTTCTATTTATAAGTCCAGTTTGACCAAATCTCACATACCAAGGAGAGGTAAGTGTCTCATTGATTATGGAAAAAATTTCTAACTTTACCCTCATTTATGAATGGGTACCTTTTAAAATATATTGTCAAATCTCTCTCATCTTTTTATCTTTCCAATATGGCTAGCCAATCTCTCTCATTATTATTACTATGGGCAAAATTATCACAATATAATTTATTTGGTCAAAATGGACTTATAAAAAGGACCAATTTTTTTGGTCAAAGTAGACTTATAAATAGGACTAAAGTGGTATAATTAAAACTCAGATGAAAGATCGATGAATTATTTTATATTTTTGAACTTGACACCTTTGTCCCATTTTTTCAACCAAGTAATATTAAATACTTTGCTCGATAATTAGTCTACTGCCCCAATTGGCGGTGGCACAATCATCTCTGCCGCCAGCTCCGGTTCCACTGTCAAGTTGACTTTTTCCGTACTAGTGTTGTGGTCATTGGTGAATACTTTCATAACACTTGTAATTTAGTTTTTTAAAAAAGAGAAAAAAAAAGTGGACACATTTCCTTTTCCCTTTGTAAAACTTAATTTATATTTTTAATATACAGGCTTTCCATGTGTTTAATTGTCTCCAAATGTGGTCGTGGTCCTGTTTGTCGTTTTTATTTGACCTGACATTTCATAGGCGAACGTTTCAAAATTCCAAATACAAAATTCCACATAATTGTCGTTTTCATTATCGCCGCATTATTATTATTACTATTATGACTTTTGCTAGATATCGCTGCATTATTATTTGTAGATGTTGGTAAGTCCTTTATAACGTGCTGATGTTAACACATTGCCAACCATTTTGCAAATTTTCAAACAAATATGTCACTAACGCACTATGTACTCTTAATTAGATAAAACTTTAACTCAGTCCTTTTTTCTTTTTTCTTTTTTTTTTCCCCCTTTCCGCCTTAAATTGGCGTAAATCATATCGTTACTGTGTTATATTTTTTCGATATAGGTATATATTGGGATTTCCTTCCTATCAAAATGATTTAAGTCAATTTATGACAACTCACCTGAATATTATATACCTTTGGTTATGTCACCAATTAGTCCATGTGAAACTTCTCTTTTAATATTCTAATATGTTGGTTATGCAAGATTTACGTAAAATAAATATGCTGGTGTAAGGTGTTTGTTGATGTCAGGGATGACGCTTCCTATATCAATTTTATATATTTTTTCTTTATTATATGTGCAATAAAGACTCGTGATTAGGTTGAATTTTTAGCCATAAAGACACGTGGTGTTATATCTATATATATAGGATCCTATTCCAAAGTTCCATCCAATTACATCATTTGGTACAAAATAGCTGCACTGATGTTTATGTTCGGGCACCTAATAACCAACTGAGAAATGTATATTACTACTACTTCATTACAGCCTTACGTTGCATATTCTTCAAATTTATTCAGTAAAGATATAAATTTGCATTTAGAATGTAAATAGATCAAAAGTATTCTGTGTACCATAATATAAAATTCTTGCCTCTGTAACCAGATCAAGAAAGCTTCTATAATCAAATTGAATAATCCCTTTTTCATGGGTGTGATACAAATCAAAATTTATTCATTCATCAAATGTTTAAGGAGGCCATTGTTGTTATATTGATGTTATTTCATCAAAACCTTTCCATTCCAAGAAGTTAATACATAGTCAAAATTGAATTTATAAGCACCACATTTCTTCTTAAGGAGTAATGTTGAATATGTGTGTGCGTGCACTCGCGCTATTTGACTATTATTTTTTTTAAGAAAATAATGTTTATTATCATAAGTTTGAAAGATGTAAATTAGTTGTTGTCTTCTAAACATCTATAATTTGTCCTACTGTTCTCAACTAAAAATTCATGTTTATTCAGCATATCTTTTTGAGTTTGTTTATTTTTTTTTATTAAACTTTGGTACGCTTATACATATTTTAAATAGTTTCAAGTTAGTTCAAAGATGTGCATCTTATCTGTGGTTGCACATCATTACTTAATTAAGCATATTTTTGCCATATTAGTCGTCAGTTTCCAATCATAATGGAGTTATTCTCCTGTAGACTATTTGACATGGGAATCAAGTTATCAAAGCGACTTTGCAGGGTTTTGGAAAAACAATCATGAGAAAATCAATCTCAGCATGAGAGAAGCAAAACAAGACTGAATGGATGGTTTGATAAAATGAGCTAGGTAGATACTTATAATCATTTACAATAGAGAGATTTTGATTCATTATGAGGTTAAATTAACTGAACACCTATTTCAAAATTTAAGAGATAATGTGGCATCATTATTGAATCAAATAATCCATAATTTAGAAGCAACTATAATGGAGTTTATTGAAGGATAAATAATCTTTGGCTTCTTTGCATTCCTAAGTCCGTAATCAATTTCAACTTTGATTCTTACAATTTTATATACTCTAAATATGCATTTCACAAACCAATCATACTTACGGTTTTCTGCACCTAATTGAACACATATTGTTTCTTATTTCACCAATTTGTAATTCGAAGCTTCATCAGAAGAATAAATATGACCAACAAAAGTACCTATCGGAGCACTTGTTACCATGGACCTAAGGAATTGTTTCTAAAATACTCCCATATCTAGTGCTATGGATAATTTAGTATGGTTAGAATATCGTTTTTAATCTTTAGAGTCATTTAAGGTTAGCCATTTTGTCTATTTAGATAGCAATTTGTATAAGTTATTTTCAAGGAATGGATGATAATTTTTAGGGACAAATATTATTGTTATTTTGTGTTTTCAACTTATTGTGTTGCCTTTTAGCTATGGATGCAGAAACAAGTTCTTTTAAGGTGATCATAATTTTCTTCATTTAAAAATATTTTATACATATTCCGGATTTCCTAACGTCTTTAGACAGGTTATAAGAGCATCCATCCATATCAAAATTATGGGTTTTTCGGCTCCCTTCCTATATTGAGAAAGGCCCAAAATTTGAAGCTCATTTGTGTCTGACTAATTAAAGTGGAGACTAGAGTAAGAGGGAGAGGCCTTATTGTGCAGCAACTTTAGAGAGAAAAATCAATGTTCGGCATCTTCATTAGGAAGTATCAGTAAATCGATGTTTACACACTCGTTAATCATTAGATTGAGTTGAAATTTGGCGAGCAAGTTTGAAAAGCTCAGTTTATTATTCTGAATGGTTGGATCATTGATTCATTGCCTTGTTGTTTGCACTTATTTGTGCATCTTATTGAAATTCTCTTGTGCCCTATTTTGATAATAGTGGAGCTTATTTTCATTACTCTTGTACTGAAGAATTTTTCGCATTACTAATTTTTCTGCTATTTAATTTTTCCATATTTTTGTTTAATTGTTTCTTACTGAATATTGCTAGTGAGATGAGAAACTATAAATTCCCGCTACGTGTAATTCTTTTAACTCTTTACCTCGCACTTTTTGAGTGCCAATGTGTAGTAGAAAGAGAGGGAATGGGAAGACATGAGGGAGGGAGGGAGGAGGGAAAATAGGAATTCTTATTCAATAAGTAAATCAAGTTTGGATACAACTAAGAACTCTTCCAATTATAGAGCCTTTGAAAGAATAAAACGTTAAAGGTTCAATTTTACCCCCAAAAACTTTTGCTCAGGGACTATGGGTAATCGAAAGTCCTTTTTAAATTCATTGTCACCCTAAAAATATTTAAAATGTAGTAATATTGTCCTCAGTTTGAAATTTTACCACAGTACCATGTCATCCTTGTTTTAACGTATGAAATTATCCCAACTCAACCAAGTTTAACCTTACATTGAACTCTCCTCTCTCACCGGTCCACTTCTCCACCTCATCACCACCATCTTTCTCTCTCCCTCGTTCACTCATTTCTACTTCCTCTTTCCTTCTTCTCTCCAACAAGCTCATCAACATCGTCACCGGTCCCAAGCGAATCCTCGTCTTCCTCCCTAATCTCAATATAAAGATAACAAAATTAATTGCAATCCTATTTTACTGTGATAATGCAAAATTTTAAAAGATACCGAACAAATCCTAGCTAATCGATCAAATGGATAATAATCCTATTAGATAATCACATATATCAAAATTAAAGTCTAATTAACTTATATCTCATGTTCCATCATTCATATTAGTGATCCCTGTTGTATAAGGAAAATGTCACGCCCGGAAAAATCGAGACGTGGTCAGCCCAAAATACGAGAAAACTTGTATTCAATAAGCCTTAAATATATAAAGTTTATAGTACTTAATCACTTATACATGGACTTATTTACAATTATTTAATATAAAGTCTACAAATGCATTTCATATCACAAAAATTATAAACATTCTATAGAAATTTCAACAGAGTCTCCATTGAAAGTGGGCATCTAAAACAACTTCTACAACAAATTGGTGCAGTCAAGAGGCGCTTCACTCCAAACCAACAAGTACCAAAAACGAAAATAAGGCGAGGATCCTGTTTGTAGCATAGGTCGAGCATCTTAAGCTACAAAGATGAACACGTAAAAATTAAAACTTTTACATTAACTAAGAATTTTACAATATGATGCTTCAACTCCAAGTCAGCACTATAAGCTTTCAATGATTGGCAAGAAGAACAAGACCAGTTCCCCTGTCTAAGGCCAAAAATATATCTTTCTAGTGAACAATGTCTCATTTATAAAATTTAATAAAATACTTAAGGGAAATGAATTATATAGATTTAACTTTGAATAGTGAACACATGACAATAAATCTCAGCTTCTAAATTATATCATGATAACTGAACACATGACAATGTCTACTTTAACCATGAATTTTCCCAGAATTTTATAACTTCATTTTGCACATAAGATATACCAGTGTTTTTAACACTGACTCCAGAAATCGTTAACCGACAAAATTTTGCCAGAACTTCGCTACTTTGATCTTTAACTCCCAAAAATTTTGCTCCAACACTTACTTTATCAGTTTTTCTAAATAAAGCCAATTCTAACCATAAAAACATGAAAATAAAATTGCTCTTGGAAGATTAAAGATCAAAACAACAAAATTGCTTTGAATTTGAAAGCTAGAGCTCAAAAGCTTACATAGAACTTTGCTCCCTCTCCTTCAAGCCTCCCACTCTCACTTACTTCACTCTATTTTCAGATGCTTCTTGCTTGTTTTGGTGTGAATTTTATGAAGGCCAAAGCCCCCTATTTATAGCAATTAGGTATGGCAATTATGGTAATTCTATTGAACTCCCTCTTCTTCATTCTCTACCCTTGGATCTAGGTTTAATCCAAGCTTCAATCCTCACCTTCCACTCTCTCAAAACCGCCCCCTCTCTCTCACAACCCTATCTTCTTCCATTTCATCAATGCATCCTATCCTAAGTACCATTCCTCTCTTCAATTTGCTCCCCTCATCAATGCTTGATTTTGCATGTGTTTTAATACTTATATTAAACAATTCACTACCCCTTTTTCAAGCCAAACCATCCGTCCCCCTTCCCCTTTGATTCTCCAATTTTGTGTTCAAGTGTCTAGTTATCCTAAGTGTGTTTGCAACTAGAAGAAAATGGTAGTTGGTTAACAATCAAACAAAAATATACTTAGGGGTTAATTTATAGTTTATTTAAGTATTCTTCATTAATCCCTTAATCTCAAAAATCATGGCTTCATTAGAATCTCTAATTGCCCTTTAATCATCTTAAAATTAATTGTACAAGTTGGGTAAAAATCATGATGATATTTAATCCCAAGCACAATATGTATTTTTGTCTAAGATTAATCCTTATTTTTAATCCATGATTAAAATCTTTCATTGATTCAATTAATCTACTAGGGATTTAATTTTTTTTTTTTTTGCTATTGCACCCGGTTCACTAGAGCTTCACCCTGCCTAGTCCGGATCGAAGTTATGTCGGGCGCATACGCGGGGACCTCTCCCAGTAAAGTTTTTTGCATCCACAAGGACTCGAACTCAAGACCCTTGCTTAAGCGGCCCAAGGCCCTTTCACTTGAGCCAACTCTCGCTGGTTACTAGGGATTTAATTTTTCTTGTATCTTGAATTTCCCTATTGATCAATTTTATATTTCTTGAATTAAACCAATTTATCCTATTCTTCCTACACACACACACACACACACACACACACACACACACACACACACACACACACACACACACACACACACACACACACACACACACACACACACACACACACACACACGTCCCCTTCCCCCTTCACTCTCTCTCCTTATCCACTTCCAAAAAGTCATTAAGACCTTATCACAAGGACATGATCCTCTTCCATGCATTAATGGGCATTTAGCCATCTTATCCCATGTGTTTATATGATAATATTAGACAATTCATTTCTTTACCAAGAAGCCAAGGTGAACCATGTAATGCTCCCTCATTCACTCTTCATTTTGTGTTTTAATTACCTCACAACATCTAGAAGAAAGTCTTTCATTGGTTAATGTTTGATTCTCAAGGATTACACTTTATGAGGGTTAATTAAGGCCTTAGGATTTAGCTTTATTAGATTTAATCCAAGCCTTTAATTTGTGTTGGAAAAATCCTACTACTAGTGATTTGTTCATATATTATGTGCGTTTAGGATTTAATATTTGTGTAATTTTCTTGCCTCTTTAAGAGGGAATTTTTGCCACTCTTATTTAAATATGGAAAATTAAATTAATCTTGGTTAATATCCCTAATATAGTGTTTTAGATGTTATTAGGCGTAATTGTCAAAGTATGATTGATTACAATATTAATTATGATCATTAAAAAAATCCCTTTTTATGCTAATGTTGACTTTTTGTTAGCCTTTGATCACTAATTAATCTCACATTTCTTAATTATGCCTTTTGTAACACCCCGTTTTCTAAAACGTTTTCGAAATAATTGATCAGAGTAGAGCATCGGAATAAGTTTAAAAGAGCGAGTAACTGATGATTGTATAAAAATATTAACCATGGTTGGTTATAGTAGTGGTACATTCATCATATAATTCAAAATATTATATAATAAAAAAAAACACTCCAGCCAGATCTTCACACGAGCTGCTTACTCTTGTCGTCGGCCCTCGGTCCTCCAGACCCTGAAGCTATATTAGGAGCTGAGGTTCAATTACCATTGAACCTCAGGTAACGGTTAACCTCATGCTTATGTATGACAAGATATGTATGACAGATATTCATTCAGCAACAAGCAACAATACATATCACAAGTAAAGTCATCTATGTAAACAGTACACATCGCATGTACAATCATCTATGGTATCAGTACACATCACATGTACAATCATCCGTGTTATCAGTACACATCACATGTACAACCATCTATATTATCAGTACACATCACATGTACAATCATCAATATTATCAGTACACATCACATGTACAATCATCTATCACATACATGTATACAATAAGCATTACGCGAACGTACCTGGATTGATAATTTCGTATGTAATTGATTGGGCAGTGTTCTTTCGGTCAGCCTATCATAACAATATCGTCCTATTAATTTAAAGAATAATATCCTAAAAGATACTTTTGGCCACTACTGACTATTCTACCCTTGGTACATTTAACCATCATTTTATTTCCACAAAATAGGTTGAAGAACGCTGGAATTCAGGGGTAGAATTTCGTCTATCTTTGAAAAATCATAACTAATTCTAGGAAATTCGAAACGAAGATCCGTAAAATGTTCCGGACTCCTTAGGATGTCTATTTTCCAGTAAAAATACCATACTTTGCCCAGAATTTAAAAATCATTCCCAGATTTCATGTGTTCATCCTCTGCCCAGAATTTCCAGCATTTTCGCAACATTAACTTTGAGAATTTTTTCCTCACTGTACAGAGCTCATTTCAACATGTTATTTACAGATTTGGAAAGCTCTATATGTCTAATTTCATCATGAATTTTCTAAGAATTTTTCAATAACATTTTCAACATGAAATATGTGTTGTTCTGTGACTCATTCAGAAATCACCTAACCGACGAATTTTCGCCAGAACTTCGTTACTACCGTGATCTTAACCCAGAAATTTTTCAGAACCAATTTCTTCACTAAATTTTCGAAACAAGGCTATTTTTTAACTATAAAAACATGAAACTAAAATTATTCTAGAATTTTAAAGATTAAAACTACTTCTACCTATGAATTTAAACTCAAAACTATGAACTTTGCTTACCTAAAGCTTGGACTCCTTCAAGCTCTTCCTCCAACTCTCTCAACTCTCTCTCAAATAAGCAGATGATGCTTTGCTTGGTGTGAAGAAAAGTGAATGATCTATGCCTCTATTTATAGTAAAAAGGTTGGGCAATTGTGTAATTAATTTCAACTTCACTCTTGGCTAATATTCACCATTGGATCTAGGGCTTCATAGAAACTCTAAATCCTCACCACACACACACTCATCTGCCCTCTCTCTCTCTCTCCCTTCTTCTCTTTCTTCTTCCTTCTCCTAGAAGCCAAAAACAACTTGAGGTGCAAGTATGCAATAGTGTTTTGTATCCCACAAGCTACCAATTTATCACATGTGTTGAAAAACATTTCCTTCCCCTTGAAGCTATGCCAAAACCGTGCTCCCTCTGAATTTTTGGGTTTTAGGGTTGTTTTGGGCTTTATTGCTATGTTGGGCAAAGGTTTGGCAAGGATTTGGGCTACCAAAAATGATCCAATGTAAATTGTTGTGGTAAAAAGCCCTAATTTAATTTCTTTTTGTTTATTATTTGATTTAGCTTAATTAGGTTTATTTTGTAGTGTTCTAATTGTTTTACAACTTAATTATGATTCTACTAATTTCAATTGTTTCAATTATCGATCCCTTGTTAAGCTTTAATATTGAATTTTGCCAATATATTCCAAATTGTTTGTTGATATTTGCCATTAGATTAATTATGAATGTTAATTCAATTAAGATTAATTTTTGGTGTTCACTAATTATTTTTAGTGTCCTCTAATCATTTTAAACCTCTTCCTACTCCCTTACGTCTTATTTTTGACAATATAGGAATTATAAGACAAATATATCCTTAAGTGTGAATTTAATTGTTATTGAATTGTTGAAAATTCATTTAATTGATTTAGGGGTTTTTGTGGCATTTTACAATATTTTATGACCCCTAACAAAATTTAAGGGAGTTGGATTTTGCCCTATTAAGTCCTACCGAAAACTTATTCAAGAGATAGATTAAATACAATACTATTTTGGAGACAACATACTCTCCTATTTTCAATAAGTCCTAATGGCCAAAATATCATGTTTAAAAGGAATACAAATATTGGGGTATTATACCTTTTTAATTTGATTATTAACTAATTACAAAAATTAACCTAAATATTTTAATTTCTGCAAATTTAATTGCCCATTAATTGTTGATAAGTTTCTTTAATTGGAGTAAGTATTTCCATGTCATTTTATTGTCTCTTATGATTAAATTAAGGCTATGCTCAATTATGATAATTTTATGATGTTTTATGATCCCTAAAAGAATTTAGAATATTTTGGTCCTTAGCTTATTTAATTTCAAGAAGAAATTACTTAAAATAACAATCAATAAGCTTCTAAAGTTTGAGACCATATATTCACCTATTTTTAATAGGCATTTCCTATCAAAGTATAATGGTTAAGCTAAATAAGAATTTTAGGGTATTACATTTTCCTCCCGTTAAATAAAATTTCGTCCCTCGAAATTTGCTTTATACTAATGAGACTTTGAATCATAAATTCTGGAAATTTATTCTGTGGAAACACTTCTATGTATAAGCCGATTCTCTCAGTGATTGAGAATTCACTCCGGCTTAATTATGAAGATATTGTCATGTCGTACTTTGACATCCTCATATCAAAAATATCTCTGTGACACCTATATACTGTGGCCAGTGGCGGAGCCACGTTGGTGCAGGTGTCTGCAAGTGCAGACAGAAAATTTTAAAATATGTATATTATTTAGCTGAAACCTTATAGCATAAATGGGTCTATAGCTCAGTGGTAGAGTAATTGTCCAATAATCAAGAGGACCCTAGTTCGAACCTGATAGCTGCCACTTTATCTTTTCTTTCTTTTTTTCCCAAACTCCTTATGCCACGTGATGCGCCCTTTTTAATTTCTCTTTTTTCTTCCCCCCAAACTCCTTATGCTGATTTCTTTTTTTCTTCTCCAACATTTTTTTTTTCTTCCAAGTTTTTCCTCCTTATGAAAAATACATGAAGCAGTATTTTTATTTGTCATTTAAACCCTAAACCCATTTCTGGTCCTAAACTTTGCAAAGAAGTGAGTTGCCTTTTAAGTTGAAGTTTTTTTTTTAATGCATTTAAAATTTTCTTTAAAATTTTTTTCCAGAATCTCCAAACCCCATTACTAATTGTGCACCCACAAATATTAAATCCTGGCTCCGCCACTGACTGTGGCAACATAAGATACCTCATATTTAATGACATGATCGCGGTCTGGTTGATATAACTGAGAAGCATGGAAAATGTTATGGAGATTAATCAGGTTCAGGGGTAAGGCTATCTGGTAAGTGACTGGTTCACGTTTAGCTAAAATTTCGAATGGTTCTATGTAACACGTACTAAATTTTCGTCTTTGAAACGTTCTATTGACACCGGTTACTGGGGCTATCTTTAGAAATATATGATTGTCGACTTCAAATTCTAAAGGTCTTCTCCTTTTGTCAGCATAGCTCTTTTGTCTAAATGACATTTTTCAGCTATACTATTAAATATACATTTGTATGTATTCTAATTAATCCATTAGAATATATTTAATTAAGTACTTTAGAATTCTTAATTTTCTTAATAATTTATTTTTTAATTAAATTTACATCTAAATTTTTATCTTCAATTATCACAATCTATACAATTAATATATATATATATATATATATATATATGATTCATGTCATTTTCTCTCTCAATAGACTTTTCAAATAATCATTCAAACAAGAGCTCTTTTTTTTTTTTTAGGGGGGGGGGGGAACCACTTCTCCCACCGTCATTCTAAATTTAAAATATAACTTTTATCATATCTTACGTTTGCAAAAATAATATTGTAAATAAGTCATTTCCATCATCGCTATCTCATGGGATTTCTAATGAAAATTAGGCAATTAATATGTAACATGCGGAAATTAACAGCCGTTGTAAATGGAAGTGTTGAAGTCTACAAGAATAAGTAGAATAAAGAGATTTACCACAAAAATTAGGCGATTTACGATACATATAAGAAAATTAGCAAGCCCCATAAATAGGTTAATATAGGAACTTTGGATCAAGAATGAGTTATATGGATCATTAGAGAGATGTGTTTCCACTGACTTCTCTCTATATTTAATGTCTTAAATATTGGATTTTGTTTTAAGGAGTATGATTTAATGCTATGTAAGAAATATTATTAAATGTACAATTAAATCCCAACCATTAAAACATGATCAAATTGTTGTGATATTAAATGGATAGGAAGTGGAGAGAAAATGAAGTGAAGACACCCTTGTGCTAACACTCCCCACTCCTGATGCTACTCACCTTCCCTAAAACATCCCATAATTAATTTCTCCAAACAAACAAACAAATATAAAACAAAATTTTTTTTAATAAGAAAAGGCAAGCCGAAGCTTGAGAGTTAGTAGGGAAGAGACTACGAAAGTCTTGCCCTTAATACAAAGTGAAAGCCAAAAACTAGAGGCTATTAATCAACTGGCTACAGACCAACTGGTCATGTAAACACATATGAAGGCAACCAATAGGAACAGACGGAATAAGAGCCACCTCCACTTCATGCTGGCTATCCTGACCACATTTGGCCATATAATCGGCACAGGAGATATTCTCCCTAGAAGTATGATAGATCTAGACGCTCCAGTTCTGGTAGATGAGATCTCGAGTCGCCGCAATGATATCTCTAAGCGGATGATCAATACAACTGTCTTGCATGAGGATGTTTACAACCTCCAAAGAGTCCGAGTATAGAAGAATTCTTTGGAGACCCATCTGGCGCGCCACTTTTAGACCTGTCATGATAGCATATAAAACAAATTGATCCTTCTTCCTGACGAAACATTTGTTAGATGCGTATATATAAAATTAAAGTTCTTTCCTCCCCCTGCGTTGAAAATATATATATATATATATATATAAAGTTCTTTCTGTCTCCTTATTAGATTGAGTTTCATTGCAGCATATGTATAAATTTTCTCCTGAAGTCAAAGCTAATGACCCACGTAATCAAGATGCCATTCCTCTCTTGCCCCCAATTATTCTGTTTCATGGAACTGGTGATTATTCCATTCCATATGATGCAACGTATATAGTCATAAAAACTAAACGCTTAGGTCAACTGGTAAGGGGTTATCTTAACTTAACCACGGGTCTTAAGTTCAAGATGTGGGAATGCAGTGTGCGTGGATGGTAGAGGCTTCCCCCGAAAGAGGCCAACCCGGTCTCGGTTCAGATTAATTTGGGGTAGGTGATATGCCTGAAAGATGGCCTGCCCTAGGACACCGAATGCTCTAAACAAAAAATAATAATAATAAAAAATCCCTGTTTACAGAACATCTATTATGAGTATAATTTACTACACATTGAAGGAAAATTGGGAGAGTATTTTTATGATATTTTAACAATCGAATACTAATATTTCATTCGTGCTATAAATAAAACCTAATGAGTTTATAATATCCTCCAATTAAATGACTTTAATGATATTTTAGTTTTATTTTTCCTTTCTGATGTGTTAAATATCTTTGGTCAGATTACCAAATGTTATATTTTACTTTTATCTACCAAATCTTATTCTATATTTTTCTTTGTTAAACTAGCAAGTATTTTGGTCGAGTAACAAGTGCTTGTGATTTTATGTAAAGGAAAATCAGTTAAAAGTCTATGTTTAAAAATTTCATTGGCTAGAAGGACCTGAAAGTTGGAAAAGGTTTATAATCTTTCAAAGTACCTATACTTTGTGTATGAAAACATATCATGTCATTCAAGTTCTTTGGGCGAATAAAGTTTTGAAATAGGGACTTTTCATCAATTTCCGCTTTATATTATCACTTGGTGATATGTGCAAGAGTTTTTGTTTGCAGTAAAAAGTTTGTTGATTCTCTGAAAAACGTGGATGCAAGAGCTGAGCTGATTCTATATGAAGGAAAAACACATACAGATCTGTTTCTCCAAGTGTGTGACAAGTGTTGGCAAATCCTTTTGGTATTTTCATTTCAATACTTCATGTTGTCCTTAATGTAAGATATATTTGGGGAGATAATTTTATTATTAAATATAAGACATATTTTTCATATTTATTCCAATTTTCCTAATTTAGCCCCATTGAAGTTTGTTAACTATAATCAAGGAGGAGGGGGGATCATTAGGAAATTAAAGATGACTAGGGTGTAGGGCGTTCACATTAGGTGCTTTTCTCTTATGTACTTATTATATACTTATCCCTTTAATTAGAGGGATAAGCATTTTTTTAATCTTTTTTTATTTAGATTAAATTATATGCTGCTTTATGAATTTTTTTGTACCTAGTATCTCAAATTAATTAGTTTTCATGATACTGATATTATAGGACAAATATTTCTAAATGCAGGATTGAAAACTAATTAATTTTGAGATACTAGATTGAAAAAAAAAAGAAAAGAAAAGAAAAGAAAGCAGTATATAATTTCATCGAATAAATAAAATGTAAAAAAAAAAGGGTCATACCTCTAATTAGAGAGACAAACATGTAAGAAGCATGTAAGGGAAAAGCATCCATTTTAAGGACTAGAGGGAGTATTAATTTAGAATATAAAATCTGTAACATCCTCATTTTTTTGAAATCTGTTTTCACAATATTTAAACCAGAGTAGAAGCGTTTTTGAAATAATTGATCAGAGTAAAGCATCGGAATAATTTCAAAATTTTGAGTATCTGATAAACATTTACTGATGTAGCATCTGGCTGCTTACACAGCGGTACAGTAGCCTGAAAATGGATCAACAAAATAACGTGGAAATAAAAATTTCTCTGTCTTCGTCCTTGCGCTGGCTCCTTATCCTTGTCCTTGGTCCTGGTTCCTCCCGTCCCTGACGCTATGTTAAGAGCTGAGGTTCAATTACCATTGAACCTCAGGTAACGGTTAACCTCATGCTTATGTATCAAATATGTATAACAGATATCCATGACAAAACAGCATTTAATCACATACAATATTCATATATTCACCTAATAACATTACACGGCCACTGCAACATGTATGTTATTACAGTCTGTACTATCTCCAGTGCCACGGTGTACATCCGTGTCCTCAGCGCTAGGAAAACATAACGGCATTATCACGACTATAACCCGTATCAAGATGTATGTGTATGATCAATTTTCAAAAACAATATCTCAGACTATCTATCACATATAAGCATACCATAAGCATCAGAGTTAAGGTTACAATACGCGTCCGTACCTGAGTCGGTGATCTCGGTACATAGTCGGCCGGTCTGCGTTCTTCCGGATAGCCTATCATAGTAATATCGTCCTATTAATTTAAAATAATATCCTAAAAGATATTCTGACCACTATTGACTATTTTACCCTTGGTACATTAGTTTATCATTTTATTTCCTCAAAATTCGTTGAAGGACGCTGGAGTATATTCGGCAGAATTTCGCCTAACTTCGAAAAATCATAACTAATTATAGAAAAATCAAAACGAAGATCCGTAAAATGTTCCGGACTCCTTAGGATGTTTATTTTTCATAAAAAATATCATACTCTGCCCAGATTTCAAAAATAACTCCCAGATTTCACGTGTTCATCCTCTGCCCAGAATTTCGCCCAGAAAAATAGCCTAATCTTCAAAAATTCATATCTCCTTGTCCAGAGATCAAAACATTACATATTTTATATATTTGGAAAGCCCTACATGTCTACTTTATTTCTGGAAAATTTCGTGATTTTTAAAGATCATTTGATACAGAAAATAATTCCCCCTATCCAGTTGACTCCCAAAATCCAGCAATTCTAGACTTCTTTCATCTTACTCTAACTTGTTCCCTTAATCCTAAAAGTCACTCCCCAACATGTTTCCACCTTGTCAGGCATCTTTTTGATGCAATAAGGCTTGAAAACAAATATGGGGAATTACTTTACCTATTTACTAGATTAAACTAACATCTATATTAAAAACTACTAAGAACAACTAAAAACTATAAAACTAAGAACAAGCTTACCTCTTGAAGACTCTTGCTTCTTCCTTATAGCTCCAAGAGAACTCTCACTCTCACTCTCTTAATCAAAGGATTAGAAGTGTATGTGGTGATGGTGTGAAGAAATGAGGAGGGGAAGTCTCCTATTTATAGGAAAATTCCACAACCTTCTACAAGCTACCTCTCTTTGAATTTGAGCCATTGGATCAAGATGAAGGTTTGACCCACTCATCCTCACCACTCCCTCATCTCTTCCTTCCTCTTCACTCTTTTTCCTTTCCTTAATCAAGAAGTAGAAGAAGCTTATGCATGAAGCTTAATTGGTCCAACTTCTTGGAGAAGTTGTTGACTATATTTGGCACATGTGTTTGAATAATCCTTGGCCTCCAATTTTCCCCAAAAATTCGTCCCTCATCAGCTCCTTTCTTTTTTTTTTAATTGTTTGCTTGGGCTTTATTTACCTAGCTCATGGTTTGGGCCACCAAAAATTGGTCCATGATGATTATTTGTGACAAAAAGCCCTAAATTAAATCCCTCTTGTTTACTATTGGGTTTAGCTTAATTAAGTTTAATTTGTAATGATTTAATTGTTTACCAACTCAATTATGATTCTACTAAATCCATTTGTTTTACTTACCGATCCCTTGTTAAGCTTTAATATTGAATTTAGCCAACATATTTCAAATTGTTTGTTAATATTTGCCACTAGATTAGTTATGAATGTTAATTCAATTAAGATTAATTTTTGGTGTCCAATGATTATTTTTAGTGTCCTCTAATCATCTTAAACCTCTTCCTACTCCTTTACGTCTTATTTTTGACAATATATGAATTATATGACAATATATCCTTAAGTGTGAATTTAATTGTTCTTGACTTGTTGGAATTTCCCTTTAGTTGTTTTAGGTATTTTCATGATGTTTTATACTATTTTAGGAACTCCAATTTAATTATAATCCTTAGAAATTCATTTAAATAACTCTTAATTAGCCATTGGCTTTTAATTGGAGTTATACATCTTTAATTATGCCTATTTTAATTTAGTTAAATTTAGTGTCTTCATTGTTGTAATTTCAATGGCTCATTAATTGTTATTAATCGCCCCTTAATTGAGCTCAGTGTGATGATAACTCTTTAGGCCTTCTATGAATCAATTATGATTTCATGCACTAAGGTGTTAATTAAGGGTATTTTAGTAAATTTAACCTCTTAATAAGTTAACGATGCTTAATCAATTCCTTGATTATTTATAAAGATTTGGCACAATTATTTAATTTAATGAATACCTAACTATTTATTATTTTTCTCCTCTCTTGTTTAAGTATTCTCCATTAGTTCCTTATTGCTCCTTTTAATTCCATATGAACCATAATTTAATTTGGTAATTACTTGCATTTTATGATATTTTATGGTTCCTAAGAGGATTCAATAATTAATTGCGAAATTAATGCAATTACTTTAATTAATGTACGATTATTTGTCCAATCAATTATTGACACTTTCCTCTAATTTGTTTGGTATTTCAATAACATTTTATGCCCCTTTAAAATTTAAATATGAACTATGCTTCAATATGAAAATTATAGGGTATTTTATGATCCCTAAATGAACTTAGAGTATTTGAGTTGTTTGGGTTTATTTAACTCTAGGAGAAAATTCTATAATTTTAAACTAGATGAACTATAATATCTTTGAGACCACATATTCACCTACTTTAATAGGTATCATTTAGTGGTTATGCTAAATAGGATTTTTAGGGTATTACAAAATCCACATGGAGATATACCATTTATAAAATTTAAATAGTGCAACTCTTCTTGGATCCTTTGTATGGAGTACTCTTTCAGTCCTTAATATAAGATATTTAAAGAGTTCGTCTTGTTCCTAAATATAAGACATATTTGTCATTGTTTTCCTAATTTACCCCTATTGATACTCCCTCAACAATAATCAATGAAGAGAGGGAATTAAGAAAAATAATTAGGATGTTTTAGAAAATACATGTCATACTAACTAATTTCCTTAATTTAATCCAATTAGATAAATATATTTTTTTATTAAGGATTGGAAGGAGTACTATATTTTTCTCTTCCAATATCCTTTTGTGCATGTTATAAGGAAAATATGTTTGGTTTGTTGGAGAACTAATACATATCTTTTCTTCAACAAGACAAACATGCGTACTCATTGAACACTAGATCTGCAAAGATACTCTGATTTCACCAAGGGATTCTTTCTCTTCATCTAAATGTGAACTGTATTGTTGGATCCAATTGCTTGTCCAATGAATTCTTACGTGTTGATATCGAACAGGATCCATTCCGAGGTGGTAGAGACGACCTATTTGACCCTGTAGTTTCTATCATACATTCTGCTGGTGGTGAGGAAGCTCTAGCACAGGATGCAATGGCACCTCCGAGAAGACGGTTTTGTCCTGAGTTCTTACTGAAGTTGCCCACCAATATCAGTCCTTTCTGAAGCTTCTGGTAATTATCCGGATTCCTTTTATGCATTGATCAGACTCCATATATCATGTGTTATATCATTTGTTGTCTCCGATGAGTGAGACTCCGTTTGGATGGATGAAAAAGTGAGAGAAAAATAGGGTGAAAGAATAGTAGGAAGGAAAACTTCCAAAAATAGTAAAAAGTACTCGTATGGTTCTTAATATAATACTTATTTAACTATTTTGATAAGATTAATAAAGTTATTTAAATTAGTTATTTATTTTTTGCATTGGCGGGTAACGCTAGTAGGCAGGGATCAAACCTTGATAGGAAAGCCAGCTAAGGTTGGCGCCAATGTCATCTGCACTACTGAGGCACTGCAAAGTTAATTAATTTAACATATAGCTTTTAAAACACCTTATTGTCTTCCTTAATTCCCTCTCCTCTTTAATTTTATTATTGTTAAGAGAGTATCAATAGAGATAATTTGGGGGAAAAAAAGATGAATATGAAAAATAGGTCTTATATTTAGTAACTAAAATCCACTCCCAATATAAGTCCTACATAACGACTAGGGGAGTACTATGTTTTAGAGTTCTCCATCGTATTTTTTCCTCTCTCGTTTTCGTCCCATCCAAACATAGGTTAAACTTCAGGGATTGGAATCTTCTTGATTCATGCATTTAGAGAAAAGAGTGACCAGAAAATATGATTGTGAATGGCGGACAAGATGTAAAGATCTCAATAATATATCTATGTATGCCTGCCTGTCTTGTATGTCAGCTTTGAATCTCTTCGTGTTCTTTTTTTAAAAGCAAACCTCTTTTTGTATATTAATTAGGCCATTTATGTATTGCCATGTAATTTATTTACTTTTACAAATTCATATAACCATTTAAATTATGATTGAGCTTGATTCTTGGTAAAAATTATTGGTTGAGATATAGATAATATTACTAATCAAATTTTAATGTTATGGAAATACAATAATCCATTTCTCAGAAAATTTTAATTCTATTGTAGTTTTTGAGAAAATCGCACTAAGGTCTTAATATGTCACGTCTCAAAAATCAAGATGTGATAGACATGAAACATGAGAAAACTCACATCTCTAAATCCTAAAATATATAAAATTTTTCATATTTTATATACACATATTTGAAACACATAACTAATAACTATGAATACATTTCATATTACAAAAATCATAAACTTGCTATAGAAATTTTGGAAAATCTCGCTTGAGAGTAAGACCTCAGGAAAATTATACAATAATCTGGTACAGACAAGAGGAGCTCGATCTGCTCCATAATAACAATTTCCGTACTACCTTAATAGTACTAAATAACAAGTATGGACACAGTTCACGAAGGAAAATAACCAAATAGGACATAGAGGCCACGAAAACAAGCATGGATACACAGTCCACGAAGTAAGTAGCCAAGTGCGACTTGAAGTCATCAAACAAGCGCAACACAAAGCTATGAAACAAGCGTAAGTACAAGACCTATGAATAACAAGTGTGAGAACAAATCCCACAAATATAAAGCGACCTCGAAGTTAACCATGATGTACCAAAGACTAACAGTATTACTGTTAGCAACCACCGTTCTATGTTTAGTCGTTTCAAAGACGTTTTCAAACAAGCGTGGAATTGGTTTACCATTTATAAATGAAAAAGATCTAATCTTGAAAACTTGTAAGGAATATTTCATATAAGGGTTCTATAGTCCACTTCTCAAAACAGCGCCGTTTTGGCGCAAATTCAACACTAATCCTCCTTTTTTTCTTTTTTCTTTTTAAATATATATTTTAGGGTTTTTAGGTATTAAAAGGATACTTCAATATACTGATCGGTACTAAAAAATATTTAATGATATTGAAAAATTAGTTTAGGATGTTGAAAAAATATTTCAGGGTACTGACTGGTACTAAAAAGATATTTCAAGATACTGACTGAGGATACTGGCTGGTACTGAAAAAATACTTCATGATCTTGAAAATTTATTTGATGAAATTATTAACAAATAATTTTTCAAGATCATGAAGTATTTTTTCAGTACCAGCAATTTTATCAAATAATTTTTCAAGATCATGAAGTATTTTTTCCAGTACCAACCAGTATCCTCAGTCAATATCTTGAAGTATCTTTTTAGTACCAGTCAGTGCCCGGAAATATTTTTTCAACATCCTAAACTAATTTTAAACATCATGAAGTACCATTCAATATTTTTTTTAGTACCGGTCAGTATCTTATGTAACATCCCAAGTTTTCAAATGTGATTTCAAAAGGGATTGATCAGAGTACGAAAGAGTTTAATCAGAGTGGCATCGGAAGTTTTTTTTTTTTTTTTTTGGAAAACAAAACGAGTAACTGATAAATATTCCCTGTAATGTGTGTGTCAGCCTTTAAATAGCATTACAAGTCTTTCTTTTTCCGGATGTCTACATCGAAGGGTTCAAGTCAACATCACTTTCTTTAGCCGTTTCCTATGACCGCTACTTACTCTTGTCCTCGATCATGTTGACTCTGGATCCTGAAGCTATGGTAAGAGCTGAGGTCCAATATCCATCGGACCCCAGGTAACGGTTAACCTCATGCTTATGTATAGATATATATGACAGATATTCATGACATAACAACAATTATCGTATATCAAAAACACAGCCATTGCATATTCATCATTTCCCTTTTTTTTTTCCTCTATATAGTCTACACTCTCCAGTGCCATGATGGCCTATCATATCCTCAGCGCTAGGAAAACTTTACGGTATTATCATGCCATAACCCGTGTAATGCTGTATGTATAATTCTTTTTAAAACAGAGTCATGGTCTATGAACATATCTATCTCATACAAGAAGACAATAAGCATAAGAGTTAAGGTTACAATACGCGTCCGTACCTTTATCGGTGTTCTCGGTATAAGCGTCGGTCGTTTCACGTTTGCAGATATCCTATGGGGGTAATATCACATCTATTAATTCATAATCAATATTCTAATAGGTATCCTAGTAGGTATCCTAGTCCCTATTGACCATTTTACCCCTAGAGGATTTATTTTTCAATTATTATTATTATTTATTTTTGGAAAAACGCTGATCCTTCAAATCTGGGCAGATTTTCTCCTAACTTTGAAAAATCATAATTAATTCTAGAAAAATCGAAACGAGGATCCGTAAAATTATTTGGAATCCTTAGGATGTTTATTTTCCAGAAAAAATATCAGCCTTTGCCCAGATTTCACAGTTCATTCCCAGTTTTTAAATTGTGAACCTCTGCCCAGAATTTTCCAGAAATTCATAGTCCTAACTTTGAGAATTTCTATTTCACTGTACAAAACTCATTTTGACATGTTCTTGGTGTCTTGGGAAAGCTCTATATGTCTACTTTCACCATGAATTTTCTTAGAATTTCTCAACAACATTTTGAGCATAAAATATGGGCATTTTCATGACTGATTTCAGAGATCGCCTACCGACAAAATTTCACCAGAGTTTCGTTACTCTGATCATACTCTTTTGAAAATTTTGCCGGAGCTTCTTCTTCATCAGTTTTTCGAAATAAAGCTTATTTTGACCATAAAAACATGAAAATAAAATTACTCTAAAACATTTAAGATCTAGCTACTTCTATCTACGAATTTAAAGACTAAAGCTTAAAGAAATTCAAAACTAAAGCTAGAGAACTTACCCAAAAGCTTTGCTACTCCTCAAGAGCCTTCTTGCTCCCACTCTCACTCTCTCTATATGGCTTTGATGCTTTGTGAATTGGTGAGAATTCATGAAGCACAAGGTGGCTATTTACAGCCAAATGCCATGACACTATTCACACTTTTTCATCTTGAATTCTCACCTTTGGATCTAGGTTAATTTGGAGCTTCAATCCTAGCCCTACACCTCCCCTTCTAGTTCCTTCCATTGCTTTATGACTCACCCTAACCTCTTCCATCTCCATGTGTCTTAACTTTTTGCCTAAGCCAACTATCTTTGTTCCATTCTTGGTGTTGCATCAAAATTCATGTGGGGGTCTTAATGAAGTTGTTTGCAAATTTTCTCTTTGGTTTTGGAATCTAGAAATTCTTGGCTTCATTTTGAGACCAAACTTGCCTATCTTCCCTATTGGTATAACTTTGCACACTTAATGAAAATAGCTTTGGTTATACTCATCTTCAAGCTTGATTTATGCTTGTTAGCAATCACAACTTAGTTTTAATACTTAGTTCATGGATTTCAAGATATGATTTAATTTGTATAGATTTTCATTAGCTTATATCTAGAATTATTTTTATGAACCAATTTAACTATTTTAATTACCTAATTTCTCGTTGGCCATGAACTTGACTTTTTCCTCCCCCTTACATCATCCCTTACATCACACACACCCCCAACACACACACATATGCACATACACACACACACACATACACCTCCCCTAGCTTTTTCTTCATCATTTTATCCTCTTCCAACATTTATGACCATATGCCTTGAAGGTCTTCATACAATTATGTGATTTCATGACTCACCGTTATTAGGCTTGTGATTCATTGTTTTAGGTTGATGACTCATTGTGCATGTGATATCTAGGAAATTTCCTCCTCCTTTCCTCTTCTCAAAACCGTCCCCCCTCCCCTTTTGATCTTTTTAATTTGTGTTTTAATAATATGAGAAGGAAATCTCCCATTGGCTAGTCTTGTTTCACATGGATTAAGCTTAATCATCTTCAACTAGGGCCTTTAGATAAGTTTTATGAAGTTAAATCTTGGCCTTTGATGCTAATTAAGATAATTAACTCTTTGAGACTTAATTAAAATTTAACTAGAAGCTTAATCACCTCTTGATTATTGCTTTATTGGTGTTTAGGACAATTTATGACCATTAGGGATTTATTTGTACTAATCTTAAACCTTAATTGGTCTTTGACTCTTAATTGGCCCAACATAATTTTAATTGATGACAATTGGTTTTAATTGTAAAGAATTACCTAAATACTTCATTGGTGTTAATTTAATTGTTCATTAGTTGTTGGTAGTTTTTAGATAATATTTTATGACCCTTATAAATTAAATATGGACTAGGTGTTATTTAGGGGTTGTTAGAATATTTAGTCTCTTAATAAATTATAAAAATTGACACTTTGATTTATCATAAAAGTTTGTATAACTATTTAATTTAGTTGGTCTCTTATAGATTTTTTAAATTTCCCTAAAATTATTTAAGGATTTCCATGGTATTTATTGGCTCTTCTAAATTTTACATAAAATATGAGTTAATATGGTATTTTATGATGCCTCCCAAAATTTAGTAAACCATTGGCTATCCTAATCTAAGGGAATTTTAACTAGAAAATAAAATAAACATATCTCAAAATTTGAGACCACATATTCACCTATTTCTAATAGGTATTATTTGTCAAAATATGACATTTATAATAAGTGAGGTTTTTAGGGTATTACATCTTAAGTATCTTTTTAATACCTACAGTACCTTGAAATATGTATCGAAAAAAAAAAAAGAGGATCGATCAGTGTTGAATTTGTGCCAAAATGGCGCTGTTTTGAGAAGTAGACCATAGAGGACAATAAGGGAAGAGGACTGAGGCCGATTCCTTGTTTTACAGTAGCGATAAAAATCTGATGTGCTGTGTTTTTTGTTTTTATTTTACATGTCTGTAGTAGTCTGTGTCTGGAGATCTATCTCCGTTCATCACTACAACGTCACAGTAAGGTTATATCAATACTCATTTTCAAAGTTTGCTCTAAGGCAATGGGCCAGAGCCTAACTTAGTTAATCAAACCGATTGGCCAGGTAGGTGTCTATCATGGGGGTCTCACCGACTTTACGACGACTGATTGACTGACCCACATAGACGAGCCCTGCATTCGGCACCAATGGTTTATTATAACTGAGCCAGGTTCTTGCCGGGAAAAATGTTTCTTTTGAAAAGCTCCGAACCTAACTTCGTTAATCAAACAGTCTGGCCAGGTCGGTGTATTTGTGGAAGTCTCGTCGAGTTCACGGGGACTGATTGACAACCACAAAACCCTTTCTAGACACCAAACTGTTTGGAGTAACTTAGTTAACTTCGTGCCAGAATATCTGCTCTGATACCAAAATGTAACATCCTCATTTTCGAAATCTGTTTTCAAAATATTTTAATCAGAGTAGAGCATCGGAATAATTTTAAAAGAGCGAGTATCTGATATATATTCCCTGTTGTTGGGTCTGGGTACTTATACAGCTGTACAATTATCCGAATACAGTATGTACATAAAGGCTCAAGAGAAAAAGTCCTCCGCTCGTGTTCTCTCGTGTGCTGCTCATCCTTGTTCTTGTTCCTGGTCCCACCAGAATCTAAGACTATGAGCTGAGGTTCAATTCCCATTGAACCTCAGGTAACGGTTAACCTCATGCTTATGTGTAACATCCTCATTTTTGAAATCCGTTTTCACAATATTTAAACCAGAGTAGAAGCGTTTTTGAAATAATTGATCAGAGTAGAAGCGTTTTTGAAATAATTGATCAGAGTAGAGCATCGGAATAATTTCAAAATTTTGAGTATCTGATAAACATTTACTGATGTAGCATCTGGCTGCTTACACAACGGTACAGTAGTCTGAAAATAGTTCAACAAATAACGTTGAAATAAAAATTTCTCTGTCTTCGTCCTTGCGCTGGCTCCTTATCCTTGTCCTTGGTCCTGGTTCCTCCAGTCCCTGACGCTATGTTAAGAGCTGAGGTTCAATTACCAATGAACCTCAGGTAACGGTTAACCTCATGCTTATGTATCAAATATGTATGACAGATATCCATGGCAAAACAGCATTTAATCACATACAATATTCATATATTCACATAATAACATTACACGGCCACTGCAACATGTATGTTATTACAGTCTGCACTATCTCCAGTGCCACGGTGTACATCCGTGTCCTCAGCGCTAGGAAAACATAACGACATTATCACGATTATAACCCGTATCAAGATGTATGTGTATGATCAATTTTTCAAAACAGGGTTTCAGACTATCTATCACATATAAGCATACCATAAGCATCAAAGTTAGTGTTACAATACGCGTCCGTACCTGAGTTGATAATTCCGGTATGTCGGCGATCGGTATATGTTTGCAAGTGTCCTATAATAGGAATATTGCGTTATTAATTGTAAATAATATTCTTGGATATATTTTGGCCACTATTGAATATTCTACCCTTGGTACACTAATTTATCATTTTATTTCCTCAAAATTCGTTGAAGGACGCTGGAGTATATTCGGCAGAATTTCGCCTAACTTCGGAAAATCATAACTAATTATAGAAAAATCGAAACGAAGATCCGTAAAATGTTCCGGACTCCTTAGGATGTCTATTTTCCAGAAAAAATATCAGACTCTGTCCAGATTTCAAAAATAACTCCCAGATTTCACGTGTTCATCCTCTGCCCAGAATTTCGCCCAGAAAAATAGCCTAATCTTCAAAAATTCATATCTCCTTGTCCAGAGATCAAAACATTACATATTTTATATATTTGGAAAGCCCCACATGTCTACTTTATTTCTGGAAAATTTCGTGATTTTTAAAAATCATTTGGTACAGAAAATAATTCCCCCTATCCAGTTGACTCCCAAAATCCAGCAATTCTAGACTTCTTTCACCTTACTCTAACTTGTTCCCTTAATCCTAAAAGTCACTCCCCAACATGTTTCCACCTTGTCAGGCATCTTTCTGATGCAATAAGGCTTGAAAACAAATATGGGGAATTACTTTACCTATTTACTAGATTAAACTAACATCTATATTAAAAACTACTAAGAACAACTAAAAACTATAAAACTAAGAACAAGCTTACCTCTTGAAGACTCTTGCTTCTTCCTTCTAGCTCCAAGAGAACTCTTACTCTCACTCTCTTAATCAAAGGATTAGAGGTGTATGTGGTGATGGTGTGAAGAAATGAGGAGGGGAAGCCTCCTATTTATAGGAAAATTCCAACACCTTCAACAAGCTACTCCTTATCAATTTTTGGCCATTGGGTCAAGATGAAGGTTTGACTCATTCATCCTCACCACTCCCTCCTCTCTTCCTTCCTCTTCACTCTTTTTCTTCTCCTTCTTCAAGAAGTAAAGGAAGCTTACTCTTGAAGCTTGGAAGCTTCTACTTCTTGGTGAAGTTGTTGACTATTTCAACATGTGATTAATCAATTTCCTTAGCCTCCCAATTCACTCCAAAACCGTGGCCCTCCCATCAGCTCCCTCTTTTTTTTTTTTTTTTTTTTTTGCTTGTTTGCTTTGGGCTTTAATTACTAACCTAGATAATAATTTGGGGCCAAAACATTGGTCCTTTGATGACTAATTATGATAAAATGCTCTTAATTAAATTCCTTTGTTTGCTATTTGGTTTAGCTTAATTAAGTTTAGTTGCAATAATTTAATTGATTACCAACTCAATTATAATTTCTCAAATTCCACTTGTTACAAATATTGGACCCTTGTTAGGCTCAAATATGTAATTAAGCCAAAATATTCCAAATTGCTTTTTAATATTTGCCATTAGATTAATTATGAATGTTAATCCAATTAATATTAATTTAGGTGCCCAATAATTATTCTTTAGCATTCCCTAATTACTTTAAACCTTTTCATACTCCTTTATGACTTATTCTTGAAAATATAAGAATTAAATGTTAATATCTTTTTAAATATAGATTTAATCGTTCTTTACTTGTTGGAAATTCCCTATAATTGTTTTAGGTATTTTCATGATATTTTATAATATTTTAGGGACCCTAATTTAATTATAATCCTTAGAAATTCTTTTAAACAACTCTTAATTAGCCATTGGCTTTTAATTGGAATTATACATCTTCAATTATGCCTATTTTAATTTAGTTAAATTTAGTGTCTTCATTGTTGTCATTTCAATTGCTCATTAATTGTTATTATTCGTCCCTTAATTGGGCTCAGTGTGATGATAGATCTTTAGGGCTTCCTATGAATTTGTTATGATTTTATGCATTAGTGTGTTGATTAAGGGTATTTTAGTAAATTTAGTCTCTTAATAAGTTAATGATGCTTAATCAATTCCTTGATTATTTATAAAGATTTGGCACAATTATTTAATTTAATGAATACCTAACGATTTATTATTTTTCTTCTATCTTGTTTAAGTATTCTCCATAGTTCCTTACTGGTCCTTTTAATTCCATGTGAACCATAATTTAATTTGGTAATTACTTGCATTTTATGATATTTTATGGTTCCTAAGAGGATTCAATAATTAATTGCAAAAATTAATGCAATTACTTTAATTAATGTACAATTATTTGTCCAATCAATTATTGACACTTTCCTCTAATTTGTTTGATATTTCAATAACATTTTATGCCCCTTTAAAATTTAAATATGAACTATGCTTCAATATGAAAATTTATAGGGTATTTTATGATCCCTAAATGAACTTAGAGTATTTGTTTTGGTTTATTTAACTCTAGGAGAAAATTCTCTAATTTTAAACTAGATGAACTATAATATCTTTGTGACCACATATTCACCTACTTAAATAGGTATTATTTAGTGGTTATGCTAAATAGGATTTTTAGGGTATTACATTATGTATCAGTTATGTATGACAGATATTCATGACAATACAGCAATATTCACATACGATATTCATATATTCAAAGATAATATCAACCACAGTCACCCCATATTCATATTATTCCAGTCTGCACTATTCACCGTGCCACGGTGTACATCCGTGTCCTTAGCGCTAGGAAAACTCAACGGCGTTATCATGACTATAACTCATATATAACTGTATGTGTATGCACAACTTTTTAAAAATAGTGTCTCAGACTATCTATCACATATAGGTATACAATAAGCATCAGAGTTAGTGTTACAGTACGCGTCCGTACCTTCGTCGGCGATATCGGTACACTGTCGTTCGGACCATGATCACGTTTACCCTATAATGGTAATATCGCAATTATTAACTCACAAATAATATTCTAGAAGGTATCCTAGTCATTAATGACCCTTTTTACCCTTGGTAGGATTATTTCTCAACTTATCACCCTTAATTCTTCAAAAAACGCTGGTCCAGAATTTTGGACAGATTTTTGCCTAACTTCGGAAAATCATAACTAATTCTAGAAAAATTGAAATGAGGATCCGTAAAATTCCATGGAATCCTCAGGATGTCTACTTTCAAGTACAAATAATCAATGTTGCCCAGATTTCATGAATCACTTCCAGTTTTTAAGTTTTGAGCCTCTGCCCAGAATTTTTCCAGAAATTCGTAGACCAACTTTGAGAATTTTTATCTCCCTGTAAAAAAATCATTTTAACATGTTCTTGGAATATTTTAAAATCCCTATATGTCTACTTTAACAATGAATTTTCCCAGAATTTTCTAACCACGTTTTCAACATAAAATGTAGGCATCTTTGTCACTAGTTCAGCAAGAGCTTAACCGATGAGATTTTGCCAGAACTTCGTTATATTGATGTTTCTCTACCGGAAATTTTGCTAGAACACCCTCTTCATCAATTTTTCGAAATAAAACTGATTTTAACTATAAAAACATGTAAATAAAATTATTCTAGAATATTTAAGATTTAAGCTACTTCTATCTAAGTATTTAAACTAGAACTTCAAAAACTACAAAAGCTAAAGACTAGAAACTAAAAGCTTGCTTACCTCTTGAAGAACTTCCTCCTCCTTCTTGCTTCACTCTTCTCTTAAACTCACCTATTTGGTTTGAGTATGGTGTGAAGAATGTGAAGACCCAAGGTCCCTATTTATAGCAATTTGTGGGTTAACTTTCTAACAACTTCTATTCATTCTTAACCCTTGGATCTAGGTTAATTGGATGCACAAATCCTAGCCCTACACCTCTTCCTTCTAGCCTCTTCTATTGCTTTATGACTCATCCTCCTTCTTTGACAAGTTGATTATGTCATTGATGACTTAAACAATGCTTGACTAAATCACAATTTCCTCCTCCTTCTCTTCATGGCTTTGCTTTTCACTAGATGAAAATATATTTGAGGATCCTAATGGAGTTCTATTCACATTTTCTCATTGGTTTTGAAATCTTGAAGTTCTTGGCTTCATTTTGAGACCACAAACACCCATTTTCTCAATTGGTATCAATTTTCACAAGTTGAGGAAATGACTTTGGTTATACTCATTTTCAAGCTTGAATTATGCTTGTTCATAATCTTTTCTTATATTTGATCTATGGTTAATGGATTTCAAGATACAATTTACTTTGTATTTGTTTATGTCTTGAATTATTTCTATTGATTAACTTAATTTAATTTACATAAGATTTATACTAAATTCCAATTGGTTATTGCTTTGACTTCTTCACTAGGCTCACAACAATAACACTCACAACACTCTCTCTCTTTCCCACACACACACACACACTTCCTCATCTTTCTCTTTCATTATCCTCTTCCAACATTTTCAAGAGGCTTTATAACAAGGTACTCCTATCCTCTTCCAATTGCCCTTAAAGTCTTCAACTAGAGTTGTGATTCATCTTTAGAGTTGTGACTCATTTCATGTATGCATGTGTGTATTTGATTGTTTGGACAATTTTTTCCTTCTTCCTTTCTAAATATAAAAACCGCCCCCACCCCCCTTTAATTTGTTTTAATTTGTTTTCTTGTTTTATAATATTTGGAAGGAAATATTTCATTGGTTAGTTCCTTTTTCACAAGGATTAAGCTTTGTTAAAATTAATTTAAGCCTTTGGATTAGCTTTATGAGGGTTAATCTTGGCCTTTGATGTTAATTGAGATTATTGACTTTTTCAAAGCTTGATTAAAGCTTAATTAACATCTTAATCAAAGCCTAATTGTCTTTTGACTATTGCATTATTAGTGTTTAAGGTAGTTTATGACCATTGGTAATCCATTTTATACTAATCTCAAGCCCTTATGGGTCTTTGAATTTTAATTAGCCCAATATACTTCTAATTGATGACTATTAATGTTAATTGTAAATAATTAGGTAATCATTCTATTAGTGTTAATTAATTTGCCCATTAAATGTTGGTAATTGTCTTTTTTATTGTTCAAGTGTTTTGATAATTCTTTATGGCCTTTTATAAATTAATATGAACTAGGCACTAATTATGTGTTCTTAGAAAATTTAGTTTCTTAATAAATTATGAAAATTGAGACTTAGGTCTTCTTTAATTAATCTCTTAATTAATTATGAGAATTTACATAATTATTTAGTTCAGTGAAAACCTAATTGTTATTAATTCTTATTATTTCCTCCTATTTGTTTAAGTATTTTCCATAACACTTTCTTCCTCTTTTTAATCATACAAGAACCCTAATTTAATTTGGTAATTATTTTGGTAATTATTTGTATTTTTATGATATTTTATGATTCCTAAGAAAATTAAATCATTGGTTACCTTAATCCCAAATAAAGATTTCCTAGAAAATAGAATAAATATACCTCAAAATTTGAGACTACATATTTGTAATATCCCAATTTTCTAAAACGTTTTCGAACTATTTGATCAGAGTAGAGCATCGGAATAAATTTCAAAATTTTGAGTATCTGATAAACATTTACTGATGTAGCATCTAGCTGCTTACACAGCGGTACAGTAGTCTAAAAATAGTTCAACAAATAACGTTGAAATAAAAATTTCTCTGTCTTCATCCTTGCGCTGGCTCCTTATCCTTGTCCTTGGTCCTGGTTCCTCTAGACCCTGACGCTATGTTAAGAGCTGAGGTTCAATTACTATTGAACCTCAGGTAACGGTTAACCTCATGCTTATGTATCAAATATGTATGACAGATATCCATGGCAAAACAGCAATAATAATCACATACGATATTCTCATATTCAGATAATAACATAACACAGCCACTGCAATATGCATGTTATTATAGTCTGCACTATCTCCAGTGCCACGATGGCCTATCGTGTCCTCAGCACTAGGAAAACATAACGGCATTATCAAAACCATAACCCGTATCAAGTTGTATGTGTATGATCAATTTTCAAAAACAGAATCTCAAACTATCTATCACATATAAGCATACCATAAACATCAGAGTTAAGGTTACAATACGCGTCCGTACCTGAGTCGGTGATCTCGGTACGTAGTCGGCCGGTCTGCGTTCTTCCGGATAGCCTATCATAGTAATATCATCCTATTTGTAACATCCCACCTTTTTAAAATGGGTTTCAAATGGGATTATCAGAGTTTCGTCGAAATTATTCAGAGTGGCATCGGGAAAAAAAATTTTCTTTAAAACAAACAAGTAACTGATATACATTCCCTGCTGTTGCATCTGGGTACTTATACATACAGTGGTACAACTATCTGAATACAGTGTCTAGATAAAGTAACACGTCCTCCTCCCCGGTCGTGCTGCCTATCCTTGCTCTTGGTTCTAGCTCCTTAGGATCCTGAAGCTATGGTAAGAGCTGAGGTTCAATTCCCATTGAACCTCAGGTAACGGTTAACCTCATGCTTATGTACAGTTATGTATGGCAGATATTCATGACATGACAATGACAATCAATATACATATCCACGTATGAAAACAATAACAATATTTGTATCATAACCACGTATGTGACATAACCACGTATGTAACATAACCACGTATGAAAATCTTAGTCGATGAGCACAACAAACAACCATCATATACAATCATACAATAAGCACTACGCGAACGCACCTTTGCCTGTTGAGCACGGTACGTTGTCGGCTGCAAGGTGATCACAGGTTTCCTATGAGGGTAATATTACGTTTATTAATTCACAACCAATATCCCAATAGATATCCTAGCCACAAATGACTATTTTATCCCCTGGCAGATTTATGAATTTATTATTTCCCTTTATTTTTGAGAAAAACGCTGGTCCTTAAATCTAGGCAGAATTTCGCCTAACTTTGAAAAATCATAACTAATTCTAGAAAAATCGAAACGAGGATCCGTAAAATTCCCCAGAATCCTTAGGATGTCTAGTTGCAAGAAACAATGATAGCCTTTTCCCAGATTCTACGGTTCATTCCCAGTTTTTAATTTTTGAACATCTGTCCAGATTTTCCAGAAATTCGTAGCCCTAACTTTGGGAATTTTTATCTCCCTGTTCAGAAATCATTTGGACATGTTCTTTACATATTTAAAAATCCCTATATGTCTACTTTAACCATGAATTTTCTCAGAATTTTATAACCATGATTTCAGCATAAAATATAAGTTTTTTTCATGTCTGGTTCAGAAATTCCAGAACCGATGAAATTTCGCCAGAACTTCGTTACTTTGGTGTTTCTCTTCCGGAAATTTTGCTAAAACTCTTTCCTCACTATTTTTCGAAATAAACCCAATTTTAAACCCAGAAAAACATAAAAACAACTATATCTAAAGAATTTAAAGATTAAACTACAAAATAACTAAAAACTTAAAAGCTAGAGCTCAAGAACTTACCTAGAACTTTGCTCTTCCTTCCTCCAAAGCTCTCACACTCACTTTCTCTCTATGTTTCAGATGTTGTTGCTTGTGAATTGGTGAGGATTGTGAAGAGCAAAGGGTCCTATTTATAGTAGAAGCTCCATGTGCAAAAAGACTCATAATACCCCTCTCTACATCATCCCTTACATCATCTTTTCTATTGATTCCATTTCTCAAACAATCATGAAAATGACTTTGGTTATACTTGTTTTCATGCTTGATTTATGCTTGTTATGAATCTCAACTTAGTTTCCATACTTAGTTCATAGATTTCAAGATATGATTTAATTTGTATAGGTTTTCATTTGCTTATGTCTAGATTTAATTTTATGGATTAATCTAATTGTTTTAATGTCTAATTTTCTTATTGGCTAATGCTTTGACTTCTCTTTCTCACTCCTTCCACTAGACTCACAACACTCACAACATTTGCACACACACACATTCACAACTCCCTCTCTTATTGGTCAAAACCTTCTCTCATGGATTAAGAATATTTTCTTGATTTATCATTGGCCAATTCCATTTCACAAGGATTTAGCTTTATGGTATTTAATTAAGGCCTTAGGATTTAGCTTTATAAGGTTTAATCCTAGCCCTCCACCACTAATCCTTAATTAGCATTCCTAATAAAGTGTTTTAATGAAGTTGTCAATTTATGATTGGTTCCTAACTTGATTATGACTCTTAGAGTAGTTTATGACCATTGGTAATCCAACCTATGCTAATCCTAACTTCTTATTGGTTGTTGAGATTTAATTAACTTAGTAATGATTACCTAATGTTAATTGTGATTATTGACTTTTCAAAGCTTAGTTAAAGTTTACTTATCATCTTAATCACAAGCTTACTTGCCTCTTGATTACTAAATAATTGGTGTTTAGGGTATTTTATGAATTAATATGAGCTAGGTATTAATTCTAGGGTTTTAGAAAAATCTAGTTTCTTATTTAATTATGAATTTTGAGATTTATGTCCTCTTAATTTTATCCCTTTATTAATTATAAAAATTTACATAATCATTTTGTTTAATGAAAATTTAAGTGTCTACTAACTCATGTTATTCTCTCCTATTTAGTGGATGTATTTTCCTCATATTTCTTTGCTTTCTTTTGGTCCTATAAAACCCCTAATTTAATTTGGTAATTGTTTGTATTTTTATGATATCTTATGATCCCTAGAAAAATTCAATCATTGATCACCTTAATCCTATATAAGGATTTCCTAGAAAGTAGAATAATCACACCTCATAATTTGAGACCACATATTCACCTAGTTTTAAAGAGGTGTCATTTATCAAAATATTGTAGTTATGAGACATTATAATTTTTTGGGGTATTACACTATTAATTTAAAATAATATCCTAAAAGGTATTCTGACCACTATTGACTATTTTACCCTTGGTACACTAGTTTATCATTTTATTTCCTCAAAATTCGTTGAAGGACGCTGGAGTATATTCGGCAGAATTTCGCCTAACTTCGAAAAATCATAACTAATTATAGAAAACTCGAAACAAAGATCCGTAAAATGTTCCGGACTCCTTAGGATGTCTATTTTCCAGGAAAAATATCAGACTTTTCCCAGATTTCAAAAATAACTCCCAGATTTCACGTGTTCATCCTCTGCCCAGAATTTCGCCAAGAAAAATAGCCTAATCTTCAAAAATTCATATCTCCTTGTCCAGAGATCAAAACGTTACATATTTTATATATTTGGAAAGCCCTACATGTCTACTTTATTTCTGGAAAATTTCGTGATTTTTAAAAATCATTTGATACTGAAAATAATTCCCCCTATCCAGTTGACTCCCAAAATCCAGCAATTCTAGACTTCTTTCATCTTACTCTAACTTGTTCCCTTAATCCTAAAATTCACTCCCCAACATGTTTCCACCTTGTCAGGCATCTTTTTGATGCAATAAGGCTTGAAAAAAAATATGAGGAATTACTTTACCTATTTACTAGATTAAACTAACATCTACATTAAAACTAGTAAGAACAACTAAAAAACTAAAAACTATAAAACTAAGAACAAGCTTACCTCTTGAAGACTCTTGCTTCTTCCTTCTAACTCCAAGAGAACTCTCACTCTCACTCTCTTAATCAAAGGATTAGAGGTGTTTGTGGTGATGGTGTGAAAAAATGAGGAGGGGAAGCCTCCTATTTATAGGAAAATTGTAACACCTCCTACAAGCTACCACTTCTTGACTTTTGGCCATTGGATCCTACTTAACTAAGAAGTTTTAATCTCACTCATTGGATCTAACCTTCTTCAACAAGTTGTTCTCCTTCTTCAAGAAGTTGTTGCAACTTCCTCAAGAAGTTGGAGAAGCTTACTCATGAAGCTTGGAAACTTCTACTTCTTCCATAAGTTGTTGACCATATTTTTGTAACATGTGATTATAAAATTATTTCCTCTTCCTTTGCTTGTGCTAGCCGTGACTTCCTTCATTCATTGACCCAAAGAAATGTGTTTTTGAATTAACAAAATGTTGATTATTACATGGCTTCTTATTGGTTAGCTAGAATATTGACTTTTCAACTCTAATTTCTTCTTAAATACTTGGTTCATAATTCCTCCCCCATGTGCAGCTGAAAACGTGACCTTTATGGGTTAATTACTAATGTCATTTAATCACATAATTAAGGGCTTAAGTATCACTTAATGCCAAATGCCAATGTACAATTGATTGCTTATTTAAATCAAGTGCATTTATTATTATTAACCAAGTATTATTTCATCTTCTTTCCATTTAATTACTAATTAATGTAAAATACTCTTAAATAGGTCATTTAATTTGCTATTAGCTTTAGCTTAATTAGGTTTAGTTGTAATTGTTTAATTGATTACCAAATCAATTATGATCTTTCAAAATTCATTTGATACTAATATTGAACGCTTGTTAGGCTTTAATATTTGATTAAGCCAAAATATTCTAAATTGCTTATTAATATTTGCCATTAGATTAGTTATAAATGTTAATCCAATTAATATTAATTTAGGAGCCCAATAATTATTTTGAGCCTCTTCATACTCCTTTTACGGCTTATGTTTGACAATATATGACAATATATCCTTAAGTGTGAATTTAATTGTTCTTGAATTGTTGAAAATTCATTTAATTGATTTAGGGGTTTTTATGGAATTTTTACAATATTTTATGACTCCTAATTAAAATTTAGAGAATTGGATTTTGCCTTATTAAGTCCTACCGACAACTTATTCAAGAAGTAGAATAAATACACTATTATTTTGGAGACAACATACTTTCCTATTTTCATGATATCCTATACTATTTTAGGAACCCCAATCTAATTATAGTCCTTAGAAATTCATTTAAACAACTCTTAATTTGACTTTTAATTGGAATTATACATCTTTGTTTATGCCTAATTTAATTTAGTGTCTTCATTGCTGTAATTTCAATTGCTCATTTTAATTCCATGTAACCCATAACTTAATACAGTAATTATTTGTATTTTATGATATTTTATGGTTCCTAAATGAACTTAGAGTATTTGGGTTGTTTTGGTTTATTTAACTCTAGGAGAAAATTCTCTAATTTTAAACTAGATGAACTATAATATCTTGAGACCACATATTCACCTACTTTAATAGGTATCATTAGTGGTTATGCTAAATAGGATTTTTAGGGTATTACAATATTCACCTATTTTAAATAGGTGTCATTTATCAAAATATTGTATTTATGAGAAATAATAATTTTTGGAGTATTACATAAGAGATTGCTATATAGATTTCAAATAGAAAATTACCTTATTGCCCCCATTGATTTAAAACGGAAAAGAGAAGTAGAACAATATAGACACATACACTTGTCAATAGGAGTTGTTTTAAATTATATTACTTAATATAGATGGGCTTGTCAATACAAATATATATACACTTATATCAACAAGAGCTATTTTAACTTATATTGAAAAAATGACATTAGTTAACATAGATGGGCTTGTCATGGCCACTTTATGACGTGTCACTTTATGCACATACAGTAGTCAATGAAAACTTATTTAAATAAAATTGGAAGAATGACATAAGTTATTATAGATGAACTTGTCAATATAGACACGTATACTTGTCAAAAGAGACATATATACTTGCCAAAATATAACTTGTCGATATAGGCACATAAACTTATCAAGAGAAGCACACACACTTACAAATGTATAACTTCCCAATACAAGCACATAATTTGTCAAAATAAATACATACATTTTGTAACATCCCACCTTTTTAAATGTGGTTTTCAAATGGGATTATCAGAGCTTTGAAGAAATTAATCAGAGTGGCATCGAAAAAGGTTTTCCTTTTAAAACAATAACTCAATCAGAGCATAAGAATAAATTTTTTCTTTAAAAGAGCGAGTATCTGATATACATTCCCTGTTGTAGAGTTTGGTTGCTGCTACAGTGGTACACTTGTTTATGATTACAATGACTCCTAATGACTTCTCTGCCCGTGTCCTCTCGTGTGCTATTCATCCTTGTTCCTGTCCTGGGTTCCACCAGTATCTGAGACTATGAGCTGGGGTTCAATTCCCATTGAACCCCAGGTAACGGTTAACCTCATGCTTATGTACAGTTATGTATGACAGATATTCATGATAAAACAACAATATTCATATTCAATATTTCTCAAAAACACAATCATCATATATCTATATAAATTTACTACAATCTGTTTGCACTCTTCACCAGTGCCACGATGGCCTATCGTGTCCTCAGCGCGCTAGGAAAACTCAGACGGCATTACCAAAAACTGTAACCCGTATATAGCTGTATGTATATTCAAATAATTTTAAAGCAAAGTCACAGTCTATGAACATATCTACCACATACAAGTGTACCATAAGCATCAGAGTTAGTGTTACAGTACGCGTCTGTACCTTTGTCGGTATTCACGGCACGTTGTCGGTTGCGAAGCGATCACAGATTCCCTATGAGGGTAATATTGCATTTATTAATTCACAATCGATATCCCAATAGATATCCTAGCCTCAAATGATTATTTTACCCCTGGTGGATTTATGAATTTATTATTTCCCTTTATTATTTTGAGAAAAACGATGGTCCTTAAATCTGTGCAGAATTTTGCCTAACTTTGAAAAATCATAACTAATTATAGAAAAATCGAAACGAGGATCCGTAAAATTCCTCGGAATCCTTAGGATGTCTAGTTTCGAAGAAAAATAATAGCCTTTGCCCAGATTCCACGGTTCATTCCCAGTTTTAAATTTTTGAACATCTGTCCAGAATTTTCCAGAAATTCGTAGCCCTAACTTTGGGAATTTTTATCTCCCTGTACAGAAATCATTTGGACATGTTCTTTACATATTTAAAAATACCTATATATCTACTTGAACCATAAATTTCCCCAGAATTTTTGAACCACGTTTTCAGCATAAAATATAAGCATTTTCAGGTCTGGTTCAAAAATTCCAGAATCGATGAAATTTCGCCAGAACTTCGTTACTTCGGTGTTTCTCTTCCGGAAATTTTGCTAAAACCCTATCTTCAATATTTTTTCGAAATAAACTAATTTTAACTATAAAAACATGAATTTAAAATTATTCTAAACTATTTAAGATCTAAGCTACTTCTAACTAAGAATTTAAAAGCTAGAAACTAAAGAACTTGCTTACCTCTTCTTGAACTCCTTCAAGCTTCTTCCGCTCTCACTAATATTCAGATTGCTTGGTTTTGGTGTGAGTTTTGTGAAGGGCCAAGGACCCCTATTTATAGTAGAGGAGTTGGGCAAGTTTGGTAATTAATTGGATATTCCTCTTGGCAATTTTTGACCCTTGGATTTAGGGTATTTTGGAGCACAAATTGTAACATCCCAATTTTCAAAAGCGGAATAAATTTTTTTTTTCTTTTCCATCAGAGTAGAGCATCGGAATAATTTCAAAAGAGCGAGTATCTGATAAAAACCTTCACTGTTGTAGTATTTGGTTGCTTACACAGCGGTACAGTAGTTTGAAAATAGTACAACAAGATAACGCTGAAATAAAAATTTCTCTGTCTTCGTCCTTGCGCTGGCTCCTTATCCTTGTCCTTGGTCTTGGTTCCTCCGGACCCTGACGCTATGTTAAGAGCTGAGGTTCAATTACCATTGAACCTCAGGTAACGGTTAACCTCATGCTTATGTATCAAGTATGTATGACAGATATCCATGGCAAAACAACAATAATCACATACAATATTCATATATTCACATAATAACATTACACGGCCACTGCAACATGTATGTTATTACAGTCTGCACTATCTCCAGTGCCACGGTGTACATCCGTGTCCTCAGCGCTAGGAAAACATAACGGCATTATCACGACTATAACCCGTATCAAGATGTATGTGTATGATCAATTTTTCAAAACAGAGTTTCAGACTATCTATCACATATAAGCATACCATAAGCATCAGAGTTAGTGTTACAATACGCGTCCGTACCTGAGTCGGTGATCTCGGTACGTAGTCGGCCGGTCTGCGTTCTTTCGGATAGCCTATCATAGTAATATCGTCCTATTAATTTAAAATAATATCCTAAAAGATATTTGGCCACTACTGACTATTTTACCCTTGGTACACTAGATTATCATTTTCTTTCCTCAAAATTCGTTGAAGGACGCTGGAATTAATTGGGCAGAATTTCGCCTAACTTCGAAAAATCATAACTAATTATAGAAAAATCGAAACGAAGATCTGTAAAATGTTCCGGACTCCTTAGGATGTCTATTTTTCAGAAAAAATATCATACTTTGCCCAGAATTCAAAAATAACTCCCAGATTTCATGTGTTCATCCTCTGCCCAGAAATTCGCCCAGAAAAATAGCCTAATCTTCAAAAATTCATATCTCCTTGTCCAGAGATCAAAACGTTACATATTTTATATATTTGGAAAGCCCTACATGTCTACTTTATTTCTGGAAAATTTCGTGATTTTTAAAGATCATTTGATACAGAAAATAATGCCCCCTATCCAGTTGACTCCCAAAATCCAGCAATTCTAGACTTCTTTCATTTTACTCTAACTTGTTCCCTTAATCCTAAAAGTCACTCCCCAACATGTTTCCACCTTGTCAGGCATCTTTTTGATGCAATAAGGCTTGAAAACAAATATGGGGAATTACTTTACCTATTTACTAGATTAAACTAACATCTATATTAAAAACTACTAAGAACAACTAAAAACTATAAAACTAAGAACAAGCTTACCTCTTGAAGATCATTGCTACCTCTCATCCTTCTTGCTTCCTTCTCTCTACTCTCTTTCTCTCTAAAACTCATTTGAGTTTGGTGTGAAGAATGAAGAGGGATTTGCTTCCTATTTATAGCCTACAAGCAACTTCTCTAACAAGCCACTCCTCTTCTCTCTCCCTTCAACTTTTTCATCCTTCTTCAAGAAGTTTAGACAACTTGCTCATGAAGTTTTGGCTACTTGCTCACCAAGTTGGAAGGTTCTAACTTCATCCATAAGCCTCCACAAGTGTTTGACTTAATATCTCATTGATTTAATCATCCTAAAAACCCACCCATGTGCTCATGCGCCACTTTTTGTGACCATAGGGGCTGATCACATTATTCTTCAATTAGCATCCAATTGAAGTGTTAAAATGCCTCATTAATTATATGCTTTATGGTTTATTGATTTATTAGTTAACCATGGCCATTATTGTTTTAATTAACAAGCTCAAATATACTATCTTTGGCCTATAATTTTGAAAATGAGACATCCTAAAATGATGCCTTTAACACATGTTATCAAATTAATTATGAAAGTTTATGAACTTAATTCAATTAACGTAGATTTAATTATCTACTAATTATTGGCAATTTTCTTTAATTGGATTAATTATTTTCTCACAACTTTCGAGTTTACTTTGGTCATTTACATGCACCATGCATTAATTTAATAATCATAGGGCAACTTATGGTCCCTAAAATAAAATTGGATTTTTGCCTCTTTAAATTCCAAGGAAAATAAACAAATATATTACTAAAATTAGAGACAACATACTTTCCTATTTTAAATAGGTATTATTTGGCCAAACTATAATATTCAAGAGACATATGAATTTTGGGGTATTATACCATTATTTTAATTAGTGCAAATTTAATTGCCTCCTAATTGTGGTTAATTCCCTTTAATTAATTCAAGTGGTTTCATAACACTTCCTTGATTATTTTAGTTACATAAGAACCATGTTTTAATATGATCATTTTATCATATTTATGTTCCTTAATCATACTCTTAAAATTGGCCTTTCAACTTTAATTAATCTCTCTTAATTAATTTTAGTATCTCCATAGCATTTTATTGCTCTTATGATTATATAAGACTAGGCTTTAATATGGTAATTTTTGTGGTATTTTATGATCTCAAAATAAAATTAGAGAATTTGATTTTTGATTACCTTAATTCTCAGAGAAAATTCCCTAAATTAACATAAATATGTTACTCAATTTTGAGACCACATATTCACCTATTTTTAATAGACATTATTTGCCAAAATATAACATTTATAATGATTTTGAATTTTAGGGTATTACACAAATCCTAACCCTTCAAATTGCTTTTGAGTCACCTACATGAGTCATTACCCTAGTACATTATCCTCTTCCACCATTTATGTCTATTATCCAAAGGAATTGGCTTGCTTTCTACTAATTAGAATCCATAGAAAAGAATGTGTTTAGGTAGTCTAATGAAGTTGTTTGCTCAATTACTCATTGGTTTTGAACTCTAAGAATTTTTAGCTTCATTTTGAGACCAATTTTGCCTATCTTTCCTATTGGTTCTATTTCACAAACAATCATGAAAATGGCTTTGGTTATACTTGTCTTCAAGCTTGATTTATGCTTGTTATGAATCTCAACTTGGTTTTCATACTTAGTTCAAGGATTTCAAGATATGATTTTATTTGTGTAGGTTTTATTAGTTTTTATCTAGAATTATTTTTATAAACCAATTTAGTTAATCTAATTATCTTTTTCCTCATTGGTCCACCTATTAACCCTTGCATCATCTTCTTCCATCACCCCTTACATCATCTTATCTAGTTAGGGTTGTGATTCATCATGTAGGTGTGTGACTCATGCAAACTTAGGATGGTGATTCATTAAGTAGAGTTGTGATTCATTCTTGTTAGGCTAATGACTCATGGTTTAGGGTAGTGATTCATGAAAGTTTAGCTTGGTGACTCACCCCTTTAGGCTTATGATTCATAGTGTATTAACATTCAATTCTTCTTCATCCATTTCTTAAAAAAAAACACACCCTCCCTTATATTTTTATTTTTGAGTTTTGTTTTATAATTTTCCTATACTCATGTGGTAATTTTCCATTGGTTGATGCCTTATCTCATGGATTAAGCTTTATTAAAATCAATTAGGGCCTTAGGATAAGCTTTATGGGATTAATTCTTAGCCTTTAGATCTTAGTTGCAATTTTTGACTTTTCCACTCTTTATTAGCATTTAATTAACATCTTAATCCTAAGCTTAATTACCACTTGATTGTTGCTTATTGGCTCATGGAATGATTTATGATTGCTAACAAGTCTTTTAGTGTTAACCTTAATCCCCTATTGGTTCTCAACCCTTAGTTAGTTTAATATACTTCTATTTAATGACTATAATTATTTAATTGTATTTAATTAGCTAATCATTCCATTAGTGCTAATTATTTGCCCACTAAATATTAGTAAGTATTCCTTTACTTGTTCATCAATAATATCCTAATCAAAACCTAATTGTCTCTTGATTTTTACTTTACAAGTATTTAGGGTATTTCATGACCATTGGTATTTTATTTTATACTAATCTCAAATCTCTATTGGTCATTGAATTTTAATTAGCTCAATATACCTTTAATTGGTGTTTATTAAAACTAAGTGTAAGTAATTATCTTAAACTTACCAATCCTAATCTAATTATTTCCCTTTAATTGTTTAAGTGTTTTAGATAATATTTATGACCTTTACAAATCAAATATGAAGTAGGTGTCATTTAAGGGTTGTTTAGAAAATTTGGTCTCGTAAACAATTATAAAATTGGTGTTTAAGACCCTTGGATTAATTATGGAAATTAATACAATTATTTCAATTATTGTAAGATAATTCTTTATGGTCTTTCATGAATTAATATGAGCTAGGTATTAATTCTAGGGATTTAGAAAATTGAGTTTCTTATTAAATTATGGAATTTGGGACTTAGGTCTTCTTCAATTAATCCCTTGATTAATTATGAAAATTTACATAATTATTTAGTTTAGTGAAAACTTAGGTGTCTACTAATCCCCATTATGCTTCCCTCTTTATTTGATGTGTTTTCCTGATCCTTCCTATGGTATGTTATGATTCCAAACAAAATTCTGAAAAATACAACATTAGCTACCGTAAATTCTAAGGGCAACTAACCTAAAAGATAAAATAAATATATCTCCGCAATTTGAGACCACGTATTAACCTATTTCTAATAGGTATTATTTGCCAAAATATGACATTTATAATAAGTGAGATTTTTTAGAGTATTACACATTTGCCAGTCTAAGGGCAAATTGACTACAACAATGTAATTTGACAATTGGAATCTATATAACTGAGGTTCTTATGGAGTTTTTAGATAGAGAAATCTACGGTGCGTCTTTTGTGATATTTTTTCTGATATTTGGGATTTGAGTGTGATTTTCAAGATTTTTTTTTCGTTCATAAAATGGATGGAAAGGCATGCTTATGCCCACTAGGGGGTTTGTTATTGCACCAACAAAACCAACTTCTATTAGTTACTTAATTGTATGTCGGATTGTCTCCGGAGATTTACAAGCCTCCTCATGTGTCAAGATAAAATCTCTTCCTTGGTGAAGTCCTTTGCATAATGTCCCAGTTTTCCACATTTATAACGTACATTTTGTTTAGTCAAAGACAACGTATCTATGTGATTTCTGTCACATGGGCGCATTCATTTCTACAAGCTCTACTAACAGGAGAGAACTTGACTTCATTTTATCCCTTCTTGACTTGGTCAACTCTAGTCATTGCTCCTTCTCTAGTAGGGAGCCTTTAATTTTGACTTAGTGGCTGCCTTCACTCTCTTTTGACTATTTTATTTATTGAGATAACAACCCTCATTTCTTAGCTACGACAATGATTAAGTGGTGGTTTGGTAGCGTAAGAGAAATTCCGTTTGGCCTGTCTTTCATATCTTGGACTTGGGGGATATTAAATCCCTACATAGATTGTCCTTTGCTCTTAGCTTTTATTGGGAAAAGTTAATTCTGTTTGACTTCCCTCAGTTACCCCTCTCCCTCTCTCTCTGTGTGGGAGGACTTGTTGCATCTATCTGAGCAACATCAACTTCGCTTATATGGCGTCAACTGCTTTTACACACAATGAGTGTTTACACTCTCTTTCTAGATATGTGGATTTGTTGCTCAATCAATGGATATAATAAACATAATTAAAGGAAGAGAAGAGAAGATAATGCTCTTATAAGAGAACCTTTTAGAGGGAGGAGAGTGTTATTATGTGTGTGATATATATATATATATATCCAGTGACGGACCCAGGATTTTAGGTTTGTGGGTGCACAATTAGTGGTGGGATGCGGGGGTTCAAAGGCAGCGGCCCCGAAAAATTTTTTTAAGGAAAGTTTTAAATGCATTAAGAAACAAAAGAATATAAACAATAAAAGAAAAGAAAACTTAACATAGAAAAATAATAATCAAGAATCAACTAACCTTTATAATAGAAAGATTACAAAAGCATTCTTCGATTCTTCATCCCTTGAAAATATTGTATTATATCTTCATATAGAACTAAATAATACTCCCAACGAGGAGTATCTCTTTGGACCAAGAAGGTAAGTTAAACATATAAATGGATTTCTTCCGGTCCTTTTCTGTTGTCATCTTGCTACACTTCCTTTCTTTTTCTATTCTCTTAAACTTAATATTTTTCCCTCATTAAAAACAGCCATGTAAGCCAAGTATGATTCTCAATGAATGTGACAAACCATTCGGCCTTTCTATTTGTTTTTATCTTAGATGGTCTCCAAACATCACTATGAATTACTGAGCTTTATAAAACAAATAATGACAACACTAAGTAGTGCTTGCTTTCCAAAAAGCAACAATTGAAGAAACACTAAGTATTCATAAATGAATTAACTAATTACATGAGGTCTAATATGAGTCACTATTTGGACAATTATGTTTTTTTACATTAAAAGAGACAATACCACAAATTTTTTGAAGGAGTGATTGAAAACAGAGCTTACTTATCACTCCATTTTTTGTTTTTTTTTTAAAAAAAACAAGAAGGAAGGTGGTGGCTGATGTAAAAATGGATAAAGAGATAAGAGAAGAGTGGGTAGTGGGTAGTGAATGGGGATTGGGTCAGAATCTGACGTTTTGATTATATAGTTAAAGCCAAAAAAAATTATACCTCTTCGAAGCACTAGTAAGGCATTTTTGGTTTTCAACGTCATTTTGCATAAACAAATTCAATGCCAACAAATCCAATGACTATATAGTTAAAGCCAAAAAAAATCCAAAGCCATTTTGCATAACCAAATACAAGGCCATTTTGCCCAGTGTGATTGAATCGACAAAACAGAAACAGAAACAACAACTGATACACCGAAAAAGCAACAGATGCACCAAACAGAAACAGATACGAGAACAACAAATACAGATTTCTAGAAAAATTCATCTTGCCCAGCGTGATGGAATCGACAAAACAGATTCATGCTTCTCGAATCAAGAACAACAAAACAGATTTCTAGAAAAATAGAAGGAATCGGCAAATGTCAGATTTAGAAGGGAGAAACGCGAAGAGTGCTTACATTTCCGAAGGAGTGATTGAAGAACTTGCCCTTAGCGGTTTTCCAATCACATCTACCACAATACACTGAAAGATGAAATCAAGAGCAAATCGAATCATAATGCAATAAAATTTAGAGTTGAGAAAATCGAATCATAATCGCCTCTACCACGACTCTTACCGGAAGGAACAGGTGAAAGAGAAGAAATAGGAGAAGCAGAGAGAAAATCGAATCATAATCGCCTCTACCATGACTCTTACCGGAAGGAACAGGTGAAAGAGAAGAAAGCAACGGCGGACAAGGGAGCAGCCTGAGCCCTAAGCGATGGAGATTTGGAGGAAAATGTCGTCGGGAGGGAGAGAGAGAGGCCGATGGAAATTTTGGGGGAAATGGGATTTGGAGGAAAATGTTGTCGGGAGGGAGATGGGATTTGGAGGAAAATGTTGTCGGGAGGGAGAAAGGCCGATGGAAATTTTGGGGGAAATGGGATTGGAGGAAAATGTCGTGTTTTGGGGGAAAAGGGGGAAAAAAAACGGGAAAAGGGAAACTCAGGATCGAACCGTAGACCTGAAGGAAGATAATAAAAGTCTCTACCATCTGTTCTACCTACACATATACTTAAAAATTTCTTGCAAATTTTATATATTTTATGTCTGCACCTGCCCACAGTGGCACTAATGTGGGTTCGTCCCTGTATATATCCTTTTCCCCCTGAATCTCACATCCAATATGTAGTGTATCTATGGTCATATAGGAATAAATGTAACTTTTAAACATATAGATTTATGGGAATAAACATAACTTTTAAACCGTATAAATGAAGAAATCTCTTTATGAACCCATGTGTCTCCATATTTGGATAATAATCCGTCTTGATTCAAGCTTGGGCCCTAATCCACTAAAGGTGGATTAATATATTAAAATAGTAATAAACAATGATGATGGTGGTGTGACTATAAAAATTAAAAATAAAATATAAGAAACTGCAAAGCAATATAATTTATATGAAATACGAAACTATAGGGGAATTATTGTTGCCCATAGATGTTCCCATTTGCTTACTGTAATACATTGACATTGTACCAAATAATTTAAAGCTTGTTAATGATTGGATGACGTGCTTTACACATTGCCTCTAAAGGAATAACTTTTGGCATAGTGGACCCTACTCCTTCTGTCATATCAATTTCTTCCTCACTGACTCGTTTCCATTCAAAGCATTGAATCAACAATCCCAAAGTCATTCCCACTGTTCGTTGAGCTAAGCCTACTCCTGGACAAGCTCGTCTTCCCAACCCAAATGGAATTAGCTTGTTTGCTTCTCCTTCTTTCTCAAACCTCTCTGGCTTAAAACTTGTAGCATCACTCCATAATTGAGGATCTCTGTGGATGGCCCAAGCATTGACCAACACCATAGTGCCTCGTGGAACATTATATCCTGCAATGGTGCAGTCATTTGAAGCCTCATGTGGAACCAACAATGGTGCAGCAGGATGCAACCGAAGTGTTTCAGACATAATGTTTTGCAGATATGGTAGTTTCGACATGTCAGGCTCATCTATTAATCGTTCTTGCCCAATTTGTGAGTCTATTTCTTTCTTTGCTTTTTCCAACACATGAGGATTGTTTAACAAACAGGACATTGCCCATTCTAAAGTCACGGCTGATGTATCCGTTCCAGCGAGAAGCATAATCTACAAGTCATGAATACTCACAATCAGGAATTTTTGATTACATCACATAAACAAAAGGCACAAAATAGTTTTCTTACCAAAATGAGGCCCTTAATAATTTGATCCGTATAGTACTCAGGCTGTGATTCTTGGAGACTCAAGAGATGATCGATCATAGTATTTGCTCTCTGCTTTTCGTTTCGATGCTCATCAATGAGTCCTTGCAAGAACCCATCCACTCTCTTTGCAATACTCTTGACCTTGCTCTCTAAGTGATCATAGTTCACCCACCTCAATATTGGAATGAAGTCTGCAGGATTATTTACCCCTCCTAATTGTAACAACTCCTTTATGATCTGTCTAAACTTTCTTGCCTCTTCCACGTCCCCAACTTCATGGTCATCTCCCCAATACCTCTTACCTGAAATCATTCTCATTATCGTGTTGAAGGTCATCTCTGAAAATCTTGATTTCATTTCCACTTTGGAGAACTCTTTATGTGAGACTTGAGCAAGCTTTTGTACCAGCCGCTTCATCTCGTCCCTTCGCATCTCCAAGAATTTGTTGAGACGGTGGTTTGATAGCAACTCGACCGCCGTGATGCGGCGGAGGTTGCGCCAGTGTTCGCCGTAGGGAGCGAAGATTAAGTTGGTGCAGTTGTAAGAGACATACTCACCAACAAGAGAGCGGGGCCGATTTGCCAGGACGATGTCGTTTTTGGTGAAACATTCTTGGACTGCAGAAGGCGACGAGACCACGAACACGTGGTGAGAGCCAAACCAAAGAGAAATGATTTGGCCATGACGTTGTGAAATCCTGTGAAAGGCTTGATGGAGAGGTTTGCTGAGTTGGTGAAGGTTGCCGAGTATGGGAAGAGAAGGTGGACCCGGTGGGATGTTTTTGAACTTTCTACTCTGGAGGAAGAACTTGAGAATGAAGAGGAAAACAAGAGATGGAAGGAAATAATAGAACAAGAAGGTGATCATGATTTGTTTGGCACCTTTTCCTTTGTGGACTACTTTAGTTCAGTGATAATTTTGAACCTTGAGTCTTATATCTATATATATAGCTGCTTGTTGTGTTCCGTTATATGTTATGCAATATGTTTCGTTCAAAGTTATCTGCTACGCAATATTTGATTACTTTTTGTTTTTTATGTTGCTCACTTGGATAATACTTTTCACCTAACCATTACTTTTTGTTTTTTGTGTTGCTCACTCGGATAATACTTTTCACCTAACCATTTAAAAATTGAATTCTGATAGGTGAGCTTGAAGAAATTTACAGCCTTACTTTATGTATTCTTTGTTTGCCATAGAGTTGGAGAATCGAGATTTGATGTTGCTTCTCGGGTCTCTTCTAAACGTCATTTTTTCAGGCGGATTTGGTCAAGGGTACTTCATCTATTTTATTTTTATTTTATTTTTTTGTTGGATTTGATTAAGGGTATAATTTCTTTAAGGCTTAAAAACATGTGGTGTTGCGTGCATTGCACTGCCGTTTGATCACAATAGGAATATTTTAATAAATCATAGATACTCCTTCCCTCCCTCCATATCATGTCTTTTCAACCGAAAAACAAGAAAAAAACCAGTTAAAAATAACAAATATGTAAGAATATATATTTTAATGTCATTTATTTATGAATGAGTAAGAGAGAGAATAAAAATTAGAAAATAATCAGAGAGAATGTATAGTATAAGAGAGTAATTAATGTAGGGTGAGATTCAATTAAAAGCAAAATAGAAAAGAGTATTTATTATTTAGATAAACTCAAGAGGATTATATATAAAAAGATAAACCCATTGAAAAAACACTGGCGGAGAGAGTATAAATGATAAGGATCCAATTCTCAAGTTGCAATTACGTCATTTGACACGTAATAACTGGATGTTCATGTGCGGTCAACACCTATTACTTGACCGATGGAAAAATAGGCATTAGCCCAAATTGTATGCCCCGTTTTCGCTTTTGTTCTTTTATCTACAAACTAGAACTATAATGTATGAGCAGTTGAGCGTTCAAGTTTTGTGGGGATAGAACTGCCACTACCACTTATTTTTAAAGGAAATTTGAAGAGCTACTAGTCTGCTACGGAGTGGTGGGGGCAAGTTCTAAGTAAAATACAAATATAAGAAAAATCTCCTGAACCATGAGAACAACGAGGGGTTCAAGTTGCTTTGAATGATAGGGGCCAAAAAAAGGAGTTCGGAATTATTTTGGCCATGTGATAAATGCACAAGACTAAACAAGTAGTGGCCAATGGTCATCACGTAAGGTGGGAGACGCACAGAAAGTTGTGTCAAATCGTTCTATTTTTTTATAGTAATGAGGATGATATTTCTGGCAAAAAAAAAATAAGACTAAAATTTTTAACCATCTTTTCAGAAAAAGATGTGGCGTTCGTTGTCACTGCACAAATGACGATTTTTTTTGTTGAACAAATGGTAATAATATTAGTATTACACAATACTTTAGCTTTTAAAATATGTGAGCGTCATTAATTTGTGCTACGGACCTCTGAACGCTTACTTTAAATTTATGATTGAAAGAAGAAGGTGGATATATAAATAGGAGTATATGAGTAAATCTATATATTTATAATTTTCAAACTTGGCCAATGAAAGTTTGTGATTTCTCCCGATTTTCTTACTTTAATACCCTATGCCACTCTAATTCTATTTATAAGTTCATTTTGACCAAATCACATATACAAAGGAGAAATAGGTAGCTCAATGATTATGGGGTAAATTTTCAACTTTACTCTTATTTATGAATGGGTATCTTTCAACTCTTTATTTTCTCTATATTTTCATTGGTACAATAATATGAGCAAAGCTGTAACATCCCAATTTTTAAAAGTGGGATTTTTTTTTTTTTTGATCAGAGTAGAGTATCGGAGCAAGTAAAAGAGTGAGTAACTGATATATCATTAATTGTGGCGTGCCCGTCTGTTTCATAGTGCACAGTACATTTGTCATAACGGTACAAGTCTAGAAATAGGGTCTTCAGTCGAGTTTCTACGCGTGCTGTTTACTTGCTTACTCCTGTCCTCAGTCCTTGGTTCCCCGAACCTGAAGCTATAGTAAGAGCTGAGGTCCAATACCCATCGGACCCCAGATAACGGTTAACTTCATGTTTATGTATCAGATATGTATGATAGCCAAGGTTATTAAAATCGGACCGGTCATTAAACCGATCGGAGTACTAGGTTAAGGGTTAGTAGGTCAGACCGGAGTCAAACCGGGATCAAACCGGAGTCAAACCGGTCAAAAAAAAAAAGATTTCTGGGTTAATATAAAATTATAACGAAAAAAATTTCGGATAATATACTCTGGTTAAAAAGATGTGCCATTAGACTAAATGTTCATTTAATAAAAGATTGATTGAATAAAAGAGTGTGCTCAGCGCATTGTCTTTTCACTTGTGGAAGAAAGCTTGCAGTCAAGTCACGTCATTGTCCTTCTATGAGTAAGTTCCACTGACCTCCGTCCCACTTTAACCCATTTTCTATTATATATTTTCCTTACATTTTGAACGGTTCTCTCTTCCTTTTCTCTGTCTCTCTCGCAAAGCTTTCAGCCATGGCTGCTCCATCCTTCTCGCTCCCTCTTCTCTCTGCCTGTCACCAGTTGTCCGCCGTCTTCTCTCGTTTCTCCTCTGTTTTTCACCGGTATGAGCCACTGTCTTTCTGTTCATCTCTCTCATTTCCATGTCGGGGCCAAAAAAAAAAACAGAAGGTGACCCCGGTTTCTATGTTCTTCCGGACTGGTACCACGGCCGGTTCGCCGGTTTCCGGTCCGAACCGGCCGGTGCGGTCCGAGTTTGATTACTATGATGACAGCTATTCATGGCAATACAGCAATAATCACATATGAAAGATAATAACAGAACACAGCCACTGCATATGTATGTTATTATAGTCTGCACTATTCACCAGTGCCACGGTGTACATCCGTGTCCTCAGCGCTAGGAAAACTCAACGGCATTATCAAGACTATAACCCGTGTCTAGCTGCATGTGTATGTTCAATTTTCAAAACAGAGTTTCAGACCATTTATTACATATAAGCATACAATAAGCATCAGAGTTAAGGTTACAGTACGCATCCGTACCTAAGTTGGTGATCTCGGTACGTTGTAGGTCGGAAAGCGATCACAGATATCCTATGAGAGTAATATCGTGTCTATTAATTAATAAATAATATTCTAATAGATATCCTAGCCACAAATGACTATTCTACCCCTGGTGTATTTATTTTTCAATTGTTTTCTTTTAATTTTCGGGAAAAAAAACGCTGATTAACAGCATATAGGCTGATTTTCATCCAACTTTGAAAAATCATAACTAATTCTAGAAAAATCGAAACGAAGATCCGTAAAATGTCCCGGACTCCTTAAGATGTCTATTTTTAATAACAAATATCAGGTTTTTCCCAGAATTCAAGAACATTTCCCAGATTTCAAATGTTCATACGCTGCCCAGAATTTCCAGAAATTTCGTAGCATAAACTTTGAGAATTTCTTTCTCACTGTACAGAGCTCATTTCAACATGTTCTTTTCATATTTGGAAAGCTCTATATGTCTACTTTAACCATGAATTTTTCCAGAATTTTTCAACATCATTTTCAACATGAAATATAAGCATTTCTGCTACTGACTCCAGAAATCGCCTAACCGACAAATTTTGCCAGAACTTCGTTACTTCGGTGTTCTTCTTCCAAAAATTTTGATAAACCACTTTCTTCATCAATTTTTCGAAATAAAACCATTTTTAACCATAAAAACATGAAAATAAAAATGCTCTAGTATTTTTAAGATTAAAACTACTTCTATCTATGAATTTAAAAACTCAAAGCTCAAGAATTTGCTTACCTAATGCTTGAATTCCTTCAAGCTTCTCCCACTCTCCTCCTCTCCTCTCTAATATTCAGATGTTGCTTGAGATTTTGGTGTGAGAATTGTGAAGGCCATTGCCCCTATTTATACTAAAACTCCAACACCTCCAACAAGCTACCACCTCTTGAATTTTGGCCATTAGATTAAGGAAAATTTTCAAACTCACATCCTCACTCTTCATCCTCTCATCCGTCCCCCCCCCCTCTCTTCCTCTTCACTATTTTTTCCTTCTTCAAGAAGTTGAAGAACTTGCCCACCAAGCAATGAATAGTCCTCCTTCCATAGCAAGTAATTGACCAAATTAAGCATGTGTTTTTGTCAATTTTCTTGCCCTTCAAGGCTTACAAAAACCGTCCCACTTCTTCAGTTTTTTTTTATTTGTTTTGTATTTACTTAATTGCTTGGATAATATTTGGAGCCAAAACATTGGTCTTTTGATGATTAATTTTAATAAAATGCTCTTAATTAAATCCTTTTTATTTGATATTAGATTTAACTTAATTAGGTTTAATTGTAACTGTTTAATTGCTTACCATCTCAATTAGGATCTTCCAAAATTCACTTGTTACAAATATTGGACCCTTGTTAGGCTTAAGTATGTAATTAAACCAAAATATTCCAAATTGCTTGTTAATATTTGCCACTAGGTTATTTATGAATGTTAATCCAATTAAAATTAATTTAGGTGTCCAATAATTATTATTTAGTATCCCCTAATTACTTTAAGCCTCTTCACAATTCTTTACGGCTTATTTTTGACAATATAAGAATTAAATGTTAATATTTGTTTAAATATAGATTTAATTGTTCCTTAATTGTTTTAAATTCTCTCTAATTGTTTTAGGTATTTTCATGATATTTTTTTTAATATTTTAGGAACCCTAAATCAATTATAGTCCTTAGAAATTCACTTAAGCAAATCTTAATTAGTCATTGGCTTTTAACGAGGGTTATACATCTTTAATCATGCTTAATTTAATTTAGTTATTAAATTTGGTGTCTTAATTATTGCAATTTTAATTGCTCATTAATTGTTGATAATTGCCCCTTAATTGGTCTCAGTGTTGTGATAGTGCTCTTTGGCTTTTTATGATTTTAATATGATTTTAGGCACTAATTTGTTAATTAAGGGTATTTTAGTAAATTTAGCCTCTTAATAAGTTAAATGATGCTTAATTAATTCCTTGATTATTTATAAAGGTTTGGCACAATTATTTAATTTAATGAATACCTAGTTGTTCATCGATTTTATTATTTTCCCCTATTTTGTTTAAGTATTTTCCGTAGTACCTCATTACTCTTTTTGATTCCATGTAAACCATAATTTAATATGGTAATTATTTGTATTTTATGATATTTTATGGTTCCTAAGAAAATTCAATAATTAATTGCAAAAATTAAGACAATTACTTTAATTCTTGTACAATTATTTGTCCAATCAATTATCGACAATTTAATTTGTTTGGGTATTTCAATAACATCTTATGTCCCTTTAGAATTTAAATATGAACTATGCTTTAATATGAAAATTATAGGGTATTTTATGATCCCTAAATGAAATTAGAATATTTGAGTCTTTTTGGTTTATTTAGTTCTAGGAGGAAATTCCCTAATTTAAATTAGATAAGCTATAATACCTTTGAGACCACATATTCACCTATTTTAATAGGTATCATTTATCGAAATACAGTGGTTATGCTAAATAGGATTTTTAGGGTATTACAAAAGCTGTCACAATCTCATTTATTTAGTCAAAAAGGACTTATAAATAGGACCAAATTTTTTAGTTAAAAAAGACTTATAAATAGGATCATAGTGGTATGTAACAATCAAATTCCCCACAACTAACTCTTGTATTAGGGATGTACGCAAAGACTTGGCCTATTGGGGGGGGGGGGGAGTACTCTCTCTATTTAATATGCGTTTGTGAGAGAGGGAAAAACTGATGTTAACAGAGGTGACATGAAATTCCTCAAAATCATGCCAATTCTAATTAATTGTGTTATTATTATTATTTTTTAACAATTACTCATTTAGTCCTTATTATATCATGCCATACTTAATAAGGGTGGTGAGAGAGTAACGATTGAAATGATATTTGAGTTTAGTGTAATAAGTAAGGGTAATGTTGAAAATTACTTGAATTTTAGGACAATTTTAATATTTTTAACTATTTTTATTATTTTGTGTGAATTAGTAGTTAATGCCTTATAATAAAGATTAGAGAGAGTAAGATATTAGAGTTTAGCATAATTAGTAAGGGTAATATTAAAAATTAATTAAATTTTAGGACGTATTTAATGACTTTAACTGTTTTAATTAGTTTGTGAGAATTGTTAATTGGTGCCTTATAATAAAAATAAGAGAGTAATTATGTAAATTGGGTCGTTTTAAAACAGTAATGATGGCAACTACTTGAGGTGCTCAGGTGTCGTCGAAGCATGTGTTTATCTGTTAGTTCTCTATGTGTTTTGATGATAATCAACAATTGTAAACACACTTTGGAGTTTTGTCTTTGCTAAAACTCATCTGTCAAATGGAAACTCGAGTATTGGTATGCATACTCGAGTATTGACTTGACAGTGAATTGCTCAAATCCATTTTACAAAGCAATACTCAAGTATTGGAAGCAATACTCGAGTATTGGAGTTATAGAGAGCAATCAAGTTTTCACCTTGGGTGAATATTCGAGTATTTGATTTGCATACTCGAGTATTGGACTTACAGAGAGTACTCAAGCTTTTTAGCCTAAGTCAATACTCAAGTATTGAAAACAATACTCGAGTATTGGACTTACAGAGAGCAATCAAGTTTTCACCTTGAGTGAATACTCGAGTATGGCATTTGAATACTCGAGTATTGGTCTTACAGAGAGCCTTCAAAATTTTACATCTTATGAAAACTCGAGTATTGGTTTTGCATACTCGAGTATTGGATTTTCACAAAGATTTCATACTTAACGATTGTTCATTAATACTCAAGTATACATTAGAAAACTCAAGTATTGGCTTGACATCATTTTATCAAAATTTTTCAAAATCCTTGAATACTCAAGTATTGATATGAATACTCGAGTACTGAATACTCAAGTATTTAATTGAATACTCAAGTATTGGTCATACAAAGAGACATCAAAGTTTTACACCTTATGCATACTTGAGTATTGATTTTACATACTCGAGTATTGGACTTTCACAAAGTTTTTCAAATCAACATCTGTTTATGAATACTCAAGTATTCATTTGAAAACTCAAGTATTGACATGGAAAAAACTCCACAAAATTTTCAAATGAATGCATACTCGAGTATTGATTTGGAAACTCGAGTATTGGGCATACAGAGAGCTTTTCCTCTTGTCAATAACTTGGATACTCGAGTATTGTACCTAAGGTCCAAAGTTCACATCACGATGATTTCTCTCTGGATGATGAATACTCAAGTATCAAGTTGGATACTCAAGTATTGACTTAAGCGCACAGTGACATACTCGAGTATTGATGAACATACTCAAGTATTGAGCGCTGAAATTGAAAATCAAATCTGATGAATTTGTGAAACTTCCTCATTTGATCTTAATACTTCCATTTATCATTTTTATATATTCTTGGCTATGATTAACCATCTTTTTGATGAGTTTTTAGACAGATTAACGAAAGTTAATTGAAGGATAAAGTGAAAAGCAAAAAGTGGTTTAGTTCATTAAATGCACTGCTTAGAAAGTTGCATAAACTTGGCTAATTCCTCTACACACGGTTGCAAAGCATTAAAGAATGTTTTCTACATCAAGCAACCTCATATCCAATGAACTAATTTGCAGAAGAACAAGTCAGATTACTTAGCCAGCTGGATTAAGAGTAAACAAGAGAGAGAATATGCCAAAACCACTTCCTAAACATGGCAGAGCTTCTCCAACGGATCTATTGGGATAGCAACGGCCACATATTGATCTCTACCTATAAATAGAAGATAGATTCAAGCAGAAAAACGTGGAGAAACAAGCTTACACTTCCAACATGCTGATACTCTGCTCTCATATCTTTTACACTCTGTTTTCCATGTCTATATGACTTAGAGAGTGTAGTAATTTGTATTTGATCTTCAGTGTTTATCTATTCACTTCTAAGAGAGAAGATTTATTGTAATTATTATATTCTTCTGAGAGTTACTCAAGATTGGGTGATCTTGAGTGGGAAACACATTGTGTTGATTACAACTTGTATGGGGGAGTGAATCCTAGTGAGAGGATTACTTCGAGTACAGAGTGTGTAATCAAGCGGTGTGTTGATTATAGTTTGTAAGGGGGAGTGAATCCTAGTGAGAGGATTATTTCAGTTACAGAACGTGTAATCAGATTGAAAGAAGAAGGTGGATTGAAAATCCCAAGTGAGGCTTGGGGACTGGACGTAGGTCAAGAATAAGGCCGAACCAGTATAAATCAGTTTGCATATTCTCTTCCCTTATCTCTTACATTTCTAGCATGTATGTTTGAATGTGTATACATATTTAAATGTGTGGTTATTGCTTTCTAAACTGATTTCAGTGAATTACGAAAAGAGTTTCAAAGTTCCTAAATTTTTATACTTCATCCAATTCACCCCCCTCTTGGGTTCAGCCGGTTCTTACATTATCAACCCCTATTATTCAACGCTTTGATGAATTCCTAGTTCTTCAATCAACTTTGTTGTGTTCTTCTTTTTACCATCACCTATTATCGCACACCCTCAAATGAAATTAAATTTCGAGTGAAAAGACATTAGCCCTTGCTTCCCCCCCCCCCCACTGGCCACTAAAGAATATATTTAGAAACAAGTGATTTTGGGGATTTCTAATGAAAATTAGAAAATTAATTTGAAACATACTTACGGGAATTAACCGCCTTCGTAAATTTAAGTGTTGAAGTCTACAAGAATAAGTAGAATAAAGAGATTTGCAACAAAAATTAGGCGATTAACAATAAATATATAAGAAAATTAGCAATAATGGGTCCTTAGCAGCTTGGACATAGAGAGGCATCCATTGCATGAATAAAAATGGGTTCTAAAGGATTTTCTTTTCAGCTTACTAAGTACATATGTCTTCCTACTCGTTTCCATTCAAAGCATTGAATCAAAAATCCCAAAGTCATTCCCACTGTTCGTTGAGCTAAACTGCTCTTGGACATGCTCGTCTTCCTAACCCAAATGGAATTAGCTTGTTTGCTTCTCATTCTTTCTCAAACCTCACTAGCTTAAACCTTGTCGGATCACCCCATAATTGAGGATCTCTATGGATGTCCCATATACATATATACATACATACATATAATATATATATATATATATATATATATATATATATATATATATAGGGTTTAGCGTTTGTCATGTGATTTAACATAAGATATTGTCAAATCACCCTAAAACTACGTCGTTTTGGGAGTTCATTAATTCCCCTAACCCCAAAACTACGTCGTTTTGGGAGTTCGGAAAATTAATGAAGGGTGTTTCGGTATTTTTGTTTTTATATTTTTTATATGAATTTTACCAAAACACCTTTCATTAATTCTCCTAACTCCTAAAACGACGTAATTTTGGAGTGACTTGACAAAACCTTATGTCAAGTCACATGACAAACGATAAACCCATATATATATATATATATATGGGAAAAACACTTCTTATGTTGTGAGAGAAGTGTATTCTCATGTCACACATACATGAAATGGTAGGACCCACATATATATAATGCTAATGGCGGGACCACATATATATAATTAGCATTATATATATAATGCTAATGGTGGGACCCACATATATATAATTAGCATTATATATATATATATATGGGTCCCACCATTTCATGCGTATGTAGGAATCTTCTTCTTCGCATGCAACATGAGAAGTTTAAACCCCCAATATATATATATATATATATAGACAGGGAAACACATTTCTCATGTTGTAGGAGAAGTGTATTCTCATGTCACACACGCATGAAATGGTGGGACCCCTCCAGTAAGAAATGAAGGAAGGCTGTGCTGAGTATGGTTCGAAGGAGGAAGGTCTGAGAGACGTGTTACTCTCTGTAAAAGTATTCCTTTATGAAAAAGGATAGGTATCCTTCCATGACCTGGATCATATTTGGTCAACCCCTGAGGCTTGATGGTTGGTTATAATATCGTCATACTCGTATCTTCTATATATATATATATATATATATATATATATATATAATTAGCATTATATATATATATGTGTGTGTGTGTGTGTTGATCCCAACATTTTATGTGTATGTAATATATATATATATATATATAATTAGCATTATATATATGTGTGTGTGTGTGGGGGTCCTACCATTTCATGTGTGTGTGGGAATCTTCTTCTTCTCATGCAACGTGAAAAATTTAAACTCCATATATATATCCTTTGAAGGTTTTGGTTTTGTCCAAAATATAAGGTTTCATTCCCTTTTATCTCAGATTAAAACTCTTTCCAATGCATACCCTTGCTTATTAAGACATTCTTATCTCTAGAGTAAAATACTCTAACTCCTTATTTTGCCTTAATTACACAACATCCCTTCTATTTTTCAAAAACTCATATAAATCTTCATTAAAATCAAAATATAAGTTACATAAACTTCCCTTGTATTCTTAAGATTCCTTTTCCATTCATCCAATTGTTAGTAAACCGTTAAGTTTGACTCTCAATTTTCTTTGGCCCAAAAGACTCATATTTAACATATGAATGATTTAAATATTTATATTTGTAAAAAAAAAAGTATACAAAAAATTATTCTGTTATATATTTTCAAAACAATTTCTAATATGTTTGAAAATTTCTTAATTTTGATTATATTAGAAAATTTTATAATTTTAATTTCTCACTTCATCTATAGAAATTTGTTTATTTTGGGTTTTTAAAACGAGTAAATACAAATTTTCTTATTATATTGAATTTTAAGATATTATATGAATAATTCATTTCTGCGGCCATTAAATTTTTTTTTCCTATTATGGATTTGATATGAAGAAGGGGAAATTAGTAAATAAAAATTTTTAACATAAATTTTTATTAAAAAATATTTTTAGAATATTTTTGGAATATTCTTAAAAGAGTTAAAAGTTTGGATCTTAGTATATGTTTTTAAATTAGAGGGGATGTCTATGTAATTTGGGCAAAGCAGAAGAGTGGTAAGGGTATTCTAATCTTGTCTCTATGTATTAAAGTATGCTCAATAAATAACATGTTATTTTTGAAAAAAAAAAATATTAAAAATTATCCACCTACTAATTACAAAGAACAAACTTACTACTTAGGTTATTGAACCTGCTATTTATAGTCAGAGGAAGTATGTTTTTTCAATTTTGTCCTTCATTAGAATTAGAATGAATTTCCACAATAAATTGTCCAGCATTAATAATTATATAACGAGACCAACAACAAATGAAAGAGGGACATTAATTAAAATAAAAAATAAAAAAATTAATATGCATGTGAGCATGTCTCTATAGTCTATAGTTCCACCTCTCACTTATAATTAGATTCTGATAATTTTTAATCAAATCCTTTTAGTTATTCAGTTGTAGGTATTGCTTTCATACTAAATATTTTTATAATGCATTTTATGTTGATAATAAATAAATTTATTCTCTTTCTATTTTTTAAAAACATCTTTTTTATTCCATATCTTACAAAACTTATGTCATTTAGTCCGCATCTATGTCTTTCCTAATTAACATATTATAAACATATAGAAAGTAATGCTCATAATTGAGAAAACTGTAAGGATCCAACTAAAAAAAAAATAAATTACAAAAACATGTGTGATTAAAACTCAGATGAAAGATCGATGAATTATTTTATGTTGATAAACTTAACACATTTGTCCCATTTTTTCAACCAAGTAAGAATAAGTACTTTACTCGATAATTAGGTGGGCAAATATAACATAAACTTCTTTGGCTTTTTGAAAAATTGGTTGTACAAAAATGCCTTCCCTGGTTAGCCCCCTCCCTCTACTGCCGCAATTGGCGGTGGCACAATCATCTCTGCCGCCAGTTCCGGCTCCACTGTCAAGTTGACTTTTACCGTAATGGTGTTGTGATCATTGGTGAATAGTTTCATAACACTTGTAATTTTTTATTTTATTAAATTGAGTGGGAGCATTTCCTTTTCCCTTTGTAAAACTTAATTTATATTCTCGATATTCAGGCTTTCCATGTGTTTAATTGTCTCTAAATTTGGTCATGTTCCTGTTTGTCGTTTTTATTTGACGTGACATTTATATGCGAACGTTTTTCATAATTCCAAGTATAAAATTCCACATAATTGTCGTTTTCATTATAGCTGCATTATTATTGTAGATGTTGGTAAGTCCTTTATATCGTGCTGGTTTTAACACATCGGCAAACATTTTGCAAATTTTTATACAAATATGTCACAAACGCACTATGTACTCTTAATTTGATAAATCTTAACTCAGTCCTTTTTTTCCTTTCCGCCTTGAATGGGCGTAAATAATGTAAATCATATCTTTATTGTGTTAGACTTTTTGTAATACCCTAATTCAATACTACCTATTATGTACATTAGTAAGCACTATATAAGAATATGATCAGAATGGAGCGATAGAGCGTGTAAGTTGGATTAAGTGAATAAGTAACTGATACGTAGCTACTGTAATACCCTAAAATTTATATTCATTAAAAATATTATATTTTGACAAATAATACCTATTAAAAATGGGAGAATATGTTGTCTCCAATTTTGTGGTTTATTTTATTTCTTGGGCAAATTTTCTCTAGAATTTAAAAAGGGTAAAACCCAATTTTATAAATTACATTATGGATCATAAAATGAATTACCAACAGTTATAATTGTAATACCCAAAAATTGTCATTGTTCTTAAATGCAATATTTTGTGAGATAGAGCCTATTTAAAATAGGTGAATAAGTGGTCTCAAATGTTGAGATATATTTATTGTTTTTCCTAGGTAATTTTTCCAAAAGATTAGGATAACCAATGATTTAATAAATCTTGTTAGGCATCATAAAATGCAAATAAATACCATATTTAATTTTGGTTCATAAAGAATCCAAAAAGAGCAAGTAACACTTAAATAAATTTGGAGAAATTAATAACCACCAATGACCAACAAAATCTTGATTAAATTAAATAAAATTATATAAGTCTTCATAATTATACAAAGGGTCCTATACACCAATTTTCATAATTTATTGGGAGACCTAAATTTTCTAATAAACCACAATTAACACCTAGTTCATATTTAGTTTATAAAAGTCATAAAATGTTATAAATACCTAAATCAATCATGGAAATTACCAACAATAGGTGGACAATTAAAATTGCAATAATTAAGAATAAATACTTTAATTTTCAAAATTAATTAATAATTGAATTAAAGAAGCATGATTAGGGATGTATTAAGGCCATAAAGAATTATCAAAACACTTGAACAATTAAAAGACAATTACCAACAATTAATGAGCAATTAGATTACCATTAATAGAATACTTAGATAATTATTTACAATTACTATTAGTAGTCATCAATTAGAGATGCATTAAGCTAACTAAAAATCAACAACCAATAAGAAGTTAGGATTAGCATAAAGTAGCTTACCAATGATCATAAATTACTCTAAGAGCCAATAATACAATAATCAAGAGACAATTAAGCCTTTGATTAAGATGTTAATTAAACTTTAATTAAGCTTTGAAAAGTCAATAATTTCAACTAAGATCAAAGGCCAAGATTAAACCTCATAAAGCTAATCTAAGGGCTTTAAAATCAATTTCATAAAGCCAAATCCTTGTGAAAGTGAATGGACCAATGATAAATCAAGAAAAATATTCTTAATCCTCATGAAATTAGTTGGACCAATAAGAGATTAACACAAATTAAAGGTTTGGATTAAATCTAGTAAAGTTAAATCCTAAGGCTTTAATGAAGTGAAATCCTTGTGAAAGTTTATCAACCAATGGGAGGACTTTCTGTTAGTTCTCTGAGTGTTTTGATGATTAACAACAATTGGAAACAATACTGATAAGGTGTGACAAAGTTTAGAATAATTTAAACTTGTATTTTTCAATCTGTCAAAACCAAACTCGAGCCTGTTAGTGTTGAACTCGAGCCTGGATTTGACAGAGAACACAAACTTGTGCAGTTGATTTCCAAACTCGAGACTGAACCTGAAGTTTAAAATTAAACTTTTGAAAAGTTCACATGAACTCGAGCCTACTAAGGTCAAACTCGAGTTCATTCTTTCCAGAGAGTTTTTGAACCTTGAAAACATGTTAAACCTTACACTTGCTTTCTTCAAACCTCAGGTTTGAAAGAATCCAAAGAAAGTTTTAAGAGCATGAACTCGAGCCTGTCATGGCAAACTCGAGTTCATCTCTGGCGGGACAAGTTGTTTAAAACTTAAAGATATCTTCAAACTCTGCACCGTTCCATTAAAAGAAAAGCTTTTCGATTTGAAAAGTTCACCAATGCTCAAACTCGAGCCTAACATATTCAAACTCGAGCCTAGTTTTGGCCGAGAGCAAAGAACTGTTTTTAAGCTATTTAAACTCGAGCCTGAGACTTTCAAACTCGAGCCTAAAAGTTCCAGAGAGCAAAGAACTTTTGTATATGTTTTTAAACTCGAGAGTGTGTTTTGCAAACCTCAGGTTTGTGCTTTCAAGCTAAAACGAAGTCTGTTTAAAAGTGCCTCGAACTCGAGCCTAACATTAATAAACTCGAGTTCATTTCAACCCGAGAGCATTTTAGTTTTTCAATGATCTGCAAACCTCAGGTTTATAAAGCAAACCTCAGGTTTACACTTTTTGAACTTGCATAGTTTTGAACACTAAAGCCTCGAACTCGAGCTCGTAAGAACTGAACTCGAGTTCGTGACGCTGGTTCAGAATTTTTGAATTTGGGCATTTCAGAAATCAATGTTATTTGATCCTATCTTCTTCCAATATTATTCTCTGATATTCCCTGCTATGTTTAACGTATTTATTAGTGGATTTCAGAGCATTAAAGAATGTTTGGTGAGAGGTTAGAGTATAAAGCAAAAAGCAACTCAGAACATTTATTGCAAAGCACAAAAGTTACTTCTTCTATCCAAATCCTTCTGCACACGCTTACAAAGTATTTAAGGATGTTAGCTGAAACAAGAAAACTCCTCTCCAACGGATTAATTCGCAGAAAGTCAGCCCTGATGTCTTGACCAACTAGATTAAGGGAAAACAAGAGAGAGAAGACCCCAAAACCACTTCAGAACACTTGGGCAACTTCTCCAACGGTCTGATTCAAGCTACAACGGTCATTTAATGTTCTCTAGCTATAAATAGAGTTCATTAACATCTTCACATATATATACAACTACTCTGAGCGAATTTCTACTAAATTCACTTATTGTGTATCAGCTTTCACTTATAGAGTATCATACTTGATACAAGTACTTCAGTGTTCATCATATCTACTCTGTAAGAGAGTTAAATACTTGTAAATCATTTATTGATTGAGATAACTACAAGTCAGGGGACTTGGTAGTTGAGGTGTATTGATTACAACTTGTAAGGGGGAGTGTGTTCTAGTGAGAGAACAACTCTTAGTGCAGAGTGTGTAATCAAAATTATTGAGTTAGTGAATTGAAAATCCCAAGTGAGGCTTGGGGACTGGATGTAGGTCAGGAAAGGACCGAACCAGTATAAATTGCATTGTGTTTAGCTTCTTCTCCTTATCCTCTCTGTTGTGCTCTGTTTTGAGTAATCGAAAACAGAACAAGTTACGAAAATTTTAAAGATACCCAATTCACCCCCCCTCTTGGGTATAAAGCCCCTACTTTCATTTGGTATCAGAGCCAGGTCTTCTCAGAAGAGCTTAACCACTCGAGAAGGATCACTATGGAAGGAATTCTTCCAGATGGAGCTTCAATCAACAGACCTCCCGGTTTCGACGGCGAACACTACTCTTTCTGGAAAGCCAAATTTCGTGTGTTCGTGATGGCAACAGAATATGGTCTATGGAGAGTCTTTGAAACTGGAGACTATGTTCCAGTCAAGGTAGAAGGAGGCATCACTGTGCCCAAGACAGAAGCCGAATTCGATGATAATGATAAGAAGAACATTACTCTCAATAGCAAGGCTATCCTGATGCTTCAGAGTGCTCTTAGTCAAAAGGAGTACTTTCGTATCTGTAACTTATCAACGGCTAAGGAAATGTGGAAGGCGCTAGAAATAGCTTATGAAGGAACCTCTGGAATCAAGGAAAATCGCATCAACATTCTAACCACTGAGTATGACTTGTTGTGGATGAAGCAAGGCGAGAGTATTGGAGAATTTCAGTTGAGATATACTCATCTGACCAATCAGCTATCAGCCTTAGGAAAGCTTTTCGATCAAGGAGCTCAAGTGAGGAAAATCCTCAATATTCTGACAAAGGACTGGGAAGCCAAGGTTACTGCCATTGAAGAAGCTCGTGGAGAATCAATGACTTCAGTTGCTGCATTATTTGGAAGCCTATCTGAGTATGAGAGCAAACTGAAGTTCAAAAAGGAGTTAGAAGATGTCAATGGTGGCAACAATCGCAACAAAGGAGTGGCTCTGAATGTGGAAAAGGATGAGGAAGATGAAGATGAGGATGAAGAAATTGGGATGATGGTCCGGAGATTCAAAAAGTTTTATAAGAAGGATCAAGGCTTCAAGAAGTTTCAGAAGGGAAGCTCAAGTTATGAATCGAAAAAACCTATCATCTGCTATGAATGTGAGAAGCCCGGACATATCAAGGCAGATTGCCCTCAGCTGAAGAATCAGGAGAAAGAAAAGAAGAAGTTCAAGAAATTCAAAAAGAAGGCATATGTGTCAGCAATATGAGGAGATAGCTCATCGGATGAGGATGAAGCTGACGAAGACGAAAGCGAAAAAGCCAACATATGCCTAGTCGCTGAGGAAGAAGAGCTACACAATGAAAGAAATGAGGTATATGAATCTCTTCCTTCCTATGATGAATTGTTTGCTGAATATAATGTTGTTCAAAAGGAGTTTGAAAAACTTGCAGACAAGTATATGTCATTGAAAAGAAAAAATTCCTTTCTTGAGCTGCAAATTGAAAACCTCTCTTCTCCTCAATCTCTGATTTGTGATGAATGCTCTATCCTAGAGAAAAAGAATTCACAACTTACAAAAGCACTTGAGAAATTTACTAAGGGAAGTGAAATGCTCAATGTGATTTTGAAACAACAACGTTTTACAAACGATAGATCGGGCATTGGTTATAGACCAGACTTTGATAAGAAGAAAGGAAAGAAAAAGAATGGACAAAAATCCTATATGAATTATTTTACTAAATCTGTTCATTCCTCAAACCCTTTTGCACATTGTACATATTGCAATAGGAAGGGTCATTCTACTTCATCTTGTTTTCATCGAAAAGAAAGAAAAGCTAAACCTGTAGGAAATTATGTCTGGGTACCAAAAGGAACATATGTTCCCAAGGTACATGCTAACCCCAAAGGACCCAAGAAAAGATGGGCACCTAAAACTTGATCTCTTGTGATCTGCAGGTATGTCTTAGAGCATCAAGGCCAAACAAGTGGTACATCGATAGTGGATGCTCAAGACACATGACTGGAGACAAATCAAAGTTTTTATCAATAAAGCCAAAAGATGGAGGTAGAGTCACATTTGGAGGTGATCAATCCGGGAAAATCGCTGGCATTGGTGAGATAGGCAATAATGAAGGCCCACTCATCAAAGACGTCTACCTTGTAGAAGGATCGTGTCACAATCTCCTAAGTGTGAGCCAAAGCACTGATAAGGGTAATTTGGTAATATTTGACTCTGATGAATGCTTTATTGTTAAAAAGGATTTGATCTCTATGAATGATTTGAAAAACAAAGCCCTATTTAGAGCACCTAGAGATGGAAACTGTTATACTTTGAACCTCTCTAGCAATGCTTCTGTTTCTGAAAATTGTTTTGTCAGTAACCTGAATGAGAGTTGGCTATGGCATAAGCGATTAGCTCATGTCAATATGTATCAACTTGACAAGTTATTGAAAATGGATTTGGTTATTGGCATTCCCAAATTGAATTTCAAAAATGATATGATTTGTGATGCTTGTCAAAAGGGAAAACAGACCAAATCTTCCTTTAAAGCTAAAAATGAGATTTCAACAAACAGACCTCTTCAACTTCTTCACATGGATCTAGTTGGACCAGCTAGAGTGAAAAGTCTTGGTGGAAACTTATACACGTTGGTCATTGTTGATGATTTTTCTAGATTTACTTGGACAATATTTTTATCATCAAAAGATGAAACATATGATCAGTTTGTTGCTTTTGCCAAGAAGGTCCAGAACGAGAAAGGTTCTTCAATTTCAGGTATAAGGACCGATCATGGTGGAGAATTTGAAAACAATGCCTTTGCTGAGTTTTGTGATAGTATGGGGATCAACCATAATTTCTCGGCACCAAGAACACCACAACATAATGGTGTTGTGGAGAGAAAGAATCGAGTACTCACGGAAATGGCCCGGGCAATGCTGAACGAATATAACACTTCACAAGTGTTTTGGGCTGATGCGATGAGTACGGCATGTTACATCTCCAACCGAGCCTACATGAGAAAGAAGATGAACAAAACACCATACGAAATCTACAAAGAAAGAAAGCCGAATCTCAGTCATTTGCATATCTTCGGATGCAAGTGCTATGTGCACAATAATGGTAAAGATAATCTTGGTAAATTCGATCCTAAATCTGATCTAGCTATTTTTATCGGTTATTCAAATAGGAGTAAGGCATATAGGGTGTTTAATACTAGGACTAAGATTGTTGAAGAATCTATACATGTTGTATTCTGTGAATCTGAATCTGATAAATCCTTGGATGATGAAGAGGAGACTATTTTCAAAAACAAATTCTTTTCGAAAAATGCTCCTACTCCTTCTGAAAATTCTGAAAATGTTTTTGAGGCTGATCCTGAAAATATCTTAGAAAATCCTGATCAGTCTCAACCTAGAGCTTGGAGATTTATAAGGAATCATCCTTTAGACCAAGTCATAGGTGATGTGAATCAAGGAGTTAGGACCAGAAATAGTACTTTGAATGAAGTTACATTTTCTGCATTTATTTCACACATAGAACCCTCTAAGATAGAAGAAGCTCTTTCAGACAATGATTGGGTGATTGCTATGCAAGAGGAGTTACATCAATTTGATAGAAATCAAGTTTGGGAATTGTTGCCTAGACCCAAAGACCATCCGGTAATTGGGACAAAATGGGTATTCAAGAACAAACGTGATGAGTCAGCCATCATTGTGCGTAACAAGGCTAGATTAGTGGCCAAAGGTTACAATCAAGAAGAAGGAATTGATTATGAAGAAACTTATGCTCCAGTGGCAAGATTGGAAGCCATAAGAGTTCTTCTAGCCTTTGCTTGTACAAAAGGTTTCAAACTCTTTCAAATGGATGTCAAAAGTGCATTTTTGAATGGTTTTATTCAAGAGGAGGTATATGTTGAACAACCTCCAGGCTTTGAAAATGATCATCTTCCAGATCATGTTTTCAAATTAAAGAAAGCACTTTATGGCCTTAAGCAAGCTCCTAGAGCTTGGTATGAAAGATTGAGTCAATTTTTACTCAATCAAGGATTTATCAGAGGCAAAGCTGATACAACACTTTTCATAAAGAAAAACAAATTGAATGAAATTTTAATTGTTCAAATTTATGTTGATGACATCATATTCGGTGCTACTAATAACTCCTTGTGTGAGGAATTTTCCAAGACTATGCAGGGTGAATTTGAAATGTCAATGATGGGTGAGCTCAACTACTTCCTTGGACTGCAAATCAAGCAACGAAAAAAATGGGATATTCATATCCCAAACCAAGTATCTAAATGATTTGCTGAAGAAGTTTGGGATGGACAAGTGCAATGGAGCTGACACACCAATGAGCACAACCACTTCCTTGGATGCTGATGAAGAAGGCAAGGATTTCAACATCACCAAGTATAGAGGAATGATTGGATCATTGCTCTATCTTACCGCAAGCCGCCCAGACATCCAATTCAGTGTAGGGATGTGTGCACGATTCCAATCCGCTCCCAAAGAATCTCACGCTGAACATGTAAAGAGGATATTCAGATATCTCTCAGATACAAAAACTCTTGGACTATGGTTTCCCAAAGGTCAGCCGGAGCACTTGGTAGCATATTCAGATTCGGATCATGCCGGCTACAAGACGGATAGAAAGAGTACAAGTGGGCAATGCGAGTTCTTTAGCAATTCACTTGTCTCTTGGTTTAGCAAGAAGCAAACTACCGTGGCTGTGTCCTCAACAGAAGCTGAATATGTGGCTGCCTCAAGTTGCTGTGCTCAAGTGTTGTGGCTGAAGCAACAACTTGCTGACTTGGGAGTGCACTTAAAGGAGATCCCAATACTGTGTGATAATACTAGCACAATAAGCTTGGCCAAGAATCCCGTGCAACATACAAGAACCAAGCATATTGATGTGAGACATCACTTCATTCGGGATCATGTGCAGAAGAGAGATGTTAAAGTGATGTTCATTCCAACTCATCTTCAATTGGCAGACATTTTCACCAAACCTCTAGCCAAGGAGCCATTCACTTTCATAAGGAGAGAATTGGAAATGGTAAATCCCAATGAGTTGTAAGTTTACTCTTAACCCAATGTTAGTTCAAGGTTTTGATGATTATCTGTTACTAACTTAAGCATCGGAGCTTCTAGATATGTTTTATGCAGGATGCATCCATCTAACATCTGCTGAAAACTGAGATGAACTCGAGCCTGTGAATGATGAACTCGAGCTCGAGGAAGGCAGATAAGAGATGAAAGGCAAAAGGGTGAGTGAACTCGAGTTCATTAGTAAATGAACCTCAGGTTCACTTCAGGCAGAAAGCAAAAATGAACCTCAGACAAGGTGAACTCGAGCCCATCAATAACGAACTCGAGTTCGAAAGTCACAGAGAGCAACCCTGCTGAGAAATCACTCTGAACTCGAGCCCATAAGTGAGAACCTTAGGTTCACGAGAAAGTTCAAGAGTTCACAGTACACTCTTGAAGTCCAGTAAGTGGATTTTTATGACGAACTCGAGCCCACAAGTTGTGAACTCGAGTTCATCGTGTGCCCTATATATACTACAGTTGTGAACTTTCCACTTCACTTCACTCGAACCTCCGGTTTGCCCTAATTCCTCTCATCTTCTTCATCTTCTTCATTCTCTGATCTCTGCGAAAATGACTTCCAAATCCTCAAACCCTAAAGAACCTAACCCTAATCCCTCTCAAACTTCCTCTCAAGCTCAATCTGAGCGTCCTGTTCGAACAAAGTCTCGGTCCACTCGTTTACGGTATGGCATTGACAAAGAAATCAGAGGAGTTCAGAGTGGCAACCCAGCGGTTCCTCCCTCTAGACCAAAGGGAGTAGTGATTGGAGAAGAACGAACCAAGAAAAGACACGATCCAGAACCAGAGGTTCAAGGAAAAGGAAAGGCTCCTCAAGCGTCAGCACCGTTAAGAGAGAAGCAACCGTTCAAGAAGAAGAAGACAGCTGGTATCTCCTCTGTTCCTACTCCTGGCCAAGGAAGTGGACAAGCATAGTCTCAACCCCAAGCTCATCCTCAACAACATCAGCAGGACCAAGGTGGTCCTCAGGTATCTCAGACACTTCCTGCTCTATTAGACATTTATCATCATAAGAAATGTCCAGCTGGTTTCAATGAGAATCCCTGTAGGATGACTCCTGAGGAGGGAACTCAGTTTAGGAAAAAGTTTGATGAAAAGAGAAAATTCTGTCCGATTGTATCTGTTGATTTGGATAAGATCAAAGAAGAATGTAGTTTAGATTTGAAGCCTTGGTTGAAGTCTTTTGAGTCTTTAATCTCCATCAAGGCACCTTATAGCCCTAAACTCATCAAAGTGTTTTATTTTCATATGAGGTCTGCTAACATTTTAGACTCAGAAGGGGATTTAGTGGAGGAAAGGATAGTTACTAAAGTCAGAGGGCAAGAAATTACCATTACTCCAGCTTATCTCAATTCCATTCTGCAAATTGTCAATCCACCTAGACCTGAGACTCACCGATATAGCCAACAAACCACCTTTAGTCTGCTTAGGCCAAATGAGACTGTTCCTGAGGGATTGGAGATCCTTAACTTCACACCTGCTGCAATGCTCCCTAGGAACTGGGCAATTTGGTACATTTACACAAGAAATCTGCTGCAGAAAGGAGGAAACTTCACTCATTTTGCCAAGAAGGACTTCAATATATTTGCTTCTATCCTTGACAAACAGCCTCAGAATGTGGGATATTGGCTTTTTCAAGAAATGGCTAAATTTGCCTTTCACTCTAGACTGTCCTCACAAATACCCTTCCCAAGCTTGGTCTCAGTCATCCTTCATCACGAGAAGATTTGGTATTTGGCTGAGAATGATCCTCCACAATATCCAATTGAGTTTGGGCAACACATCATGAATCTCATGAGAGTGGATGAGCCCCAAGGATCTGACCAATCTAGAGCTCCTAAGAGATCCCGGCAAGCAAGGTCAAGAGCTACACAGTCCAGAGCCGAGGAAGCTCAGAGTGCTCCTCCTCCCTCTGATTTTGATGCACGGGTTCAGGGAATTGTTGACAAAGCTGTTTCTGATTTGGTTGAAGGAATTGAGGTGGCTGTAGGAAAATTGGTTGCTGAGGTAAACAAGGGCCACAGTAACTTGGTGGATATTCAGGAAGGCTTCAGAGTAGAGCAAGAAGCCTTAAAGAATCAAGTCAATGATCAAGCTTCTACACTATCTACCCTACTTGTTACCATGATGAGTCTCGGTGACAAAATGGATAAGATTTTGAAGGTTCAATCATCAGAGGCTTCCACTTCGGTGCCTACACCTCCAGATTCCACTTCTGTGCCTATCCCAGTATCTGAACCTCAACCTGATCCCATTGAACCTCACTCTACACCTCCAGCTCCTGAATCAGATCCCATTGTTGAGCCCTCTATGCCTGTTCCAGACCTTCCCTCTTCCTCCCCTCCTTTTGCTGATGACAAAGGGGGAGAGAGTGCTGTGAAATGATTTTGCTGTGGAATGCTTTTGAGCTTTTGTGTTTTGCACTTTGATGTTTTGACTGTAAAGCGATATTTTGTGCTATGTTTTTTTACATCTGTGCTCTTGTACATTTTTCAAGATATATGAATGATGTATGAAATCTAGGATACCTACATTTTGGCTGTGCTTCTGTTATTGATTCTGATATCTTGCTCATTTCCATGATAATTTGCAAAAACTGAATCTTAAAAAGAATTTCAAACTTACTTTTCAAAATCAATTGTTTACAAGTGTTGTCATCATCAAAAAGGGGGAGAATGTTAGTTCTCTGAGTGTTTTGATGATTAACAACAATTGGAAACAATACTGATAAGGTGTGACAAAGTTTAGAATAATTTAAACTTGTATTTTTCAATCTGTCAAAACCAAACTCGAGCCTGTTAGTGTTGAACTCGAGCCTGGATTTGACAGAGAACACAAACTTGTGCAGTTGATTTCCAAACTCGAGACTGAACCTGAAGTTTAAAATTAAACTTTTGAAAAGTTCACATGAACTCGAGCCTACTAAGGTCAAACTCGAGTTCATTCTTTCCAGAGAGTTTTTGAACCTTGAAAACATGTTAAACCTTACACTTGCTTTCTTCAAACCTCAGGTTTGAAAGAATCCAAAGAAAGTTTTAAGAGCATGAACTCGAGCCTGTCATGGCAAACTCGAGTTCATCTCTGGCGGGACAAGTTGTTTAAAACTTAAAGATATCTTCAAACTCTGCACCGTTCCATTAAAAGAAAAGCTTTTCGATTTGAAAAGTTCACCAATGCTCAAACTCGAGCCTAACATATTCAAACTCGAGCCTAGTTTTGGCCGAGAGCAAAGAACTGTTTTTAAGCTATTTAAACTCGAGCCTGAGACTTTCAAACTCGAGCCTAAAAGTTCCAGAGAGCAAAGAACTTTTGGATATGTTTTTAAACTCGAGAGTGTGTTTTGCAAACCTCAGGTTTGTGCTTTCAAGCTAAAACGAAGTCTGTTTAAAAGTGCCTCGAACTCGAGCCTAACATTAATAAACTCGAGTTCATTTCAACCCGAGAGCATTTTAGTTTTTCAATGATCTGCAAACCTCAGGTTTATAAAGCAAACCTCAGGTTTACACTTTTTGAACTTGCATAGTTTTGAACACTAAAGCCTCGAACTCGAGCTCGTAAGAACTGAACTCGAGTTCGTGACGCTGGTTCAGAATTTTTGAATTTGGGCATTTCAGAAATCAATGTTATTTGATCCTATCTTCTTCCAATATTATTCTCTGATATTCCCTGCTATGTTTAACGTATTTATTAGTGGATTTCAGAGCATTAAAGAATGTTTGGTGAGAGGTTAGAGTATAAAGCAAAAAGCAACTCAGAACATTTATTGCAAAGCACAAAAGTTACTTCTTCTATCCAAATCCTTCTGCACACGCTTACAAAGTATTTAAGGATGTTAGCTGAAACAAGAAAACTCCTCTCCAACGGATTAATTCGCAGAAAGTCAGCCCTGATGTCTTGACCAACTAGATTAAGGGAAAACAAGAGAGAGAAGACCCCAAAACCACTTCAGAACACTTGGGCAACTTCTCCAACGGTCTGATTCAAGCTACAACGGTCATTTAATGTTCTCTAGCTATAAATAGAGTTCATTAACATCTTCACATATATATACAACTACTCTGAACGAATTTCTACTAAATTCACTTATTGTGTATCAGCTTTCACTTATAGAGTATCATACTTGATACAAGTACTTCAGTGTTCATCATATCTACTCTGTAAGAGAGTTAAATACTTGTAAATCATTTATTGATTGAGATAACTACAAGTCAGGGGACTTGGTAGTTGAGGTGTATTGATTACAACTTGTAAGGGGGAGTGTGTTCTAGTGAGAGAACAACTCTTAGTGCAGAGTGTGTAATCAAAATTATTGAGTTAGTGAATTGAAAATCCCAAGTGAGGCTTGGGGACTGGATGTAGGTCAGGAAAGGACCGAACCAGTATAAATTGCATTGTGTTTAGCTTCTTCTCCTTATCCTCTCTGTTGTGCTCTGTTTTGAGTAATCGAAAACAGAACAAGTTACGAAAATTTTAAAGATACCCAATTCACCCCCCCTCTTGGGTATAAAGCTCCTGCTTTCACTTTCTTCTTGATTTTGTGAGATGAATAAAACACATATTGAACATAAAAAAATGATGAAGGGGAGGTGGTGAATGTGTGTGTGTATACGTGTATGTGTGTGTGTAGGGAAAAAGAATGAGTTTGTAATATTTAGATATTATTAAGGCATGCACATGGGATAATAAATTAGTGGACAAATTGGAAGAAGGAATTTAATACAAGGAAGAGGATATTGTGCTAGAATTAGTGAGTCATGAGCCTAAAGGGTGAGTCACAAATCTAAATAAGCATAAGTCATGAACCTAAGTGTTGAGTCACAACTCTACTAATGGATGAGTCATGGAATCAAATAAATGCATGAAGACTTTAGGAGTGAAATGGAAGAGGATAAGATGATGCATGTGATGATGTAATTGTTGTGCATGTGTGTGTATGCTATTGTTGTGCATATGTGTGTGTGTAGTATGAAGGAAGAGAGGAAAGTCAAGGTGTCGTCCAATAAGAAAATTAAGCACAAAACAATTAGGATAATTCATGAAATTAATTCTAGACAAACAAATGAAAATCTATACAAACTAAATTGTGTAATACCCTAAAATTCAAAATCATTATAAATGTTATATTTTGGCAAATAATGTCTATTAAAAATAGGTGAATGTGTGGTCTCAAAATTGAGTAACATATTTATGTTAATTTAGGGAATTTTCTCTGAGAATTAAGGTAATCAAAAACCAAATTCTCTAATTTTATTTTGGGATCATAAAATACCACAAAAGTACCATATTAAAGCCTGGTCTTATATAATCATAAGAGCAATAAAATGCTATGGAGATACTAAAATTAATTAAGAGAGATTAATTAAAGTTGAAAGGCCAATTTTAAGAGTATGATTAAGGAACATAAATATGATAAAATGATCATATTAAAACATGGTTCTTATGTAACTAAAATAATCAAGGAAGTGTTATGAAACTACTTGAATTAATTAAAGGGAATTAACCACGATTAGGAGACAATTAAATTTGCACTAATTAAAATAATGGTATAATACCCCAAAATTCATATGTCTCTTGAATATTATAGTTTGGCCAAATAATACCTATTTAAAATAGGAAAGTATGTTGTCTCTAATTTTAGTAATATATTTGTTTATTTTCCTTGGAATTTAAAGAGGCAAAAATCCAATTTTATTTTAGGGACCATAAGTTGCCCTATGATTATTAAATTAATGCATGGTGCATTAATAACCAAAGTGAACCCAAAAGTTGTGAGAAAATAATTAATCCAATTAAAGAAAATTGCCAATAATTAGTAGATAATTAAATCTACATTAATTGAATTTAATTCATAAACTTTCATAATTAATTTGATAACATGTGTTAAAGGCATAATTAGGGATATATGACCTTAATTAAGAACCAATGGCTAATAAAGGGCTAAGATTAGCATATAAGTAGCCTCTAATGATTATGATTAATATTGTAACCAATCAAGTAAGCCTAATAATATTTAAGAACACCTTGTTAGAAATAATTAGCCAAAGGTTTAAATTAATTACATAAGTTAAATCCAAGTGGTAACTCATGAACCAATAAGAGCAAAAAGATGGAGTTGAAAAGTCAAACATTTAGGCTAAAAGAAAGGGAGTTTCGGATGACACATGCATGAAAGAAGGAAGTGTATTATTTAATTCAAGATAACAAGCACATGGATAGGTTTGGCTTCAATTGAATAATTAAATCAATGCCTTGAATCATGAGAGGAGGGAGCCACGGTTACACTAAGGGAAAAGCAAAGAAATAAATCAAACACATGCTAAATATGGTCAACAACTTGTCAAGGAAGTTGGTACTATTCCTTACTTGATGTGCAAGTTCTTTAGCTTCTTGAAGAAGGATGAAAAAGTTGAAGGAAGAGGCTTGTTGAAGAAGATTGTTTGAAGCCTATAAATAGGAGGCTTCCCCTCTTCATTCTTCACACCAAATTCAAATGAGTTTTAGAGAGAAAGAGAGTAGAGAGAAGGAAGCAAGAAGGATGGGAGGTAGCAATGGTCTTCAAGAGGTAAGTTTGTTCTTAGTTTTATAGTTTTTAGTTTTTAGTTGTTCTTAGTATTTTAATGTAGATGTTAGTTTAATCTAGTAAATAGGTAAAGTAATTCCCCATATTTGTTTTCAAGCCTTATTGCATCAAAAAGATGCCGGACAAGGTGGAAACATGTTGGGGAGTGACTTTTAGGATTAAGGGAACAAGTTAGAGTAAAATGAAAGAAGTCTAGAATTGCTGGATTTTGGGAGACAACTGGATAGGGGGCATTATTTTCTGTATCAAATGATCTTTAAAAATCATGAAATTTTCCAGAAATAAAGTAGACATGTAGGGCTTTCCAAATATATAAAATATGTAACGTTTTGATCTCTGGACAAGGAGATATGAATTTTTGAAGATTAGGCTATTTTTCTGGGCGAATTTCTGGGCAGAGGATGAACACATGAAATCTGGGAGTTATTTTTGAATTCTGGGCAAAGTCTGATATTTTTTCTGAAAAATAGACATCCTAAGGAGTCCGGAACTTTTTACGGATCTTCGTTTCGATTTTTCTAGAATTAGTTATGATTTTTCAAAGATAGGCGAAATTCTGCCCAATATTGTCCAGCGTTTTTCCACGAATTTTGAAGAGATAAAATAATGGTTTAGTGTGCCAAGGGTAGAATATTCAATAGTGGCCAAAATATATTCAAGAATATTATTTACAATTAATTGCGCAATATTCCTATCATAGGACACTTGCAAACATATACCGATCGCCGACATACCGGAATTATCAACTCAGGTACGGACGCGTATTGTAACACTAACTCTGATGCTTATGGTATGCTTATATGTGATAGATAGTCTGAGATACTGTTTTTGAAAATTGATCATACACATACATCTTGATACGGGTTATAGTCGTGATAATGCCGTTATGTTTTCCTAGCGCTGAGGACACGGATGTACACCGTGGCACTGGAGATAGTGCAGACTGTAATAACATACATGTTGCAGTGGCCGTGTAATGTTATTATGTGAATATATGAATATTGTATGTGATTAAATGCTGTTTTGCCATGGATATCTGTCATACATATTTGATACATAAGCATGAGGTTAACCGTTACCTGAGGTTCAATGGTAATTGAACCTCAGCTCTGACTTTAGGCCCAGGACCCTCAGGAGGTCAGACCGAAGAGAAGGGTAAGCAGATAGCGTGACGGAGCAGACGAGGAGATTCTGTTGAGATTTTTATTTTACCGTCTTTTGAATATTCGGATATTTTGGATGACTGTAACAGTACACAGATACACCATTATTGAATGTTATTCAGTTACTCATTTTCACGACCCTTCCGATGCTCTACTCTGATAAACCCTTTTTGAACTCTGATAATTTTATTTCGAAAACGCTTTAGAAAACGGGGTGTTACAAATTGTATCTTGAAATCCATCAACTATAAATCAAATGTAAGAAGAGATTAGGATCAAGCATAATTCAAGCTTGAAAATGAGTATAACCAAAGTCATTTCCCCAAACTTTGCAAATTGATACCAAATGAGAAAGTAAGTGATATTGGCCTCTAAATGAAGCTAAAAACTTCAAGAATTCAAAATCAATGAGAAAATGTGCATAAAACTTCATTAGGATCCCCAAATATATTTTTACCTAGAGAAATCAAAGCCAAGAAGAGAAGGAGGAGGGAATTGTAACCTAGAAGCCAAGAATTTTAAGTCATCAATGACCTCATCAAGGAGGTGAGTCATAAAGTTTTGGAAGGGGCTAGAAGGGTGTGGTGTAAGGCCAAGATGAAGGCTCCCAAATACCCTAGATCCAATGGCTATAATGCAAGATGAGCTAAGTTGATTTAATTGCAAAATTGCACACCAAACTACTATAAATAGGGGTCCTTGGCTTTATCATTTCTTCACACCAAACTCAAACCAAACAGGTGAGTTTAAGAGAGGAGTGAAGCAAGAAGGAGGAGGAAGTTCTTCAAGAGGTAAGCAAGCTTTTAGTTTCTAGTCTTTAGCTTTTGTAGTTCTTTAGTTTTAGTCTTTAAATTCTTAGATAGAAGTAGCTTAGATCTTAAATAGTCTATAATGATTTTAAATTCATTTTTTTATGGTTAAAATCAGATTTATTTCGAAAAATTGATGAAGAAGGGGTTTTGGCAAAATTTCCGAAAGAGAAACACCGAAGTAACAAAATTCTGGCGAAATTTCATTGATTCTGGAATTTCTGAATCAGTCATAAAAATACTTATATTTTATGTTGAAAACGTGGTTGGAAAATTCTGGAAAAATTCATGGTTAAAGTATACATGTAGGGCTTTTTAAATATGTAAAGAACATGTCAAAATGATTTCTGTACAGTGAGATAAAAATCCACCAAGTTAGGCTACGAATTTCTGGGAAAATTCTGGGCAGAGGCTCAAAACTTAAAAACTGGGAGTGATTCGTGGAATTTGGGAAAAAGTTACTATTTTTATTGAAAGTAAACATCCTTAGAATTCCAGGGAATTTTACGGATCCTAGTTTCGATTTTTCTAGAATTAGTTATGACTTTTCAAAGTTAGGCGAAAATCTGTCCAAAATTCTGGACCAACGTTTTTTAAGAACAAAGAGTGAGAAGTTGAGAAATAATCCTACCAAGGGTAAAAAGGTCATTAGTGACTAGGATACCTTCTAGAATATTATTTGTGAATTAATAAAATGCGATATTACCATTATAGGATAAACGTGGTCACAGTCCAAACGACAGCGTACTGATACCGCCGACGAAAGTACGGACGTGTACTGTAACACTAACTCTGATGCTTATTGTATACTTATATGTGATAGATAGTCTGAGACTTTGTTTTTGAAAAGTTGTGGATTCTGTTTTAAAAGTTGGGCATACACATACAGTTCTATACGGGTTATAGTCATGATAACGCCGTTGAGTTTTCCTAGTGCTGAGGACACGGATGTACACCGTGGCACTGGTGAAAAGTGCAGACTGGTTTGTTGTGAATATGTGGTGAGACTGGAATGACATGAGTATGTGGAGACTGTGGTTGTTATTATCTTGAGTATGTGAATATTGTTGTATTGTCATGAATATCTGTCATACATAACTGATACATAAGCATGAGGCTAACCGTTACTTGAGGTTCAATGGGAATTGAACCTCAGCTCTTACCATAGCTTCAGGGTTCGAAGGAGCTGGGACCAAGAGCAAGGATAGGCAGCACGCGTGAGGACACGAGCGGAGAAGATAGTTATGAGTCTTTTTACCACTGTATTCGTAAATATCCGGAGAATTGTATCGTTGTAATAACAACCAGACACACCAACAGTGAAGGTTTATCAGATACTCGCTCTTTTAAATTATTCCGATGCTCTGCTTTGATTAAAATATTTTGAAAACGGATTTTGAAAATGAGGATTTACAACTACAAACTTAAACTCTTTACGGTGTATCCGATCGGCACATTAGTACTACAATTATCCAAGTATTCAAATATTATACATAATACAGTCCAAAATAAAAACTTCGGTTGAGTCCTTACGCGTGTTGCTTACCCTTTTCATTGGCTCTTGATCCTCCAGATCCTGAAGCTAGGGTTAATTCTGAGATTCAATACCCATTGAATCTTAGATAATAGTTAACCTCATGCTCAAGTATAAACAATATATGTATGATAGATATTCATTACATTTCAGCATCAACCATACATAGAACATAGCAAACAGTGAAGGTTTATCAGATACTCGCTCTTTTAAATTATTCCGATGCTCTACTTTGATTAAAATATTTTGAAAACGGATTTTGAAAATGAGGATGTTACAACTACAAACTTAAACTCTTTACGGTGTATTCGATCGGCACATTAGTACTACAATTATCCAAGTATTCAAATATTATACATAATACAGTCCAAAATAAAAACTTCAGCTGAGTCCTTATGCGTGTTGCTTACCCTTTTCATTGGCTCTTGATCCTCCAGATCCTGAAGCTAGGGTTAATTCTGAGATTCAATACCCATTGAATCTTAGATAATAGTTAACCTCATGCTCAAGTATAAACAATATATGTATGATAGATATTCATTACATTTCAGCATCAACCATACATAGAACACAGCAAATGTAATGTTAACAGCATAACAATATATAGCACACAGCACAACGTTTACACTCACCAGTGCCAAGAATCCACATGTCCTCAACGTTAGGAAAACATACATACGACATTATCATGACTATAACTCGTATAAAGATGAATGTATATAAACATGTGACCTAAAATCGAGTCTTAGTCATAGTGTATGGCCCAAGACCTAGTCTTGTCCATGACTCTATGAATCATCCAATCACATAAAAGCATTCAAGACACATTAGAGTTAAATATAATATTTATGATAAATAGGAATTTTAGGGCATTACAATTCTCCCCCTGTTACATAAAATTTCGCTTTTGAAATTTGCTAACCACTAACAAAACCTTGAGCCATAAACTCCAGATATTTCTTCTTCATGTCCTTTTCTGTTTCCTAAGTTGCTTCCCTAGGAGATAACCCCTTCCAGACTACCTTTACTGATGGAATACTTCTATGTCTGAGCCGCTTTTCTTGATAATCGAGGATTCACTCTAGCTTGACTACGAAGGTATTATCATGTCGCACTTTGACTTCTTCATAATCAATGACATGTTTGGGGTCTAGTTGTTATTTCTTCAACTGAGAAACATGGAAAATGTCATGGAGTTTGCTCAGGTTCAAGGGTAAGGCACTTTGGTAAGCAACTAGTCCTCACTTTGCTAGTATTTCGAATGGCCCTATGTAACGAGAACTAAGTTTTCACCTCTTAAGTGTTCTATCGACACCAGTTACTAGGGATATCTTTAGGAACACATGAGCTCCAACTTAGAACTCCAGAGGCTTCTCCTTTTATCAGCATAGTTCTTCTCCCTACTTTGTGCTGCTAGGAGTCTCCTCTTGATCAAAGCAATTTGTTCAAAGGTCTGATCGATCATATCTGGTCCAAGCAATTGTATCTCAAACAATTCTATCCAGCATATAAGTAACTGACACTTTCACCCATACAATGCCTCAAATGGAGCCATTTGTCTGCTCGCATGATAACTGTTGTTGTATGTAAAGCTGGGAATCAGGGCTGGCCCAGCCCTACAGGGCCTGGCCCTACAGGGCTTGGGCTCTACAAGGCCTGAGATAAGGAAAACATCTATTTTTCAAAGCCCGACCCGATAGTACTAGGGCCAGGGCCGGCCCTACAGGGCCTGGAAATTACTATTCCAAATTTTAATTATTTTTTTTCTAGGTTTTTTCCAAAGAAATATAATTAGTAAATTGCAACCATTAAAGTTCTAATCTATCAAATAAATATTACCAACATTAATATCTAAACAATACAAATCATCTAACAAATAAATACATTCATTAATTCGTAATAAAAAAACAAACAATTGTCCACAATTGACTCACATAAAACTTAAGAAGCATTAAACTAAATAACATTAGATAACTCACATAAAATATAAAAGTATACCACTATCATTGTCAATTGTCACCTTCTTCATCACTCTCATCAATTTCATAGATATTTGATTGTGCTTCACTTTGAGCAAAAGGCTATGCTTCAGGAGTAAAAATGTCATGAATTTCTTATCCCGCATCATGAACACATCCATAATCATTATCTGCAACAAATAATATACCAAATCATAAAATCAGAGTATAGTTATTATGTATTTATATATGTGCCTCCTCTCCTCTTCCTCTTGGCACTCTTTGACTAATTATTTTTTTAAAAAAATGAAAATGCTACAGTAACAGGGCCTGCAGGGCCATCCCGAGGCCCTAAAGGGCAGACCCAATTAAGCCCGAGGCCCTACAGGGCTAGCCCTGCAGGGCCAAATTCAAATTTCAGGCATATTTTTCAAGCCTGAGCCCTACAGGGCCAGGGCTTAAAAGGGTCGGCCCAACAGGCTTGGCTCGATTTCCCGACTCTAGTTGTACGTGAACTCTGCCAATGGAAAATACCGATCCCAGTACCCTTTAAAGTCTATTACACACGATCTCAGCATATCTTCTAGCATCTGTATGGTCCTTTTATACTGACAATCGATCTTAAGGTGATAAGTCGTACTGAATTTCAACTTTGTACCCAGCGCTTCATGCTTTACTTGCCAAAATTGGGATGTGAATCGTGGATCTCGGTCAGAGACAATGCTTTTAGGTACACCATGGAGTCTTACGATTTCTTTGATATGAATCTCCACCAACCTTTCTGAAGAATGGTTGACATTGATGGGGATAAAATGTGACGACTTAGTTAATTGGTCAACAATTACCCAGATTGCATCATGATTCCTGATCTTGAGTAAACCCACAACCAAATCCATAGTAACACCCTCCCACTTTCATTTCAGAATTTCTAGCCCTTGAAAAGGACCAGCGGGTCGCTGATGTTTGATCTTCACTTTCTTGCAAGTCAAACATCTGGCCACATACTGGGTTACATCTTGCTTCAGCCTGGGCCACCAGAGTTTGGATTTTAAATTCTGGTACATCTTAACCATTCCTGGATGTAGAGTATACTTAGTCTTGTGAGCCTCATCCATACCTCTTATCCTAAGCTGCGCTAATAGTTGATTGATCATATGAGTAAAACGAAGTTGGAACTCTAATAGATTCTTCGATCTTCATACTAAGTAGATCGTACTCGGTCGTCAACATGTTGATTCGGTTCTCCTTTGTACCAGATATTCTTTCATAAGCTATTTCTAATGCTTTCCACATTTCTTTTGTACTTAACTGGTTGCATATCTGAAAGTGCTCCTTTTGACTAAGTGCACTTTGGATCTTCAAAACAGCGTTACTGTTAAGAGTTATCTATCTTCGGTCATTCTCATCAAACTCCTTTTCGGTCTTTGGAACGTGGACTTCATCTTTTGTCCTTAAAGGAACATAATGCCATTCTCTATCACTTGCCAGAAACCATACCCAATAGCTACCACAAACACTCTAAACTTTGCTTTTGAGAATGAATAGTATTCACCATTGAAACGAGGTGGTCGGTTGATAGAGGCTTCATCAAGCAATATTCCTTCCATGATCCTTCTCGAGATGTTTAGCTCATTAGCAAAGACATTGCTTTGATACCAAGTGAAAGTGGAATATCACCTAGAAGGGGGTGAATAGGGTGGTTTCAAAAACTTTTCTGATTTGGCCGATAGATAAGAGAAATAGCGACAGAGACAAGAATATGAACATAGAGGAGTTATACTAGTTCGGTCCAACTCTTTGACTTATGTCCAGTCCCTAGATACTCTAAGATTTTTACTAACTCACAATCACAATTACAATTACGCACTCTGTACTTGAAGTAATCCTTTCACACTAGGATTCACTCCCCCTTACAAGTTGTAATCATACACCTTAATTCAAGGTCCCTTACCTTGAGATTAAACTGATAATGAAATAAGCATTTGAACTCTCTCACAGAGTTGATAGAAATAACCACTAAAGTACAATATATCCAAAGATATTAAATGAAACAAATGAAACAGTAGATTGCAATAACTTCAAATTGAATGTGTAGAGTTTAATTTTCCGTTGTTGGCAGAATTGAATGCATGGAGGTTTTATACCAACTTCTATTAATGATTGTTGAAGAGGTTTTAATGTAGCCATTGAGACTCTTCAAACTTTTGTTAGACACAAATGTCTTCTTTAATACTCAGTCATATGTTGCTTCATTAATTCACTTTCGGATCACCGTCGACATACTCTTGGTCAGAAGTTGACTCAAGAAAGGTACTATGAGACTTTTGCCTGAGTGGGTGTGTCTTGAAGAAATGATTTCGTCTTCTTTGAATTCCATTCCGTGTGCGTGCTCTGTTTCTGCAAACATTAAATGCTTCTGACACATGAAGTTCCTTTTTGGTTAATCACGGCTTAAACATTCGTTAATGATCTGTGATCCACTCAACCAGATGATTAGTAATAGTATAAATATGTTAGTGTAAGGCTTAAGCACAAATGAATGAAAACCCAGACTATTTAAATTTACGATTACGGTTATAGCGAAGGTTTCTGGTAGATGATGAATCATACTCGAGTAGGCTTTCTAGTTTACTTGAGTAACCATATGAAAACACCTTCACAAATGCCTAAAGAACAACCATACTCGAGTAAAAAGGTTCTCATACTTGAGTATCATATCAGCAAAATCATATCAGAGGCTTTTTGCAATGTTCAAAATCGAGTAAAAAAATGTCTATACTCGAGTACACAATTCCCAGTTCTCGAGTATCATCTGTTCTTCGCTGAAACAATACACTAAGTGAAAGCATTAGCCAACTATACTCGATTATCATTTTCTTATACTCGAGTACTAGTGAAACAATGCTCAAGTAAGCTTCATACAGAGAGCAAATGTAAGATTGAAGCATATATACTTGAGTAAGCTCTTACCTATACTCAAATATCATACTCGAGTACTACTTACCTGATATTCAAGTAACATTATGATGGGGTGATTCCTAAACTAAGTTATGATTTTTCTAATTTCCTTGAAAAATTATAGTTGGATTTTCTGCTAAATCCGAAAATGACCTTCTTTTAGATAATTGCATCTAGGCATGAGTTGAGAGTTTTAGGTGGGATAGTAGGCACATAAATATGTCTTAGAGATTATATTGTATATAAGGATAAAATACTATCAATGATGACCTATTTCTATATGAATTTCAAAATTTATAGGAATCAACAATTGCTTGAGCTTAAGAGAAAAGTGATCCAAAAAGGATTTTTGGTACAGGTATAGTTTTGGAAAATTCATCAGGGTATTGAAGAGTGCCCATACATGTGAAGCAGTTAGGCAGGGCATATCCTATATTTGCAAGAGTAACATGTGACTGAATAACATCCCATTATAATTTTTTATAAATGATATTGTTACTAATTGTTGTATTTTTATGTTAATTACCATATTTATAAGTATGCTTTTATCAAGAAAAGTTTATCATATTTGTTCATTTTCTTATTGATATTACATGAGTAAAGATTGACTATTTTATTTATTATTATGTATTTTCTCCAATTGCTTCATAATATAATTCATAATTACGCACTTAAATGGTCAAGAGATTTTTGAGGTATTTTTCATAAATTTCATGCAGAGATGGTCTTGTAATTGGAAATATTTCACTACTAGAAAATAGTAAAATAGCGACAGAATTTTTTCCATCGTAAATTTTAGGATATTTGCGACGGAAATTTAATTCTGTGGCAACATAGAAATTTTGCGACAGATTTTTAAAATCCATTGCAAAAATTAAAAAAAAAAATCCCCCACTTTGTGATGGAAAAACAATTTTTGTCGCAAAAATAAAAAAAATTCCCCCACTTTGCAACAGAAAACAAATTCTATAGCAAAAATAATTTAAAAAAAAATCCCCCACTTCGTGACAGAAAAACAATTTCCATCGCAACAATAAAAACAATTTCCCCACTTTACGATAGAAAACAAATTCCAATGCAAAAACCAAAACAATTCCCCCACCTTACGACAAGAAGTAAATTCCGTCGCAAAAAATCATACTTATAAGTCATTACTCTGTTGGTTTAGGGGTTTTTCACTAACCTGACCTCTGGTTCATCCGAGTCCATATTTGATGCTTATACTTAGGTGCTTATTTATATGCTTATATCTCCAATTAGAGATATAAGCAAATTTTTTTTTAAATTTTGTTATATATTTTATTTATTTAGATTTAAATCATAAACCACTTTCTGAGATTTTTTTTGCATCCAGTATCTCAAATTAATTCATTATAATAATATTGGTGTTACAGACAAATACAGAACTGGAAATTAATTAATTTGAGATATTGGGCGCAAAAAATATCTCAGAAAATAGCATATGATTTAAATCTAAATAAATACAATATATAAAAAAATTAAAAAAATTGCTTATACCTCTAATTAGAGTTATAAGCACATAAATAAGCACCTAAGTATAAGCACCAAATGTGGACTCAGTTCGTCCTCAATGGTTTCAGGAACATGACCAAAGCCCTAACCCTAATTACAATCCTACAAACCACATATTCATCCATGGCTTCCATGCACATGGATCCCGTCGTAAGCACTGGCATATGCTTCTACTAAAGAAGTTGAGCCAATCTCGAAGCATCCAAGCACCGCCATGGGAGCAGGAAACGTGAAGAAGAGCTTGAACTAGATACCGAAACTATTTATAAGATAAGGTTCCTTCTCCAACTCCTGCTCCTAATTTTGATCCGAAGATCCGTAGGACTGACGATAATGTGGAGGGGGAGATTATTGAAGAAGAGGGTTCCGATGGCCGAGATGGTGAGATTCGAAAAAAGCATATAGAATCTGATGCTAAGTGCCTGTTTGGCCTAGCTTATTTTTAGCTTAAAAGCCACTTATAAGTATAAGCTAGGCTAAACAAGATTTTAGAAAAACTCTTATAATTATAAGAGTTTATTTCATAATAAAGAAAAAAGAGCTTAAAAATAAGCTCATATGAGGAGCTTATTTTTAAGCTCTTTTTTTATAAGCTCTTTAAAAAAAAATATACAGAGAGAGAACTCGTAATCTTTCGATCGAATACTATTGCCACCGCCACCACCACTACTGCCTTCAACACCACCGCCGCTGCCGCCACCACCACCACTACCACTGCTGCCACCGCCACCACTGTTGTCACCACCACCACCCTATTATAATATACTTTTATGATAATTTTTATTAGAAAAAGTACTTATAACAAAAATTTTGTCAAATAGCTTATTTTTAATTTCAGCTTTTAAGTAATTTTTAAGCTGTAAAATTTATATAATTGCCAAACAGTTTTTAGCTTTTTTAAGAAAAGCAAAGCTCTTTTTTAGCTTTAGCTTAATTAAGCTGGAAAATTTATATAATTACCAAACAGCTTTTAGCTTTTTTTAAAAAAGCTCTTTTTTTTTTTTAGCTTTAGTTTAAAAGTAGCTTTTAAGCTAAAAATAAGAAGATCCAAACGGGCTCTAAGTCTAGTAAAATTATGGCCAGGGAGGTTGAGGTATTTGATCTGACCATTCAAATCCGGTACGTTATGTTCAATTTATTGTTTACTTCATCTTCGCTACTTTTCGCATTTGTTTGGTTCTGAGGAAGTGGAGAGTCATATACTGTAAGTTAAAAGAACTTGTTTTCTTGCTCAGTTTTGGTATTGATTGACTGGTCTGCTCTGGTCTTCTTCCATACGCCGGGAGCACCCTAATTCAAACATGAACTTTATGGCAGGTTGTTGAAATTAGCTAGGGCAGCAAGGTTAAGTATCAGCTGGATAAGGTAAGTGGACTTATAAAGGTGTGGCTTCTCAATAGAAAAGGTTTGCTCTGTGCAATCCAAAATCTGATTCTCCTATTGCTCCGTATACCATATCTAAACCACATATTTTGGCTCCATGCTAATAGCTCAAGGTGGGGTCCACGCCTTCAATTTTATTTGGATATGATATATCATGGATCATATATTCATATGCTTCCATGGTACGCACAGGGTCCACGTCCTTTCTTTTCCAATCTTTGGTTAATTTAATATAATATAATAACATATTATATTATATTCTTTTCAATTTAATTTGTTAGATCACATAATATCTCCTGCACAAATAAATAAGATATTAATAGATTTTCTGTTATAATATTCTTTTATCCTATATTTAATTAAAAGATAGATAAATATATAAAAGATAATTAAATAAGTATAATATTAATAAATTTAATCCAATATATCTCAGAATCTATACTTATTTAATTATAAAATATCTACTTATCAAATTCCCCCACACTTAAACATTTGCTTGTCCTCAAGCAAAATTAAAGAAAGAGAATTCATTATCTGGAAAAAAAAACATTGCTCATGAAATCCCTAAACAGAAAGCAATAAACCACCACACTTAAATCATATCATCAAATCTAATTTAAGTTAATGTCTTATAAGAATTGGTCATTAAGCCAATAGCCTTAAACAATTGTAAAAACCTCTTAATATCCCATGATCAAAAGATCGGTAAGCAATAAGTTCCACCATAAGATTAGTAAAAGAATATTACGCTACTCAATTTTTCTAGAAAAATTCAAATTCCCCCACTAAACCAAGCTTTTCCTTTTTTTTTTTTAACTAGGGATCCTCAGGTAAAACACAACTTTTTTTTTCCTTGAGCCGTTGTAGGTCCCCTTTTGACTCGACCTTGTACATGGGTGATGCAGCACCAGTTACTCAGTTACTTCAATAGGCACCTCAAGAGGCTTTTAGTCTAACTCATAACCCTCTTTGACTTTATCGTTTAACGCGAGTGCCAACATTAGTGATGAAATGCCCCCGGTTACTAAGTAAGGTTTAGAAAAGTCATTGGAGTTGTGTGCTTGTGTGTGTGTGTGAATTATTATTATTTTTTTGACACTACCTGAGTCATTTCCCCAAACAACAGTCTTACTTAGCTGGAAAAGGTCATCATCTAATTTTCTAAATAAATCATGTGTTAGTTCCATATGTGTTTTGATGATTACTAACAATTGTAAACAATATTGTGGAAGTATTTTGGTCAAAATCTGAGTGATTTAAAACTTGTCAATTTCAAGTTAAAACACTCTGTCTGCGATAAACTCGAGCCTATTATGTGCAACCTCGAGTTTGCCTCTGACAGATGGTGTAAACTTGCCACTTTAATTTTCAAACTCGAGACTGAACCTGAAGTTTAAAACTTAGAGTTTTCCAAAGTATTTCAAAGCTTTGTGTGAACTCGAGTTCACATTTGCAAACTTGAGTTCACCAGTGGCAGAGAGGTTTTTGTTTTGAAAACATCCTTAAACTCGACACTTCTTTCATTCAAACCTCAAGTTTACAATTTCAAGAGAAAAACTTCCATATTTTACATGACCTGTGAACTCGAGCCTGTTATGATAAACTCGAGTTCATCTCTGGCGGGAAGAATTTTTTCTTAAAAGAGATTTTCACAAACTCTGCACTGTTTCATTCAGAGAAAAGCTTTCTAGTTTGAAAGATCTCAAAAATTTACAAAACATGTAAACTCGAGTTCATCATTACAAACTCGAGCTTACACTTGGCCGAGAGTTTTCAAAGTCTTTCAACCAAAGTAAACCTGAGACTTATTTCACAAACCTCCAGTTTACTTCAGGCCAAAAACACTTAGAGTTTTTCAAAGTTGAACAAACTCGAGCCTAAGATTTCAAGCTCGAGTTCAAACCTTACAGAGAGCAAAGAACTTTTTAACTTGAGAAAACTCTAGAGTTTGCCTTGGAAACCTCAGGTTTGTGTTTTAAACGCTATAACTAAGTTTTGACTTGAACAGTGACAAACCCGAGCCTAATATCGCAAACTCGAGTTTAAACCTTACAGAGAACAAAAGACTTTTCAACTTAAGAAAACTCTAAAGTTTGCACTTCAAACCTCATGTTTGGCCTTTGAAAGCTAAAGCTAAGTTTTGTCTCAAACAGTGTCAAACTCGAGCTTGTCACTAATAGACTCGAGTTTGCCTCTCAATCACAAATTCTCTAGAATCCAAAATCGCGACATTCCTCTCTGGAAGAAAGGAAATTGAGTTCAAGATTGCAACCTCGAGTTCAAATCAACCCGAGAGCAATGTGATGTTTCAATGAGTTAAGAACCTCAAGTTTTGTTTTCAAACCTCCAGTTTGTTTGATTTGAACTTGAAACACCTTTACCTACTGAAGCTCTGAACTCGAGCCTACTAGAACCAAACTCAAGTTCATGACGCTAACTCAGAAATTCAAATCTGACGATTTCAGAAAACATTCTTGTTTGATCTTAATGCTCTGCAATATTATTCTCTGATATTCATAGCTATGTTTAATGACTTTATTAGTGAATTTCAGATGTTTAAAGAATGTTTATTGAAGGGTTAAAGCATAAAGCAAAAAGCAGTTTAGAACATTAAATGCTGTGTCCAGAAAGTTCCACTCTTTTGGACAATCCATCTGCACACGGTTGCAAAGCATTAAAGATTGATTTCTACAACAAGCAACCTCTTCTCTAACGGATTAATTCGCAAAGAGTCAACTCTGATCATTTGGCCAACTGGATTAAGTGAAAACTAGAGAGAGAAGGTGCCTAAACCACTTGCTAACCCTTGAAGACTTCTCTTAACAGTAATATTAAAGAAGCAACGGTCATTTAATGCTTCCTGAGTATAAATAAAGTTGCATTCAAGTCTTCACAACGACCACAACTGCTGAAAACGTATTGCATTCAAGTGCTCATTTATTTTCATCAGTTTTCATTTGTATAGTATCTTTTGATACAGGAAGCTTCAGTGTTTATCATTATCTACTCTTAGATAGAGTATCTGATTGTAAATCATTTATTGTAAAGAACCACAAGTCAGGGGACTTGGTGGTTGGGTTCATTGATTACAACTTGTAAGGGGGAGTGAGTTCTAGTGAGAGAATCACTTCTTAAGTGCAGAGTATGTAATCATTGAGTTAGTGGAAAATCCCAAAGAGTCTGGGGACTGGATGTAGGTCAAGTTGTTGAGACCGAACCAGTATAAATCTCTGTGTCCAAGCTATTCTTCCCTTACTCTGTTCATCTCTGTTTTTAGTGTTGTAAAACAGAGCACCTGCTGAAAATTTTTAAGAATACCCAATTCACCCCCCTCTTAGGTATTTAGGCTCTACTTACATCATGTAGCAAAATATTCATAAACTAATAATCTGTTGATCATATTACAAACTAATCTCTATTCTCATAGTCAATCTCAATATTGAAAAAAAAAATCAAGACTTTAGAGGCTTAATTAGAACATTTTTTTTCTTTTGTTTTTTTTAATAAAAATTTTGACTTGATAATATTTTTCTAGGATGAGGAAAGCTCAAAGTTAAGGTCAATCCTAAACAATGCAAAAATCTCCAAAAAAAAAAATCTTTTCAATTGCATAAGGACAAGCATAAGCAAAGAAATTATATCCCTCCCCCATACTTAAATCAAACATTGTCCTCATTGTTGCAAAAATATAAAGAGGGAAAAGAACTACACTAAAAAAAAAAAGACATTTCATAACGGTTGAAAAAACGTATTTGTAGCGGTTTTAACCGCTAAAAACCGCTACAAATGACATTAGTAGCGGTTTAAAGAACCGCTACAAAATAAATCGAAACAAGATGTTTTGTAGCGGTTTCCCAAACCGCTACTCATGTAATAAAACCGCTACTGAATTAGTAGCGGTTTTGAGTTACCGCTACAAGATGACGAATTTCAAAAAAATGGCGCCAAAATTTTGTAGCGGTTGTAAAACCGCTACAAATATTGGATAAAATTTCATAAATTGCACCAAATATTTAAGCTAAGTTTGAATTGAAATTTGTATATTACAAAATTAAAAAAAAAATTATCATAATTTGAGTCCATTATTATAATATTTTGTTGAATTTTTTTATTATTTAAGTGACAAATTAAATGATAATAGTTAATATTTAAAAAAATGATTAACTCAAGTTAGAAAAGTATAAATATTATGTAGGTATAATACTGAGAATGTGTAGATAATAAGGATTTATTGTGTTGTCCACCTCTGAGCAAAAAAATTATGTTGTCTATTAGATGATATTTGATTATGGAAAGAATGTTGATGATAATAGAAGGAACATTGAGGAAATATTCTTAAAGTTCTGGATAAGAAAAAAAAAATAGTATTAATATTATAACAAGGAAAAAATAAAACATTAAAAACAAAGAATTTGTAAGGAGTGAGAAGAAATGAGAGAAAACGAGATAGAAGGAGTGGGAAGAAATGATTGAGAGTGTGTGAAATGAGGTGTGGTGGGTATTTATATGGATATACATAACAACGTTTATAGCGGTTGATGCGACGGTTTTTGTAGCGGTTTAACGTTTGTAGCGGTTTTTTCCCGTTTTGTAGCGGTTACAAAACCTCTACAAAAACTCATTGGTATTTTTTAAGAAAATAAATAAAATTTAAAATATCACATTTTGTAACGGTTATTCTAAAAATCGCTACAAATTAATGAACGTTGGCGACATTCGAAATATTCAAATTTCGATATTAAACACTTTGTAGCGGTTGATGCGACGGTTTTTGTAGCGGTTTAACGTTTGTAGCGGTTTTTTACCGTTTTGTAGCAGTTACAAAACCTCTACAAAAATTCATTGATATTTTTAAAATAAATAAATAAATTTTAAAATATCACATTTTGTAGCGGTTATTCTAAAAACCGCTACAAATTAATGAACGTTGGCGGTATTCGAAATATTCAAATTTCAATATTACACACTTTGTAGCGGTTGATGCAACAGTTTTTGTAGCGGTTTAATATTTGTAGCGGTTTTTTTTTACGTTTTGTAGCGGTTACAAAACCGTTACAAAATTCATTGGTATTTTTAAAAAAATTAAAAAATTAAAAAATATCACATTTTGTAGCGATTATACTAAAAATCGCTAAAAATTAATGAACGTTGGCGAGATTCGAAATATTCAAATTTCAATATTATACACTTTGTAGCGGTTGATACGACGGTTTTTGTAACGATTTACTTTTGTAGCGGTTTTTTTACGTTTTATAGCGGTTACAAAACTGCTGCAAAATTCATTGGTATTTTTTTTTAAAAAAAGTTATAAATATCACATTTGTAGCGGTTTAACTAAAAAAACCGCTACAAACTGAAAATTTATAGCAATTTTCTATAACCGCTATAAAAGTTCAAACTCTTGGCATTCTATAGCGGATTTTTGATATAAACCACGAATAATAAACTGCTACTAAATGGCGCGCCATAAGGCACCAAACAGGCGCCATATTTGTGGCGGTTTGTATAACTAAACCGCTACAAAATAACCGCCACAAATTTGACATCAACTTGGCGCCATATTTTGTAGCAGTTAGTTTATGATAACCGCTACAAATGTCGTTCATGAACTAGCGTGCCACTTGGCGCAAATCATACCGCCACAAATTTGTAGCGGTTTCGGTATAAACCGCTACAAATGTGCATATTTGTATCGGTTTATTGTAACTGCTACTAATGAACCGCTAGGTGCCTGTTGGAGTAACTGAGTAACCGGTGCTACATCACCCATGTGCAGGGTCGCGAAAAAGGAGACCTACAACGGCTCAAGGCTTTTAAAAAAAAAATCCTACCTGAAGGTCCTTATTAAATTAAAAGAAAAACTTGGTTAGGAGGGGAATTTGAATTTTTTTGAAGAAATTGAGTATCATAATATTCTTTTACTAATCTTATTGTTGAACTTATTGCGTATCGATCTTTTGATCATGGGATATTAAAAGATTGTTACAATTGTTTAAGGCTATTGGCTTAGTGACCCATTCTTATAAGACATTAACTTAAATAAAACTTGATAACATGATCTAAGTGTGATGGTTACGGCTCTTTATTCAGGGATTTCATGAACAATGTTGTTCTCATTTAAGTTGATGAATTTTATTTCTTTTGCTTGAGGACAAGCAAATGTTTAAGTGTGGGGGAGTTTGATAAGTGAATATTTTATAATTAAATAAATAGGGATTCTGGAATATATTGATTGAATTTATTAATATCTTATACTTATTTAATTATCTTTATATATTTATCTATCTTTTAATTAAATATAGGATAAAAGAATATTATAACAGAAAATCTATTGATATCCTATTTTATTGTACAGGGGATATTATATGAAGAAAAAGATTTAAAAGAAAAAGGAATCAAATAATATATGTGTGTGTGTATATATATATTGAAAGAGAAGAAGCAAGAGGCATGAGCTGGCAATTTTGATCAGAGATGTTGAGATATTCAAGTTTGGTGGGCCCACGCAAAACAAATAAAAACCAAATCAATTTGTGTGATCTGGTACAACAACATATATATCTTTTTTGAATATGATTACAAGGAGATATTAATTTGGCATCTGATGATAAATCAATAGAGATTTGGATAAGGAAAAAGAAAAGGCAAAACGGCCCAACGAAAATAAATACGAAGTAATATATATTGAGAGCCGGGATGCATTGGAAAAGAGGAGAACGCGGAGAACACCACGGACGGAAGAAAAAAAAAGGATTGAGACGCGAGACGCACACAGATCTGAAGAACGAGTTTGATTTTATCTCTTTTATTATTTTGTTAAACTAGCCATGCTTGGCTAGTTTTCTTTTGTAGTTAGGGAGAGGAAGAACCCTACGTGAATTTTAAGTAGTATTTGGTTGAATTCTTTATTGATCTTTATTTTCTTGATTGAATGAATTATCTTTGCTTAAAGCTTTCTTCAAGACTGATCACCTTTTAGATTGTTCATAGGTTGGTGTATGACAATAGAGATGTTGGTGCATTTAACTAGAACCGTTAATTTATCGTAAAGTTGCATGACCTAGACATAGGCTTACAAGTTTATGCGATCTCATAATTCTAGTTTAAAAATATAATATTTCCAAACAATACTAAGACATTATGTTGTTTTCAAAGATAACGGACTAAGGTAGTATCAAGACATTGGGACTTAGTCTAACTTTAGAGAATTGATCGTCAATCAAAGGAATAATAATCCATAAGGGATTCAATTAGAGGTTCAATTCAAATACTTGGAGGAACATAGGGGGATTCTCATCCCTAACTGTGTTTTTCTTAATTACTCATCTTTTCTCTCAGTTGTTCTTGAAGGTCTTGATTTTGGATTACTCATCTTTTCTCTTAGTTGTTCTTAAGATTCATAATTTTGGATTCTTGTTCTTTATTTAATTCTTTAAATTCTGTTTGGTTACAACACACCCCATATTACTCGTTCATCCAACTAAAGCGAAAATAGCAAATTAGTGATTGGAATACTATTCCTCGTGGGACGATCTTTTTCTCACTACTTTATTACTTATAACAACCGGTGCACTTGCCAAAGTCGCTATCAAGTTTTTGGCGCCAAGTGCTCATTTATTTTCATCAGTTTTCACTTGTATAGTATCTTTTGATACAGAAAGCTTCAGTGTTTATCATTATCTACTCTTAGAGAGAGTTTCTGATTGTAAATCATTTATTGTAAAGAACCACAAGTCAGGGGACTTGGTGGTTGGGTTCATTGATTACAACTTGTAAGGGGGAGTGAGTTCTAGTGAGAGAATCACTTCTTAAGTGCAGAGTGTGTAATCATTGAGTTAGTGGAAAATCCTAGAGAGTCTGGGGACTGGATGTAGGTCAAGTTGTTGAGACCAAACCAGTATAAATCTTTGTGTCCAAGCTATTCTTCCCTTACTCTGTTCATCTCTGTTTTTAGTGTTATTAAACAGAGCACTTGTCGAAAATTTTTAAGAATACCCAATTCACCCCCCTCTTGGGTATTTAGGCTCCACTTACATCATGTAGCAAAATATTCATAAATTAATAATCTGTTGATCATATTACAAACTAATCTCTATTCTCATAGTCAATCTCAAGATTGAAAAAAAAAAATTCAAGACTTTAGAGGCTTAATTAGAACATTTCTTTTCTTTTGTTTTTTTATTTTTTTTATTTTTGACTTGATAATATTTTTCTAGGATGAGGAAAGCTCAAAGTTAAGGTCAATGCTAAACAATGCAAAAATCTCAAAAAAAAAAAAAATCTTTTCAATTACATAAGGACAAGCATAACCAAAGAAATTATATCCCTCCCCCATACTTAAATCAAACATTGTCGTCAATGTTGCAAAAATATAAAGAGGGAAAAGAACTAGTACTCCCCTGGTTTAGGCTTCTAATTCTGGTGTGAGGTGCTTCCTTTGGTACGATCCATGCGGTTTCAGATTTTGAGAGATAAAAGAGTGCACAAGCAAGACTTTGCAACTACAAGATGAGGGATCATCTTCAAACTTGAATAAAACTGAAAGAAAGAAAAAAAAAGAAAATAATAATAATAATAATAATAATAATAAATATGCAAGCTAAACCCTTGGGTTGCCTCCCAAGAAGTACTAAATTTATATTCTTCAGCCAGACTTCTCAAAATAAACCACTAATCATAAGTATCAAACACCTTAATTACCTTGTCTTTATTTCTTTTCAAGCAACAAGGTTTCAAACACAAAAATTGATCATTCCAGTTAATTACTTGTTGTTAGTTCTCTAAGGATTTTGATGATCTCCAATAATTGTAAACAAAGCATGAAGTTTTGCTGTCAAATGTTGTAAAACTCACTGCCAGAGCAAAACTTGAGGTTTGCACAGAATCCTCGAGGTTTGGCCTTACAGAGAAAATTTCAAGATTTCTAAACTAAGTAAAAACTTGAGTTTTCAGAGAAAATTTGAGGTTTCAACACACAGAGACTTCTCACCATTTTCTGGAAAATGTAAAACTCGAGGTTTCTTGTAAAACCTTGAGGTTTTGTCTTACAGAGAGTCTCTTGAGTTTTAAACACTTGAAAAACCTCCAGTTTTATCTAAAGCCTCAAGGTTTTGTTTTTTACTTGAAAATTCCAGTTTCCACAAGTTTTGTGAAAACTCGAGGTTTGGTAAGAAACCTCGAGATTTTGACCGGCAGAGAAAACTCAGATTTTAACCAATGTCTCAAAACCTCCTGTTTTATGAAAAACCTTCAGTTTTGAGTTTGACAAAATTTTCACAATAAGTGAAAACTTGAGGTTTGGGGACAAACCTCAAGTTTTGTCCAGGTAGAGAGCATCTATATTTTCTCACTTTTCAAAACCTCCATTTTTACTTCAAAACCTCAAGTTTTCTGTCTTGGCGCAAAAATTCAAAGTTTTCACATTTGAACAAAACTCAAGTTTTGGTGAGAAAACTCGAGGTTTTGGCAAACAGAGAGCAAACAACTTTTCTCTAATTTAAAAGACTCGAGGTTTCAAGAAAACCTCCAGGTTTTGCCTTTGGCGCAATTTCTCAGAGCTTTCATATTTAAACCAAAACTCGAGGTTTGGTGAGAAACCTCGAGGTTTTGTCAACCCAAGAGCACTGAACTTTTTAATGGTTTGAAAACCTCCAGTTTTGGATAAAAACCTCAAGTTTTGATGTTTTGAACATGAATCAACTTTACATACTACAGTCCAAAACTCGAGGTTTGGAGAACAAACCTTTAGGTTTCATCACTGGTTCAGAATTTCAAATTTTGTGAATTTTCAAAACACTCTTGTTTGATCTTAATACTTTCCAGTATTATTTTCTACTATTCCTAGCTATATTTAACCACTTTATTAGTGAGTTTCAGATGAATTAGAGAATGTTTATTGAAGGTTTAAAGCAAAAGCAAAAAGTGACGTCAGCACATTAAATGCAAACCCAGAAAGTTGCAATCTTTTGGGTAATCTGTCTGCACACGTCTAGCAAAGAATTAAAGAATGATTTCCACATCCAGCACCTGCTTTTCCAATGGATTAATTCTCAGGAAGTCAACTCTGAACTTCTACACATCTAGATTAAGTGAAGAATAGAGAGAGAAGAAGACTAAACCACTCCCTAACCTCTGCTGAACATCTCCAACTGTTCTATTAGGGAAATCAACGGTCATTTAATGTACTTTGAGTATAAACAAAGTCGCATTCAAGTCTTCACAACAACCACAACTGTTAAAAACGAAATTCATTCAAGTTTTGCATTTATTCCTTCAGTTTTCAGCTGTGTTGTATCTTTTGATACTTTGTGCTTCAGTGTTGATTATTATCCACTCTTAGAGAGAGTTTTTATCTGTAAATCATTTATTGTAAAGAATCACAAGTTAAGGGGACTTGGTGATTTGGGAGTTCATTGATTACAACTTGTAAGGGGGAGTGAGTTCTAGTGAGAGAACTACTCTTGAGTACAAAGTGTGTAATCTTTTGTGATAGTAGAAAATCTCAGAGAGTCTGGGGACTGGACGTAAGTCAAGTGGTTAGGACCAAACCAGTATAAATCTCTGTGTCCAGCTGCTCTTCTCCTTACTCTGTTCATCTCTGTTTTGCTGTTTGAAAACATAGTTATTTTCAAAATTTTTAAAATACCCAATTCACCGCCTGTTGGGTATTTAGCTCCACTTTCATTTGGTATCAGAGCAAGGTTTTCTTAAAAGAGCTTAACATCTCGAGAAGGATCATTATGGAATGTATTCTACCTGATGGAGCTTCAATCAACAGACCACCCGGTTTCAATGGAGAGCACTATTCATTCTGGAAGGCAAAGTTCAAAGTTTTTGTAAATGCCACAGAGTATGGCCTCTGGAGAGTATTCGAAAGAGGAAATTACAGACCAACAGTTCTCCACGATGGTCTAAGAGAAGATAATCCAAAAGAAGATTATGACAACAATGATAGAAGAAATATCACATTCAATAGCAAAGCAGTTATTTTGCTGCAACGTGCTCTTGGTCAACAAGAGTATTTTCATGTTTGCAATCTAACGTCAGCTAAAACCATGTGGGATGCTTTGGAAATAGCTAATGAAGGAACTGCTGGAGTCAAGCAAAATAGGGTCAATACACTCATGACTGAGTATGATCTTCTTCGTATGAAGCCTGAAGAATCCATTAGCGATTTCCAGCTAAGATTCACTCATTTGATCAACCAACTTGCTGCATTGGGCAAAGAATATAAGCAACCTGTTGAAGTGAGGAAAATTCTCAACATCCTTAATAAAGAATGGGAAGCCAAAGTCTCAGCCATTGAAGAAGCTCGTGAAGATTCCATGGCATCTGTAGCAGCACTCTTTAGTAGTCTCTCTGAATATGAGGCAAAGCTCAAATTCAAGAAAGGACTTGAAGAAGTACATGGCAAGAATAAGGGAATTGCCTTCAAGACAGCCAAAGAAGCTAAAGACTCAGAAGATGATGATGAAGACGAAGATGAGGAGATTGGCATGATGGTTTGAAGGTTCAAGACGTTTTACAAGAAGGTTCAAGGATTCAAGAAATTTCACAAAGGTAGCTCCAGCTATGAGGCAAAGAAGCCTATCATTTGCTACGAATGTGAAAAGCCTGGCCACATCAAGTCTGAGTGTCCCCAGCTGAACAACAAGGATAAGGAAAAGAAGAGATTCAACAAATTCAAGAAGAAAGCCTATGTTTCAGCCATTTGGGGTGATAGCTCATCTGATGAAGAGGAAGAGGATGAAGAAGAAAAAGCTAATATCTATTTGGTTGCAAACGAAGAAGAGCAACCTGCCAACAAAGGTATATGATTCGAAACCATCTTATGATAAGTTATTTGCTGAATACATTGTTGTGCAAACTGAATTTGAAAAACTTACTGAGAAATACCTTGCTTTGAAAGAGAAAAATACTACTCTTGAACAGCAAGTGGAAAAACTTTCTTCTCCTGAAATTTTGGTTTGTGAAGAATGTCCATATTTGAAGAAAAAGAATTCACATCTTACTAAGGCACTTGAGAAATTCACAGGAGGAAGTGAAATACTCAATATCATTTTGAAGCAACAAAGATTTATCAATGACAGATCAGGAATTGGTTACAAACCTGATTTTGATAGAAAGAAAGGTAGAAAGAAGAATGGTGAAAAATCTTATATGAATTATTTTACAAAATCTGTCCATTCTTCAAATCCCTTTGCACACTATAATTATTGCAATAGAAAGGGTCATACTACCTCTTCTTGTTTTCATAAGAAAGAAAGAAAGATCAAACCTTCTGAAAATTATCAATAGGTGCCAAAGGGATCTTACAAGGTTCCTAAGACACAAACTAACCCCAAAGGACCCAAGAAAAGATGGGTACCTAAGACTTGATCTGCTATGTCTTGCAGGTATGTCTAAAAGCATCAAAATCCAACAAGTGGTATAGTGATAGTGGATGCTCTAGGCACATGACGGGAGACCAGTTCAAATTTGCCTCAATCAAGCCCAAAGATGGTGGCAAGGTGACCTTTGGTGGAAATCAATCTGAAAAGATTGCGGGAATTGGTGAAATTGGCAACAATGAAGGATCACTAATCAAAGATGTCTACCTTGTGGAAGGACTTTGCCACAATCTCCTCAGTGTGAGTCAAAGCACTGCTAAAGGTAACTTAGTTATCTTCGATTCTGAGGAGTGCTTGATTGTGAAAAAAGATTTTCTCCCTTTAGAAAACATCAAATCAAAAGTTTTGTTTAGAGCACCTAGAGGTGGCAATTGTTATACTCTTAACCTCTCTAGTAATGCTTCTATTTTAGAAAAATGTTTTATAAGTAATTTGGATGAGAGTTGCCTATGGCATAAGCGATTAGCTTATGTCAATATGTTTCAACTTGACAAATTACTCAAAAAGGATTTGGTAATTGGTATTCCTAAACTTCGTTTTAAAAATGATATGATTTGTAATGCATGTCAAAAAGGGAAACAGACCAATACTCTCTCCTTGCTTCATTCGTAACAAATCATATTCTGTTGTTAGAATGTTGATGCGGTTCTCTTTGATTCCAGAATTCCCTTCATATGCGATTTCTAGAGCTTTCCACATCTCCTTTGCTGAAGACAAGTTGCAGACACGAAAGTACTCTTTTTGACTAAGAGCACTCTGAAGCATAAGAATAGCCTTGCTATTAAGGGTGATGTTCTTCTTATCATCATCGTTGAACTCAGCTTCTGTCTTGGGAACAGTGATGCCTTCTTCTACCTTGACTGGAACATAGTCTCCAGTCTCAAAAACTCTCCATAGACCATATTCAGTTGCCATCACGAACACACGAAATTTTGCTTTCCAAAACGAGTAGTGTTCGCCATCGAAACCGGGAGGTCTGTTGATTGAAGCTCCATCTGGAAGAATTCCTTCCATTGTGATCCTTCTCGAGTGGTTAAACTCTTCTGAGAAGACCTTGCTCTGATACCAAATGAAAACAGGAGCTTGATACCCAAGAGGGGGGTGAATTGGGTATCTATAAAATTTTATACACTTGTTCTGTTTGTGAGTACTCAAAACAGAGCAGAACAGAGAGGAAGGAAGAAGAAGCAATGCACAACAAGATTTATACTGGTTCGGTCCTTTCTCTGACCTACATCCAGTCCCCAAGCCTCACTTGGGATTTTCAATCCACTAACTCAATGAAATTGATTACACACTCTGTACTAAGAGTTGTTCTCTCTCTAGAACACACTCCCCCTTACAAGTTGTAATCAATACTCCCCGACTACCAAGTCCCCTGACTTGTAGTTATCTCAATCAATAAATGATTTACAAGTGAAAAACTCTCTCAAAGAGTAGATAGATGAACACTGAAGCACTAAGTACCAAAATGATACTATTACAAGTGAAAGCTAATACACAATAAATGAACTTAGTAAATTTTTGCTCAGAGTAGGTGTATCAGCTGGAGATGAAGTTAATGCTCTCTATTTATAGGTAGAGAACATTAAATGACCGTTGTGAGATAATTCCAACCATTGGAAGTGATTTGCTTAAGTTCTGGTCATCTTCTCTCTCTAAACTTCTGCTAATCCAAGGCTTTATGTTATCTGATGTGGCTCTCAGAGTTTCTGCCCGTTGGAATTAACTTTACTCGATGTAGTAAGCTTCCTTTAACGTTCATTAGACGTGCTCAGATGGATTAGCCGAAAGTAGGTGAGATTGTGCAGGTGCATTAAATGCACTGTTCACCTTTTTGCTTTTTCTCACAAATCTTCAATAATCTTGATCTGTGCTAACTGAAAAACACTCAACAAACTTGTTAAACATATCTGGGAACAGGAGTGAATGATATATGAAATCAATTAGATCAAACAACAAGATATAGCAGATTTCACAAATTTGAAAATGCACCAACGGTCATAAACCTTGAGGCTAGTTCATCCAACCTCGAGGTTTGCTTGAAGGTTTCAGGCAAATATAGTTTTTAAAACATCAAACCTCGAGGTTGCTATGTGAACCTCGAGGTTTCTCTTAAAAAGAAACCTTTAGAAAAATCTTAGTAACTCACAAACCTTGAGGTTCCAAAGGTAACCTCGAGGCTTGAAGGTTTGTTGAAAAAACATTTTTCTTCTGGAGCCCGATAACCTCGAGGTTGAAACTCCATACTCGAGGTTAGTTTCAAACTTTGAAAAAAACAAGACTTTGATTTAAAGGGCTAACCTCGAGGTTTAAAATAGAGCCTCGAGGTTGATATGTCTTTGTAGAAATCAGTTGTTCTCTGTAAGTAGGAAAACTCGAGGTTGCAAACTAAAACTCGAGGTTAATGAATTTTCCTGTAAACTTGAGTTTCAAAATAAAGTGGGCAACCTCGAGGTTGAAATATGAACCTTGAGGTTTTCATACTTGATGAAAACCATGACCTCTCTGGATGGGTTGAAACTCGAGGTTTGCTTTTCACACTCGAGGTTACAAGTGTTAATGCAAAAACTTGGATTTTTCAAGAAGGCCAAAACCTCGAGGTTAACTTCCCACCCTCGAGGTTTCACATAGTTTTTGTGAAACCAAGTTTTGTAACATGAGACACTCGAATTTCAGAAGGCTTCTGTAAGGCCAAACCTCGAGGTTTCCATACCAACCTCGAGGTTTGCTCTTACAAAAGGTTTTCCAACCTTAAAGAGCAAAACCTCTATCATTGTTTGTAGTTGTTGGCAATCATCAAAACCATCAGAGAACTAACACAGTTGGATAAATGCTTTACGGACGAGCGTTGAATATCAGAATGGGGTGAGGGACTTTATTGAATTTGCTAAACAAAATGCCAATGATGATAGTGGGAAGTTTTATTGCCCTTGTGTAAAATGTTTGAATGAGAGGCGACTAAGTCCTCAAGTTATACGGACACATTTAATCTGTCAGGGATTTTGTAAGACCTATACAGTATGGGTATGGCATGGTGAAAAAATACCAAGTGGGTCTCAACATGGGGAAGTGGCCTTTGATGATAATGACACGGATATGGACGATCGTATAGAGGACATTATTCGTGATGTAGGAGAAGAGGTCTTTCAACAATCACATGCATATGGTAATATGTGCAATGATGCGGAGACCCCGCTATACCCAGGGTGTCAAAAATACTAATTGTTGAACGTTGTATTGAAATTGGTAAGCTTGAAGGCACGTCATGGATGGAGCGACAAGAGTTTTTCTGAAATGCTTGAGGCTTTTAAGGACATGCTTCCGGATGATAATGTGTTGCCGCATCGATACTATGATGCTAAGAAAATACTTTGTCCACTGGGGATGGAGTACAAAAAGATCCATGCATGCCCGAATGACTGCGTATTGTATAGAAAAGAGTTTGAAGAGAAGCATAATTGTCCGATATGTGAAACCCCAAGGTACAAGTCAAATAAGGGGCCTGCAAAAGTGTTGTGGTATCTTCCAATCATACCAAGGTTCAAGAGGTTGTTTGCGAATGAAAATGATGCAAAACATTTGCGGTGGCATGCAGATGAGAGGATTTCTGATGGAAAGCTTCGTCATCCAGCCGATTCTTCTCAATGGAAGAAAATCGATCAATTATTTCCCAACTTCGGTGAAGAACCTAGGAACCTCAGGCTTGCCCTTAGCACGGATGGCATGAATCCATATGGAAGCCTTAGCAGCGTACATAGTTCATGGCCTGTACTCCTCATTATTTACAACTTATCTCCTATGTTATGCATGAAGAGAAAGTACATCATGCTGTCTATGTTGATTTCGGGACCAAAACAACCCGGAAATGACATTGATGTTTACCTTCAGCCATTGATCGAAGACTTGAAGGAGTTATGGGAAGAAGGTGTGGATGTTTTTGACTCTTTCAAGAAGGAGGTATTCAAATTGCGAGCCATGATATTCTGTACTATAAACGACTTCCTAGCATATGGTAACTTGTCAGGATATAGTGTAAAAGGCCATAAAGCACGTCTGGTTTGTGAAGAAGGCACATGCTACCATCAACTCCAACATGGAAGAAAGACAGTTTACCTTGGACATAGGAGATTTCTTAGACGGGGCTACCCATATCGTCGATTAAAGAAAGCCTTCTTTGGTGGCCAAGAATATGAAGATGCTCCAGTGCCATTGACTGGGGAGCAAGTTTATGAGAAGGTGAAAAATATCAATGTCATCTTCGGCAAGACAGCCAACAGTAGAAAAGATACAAATATATGGAAAAAGAGATCTGTATTCTTCGATCTTCCCTATTGGCGCAATCTTGATGTGAGACACTGTATCGATGTCATGCATGTGGAGAAAAACGTATGTGATAGCATTATTGGCACGCTTCTCAACATACAAGGCAAATCCAAGGATGATGTGAAGGCAAGATTGGATTTGCAAGCAATGGGAATACGTGAAGAGCTACATCCAAGGCCATATGGGACGAGAACTTATTGTCCCCCGGCTTCTCATACTTTGTCTAAGGATGAGAAACGTAGTTTTTGTGAGTGCTTACATGGCACAAAAGTTCCCTCGGGGTATTCTTCAAATTTTAAGAGGCTTGTATCGATGAAGGACTTGAAATTAGTAGGCCAAAAATTGCATGATTGTCATGTCTTGATGCAACAGCCACTCCCAATAGCTATTCGAGGCATCGCTGAATATGACCCTCGGGTTGTTTTGACTAGACTTTGTGTCTTCTTCAATGCGGTTTGTTCTAAAGTTTTCGACATTGAAAAGTTGGATGAATTGGAGAATGAAGGACATCTTATCTTGTGCCACCTTGAGAAGCTTTTTGTTCCTACATTTTTTGACATCATGGTTCATCTAATTGTTCATCTAGTGAGGGAGATAAAGTTGTGCGGCCCTATCCATTTACGGTGGATGTACCCAATTGAAAGATCTATGAAATTCCTTAAAGGGTACGTGAAGAATGCATACCGTCCAGAAGTATCGATTGTTCAGAAATATGTTTCTGAAGAAGCCATGGAATTTTGTCAAAATTATTTGGCCAAAGTAAGACATATTGGACTTCCAAAACGTCATCATGCTGGAGGGGGTAGGCGAGGGGCTTCAGTAAAGACTGTGGATCCTGATGAATTGTCACAAGTCCACTTATACATCTTGAATAATGTTGATGAAGTTCAAGCCAGCATAGCTGCACATAAAGAAGCTGTGAGGAAAGAAAATCCTCGAATGACTGAACAAAGGTTGATTAGGGAGCATAACAGAACTTTTTCACACTGGTTCAAATGAAAGGTCGAGGGGGAGGAATGTGTTTCTGATATCCTCAAATGGTTAGCACGTGGTCCTGAGGTTGATGTCATAAGTTGAAATTCGTATGTGATCAATGGTTATGCATTTTACACGAAGTCCCTAGATGATAGGAGCACAGTCCAGAACAGTGGTGTTATGTTAGAGGCTGAATCTATGCACTTCTCCAGTTCGAAAGACAAAAGCCCTTTATTGGCAGTCATGCCATATTATGGGGTTATTGAAGAGATATGGGAGGTGGACTATGTGAAAATTAGATTTCCCATTTTCAAATGCAAGTGGGTTGATGTCAATAATGGTGTTCGGATCGATCGGCTAGGATTTACATTTGTCGATGTCAATGGTAGAAGTTTTAGAGATGAATCTTTTATTATGGCAGACCAGGCGCAACAAGTGTTCTATATCACCGATCAAGAAAATAAAATGTGGTCTGTAGCTCTCCAAGGAAAAAGGGTCATTGATATTGATGAGGAAAATTCAAATTATGGTATTCCTAAGAGTACACCTTTTTCAAGGGGTCTACCGGACATGAACGAAGAAGATGAAGCGGATAATGAACCCGGCATAAGAAGTGATCATCAAGAAGGGATATGGGAAGATATCACTTTATAAAAGAGTCAATTCATAAGGTAATATTCATATATATGCAGATTTATTTGACTACTTTAAGGCTTTAACTATATATATTATTCCTTCTATGTTCATAAAATGTCTTTGACTATGAAGTTTGTTCCTTGTTTTATTTTTGTGGCAGGATCCAATCATGTTATAAAAGAGGATGTTACGTTGTTGGGTGGCATGGGAATCAGATGATGAAGGCATGGTGAATATTATTTTGGGCGTATCTATGTTGTATTTGTAACTTATTGTATTTGTAAGTAAGTTATCTTATTGGATGTATGAATTAACTTTGGTGTTGTAGATTAATTAAGAGGCCAAATAACTCATGGTGAATAATATTTGTATCATTTTTCCAATTCAATTTATTCAAATAATTGTTCATACCTTGTAGCTTAAAGTATCGACTTTTATGTGCTGGATTGGGTAGTGGATTTGTGTATATATATAGTAGCAAGAACAACAGCAGGGAAAAATTCGGGAAAATTTAGATTGGAAATAAATAAGCCGGTCTTATGCATTTGACTTTTAAGACCGGATGTAATTATATGACAGGTCTTAAAGGTCATATTAAGCCGGTCTTAAAAGTTGGTCTTTTTAAGACCGTTATGTTATATTTAGAAGTCCGGTCTTAAAGAAAAATTTTTAAGACCGGACGTAATTATCATCCGGTCTTAAAAGTCAGTCTTTAAAGACCGCGTATGATTAATCGGTCTTAGAAGTCGCTAACTTTAAGACCGTATTTATTTTTGTCCGGTCTTAAAAGTCCGATATTTTTAAGAACGGACTAATTTTAGGCCGGTCTTAAAAGTTGAGTTTTTGGACCGACCAAATCAAACTATTTCATGTTCATTTAGTACAAATTTTAAGACCGAATGTTTTAAATGTCCGGTCTAAAATATGTAGACTTTTAAGACCGGATCATTGTCCAGTCTTATATGTAGACTTTTAATACCGGCTGGAACAAGACCGGCCGTCCGTCCGCTCTTACGAGGTTGTTTTATCCGGTCTTAAAAGCCTTTTTTGCACTAGTATTTTAATCAGTATTCTCATTAATAAAAACTCCCTATAATCAATAAGATTATTTAAAAAGAAAATTTACATATATGGGAACCAAAAGTGGATTAAGGCCTATTTATGACTAAAACAAACCACAAAGATATTATAATTGATGTCATCTTTTATTTGGTCAAGGATATCTAATCCATAAATTATTTTGGAATTGAAGCTAATCCCTTTTAAAATTTAGAGCATAAATGGTTTTTGCTCAACCCAACAAGTACGTTTTTTGAAAGTCAAATTTGTGTTCCCCATTCCTTATGGGATGAGGTTGCTTCCCATCTCAATTAATTGTTAGATGCTACAATTTTTGATCCTACATATAAGACAAACTTGACTTTTTTTTAAATATTATGGAAACTAATTAAATTATTTTATAGTATTTGTATTTATATTTTTTCTTTTAAAATAATTAATTTGACTAATAAAATGATATATAATCTAATATACACAATATATGACATGATTAAATAACTTATTTATCTTTCTTAATCTCTTATTTTTTTTTTTTTTTTAAAAAAAAACCTCAACTCTTCCTTAAATGCCATTGTCAGCTTGCTCATTACCAATTTTCGAGTTAACCACCTTGGATGAAGACATGAGTACTTTAACTATTTATTTTCAATCAACTTAGGATATGTTTTAATTTAAACTTTACTTGTTTTTGTCTACTTTGAAGAAAATAAATCAAGTACAATATTAAATTTGTATTTCTTTTTCAATACAGTTGCGTAAAATCATAGAATTGTTTTTTAAAAAGACCACCTGCCCTCGAATTATATAAAAATATCTTATATAAAAGAGAACAAGCAAACTCATAATTAAAATGAAAATTTTATTACTCCCCCTTTATATGCATTTAATATGAAAGAGCCGACAAAATTTTTAGAAATTGCACTGCACCTTTAGGACTAACTCTCCTTTTTTTTTTTTTGGGCTGAAAAGGTATTTATGCCCTTGCTTATATATGGCTAAGATGTTCTTGTAAATTTTGTCTTGTAAATATGCAAATTTAATTTATAAATTCTTACAAGATATTTGTAAATAACACGTATTCTTGTGAATATGCTCCTTATCTTATAAATGTCCAAGATGATCTTGTAATTTTACTTATATATCTTGTAAATAAGTATATTTAACTTGTAAATTCTCCCGTCTATTTTATAAATAATCGTATTTAACTTATAAAGCAAAGTCACAGTTCTTTTTTTTACCCAAAAATTTTAATGTCAGTTAATGCTTGCTGCAGTGAAATTTTTCCTATATTAAAGTTAGGATGAAGACTATATGTAAGGACAACGTCCTTATGTCCTTCCACAAAGAACAAATAATTAAAGAAGTAACGTACTCCTCCCGAACCTAACTATAAGACACACTTTGTGGCTATCTTTTCCATCCTAGTATTTTTTATAATACCCCAAGATTGTATTTCACTTAAATATTATATTTTGGCCATTTAGGACCTATTGAAAATAGGAAAGTATGTTGTCTCCAAATTAGTGAGTATATTTATTCTATGTCTTGGATAAATTGTCGGTAAGACTTAATAGGGCAAAATCAAACTCTCTAAGTTTTATTAAGGGTCATAAAATATTGTAAAAATGTCATAAAAACCCCTCAACTAATTAAATGGAATTTCCAACAATTCAAGAACAATTAAATTTACACTTAGTGGTATATTGTCATATAATTCACGTATTGACAAAATTAAGCCGTAAAGGAGTAGGAAGGGATTTAAAACAACTAGAGAACATTAAAAATTAATCATTGGGCATCAAAAATACATCTTAATTGAATAACATTCTTAACTAACCTAATGGCAAATATTAACAAACAATTCGAATTATTTAGGCTAAATTCCATATTAAAGCTTAACAAGGAAACAATAATTAAAACAATTGGAATTAGTAGAATCATAATTGGATTGGGGAACAATTAAAACATTACAAACTAAACCTAATTAAGCTAAACCGAATAATAAACAAGAAGAAATTAAATTAGGGCTTTTTACCCCAACAATGCACAATGGACCAATTTTTGGTAACCCAAGTTTTTGCCAAACTAAGCAATAAAGCCCAAAACAATTAAAAACCCAAAGAAATCAGATGAGGGGCACGGTTTTGTTGAGCTTCAAAGGGAAGGAAAGTGATTTTTCATCACATGTGCCAAATGGTAGCTTCTTGGATACAATCTACTATTGCATTCTTGAACCCCAAGGCTTTTAGCTTCTAGGAGAAGGAAGAAGAAAGAGAAGAGGGGGGAGAGAGAGAGAGAGAGGGCAGATGAGTGTGTGTATGGTGAGGATTTAATTTTTCAATGAAGCCCTAGATCTAATGGTGGAGTTTTATCAAGAGGAAAGTTGCATTTTATTACCAAATTGCCCAACCTTTTCACTATAAATAGAGGGCCAAGTTCACTCATTTTCCTCACACCAAGCAAAGCACCATCTGCTTATTTGAGAGAGAGTTGAGGGAGCTGAAGGGAAGGCTTGAAGGAGATCAAGCTCTAGGTAAGCAAAGTTCTTAGTTTTGAGTTTTAAATTCATAGGTAGAAGTAGTTTTAATCTTTAAAATTCTAGAATAAATTTAGTTTCATGTTTCTATAGTTAAAAATAGCCTTGTTTCGAAAATTTAGTGAAGAAATTGGTTCTGCAAAATTTCTGGGCTAAGAACACTATAGTAACGAAGTTCTGGCGAAAATTCGTTGGTTAGGCGATTTCTGAACTAGTAACAGAAAAGCTCATATTTCATGTTGAAAATGATGTTGAAAAATTCTGAGAAAATTCATGAACAAAGTAGACATATAGAGCTTTCTAAATATGTAAAGAACATGATGAAATGAGCTCTGTACAGTGAGAAAGAAATTCTCAAAGTTTATGTTGCGAAAATGCTGGAAATTCTGGGCAGAGGATGAACTCGTGAAATCTGGGAATGATTTTTGAAATATGGGCAAAGCCTGATATTTTTTCTGGAAAATAGACATCCTAAGGAGTCCGGAACTTCTTACGGATCTTTGTTTTGATTTTCCTAGAATTAGTTATGATTTTTCGAAGATAGGCGAAATTCTGCCCAATATTGTCCAGCGTTTTTCCACGAATTTTGAAGAAATAAAATGATGGTTTAATGTATCAAGGGTAGAGTAGTCAGTAGTGGTCAAAATATATTTTAGGATATTATTTATAAATTAATAATGTAATATTCCTAATATAGGAAGACTGCAATCATTCTCTGATCAACGTTACACCGGAACCACGTACCGAAATTTCCAACCCAGGTACGGACGCGTACTGTAACACTAACTCTGATGCTTATGGTATGCTTATATGTGATAGATAGTCTGAGATACTGTTTTTGAAAATTGATCATACAAATACATCTTGATACGGGTTATAGTCGTGATAATGCCGTTATGTTTTCCTAGCGCTGAGGACACGGATGTACACCGTGGCACTGAAGATAGTGCAGACTATAATAACATGCATATCATAGTGGCTGTGTTATGCTATTATGTGAATATGTGAATATTGTATGTGATTAAATGTTGTTTTTCCATGGATATATGTCATACATATTTGATACATAAATATGAAGTTAACCGTTACCTGAGGTTCAATGGTAATTGAACCTCAGCTCTTACTTTAGCCCCAGGACCCTCAGGAGGATAGTCCGAAGAGAAGGGTAAGCAGATAGCGTGACAAAGCAGACGAGGAGATTTCTTTTGAAATTTTTATTTTACCGTCTTTTTGAATATTCGAATATTTCGAATGACTGTAACAGTACACAGATACATCATTATTGAATGTTATTTGGTTACTCATTTTCACGACTATTCCGATGCTCTACTCTGATAAACCCTTTTTGAACTCTGATAATTTTATTTCGAAAACGCTTTAGAAAACGGGTGTTACATTTTTTATCCCTAGTTTTTTTCCATTCAAATATAGGATAACTATAAAATAAGTCTTACATTCAAAACACCTAGGAGCATCATTCTTTAGATGCCAAGTAGAGAAATCAAGTATCAAATTCGAGAACAAATTAACATAATCTCTTATTGGCATCAGTACTTAAATCATCACAAGATCCAAAGGATATTTGAATCCTTCCAAGTGCTATGCTGATCCAATTGGTAGTAGTACCTATAGAGAAAATACATAATTTTAGTCACGTTTAAGGACATTGTCCTTAAAAGCTTTTCCACAACTACCTACAGATAAGAAGTGACACTCCACAAGATAAAATAGATTCTTCATGCATAAAAAGGATAGGCAGAACAACGAAATATAATAAAATTTAGCAGGCATAAAATATTCAAGAGAAGTACTTAAAATTAAAGCTCCAAAGCAGTGTACAGATGCTCTAGCCTTCCACGCCTTATATAGGCCTCATGCAGATGGAATTTGGGCAACCTCTTAATGACAATAAAGTGGCTGTTTTATGAACTTTAAATGGCAAAAAATAGTTTAAATAATTAGTTAACCTGAACGTTTTGGCACTAAAAGATTGTAATACCCTAAAATTTATAATCATTATAAATATTATATTTTGGCAAATAATACCTATTAATAGGTGAATATGTAGTCTCAAAATTGAGTAACACATTTATGTTAATTTAGGGAGTTTTCTCTAAGAATTTAAGGTGATCAAAAACCAAATTCTCTAATTTTATTTTGGGATCATAAAATACCCCAAAATTCATATGTCTCTTGAATATTATAGTTTAGCCAAATAATACCTATTTAAAATAGGAAAGTATGTTGTCTCTAATTTTAGTAATTTATTTGTTATTTTCCTTGGAATTTAAAGAGGCTAAAATCCAATTTTATTTTAGGGATCATAAATTGCCCTATAATTATTAAATTAATACATGGTGCATAAATGGCCATGAAAAGCTAAAAAGTTGTGAGAAAATAATTAAACCAATTAGAGAAAATTGCCAACAATTAGTGGATAATTCAATCTATGTTAATTGAATTATTTTCATAAATATTCACAATTAATTTAGTGGCATATGTTAAAGGCATAATTAAGGATGTATTACCTTAATTAAGAACTAATGGCTAATAAAGGACTAAGATTAGCTTATAAGTAGTTTCTAATGATCATAATTAATCTTAGAACCTATCATATTTTGACAATTACACTTAACTACTTTATTAGGGATGCTAATTAAGATTAGATATGGAAGGCTAAGATTAAATTTAATTAAGCTAAATCCAAAGGCCTTAATCAAGCCTCATAAAGCCAAATCCTTGTGAAATTGAATTGGCCAATGACAAATCAAGAAAATATTCTTAATCCTCATGAAATTAGTTGGACCAATAAGAGATTAACACAAATTAAAGGTTTGGATTAAATCTAGTAAAGTTAAATCCTAAGGCTTTGATTTAATTTCATAAAGCAAAATCCTTGTGAGAATTTAACAACCAATGGAAGACTTTTCTTCATGATAATAAGAGACAATTAAAACACAAAGTTGAGAAGGAATTGAGGGGGGTACACGGTTTTGTGTTGAAAGAAAAGGAAGAAGGAAAAAGTTGTTATTCATTTAATCACATGCTAGTCAACAAGTTGGAAGAGGATAGAATGGAAGAAGATAAGGTGGAAGAGGATAAAGGAATTTAATGCATGGAAGAGGATAATGAGAGAGAAAGAGTTGTTGTGCATGTGTGTGTGTACAATTGTTGTGAGTGTGTGTGTGTCTAGTGAGTAAGATAGGAAAATAAACTTAATTCAATATTAATTTGAAATCCACCAATAAGATAATTCAATGAAAGATAAAACCATTGGGATAAATTCAAGACACAAGTAAATGAGAATCTATACAAAATAAATTGTATATTGAGATCTGTTAATCATAGATCAAATATAAAGATTTATTATGAACAAGCATATTTTAAGCTTGAAATAGGTTATCTCCAAAATCTTTTCCTCAATTTTTGGAATTAATCTTAAAATAAGAAAAAGGTTATTTAAGACCTCTAATGAAAAGCCATGAGATGGTTGTTATATTGTTTATTCAAAGACACATTAAATAGCTAAATGAGAACATTGATTAATGTTGATGGATGCATGTGTACGTGGGCCAACCATGGAGGAGTTTTGGATAAAGATTAATATTAAATGATCTAAAAAATTTGGCTATTTAAAAACATATTAGATGACTAAAAGAAAAAGATGATCTCGGCCAGCACGTGGGTATATAGCTTTGGTTTCAATTGAATGATTAAATGACTTAGCTATTCCAAAACACAAGTTGAGAACAAAGGGGCCACGGATTGCTTGGCTTGAAGAAGAAGAATGAGTTTATACTATTTTAATCTAGATATTATTTAAGCTAGCACATGTTGGATCAAGAGTCAACAATGGAAGAGGATAATATGATTTAATATTGTGATAATATAGGATAATGTTGGAGATAAGAAATTAAATGAAACACAAACTTCATTTGGAATCCACCAATGAGGACTTGCAAGACAATTACACAAATGCCCAAACATTTCCTATAAATAGCAAGCACCTAGCTTCACAATTCTTCACACCAACTCAACCAAATAGGTGAGTTCTTAGAGAGCAAGAGTAGAGAGAAAGAGAGTAGGAAGCATGAAGGATGAGGAAGTTCTTCAAGGGTAAGCTTCCTTGTTCTTGAGTTTTAAGTTTGGTGTTCTTATAATTCTTAGATTAAATGTTAGTTTGATCTTTGATCTTCCATTATAATTTTGATTTCATGTTTTTATGGTTAAATATGTCTTTATTTCGAAAATATGATGAAAAATATTATGGAGCAAAATTCTTGGAAGATGAAGATCAAAGTAGCAAAATTCTGACAAAATTTTCGGTGAAAATTCTGGGCAAACAGCGATAGAAATGCTAATATTTTATGTTGAAAATGAAGCCCATAAATCACAAAACTTTCCAGAAATAAAATATACATGTAGGGCTTTCTAGATATATAAAATATGTAACGTTTTGATCTCTGGACAAGAAGATATGAATTTTTGAAGTTAGGCTATTTTCTAGGCAAAGAATCTGGGCAGCGTATGAAAACATTAAAACTGGGAATTGTTCTTGAGTTCTGGGTGAAACTTATTATTTTTCCTCAAAAATATACATCCTAAGGGTTCCGGAGAATTTTACGGATCCTCGTTTCAATTTTTATAGAATTAGTTATGATTTTTCAAATTTATTGAAAATTCTGCCCAGAAAATTCAGTATGCGTTTTTAAATAAATGTAAGGGCTAAATTGTGAATAACACATCCACCAAGGGTAGAAAGGTAAATTAAACATTTAGGATATAATTCTAAGCAATATGATATCTATCAAATATCATATAATAATCCGACAATAATGTATAGGATATCCGGGAAGTCCGGAGTCGGATCAAAAAGTCAGGCATTTTGGTAACTACACGGTGAAAGGTACGTTCACGTACAGTAACTTTAACTCTCATATGTTTTGTATGGCTTGATATGATTGGTTGATTCATGATTGTTTTCCAAACTGTGAATATCTATCATGATTGATTGTTTTCCAAACTGTGAATATCTGTCATATATTGTTTATACTTTTCATATGAGGTTAACTGTTATCTGGGATTCAATCCGATTGAATCCCAGATCTGTCTAAGATTCAGGAAAGGAACCAGGAATAGAGAAGACACCGGTAGATGGAGCCGTGAAAAGGCACTGAAGGGAGAAGCCGATAAGAGGCACCGGTCAAAGCAAATGCCGGGAGAACGTCAACAGAGCATTCTTTCTGGCATGGATTTAACAAAGTTATTTCAAACCATTCGGTGCTGAAGGCAGGGCTCGTCTATGTGGGTCAGTTAATCAGTCGCCGTAAAGTCGGTGAGACTCCCAAAAATTAGACACCTACCTGGTCGAATTGGTTGATTAACGGAGTTAGGTTCATTGCCTCAAGTCTACCTACGACTTGGCTGAAGATTGTATGGTTACTATAAGGACTTGTAATTATACAAAGCTCTGTAATGGTATCACATGAATTATTCCTCCGGGAAAATTTTTAATATATCAGCTTATGTCAGGGCATCAGCATATGCCCGGGCATTTTGTATCAGTTACTCATTGTCCAAATGTCAGTACATGCTCTCCGTTTCTGCATTACTCTGAGCTGTAGCACTTCAAACTCTGTCGAATTTTCTAAAACTAAGTGTCAACAGACACACTTTGAAGTGTGAAATTTGGGGTGTTACAAAGGTGAATCAAAAATCAGTTTTGGTTAAGGCGCTGGGGGAAGCATCCTAGGGGTCTAAGAAGCAGTGGTAACGCTGGTAAAGGTGGAGGCATATGTACTCTATAACCAGTATCCCCTGTGAACTGGGCTCCAAGCACCCTGCCCTTAGACTGTGGATGAGACCAACCCCTTTTCTAAAATTTTTGTATATAAAAAAAAAATTTCAGGTTTTGAGTTCTACAAGATACCAACGTCCAGAATCACCAAGTGGCATTTTCTGATAAGCTCGTCTAATTGAAAATTTATTTTCAAATTTCATGAAATTTGCCCAATAAAAAAATGTAATACCCTAGTTTTCATAATTCTTATAAACATTGTATTTTGACAAATACTTAGCAAAATATAAAGGTGAATATATGCCTCAAAGGATTATAATCTATTGATTATATTCTTATCATTTTGGAATTAATTAACCAAAGGTTAATTATGAGACTACATATTAAGGACAATAAAATGTGACATAATTAACACATAAAAGGATGGTTATAATATAACCAATAAAGACAAGGATGTGTTATGAAAACACTTAAGTAAATTAAAGGAGATTAGCAAAGACTAATGGACAATTAAACTTGCATTGATTAAGACCAATTGCATAATTCTTCAAATTAATTAGAGAACAAATTAATATCATCCAAAAGGGGGGGCTGCTATTTCGAAAATATCAAGGCCTTAAAGGGATGAAATTAAGTTTTTTAATAATGCTATAATAACCTTGATTAAGTAGTGAATCAATTAACCTATAACATTTGCGATAAAAGGACAATTAAGCACATGATTAAGGGGATAATTAGGCTTAATTAAATCAGCCCCTAAAGTAAATAAAGTGGCACATGCACATAGAGAGATCAGAGAGGATTTATTATATAAAAATCAAGATATTTAACTTATAAGAGCACATGCAAATTAAAATAAAAGATCTTCAATAGTGTTTAGATTTTTCTAACAACAATGAAGAGAGAGGATTAAATATTGTAAAGTAAATAAGATCCAATGGTTGTGAGGAAAGAAGAGGTACACATGGTGGGGTCCACTTGGGCTTGAGATTTTCCCTATAAATAGAGGGCTCCCCTCTTCATTTTCTTCACACCAAAACTCAATTCAAATTGATTGAGATAGAGAGTAAGGCAAAAATAGGAGCAAGGAAAAGAAGGAGTAAGAACTTTAAGAGGAAAGTTCTTGAGTTCTAACATTTTTAGTTCTTAGTAAAATTATAGTTTAATCTAGAAAATTAGGAAGTACATTCCTATACTTGTTTTTAGACCTCCTTGCATTGAAAAATGCTGAATGAGGTAAAAACATGTTGGGAGATAATTTTTAGAATTAATGGAGCAAGATTGTGAAAATTGGGAAAATTCCCATATTTCAGTTTTTCTAGAGTCAGTTGGATTAAGGGTGTTATTTTATGAATCAAATGACGTCCTAAAATTATGAAATTTTGCATGAATAAAGTACACATGTAGGGATTTCAAAATATATATAATATGTAACGTTTTGAGGTCTATACAAGGAGTCATATATTTTTGAAGTTAAGCCTTATTTCTGAAAAAATAAACTGACCAGCGATAAGAAATGATTAAACTGGGAATGATTCTTGATGTTCTGTCTTCTGTGAATATTTTTCCTTGAAAATAGACATATCAAGGGTTATAAAGATTTTTGAATCACTCAAAAATAAGTTTTGTAGAATTAATTATGAGTCAAGCAAAAGTTTTTCTTACTTGTGTAGCATTTTTTTGTCGATGCCTTGTAAAATCCACACAGAGAATCAGGATTGATAGTCTTGATACAAAGAGGAGAGTGTGAGAACGTGTCATGCAAGGGAACAAGGAGGGTGAAGTCTTCCATTTTAAGAATACAGAATTACTTGACAACATTGACCAATATAAAGTGACTCCATGCTCTAATAAGTTTGGATGCCACAATAGAGCATGTTTCCAAGATTTAGATTCCCTATTCAATAAAAAACACGTTACAGATTACACAACGAGCAATGAATAACTACTTGGATAGTGGCACTCAAAATACTTATTTTAACGATCCCAATTCCAATTGTCAAATTTTAGACGAATTGCTTCTATGTCATACAGTTGACTCGTACTCACTTTTGGTTTCCTCAGGAAAGATAAAAGTTGCATTCAAATAATTTCACCTTCATATGTGGGCGGTTATGCTATCATCTACGCACTTAGAGATGAAGTAGCATATGGCATGTCATGTACAAGGGAGACATCAAATATAACAACAAGTTGATATCATGATGATTTAGTTATGCATAATGCTCTACATGAAAGGGACGAGGTTGAAGAACATTAGACCAGTGACTCATTCTGTTGATACGTTTAGTTTTTGTTCCTCAAGTAAGCCTTTCCTTTTGGTTATTTCTCTTTGAGAAAATCCATTACAAATACCTATACCTTCACTTAATTTTAAATTTGATGTGTGTGTGTGTGTGGTTTTTTTCCTTCTTCTATTAGTTAAATCTTCAATTTTGCTCTGTTGACCTCATTAGCTTTTGCAAATTTCATCTGTTAGCACTGTTAGCCCTAGTAAAAGAGTTAATTGTATTAACATCGCAAAGTTAAAGCATTTAATTAGGAGAAAAAGACACACATGAACCAAATTAAAAATTGAGTGAAATTATAGATACATCTAAAAGAGTTTTCCCTTTTTCTTCCAAAACAACTTCTCTCATATACCATGTTTATCATTTGTTTATAATGTCTTTAATAGATAAAGATAGTATCTATAAACAAATGTAAAGTACGATTCATAAACCCCTTGAATTAATATCATTTATTTATTCATCTCTAATTAGCAAATTAATATTTCAAATATGTCATAAATAATAAACACCATTCTGTGCAACGCATAGAGAAAAAATATCTAGTTTATATTATAATTCCAACATCTCTTGTGAAGATGGATGATTCAAATCCAATTCAAACACCATGAATCGTAACAGCAAAGAACAAGACAGAATATTTGTAGTTATCAATAATCGCAGTGTCAGAGACAATTAAAATTAATGAGACTGTAATTGCTTATTCAAAGAGCAGGGGATCAGATTACTTACATCCGAGGGATTAATCAAAAGTAAAATAAAAGACAAAGAACACGAGAAATTTAACACGCTATCTAGTGTATAATATATTCCCTTTCATCCTTAATATATGATTTCAGAAAGGCTACCCACAAAAGGTATGATCTGCACAAGAGACCGAGTGAAGTTCCATGTCACCGGAACGGTGGCATTGTTACCACATTGTGAACTCGGAAAGGGCTACTCACAAAGTGTTTGACCAGCAAGAAGCTGAATAAAGTACTGTGGTATGGAGTTATTGCGGAAGTTAGTGTTGGATTTTAGGATATAAATCCCATAGGTTATGAATAAGAAGTCCCACTGGTTCGCCACCGTCGGTCGTGTCGATTCACCAACGGGTGTCCATCTGATCAGTTTTGTCATCTATAAATAGGATGTGCTAGTGACATAAAATCTTAGAGAATAGATAGAAAAACTAGATCTAAAATTAATCTCAAACATTCTTCTCTGCATATTACATTCCATAGACATAGTATGTGCGATTCTGAAAACAGACTCGTTGGATTCGCTTGGGCTTCAGACAGACAGAGCCATCTTTCTGGAGACGAATAATCCGCTCTATCCTGGGAGACAATTGCTCGGAAAACCTTCGGCATCCGTATTAAGGGAGCAAAATTGTCTTAAGGACACAACGAAAGTTGGGCCCGGATTTCTGCATTTTTCCATTCCATATCGGCAGTCTTGTGAGTTTTTACTGGTTTTCTTTTTAGTACAGTACTATCGTATATTTACAGGTTATGCATATTGATTACATAGATTCTTATTTTTAGTGATATTTCTATATTGAAAATATTTTCACCAACAGTTAATACCCTCATTCCTTGATAAGATAGTCTTTTATAATTGAGTGCTGTCTCTTTAAACATGTTCATAACGTATTGATGGAGTTATTTTATTTTTTCTTCTTCATTCCCCCCCCCCCCAATCAAAAGACTTATTATTTTACAAGTATAACCTTCCTACCTTTTAAGTTGAAAATACAAAGACTTCATCACATTGAATTATAAACTAAGGGCTGTATTGAAAGACGTAACATCCCGATTTTCTAAAGCGTTTTTGAAATAATTGATCAGAGTAGAGCATCGGAATAATTTCAAAATTTTGAGTATCTGATAAACATTTACTGATGTAGTATCTGGCTGCTTACATAGCGGTACAGTAATCTGAAAATAGTTCAACAAAATAACGTTGAAATAAAAATGTCTCCGTCTTCGTCCTCGCGCTGGCTCCTTATCCTTGTCCTTGGCCTTGGTTCCTCCGGACCCTGACGCTATGTTAAGAGCTGAGGTTCAATTACCATTGAACCTCAGGTAACGGTTAACCTCATGTTTATGTATCAAATATGTAAGACAGATATCCATGTCAAAACAACAATAATCACATACAATATTCTCATATTCAAATAATAACATAACACAGCCACTGCAATATGCATGTTATTATAGTCTGCACTATCTCCAGTGCCACGATGGCCTATCGTGTCCTTAGCGCTAGGAAAACATAACGGCATTATCAAAACTATAACCCATATCAGGTTGTATGTGTATGATCAATTTTCAAAACAGAGTTTCAGTATCTATCACATATAAGCATACAATAAGCATCAGAGTTAGTGTTACAGTACGCGTCCATACCTGAGTCGATAGTCTCGGTACGTAATTGATCGGTCTGCGTTCTTTCAGACAGCCTATCAGAGCAATATCGTCCTATTAATTTAAAGATAATATCCTAAAATATATTTTTGGCCACTACTGACTATTTTACCCTTGGTACCCTAGATTATCAATTTATTTCCTCAAAATTCGTTGGTGGACGCTGAAACTATTGGGCAGAATTTCGCCTATCTTTGAAAAATCATAACTAATTCTAGAAAAATCGAAACGAAGATCCGTAAAATGTTCCAGACTCCTTAGGATGTCTATTTTTCAGAAAAAATATCCGACGTTGCCCAGAATTCAAAATAACTCCCATATTTCACATGTTTATTCTCTGCCCAGAAATTTCGCCCAATCTTCAAAAATTCATATCTCCTTGTCCAGAGATCAAAACGTTACATATTTTATATATTCAGAAAGCCCTACATGTCTACTTTCTTTCTGGAAAATTTTGTGACTTTTAAAGATCATTTGATACAGAAAATAATGCCCCCTATCCAGTTGACTCCCAAAATCCAGCAATTCTAGACTTCTTTCATCTTACTCTAACTTGTTCCCTTAATCCTAAAATTCACTCCCCAACATGTTTCCACTTTGTCAGGTATCTTTTTGATGCAATAAGGCTTGAAAACAAATATGAGGAATTACTTTACCTATTTACTAGATTAAACTAACATCTACATTAAATCTAGTAAGAACAATTAAACCTATTAAACTAAGAACAAGCTTACCTCTTAAAGACTCTTGCTTCTTCCTTCTAGCTCCAAGAGAACTCTCACTCTCACTCTCTTAATCAAAGGATTAGAGGTGTATGTGCTGTTGGTGTGAAGAAATGAGGAGGGGAAGCCTCTTATTTATAGGAAAATTCCAACACCTTCAACAAGCTACTCCTTATCAATTTTTGGCCATTGGATCAAGATGAAGATTTGACCCATTCATCCTCACCACTCCCTCCTCTCTTCCTTCCTCTTCACTCGTTTTTCTTCTCCTTCTTCAAGAAGTAAAGGAGCTTGTTCATGAAGCTTCAATAGTCCACCTTCTTGGACAAGTTGTTGACCTAATTGGAGCATGTGTTGATTTAATTTTTCTTGCCCTCCAAGACACCACAAAACCGTCCCCCCCATCAGCTCTTTTTTTTTTTTTTTTTTTTGGTTTGCTTTGGGCTTAATTACTCTCCTAGATAATAATTTGGGGCCAAAACATTGGTCCTTTGATGACTAATTATGATAAAATGCTCTTAATTAAATCCCTTTGTTTGCTATTTGATTTAGCTTAATTAAGTTTAGTTGCAATAATTTAATTGATTACCAACTCAATTATAATCTTTCAAATTCCACTTGTTACAAATATTGGACCCTTGTTAGGCTCAAATATGTAATTAAGCCAAAATATTCCAAATTGCTTTTTAATATTTGCCATTAGATTAATTATGAATGTTAATCCAATTAATATTAATTTAGGTGCCCAATAATTATTCTTTAGCATTCCCTAATTACTTTAAACCTTTTCATACTCCATTATGACTTATTCTTGAAAATATAAGAATTAAATTTTAATATCTTTTTAAATATAGATTTAATTGTTCTTTTCTTGTTGGAAATTCCCTCTAATTGTTTTAGGTATTTTCATGATATTTTATAATATTTTAGGGACCCTAATTTAATTATAATCCTTAGAAATTCTTTTAAACAACTCTTAATTAGCCATTGGCTTTTAATTGGAATTATACATCTTTAATTATGATTAATTTAATTTAGTTAAATTTAGTGTCTTCATTGTTTGTAGTTTCAATTGTTCATTAATTGTTAATAATCGGCCCTTAATTGGGCTTTGTTTTATGATAGTTCTCTATGACTTTTTATGAGCTAAAAATGAATTTAGACACTAATTTATTAATTAAGGGCATTTTAGTAAATTTTGCCTCCTAATAAGTTAAATGGTGCCAAATTAATTTCTTGATAATTTATAAAGATTTGCACAATTATTTAATTTAATGAATACCTAGCTGATCTTTGATTTTATTATTTTCCCTATTTTGTTTAAGTATTTTCCGTAGGACCTCATTGCTCTTTTTAATTCCATGTGAATCATAATTTAATTTGGTAATTATTTGCATTTTGTGATATTTTATGGTTCCTAAGAAAATTCAATAACTAATTGCTAAAATTAATGCAATTACTTTAATTAATGTACAATTATTTGTCCAATCAATTATTGACAATTCCCTTTAATTTGTTTGGGTATTTCAATAACATTTTATGTCCCTTTAGAATTTAAATATGAACTATGCTTTAATATGAAATTTATAGGGTATTTTTTGATCCCTAAATGAAATTAGAATATTTGGGTCTTTTTGGTTTATTTAACTCTAGGAGAAAATTCTCTAATTTAAATTAGATAAACTATAATATCTTTGAGACCACATATTCACCTATTTTAATAGGTATCATTTATCAAAATATAGTGGTTATGCTAACTATGATTTTTAGGGTATTACAAAAGAAGTTCGAAGCGTATCGTTAGAATTGATCTTCTCCGTAGAGTTTGAATAAGTAAATGATGTTTGTAATTTCTTTAGTTGAAATACCGATGTTAGATTCCAAATCCATGGTATTGTCCCTTTAATAGCAAAATTTTTGCCAACCCCGTTAGTGGCAATTACACATATACACATCTATATGTATATCATTGGAAAAACGATTTTTAACATCAGCTGTTTCAGTTCATTTGCAAATCATAAAAACTTTTATATATCATTTGCTAATTATAAAACTGTAATAAACACTTTCTCTAATTCTTTGTGACAAGGGCCAAGTATAACAAAACAATACAATTACGTAATTGACAGAAGAGTGCCTTTCTAAGTTCTAACAATATAATTATATAGAGAGACGATTGTTACACGCCTTTTTTTTTTTCTCAATGCATTAGAAGTAGTTCTTAGTTACTTCTTATTTATAAAACTATATTTTTTGAAATTTTAATTATATAAGAGGTATATCCATCATGCTCATTATATTAGTGGAACTTATTATAGATTTGAAAATGATATATTGATAAATCGATTATGGTTAGGGTTTTGTTACGAGCATTATATACAGAGTAGGGTGCGTGGGGGTGTGTATTTGGTAGCAGAAGACATGATTGATTCAAAAATAAGAAAGAGTAGCTTCCAATAGAAAAATGGATCACAAAAATTGAGAGCACTTAGGCTATAGCTAGCGTCTCCCCACAGGAGGGATAGCTAATGAGCTTTGATCAACCACCAGCTACGTAACAACCTAACCTCTATATACACGTATATACTTCTCTGATTCTAAATGTAGGACTTAGTTTATAGTACAAATCCTACATATTTAGAATCGTAGCAGAGGTAGTATATATATAGGTGTGGTTATATTTATGGAATAATCAACAAGCTTAAGTGCAGAGGCACATGAAGCCTTTGCAAGTGCCGCTGACCACTCGTTCGCCTCTGACATCGAGATAGCCGCACTGTTTATTGATCTGCGGCCCAACGCATGGTCCTTTGAAGAACTTGCTCGTCTTCTCACATGTCTTTCCCTCCGTTTTGTCCACCATTTCCTCTATATATTATTCATTCGTTCATTCATTTATATAATAAGAAAAATATCGAAGAAGAAAAAAAAAGGCGTAGAAATATATATATACAGAAAGAGACTTACGAGCAGCCAAGAGAAGGATGAGAATGGAAAACACAGCAACAAGTGACTTCCTCTCCATCATATACTAAATAAGTAAGAAGAGTGAGTTCGCTGAATAAGGAGGAAGAGATCAGATCGAGGGTTGGTATTTATAGGGCAAGTGACGTTACATTAATTATAAGTGTTATGCAATGATGTGAGCCACCTATTATTATTATTATTTTTTTTCTTTTGGTAGTAAGAAGCGGTGGCATGCAACCTCAAGATTTATGTGAGGATAAGGTCCGTACACATCCCTTGATATATAGAAAACATTGTCTACTCTACGCTGCTACTTCTTTATCTCTCACTGTATATATATATGTTTAATAACCCAAATGTAACATTCTCATTTTTCGAAATTTGTTTTCCAAATATTTGATCAGAGTTTAAAATAGTTTAATCAGAGTAGAGCATCGGAATAATTTAAAAGAGTGAGTATCTGATATATATTTCCTGTTGTTGAGTCTTTATATAGTAGTACAATTTTCCGAATACAATATGTAAATAAAGGTTCAAGAAAAACAGTCATTCGCCCGTGTTCTTACACGTGCTGCTTATCTTTGTTCCCTTAATTATGCTTTTTTAATTTTGCTATTAAATTTAGTGCCTCTATTTTAATTGTTGCAATTTTATTTGCCCATTATTTGTTGATAATTGCTTCTTAATTGGTCTTAGTATTTTGATAATTCTTTATGACTTTTTATGTGCTAAATATGAACTTAGGTATTAGTTTGATAATTACAGGGTTTTAGAAAATTTAGTGTCTTAATAAATTATGAAAATTGAGCCTTAAGTCTTTATTAATTAATCCCTTGATTCATTATGAAAATTTATACAATTATTTAGGGGATAAGGTCTTAAATGCCATGGAAGTTTTTGTCCAAGAGCACTGGTAAGACAGAAGTTTTTTTTGGACCAAAAATGCCACGGAAGTTTTCGCTAAGGAGCAATTTTGCCCCGGAAGTTTTCACTAAGGAGCAATTTTGCCCCGGAGGTTTTCACTAAGGAGCAATTTTGCCCTTCTGTCCCCAAATATTAAATTTGACTATCAAATCAATTAAAGACCACACATGTTATGCCTTGAAAAGGTCAAACTTGGAGCCAGAGAAGGAGATCCTTGAGATGTTGAGCTCAAGGCGGCCAGAATTTGTGAAGCCGAATTGGTCAAAGGGACTGAAAGGTCGACTGTCACAAAACCCAAAGGAAGCATCACTTATGATCTAAACAAATGATCAGTTTATACAAACGTAAATATTATCACTATTGATTTGTTTTACTGAACCAATTTTTGGAACAATTTATTTCTCGTTTTGCATTTCATTTGTATTTTGTGACAAACCTTTCAGTACCTTTGACTAGTTCGGCTTCACAAATTCTGGCCACCTTGAGATGAACATCTAAAGGATCTCCTTCTCTGGCTCCAAGTTCGACCTTTTCAAGGCATGACATGTGTGGTCTTTGACTGATTTAGTGGTCAAATTGAATATTTGGGTACAGAAGGGCAAAATTGCTAGAAAAATTGCTACATTTTATAAACTTCCGGGGCAAAATTGCTCCTTAGTGAAAACTTCCGGGGCAAAATTGCTCCTCAGCGAAAACTTCCGTGGCAAAAATGATACTTCCGGGGCAAAATTGATACTTCCTGTGAACTTCCGTGGCATTTTTGGTCCAAAAAAAACTTCCGTCTTACCAGTGCTCTTGAGCGAAAACTTCCATGGCATTTAAGACCCTTATCCCATTATTTAGTTTAGTGAAGACCTAGTTTGTTTATTAATTCTTATTAATTTCTCCTATTGGTTTAAGTATTTTCCATAACACTTTCTTGTTCCTTTTGATCATACAAGAACCCTAATTTAATTTGGTAATTTTTTGTATTTTTATGATATTTTATGATTCCTAAGAAAATTCAATCATTGGTCACCTTAATCCTAAATAAAGATTTCCTAGAAAATAGAATAAATATACCTCAAAATTTGAGACCACATATTCACCTATTTTAAATAGGTGTTATTTATCAAAATATTGTATTTATGAGGAATAATAATTTTTGGGGTATTACATTTCTCCCCCCGTTAAATAAAATTTCGTCCTCGAAATTTGCTCTATCCTAACTAGACCTTGAACTATAATTTTCTGGAAATTCATTCTATCGACATGTCTCTATGCCTAATCTTCTTCTCTCGGTAAGCGAGAATTTGCTCCCGTTCAATTATGATGGTATTGTCATGTCGTACTTTGACATTCGTCATACCACAAATGTCTCCGTGACGCCTATAACTTATGGTAATATAAGGGACCCTAAGTTTATTGATACGATCACGGTTGGGTTGATATAACTGAGAAATACGAGAAAAATGTTATAGAGATTAATCAAGTTCGGGGGTAAGGCTATTTGACTGTTTCATGTTTAGGTAAAGCTTCGAATGGCCCTACCTATCATGATCTTAATTTTGCCTCTCCAGTGTTTTACCGACACCGGTCACTGGGGATACCCTATGATCATCGACTTCGAACTTTTGAGGTTTTCCTCTCTCGTTAGTGTAGCTCCTTTGTCTGCCTCTTACTGTTAGGGGTCGTCTTGTGCTTGCTGCGATTTGTTTTGAGGTCTGTTCAAATAGATCTGGTCCAAGCAAGTTTTGCTTAGATAAGGGTGTCTGGTACGTTCATTCTTGACATTTGATCGTATAAACTCGAGAAACTCTAGGCATCTAGTCTATGTCATTACTATGCATGCCGGCTTAGTACACGCTCTTATATAGTATTCTTAGTCATTTGTATTCATGTTTAGTATTTAAGTACAGGACCTACTCGTCCATTCTCACCGTGCCTGGTTACACAGGCCTTACTGCCTAAACCATTCAGCCTCACGATTTAACACATATTGGCCCTCCGGCTCAATTCATTATTACAACACTAGGAATTTTAGCCTTAATACCTAGGAGATTATCCTTAGGCTTTAGGTATTTCAAACTACTACCTGGTACTATAAGTGTTTTACCAGACTCAAGACAAATTGCAGACATATTAGTCTAAAATTACCGTAACCATCAACATTTCACACAGTGCTAAGTATCATTGTCGTAAGGCCTAGGAACACTGCCCCGTACATACTTGCACACCTAGATCTTGAGCATCTGCTCATTTATTTTATCTGACCCTTTTCCTAGTCAAGTTCTCAAACTATACTAGAAACTCAATTATTCCTTAGGTCTCTAAGGTTTTTACTAGTTTCTTTTACTAGAATAAGAATTGTTGATTGCCGCAGCAATCTTCTCTTAGATAAAGTAAACACCACACCAACTTTTGTTTTTTTTAGCACAAGGGGACGTCTTGAATCCTTAACATTTTTATCAATAGTGAGGGAAAAGTCAATGTATGATAACTGAAAAGCAGTTCCGATGAAACCTACAACAGCTTTAAGTACTATTTGGTCACATGTGATTCAAATGTTATCAACATTAGTCATAAGTCTAAATTTCATAAAGTGTGATAGCTAAAACCCAAAGAGTGGCAAAGCACCCACTAAAACGGAACTTAAAATGGTATACTCCAAGTCACTTTCGTAAATTAAGTTCATTAAAAATTTTCTGGTAAAGTGAAATAAAATTCCCAAACTCAGTTTCTCTAACATAGTTAAATGAGGTAATATAACAAGGACATTCATATCATAGCTTCATTAGATATGCAAATTGGAATAGGTTAACATAAAATACTTAGATTTTCAATTACCAATAACTGTGACCTGGAAGAATTAAGTGCTACTTCCAATCACATGCCTAGTTCTTACAAAAATTCTGTGCAGGTGTCATAATTTAGAGTTTAGACAGCTAGCTGGTTAAAATAATTATAGGCTTAAAATTAATGAAACCTTGTAATAATGCATACTTAGTAGTATTTTAGTTTTAACAAAATCAATAGGAAAATCACCTTAAAACAAACATAGTTTCATACCAACTTTAGTTTAGAAAACAGTTATTTAGATGACAAGCTGTCTATGTGTTATATTTGGTTGGAAATTTTCAAAGATAAGGTAAGTGTTTAAACATACGGGTACAAAAGTTTTGATAACACCAGGAGCAATAACTCATACAATTTCAAAGTTTTTAACTACCAGCTCATAGTGCAAATACTAAATGTAATTTCATAAAACATGTTCAGCATCTTAGCAAGAGAAACAAAACATATCTCTTTTTTTTTTTTTAATAAAATGATAGTAAACCAGCAAAAATGTTCAAATTCTTATTTAATCAAACTTCTATCTTCACAATGACATAAGGAAAGGGATTTTTGAAATTTACCAAAATATATCTAAAATATTTTAGAAACAAAATCAATTATACATATAAGGAAAAACAAAACTCCATATCATATATCACTTAAACCTTACCTCCCCTCTTATGTGCTTTTAATTTTTTTTTATTCAAACATCAGTATGGATGCTGATGGGTTAACAAAGTTAACTATTTTCTAAACTTGCCTTTTGACATATATTTAGGTATTAGTCCACTAATACTTTTTCTTCCTTGAATACATACTTTATAAAGGGTCTTTAGTTAATCTTCCCCTCATCACTAAGGTATCTCTAACTTTATATGAAGACAAGTTGACCTAGGGGGGTAGAGCGAAATGGGCCACCTATACGACCTTCAATGATGCCTTGATTATGATTATGCCCGGGTTCATAACGATAATCGAGACCCCAATGAAAAATATTGCTCTGGGTACTGAAATTGGTTTTATTTGTGCTTATCTATTTCTACCTCTATATCCATCTCTATCTCTGCTTCGTGAATATGAGAATGACATCTTCTCATTACTACCATTGATCATTTGCTGTTAGTTAATGAAAACCAGAAATGACATCAATGTCATAAAATGATAATAGGATAGAGTCTATATTAGATTCACTTTCTACTCATACACATAACTTGCTTCTAGACATGCTTTAGAAGCAAAAGATTTCATACCTAGTGGCATAACTATTATCAGATCGTAAGGTAATACATATATATGCATCCCAAAATGATTCGCATATTCACCCGAAATAAACGAGTGATTAGCACCTGAATCTTATAAAGCCTAAAGTAGGTTCCTAATGAGAGGTAGTTCCTTGGACCTCCTCTAGGGATTTTCCGGCCTCTTCATTGGTCAATGCTAACACCTGGCCTGAGTTCTGCGGTTTCATCTCTGCATTTTTTTGGGGACAATTCTTCATAACATGCCCCAGCTTCCGGCAAGCGTAGCAAATTTGTTTTCTACCACAGCTAACACCTGTGTGGTTCTTCTCATATTTTGGTGCTTGTCGGGGTCCCGGTATCCCTGGATAGTTCCGCTGCTCAGACTGGAATGATTTCTTGCCCTTCTTCCGATTCTCGATCTCGGGAGCCTTCCTCTTCAGTGAGGAGTTTCCGTGGCTCACCCCACCATGCCCTACTTTACTGCTATTGTAGTTTTTGTTTCCGCGCATTTCCCTTAAGTTACGTTTGATCAACCGGCAAGATTCTTCTTGTCTTTCAATTTGTCTCTCCCACCTCTCGGTCAGGAGTTCATCGATACGAATCCTTTGTTCCTGCAGCCTCCTCCGCATTTTCTGCATCTTTCTCTGCTTTGTTTGTGGTTTTTGTTCAGGTACGTGTACTGGTATCATTCGTAGTTGCCTAGTTCTACCTCTACCTCTACCTTAGCTTCTAAGGACTTTAGTTCCTTGCAAGTTTGTCATCCTATCTTTCTACTAAGAAGGACACATGTTAAGGAATAATTTAATCTGCTAAACAAACTTTATACTTAAGGTAATATATATGGCAGGTATGTCGTATCAGCTAATTTTAACACCATTAATCAAAACTAAAATTTTCGTATTGTCATACTAATAGCTACTCGTCTATTTGTTGCCCAAAACTAGCCTTTGAGGATAATTTTGAAAGTATTGGCAATTGGCTATAGGTTCTCCTTCCAGGCCTTCATTTATCTTTCCTACCTAGAAGTGTCGCGAGGGAAGAGAAAAGCATGATGTTGATATTACCCAATCATCTAGCGGGTAGGGAAGTTTATTGTGTTTTCTCTGTTCATAGGTTATCTTGATTTACCCTAACCATTGGGAATACGTTTCGTTCGTAGTTTGGACTGTAATACTCTACCTTTAGATAGTCCATTCATAGAGCGCTTATCAGCTCTTTATTCTCATTCAAGACATGACACAGGGTATTTCGGTTTGTAAAAGGATCAACTTCCAGAATCATCTTGGTAGCTTAACAACTGGAGATACTCACGGTTATGAATGATCTAATCCTATAGATCTCTCCGGCTCAAAGGGTGTGCTAGTCATTGGTTCTAGGTACAGTATGTTCAGGGATGAGAAGGTCTTTGATCATAAATGATTTCGTAAGGATATTCCGGATCGAGGTGTGATGCTACCAAAATTTAACTAAGCACCGCAAGTGTACGGGTCATGGAAATAGTAAGTGGCAAATCAAGGTCATCCCACAGAGACTCAATCAAATTGGTGATTAGGTGTCAAATTTCCTTTTTTTCATTTAAGTTGAGCAAATAAGAATTGTTTTCAATAATATTAAAACAAAAGAATTTAACAAAAACAAGCACTTTCAGAGAGAGAGTTCAAATATCAAGGAGGACAACCTAGAGATACTAATCCCTTGTTTGTTTCTTAGATTTTATTCCCATTATGTTAATTCTAACTTAACTTCATCAGCTAATCTAGAGTATTAGTGTTTATAAGTGCCTGTCGGTCCACTTATACACCTACCTCAAATAATTATGCAATGTCTCACACAATTAATTAAGGTGCAATTCAAACCGGGCTCACTCTAATTTGACTATGCGGAGCTTCTAGGTATATGTCTATCCTAGACGCAAATTAGATTAAAACCTAATTTTACATTAGATTTAAACCTAATTCCACATTATTTAATCCCAAGGTCAATTTAAGATTCCCTTCGTCAAGTTTAATCCTAAATCCCCAAAACATGCTTAACGGTGGCCAATCACTAAGCAATAATTAATAAAAACAAGATTAAATAAACTGATTAAAGTTAAGCAAAACTAATGAGTGCGAACAATTTCTAAGTCTCAAACAAGTTCATAGTACTCTAGGTTGAAAAGAAAAATTAGCCACACATGGCTATATGAAAACTCATTACAAACTTAAGAAATTCAGATTTAAACATAAAGAGAAGAAGAAGAAGAAGAAGAAGAAGAAATCTTAGAACAACTCTACTTCTTGAATTCCTCCACTGTGCCGTGCGTTTCTACTCTCTTGAACCTTGCGTCGTTTTTCTCTGATCCGTGCTCCCTGTGCGTCCATATTGTTGCCTTTTAATAGATGTAATTTAGGGTTCCTTTTTTCATTCAATACGTGGGCCCGCGTATCAATCACCAAATCCACAATCTCTAATGATTCAATATGTAATCCACTCTCACTCTATACGCATTTGATTCCTTTCTAACACTTCTGCATGTGGGGTCCGCAATTCCATTGAAAGCCAAAGGTGCCAAATCCAATTAATCAAATATTTGGAAACAAAATCATGCTCTCATGCTCCTTACGCTGTGACAAAGAAAAGGCAATTACAAGACAATAATAATAATCATAGCAAAATTGAATTTATTTAAAACTTCTCATTATTATGATTTATTTCCTAAACTCAAAAGCTTGCATTTTAAATTGAAATCCCCTAAATAATGCATCTAAATTGATTTCTCTTAAAATCATCATAAAATCTCTTTAATTTAGCATTGATGACTTACTAAAGATATCAAATTATATCACAAATCAATTAAAAATAGTAAGTCATCACACCCCCACACTTGCATCAAATCTTGTCCTCAAGATTTTTAAATTCTAAAGCAACCAATTCATGAAAACCATGGAAGCAAGATTTTTAAAACAAGCACTAAAACAAACTTTCTCAAAAATCTTTTCCATCTTCCAAAAATGCAAGTAGCAAGGTAATTAATTTGGCAAAGATAAATCACAATAGATTGTCCCTCACAAGTCAAGTGTTTCCACTCATTTCTCAAGATATTCTAGAGCTTGTGTTTCACTCATTTCCACCTATTGCAACTTCTCTACCATAAGCTTGTTCCTCATCTCATTCTGCACTGAATTATTCCCTTACATACACAAATCAGAAGGACTTTAACAATAGAAAACTACTTTAGTCAGTGCCAAGTAGCTCAATACATAATATGAAGAATGAAGGGATTTTTTTATTTATTTATTTCTTTTTCCTTTTTTTTCTTTTTCTTTTTTTTCCCTTGAGCCGTTGTAAGTCCCCTTTTGACGCAACCCTGCACATGGGTGATGCAGCACCGGTTACTCAGTTATTCCAATAGGCACCTCAAGAGGCTTTTAGCCTTACTCATAACTCTCTTTAACTTTACCATTTGACGCGAGTGCCAACATTGGTTATGAAGTGCCCCCGGTTACTAAGTAAGGTCTAGAGAAGTCATTGGAGTTGTGTGTGTGTGTGTGCATGTGTGCTTTTTTTTTTTCAACCCCTTCAATCTTCTTCTTCTTCTTTCTTTTTGTTTTCCCCCACTTAGCGCTCACTAGAGTAACCAATAATTTTTTTTTTAAAAAAAAAAGAATGTCCACCCATCTTTATGTATGTAAGGGATTTTTCTTTTCTTTTTTTTCGAGAGAGATTCAAAACAAGTTCTAGAGATAAAACCACAATAAGTGTACTCTCTCTTAAAAAGGATGAATATTTGGGCTTAAATTCCTCACAAGTTCTTTGACATCCTAAAGTAAAATACTCAAACCAAATCCTTACCTCTTTACTAACATTCAAAGAACATAGAATCAATTCCCAATCAAATTCACTTCTTTTCATGTTCAAACTAAAAAACTTTTTTGAGGACACAACAAGTTAAAATCCAAGGTACTCTCACCCACACACTTAAATGCCACATTGTCCTCAATGTGAATAAGTAACAATAAGTAATGGAAGTGTAGAGCAACCACATGTGAAGTGTAAGGGTAACACCAATTTCAGATTTCCACCAGTGGAACAACTTAAGTGTTAGCAGTCACTCAATAGTTATCACAAATAGTCATCACATGCATATCTAACTAAGAGGAGCACTCATTCCCAAGCAATATATCATCAACAATTAGATAAAACAAATCAAAGAAAAGTAGAAGGAAACTCCCCTATTTGTCCCTGATTGCGCCTTCAATCCTTGCTACCAAAGTGGACCACATCATCAAGGGCTATCGACAGACCTACAAAATCAAATAAAGCATCGAATCACACCTTGGGTTGCCTCCCAAGAAGCGCTTGGTTTAAAGTCCTCAGCCTGACTAGACCAACAATCTAAGTAGGTGATGACAAGCGGTGAACCATTCTTCGCCAGTTCACTTCACCACCATGGTAGTGCTTCAGTCTTTGCCCATTCACTTTAAAGCAATCTCCTGTTCTCTCATCTTTAACTTCAATTGCACCTTTTGATGACACCGAAACCACTTGGAAAGGACTAGACCACCTTGATTTAAGCTTCCCAGGAAATAGATGCAGTCTTGAATTGAAGAGAAGCACCAACTGCCCTGGCTCAAAAGATCGCTTCAAGATATGATTGCCATGCCATTTCTTTGTTCTTTCTTTATACAATCGTGTACTATCATACGCTTGAAGTCTAAATTCTTCCAACTCATTCAGTTCCAGCAGCCTTTTTGATCCCGATTGCCTGTGATCCATGTTTAGCTTCTTGATTGCCTACCATGCTTTATACTCCAATTCAAGTGGTAAATGACACGCTTTTCTGAAAACCAAACGGTATGGCGACATGCCAATTGGAGTACGAAAAGCTGTCCTATAAGTCCATAAAGCATCATCAAGCTTATCAGACCAATCTTTTCTAGTTGGGCCCACAGTCTTCTCAAGGATCCTCTTAATTTCCCTGTTAGTCAACTCACACAAACCATTGGTTTGTGGATGGTATGCAAGTGACATTCGGTGGTACACTTTATATTTATTTAAGAGAGCTTTGAAATTCTTGTTGTTGAAGTGGGTCCCTTCATCAGTAATGATTGCTCTGGGGGTGCCAAATCTTGTCAAGATCTGCTTCTTCAAGAATCGAATCACTGTGTTGGCATCATTAGCTTGGCAAGCCATAGCTTCAGCCCATTTACTCACATTTTCCACAGCGACAAGGATATACTTGTTTCCTCTTGAAGATGGGAAAGGACCCATGAAATCCATCCCCCAAACATCGAATAACTCCACCTTAAGGATTCCAGATTGTGGCATCTCATGTCTCTTAGAAATATTACCTGTTCTTTGACATCTATCACACTTGGTAACAAATTGGTGAGCATCTTTAAACAAAGTAGGCCAATAAAAACCAGATTCAAGGACTTTTAATGCAGTTCTTTACCCCCCATAATGTCCCCCATAATGTCCCCCATATGTAGATGCATGACATGCATTCAAAATTTCCTCTTGTTCTACCTCAGGCACACATTTTCTAATAATCAAATCAGCACATCTCTTAAAAAGAAATGGTTCCTCCCAAATATAGTAGGCAACTGACAGAGATTTGCCGTGTCTCTCAAAATAACCAGATTCAATAAAAGATTTGCAGTAATAGGGAACCTGGATCGTTTTCCCAAAGAATTCACAGCGGGTCTGATTAGAATAACAGCGAAACAAAAAAACAATAAAAATGGGGGGTTTTGGTTGAAACAAATTTAAAACGAAATTTAAAAGAAACAAAACAAAATATTCAAAAGCAAATTAAAATCGATCAACCTAACGTTCAGATTCCAGAGACTTCCATTATTGAACAAAATATAAATAACCCACGTTTGGCTCTGGACGAACCGAGATCTCTGCATTCGCCCAGAAATTCCCTCGACTAGACGATCGCCTAGAATATGTTCAAACAGCGGCGTCCCACTGTGCAATCGCACAGCAAAACTTAAAACCTAGTTCGAACTAAGTCCTTGGGATAAACCAAACCGAATATTAAATCTAATATTCGAACTATTTTCAGAAATCGGATCCGATAAGATGAAAATAGAAACGAGTTAAATTATCGATAAAGCACAAGTTCTCTGGACGAATCATGGAATCCTCAACGTTGGGTCAATCAAAGAAGCTTAGCCAAGCATGGCTAGGAAAAACGCAGAAGAAAAGATGTAACATTCCAGAGAAATACCTATTTTATTATTAAATAAACATTCCACTATTCCCTTATTATATTATTCGGTGCACTATCAGGAGACAACTTGCAGATTCTCCACAATTCTTCCATTATTTTTGTAGACCATGTGACTATACCCCATTTGTTTAGCCACCCATATTTGTTTATTATATAATTCCAACACCTTCATATTGTCTTGACGTACTCATTCAGATGCATAAAACACCATGGTCCACTCCAATTCCAATTGATCATCTTCCCTTTCTTATTTTAATATTTTAAAGTGGTCCTACGTGAAACATTTTGCAAGACACCCCATGAGAATTTTATCTTCAGAAGAATAATTGTACATGCTAAACCCCCACTTTCCACGTGAATATCAAAGGATGACAGAACCAAGGGAGCAATAGATGGAATCTCCATACCTCACCTTATCTCCAGCATAATAATGCATATGCTCCACAAATTCTCTTGTGTCCAGCGAATTATGGGCCACGTACCCTCTCATTGGTTATTAAATCTATCTAGGCAGAACCATTTGCATAGTTTGCATCTGCTTATTTTGGCATCTGAGAGAGAGAGAGAGAACGTGAGTCAGAATATCAGTGGCAGAGAAGGCAGAGAGACAGTCCGAGAGTTTAAGTGAACACTGGGGAAAGAGTTTGTATGCCATCAGCAAACTAAGAGCTTGACTAAGGTAAGTTTTGGGACTCTTTCCTATGTGGTTATTATACGTTTGGAATAAAGAGAATTTTAGAATGTTGAAACTCTATTTTTGGAACTAAAACAGAGGTGAATGCATCAGGTTGCTACAGTAATCCCGTTAATGAACAGTGTTTTCACGTGTTACTGTAGCAGTTATTTTTGCTGTTGATGCACCAATGTTTAAGTAAAGCAAATCAAGGGAAAATAATCTCTTTTGAACATGAAATTTTGTGGACATATGGTACACATCCTAAAGTTTAAAATAAGTCAAAGAACACCATAATCCGATGTGTACAATGAGAGTTATGATTTTTCAAAGTTGGTCATAAAGATCTAGAAGTTCCAAGTGGTCAGCGAAGTATATTAATTAAACTGGGAATGATATTGGATTTTATGGCTATTAAAAATATTACTACATGAAAATAGACATGTTAAAGGTCATTTGGGTTTTTGAAACACCCCAAACGGAGTTCTGTGGAATTAATTGTGAATTTATGAAGTTCAGTCACTAATTCTGGAATTTACTGTACAAACCGAAAATAAAAGGAGTTTTCACAAACGATGGACTTCCAATTGAGAATAATGGTTTAGAGATTGTAGAAGTTGGAAAAGACTTATTTCTAGTAAGGAAGCTAGATATTTATTAAAGTAAATATTCATTATTATTGGAGATTTATTTGCATTATTGTTTATTTTAGGGTAATTTTGCCAATTGTACACCGGGAAAACTTACTGATATTTGTGAGCAACTGACAGGTAGTAACCTTAATCTTCATATGCCTTGTGTTACTTTGTATGTTTGATTTTTCCATGATTGAGGACCCGTGTCTCCTGAAAAGGGACATGCGTTTGGGTGCATTCAGAGTGGTCTGGGTTCAGAGCCCAGCTACTGTATCTTTCCTGGCGCCGTGGATCCGGGGCTTGCTTTGTCGAGCAGTCCTGCGTTTGTTTTTAGGACATTTAGTCCTTCCGCATCTAACACTGTACATATGGTATGTTGTATTGGTGTTAATGCGCGTTAGTTTTTGAATGCTTTATGATTTATTGTTTTATTTTTTTTCCATGTTATGGTGACATACATGCATTGCATACACTTGTTATATGAGATTAATGGTTACTCTGGGATTCAAATGTGAATCCCAGACTTTTGTAAGGAATTTGGGAGTGCTTCTGAGCTGGTGCTAGGTGACAAGGGTAAGCGTGCGGAGCAGAATTGAGCTGGAAGTAATTTTAAAATTGGAACTTTATTTTGGACTGCTCGGATGACTGTATTACTAATATTTTGGCCATTGAGTAATTTATCTGGGATGACTGTATGCTAATACCTTGATGATAACCTCCATCTACTGCACTTTAATTTATCAGTATGTTTGTCCAAACGAGAATGTGCTCTGTTGCTTACGCTCTGATACAAGACGTAAATAACCTGGGATTGAACTTTAAGGTAAAAGATTATAAAAAGAAAAAGAGGTTTAAGTTAAGGGCCCACACTACCCGTCACCCGAAAGGGGGAGACCGGTAGGTGTGTTACAATTTTTGGTATCAGAGCACGGTTTGGACAATACTGATAAATAAAGAAACTGATATTAGTACATTGGTTAATGGAATAGGAATTATTAGCTAGGTTAATTATCATTCCATGGTTATATATGTTGAGATAATAGTTTGTGGGAATAATATATTCTTTCGTTGTATGAAGCTTAATAATGGCAAGAGGGAGAAGACCTGGAAGGCCTAGGCGAGAGCCAGAGGCAGCAATACCTAACCCTCAAAACAATAATAATTTGTTGCAAGAGTTAATAGGGTTGGTCCGAGAGCAAGGGAACCGGATGCAAGAGATGCAAACAGAGATAAATGAGATCAGGGCTCGTCAAAACCAGAGTTCAGAGGAACGTGAGACTGAGGTGGAGAATGGTAACAACACTAACAATAGTAATGATCAGGAAGGGTCTCAGATGGGACAGCAGAATAATGAGGCAACAATCTACTGGGTATCTGAATTTTGTAAACAACAGCCACCAATTTTTCGGGGCAGACAAGATGCAGCAGAAGATTGGATTCTCCGTCTCGAGAAAATTTTTCAAGTACTAGGGTGCCCAGAAGAAAGGAAGGCAGAATTGGCTATCTATAAGCTTGAAGGAGACGCTGATCGATGGTGGCGCAATATGGAGCTAACTCTACGTGCTCAAAATGTTCCTATTACTTGGGAGCTATTCCAAAGGAAGTTTAATGACCAGTACCATCCTCCTTCCATCCGTATCATTAAGGAATCAGAATTTTTGACTATCAAGCAAGGAAATGGCGAATCTTTTGAAGATTATTATGCTAGATTTACTCGTCTGTCTCGCTACTCCACCTATCATAAGGACCCTAGGGCTGAAAGTAGTTTAGCAGATGTCTTGGTTCGTGGTCTAAAATTTGAGATCAGAGAAAGGCTTATAGCCAGGCAATTTCATGAATTGAGCCAAGCTGCAGAAGAATGCAGGATTGTGGAGCGAAATCTGAGGGAATTATATGCTACCAGGGGACCTACTCCTAACAGTGACACTAATCGTGGAAGCTCTTCCCAGAAAAGGAAAGGGCCATGGAATAAAAACCGTGGCAATGGCAAGAAACCTTCTCGACCTGGTCATCAGAATTATAGGAGACCTGCAGAGCCTCAGTTATGTAGTAAGTATGGTAAGACCCACCTTGGTACTAGTTGCAGTGGGCAGGTAATCTGTTATGCTTGTCATAAGCCTGGACATTATAGTCGTGAGTGCCCTCAGCGAGCTGTTGAGAAGAGGCCCCAAAATCAGGGCCGTGTATTTGCTATGACACGTGATGATGCCCGCAGATCACCTGAGTTAGTTCAAGGTACCATCTTACTCCGTGGTATTATGTTACATGCATTATTTGATTCTGGTGCCAGTCACTCATTTATTGCATATGATTGTGCTAAGCGTATGAACTTGAGCATTTATAAATTACCGTATGATTTGATTGTGTCGACCCCACTTGGAGTCACATCTAGGACTGCGGATGTATGTTTAAATTGTGTTGTGGTGGTTGATGGATTCGAGTCAACTGTGGACTTGATCTGTCTGCCATTACGGGGTATTGATGTGATTTTGGGATTAAATTGGCTAGTAGCCAATAATATTGTATTGGACTTCGGCAATAGAAGGATTATACGTCCTGATCAACAGCAGAGTCACGATGCCAAAACAAGTCTTAGTTTTCTTTCAGCTACGAAGGCGGCGCAATACATTAAACAAGGATGCCAAGGGTATATAGTGTTCTTTTCAGTACAGGCAGAATCAGAACCTTCTCTGGAGGGCATACCAGTGGTGAACGAATTCCCAGACGTGTTCCCTGATGACATCATGGGTTTGCCACCACAGAGAGAAGTAGAGTTTACAATTGAAGTCATGCCCGGTACAGGTCCGATTTCTAAACCACCTTACCGTATGGCACCCAATGAGATGGTTGAATTGAAGAAGCAGATCGAGGAATTGCTGGAAAAGGGATTCATTCGCCCCAGTGTTTCACCTTGGGGAGCTCCAGTCTTATTCGTGAAAAAGAAGGATGGCAGTTTAAGACTCTGTATTGACTACAGGGAATTGAATAAGGTGACAGTGAAGAATAAGTATCCTCTTCCCAGGATCGATGATTTGTTAGATCAACTATCTGGTTCTAGTATATTTTCAAAAATTGATTTACGTTCGGGCTACCATCAGCTGCGAGTTAAAGCTGAGGATATTCCGAAGACAGCTTTTAGAACCAGGTATGGGCATTACGAGTTTCTGGTGATGCCGTTTGGCTTGACCAATGCTCCTGCTATCTTTATGGATTATATGAACAGAATCTTTCGGCCATATCTGGATCAATTCGTTGTCGTGTTCATTGATGACATATTGATATATTCCAAAAGCTGGGAGGAACATGAAAGACATTTGCGACTCGTTTTAAGCATTTTAAGAGAGAAGAAACTCTATGCAAAGCTTAGTAAATGTGAATTTTGGCTAGAAGAGATTAAATTTTTGGGTCATGTGGTTTCAAAATACGGTGTTTCAGTAGACCCTAGTAAAGTGGAAGCAGTACTGAGCTGGAAAAGACCTGAAACTGTCACTGAGATTCGCAGTTTCTTGGGATTAGCCGGGTATTATCGTCGGTTCATACAGAATTTTTCCCGGATAGCATCGCCATTGACGAAGCTCCTGAGAAAGAACCAGTCTTTTGTGTGGGACGATCGTTGTGAGGAGAGCTTCCGGATACTGAAGGAGAGGTTGACGACGGCACCTGTATTAATTATCCCAGATCCGAGTCAGACCTATGTGGTCTACACTGATGCGAGTTTACAGGGATTGGGATGTGTCCTGATGCAGCAGGGCAGAGTTGTAGCGTATGCCTCTCGTCAGTTGAAGCCTCACGAGATGAACTATCCTACACATGATCTGGAGCTTGCGGCGATTGTGTTTGCTTTGAAAATGTGGCGACACTATCTATACGGTACCATTGTTGAGCTGTACTGCGACCACAAGAGCCTCAAGTATCTGTTTGATCAGAAAGAGCTCAATATGAGGCAACGAAGATGGATTGAGTTGTTAAAAGACTATGACTTGGAGATCAATTACCATCCAGGTAAAGCTAATGTTGTCGCGGATGCGTTAAGCCGAAAGACTGTGCAGGTAGCATCTATGATGATACAAGAGTATAAATTGTTAGAGGATTTCAGAGATTTGAACGTGTCAGGCCAAACCCTTGTAAATAGGAATGCGGATTACAGAGTTCATTTGGCTAATCTCCTTGTTAGTCAAGAGGAGAATAATCTGAGCGCAGAAATAGAAGAAGCACAAAGGCAGGATAAACTAGCAACATCCATTCGAGAGAAAATTACTCGAGGGGAAGCAATAGATTACGATATCTCATCGAACGGTTTGATTCGATTCAAGAAACGAATTTATGTACCGTCTAGTAGTGATTTGAGACAGAAGATTCTAGACGAAGCTCACAAGAGCAGGTACACAATTCATCCAGGCGCAGTCAAGATGTATCATAATTTGAAGTCACAATTTTGGTGGCCTAGAATGAAGAATGAAATATCAGAGTATGTGGCTAGATGTTTGACTTGCCAGAAGGTCAAGATTGAGCATAAACGTCCTCCTGGACTTTTGCAGGGATTAGAAATTCCTGAATGGAAATGGGAGCATATAACTATGGATCTAGTAGTAGGCTTACCCAGGATCAGGCATTTGGATGCAATATGGGTAATAGTTGATCGACTCACTAAGTCCGCACATTTTCTTCCTATCAGTGTCAATTATTCCTCTGAAAAGCTAGCAGACATTTATATTCGGGAAATAATTAGACTTCATGGTACACCTAAGAGTATTATCTCTGACAGAGATCCTCGGTTTACTTCCCGATTCTGGCAAGCGTTACAAGAAGCAATGGGGACAAGGTTAAAACCTAGTACGGCTTATCACCCCCAAACTGATGGACAGTCAGAAAGAACTATCCAAACATTGGAAGATATGTTGAGAGCCTGTGCCTTAGATTTCAAGGGCAGTTGGGATCAACATTTGCATTTAGTCGAGTTTGCCTACAACAACAGTTATCATTCCAGCATACAGATGGCTCCATACGAGGCACTATATGGGAGAAAATGCAGATCACCTATTTGCTGGACAGAGTTGTCGGAGAGGAAGCTGTTCGGACCAGTGCTAGTGAATGAGACGTCTGAGAAGATCAATTTAATCCGAAAAAGACTCCTTGCAGCCCAAAGTAGACAAAAGAGTTATGCAGATAAGAGAAGAAGATCTCTCGAGTTTGAGGTAGGTGATCATGTGTTCTTGAAGATATCTCCTGTTACAGGAGCAGGAAGAGCTATCAAACGCAAAAAGTTAAGTCCTCGTTACATTGGACCTTTTCAGATTTTGGCCAAACGAGGACCAGTAGCTTATCAGTTAGCATTGCCACCTAATTTGAGTAGGTTGCATGATGTTTTCCATGTCTCTCAACTGAAGAAATATCAACCAGATCCGGAGCATGTCCTTGAGTATGAGAATATTGAGGTACAGGATAATCATACGTTCGTAGTAGAGCCTAAAGAGATTATCGATTATCAGGAGAAGCAGCTCAGGCGTAAAAAGATTCCTTCTGTGAAGGTGGTTTGGAAGGGATTATCTCCTAGAGAAGCGACGTGGGAGACAATTGAGGATATGAAGAAGCGATATCCAGAGTTTATGTCTAGGAATATGGAAAATAGAAAAGCAAATTTCGAGGACGAAATTTATTTTACGGGGGGAGAAATGTAACATTCCAGAGAAATACCTATTTTATTATTAAATAAACATTCCACTATTCCCTTATTATATTATTCGGTGCACTATCAGGAGACAACTTGCAGATTCTCCACAATTCTTCCATTATTTTTGTAGACCATGTGACTATACCCCATTTGTTTAGCCACCCATATTTGTTTATTATATAATTCCAACACCTTCATATTGTCTTGACGTACTCATTCAGATGCATAAAACACCATGGTCCACTCCAATTCCAATTGATCATCTTCCCTTTCTTATTTTAATATTTTAAAGTGGTCCTACGTGAAACATTTTGCAAGACACCCCATGAGAATTTTATCTTCAGAAGAATAATTGTACATGCTAAACCCCCACTTTCCACGTGAATATCAAAGGATGACAGAACCAAGGGAGCAATAGATGGAATCTCCATACCTCACCTTATCTCCAGCATAATAATGCATATGCTCCACAAATTCTCTTGTGTCCAGCGAATTATGGGCCACGTACCCTCTCATTGGTTATTAAATCTATCTAGGCAGAACCATTTGCATAGTTTGCATCTGCTTATTTTGGCATCTGAGAGAGAGAGAGAGAACGTGAGTCAGAATATCAGTGGCAGAGAAGGCAGAGAGACAGTCCGAGAGTTTAAGTGAACACTGGGGAAAGAGTTTGTATGCCATCAGCAAACTAAGAGCTTGACTAAGGTAAGTTTTGGGACTCTTTCCTATGTGGTTATTATACGTTTGGAATAAAGAGAATTTTAGAATGTTGAAACTCTATTTTTGGAACTAAAACAGAGGTGAATGCATCAGGTTGCTACAGTAATCCCGTTAATGAACAGTGTTTTCACGTGTTACTGTAGCAGTTATTTTTGCTGTTGATGCACCAATGTTTAAGTAAAGCAAATCAAGGGAAAATAATCTCTTTTGAACATGAAATTTTGTGGACATATGGTACACATCCTAAAGTTTAAAATAAGTCAAAGAACACCATAATCCGATGTGTACAATGAGAGTTATGATTTTTCAAAGTTGGTCATAAAGATCTAGAAGTTCCAAGTGGTCAGCGAAGTATATTAATTAAACTGGGAATGATATTGGATTTTATGGCTATTAAAAATATTACTACATGAAAATAGACATGTTAAAGGTCATTTGGGTTTTTGAAACACCCCAAACGGAGTTCTGTGGAATTAATTGTGAATTTATGAAGTTCAGTCACTAATTCTGGAATTTACTGTACAAACTGAAAATAAAAGGAGTTTTCACAAACGATGGACTTCCAATTGAGAATAATGGTTTAGAGATTGTAGAAGTTGGAAAAGACTTATTTCTAGTAAGGAAGCTAGATATTTATTAAAGTAAATATTCATTATTATTGGAGATTTATTTGCATTATTGTTTATTTTAGGGTAATTTTGCCAATTGTACACCGGGAAAACTTACTGATATTTGTGAGCAACTGACAGGTAGTAACCTTAATCTTCATATGCCTTGTGTTACTTTGTATGTTTGGTTTTTCCATGATTGTGGACCCGTGTCTCCTGAAAAGGGACATGCGTTTGGGTGCATTCAGAGTGGTCTGGGTTCAGAGCCCAGCTACTGTATCTTTCCTGGCGCCGTGGATCCGGGGCTTGCTTTGTCGAGCAGTCCTGCGTTTGTTTTTAGGACATTTAGTCCTTCCGCATCTAACACTGTACATATGGTATGTTGTATTGGTGTTAATGCGCGTTAGTTTTTGAATGCTTTATGATTTATTGTTTTATTTTTTTTCCATGTTATGGTGACATACATGCATTGCATACACTTGTTATATGAGATTAATGGTTACTCTGGGATTCAAATGTGAATCCCAGACTTTTGTAAGGAATTTGGGAGTGCTTCTGAGCTGGTGCTAGGTGACAAGGGTAAGCGTGCGGAGCAGAATTGAGCTGGAAGTAATTTTAAAATTGGAACTTTATTTTGGACTGCTCGGATGACTGTATTACTAATATTTTGGCCATTGAGTAATTTATCTGGGATGACTGTATGCTAATACCTTGATGATAACCTCCATCTACTGCACTTTAATTTATCAGTATGTTTGTCCAAACGAGAATGTGCTCTGTTGCTTACGCTCTGATACAAGACGTAAATAACCTGGGATTGAACTTTAAGGTAAAAGATTATAAAAAGAAAAAGAGGTTTAAGTTAAGGGCCCACACTACCCGTCACCCGAAAGGGGGAGACCGGTAGGTGTGTTACAAAAGATGAAGAAGAACATGAAGAACAACTCAAAGAAAATAAAAAGCTTCTAATTTAATATGAAAAACCCATAAAGGGTAATTGAGAATATGTTTGTAGCCACAATCTAATATTCCTTATATAGGAAAGATGACTAAAAATAGGAAACCTCTAATAAATAGAAAATCTCTAAAAACTAGGAAACCTCTAATAAATAGGAAACCCCTAATCAATAGGAAATCCCTATAAAAAAGGAAACCTCTAAAAATTGGTCTTTTATTACAAAATTCGAGCAAAATAAAAATCCAGAAAAATAGGTCTGTCTTTAGCTCCAATTTCATCCATCTTCTTGTCCGAATCAGTCTTCCGAGTCTTCATAACAATTGTAGATCTCTGAATCATCTAAAAAAGGAAAGAAGAATCAGGCTAATTGGATATCTAGATCAAAAGTTATGGCAAAAATACTAAATCACTGTAAATCTGGAATTTATTCATAAAAATGAAATCAATCACATTAAAAGCTCAATTAGGTAATAAAACCCATTATTTAATGACTAAACAATCCTAAATTTATTCACCAAGAGATACAATTAAGTGTAATAATATTCAATCATCAGCAACATCATGCAAAAATTTCGTTCTTTGATAAAAATTCAATTCAAGAGGTAATACTTCACACACAAGATAATTCACAATATCAGCATACCATGGCAAATCACAACTACTTACAACAAACAATTGCTCATCAGGAAAACATTCATTCAACAACACGTCACTCACGTGATCAGAAGAGTTCACAATTCTAGACAAATGATCAGCAATTTGATTTTTAATTCCTTTCCTATCAACTATATGCACATCAAATTCTTGTAGCAACAAGACCCATCTAATCAATCTAGGTTTAGACTCTTTCTTCCCTAACAAGTATTTAATGGCAGCATGATCAGTGTGAACTATAACCTTAGCACCCATCAAATATACCCTAAACTTTTCAAAAGCAAACACTACAGCAAGCATTTCTTTTTCAGTGGTAGAGTAATTTACCTGAGCTGCTATTAAGGTCCTGCTCGCATAGTAGATAGGATGGAAAATCTTCACACGCCTCTGTCCCAACACAGCTCCAACAGCATAGTTACTTGCATCACACATTACTTCAAAAGGTAGTGACCAATCAGGAGCTACAATGATAGGAGCTAAAGTCAATTTTCTCTTTAGTTCTTCAAAAGCCTTCATACACTCCTCATTAAATTGAAAAGGAGTATCTTTCTCCAGCAACTGTGAAAGGGGCTTTGAAATCTTGGAAAAATCTTTAATGAATCGACGATAGAAACCAGCATGGCCCAAGAAGCTTCTCACAGCTTTGACATTAGACGGAGGAGGAAGCTGCTCAATCACAGAAATCTTGGCTCAGTCAACCTCTAAACCATGTTTAGAAACTTTATGACCCAAAACTATGCCTTCAGTCACCATGAATGACACTTTTCCCGGTTGAGCACTAAGTTTGTCTCCTCACATCGCTTCAACACTTTTTCCAGATGGATCAAGCACTCATCAAATGATTCTCCAAACACCGAGAAGTCATCCATGAATACTTCCATTATCTCTTCTATCATATCAAAGAATATACTCATCATACATCTCTGAAAAGTGGCAGGAGCATTGCATAAACCAAATGGCATTCTTCTAAAGGCAAAAGTGCCATAAGGACAAGTAAATGTTGTCTTCTCTTGATCTTCGGGAGCTACCACAATTTGATTGTACCCTGAATATCCATCTAAGAAACAAAAGAATTCTTTACCAGCCAAGCGGTCTAACATTTGGTCAATAAAAGGAAGTGGGAAATGATCTTTCCTTATAGCATCATTCAGCTTCCTGTAATCCATGCAAATACGCCAACCAGTAACTGTACGAGTAGGGATAAGCTCATCTTGCTCATTAGTTAACTTAGTTAACTTCGTGCCAGAATGTCTGCTCTGATACCAAAATGTAACATCCTCATTTTTCGAAATTCGTTTTCCAAATATTTGATTAGAGTTTAAAATAGTTTAATCAGAGTAGAGCATCGGAATAATTTAAAAGAGCGAGTATCTAATATATATTCCCTGTTGTTGAGTCTTTATACAGTGGTACAATTTTCCGAATACAGTATGTAAATAAAGGTTCAAGAAAAACAGTCCTCCACCAGTGTTCTTACGTGTGCTGCTTATCTTTGTTCCTGTTCCTAGTTCCTCCAGAATCTGAGACTATGGTAAGAGCTGAGGTTCAATTCCCATTGAACCTCAGGTAACAGTTAACCTCATGCTTATGTATTAGTTATGTATGACAGATATTCATGACAATACAACAATATTCACATTCGATATTCACATCTCAAAGATAAAATCACAACCATCATATATTCATGTTATTCCAGTCTCCACTATTCACCAGTGCCACAGTGTACATTCGTGTCCTCAGCGCTAGGAAAACTCAACGATGTTATCATGACTATAACCCTATATAACTGTATGTGTATGCACAACTTTTTTAAAAACAGTGTCTCAGACTATCTATCACATATAGGTATACAATAAGCATCAGAGTTAGAGTTACAGTACGCGCCCGTACCTTCGTCGGCGATATCAGTACGCTGTCGTTCGGATCGTGATCACGTTTATCTTATAATAGTAATATCACATTTATTAATTCACAAATAGTATTTTAGAAGGTATCATAGTCACTAATAACCTTTTTACCCTTGGTAGGATTATTTCAGCATATTTCCCTTATCTTAAAAAAAAAAAAACGCTAGTGCAACATTTCTGGACAGATTTTTCGCCTAACTTAGAAAAATCATAACTAATTCTAGAAAAATTGAAACGAGGATCCGTAAAATTTCCTGGAATCCTCAAGATATCTACTTTCAAGTAAAAATAATCAATTTTGACCAGATTTCACGAATCACTCCCAGTTTTTAAGTTTTGAGCCTTTGCCCAGAATTTTTCCAGAAATTCGTAGCCCAACTTTGAGAATTTTTATCTCCCTGTACAGAAATCATTTTAACATGTTCTTGGCATATTTAAAACGCCCTACAAGTATAATTTAACCATGAATTTTTTCAGAATTTGATAACCACGTTTTCAGCATAAAATATTGGCATTTTCATCACTGATTCAGAAGTTACTTAACCGATGAAATTTCGCCAGAACTTCGTTACTGTAATGTTTCTCTTCTAGAAGTTTTGCTAAAACACCTTCTTCACCAATTTTTCGAAATAAAGCTGATTTTAACCATAAAAACATGTAAATAAAATTATTTTGAATATTTAAGATCTAAGCTACTTCTATCTAAGAATTTAAAGACTAAAACTTAAAAAATTTAAAGCTAAAGCTAGAGAAATTACCAAGAACCTTGCTACTCCTTCAAGAAGCTCCTCCCTCTCACTCTCTACTCTCTATATTAGCTTGTTCAAGCTTGGTTTGGTGTGAGGAATGTGAAGACCCAAGGTGCCTATTTATAGTGATTTTGAGGGTTAACTATCTAACAACTTTTATTCATTTTCAACCCTTGGATTTAGGTTAATTGGATGCACAAATCCTAGCCCTACACCTCTTCCTTCTAGCCTCTTCTATGGCTTTATGACTCATCCTCCTTCTTTGACAAGTTGATTATGTCATTGATGACTTAAACAATGCTTGACTTAAGTCACAATTTCCTCCTTCTTCTCTTCTTGGCTTTGCTTTTCATCAGATGAAAATATATTTGAGGATCCTAATGAAGTTTTATTCAATCTTTCCATTGGTTTTGAAGTCTTGAGGTTCTTAGCTTCATTTTGAGACCATAAACACCTATTTTCCTAATTGGAAGAAATTTTCAAAAGTTAAGGAAATGGCTTTGGTTAGGTTCATTCTCAAGCTTGAATTATGTTTGTTCATAATCTTTTCTTATATTTGATCTATGGTTAATGGTTTTCAAGATACAATTTAGTTTGTATAGGTTTTCATTTGCTTATGTCAAGAATTAATTTCATGGATTTATCTAATTGTTCATTTATCTAATTTCCTATTGGCTAACGCTTTGACTCTTCTTCCTCTCTTCATACTAGACACACACACATGCACAACAATTGTATACATACACACTCACAACACTCTCTTTCTTACACATACACACACACACCTCATCTTTCTCTTTCATTATCCTCTCCCAATATTTTCAAGAGGCTTTATAACAAAGGTCTATTATCCTCTTCCAATTTCCCCAAAGTCTTCAAGCTTTAATGTTTAGAGTATTGACTCATCATGCTTAGGCTTATGACTCATTCATGCTTAGGCTTATGACTCATTGATGCATGTGTTTGGTTAATTAATTAAACAATTTTTGCTCTTCCTTCCCTTATAAAAAACCGTCCCCCTCCCCCTTTAATTTAATTTTTAATTTGTTTTTTATTCATCTCACGATATTTAAAAGAAAATCCCTCATTGGTTAATTTTGGTTCACATGGATTGTATTTTATGAGAGTTAATTTAAGCCTTAGGATTTAACTTTACTAGATTTAATCCAAACCTTTTATTTTGTGTTAATCTCTTATTGGTCCAATTAATTTTATGAGGATTAAGAACATTTTCTTGATTTATCATTGGCTAATCCAATTTCACAAGGATTTGGCTTCAAGAGGCTTAATTAAGGCATTTGGATTTAGCTTTATTAAATTTAATCTTAGCCCCCCATTACTAATCTTAATTAGCATCCCTAATAAAGTGGTTTAGTGAAGTTGTCAAATTATGATTGGTCTCTAACTTAATTATGGCATTTAGAGACTCTACTTATGCCAATCTTAATCCTTATTTGCCATTGCTTCTTAATTAGGGTCATAAACCCTTAATTATGCTTATTTAATTTTGCTATTAAATTTAGTGCCTCTATTCTAATTGTTGCAATTTTATTTGCCCATTATTTGTTGATAATTGCTTTTTAATTGTTCTTAGTATTTTGATAATTCTTTATGACTTTTTATGAGCTAAATATGAACTTAGGTATTAGTTTGATAATTATAGGGTTTTAGAAAATTTAGTGTCTTAATAAATTATGAAAATTGAGCCTTAAGTCTTTATTAATTAATCCCTTGATTCATTATGAAAATTTACACAATTATTTAGTTTAGTGAAGACCTAGTTTGTTTATTAATTCTTATTAATTTCTCCTATTGGTTTAAGTATTTTCCATAACACTTTCTTGCTCCTTTTGATCATACAAGAACCCTAATTTAATTTGGTAATTTTTTGTATTTTTATAATATTTTATAATTCCTAAGAAAATTCAATCATTGGTCACCTTAATCCTAAATAAAGATTTCCTAGAAAATAGAATAAATATACCTCAAAATTTGAGACCACATATTCACCTATTTTAAATATGTGTTATCACTACTACAAAATACTAAAACGACGACCTAAAAAGGACTCAAAAGACGACCTGATTTTAAGGGACGTTGGGGACAGAGTAGTAGTTTGTTGTATATTAGGCGACCTGAATACAAATCAGGTCGCCTAATATTAGGCGACCTGATTTGCATTCAAGTCGTCTAATAGAAGGAGCAAGGGTTTCAAATAGACTACCTAAATTGTTTCAGGTAGTCTATTTTGTAAAAAAGACTACCTAAATTAATTTTAGGTCGCCTATTGAAATGAAATAGGCGACTTGAAATAAATTTAGGTAGTCTATTTGGTTCAAAAGACTACCCAAATGCAATTTAGGTAGTCTTTTGAACCAAATAGACTACCTAAAAGCAATTTAGGTAGTCTTTTGAACCAAATAGACTACCTAAATTAATTTCAGGTCGCCTATTTGGTTCAAAAGACTACCTAAATTGTTTTTAGGTAGTCTATTTTGTTCAAAAGACTACCCATATTGATTTCAGGTCGCCTATTGCATTGTTCAGGTAGTCTATTTGATTAAAAAGACTACCTATATTTCCATTCAGGTCGCCTATTTGTCAAAATAGACTACCTAAATATTGTTCAGGTCGCCTTATAATAGATTTTTTTTAAAAAAAAAATTGTTCTCGCTCTGTTTGTCCAATATACTGCAAAACTGTATACTTCACAATTCACAATTACAGCAGGCAATTCATAACTCAATTACAGCAATTAACTGCCAAATTCCTGTTTTTCTAACACCAATTACAGCAAGGCAATAACTCAAAATGTACAAGTTTTTACCATAATATACTCAGCCAACCATAGCAAAATTCAAACAACGTTAACGGTAGATACATGTCCATGATTCACAACAAAACTACAGTTACAATCAATCAAATTCAAGTCATTCAGTCAAGTCCCAGACTCAGAAACTATCCGCTGAACAAGTTGCTACAACAATTTAACTATACCACTGCAAAACAGAACCAATTTGTACAATATTTACAAGGGAAGGCCAGACAGAGCTAAGTCATACCACACCAAGTCATACCCTAACAATAGATTAACTTGCAAGTGACCCATGTTCAAGAAGATATCTAGCCAGCATGTCTCGAGTCGAATCCAGGTCATCCTGTGAGTACGGCTCCTCAGTTTTCCAATACTGTAAATTGGAAAACAAGGTATAATTAACAACTGAAGTACCACAACATAAAATATTATCATTTGAGGATCACAGAGCATTACGTACGTTTCCAAAGCCAGTAGTTTTTCCGTTGGAAACGATAGTTTGCATCCAACTGATGACGTAGTATCCGCACTCGGTGTTCCCTGGTTGTTGATGGCACTATAAATCAAACACAAATTGTTAGAACGAAAGCTATTGTGGCACAGAAAAACACTTGAATTGAAACTACTTACCTTGGGGTAAAACCACTTCGGTCCACCCTGGTCTCTTTGTCCATCAAGATCTCTATACGTCCTAAGAGCCCTATCATCATTAAAATGGAAATTAACAGACATGAAAACAATTCATTTAAAAGACGAATCGATGATTTAGACAAAAATTTACTTACTCGGCAAACATGCTTTTGATATCCTCGGTTGGCCTGCCACTTATAGAATCATACCAATAACATGCATTTTTAGAGGGACAAACTACACACAGGGTCCAATGAGCACTACAACATATACATATTCATATTAAACTAAGATAAGAAAACAATTAATTCTTAAAAATCTTATATAGACAAAAAAAATACGTACCCTTCATGTATTGGCGCTAGATAACAAGTCGATTGTAGGTCACCCATTGCTAACCCAGCATAAATGGCCCTCCTCGCTAACTTATTGCGAGCCGAAGCCGTGCTTCCAGGACATAAGAATCCGAATGAACCCAATAGGCCTCCCTTTTTGCACAGGTCGTGGCAGACACTATGATCAAAATAAAATGATAGATGTTGTTGAATATATTAAATAAAAAAATAGTAACTGACATAATTAAAGGGTACAAAAAACTTACAAGATTGCAAGTTGAAGCCACTGTATATCTAAATCTTCCATATGCATAAACTCTGTCAGATCTTTCTTGTCAATATTGATCGAATATGACTTGTCTGCACCGACAACGCCAGAAGGCATCTGCAAGCCTATAGAGATGAACTCTTCCACCCCTTTCTCATATTCTTCGCTAGTTCTCAAAGCATTCATCCAACTATGACCCATTTTATTATCACCTAAGACATTTCCAACAACAGTCAAGTTCATAACAATTTCAAAAAATTTTGGCAGCATTTCCCCTCAACAATAAGACATCCCAAAATTTTAACAACAAACCATTTCAACTTAATTCAACAAAACTTACTAACTAAGGCAATTTAGAAAATATCAGCTATTAAATCCAATACTTTCATCAATACAAAAAACTAAAATATATCTAAGTTGTCTAAGTCATAAACCATAACTTATGGACATCTAAGCATCATTATCAATAATACAAAGTTTATCTAGTTCAATGCACATCAACAAAAAAACAATATTTAACTATAATTACCTCAACTTTAAATTCCTCTCCTTAAAATTTATTTCCTCTATTCAACCTAAAGACAACAACAATAAAGACAACGTAACATTAGAATTATTCAAACTAACATATGAGAAAAATAATTGTATGACAAAAGGATCATGATTAAAAATACCTACCCTTGGACCCCTAAAGCACGCTCTTGTGGGTTGCTGTCGTGGCCAAGTCACAAACAAGTAGCCGGTATAAGATCAATATTTATCAACAAATCCCCTAACACTGATATGTTCCAATTCCTAGCAATAAAACAACCATTGCAAAAGCATGAGAAGAAAGCAAAGGGGAAGAGAGTGGATATGTTAAAACAACCAATTTCATACAACTATAGATGAAATTAAAATGAGTAACTCAAATGAACAGTAAACTATAACACAGCTTTTTGAACTAACTTCGAAAAATCACCAATAATTCTACAGAACTCCAATTGGAGTGATTCAAAATTCTATGTGTCACTAATTAAGTCTTGTTTCATGTACAAATAATCACCAGACTTATTTCTTCCTATATCATTCCCAGATTTTCATTCTTTCTTAGCTGTCCAGAAAAAGGTTCCAATTTAATAGGTCAACTTCGAAAATTCGTATCTCCTTCGATTCTTCTCGGAATTCGACGAATTACCTATCAAATTAAACCTCTATGAGTCTACTATTTAACTGGAAAATTTCACAATTTTATGATTTTGCTAAGGTGATCCGAAATGCCACGCCAGCTGACTGTTCCAGAGACAAACCAGAAATTTTTCCCATATTTTGGTTCAACTTTGAAAAATCATAACTTGAATTGTAGATCTCCGATTTAGGTGAACCAAAGCTTATGTTAAAGCTTAAGGAATGTAGTTTCTCCTGTAAAAATTTCAAAGTCAAAAGAGTTCATTTGCCCTGGTTTTACCTTAGTCAAAGTTCGCTGTTCAGCTGCAAATTTAGTTTCCAGCAGATGGTGATAATGCTACAGTACACATACACTGTTCATCCACGATTTCACTGTAGCTTACGTTTTTTTCAGCTCTGTTTCTGCACTTTAAAAACAGAGACGAATGGGTTCAGTCCTTAACCTTAATCTTACACTCAAGTTCTGTTTCAACATTTTCCTATCATGTTTTCTTTTCTTTCTTTTATCATTTCATGAACAGCAAAAACAATATATCAGTACTTAAACACACACATACAGCAGAAAAATCATTCTCCTCCTTCTTATATATAACCAACGTATCATACACACCGAAGGCTAAACCAATACATATCAGCCCCTGTTTATTACTCTTATTGCAGCAAATTTCACTTGGAATTATCACTACATCCTCAACGGTTTTATACTCAAAACTTATAGAAAACTAAGAGGCAACTAGGCTAGTGATTACCTCACGTTGCTATACATGCAAGTAAAAAATGATCAATGCCTAGCTAGTAAGAATAATTGCAGTAATTTCAGTGGAAGTGCTTCTAAACAAAAATTGATTGCAGTAATAATGACACAGTTTGACGTGTTTTGTGCATAAAATAGAAACAAACAATTGAATGTGAAAAAGACAACTTGCTTTGGACGGAAAAGCCGCACTTAGGCACATACAAATCAAAGAGAACGAAATTAATTTAAAACGACTCGCTCATGCTGGTAATTGGTTGACATTTCACATTGTCCTCGTCATACATATATATAAAAGGGGATCCAGGTTTTTGTTTAAACTATTCTTATTACCAGAGAATGAATAAACCAAAACTAATACCTATTATAGCTCCATGGTTTTCTCCTCGGTTGCATGAAATTCTGTTCGTTGGATGCACAAAAGCGCACACAGTCTCTGTGTGTGTGTGTGTTTTATGCACGGCACATAGAATACAAAATTTTTATATTATATTGCCTGTAGATGACAGAACAATACACGCTCGCACAGAAAAGCTAAAACAAATGGAGATCATGGAAATACTAAACGAAGAGTGAATATAGACCTGGGAACATTGAGAAACGATCCGGGCTCGTCTTCCCTAAGCTCCAACCTCCTTCGATTTCTCTCTGTCCACCGCCGTTTCGCCTAAGCTCACCGTGATTTCATAATAATAAACAAAGTGAGAAGTGGACGCATGCAAGGGAGGATGGCGACAGCAGCCGTGAGTGGAGGAGGTAGAGGATGATTTGGGATTTAGGGTTTGGGGAGTAGAACAGCCGAGAGTGAGCTTCAACGATGACAATGATGCGAAAATTAAACTTTAAAGTTTTAAAAGGCAAATAGGCGACCTGATTAACAATCAGGTCGCCTGTTGTGAAAAATAGGCGACCTGATTTCCAATCAGGTCGCCTATTTTTTTAAACAGGCGACCTGATTAGCAATCAGGTCGCCTATTTATTCTAAATAGGCAACCTGATTTCTAATCAGGTCGCCTATTTCTTTAGAAAGGCGACCTTATTTTTAATCAGGTCGCCTATGTTTTAACATAGGCAACCTGATTGATTTTCAGGTCGCCTAAGATCGCCTATTTTAACAAAATAGCGCGCAAACAAAAAATTCTCCCCTATTTCCCTCTGGCGCGAAATTTTTTTGCAGATTTTAGGCGACTTGAAACATTATCAGGTCGCCAAATATGACTTTTCTTGGCGGGAAACTCATTTTCCTAGTATATAATAACAATATTGCCATTACCCTCATTTTTTACTACCTATATTTTATTTAGGTCGTATTTGAGGGTAGTAATATCACATTTTTGTAGTAGTGTATTTATCAAAATATTGTATTTATGTGAAATAATAATTTTTGGGGTATTACACCAAATATGCGCAAACGTGTGTGTGTATAATGTAATTGAAGGGTGATTCTATAAAACGTAATAAATATAAGAATGGTTATATATGAATTTTGTATTGACATTCTTTCTTTGAATATGTAAATACATCAATATATACACACGTACATCTAATATAAAAAACAACACGTGAATGAAATTTAAGGTATAGGTATAGATTGAGCTTGTCATTATATCGAAATGACTTAAACCAATTGATAGGACATAGTTAATCTTTTATGTACTTTCAATTTAATGCCTAACTATTCGGTGTGGGAGATATCCTAATAGAACGTACTACCTCCGTTTCTTAATATAAAATCCACTTTGTAGTTTAATTTTTTTATTAAAGTGGGTCTTATATTAAAAACCAGAGGTAGTACTAATTAATGTTACTATGTGATTTGGAGGTGTTGAAAGTGTCTCGGTCTTGGACATTGTGATCCTGGAATTTCCTATTCCGTCCGGGACTAGGATGAACTGGGACAAAATTGGGATCACCCTTGATATCCCTATCCTCACTTTAGTTTTTTATTATTGTTATTATTATTTACCTCATAAACTAAGTTATCATTTGATAAGATATGCATCACATCTTTAGGTAGAGTTAAATCGCATATATCCTAAATATATATTGTATAAAGATAATAAAGATGATGATGATAAAATGTTATTCTTTAACTCTAGATTGATTTATGTAATTATTATGGACTTATTAGTTGTTAAATCACTATATATATATCTATATATATATATATATAAGTACCTTTTGCCGTGGTTACCTTGTAGCGGTAAAAAAAACTCCTACAGATGAATAATTTTGTAGCGGTTTTTAGCCAAACCGCCACAAATTAGTAGCGGAAGCATTGGCGCCAAATGGTAAGCATTTTGCTGCGATGTTTGTAGTGGTGACACAAACCAAACTGCTACAAATGTGGCGCCACATTGGCGTGTAATGGCGCGAAAGTTCGTATCGTGTTATTTGTTGTGGTTTCTAGTGAAGAACTGCTACAAATATGGCGCCAGCCTTGGCGCGTTATGGCGCAAAGTTTGTTGCGGTTCTTTCCTAGCGGTTTCGTCAAAGTAACAGCTACAAAAATTCAAAACGGCTCAGTTTTGTCACGGTGAGAGGAAACCGACACCTTGACCATGTCAAATTGTAAATATTTGTAGCGGTTTGGGTTATAACCGCTGCAAAATTTATTCTTTTTTTTTTAACTTTGTAAAATTTATTCTATAAATAGCCCTTACGACCATACAACAATTATAAATATTCAAGAATATTCTAAATTTGGCTTGTCACTGAATGAACATTCTCGGCTTGGTTGTCGAAGACATGCATATATCTGCAGTGCTAATCTCGGGAGACGGGAGATAATAGCTGCAGATATTTGCCTCCTTTCTCATTGTTCAAGCTGAGGAGGTGCCTTCCGTGACAATCCAGATTTAGTTATTCCATTGACTTGAAGACTTCTCCTCTTCTAAATATTGTCCAACATGCCACCAAAGATTGGGTCCAATATAGCCACAATTTCTCTGGGAAATATCTCTTATCAAAATGAGTCAGTGAGTTTTTCTTGGAAGATCGGTGCCTATATTGAATTCAAATCTTCACTAGCATGTTGGAATATTTTCAAAAAACTTATTATTCCTAATTTATTAACCTCAACTCTTTTAGGGAAATTAAAGAAAATAATCAAATTAATTGAGAGTGTTTTTATTGTAATAAACAAAAAAATGCAAACTAATTAGTTTGACTTATAAACTAATTAGTTTGGATTTTTTTAAAAATATATATATATATATATTAAAGATGTAGCAGTTTTATAAGAAACCATTACAGAAGAATTATTTTGTAGCGGTTCACCTTGTTAACTGCTACAGAATTGCAAAGGTCATTCATTTTGTAGCGGTTATTTGACCGCTACAAATTTTCAAGAAGGATGAGGCATAATTGTCGCTGTTGTGGTAGCGGTTTTAGTCAAACCGCTACAAAATGATTAACTTTATAACGGTTAGTTGGTTTAACCGCTACTAAGTGAAGCGGTTTTTATACTATTCCTCTCACTTTTGAAACTCACACGCGCGAGTTTTTACTTTTTACCTTTTAACCTTTCAACTTGTACCTTTCAACATCATGGTTTCTCACGACAAGGGAAAAGGGAATGTTGTTGCACCCCATAAAAGGCCTATCAGGGGTAGTAGTAGTAGTAGAGGGGGCCATAGGAGAGGGCGTGGGCCTCAAAATATCCCCCTTGAGCCCCCTTAGGGGGGGAGTGAATTTGATGAGCTCTTTGCAAATGAGCCAATCCCAAACCTAGAGACCGTAGGGGGAGATCGAGGCGCAAGTCTGTCGTTTGACGACATCATGAATGAAGAATAAGATGAGGAGATCCAGTTTGACATTCCCATAGCGGAAGCGGAGCAGTTTCTTGACAACGTCCCAAGGACTCATGACTGATGACATAAGCATCACATCATGAATTTCTCCTAGCCTATTCACATTGGTCAATCTGAAGATGACGAGCTGTATATTCTTGCCTCAGAGGCCCATCAGGTTTATTATGTCACCGATGAGAGGCACAGGGATTGGAATATGGTGATTCACTTAAAGCCTCGGGACCTTTACGACATGGGCAATGGTGAGAACGTCGCCTACGATTGTGAGCCGCTCTAGCCCGCCAGTTTTGAAAACTTCTTCCCAGACGGCGATGGCACTTTACCTATAGTTCGGTATGTTTTTTAATATAGGCAATATGAAATATAATTATAGCATTTAACTAAAGTTTTATATGTGTTATTACATATTCAACTCACACGTAATTTTTTATACAAACTTCTTTGTAGGGATGTTGACGAAGATTGAGAGAAAAAATTATCCCTACTCTTCATTTTACTTTTTTTTTAAAAAAAAAAAAACCCACAAAAGTTTTTGTAGCGGTTTATAACCGTTACAAAATCCAAAAAAAAAAACTGTTACAAATTTTCAACTGCTACAAAAGCTCAAAAAAAACCGCTACTAAATGAAACCGCTACAAATACCGACACCCCAACCGCTACAAAATGATGCGCTGATATCAAAATAAATACCCCCACCAAATCACATTTAATATGCTTCAGTTTTGTTTTCTACACACGTTTTCTCTCCGTCTTCTCTCATATTTTTACGTTTTCTCAACGAGGTAAAGTGTTTGAATGGGGTAAGTGTCTTTCAACCGGATCAAATCTAGTGATTATCGAAATATTTGTTTTTTCTTCTAATCTATTGATATTAACTTCTGTTATTTTACAGGTGCTTTTTGTCAATTTTCAACTTTCTTTCTACTTTTACATATATAATATTCTATCCACTTTCCCACACTTTTGTTTTATAATTAATTTTATTTTAATTAACTCATAAATTGTTGTTGTTATACTTACATATTCTCATTGTTTTACACATATATAGTAACCTTATACAATCGAATATCATATTTTAATACCATTTATTTTCAGTAAACATATGAATGATTAATAATATAACATTTGTTTAATTACAATAAGAATTATTAAAAAAAATTATTATTATTTTTTAAAATGTCATCCATTTGTAGTGGTTATGCAACCGCTACAAATACCAACGCACACGCCAAAACTATTTTTCAAACAAATGACGTCAATATTTTGTAGCGGTTGAAGTAGCGGTTTATAAACCGCTACAAATATAAAAAAAGAAAAAATGGCAGCAAAATTTTTTTTAAAGAAAATGGCAGGAATTATTTGTAGTGGTTATCCACCGCTACAAATATTCTGGAGGTAAATTTTTTTTTTTTTCAGAAATTTAGACTTGTTAGTAGCAGTTTCTTGACCGCTACAAAATATTTCAGATTTTTTAGTAGCGGTTATGTAACCACGACAAAAATATCGAATTCATTTTGTAGCGGTTTGTTTACCACGACTAATGTGTACATATGCAGTTAGTGCAACCTTATATAGTGTCAGTGAATACGAACCACTATAGTTACAGTAGCGATTTTTGTCGGTTTAGTAGCGGGTTATTTTAACTGCTACAAATTTGTTTGTTTCGGTGATTTTGGTAGCGGTTTGTGTAACCGCGACAAATGTCGTTAGTGGCAGCAAAAACCGCTACAAATGTGCGATTTTAACCATTACTAATGACCCTTTGTTTTGTAGTGAGTTCAAGACTTTGGTTCATGTATGACTCCTTTCTTCAAAACAATCGTCGGAGTCAGGAAGGATGGTGAGGGTGGAGTGAAGGTTTTCAACGAGGATGGAGGGTAGTGGAGTCGTTGGTGAACGAAGGAGGTAGTAAAGTGAAGCCAAAGGCGGACCTAGGTTATAGAGAAGGGGGGCAAGTGCCCACCTTAAATTTGAAATTATTTTAAGACAAAAATTATTACATCTTTAAATGATTGCCCACCTTTAATAAATCAAGACTACACTTCGTAATCAGATGGGGGATGAATGGTTGAATGATTATTTGGTGCCTTATTATATGGAAAAAGATGTATTTGATAGCATTGGTAATAAGGCAATTATGATGGATTTTAAAAAATAAGGCCTAGAAGGATGACATTGTAATTATTTTTATTGTAATATGCTTTTGTTATTAAAATATATGCACTTGTAATATGCTTTTGTTATTAAAATATATATAATTGAGTGCCCACCCTTCATTGTGTAATACCCTAAAAATCTCACTTATTATAAATGTCATCTTTTGACAAATAATACCTATTAGAAATAGGTGAATATGTGGTCTCAAATTGTGGAGGTATATTTATTTTATCTATTAGGTTATTTGCCCTTAGAATTTACGGTAGCTAATGTTTTATTTTCCTAAATTTTGTTTAGAATCATAAAATACCATAAAGATACAAATAATTCCCAAATTAGATTGGGGTCCTTATATGACCAAGAAAGAGCAAGGAAATGCTAGGAAAAAAAAAATACATTAATCAAATTGGGAAAATAATAAAAATTAGTAGACACTTAGAATTTCACTAAACTAAATAATTATGTAAGTTTTCATAATTAATCAAGGGATTAATTAAAGAAGACCTAAGTCCCAAATTCCATAATTTAATAAGAAACTCAATTTTCTAAAACTCTAGAATTAATACCTGGCTCATATTAATTCATGAAAGACCATAAAGAATTATCTTACAATAACTGAAATAATTGTATTAATTTTCATAATTAATCCAAGGGTCTTAAACATCAATTTTATAATTGTCTAAGAAACCAAATTTTCTAAACAACCCTTAAGTGATACCTAGTTCATATTTGATTTGTAAAGGCCATACATATCATCTAAAACACTTAAAAAATTAAAGGGCAATTACCACTACTTGAAGGGTCATTAAATTGGGATTGATAAGTGTTTAAGATAATTACTCACACTTAGTTTTAATAAACACCAATTAAATGTATATTGAGCTAATTAAAATTAAATGACCAATAGAGATTTGAGATTAGTATAAAATAAAACACCAATGGTCATGAAATACCCTAAACACTTGTAAAGTAAAAATCAAGAGACAATTAGGCTTTGATTAGAATATTATTGATGAACAAGTAAAGGAATATTAACCACTATTTAGTAGGCAAATAATTAGCACTAATGGAATGATTAGCTAATTAACTACAATTAAATAATTATAGTCATTAAGTAGAAGTATATTAAACTAACTAAGGGTTGAGAACTAATAAAGGTTTGGAATTAGCACTAAATGTGTTAGCAACAAACACAAATTATGCATCAACCAATCTACAACAAGAAGAGATAATTAAGCTTAGGATTAAGATGTTAATCAAATGCTAATCAAAAGTTGAAAAGTCAACAATTTCAACTATGATCTAAAGGCTAAGAATTAATCTCATAAAGCTTATCCAAAGGCCCTAATTACTTCTAATAAAGCTTAATCCATGTGAAGTAAGAACAACCAATCACATAATTTCCCCTAATACTTGGTATAATGAAAACATAAAAATTGAAAACAAATATTAAGGGGGGGGTGCGTTTTTTATTGTGGGGAAAGGAAGAAGAAGAATTAAATAATTAATTAAAATACACTATGAGTCATAAACCTAGACCTATTTGAGTCATTGATCTAAATATGAGATGAATCATCAACCTAAACATGAATCACCACTCTAACCAATGAATCATCATCCTAAACTTTCATGAGTCACACACCTATATGATGAATCACAACCCTAATGAGATAAGATGATGTAAGGGATGATGGAAGAAGGTGATGTAAGGAAGTAGAGGTGGACCAATGAGATAAAAGGTAATTAGAATAACTAAATTGGTTCATAAAAATAATTCTAGATAAAAACTAATTAAACCTATACAAATTAAATCATATCTTGAAATCCATGAACTAAGTATGGAAACCAAGTTGAGATTCTTAACAAGCATAAATCAAGCATGAAGACAAGTATAACCAAAGTCATTTTCATTATGGTTTGGGAAATGGAATCAATAGGAAAGATAGGCAAAATTGGTCTCAAAATGAAGCTAAAAATCTCTAGAACTCAAATCCAATGGGCAATTGAACATACAACTTCATTAGATTACCTAAACACATTCTTTTCAATGGATTCTAATTAGTATAAAGCAAGTCAAACTCTTAGGAAAATAGTCATTGATTGTGGAAGAGGATCATGTACCAAGTGATGACTCATGGTGATGACTCAAAAGGCAATGGAAGAGGCTAGAAGATAAGGAGGGGGCAGTTTTGATGGAGTGTAAGGTGAAGATGAGAGTTTGAAATCCAACTTAGATCTAATGGCCAAGAATTACCAAGAGGAAGTTCTAAATAATTACAAGAATTGCCCAACCCTTTTACTATAAATAGGGGCTTTGGCTCTTCACAAAACTCACACCAAAACAAAGCAATCTGAATATTAGAGAGAGTGGAAGAAGCTTGAAGGAGTTCAAGAAGAGGTAAGCAAGTTCTTTAGTTTTTAGCTTTTAAATTCATAGTTATAAGTAGCTTAGATCTTAGATAGTTTAGAATAATTTTAAATTCATGTTTTTATAGTTAAAATTAGTTACATTTCGAAAAAATAGTGAAGAAAGGGTTTTAGCAAAATTTCCGGAAGAAAAACACCGAAGTAACGAAGTTCTGGCGAAATTTCATCGGTTCTGGAATTTCTGAGTCAGTCCTGAAAATAATATTATTTTATGCTGAAATCATGGTTATAAAATTCTGAGAAAATTCATGGTTAAAGTAGACATATAGGGCTTTTTAAATATGTGAAGAACATGTCCAAATGATTTCTGTACAGGGAGATACAAATTCCCAAATTTAGGGCTACGAATTTCTGGAAAATTCTGGACAGATATTCAAAACTAAAAACCTGGGAATGAACCGTGGAATCTGGGCAAAGAATGTTATTTTTTCTTGAAACTAGACATCCTAAGGATTCTTAGGAATTTTACGGATCCTCGTTTTGATTTTTCTACAATTAGTTATGATTTTTCAAAGTTAGCCCAGAATCTGTCCAGATGTAAGGATCAGCGTTTTTCAAAATAATAAAGGGAAATAATTAATTGACAAATCCACCAGGGGTAAAATAGTCATTTATGGCTAGGATATATATTGGGATATTGGTTGTGAATTAATAAACGACATATTACCTCCTAGGGAATCTGTGATCGTCTCGCAACCGACAACTTACCGTGAACACCGACAAAGGTACGGACGCGTATTGTAACACTAACTCTGATGCTTATGGTACACCTGTATGTGATAGATATGCTCATAAACATGACTCTTCTTTGCAAATTATTTAAATATATAGCTTTATACGGGTTACAGTTTTGGTAATGCCGTTTGAGTCTTCCTAGCGCGCTGAGGACACGATAGGCCATCGTGGCACTGGTGAAGAGTGCAGACAGGTTGTGGTATATATATATATATATGGGTATATGATGGTTGTGTTTTTATCTTTGAGAAATGAATATTGAAAATGAATATTGTTGCTTTATCATGAATATCTGTCATACATAACTGTACATAAGCATGAGGTTAACCGTTACCTGGGGTTCAATGGGAATTGAACCCCAGCTTATAGTCTCAGATACTGGTGGAACCAGGACAAGAACAAGGATGAATAGCACACGAGAGGACACGGGCAGAGAAGTACCTAGGGGTCACTGTAATCGTAAGTACCCAGAGATTTGTACCACTGTAATAGCAACCAGGCTCAACAACAGGGAATGTATATCAGTTACTCGCTCTTTTAAAGAAAAAATTTATTCTGATACTCTGATTGAGATATTGTCTTAACAAGAAAATCTTTTTCGATGCCACTCTGATTAATTTCTTCGAAGCTCTAATAATCCCATTTGAAAACCACATTTAAAAAGGCGGGATGTTACACATTGTAATTCATGTAACTGTATTTTTAACAACATTTAGCTTTACTTTTCTAAATGGCAGATTTATAAAATAATTGCCTCTTTTATTACATCATCAGTATTTACTTGATTTCATGGATTTTTTAAATATTTTTTTCTTTTCTTGTTTATATTCTTTTTTTAATGCATTTAAAACTTTTCCTAAAAAAATAAAAATAAAAATTCGGGGGCGTTGCCCTAGAATCCCCAAATCCTCCCACAAATAGTCCCCCCCTCCATAATTTTTTGGGTCCGCTCCTGAGCAAAGGCGAGGTGATGTGGTGAAGATGACGGTTTTGAAGATTGGGCCTCTAATTTCTCTTTCACGGCACCTCTGTGTGTATAGCTCAGGCTTGAAGGTCTGAAATTGAGACCTTTTTGACCAGGGAATAAATTGTAAAATTCAAAAGTTTGTGGAGTGACTAAACTGTAAATTTTAAAATGTTTATGGGCCTGAACTTTAATGTTCAACAACTCTAGGCGCTTATCTATAATTATTTCCGGTCCTGTTTTCATTGATATGCAGTTTTAAGAAATTCTGGGTCTTTTCCTGGAATTTCCCCTAAACTGATTTACAAAGAAAATAAACCCAAAATATAATATCTTATATTCCTAAAATCAATCAATTAAGGTAAATGATGAAATATAAGACATTTCCCCTCTTTTTAAGCATATTTCCACGAAATCACTATTTATCTCCAATTATCATAAAATGTGCAATAATAGCCATATGTGTTAATTACCCCCAAGTTAGTATATAAAAAGTATGTAAATATTGGGATTTATCACATTTCATACCTCATGTGCTTGAGAGTAAGGCTATAACATGGGATGTAGGTGGAAGATCCTTGGTCCAATATGATGTGAGTTTCAGGAAGGAAAAATCCTTCCATGATGCCCAAGTCTTACGTGCCATCATGAAAGCTTGGTTTAACACTAGCTACTTTAGCTGAAACTCTATAATCATACACGATTCAATCAAATGAATGAAAACTCAGAAACTGGCCGAGTCAAGATAAACTAATATTTAGATAAAAAGGAATGGTTTATCTTGAAGTACACTATTACGCTGACATCTATGTGATGTCTCTTACATGTTATAGGAAAGATCAATAAGTGTGGATATCATGCACATGGTTAGGCAATCTGTATCAAAACTAACTCAAGAGTGATTAGATATGCCATGAGTTAATTGTATGGATGAACCTAGTGCATATGATGCAACAACCAACACGTACATAAAGGGCATCCTAGGATGCTGATCTTAAGTAAAGGATTTATGTCATCACAGGCACCAAAATCTTTGAAGACATCATGTCCACACAGCCACAACAAAAACCAAGTATGAAACAAGAAGGAGTAGGAGTCACACAATGGGAGGCCCATCAAGTGCCAACAGGAGATATTGGATTTTTGGTATAAGTTCACCCAATGCACTATTTGATTGGGAAAACAAATAGCCCGATCAAATGAGAAAACAAATCAACACTTCAACATTATTGTTGATTGGGAAGACAAATCATATTAATGAGTGATTTGTCAATGCAGATCAACATAAATTGTTGATTTGCTTAATTGATAAGCAAGAGCCAATAAATGATGGAATCAATTAGGCATTAATGGCCTGATTGTAGGTTCAGGGAAAGCTAAGGAGATCTCACCAGACCCTATAAATACAGGCTACACCCTTGCTTGTTTTCTCATCGTTGCAATAGAATTCTCTTGAAATCTCTCTTCTCTTCCATCTTCATTGTTCTAGTGCACCGCTATGTAGGCTCTAGTAGTTTAATCCTTGCGTGAACTTTGATTACCTAGATTCGACCCAACCCAGTACGCATCTCTGTCTTCCCTCTCTCCATATTATTCTAACACAAAGAAAAGATTTGACCATAACGTTGAGAAATCTATTGAAAGGCCTGATCACGTGGTTTTTTTTTAGTTGGTAATCGAAGGTTTCTGAGTATGGGAAGAGAAGGTGGTCCTGGTAGGAAGTTTTTGTACTTCTTATTCCAGAAGAGTTTGAGAGTGAAAAGGAAAGCAAGAGAAATAAATAAATAAAAGAACAAGAAGGTGATCATAAGTGTTAGGTACTTTTCTTCTGAGGACTAATTAAGTGATACAGATGGATTTCAGTCATTGAGGCCTGTGTAACGGTGATATACATACATAGCTGCTTGAGTTGCGTGCCTCGTGCAAGCCAAGACAAAAAATAGGAAGGCGTTATTTGCTGTTATTACAAATATCATTATATATATAGATAGACACACAAATACATACATACAAATAATCAAATAAGTGTTGGTATTCAACCTTTCAAAGCCCATTTTCTAAACACGGTAACACGTAGGCTCTGAGCATGTATGTTTCCTATCTAATTATATAAATTAGATGTTTAACGGTTTAGATGTAAAATGTTTAATCCATAATTGTTTATAAGAAAAACCGTTGTTACAAAATTGGGAAAATTATACCCTATTAAGAATTATGCAAGTTTGAGGTGATTTATTATAAAATGTTTCTCATTATGTCTTTATGGAAAATTTTTCCACACATTTTTCTCAATATTTTAATTTGGAGAAAATAGCATCAAATTCTTATGTGTGAGTGTATGCAATTCTAATTTTCATCATTTGACTTCAGTCACACTACCATGCGTATGCTCATCCAAGTCCCAACTATCGAAAAGGTGAAAAACTAATTTTGAAAGGAAAAAAATTATAGTTAAAGTTGGTAGATAATAAATATGTTAAAAATACAAATTTCTTTTAAAAAACATCCTCATTTAATAATTGGTCAATGGCTTTTAATAACTGATTCATTAATAAATGCTTCTTTTTATACGGGTATAATAAGAAAATCTTAAATACAAGATATTGTTGTTTCTAATAAAACCCTGAAAAAAAAATTTCTTAATTAGAGGGAGTACCGAATTTGGATTATGTTGGTGTAACATATATTATTAATGTCCACATCAATTTGCAAATTTTCAACTAACTGCCATCTTCTAATGAGCTAGAAACCAATGTGCTTAATTAACTCGTCATTTGATCAAAAAAAAAAAAAAAATTAGCTCGTCATTTTATTCATTATTCAAAATTCATAAATTAATAAACAAGGGTACATGAAAGCACAGAATCACAATCACATTTAAGAAAATAATAAATTTCAATGCCAAACCATGCATGATGCAAAATTATAAGTACTAACATACCTATATGCTCCTGTAGAATATACTGAATCCTAAAATGTGCTAATATACGACTCCCTCATCTAGCTCTTTTTAACGATACACTCAGAAACAACTTTGTTGATGATCCATTTTTGTGCTTTACACACATGCATGGCTTCTAAGGGAACAACTTTTGACAAAGTGTTTATTAAAAGAAACGTTTTCAAAGGCCTCCCAACGAAGTGTTCTTATAAATAAGAGCTCTCATATATATAGCATTTTATCTTCTGTGGCACTTCTATAGTCTTTAAGGAAATGCAACTCATGAAATTTATTTTTGTTGCATATATGACCAGGAGGCGGTGAAAGAAGGGAGGGATAGTTTTTAAGGAAACAAATGAAAAATATAATCTAAAAAGATAGCAATAAAATCAATATGAAATCAAAATACTTTCAACTCTTGTCTAATAAAGCTAAATCTCTAAACTCTATTTAATTATCCCACATTTTATCATAATACTTTCTTACTATTAAATTACTTTGTCACACACCAAATTTTCTTCATGTCCAGCGGGGAACACCTATCCACCGACATCAATTCAGAAATGCCCCCAAGTACCTACCTATACGGCTGTATCTAGTTTTAGTATCACTATGGTGAGATACACACTGTCTTAATACAATTTCTACTGCCCAAATTTAAAATTTTTAAATAATAAAATTATTTTTTAAAAAAAAAATCAGAGTAAAGAAATTAACTTTATTTTAAATTAAGCACGCATTAAAATAATTATTTTTCAAAATATACTGCTCGATTCTAAAAAAATGCAACATTAAGATTGATTGTTCAAACTTATTCTAACAGTCCCCAACATATATAGCTAATCCTCTGTAGGGGCTCAAGAAGCAGAAAGCTGGTGGATTATTGGATGACGTGCTTTACACATTGCCTCTAAAGGAATGACTTTTGGCATAGTAGTTCCTGATCCTTCTGTCATATCAATTTCTTCTTCACTTACTCTTTTCCATTCAAAGCATTGAATCAACAATCCCAAAGTCATTCCTACTGTTCTTTGAGCCATACCTGCTCCTGGACATGCTCTTCTTCCCAACCCAAATGCAATTAGCTTGTTTGCTTCTCCTTCTTTCTCAAACCTCTCTGGCTTAAAACTTGTAGGATCGCTCCATAGTTCAGGATCTCTATGGATGGCCCAAGCATTGACTAATACAATAGTGGCACGTGGAACATTATATCCGGCAATGTTGCAGTCATTTGAAGCCTCATGTGGAACCAACAATGGTGTAGCTGGATACAATCTAAGTGTTTCAGATATAATGCTTTGCAAATATGGTAGTTTGGATACATCAGGCTCATCTATTAATCGTTCTTGCCCAATATGACTGTCTATTTCTTTCTTTGCTTTTTCCAGCACATGAGGATTGTTCAATAAACAAGACATTGCCCATTCTAAAGTCCCAGCTGAAGTAGTCGTTCCAGCAGAAATCATGACCTATAAGTCAAAATTTGCAAAGTAAAAAAATTAATTTTTAATAGAAATTTTACCATCAATTTTTGACGGAATTAAATGATGTGGACACACAATTAGGGTTTTGGCGTACTAGATATTACCTGTAATTGAAGGCAAATTTTTACAAGTGATCTAAAGTACATGTTTTACGAGATCAATTCAATTCCTCACGCTAGTTAAACTTATCCATAACATGCACTTCTTGATAAAAAGTAATTAAAATACTGAGAAAAAGGAAACAACATTATTTATTTTCTCTTACTTACAAATATAAGGCCTTTGATTATCTGATCCGTATAGTACTCAGGCTGTGATTCTTGGAGACTCAAAAGATGATCGATCATTGTATTTGCTCTCTGCTTCGCATTTCGATGCTCATCAATGAGTCCTTGCAAGAACCCATCGATTCTCTTGCCCAAACTCTTGAGCCTGCTCACCAAGTGTCCATAATCAAACCACCTCAATATGGGTAAGTAGTCTGCAGGGTTATTTGCCCCTCCTAGAGGCGCTAAATCCGTCATCATCTGTCTAAACTTTCGTGCCTCTTCGACGTCCCCAACTTCAAGGTCTTCTCCCCAATACCTCTTACCTGAAGTCATTCTCATTATAGTGTTGAAGGTCATTTCTGAAAACATTGATTTCATCTCAACTGTCGTAAACTCCTTATTATGTGAGACTTGAGCAAGCTTTTGCACCAGCCGCTTCATCTCGTCTCTTCGCATCTCCAAGAACTGGTTGAGACGGTGGTTTGAGAGCACCTCAACCGCCGTGATGCGGCGGAGGTTACGCCAGTGTTCACCGTAGGGAGCCAACGCTAATATCGTGCTGTTGTAAGAGACATACTCACCAATGAGAGAGCGAGGCCGATTTGCAAGGACAGTGTCGTTTTTGGTGAAGCATTCTTGGACTGAGGACGGCGATGAGACAACGACTACAAGACGAGAGCCAAACCAAAGAGAAAAGATTTGGCCATAACGCTGAGAAATTCGGTGAAAGGTGCGATGAAGTGGTTTTTCTAGTTCGTGAAGGTTGCCAAGTATGGGAAGAGAAGGTGGACCAGGTGGGATGTTTTTGAACTTCTTATTTTGGAAGAAGAAGAGCTTGAGGGTGAACTGGAAAGCAAGAAAAAGAAGGAAATAAAAGAACAAGATGTTGACCACCATTGTTAAGTACTTGTCTTTTTCTTTGTGGACTAATTTAGTGATATTTGAGTCCTGGAGACATTTTGTGTTGGTGCTATATATAATAGCTGCCTGTGTAGCGTTTTTTCTTACCGAATGAACTGACCTTGTCACTTAGACCCCGTTTGGTTTGCGTAAAATTTGGGGCAAGAAAGGGAAAATCAAATTTTCCCGTCAGCCACGGACATATTTGGTTCGCATTTCTCGCTGAAAATGATTTCGCGTGAGAACCATAATTCTGCTGCATAATTGAAAATGGGTTAGTACAAAAAATGATGTGAACCAAATTTGGGAAAATCCTTCGGGGCGCTTTTAGTCCAAAAAACCCCAAAAATGACCCAAACTTTATGTCAATTCCATAATGACATATGAATGTTAAATAAAAAGACAAGAAAGCCCCTAACTAAAGCTGAAAAAGGAAGGGGGTTCTGATTTCAAAACACACACACACACACACACACTCTCTCTCTCTCTCTCTCTCTCTCTCTCTCTCTCTCTCTCGTTTTGATTAGATCTGTTGCTACTCGGTGTTTGTTTCTTTGTTTGGATCTCTCCACTAGATTGCTTCGGTTGTTTGGAGTTTTTGATCGAGTTCAGTGTATCTATCAATTCCCTGTTCTTTGCCGATCGATCTGCTCTTGCCGAAGGAGGAAGATTCTAATCTGTAAGTTTTTATGATTTTGGATTTTTGTTTTCGCCCAATCTGTGTGTTGCGACGAAGGAAGGCTGTCCTTACTTCTTCGGTTCTGATCTCGTGAGACGACGCCGGAAAGGAGGTAGCTTAAAGGGAGAATTTACAACAGCAAAAGTCATATTTACAATAGATAAAGCAACATTTACAACAAACTTTAAAATTTTGGATTTTTGTTCAAACTCAAGTCCTAAGCTTACAGAGAGGCCATATTTACAATAGATAAAGCAACATTTACAACAAACTTTAAAATTTTGGATTTTTGTTCAAACTCAAGTCCTAAGCTTACAGAGAGCATTTACAACAGAAAAAGCCACATTTACAACAAACTTTAAAAACCTAGATTTTCGCTCAAACTCAAGTCATAAGCTTAAACAGAGAATTTGCAACAGCAAAAGTCATATTTACAACAGACAAAGCATCATTTACAACAAACTTTAAAAAATTTGGATTTTCATTCAAACTCAAATTATAAGTTTACAGAGGGCATTTACAACAGAAAAAACCACATTTACAACATCAAAGTTTGAACGGGTAATCCAAGACAAAAATAAGGAAAGACGTTCTGTAAAACATATACAACGATAACGATAAACTTTATCTATTAGATGGAGTTTGTTACATGGATGCACGAAGCCATTTTGTTATATCAACAATCAAATACTGTAAAATATATATGTCAAAATATTAATATAGTTAAAATACAAACTGAACATTTTTTTAAAAAAAATATCAAGTGAGACAGTTTTCATTTCGAAATGCAGCCTTTAGACTGTAAAAGCCCTTTGTCGTTCTGCCATGAACCCACATACCTTGAAACCAGTTAAGAATTGAAGGAAATTAGGTCAAGCTCAATAATTCATCTTGAGCCTGAACACTTCTATATATAATCATCAGTAACCAATTACATAGTGATTGCTCTATACAAGGAAATGATTTATTTCCTACTCAGTGATTACTCTATACAAGGAAATGATTTATTTCCTATTGAATGAGTGCTCTATACATGAATACAATATACAAAGAATAAATAAATACAAAACTATATTTATTTCTAACTCCCTTCGTTACTTCGGACCTCCTTCATCCTTTTGCTTGGGGTCAAAGTGGTCTCTTGTTGTAGTCGTCTAATGGGGGCAACAGTAACTCCTAGCTTGTCTCTAAGGAAGCAGAAACGAGCACGATGCAAGGGCTTTGTTAAACAGTCTGCAACTTGAAATTCTGTTGGTACATAAGATACCTACAAGACTTTAGATAAGACTTGATCTCTTACAAAATGCATATCTATTTTAATGTGCTTTGTTCTAGCATGATGCACCGGATTAGAAGCAAGGGCGGCTGCACTTGTGTTATCACACCATATGGTAGGTATCTGCTTTAATCGGAGACTCAGTTCAGATAGTAAGGATTTGATCCAATTCAATTCGGAAGCTGTATTAGATAAGGAGCGGTATTCAGACTCACAACTGGATTTAGAAACAACAGATTGCTTCTTAGAGGACCATGTCACTAAGGAATTGCCTAGAAACACACAATATGCACCAACAAACCGCCTGTCATCTGGGCATGACGCCCAATCAGCATCTGAGTAAGTAGAAAGGGTAAGAGGCTTTGCTGGTTTGACATGAATACCATAGTGAACAGTACCTCGCAGATATCGTAGTACTCTCTTTACTGCTTTCCAATGTTCTGTAGTTGGTTTTGACAAAAATTGACTTAGCTTACCAACACTGAAGCTGATGTCTGGTCTAGTATTGCATAGATATTGAAGAGCCCCCACTGCACTTCTGTACTCACTGGGATTAGAAAGTAGTTCACTTGAGTAAGCCGACAGGGATTTGTGTGCAGCCATGGGAGTAGGGCAAGGTGAGGCATTATTCATGTGGAAGCGATCTAGCAAATCAAGGACATATTTCCCTTGAGTTAAGTATAGACCAAAACTGTCTCTGTGTGCCTCAATCCCAAGAAAGTAATGAAGAGAGCCAAGATCCTTCAAAGAGAAAATAGAGTGTAGTTTGGTAGCGAAGCATTTGAGACTGTAAGGATTACAACCAGTCACAATGATGTCATCTACATAGATTAGGATCAATAGAATTTGAGTCTTATCTGAGTAGACAAATAAGGAGATATCACTCCTGGAATTTGTGAAGCCCCAATCAAGTAAAACCGTTCGAAGTCTGTCAAACCAGGCCCGTGGTGCTTGTTTTAAGCCATAGAGAGCTTTAGTTAATTTACACACATGGTCAGGTTTAGAGGGATCAACAAACCCTTTAGGCTGCTTCATGAAGATAGATTCAGATAGGAAACCATTGAGAAAGGCATTGTTTATATCAAGTTGCTTGATTTCCCAATTGAATGAAATGGCGAGAGTCAAAACAATGCAAACAGTGGAAGCTTTAACAACCGGGCTAAAAGTCTCATAGAAATCAATACCTTCACTTTGCTAAAAGCCTTTGGCAACAAGTCTAGCTTTCCGCTTGGATAGAGAGCCATCAGCATTGAATTTGGACTTAAAAATCCACCTATTGTCAACTATGTTTTGGTGTTTGTGTCGAGGAACAAGAACCCAAGTGTCATTTCTTTGGAGTGCTGAAAACTCCTCGATCATAGCTCGCTTCCATAGGGGGGAGGCTAAGGCTTGCTTGGCAGTTCTTGGGACAGGATATGATGCAACAGTCAGCCCAATATAGGGAAATTTAGGTTTAGTGATCCCTAACTTACTCCATGTGATCATTGGATGAGAGGTGGGAATGGGTGGGGGTTGTATAGAAGGAGACGGAGATGGCGTTGGGGTAGTGGATTGAGGAGGAGTGGGGTGAAGGGTTGGTGAAGTAGGAGAGGCTGGTATAGTGGGAGAGTCTGGGATGGGAAGAGTGTCTGAGGTGGGTGGTGATGGCGAGTCTAGAATAGGTGAGGCTGTAGGAGACGGGCTCTGAGGTAAGACAAGTGTATCATGTGGCAAGGGAGAAGATAGACTGGGATCAATATTGAAAGGTGAGACTCTTGGAGAGGATGGTGGAACAGTTGTGGGAACTAATGCGGATAAAGGTAGGTCTTCGTTGAGGACCGGGGACACACTTGAGAAATTTACAACCTCAGATTCCAATGGTTTCTGCAACGACAAGAAATCATGAGCAAATGGATATTCATCCTCATTAAATACAACATGTCTTGATATGTAGATCCTGCCAGTTGAACTGAGGCATTTGAATCCTTTATGTGATCCACCGTAACCCAGAAAAGTGCACCTGGTGCTGTGAAATTGAAGTTTGTTTTGATTATAGGGACGGAGGCAAGGGAAGCAGGCGCAGCCAAAGATTTTGAAGTTCCTGTAATCTGGTTGTTTGTGAAACAAAACCTCAAACGGAGAAATGTTATGTAAAACAGTAGTAGGAAGTCTATTGATAAGATAAATTGCAGTAGAGAATGCTTCCCACCAGTAATATGTAGGCATAGATGCGTGAGCCAAAAGTGTTAAACCTGTCTCAACAATATGGCGATGCTTTCTTTCAACTCTACCATTCTAGGCGGATGTGTGAAGACAGGAGTGTCGAAAAACAATGCCATTTTCATTCAAAAAACCCTGAAAGGCACGAAACTCACCACCCCAATCACTTTGCAGGACTTTTATTTTCTTTTCAAGGATGTTCTCAACCATAGACTTAAAAATTTTAAAAGCAGAGAAAGCTGATGTAAAACTTGTAACCCCCAACTGATGTTATTGGAGAAGGGCCCCAGAGGTTTGTGTGAACAAGTTCTAGAGCACATGAGGCTCGCGAGTGAGATATAGGAAAGGAGAGTCGATGTGACTTACCCAATTGATAAGAATCACAAAAATTAAAACTTTCATTAGATGATAAAGTGACATTACAATCATTGAGCACTTTCTGTAAAGTGACTTTATTTGGATGTCCAAGTCTTCTATGCCAAGATTCATAAATATACAGTCCTTTATTTGTCCTAACAGCATTACTACCAACAGAAATGAAACTAGCAGCACGATTCTTGACGGGAACCACAGGGTTGTCAATCCGATACAAGCCTGGAGTGGAGCCTCTGGTGATTGTTCCTTTCAGCAGAACACTATGTTGACCCTTGTCCTTCACAAAACAGCCATTAGAATCAATTTCAACTGATATATTATTGTTGTCATTAGTGAGTTTGAAGCCACTGATCAGTTTCTTAGACATCTTAGGAGCAACAAGAACGTCATTTAATTTCAGAGTTTTCAGACCAGCAGAGTTATCACAAAGTAGATTAGCATGACCGGATCCAATTATAGAGACAGAGGCACCATTACCAACCGAAATGGACCGAATACCTGAGTTCATTGTGGCGTCAACATTATGAGCAGAATTTGTGACATGATGAGTAGCTCCTGTATCTAGATACCAGGCAGGATCAGCAACAGTATCTAAGGTGGTAGCATAGTCAGAGGAAGTGATGTAGGCTGAGGCACTTTCACGCTTCCGTGGCGGCTTGAAATTCTTGTCAAACCTCTTGAAGCAGTTAGCTACCTCGTGGCCAAGCTTATCGCATAAATAGCACCAAGGTCTGTCACCTCCAGAATAAGAAGAATTACCTCTATCACCAGGAGAATTTCTGTTTGGACGACCATCTCTTCCTCGTCTACCGCCTCGGCCACGCTGATGGTGAGAGCGTTGCTGATAGTTACCCGATTGAACAGATAAACCAGCAAAGGCATTGGAAAGATTGGTGGTGGTAGAAGTACTTATCTGCTCCAACCGAGACTCAAAGGTGAGAAGCTTAGACTGGAGGTCATTCCAAGAGAGGTGGTCCTTCTCTGATAGTAGCACAACAATAGGGGTGTACTCAGTATCAAGACCAGCGAGAGTTTCTGTGACAAGATCAGGAAGGGATAGAGGACAGCCAGCAAGAGTTAGATTGTCTGAAATAGATTTCATTTTCGCCAAGTACTCTCTCATTTTGAGAGAACCTTTCCTGAGTTGCTGAAATTCACTCTTTAGGAAGGTGACTCTGGATTTGGTATTTGCACCCACAAACTCGGTGACTGCTTTCCAGAGAGAAGAAGATGTTCGGCATCCAGTCATTTGGCTAGCTATTTCCACTGTCATGGTGCCAAATAGCCTGTTAGTTCTCTGATGGTTTTGATGATTGCCAACAACTACAAACAATTAAAGAGGTTTTGCTCTTAAGTGTCAAAAAGTCTGTTCAAGAGCAAACCTCGAGGTTGGTATTGTAACCTCGAGGTTTGATCTTACAGAAGCTTTAAAAAGTCAAGTGTTTTCATGTTACAAAACTTGGTTTCACAAAAACTATGTGAAACCTCGAGGTTCTGGTCTTCTTGAAAAACCCAAGTTTTGCATTAATACTTGCAACCTCGAGTATGAAAAGCAAACCTCAAGTTTTAACCCATACAGAAAGGTCATGGTTTTCATCAAGCATGGAAACCTCGAGGTTCATGTTTCAACCTCGAGGTTGGACACTTTGATTTAAAACTTAAGTTTGAAGAAAAACTTGTTGACCTCGAGTATGGTATTACAACCTCGAGTATCATCCTTTACAGAGAGCAACTGGTTTTCAAAGGATTGAAAACCTGGAGGTTAAGATTGTAACCTCGAGGCTGAGCCTTATGTTGATAAACTGAACTTTGCTTTTTCAAAGGCCAACCTCGAGTATGGATTTATAACCTCGAGGTTGTTGGGCTCCAGTGAAAAATGAAGTTTTGGAAACAAGCTTCAAACCTCGAGGTTACTATTGGAACCTCAAGGTTTGTGAGTTACTAAGATTTGCCAGAAGGTTTCTGTTTAAGAGAAACCTTGAGGTTCATATCTCAACCTCGAGGTTACATGTTTTAAAAAAACTGTGTTTGCCTGAAACCTTCAAGCAAACCTCGAGGTTGAATGAACTAACCTCAAGGTTTGTGACCGTTGGTGCATTTTCAAAATTGTGAAATCTGCTATATCTTCTTGTTTGATCTAATTGATTTCATATATCATTCACTCATGTTCCCAGATATGTTTAACAAGTTTGTTGAGTGTTTCTCAGTTAGCACAGATCAAGATTATTGATGATTTGTGAGAAAAAGGAAAAAGGTGAACAGTGCATTTAATGCACCTGCACAACCTCACCCACTTTCGGCTAATCCATCTGAGCACGCCTAATGAACGTTAAAGGAAGCTTACTACATCAAGTAAAGTCAATTCCAATGGGCAGAAACTCAGAGAGCCACATCAGACAACATTAACGCTTGGATTAGCAGAAGAGAGAGAAGATGACCAGACCTTAAGCAAATCACTTCCAACGGTTGGAATTATCTCACAACGGTCATTTAATGTTCTCTACCTATAAATAGAGAGCATTAACTTCATCTTCAGTTGATACACCTACTCTGAGCGAAAATTTACTAAGTTCATTCATTGTGTATTAGTTTGTCACTTGTAATAGTATCATTTTGATACTTTGAGCTTCAGTGTTTATTCTATCTACTCTTTGAGAGAGTTTCACTTGTAAAATTATTTATTGATTATAACAACTACAAGTCAGGGGACTTGGTAGTTGGGGTGTATTGATTACAACTTGTAAGGGGGAGTGTGTTCTAGTGAGAGAACAACTCTTAGTATAGAGTGTGTAATCAATTTCATTGAGTTAGTGGATTGAAAATCCCAAGTGAGGCTTGGGGACTGGATGTAGGTCAGAGAAAGGACCGAACCAGTATAAATTGCATTGTGTTAAGCTTCATTTCCCTAGTCCTCTGTTCTGCTCTGTTTTAAGTGTTCAAAAACAGACCAAGTTTCGAAAATTTTTAATATACCCAATTCACCCCCCTCTTGGGTATAAAGCTCCTCTTTCATAGCCAACCAAGGAGAATTTGATCAGTTGCAAGCCAGTCTTCATATTGGGGATTGGAACATATCTGATCAACAGAATTAAAAATGTATTATGGAGGAATCGGTGTTGTGCCAAGAATATGCCCAGCAAGTCGATGTCCACGAATGATAGGCATAAATGTAGATTCCCAAGTCAGGAAATTATCTCCATCCAGCTTGACGGGATTTCCCTGATTTAAAGGACCCAATAAGGGAGTAGACCGTGAGGTGACCTGAGGGCTATGGGGGACAAAGGAATAGCCCGATGGGAATTAAAGAGCCTGTGTTTGATTGTGAAGTGGAGAGGGTGTATAAGGTGGAATATAGGTGGAGATTGGGGTGGCCGATGTGAGGGGAGGCAGGACCGACGGGGATGAGTGTGGCGGCTGTGATGACGATGGGTTGTATTGACCAACGAGAGGAGAAGATGAGGCCTAGTGTGAGTGAGGACCGGCGGCAAGGTGAGAGAGAGGTGGAAGCGGCTGGTGACTGGTGACGAGTTGGCTGGGTGGCGGAGTGGAATTTAAGCCGGAAGAGAGAGAAGGGAAAGAGTGAGGTTGGTCGACGGTGTGAGGGTTGAAAAACAGCGTTGAATGATTGAAAATGAAGGGAGGTTGCTGATGATTGCTGTTGGTGACAGGTTGAGATGAATGTGAGAGGGAATATGGCAATGAAGTGGATATGGTGGAATTGGTGATTGAGGCATCAGCATGTGTGGCGGTGATCATCAAATTGCTAGGTAAATGTGTAGATGTGGGGATGAGGTTAGGGTTTTAGAAGGGGACGTGGTGGTGGCAATTTCTAACTGGGATAAGGGTGTTGCCATTTTCTGGCTTTTACGGCTCTGGTACCAAGTTAAGAATTGAAGGAAATTAGGTCAAGCTTAATAATTCATCTTGAGCCTGGACACTTCTATATATAATCATCAGTAACCAATTACATAGTGATTGCTCTATACAAGAAAATGATTTATTTCCTACTCAGTTATTACTCTATACAAGGAAATAATTTATTTCCTATTAAATGAGTGCTCTATACATGAATACAATATACAAAGAATAAATAAATACAAAACTATATTTATTTCTAACTAAACCCAACAACTCCGACTATTCTCTGTCATCAGACTATAAGGGCTTGTTTGAATGGTGATTGAAACTTTCAAAGCAACTTCTTAATTGTGATATATGGTGTATGATGTAAATATGAACACAGATTTTTGTTTCGACGTTTGTGAAGGTGCTTATTTACTGTTCTGAGAAAAAAAAAAAAAGGGTGCTTATTTACTGTGATTTACTAATTCTGAGACTTTGGTCATGGCCGGGCCACTTAGTATTTGCTCTTGTGAATTAGCAAATTGTGTCGCTTTCGTTGTCGCTGCGTTATTAAATGTTTGTCTTAAAGTAGATGCAGACTTCAGAGCCAAAAAAAAAAAAAGTAGATGCAGACTAATTGGTATGTCCTATCACCTGCCACGTGCTGATGATAATATAATACATGCATTGGCCACCAACAATTCACATATCCACTATATTATAAGATACCAACTAATAAATTTATATGATCCTTTTTATAAGGTACTTATTTATTTCTAATAAGCATTAATTATATTTTTTCATGTATATCCATAATTACTAGGAGGTAGTACATGAGAGTAATAATTAATATGACAGTAGAGTTTAGTACAATTAGTAAGGATAATATTAAAAATTATTTAGATTGTAGAATAACTTTGTTTATTTTAACTATCTGTATTTATTTATAAAAATAGTTAGTTGATGGCTTATAATAAAAAATAAGAAAAATATATCTCAATGATGCCAAGTATTTCTCCAAATTTTCTTAACTCTGATCCGTCAGCTCATCATGATATGGACGACGATCATGTACTCGCATTGATCTAATTATACAAGGCTTTTTTTCTTTGAGGGTTAACTGGTTCAGGATCAATTTTATTTTAAAAGTTTTTACTGATGGCTAATTTTACCTTGAAAATATCAAAAAGAGGTAATTTTTGGTTAATTTTATCTTGAAAATATAAAAAAGAGATAATTTTGTCACGTCCCAACTGGTTCAGCAGACTAATTGATATGTCCTATCACCTGTCACGTGATATGATAACGCAACACATGCATTGGCCGCCTACAATTCACACACACATATGTTTATGCCAAATATTTCGGTTTTTTTTTTTTTTTTTGGGTTTTTTAACACTGATACGTCAGGTGGTGATGAGGACCAAAACTATGAGGATCAGTTTTCCTGCCAATTCATTGAAGGATCCAGCTATGGTCCACTATAGTGGATCGTCTATTGCCTCTTTTTTACTTATAATTTTTACCATATGTGGTAAATGTTTTAGTTCAAAATAGGTTAGTGGACGGTCCACTGTAGTGGACCGTAGCCAGTTCCTTCATTGAATGGGTGAGAAGAGTTTGGCTTTCGGTCGTTCAAATTTAATTTTTAAATTTTTAATTTTATTTAAATAAAATATTTTAATCAGTAAAAAATATAAAATAAAAATGATTTTTTAATTAATATTTTTTAACAAATGATTTTTTAATTTAAAAATCATCAAATAAAAGATAAATAAATCAAAACCGTCAAAAAAGCTAAGCCACTTTGTTTATGCAAAAGATAGATAGAGAGTTCCAACAATCAAGTACTCATCACAGTGATTTAATTATATGAATTGGATTTTAAATGGTTTATATTTAAAATTGTTAATCCACACTCCTCTTGTACTATTAATAATGCAAATAGAGAATGTACTTTTCCCACTGGAGAGTAATAACGATCCACCGCCTTGATCCCCACAACAATGCAATGCACGTAGGTCCATCCTTGCCCTAGCTATGAATTATGATCAGGCTGAGTGGACCACCGAAACCGGATCCTCTCCCTTTTCTTATTTCTCCCCATCCCTCACAGTCAGATCTCGACCGTCCATTCCGTGATCCAACGGCTGAGATTAAAAAAAACAAAATTTTTGTTTTTTCGTCTTTTTTGAAAAAGACAAAAAACAAAATTTTTTTTTTTTTATCTCGGCCGTTGGATCACGGAATGGACGATCGAGATGTGCCTGGGAGGGATGGGGAGGGGGGTGAAAGGGAGAGAAACCGGACGCGTGGACCACCATTACGTTTGGTCTCATCTATTTTATGATATTAATGGAGGGAAAACTAATGGGAAATATACCTTAAGGCCCAAATTAGTAAAAAGATATTTAAAAAAGACTTAAGAAAAAATCACATATGAAAAAAAGCCTCAAAATCATGGTTCTTAAAAACGAGTAAGGGGAATAAAAATCGTAATTCAAAACATAGTTTTTACCTGCGTATATATATAAGAAAAAATAAATTTCAAGAAAAGTAAGACACCTGCCATCATTTCTACATATACTGATCAATACAATATCAATCAAAATATCTAATATTATCATCAAATACCATTCAAACAAGGGCAAACCACACTACTACAAAATACTAAAACGACGACCTAAAAAGGACTCAAAAGACGACCTGATTTTAAGGGACGTTGGGGACAGAGTAGTAGTTTGTTGTATATTAGGCGACCTGAATACAAATCAGGTCGCCTAATATTAGGCGACCTGATTTGCATTCAAGTCGTCTAATAGAAGGAGCAAGGGTTTCAAATAGACTACCTAAATTGTTTCAGGTAGTCTATTTTGTAAAAAAGACTACCTAAATTAATTTTAGGTCGCCTATTGAAATGAAATAGGCGACTTGAAATAAATTTAGGTAGTCTATTTGGTTCAAAAGACTACCCAAATGCAATTTAGGTAGTCTTTTGAACCAAATAGACTACCTAAAAGCAATTTAGGTAGTCTTTTGAACCAAATAGACTACCTAAATTAATTTCAGGTCGCCTATTTGGTTCAAAAGACTACCTAAATTGTTTTTAGGTAGTCTATTTTGTTCAAAAGACTACCCATATTGATTTCAGGTCGCCTATTGCATTGTTCAGGTAGTCTATTTGATTAAAAAGACTACCTATATTTCCATTCAGGTCGCCTATTTGTCAAAATAGACTACCTAAATATTGTTCAGGTCGCCTTATAATAGATTTTTTTTAAAAAAAAATTGTTCTCGCTCTGTTTGTCCAATATACTGCAAAACTGTATACTTCACAATTCACAATTACAGCAGGCAATTCATAACTCAATTACAGCAATTAACTGCCAAATTCCTGTTTTTCTAACACCAATTACAGCAAGGCAATAACTCAAAATGTACAAGTTTTTACCATAATATACTCAGCCAACCATAGCAAAATTCAAACAACGTTAACGGTAGATACATGTCCATGATTCACAACAAAACTACAGTTACAATCAATCAAATTCAAGTCATTCAGTCAAGTCCCAGACTCAGAAACTATCCGCTGAACAAGTTGCTACAACAATTTAACTATACCACTGCAAAACAGAACCAATTTGTACAATATTTACAAGGGAAGGCCAGACAGAGCTAAGTCATACCACACCAAGTCATACCCTAACAATAGATTAACTTGCAAGTGACCCATGTTCAAGAAGATATCTAGCCAGCATGTCTCGAGTCGAATCCAGGTCATCCTGTGAGTACGGCTCCTCAGTTTTCCAATACTGTAAATTGGAAAACAAGGTATAATTAACAACTGAAGTACCACAACATAAAATATTATCATTTGAGGATCACAGAGCATTACGTACGTTTCCAAAGCCAGTAGTTTTTCCGTTGGAAACGATAGTTTGCATCCAACTGATGACGTAGTATCCGCACTCGGTGTTCCCTGGTTGTTGATGGCACTATAAATCAAACACAAATTGTTAGAACGAAAGCTATTGTGGCACAGAAAAACACTTGAATTGAAACTACTTACCTTGGGGTAAAACCACTTCGGTCCACCCTGGTCTCTTTGTCCATCAAGATCTCTATACGTCCTAAGAGCCCTATCATCATTAAAATGGAAATTAACAGACATGAAAACAATTCATTTAAAAGACGAATCGATGATTTAGACAAAAATTTACTTACTCGGCAAACATGCTTTTGATATCCTCGGTTGGCCTGCCACTTATAGAATCATACCAATAACATGCATTTTTAGAGGGACAAACTACACACAGGGTCCAATGAGCACTACAACATATACATATTCATATTAAACTAAGATAAGAAAACAATTAATTCTTAAAAATCTTATATAGACAAAAAAAATACGTACCCTTCATGTATTGGCGCTAGATAACAAGTCGATTGTAGGTCACCCATTGCTAACCCAGCATAAATGGCCCTCCTCGCTAACTTATTGCGAGCCGAAGCCGTGCTTCCAGGACATAAGAATCCGAATGAACCCAATAGGCCTCCCTTTTTGCACAGGTCGTGGCAGACACTATGATCAAAATAAAATGATAGATGTTGTTGAATATATTAAATAAAAAAATAGTAACTGACATAATTAAAGGGTACAAAAAACTTACAAGATTGCAAGTTGAAGCCACTGTATATCTAAATCTTCCATATGCATAAACTCTGTCAGATCTTTCTTGTCAATATTGATCGAATATGACTTGTCTGCACCGACAACGCCAGAAGGCATCTGCAAGCCTATAGAGATGATGTCCTTGGTGAGCTCTCGCAGCTGTGCTAAGTATGGAAATACGTCCGCAGCTTGTTCATGCTATGAAGACATAATAAACAGATTACGAGTGGGTTAGCAATGAAAATCAAATGGGAATCTAGTCAACGTCAATCAGTAAAGTATAGAAATACCATTGGAGGTGTCGTCCCCATCTCAATAAGATAATGCGGCCAAAGGATGAACGATGTGGTGGCAGCGCTGAGATCTGGAACCTCCTCATCATCAATCGGGATGGCTGTCTTTTCTTCACCCTCTCGCACACTTCTTACAGTCACCTTACGTAGGTCTTGTGGAATTTGCATATTGTGGTGTGTGGTTTGTTCTGGGTAAACAAGACCATCGGCAACAATACGCCGGTGTGGGTCATCCAAATATAGGGTGCAGGGTTGTCCACCCTGTGGAGTGTGAGAAGGCTCGCCAATATGTACATCTGGAGAGTGATGAGAAGGTTCGCCAACAGGTACATCTGCAGCGTGATAACTTTCTTTACTGCTTGGGAAGGCCAGAGATTCCTGGTATGTAGGCTGCGTATTTTCCCTCTCTTGTATCATAGCCCTCATTTCACCTCGTAGTTGTGCCATAACCTCATCTACGAGGGACGCTCGAATTTTGGCTACAAGTTGAGGGCTAGGGTTGTCATCGTCATGCGAACAAGTAGCACGCCGTCCAAAAAATTTCGCGACGCTAACTCCCCTCGGCTCCCCTCGAACAGCATCAAGGTAATCCGGCTTCCCAATCGCCGTGGACAAAATGTCCATCCGTGTACCCGGCGTGAATGAACCTTGGCTGCTCTGCTGCTCAAGCACATCCTGTATCAAAGGATTATTTATAAATAGTTACTAAACGCTAAAAATATGAAACAATAGAGGCTATTATTTAATACTTCTAATTTAACTACTTACAATCTTCTTGGCAACCTCAGCCACATCCTCATTTACGAAATTCTCACCCCTCTTCCTCGCAGCTATCCATTTTTTGTGACGAGGAGGACGCTCCGGGGCCTGGATAACAGTGGAAGGATCGGATTGCGAAGCTTCCTTCATTCTCTGCAACTCTTCTTCCATCAGCTTCCGTTCAAGCTTCCTATAGCCACCCCGAGACAACAGATGCGGATACTTATTTCTCGCTTGCCTCTCTCTATTGGCCTGACTTTGTTCCTGTCACACGAAAACAAATAAATTTGAGCCTTCGATGTCAAACCAATGCGAACTAAAAGATAAGATATGAAAGAAATTTTACAAGAAATTGAGGACTTTGGCGTGACGCCACAAACTCCCGCCAGTCCTCTGGAGAAATGTAATCATAGTCCTGACATGGGTCCTTGTCCTTCTTTGCCCCTCGGATATACTTTTTAGTGAGCTTGTTCTTAAAGTCTTTCCAACGCAGACGAACTTCGCCCATCCAATGCTTGTACATGGCCTTATTGTTAGGCACATCATACGTTTGCTGCAAGGTAAAAGATAGAAGATATTAGACAAATTAAGTAATAAAACTAAAGATACAAATGCTTTATGAATCGAAAGTGAGATACCAAAAGTTGTGCCCAGATCAACTCCTTCGTTTTCTGAGGAACCAACTTCCAATCAGAGATAACAATGCGGACTTTGCTTCGAGCCAGATAGCCTACGTAGCTAATGAAATTGTCTTCCTCTGGACCAATCGGATTCATATTGGCATCGAACTCCACATGCAGTCTCTTTTTCTTACCCTGACGACGTGCAACTAAAGCACCCATATGTGTGCTACCTCTACCCTTTCTCACCACCGGTACCTCATCTCCGCTATCACTCGATGACTCAGCAGAGCCAGACATGTTAAACCTGATCATCAAAGACAAATCAATAATGTTAGATAGGTTTATTCTTAAATAATAAACAAATGATTAAAATGAACTAACATGTTAAACCTGTACAACAATAACATAACACTTTTTTCATAACTTAAGATCTTACTTTATATGGTCTCCCATATTCCTTCAGAATGATCCTTTCTTGGAGCATATTCTTCATCATCTACCAATTCTACTTCACGTGTTATAGGTGGATTTGTTGTGAAAGGGAGTGTATCATCCAGGTTCAAGGATTCTTCACCATACGTCTGTTTTTTACTTTGAAGTACAATGGAAATTTTGTTATTTGCAGGATCTGTAACATAAAACACTTGCTTCGCCTGGCTTGCTAGAATGAATGGATCGTCTCTATGACCAAGTCTTTGAAGATCAACCGAGACAAATCCAAATTTAGGATCTATTACAACAGCATTATTGTTAACCCACCGACATTTAAATAAAGCAACTTTGAACTTGGTGTAGCTTATCTCCCATATTTCTTCAATAACGCCATAATAGGCCATTGATGCTAACACCGGGTTTTTGTCTTTCGAACTTGAAAAGTGCATGGATTCTGCTTCAACCATCACCCCACTATTTTGCACAGAACTTCTGTCATCTTGGTCTTTTGTGTAGAAAGAATATCCGTTTATATCATAACCTGTCCAAGTGATGACCTGATAAGAAGGCCCCCATGCTAACCACTCGATTGTATCCGACACTCCGGTCTCGTGTGAAACCTTCTCCTCGAACCACTTTATGAACGTCTTCTTTTGCTCATGAGCGATTTGCATGTCATTCTTCCTTGGATTCTTACTCTTCAAACTCTTTCTGTGTTCATCAATGTATGGTTGAACTTCTTCCATATTATTCAAGATGTACAGGTGTGCTTGCAACACCTCTTCACGAGGCTTATTCTTCAATTTGATTCCTCGAGTTCCCTCACTTAAACCCTTATCATGCTGAGATTGTAACGTCGCCCCTGATAGATAATCTTTACAGAACTCCATAGCCTCTTCGACTACATATCTCTCAACTATTGAGGCTTCCGGTCGATAAGGATTTTTAGAATACCCTTTTAAGATCTTCATGTATCGCTCGAAAGGGTACATCCACCTTAGGTAAACTGGACCGCAGAGCCTTACCTCCCTTACCAAGTGCACTATCAGGTGCACCATTATATCGAAAAATGCAGGAGGGAAATGCATCTCGAGTTGGGACAAAATAATATAACCCTCATTTTCCAATTCATCCAACTTTTCAATGTCAATGACTTTGTTACATATGGCATTAAAGAAAATGCACAATTTTGTTATAGTGGTCCGCACTTCATCTTTCATAATGCCCCTAATAGCTACTGGTAATAGTTGTTGCATCAACACATGATAATCATGGGACTTCATTCCCACTAACTTGAAATCGTCCATTGAAACACACCTTCTCAAATTTGAAGAATATCCTTGTGGAACCTTAATGTCATATAGACACCCACACAAACTTTTTTTCTCCGCTTTTGACAGCGTATGAGCTGCTGGCTCCATGTATGCCCTCTTACCATCTTCCATTACTCGTGGATGTAGCCGTTCTCTTATTCCCATATCAACCAGGTCTAGTCTCGCACTAATTCCATCCTTAGTCTTCCCTGGTATGTGCAAAAGAGTACTGACAAGGCTATCACAAACATTTTTTTCCACATGCATCACATCAAGACTGTGTCTCACATCAAGACTACGCCAATATGGAAGATCAAAGAAAATTGATCTCTTCTTCCATATATTCTTCTCACCCGCAATCCTTTTCTGCTTACCCAATATGACATTGATATGCATCACCTGACTATAGACTTCCTCTCCGGTTAATGCCTTTGGAGCCGTTCCATGCTCCGGTAAGCCGTTAAAACGCTTTCTTAACTTACGATATGGGTGGAACCGATCAAGAAACCTCCTGTGACCGAGGTAGACCGTTTTCTTTCCATGCTTTAGTTGTTGGAAGTTTGTGTCAGCTTCACATATTGGACATGCTTTATGCCCCTTCACACTGTACCCAGACAAATTTCCGTATGCAGGAAAGTCGTTGATCGTGGTAAAAATCATTGCACGCAACTTGAAGAACTCCTTCTTATATGCATCAAACACATCTATGCCTTCCTCCCACAACTTCTTCAAATCCTCAACCAAAGGCGCCAAGTACACATCGATATTGTTACCGGGCTGTTTTGGTCCAGAAATCATCATAGACAGCATCACATACTTGCGTTTCATACATAGCCAGGGAGGTAAGTTGTATATTACAAGAAGAACCGGCCATGCACTATGGGTACTGCTAAGAGTTCGATACGGATTGAAGCCATCTGTACAAAGCCCCAGCCGAAGGTTTCTTGGCTCACTGCCAAATTGAGGGAACATTTCGTCTATTTTCTTCCATTGCAGAGAGTCAGCCGGGTGCCGAAGATATTTTCCATCGGATATTCTCTCATCAGAATGCCATCTCAACTGCCTCGCCGTTGCTTCACTAGTATACAGACGCTTAAACCGTGGAATTATTGGAAGATACCACAATGTCTTCAAAGGTTGCCTTTTTGTTGTCTGCTCTCCAGAAACACTACATTTCTTCACTTTGTATCGTGAAGTTTTACACTTCGGACACTTATCGAGGCCTTCGTACTCATTTCTGTATAATATGCAGTCATTAGGGCAACTGTGTATCTTTTTATACTCCATACCCATCGTAGATAAGATTTTCTTAGCCTCATACATACGATTTGGAAGTACATTATCATCTGGCAACATATCACACAACAATTCAAGCAATGACGTGAAACTGCTATCGGTCCACCCACAAGTTGCCTTTAAGTTGACCAAATGTAAGGTCCCAGTCAACCGTGTATATTTAGTACACCCAGGGAACAAAGGTGTCTCTGCATCACTCCGCACGCTATCATATTCATGCGATTGTGCAAAGGATTCGACCTCAACATCATGAATCATTCTCTCCATTCCATCATCATCTACATCAACCTCATTTTCGTGGGATGCACTAGGTGTTACCTCCTCACCATGCCATATCCACGTTGTGTATCGAAGATTTATTCCATCACAAATTAGGTGATCCCTTATATCAGCAATATCCCTTCGAATCCCATTTAAACAATTAACACATGGACAATAATACATCCCGTTTTTTGTAGTCACATTCCTTCTAGCAAATTCAATAAACTCTTCCACCCCTTTCTCATATTCTTCGCTAGTTCTCAAAGCATTCATCCAACTATGACCCATTTTATTATCACCTAAGACATTTCCAACAACAGTCAAGTTCATAACAATTTCAAAAAATTTTGGCAGCATTTCCCCTCAACAATAAGACATCCCAAAATTTTAACAACAAACCATTTCAACTTAATTCAACAAAACTTACTAACTAAGGCAATTTAGAAAATATCAGCTATTAAATCCAATACTTTCATCAATACAAAAAACTAAAATATATCTAAGTTGTCTAAGTCATAAACCATAACTTATGGACATCTAAGCATCATTATCAATAATACAAAGTTTATCTAGTTCAATGCACATCAACAAAAAAACAATATTTAACTATAATTACCTCAACTTTAAATTCCTCTCCTTAAAATTTATTTCCTCTATTCAACCTAAAGACAACAACAATAAAGACAACGTAACATTAGAATTATTCAAACTAACATATGAGAAAAATAATTGTATGACAAAAGGATCATGATTAAAAATACCTACCCTTGGACCCCTAAAGCACGCTCTTGTGGGTTGCTGTCGTGGCCAAGTCACAAACAAGTAGCCGGTATAAGATCAATATTTATCAACAAATCCCCTAACACTGATATGTTCCAATTCCTAGCAATAAAACAACCATTGCAAAAGCATGAGAAGAAAGCAAAGGGGAAGAGAGTGGATATGTTAAAACAACCAATTTCATACAACTATAGATGAAATTAAAATGAGTAACTCAAATGAACAGTAAACTATAACACAGCTTTTTGAACTAACTTCGAAAAATCACCAATAATTCTACAGAACTCCAATTGGAGTGATTCAAAATTCTATGTGTCACTAATTAAGTCTTGTTTCATGTACAAATAATCACCAGACTTATTTCTTCCTATATCATTCCCAGATTTTCATTCTTTCTTAGCTGTCCAGAAAAAGGTTCCAATTTAATAGGTCAACTTCGAAAATTCGTATCTCCTTCGATTCTTCTCGGAATTCGACGAATTACCTATCAAATTAAACCTCTATGAGTCTACTATTTAACTGGAAAATTTCACAATTTTATGATTTTGCTAAGGTGATCCGAAATGCCACGCCAGCTGACTGTTCCAGAGACAAACCAGAAATTTTTCCCATATTTTGGTTCAACTTTGAAAAATCATAACTTGAATTGTAGATCTCCGATTTAGGTGAACCAAAGCTTATGTTAAAGCTTAAGGAATGTAGTTTCTCCTGTAAAAATTTCAAAGTCAAAAGAGTTCATTTGCCCTGGTTTTACCTTAGTCAAAGTTCGCTGTTCAGCTGCAAATTTAGTTTCCAGCAGATGGTGATAATGCTACAGTACACATACACTGTTCATCCACGATTTCACTGTAGCTTACGTTTTTTTCAGCTCTGTTTCTGCACTTTAAAAACAGAGACGAATGGGTTCAGTCCTTAACCTTAATCTTACACTCAAGTTCTGTTTCAACATTTTCCTATCATGTTTTCTTTTCTTTCTTTTATCATTTCATGAACAGCAAAAACAATATATCAGTACTTAAACACACACATACAGCAGAAAAATCATTCTCCTCCTTCTTATATATAACCAACGTATCATACACACCGAAGGCTAAACCAATACATATCAGCCCCTGTTTATTACTCTTATTGCAGCAAATTTCACTTGGAATTATCACTACATCCTCAACGGTTTTATACTCAAAACTTATAGAAAACTAAGAGGCAACTAGGCTAGTGATTACCTCACGTTGCTATACATGCAAGTAAAAAATGATCAATGCCTAGCTAGTAAGAATAATTGCAGTAATTTCAGTGGAAGTGCTTCTAAACAAAAATTGATTGCAGTAATAATGACACAGTTTGACGTGTTTTGTGCATAAAATAGAAACAAACAATTGAATGTGAAAAAGACAACTTGCTTTGGACGGAAAAGCCGCACTTAGGCACATACAAATCAAAGAGAACGAAATTAATTTAAAACGACTCGCTCATGCTGGTAATTGGTTGACATTTCACATTGTCCTCGTCATACATATATATAAAAGGGGATCCAGGTTTTTGTTTAAACTATTCTTATTACCAGAGAATGAATAAACCAAAACTAATACCTATTATAGCTCCATGGTTTTCTCCTCGGTTGCATGAAATTCTGTTCGTTGGATGCACAAAAGCGCACACAGTCTCTGTGTGTGTGTGTGTTTTATGCACGGCACATAGAATACAAAATTTTTATATTATATTGCCTGTAGATGACAGAACAATACACGCTCGCACAGAAAAGCTAAAACAAATGGAGATCATGGAAATACTAAACGAAGAGTGAATATAGACCTGGGAACATTGAGAAACGATCCGGGCTCGTCTTCCCTAAGCTCCAACCTCCTTCGATTTCTCTCTGTCCACCGCCGTTTCGCCTAAGCTCACCGTGATTTCATAATAATAAACAAAGTGAGAAGTGGACGCATGCAAGGGAGGATGGCGACAGCAGCCGTGAGTGGAGGAGGTAGAGGATGATTTGGGATTTAGGGTTTGGGGAGTAGAACAGCCGAGAGTGAGCTTCAACGATGACAATGATGCGAAAATTAAACTTTAAAGTTTTAAAAGGCAAATAGGCGACCTGATTAACAATCAGGTCGCCTGTTGTGAAAAATAGGCGACCTGATTTCCAATCAGGTCGCCTATTTTTTTAAACAGGCGACCTGATTAGCAATCAGGTCGCCTATTTATTCTAAATAGGCAACCTGATTTCTAATCAGGTCGCCTATTTCTTTAGAAAGGCGACCTTATTTTTAATCAGGTCGCCTATGTTTTAACATAGGCAACCTGATTGATTTTCAGGTCGCCTAAGATCGCCTATTTTAACAAAATAGCGCGCAAACAAAAAATTCTCCCCTATTTCCCTCTGGCGCGAAATTTTTTTGCAGATTTTAGGCGACTTGAAACATTATCAGGTCGCCAAATATGACTTTTCTTGGCGGGAAACTCATTTTCCTAGTATATAATAACAATATTGCCATTACCCTCATTTTTTACTACCTATATTTTATTTAGGTCGTATTTGAGGGTAGTAATATCACATTTTTGTAGTAGTGTCCACCTCAATACAGTTCAAAAGTCAAGTCTAATTTAAATTCATTACCACTCATTATCCAACTGAAACATAAATATTGTCACACTCTAAGCTAATAAATCATTCAAGTCATTGTCATCAAAGACATTATGCTCCACATGATCTTCAACTACATCATGATGCATGGCAACTTCTCTTTCTCTTCTATCAACCTCATTGTCAAACTCAAAATTAGGAATCACCACATCATCTACAAAGGCACCAATATTACCACTAGTGTCATCCTGTCCTCCAACTTGAGCCAAGTTCTCTTCACTTAAAGTATTCAAATTCAAATCAAAATTGTCTTCATCTAAACCTTCAACATTAGAAGATGTTCCTTCATTTTCCACAATCCATTCATCTTCAAATGAAATATCATCAATGTTATATTCAATAGTTTTTCTAGCTTGCTTCTTCCTGGCCAATTTTGAATTTGTCATCACAAACACAACATCATTCATTTTCTTTTGTTTCAGGCGATTTCTTCTCTTTGAGTGGACCTAAACAAAAACAAATCAAATTAATATACAACAAGTAGCAAGTATAAACCCAAATTTACAAATTAAAGAAAACTTACCATCTCAAAAGCACTCCAATTCCTCTCACAACCAGATGAACTACATGTCAAGCTTAAAATATGCATTGCAAATCTTTGGAGCTCTGGATGATCAAAACCAGGCCATAAGATTCCCACCACTGTGCTGGAGATTTTGTATAAATGCCGCCCTGGGCTAATTCAGAACCAAATGTCCCTAATTGCAACTTGAAATCATCCATTTGATCATCAATTTTTCTTTTTTCTTCAGCACTTTCCACCAACCTTTCTAAACATTGATATTGTCCATTTTTAACTTTGGGATCAACACGAAATCCTATCCTATATTGTATTTGAGGGTTGAGGAAATAGCCTGCTACGTGCAAAGGCCTCATCAACTGATTGTCCCATCTAGCGTCAATGATATCGCATAGAGGCTGATAACTAAAGAGTAAAGAATGACAAATAAAAAATTACATTAGAATTGAAATAGCAAACAAAAGTTAAAAAATTATATTGGATTCAATAAAATTATACTACCTTCTTTCTACACCATTGAATGCTTTCTGAATTTTTTCCTTAGCTTGAATCATCTCATCATAAATGAACCCCATAGCTGGCTTCTCATCCGAATCCACCAAATGAAGCACTTTGATAAGTGGAAAAGCACCTTTTAAATAGGTCACAACATTTTTCCAAAACTCCCTATCCATAACCACATCCTCAATATACTTGCCATCATTTTTTTTTAACAAACTTGCTAGACATCCATTGATCTGATGTAAACATCCTTATCAATGCTCGTTTGTTGTCATTGAGGCACCCCAAAGTTAGATAGGATGTGGCAAAGCGAGTCTTGCCTGGTCTCACCAAATCTCCTCCATTTGTATGAAATTGCAACATGGAAATTAAAGAAGTCCTTGAATATATATATGTAGTAACTTTTCTTCCTTTTGCAATTGTCTCATGATGAACCGGCAACTTCTTCTCAAAGTCCTCCAACATTAGGTCAATACAAAGAGCCGCACAAGGTGTCCAAGACAACCTTTCTCTTTTTGCCATCAACAATGCTCCTGCAGCTTTATAGTTCGCAGCATTGTCCGTCACAATTTGGACAACATTTTCTTCTCCTACCTCCTCAACTACTTCATCAATCATATGGAATATCTTCTCAGCTGTTTTGGTGATGTGAGATACATCAATTGACTTCAAAAACACACTTCCTTTTGGTCTATTTACTAAGAAGTTTATAAGTGTTCTTCTCCTTTTATCTGTCCAGCCATCTGTCATTATGGAGCAGCCCATATCCTTCCAATAAGCTTTATGTTTTTCAATACTTTGCATTGTCTCCATATATTGTTTCTTCAAAAACTTCTCACTAATTTCATGGTAGGATGGTGGCTTAAAGCCAATACCGTGTCGATCAACCATTTCAAACAATTCTTGAAATTCAACACTTTGTGCCACATTGAATGGTATGGCATTGTTATAGAAAAAAGAAGCAATTTTCTCACATGCACTCTCTCTTAGACCCTTCTTAAAAACATTATTGATGGTAGGTTGGCTGCTTACTGCTCTTTTCTTGAAGATATTCTTAGAGCTCTCATTATCTTCATCACGTGATCTTTTTTCTCCACCTTGTACAATCTCATCCTCATCATCAATACCAGATTTCTTGTTTAGTCTTTTTTGTAAACCACATACAATGTCCCACATTTCTTTCTTGACCGCCTCAGGAACAGATTTGCACATTCCAACATCTTTTTGAGTGCAAGCCAAATGATGTTTCATTCGATAAACACCTCCTTATACAATCTTTTGGCAGTAATTGCATTTAATTTTATTGGTACCTCCATCAACTGAACTACCATGCTTCCATGCCACATCAGTTCTACTTTCGGGAGCATTCTTATAAGGTTTTGAGGATGTTCCTCCTCCACTCGTTGGGATAGAAGGCATAGAACTGTTATGAACACCAGCACTACTTCTACTAGAAGCCATTAGTCTGTCTTGAAGTAGGTTCAGGAAAATCAGAACTTAAAATGACAGTAGGAGTTCACTAATTGACTGTTTTTTAAGCCAATTCTTGCCAAGATAAAGTAAATTATCTCAATTCAGAAACAAGTCATGTGTCATTAGCAGATAATAGCACAAAACCAATGAGCATTATGACATCATGGATCCCAGCCAGCCCAACGTGTTTTAGAATCCCAACTTCAAGCAATGAGTGATTAAACATCAAATGAAGAGATAAAAATAAAAGGAACACCAAGCAAAAAATATTTGGAGGTCCAATTTCTGGACTCCCTATAAGACTAGTTTCAATATCAAACCACAACAAGAATTCTCCAATGTAAAATGTATTTTAAAAAAAACCCAAATAAGTTTATACACAAAATGCACATTCGCTACTGGTGTTGTTGAAGTGGCACTCATCATGATCTTCTTCTCAGATTCTATTTACAGCTACCCTTGCCCATTGCAGGAAATTAATGTGTCTTTTTTAATCACTTATTTCTAGAAAAAAATCACTATCTCGAGAGTGAACTGAGAAAGAAAACATAGAAAATCATTTTTGTATGGTTTGTTTGTGAAAGCTCAGCAAGAGTTTAAAGTGAATTAGTGGATTATAAGTATTTGGGCATATAAAGTAAACCATAACTCTGAGAGTGAACTGAGAAAGCAACAAATTATAAGGGCAGAGATGCAGAGTAGCAGATGCAGACCACAAATGATTATTATTCATTTATTCAGAAAATTCATCAAAAATTGGAGTTGGAGATGGAGAGGAATGAGCGAATGAACCTGTAGCAAGAAGAAAAAAGCTCGGATAGACCATAGCAACGGCGAGAAGCTCAACTGCCGGAGCATGAGAAGCATACGAAGCAAAGACCAAAGAAGGCACAAGAAGAAGGAGGAGAGTTGACGCCTTGACTGTCAGCAGCGGCGAGGCGGAGAGGAGATTTGAGAGGCTGGGAGGGTAGGAAGGACCGAATGAGAGACGAGAGCGGCAGAGATGTGGAGGAAGCCAGGAACGATCGACTGGATCTGGAGTAAGACACGATGACTTAGTTAACCTGGGGATTTTTTTTCTTTTTCCGCTTTATTAAAAAACACTGCGTTTTTACGTTGAAACACAACGTTTTTACCGATTTCACCTGCTCTGTGTTTTTTCACAATCAAAACACGTTTGGCCGGAAAAAAAATCATAAAAACGGCGTTTTTACGTTGTAAAAGGCGTTTTTGCAAACCATGCTCAGAATCGTTTCTGGTATTATTTCATAAACATTAACAATAATATTAGTAGACCATTAATAACTAAATTAGTAGCATTAATAACAATATCCTAACAATAAAATCAGTGCCCGTTAACAACTAAATTATTACACATTAACAACTAGCGTTCTGTAAAATAATACTAGAAAAGGTGCTAAGCTTTTTTTAACATGTGCCTCTTTTTTTGGCTTTTTTTGACAATTTTTTACTAATTTGGACCCTGAAATAGATTTTCCCAAAACTAATCTACTTGTACTTACAGTTTAGCCCAATTTTGAATCAGATCCCTATAGTTTAGTTTTTATTTTTATTGAATCCTTATTGATTTTTTGAATTTATTGACACTATTTGTTTAGGTTGGCAGGCCGAGTGGTAAGCCTCACTAATTTCATATATTTTAGTACCTAAACTCCACTACAAAAAAATTCGAATTTTGCTACGGAAAAAATCCGTAGCAAACTGATTTTGCTATGGAAAAAAAATGTTTTTCCGTAGCAAAATTAGTTTGCTACGAATTTTGCTACCAGATATTTTCCGTAGCAAAATACCTCGTAGCAAATTGTGATGGAAGTGGAAAATCCGTCGCAATTTGCGACAGAAATTCCAGTCCGTCGCATTTTTTCCGTAGCAATTTGCTACGGAAAATTTTCCGGAGCAATTTGCTACGGAATTTTTTCCGTAGCAAAACTCAAATTTGCTACAGAATTTTTTCCGTAGCAAGTTCTCAATTTTGCTACGGATTATTTTTCCGTAGCAAACTTGAAATTTTGCTATGTAATTTTTTTCCGTAGCAAATTTCCCCATATTTGATAGTTTGCTGCAGAAACAAATTTCGTAGCAAAACTAATAATTATTTATAAAAAATATTTTTTAAAAAATTTTAAAAAAGTGAGTACAAAAAGTAGTGATTCATGGATATAATAACAATTATAAGGAGTTCACATTAAGAGTAGTCTAACAAATACCAAATACTAAAAAGTAGTCTAACAATGTTACAAAGAGCAAATTCTAAAAAGTAGTCTAAACAGCAACATTGTGATCATCATCATCACCAGCATGGTCATCATCACCAGGAGCCGACCCCGAACCCTTGTTCATTAGGGACTTGAGTTGAAGCTGCATCTACCTCATCTGCTCCTGCATCATCTCTCGTTCCGTAGTCATCCGCTCCTCCATCATCTCTCGTTCCTGAATCATCATCTGCCTCATCTTCTCTTGCTCTTCAAGCATCCGCTCCTATTCCTGAGTCATCTGTGTTGTCAAAGCCTTCATCTTCTTCATCTCATCTGCAAAAACAGTATGAAGTACATTTATTATTTGGACTTCATTTGAATGGACAAGAGAATGGAAATTATCAATATCAAATACGTTTACCTGGAGAAACACCTTCAATGCCGGATGAGGAGCGCTTTGTTTGCTTCAGTCGGCTAGCAGAGGCACCGTATCCAAAGACTCTTCCTTTCTTGTTAAATCCACTTGTAGCCTCAAAGAACAGACTATCGTTGTCGGACTGAGAGGATGAGGGGTCAGTCTCATGCTGTGAGTCTCTCTCCTGCGACAGCTTCATAAAGTTTTCCTACAAAGACAAAAATACATAACAAATAAGACATGTAAAATGAAATAAATATTGTGGTGCATAAAACAAGTAATAAAGGGAATAAATGTCTAACCGCTACTTGGTGGGCCCTTGAGTTAATCCATTCCCTCTCACTTCCTTCAGACTGCTGGGAATGGGTCCGATCAAAGGTAGCCCAACTTATCAACTCTGGAGGAACCCCAGTCTCTGCCTGCAAACGCAAATGATGATCATAGTTAATTACTTCAAAGTACAAAATATTGAATACCTAAATAGAAAATAACGTGTACTTACAATTTTCCATCTCCACTCAGTAATTGGAATGGAGCCGCCAACATATGATGGTCCTTCCATTTTGGCCCTATTTTCCTTATTTTTCGCACTTATGTTCTGAAACTTTTCATTAGTGGCCCAATTGTCAAATAATTCGTCTGCAGTCTCCTGTGGAAGCCAATTTCGCCTGCCACTTGCCTCTCTCAATGAATAAAGCTTTTGAGACAACCACCGGGCTGCCCTGGTGTTATAAGCTTTTCTCAGACGTTCACGATGTTCAGGCAACGACATATGCCTTTCCTGAAAATCAACAACAAACAATTAGTGCTACAATTTTTAAAAGTACTTAATTAATAACCATAAAACAAATAACTTACCATAAACTCATTGAACCAAGCATTTCGATTGTCCTTAGGAGTCGCTATCCACTTGGTCCAAGCTTGATTGTAATTACGGAATAATTGGTCCGAGATGAAAGCCCCCACCGGATTATGAGGCACAATGCTGAAGATAGATGACATCATGCAAATATTATTAGCATACAAACCAATTAGAGAAGGGGTTTGTAACATTACTGGTAACTTGGCATGACTTAATAGTTGCCGTCAGGACAGATCCAAAGCATCCCTGTCGAAGGATCTGTTGTGCCCCAGATTGGTGTATTGGAGGAACTACCTTCTTCCCCGACGTGGCTCTGAGGCGACGGAGTGTGCTAAGCAAGGAATGCGAAATATTAAAGATGTTTGTACATAGATGGTTTCATGAAACTAAACATATGTAAATCAATCAGAATTGGGCTAGTAAACCTGTTGTCCCATTTGCTGCGGATCAGTGGGGGTAGACGGTGACGACGACATATATAGCGACGGTGAAGATGACAAATAACCCGACGGTGAAGATGACATATCAAATGGTGGCACCTCTAGGGCACCGCCGCGCCCTCTGCCTACAGAAGGGGCAAATGGTGTCGCGCTACCCCCTCTGATAGGACGGGGCCGGGATCGACCACCACCACGTCCACTACCTGAACATCCTCCTAGATGCTCCATCTCTGAACACTTATAGACATTAGGTCAAAGAATAAAAAAAATAAAAAGATATTTAGGTAATATTACAGTAGTGAAGTAACAAAGTATGTAGTATAACAGATCGTCATAAACAAAGAACTAACAAATCTCATCCGGACGATTCCTGTTCATCGACATCTGCTTGCACGTCTTCCTTTGAAGTCTCATAGTCGTCGAACTCAGATTCACTGTCAGAGTAAATCAATTCTGCCTCATCGTTTGATTCCTCATCGTCAATTTGTATAGGAATCAATTCTAAATCCGCAGCAGAATCAAAGAGATTGCTTGGTACTTCGTTGTCTTCGATGTTTATGGGCAGTAGATGTTCCACATCAACTTGGAACGGTTCAGCCATACCGTCATTTGATTCTGACTCTTTCGACTTCGGTATAATATTTCGTGCTTTGGTTTTAATAACCCCCTCCACCCTTGGCGGGATGTGGGGTATGATGTATAGTAAACTTGTTCTGCCTGTTGAGCAAGGATGAATGGGTCATAACCAACCGCATATCTCCTTGTCCAGTGGATCTCAATATTTCCATGCTTATCCATTTTTGTCTCACGCGGATTGTTATCAAACCACTCACATTTAAAAAGCGTCACCACCTTGTCCCACGAATAACTCAACTGAATTATGTCACGTAACTTCCCGTAGTAGACAGTCTCCACCCCATCAACTTGGTCACCTCGACAACATACACCGTAATTGCAACATTGTGTACCTGCATCCATGTCAACAGTTGAAAACCGATACCCATTGATTATATATTTGTTGCATCGAGTAACACTAATTGTAGCTCCATAAGATAAACTCCACGCAACTTCATTGCGATCTTTTCGATTTTTCACAAAATAGGTTCGAAACCATTTTGGAAACTCAGAGTTCGTGAATTGATCAACTTGAGACACCGACATTGAAGGATTTTCCGATCGGACCCAATTAGAAAAGTAACTGTAACAAAAAATTGAAGTTAATACTTTAATACTTACTGTAATAGTAAAAAGGAAAAACAAAAATCTTACTTTAAGTACTCGGCGACCTCTTCACAGTTGTTTAGAATGTACCACTCCGCTACTTGCTTATCTCTTTTGTCAAGAGTTGATTTCCAATGTTTTCCCACGACTCGCCCTAGATAATTAAATATTGATTTTTGATCCCTCGTATCACCGGCATCGTTGCGAGGTACCCTTCTCCATCTTGACATCATTTCAGGTGGATGATAGTATGACGCAAATTTAGCAGCCTCTTCGACTAGATATGCTTCAGCGATAGATCCTTCAACGTGGGTTGGATTTTTGATCTTGTGCTTAAGTGTGCGTAAAAACCTACAATGGAATATCATAGGGTATTTATAAACTAAAGTACCATGTCGGTCAATTAATAACAGAGCGAAAGAAATATATATTACCTCTCAAATAGATACATCCATCTATATTGTTGCGGGCCTCCTACCTTTGCTTCGTAAGCCAAGTGAACAGGCAAATGTTCCATTGAGTCAAAAAAGGTAGGAGGAAACACCATCTCTAACTTGCATAGTGTTATGGGCATACTCGCCTCCAGGTGCCGTAACTTTTCAACATTAAGCTCTGAAGCACAAATTTCTCTAAAGAACATGGAAAAGTCCGTTAGAATAGACCATATTTCCTTCGGTAGTGCTTTGAAGGCCCAAGGCAACAATCTCTAGAAAAAAACATGACAATCATGACTCTTCATCCCGAAGAACTTCCCCTCGTGCATGTTGACACATCTTTTCAAGTTTGACGCATAACCGTCTGGGAGTTTCAAATCTTTAACCCATTGCAACAATTCTAAATTCTGCTCTTTGTTGAATGTGTACGGCGCTCTAGGTTTGGAAATCCGTCTCATACCATTCTCTACCAAATGCAAAGCAAGCCTTCTGCAAATCTCTTCTATGTCCAGTCTTGCGTTGACTATGTTCTTCATCTTGCCCTTGGTGTCCATCACGGTGTACAGAATATTGCAAAACACATTCCTCTCAATATGCATGACATCGAGGTTGTGTCTTAACAATTGATCTTTCCAATATGTTAGTTCCCAGAAGATGCTGCGTTTGTTCCAATGATGATCAATGCCATATCCCTCAGGTTCGCTGGAAGCAGCCCCCTCTTCGACACTTGGAATGTACTTGACCCTATCCCATATTTCTTGGTCACTTAAACGATGAGGTTGATCTGCTTGTTCGACAACATTCCGCGTGAAGTCTTTTCTATTTCTCCTATACGGATGATCGGGGGGTAGGAATCGTCGGTGCTTGTCAAACCAACAGACCTTATGACTGTGTTCCAAGCTATAACCCGTATTCTGTTCAAGACATACCGGGCATGCAAGCTTTCCCGATGTTTGCCAGCCACTCAACATCCCATATGCAGGGAAATCATTTATCGTCCACATTAAGGCAGCCCGCATGGTGAAATTCTGACTTAATGATATATCATACGTAAGAACCCCTTCACTCCACAACATCTTCAACTCGTCTATCAAAGGCCTGAGGTACACATCTATCTTCTTTTTTGGGTTGGATGGCCCAAGGATTAACTTGTTAAGGAACAAAAACTCTCTTCTCATGCACATAGAAGGTGGGAGGTTGTACGGTGTCACAATGACAGGCCAATAGGAATAATTCCTGCCCGTTTTATCAAAAGGAGCGAACTCATCCGTACATAGACCAAGACGGACATTACGGGGATCCATAGCAAAGAAAGGATTCGCCTCATCAAATTTACGCCAAGCTTCAGCATCGGATGGATGCGTCACAAAGTTTTCATCCCTGTGATGCTCCCAATGCCATCTCATGTGAGCAGTTGTTTGTTCTGATACATACAATCTCTGAATTCTGGGCACCAGAGGAAAGTAGTGCATCTTGCTTAACACTTGACGGGTCATTTTCCTTCCTTTCCTCACAACTTTTTATCTGTCATGTCCACAGAATCTACAATTGGTCAGCTCAGCATCATCCTTGTAATACAACATACATCCTCTAGGGCATCAATGAATTTTTTCACATCCAAGCCCAAGCTCTTTCACCTTTTTTTTTGCTTGGTAAAAATCCTTCGGCAAATTATTGTCTTTGGGGACAACCTTGCTAATAATCTGCATCATTTCGTTGTAATTCCTCTCACTCATATAGTGATCAGTCTTCAAGCTTAGTGTTGCTAGGGTAGCCGATAGCGATGAATATTCACTATTTTCAAAGTGTTCACAACCTTCCCATAACGGATGTTGCGCTTCTTGAAGCATTTTATAGAACCTATCGGCTTCCGGATGAGGATCCTCTCCCATGTATGATGGTTGAGCATGTGTATCGGTCTCCTCTCCCATGTATGACGATTCAGCATGAGTAACAGGATCGAAATATCGGCCGATCGACGGTTCCGCAGCGTCCATAACCAACTGCTCATATTGATTAAGGTTGTCTCGATGACTACCGTCCCCGTAATAACCACTAGGTGTCGGTGTCTGTCGGACTTCGCCATGACATTCCCAACACTCATAATCCTTCATGAATCCCTTTTTACACAAATGGATTTTGACCTCCTCAAAATCTTCAAATCTTAAACACCTACATTTGACACACGGACACCTGATCTCCCTACTTGAATTAGGTAAATGTGCCAGAGCAAAATTGATGAACTCTTGCAAACCCGCCAAGAATGCTTGAGTTAGTTGTCTTCTCTCAGTTAGGCGATTGTACATCCAACTTCTATCACGGTTGCCTTCCATATTTCCTAGCTAGTTCAGTTACTAACTTAATTAACATCTCAACATGCCACAAATATATAAAAGTGGTCAATTCAACAGAATAAGTATTTAGTATAAAATTTATCAATTTACAAATTATTTTAATAAAAAAAAACCATTGATTTGAAATTTTAAAGTGCAATTGGTATTTTTTTCCATGTATACTTTTTTAGTAATATTTATAAGATATTTTTAAAAAGAATTCTTAGCCGAATAATTTTTACTGCTATTTTTACTAATGTTTATAAGATATTTTTAAAATTTATCCTTTTTTTTTTCAATTTTCATTTTTACGCCTTCTAATGTTTATTGCTATTTTTTGCTACTTTTTTCATTTAAGCGTAAGTTTATGTTACAAATTTACCTTTCCAAACAAAAATTATTAAATTTACAAATATTGAATATTGAAAATACTAAAAATGCCTTGAAAGTACAAACTTTCTATATATCTTAAAAAAATATATACTTTCACCTAACATAAAAAGTCCTAGATAAATTAATATCCTATACATTTGGGAATATTTTATTTTAAAGGGAACAAAAAATATTTAAACAAAGTAAACTAATTAAAATAAAATATTATTACCAACATAGGGTTGGTTTAGCGGTGTAAGGTTTTGATAATTCCTTCGAGTCTCGAGTTCGAATTTCAGATGAATCACTTATGTTAGGAGAGGCAGAGGTAGTTACAATCTTCAAACCAAATAGAGGATCATAATATTAAAAAGTGGAAAAAAAATACTATTGAATGCTGTGATTTTAAGAATTATTATATAATAAAAATTGGTGTCAACTTAACTTAAAATAATTTTTTGTAAAAAAACAAAAATGGAAATGAAAAAACTTTACTTAAAATAATTCTATACGTTTAATAACTGTGTTTACTTGTAAGATTTACTTTTTTAATTTATTTTCGTCCCAAAATACAATGCAAGATTAAAAAATTCAAAATCATTAAAACCCAATAATTAAAAAAAAAATCATGGAATCTCCTACACACTATAAGTATAATCCAAATTAATAAACACATTGAGTATCAAGATCTTTATGTAATTAATACAATCAGCCAGAGAAGAAACTAAAACCAAAAAAAAAAAACAAAAAAAAAAACAATCTAAACTCATGTAATTGATAATCTTCTGCCAACATACATATTTCCACTATGTACAATAATAACCAGTAATGAACAATATCATAATTTTAACACACAAATTATTCATTATACAAAAGAGACTAGTCAAAAAAATAATGCAACATTAATACTCTCATTAATAAACAATATCATAATTTTACCACACTTTCATTATACAAGAGAGACTATCAAAAATTAATGCAACATTAATATTATCACTAATACTCACAAATCAACATTAATAACCAATAACAAATAATTTAATCAACATTAACGAAATAACAAAAAATATTAAAAAAGATATGTTCTGCAGAAATTTCACTCAAGAGAACCAGTAATATTTTTGACATAATTTTATTACAAATAAAAATAATACTCAAGAAAATAATAAATAAAAAAAATCAAATCTTTCCACACCAGAAAAAAGAAAAAAGAGAGCAAGCTTACTTGGAATAGAGGTGCAGACGGTAACTAGTAAGGGAAGAGGAAGAGGAGACACCGCCAGAAAATCACTGACCATAGCACAGGGAGAAACCACCGGAAAATGGGAGATAAATGTGTTTATGGGTGTCCAATATTTAAAAAAAAAAAAACCAGATGGCCAGCGTTAAAAAAAAAAAAAAAGAACAAACCTGGGAGCTGTGCCGCGAGAAGGACGAGCTGAAGCTGGCGGCCGGACCTGCAAATGGGTGGGGGCTGGAGGTGCAGCTGAGGGGGCTAGGTTGGAGAGCTGAGGGGGCGGGGGGAGCTGGGTCCGGCGGGGGGAGGTGGGTTGGGGAGCTGAGGGGGCGGTGGGAGCTCGGGGGGAGCTGAGAGGAGGGCGAGCTGGGGGCCGACTGGTGGAGGAGCTGAGGGTGGGGCCGGAGCTGGGGGCGACAAGGCGAGCTGAGGGGAGAGCTTCGCGGCAAAAATGGCGATATGGAAAATATGAGCTGGGGGGGTTAAAATGACGTTTGCGACGGAAAAGCTTTCCGTCGCAAAAAGTATTCCCTTTTTGCGACGGAAAAGCTTTCCGTCGCAAAAGGGAGGGGACAGCGGCCTTAAGGGCCGCCGTTTTGCGACGGACATCTAGGTCCGTCCGTTGCAAATGGGGTGAAAATGGCGGCCTTTTTGACCGCCATTTTGCAACGGACATGGAGTCCGTCGCAACTTTTTACCGTCCGTCGCAAATTTTGCGACGGAGTAATTATCCGTCGCAAAAAATTGCGACAAACTAACTGTCTGTCGCAAATTTGCGACGGATTTGATATTCTGTCGCAAATTTTGCGACGGAATATTAAATCCGTCGCAAATTTTTTTATTTTGCGATGGATTTATGTATCCGTCGCAAAATTCCTTAGATTTACGACGGAATCAGATCCGTCGCAAAATCCGTCACTATTTTGCCTTTTTCTAGCTGTGACTCAGTATGTTGTCACTCATTATTGACTTAATTGGGTTTAATTAGATAATTAATTTGCAAGGGGCTGAGTCGGGTGTTCATCTTCCTTAGCTTCTATCCCTCGCTCCTCCACTCTGTCTCCTTCAGCTCCCCCACACCAAAAAAAAAAAAAAAAACCCTCTTACGTTTAGGCTGTAACAGTGCCATAGTCTACTTCCAAGAATAAGTTGTTCTTCTTTTTTGCCCCATGGTTATCTTCTCCTTTGAACCCCTATTTCATAGAATGCTCGTGACGTTACGTTCCACTTCATCATTTTCCAGACCAGGATACTTCGTCCTAGGTCTTTTAAGTGGCTTGTCTTCTCAGACCCAAGCCAAATAGAGGGTTTAAGTTGGCCAAAATCTTTCAAATTAAAACAGCCACAATAAGAGTTTTTATTTCAAACTTCCTTGTCTTTAATTTATTCATCAACAATTTCATCATCCTCATACCACTAACTAGTTAGATAGATAGCGGAGAACACCTACATATAACACCTACCAATAAGAGTTTTCATTTCAAACTTCCTTCTCTTTATTTGATGGATCCACAGATCTAACGCTTTCTTCCACACTCTCTTCTTCCTTCCAAAGCATTCTCTCCTTCAACCTGGACACCTAATAGCTAACAACTGTCACGTCCAAAGATACTAAAGCATGACTGGCACGAAGTATAGGGTGATCTCAGTTCGTTAGCCTATTTAATTCAATATTTTATCCCTACAATCTGGAATATCCACTTTGTAAATATAATATCAATTAATACAACCATTTGATAAGTGATCCATTCTACAACTCAGATGAAGGAGTAGACTTATTTCTGTTATCTGAATCTCATATAACTATATAAGTGAACAAAATCTCATTACAAAAATACTTGAAGTAAATTTGTACGGATGCATACTTGTTTATAAGATTTCACACTATAAATGAGATGGTTATCATTGAATCTGTATAACAAATAGTTTTCAGTCTTATTAATCATATGCTTGAATTTCTAAAATAAATACAAATTTAAGAAAATAATCATAAATTCAACATGAACAAAAATTCAATAAAGTAATTTATTTTTAATAATAATAAGTAATGATTAGAACATTTTTTTGAAAAATTGTTTCATTAGAGAAATCAACATAAAACAAATATCGAGGGTAGCACAGAGGCCATGGAAACAAGCGCAACACAGAGGCCATGTATAACAAGCACATGCCACAAAAACAAGCATGGACATAATCTATGAGAGTAAGTAACCAAACAGTTTGTTATTAGTTCCTCTTACTATAAATAAAAATATATAAAAAAAGTTCATAGTCTTGTAAGAAATCATTTATTTCTATTTATAAAAGTTTTCTCAAAATAGCACAAATAATATATATATATATATATATATATATATATATATATATATATATATATATATATATATATATATATATATATATATATATATATATATGCGCGCGCGCGCTAGAAATCAACTCGTGATTTCAATTCCAATGATCAGTTGTTAACTTCTGATACAATTTTAGTTTCCTTTCAAGCACTGTTATATATCCATAATTTCCTTGAGTTTCAAACAAACATCTTCACTTCCCATAACAATAATTAACTCAATGTTACCTACCACCAATTCAATGTCATCAATTCCTTTCTCAAATTTATGATAAAATGAACTATACAATAACAATTAATACCATAATCCAATCAGTGGATGATTCACTCAAAAATGCAGATGAAGGAGTAGGCTTATTTCCCACTATCAAAATTAAAACACAAACAACTCGATAAGTCCATTGAATTTCGTTACACAATTTGATGCAAAAAAATAATTTAAAAGTACATCGTAATTATTGAATCACGATTAGTTACTCAAATGAGAGAGTGGAACTTTATTACTCAAATTTATATAATACTTGAATATATGCGAATGCATATTGATTGATACAAGACAATATAGACGACGAAAACATTACCATTGTTATTTGAACAAAACTTATATTTTCCAGACTTACCATAAACATGCTTGCATTTAGGGGAAACAAATAGAAATTTAAGAAAATAATCATAATTCAACTTAAGTAAAGAAATTTATAAATTCTTTTCACTAATAACTAATTATGAAAACATTTCGAGGATGCGTGGCGCGTTCTGCTTAATCCTCTGTGACCTCTACTTTTATATAGATAATAGATAGATACTACTGTAGATAATAGATGTGCCGAAAATATCCTTTGGATGGTTTTTAATCTATATCTCAACTTGATTTAATAAAATTTCAATTGGACCTCCTTAGAAAATAATAATTTAACGGCTTCATTTGATCAAATGACCCAAAGCCAATTATTTCTCACTTGATCCCTTGGATTCATGCCACCTGGGCCAAGATCATGGTGTCTTGTCCATGTGTTTAATTACTTATATAACCTTAATGTTCCATTAGTTAATATGTAATTAATCACGTTCAATTACTAGTTTGGAATTCTATAATCAAAGGACCAATATGATATATATCATCAAAAGTTCGAATTGATGCCATAATTTTTGTCAAGCTCAAATTTGGTCCTATAGTATTTTCCCCAAAATTTCCAAGAAATTACCTTATCCTTGGATAAAATGCCCATAAGATATTCTTTAAGATAACATTTCCATTTCTAGGGCATGAAACCAATTTTATATATTAACATCAATCTTAAAATAAATTTACCTTATATTTGCCCAATTATTTGAGGCTTCTTGGTATTTTTCGTAATTACGTTTGGATAATTATCCTTTAGTCAACCAAAATTCTAACAATTTGTTATTTCCAATTTAAATTTGAAATACATATATAATAATCAATCTTATTATCTTTTATTCCTAGTATTTTCTAATATTGACTCACTTAGTCAATTAAATATTTAATTAATTAATTTTCCAAATTTTTTTCATAAGGTCCGGGGTCATTACAATAAGAATCAAAAACTAATCAATAAAAGTATTCAAACAAAAGTACAAAACTACAAGTAAAGAATTTCAAAACCTAGAACTAGGAAATCGTAAAAATTTACCTATGAAATATTAGAATCCTAACACAACTCCTTATTAAAACCATAGGTCTCAAGCCACGACAAGTAATGGAATTTTATTACACCGGTTTTATAGAAAACCGATGTTCAAAGTCAAAACTCACACATACTATTTACGGAAATGTTGCTAGCCTTACTTTCTACTCCATCTCCTCAAGAACCGGTGTATATGCAGTAGCGTAAAAAAGACCTTTTAGACTACTGCACAGTGCAAATTTAGGAGAAGCATACCGGCGCGTTCCTTTTTTCTAACAAGAGTATAATTTATCAAATGTACTAAATTCTAAAAAAGCAACATTAAGATATCACTCGTTCATTTATTTTCAACACGATGAAATATCTAAAATCTTCATATTGTAACTTCATAAGATAATTTCCTCTGCAAGTGTTTCAGAAAGCAGAAAGCTGGTTGATGATTGGATGACGTGCTTTACACATTGCCTCCAAAGGAATAACTTTTGGCATAGTGATTCCTGGTCCTTCTGTCATATCAATTTCTTCTTCACTTACTCGTTTCCATTCAAAGCATTGTATCGACAATCCCAAAGTCCTTCCCACTGTTCGTTGAGCCAAACCTGCTCCAGTACATGCTCTTCTTCCCAACCCAAATGCAATTAGCTTGTTTGCTTCTCCTTCTTTATCAAACCTCTCTCGCTTAAAACTTGTTGGATCACTCCACACTTGAGGGTCTCTATGGACGGCCCAAGCATTGACTAACACCATAGTGCCACGTGGAGCATTATATCCTGCAATAGTGCGCGCAGTCATTTGAAGCCTAATGCAGAAGCAACAATGGTGTAGCAGGATGCAATCGAAGTGTTTCAGAGATAATGTTTTGCAGATATGGTAGCTTGGATATGTCAGGCTCTTCTATTAATCATTATTGCCCTATTTGTGTGTCAATTTCTTTCTTTGCTTTTTCCAACACATGAGGATTGTTTAATAAACAAGACATTGCCCATTCTACAGTCACGGCTGATATATCCGTTCCAGCAAGAAGCATAATCTACATTTCAAAATTAATTTACAAATCAAAAATCAAAATTAGACTAAATTTAAAGACATCACTTAAACAAGAAGGAAAACAATAGTTTTACTTACCAAAACGAAGCCCTTAATAATTGGATCCGTATAGTACTCAGGCTGTGATTCTTGGAGACTTAAAAGATGATTGATCATAGAAGTTGCTCTCTGCTTTGCATTTCGATGCTCAGCGATGAGTCCTTGCAAGAATCCATCGACTTTCTTGTGCAAACCCTTTAGCCTGCTACCCAAGTGATCATAGTCAAACCACCTTAATATGGGGAAGAAGTCTGCAGGGTTATTTGCCATTCCAATTTCCAGCACCTCCTTTATCATTTGTATAAACTTTCTTGCCTCTTCCACGTCCCTAACTTCATGGTCATGTCCCCAATACCTCTTACATGAAGTCATTCTCATTATAGTTTTGAAGGTCATCTCTAAAAAGCTTGATTTCATCTCCACTTTGGCAAACACTTTATGAGAGCCTTGTGCGAGCTTTTGCACCAGCCGCTTCATCTCATCCCTTCGCATTTCCAAGAATTTGTTGAGACGGTTGGTCGAGAGCACTTCGTCCATCGCAATGCGGCGGAGGTTGTACCAGTTTTTGACGTAGGGAGAGAACTCTATGGTGGTGCAGTTGTAAGAGACATACTCACCACTAAGAAAGCGAGGCCGATTTGTCAGGATGACATCGTTTTGGGTGAAGCATTATTCTTGGACTGCTGAGAGTGATGAGACAACGACAACGAGACAAGAGCCAAACCAAAGAGAAACGGTTTGGACATATCTTTGAGAAATCCGGTGAAAGGCTTGATGGAGTGGTTTACTGACTTGATGGAGGTTGCCGAGTAAGGGAAGTGAAGGTGGACCAGGTGGTATGTTTTTGAAGTTTCTATTATGGAGGAAGAACTTGAGAGCGAAGAGGAAAGCGAGAGAAAGAGAGAAATAAATGAACAAGTAGCTCATGATTTTGTATACTTCTTTCTGCGAATTTTGTCACATGAGATGGTGTTTTATAGCTGCTTCTTTGTTGCTTTTGAGCTGTTAATCTTGTATACAGGAGATGTCCTATTTTTTTGCTCAACAGGAGATGTCCTATAAAAATCAAATCTTTCAGATACCTCATTTGATACTAATATTTGGGAAATGAGTGGGAAAAATATGAATAAGAATGAGAGGGAAAAAGAGTTACAAGAGACATGTAATCATTAGAGATAAAAATGAAAATAAGTGTATTAAACATTCTGAGAAAGTTAAATTGTTGCTTATATATCGGATCAAATCATACTTAAAAAGAATATTGCTTATAAATAGTACTCCTCCTGTCCTAATTATAGGAACATATTTTTGGAATCGGTCTTGGTCCTAATTATAAGACCAAATTTTAATTTTTGACAATTTTTTCCTAAAATACACCCTATTGATACTTTCTCAATTCTACTCTTCTTTTTAATAAAATAATTTTGAGCAATTTTTTTTAATATGTTTTTCTCATATCACCTATACTGATACTTCCTCTATAATAATTAATTTAATAACATGCTTATATTCTATCAAGTGAAACTTTTCTGTTTTTAAATAAAATAATGTTAATATTTGATTAAAAATATTTTCCAGTAACTACCGTCCTTTATTTTTAAATAAAATAATTTTAATATTTCTTTAAAAATATTTTCTTGTAACTATCCGTCCAAAGTGATTGATTTTTTCTCTAAAATAATCTAATAAAACATTAATTTTAAGCCAAATATAATGTAACATAAATATTCTCGTAATATTTTGCCAAGCAGTGATGATTAGGAGAGGAGAGAATATTTACGAAGATAATATTTATCATTACAAACTAAAATACTAGGGATATACTATTAGGCAATATTTTGGAAGAGAAAAGACAAAGTGGGGTTCAACTGAGACTGAAATGTTCACAGGCGCATGTAACCTGAAGCGATATACTTAAACATCATGCCATAAGCTCCGGTGATCGAGGATGTACGGATTTTGGTTAGAGGTAATTTTAAAGAAGGGCATTTTTGAAAAATAATTATAATTAACTTCTTTCCATAATTTTTCTAAATTCTGATATTTAGTTCTTACAATTAGAACCAAAGGAAGTATTAGAGAAAGTACATATTAATTGGGCAACTTTTGTCGTGGCTAGCACAAAGCAATCGGTGCTGAGGGTTGGCAAACTTTGTCTATTTCTTGTAATTGTGTTGTTTTCGTTGCTGCTGCAGCTTTATTGAAGGTAGATTTTGGGGTTGGGTTTCTCCCATCATCTTTTTTTTTTTTTAATTATCCTTCATAATTTTTAAATTACATCTATCTAATCAATACAATACTACTTTAAATTTTTTTTTTTTCACTTTCCCAATTAAGGATCTAAATGAAGCTAATGAAAAAAATAAGAAATAAGATAAGGAAAAAAAATCCTCTTTTTAAATTTTTGCAAGGATCTGATCTGATCTAAAACTATAGCAGGCTTCTTATGTCCTATAATCTGTCACGTGCTGATGCTAACGACAGTGACTCTAGAGCCCATAGTAACGGTAGTACTTATAAAAATGTCAGAAAAATAAAGGGTTAAGGTGCGTCCAGCACAATGAACTATTGGTTTAGGAGCATCCAGCAAAATTAACTATTAAGTGGACCGCACAGCACAACAAACTTTTAAAAAGGAGTATCCAGCACAATAAACTTTTAAAAAGGAGCGCCAGCACAACGCCGTTAGTAAGGAGTTAACGCAGTTAGCAAAAAGTTAACGTCCGTTATCTAAGGAGCGCCTAGTACAACAAACTATTATTCCAAGAGCGTTCAGTACAACAAACTATTATTCCAAAAACACCCAGCACAAAATTTAAAATTTTACTAAATTAAATAATTTTTTTCTCAATTGTCATTATTCAAAACTACTTTTATAAATATCTATGGAAAAAAATTACTTATTCTTCAATTTTCTCAAAATTATAATTTGCTAAAATAAACAAATTTTTTGATTAAGAATATAATTATATGATTTAAATAAAACTCAAGGTGTTTTATAGTTTATTATATATGTTAAACAAAAAATATATATAATTTATTTTTATTTTAGAAGAAATTTATGTGAGTTAAAAAAATTCATTTATTATTAATAAAATTTAAAAAATGTACACCAACTATTTAACAACTGTTTAAATTATTTGTCAATATTAAGATGTACGACATTATATAGGTGTGAAGAAGACTAACAATATAATATAGCCTTATTGAATACGGAATATGGGATAAGTCCCACAAGAAAAGTGTATACTTTTTTTTATTCGTTAAAACTTTCCTTCACGCTTTCGCCGACACAAACAAATTGAAAGAGTAATCCTATAGCACAAAGTAGAATCGATAAAGGATTAAGGGGTAATTTTGACTTCAAAATTTTTTAGGAGATAATTTTATCCTAAATGTGTAAAAAAAGATCAATTCTACCATGATGATTTTTCCAATTAATTTTTTAGATTTTTTAAATTTTAGTAACATTAAATGAATTTTTCAACTCACATAAATTTCTTCTAAAATAAAAATAAATCATATTTTTTTTTTGTTTAACATATATAATAAACTATAAAACACCTTGAGTTTTATTTAAATCATATAATTATATTTTTAATCAAAAATTTTGTTTATTTTAGCAAATTATAATTTTGAGAAAATTGAAGAATGAGTAATTTTTGTCTATAGATATTTATAAAAGTAGTTTTGAATAATGACAATTGAGAAAAAATTATTTAATTTAGTAAAATTTAGAATTTTGTGCTGGATGCTCTCGGGATAATAGTTTGTTGTGTTAGGCGCTCCTCTTAGATAACGGATGTTAACTTTTTGCTAACGGCGTTGTGCTGGGCGCTCCTTTTTAAAAGTTTATTGTGCTGGACGGTCCACTTAATAGTTAATTGTGCTGGACGCTCCTGAGTCAATAGTTCATTGTGCTGGACGCACCTTAACCCAAAAATAAATTATGATCTGACCAAGAAGCTACAGGGACAATAGCTTAATTAACGGTACACATTTGAGTAAAATTAGAAATAGTGTCTTTGGTAAGCCCCTTAATATTTGTTAAATAATAGCATGAGTAGAGGTTTAATCCGAGACTTACAAAAAAAAATTAAAAGGTCTAGTCCAACACGTACTCTTGAGGACAAAATTTATTGAGAGTAGAAAATTGTAACATAATCAATTCTTGGCCTAAAAATTTATGAAAAAACTAAACTAAGTAGGCTGCCAAACTAAAAGTTCCATGAATGTCATGAAACTTAGAGACTCTAGTAAAGTACTATGGGCTACATATGAGAAATAATGATAGATATAGGCCAAATGTTATATTAGAGATCCAAATGAGATGACTTTTGGCAAACTGAGTCGTGGCAAAATTGTAATGTTGAAAATTTTTGGGCTAATAGTGTTAAGTATGGAAAAATTTCCCAAAAATCCAAAAACTTTCTTGAAAGCTAAAGTAAACATTTGATCTTTATAAATTTCAATCAAGTTTTAATTTATCACTTAAGTTTAAAAAGTGTACTTTTAATCTTAACACTGTTAGTTTTATTAAAGGAAAATGTTGACTCAGTCAATTTAAATGTGATTCTACAATTAAATACTAATAAAATATGCTTACACTTAAAAATACAAAAATGATTATATTAAATAATTTAAATTTAAGGTATATTTTGTCCGCATTTTACTTCGGTATCACTGTTTAATTTAATTTTTGGTGTCGGTATTTTTCATTAAATGAAACTAACAATGTTAAGATTTCATTTCTATAATGCAACACTATAGCATGTAGTTAATGGGGAAAAGGAAAAAGTAGTTGGTTAAAATTTTCATGGTATAGTATTAAAACTCAACCTAGGTCGACCGGTCATTTTAGTGAATCAGTCAACTAACCCTCTGGCTGATTTGAACAAGAGTTTTAGATAAGTTGCTTGGTTGGATTTTATTTAGTTTTTTTCCCCTTATTGAACATACAACAGCATGAAAAGGACAACGAGTTAGTTGACTGATATCAAAAAGAAGGGAATGACTAATTGATTATTACTTTATCAAAAAAAATAATTGATTATTACTGTGCTCTATACATCACTTTATATTGGACACGTCTGATACATAAAAGGGGGCGTGGTAACCAATGCTAATTACATTACATTCTTAGCCTAACTAAACAGTATGTAATTATTTTGTTATGCTAAATAATAGTAGTATGCTAATATCCCCAGTCAAACTAAGGGACATCCTGAACACCTAAATGTTTCTTAAACATGGCAAAGCAACAACGAGTAATAGGCTTTGTAAACCCATCTGCAACTTGACGGGAAGAGGGAATACGACACACACGAATATGCCGTTGAATAGCATGTTCCTGAACGAAGTGTAAATCTAATTCAAGGTGTTTGGTCTGAGCATGAAGAATGGGATTTGCAGTCGTCATAACTGCACTCTAGTTGTCACAAAAGATCCATGGAACACGTATAAGATGAACATCTAGTTCACGTAAAAGAGATCGTATCCACAGTAATTCGCCCACAGTAGAAGCCATGCTGTGATACTCAACTTCAGTATTGGAAAGAGAGACAGTAACCTACTTTTTAGAGGACTAGGTAATAAGATTAGGCCCAAAATATACACAATAACCAGTGATACTCCGTCTATCATCCCTGCCAGTTGCCCAATCAACATCACAGAAAGCAACAAGAGTGTGACCCAAAGAAGGCTTCAGAACCAAGCCATGTGTGACTGAGCTAGCAAGGTACCTAAGAATTCGTTTAACAGCCTTCTAATGTTCCACATAAGGGTCTTGCATAAACTGACATACCTTACTAACAGCAAAGCTTATCTCAGGATGTGTGATGGTTGCATATTGAAGGGATCCCACAATTGTTCGATAAAGAGCTACATCAGACATTAGTTGACTGCCAGCTTTCACCAAAACAATGCCAGATGACATTGGAGTGGGATCTACTCGAGCCTTAGTGAAACCAGCTTTAGCTAATAGACCACGAATGTACTTAGCCTGAGAAAGAAAAAGACAACCATCTTGCAGCCGTTTAACCTCAATGCCTAGAAAATAATTCAAAGCACCAAGATCTTTGAGAGAAAATTGGTCATTTAGTGCAAAAACAAGATCAAAAATGGCATATGCAAAAGTACCAGTTAGGATAATATCGTCAACATAAACCAACACATAAGTAGTGTGAGATTGAGTTTTTCGAATGAAAAGAGATTGATCACACTTGCTGTTTGAGAAACCAAAATGATGTAAGGTAGTACCAAGTCATTCAAACCATGCACGAGGAGCTTGTTTCAAACCATATAAAGCCTTATCAAGCTTACAGACTAGGGTCTTATCAGCGTGCTCATAACCAGGAAGCTGAACCATATAAACTTCCTCATGAAGGATGCCATTTAGAAAAGCATTATTTACATCAAATTGGCGAATAGACCAGTGATTAGCTACCGCCAAAAAGAGAATAACACGAATTGTAACAGGCTTAACAACAGGACTAAAGGTTTCTTTAAAAAATCAAAGCCTTCTTGCTGATGAAAGCCCTTAGCAACAAGACGAGCCTTGTTCTTCCAAGTGCCATCAGGAAATGTTTTCTTCTTAAATACCCATTTGCATCCACTTACTAATCTATCTGGAGGAAGTGGAACAAGATGCCAAATGTGATTGTTTATAAGAGCAGCACACTCAGCATCCATGGTAGCCTTCCAAGCAGGACAACTAAGACCAGAAGAGACAGAGGTTGGTTCTTCATTCGAAGTATCAATAAGCAAAGCTTTAGGCTTGAAAATACCATTCATAGGTCTGGTGACTATCCTTGGGGCTGCAGGAGCTGGCACTGAAGTAACAGATTGTTAGTGGATTTCATCTGAACCAAGGGAACTCGTTGCATCTGAACTAGGGGAACTCCCTGCATCTGAACAAGGTGGTAACTGAATGTCTGGAGGTACAGAAACTGGAGAAGTATGACCAGAAATAGGATTCTCATGAGATACATCCAAAACCGGTGACAACAAAGGTCCTGTAGAAGAAGAACCACCAAACTGACCAATAGGAGTAGTGTTAGTTCTCTGAGCGTTTTGATGATTAACAACAATTGGAAACAATACTAATAAGGTGTGACAAAGTTTAGAATAATTTAAACTTGTATTTTTCAATCTGTCAAAACCAAACTCGAGCCTGTTAGTGTTGAACTCGAGCCTGGATTTGATAGAGAACACAAACTTGTCCAGTTGATTTCCAAACTCGAGACTGAACCTGAAGTTTAAAATTAACCTTTTGAAAAGATCACATGAACTCGAGCCTACTAAGGTCAAACTCGAGTTCATTCTTTCCAGAGAGTTTTTTGAATCTTTGAAAAACATGTTAAACCTTACACTTGCTTTCTTCAAACCTCAGGTTTGAAAGAATCCAAAGAAAGTTTTAAGAGCATGAACTCGAGCCTGTCATGGCAAACTCGAGTTCATCTCTGGCAGGACAAGTTGTTTGAAACTTAAAGATATTTTCAAACTCTGCACTGTTCCATTGAAAGAAAAGTTTTTCGGTTTGAAAAGTTCGCCAATGCTCAAACTCGAGCCTAACATATTCAAACTCGAGCCTAGTTTTGGCCGAGAGCAAAGAACTATTTTTAAGCTATTTAAACTCGAGCCTGAGACTTTCAAACTCGAGCCTAAAAGTTCCAGAGAGCAAAGAACTTTTGGATATGTTTTTAAACTCGAGAGTGTGTTTTGCAAACCTCAGGTTTGTGCTTTCAAGCTAAAACGAAGTCTGTTCAAAAGTGTCTCGAACTCGAGCCTGACATTAATGAACTCGAGTTCATTTCAACCCAAGAGCTTCTTAGTTTTTCAATGACTTGAGAACTTCCAGTTTAAAAGACAAACCTCAGGTTTGTTCATTTTGAACTTACGTGCTTTTAAACACTGAAGCCTCGAACTCGAGCCTAACATTAATAAACTCGAGTTCATTTCAACCCGAGAGCATTTTAGTTTTTCCATGATCTGCAAACCTCAGGTTTGTAAAGCAAACCTCAGGTTTACACTTTTTGAACTTGCACAGTTTTGAACACTAAAGCCTCGAACTCGAGCCTGTAAGAACTGAACTCGAGTTCGTGACGCTGGTTCATAATTTTTGAATTTGGGCATTTCAGAAATCAATGTTATTTGATCCTATCTTCTTCTAATATTATTCTCTGATATTCCCTGCTATGTTTAACGTATTTATTAGTGGATTTCAGAGCATTAAAGAATGTTTGGTGAGAGGTTAGAGTATAAAGCAAAAAGCAACTCAGAGCATTTATTGCAAAGCACAAAAGTTACTCCTTCTACCCAAATCCTTCTGCACACGCTTACAAAGTATTTAAAGATGTTAGCTGAAACAAGAAAACTCATCTCCAACGGATTAATTCGTAGAAAGTCAGCCCTGATGTCTTGACCAACTAGATTAAGGGAAAACAAGAGAGAGAAGACCCCAAAACCACTTCAGAACACTTGGGCAACTTCTCCAACGGTCTGATTCAAGCTACAACGGTCATTTAATGTTCTCTAGCTATAAATAGAGTTCATTAACATCTTCACAAAGTGAAACAACTACTCTGAGCGAATTTCTACAAAACTCATTTATTGTGTATCAGCTTTCATCTGTAATAGTATCAATTTGATACTTTGTACTTCAGTGTTTATTCTATCTACTCTTTGAGAGAGTTATCATCTTGCAAATCATCTACTGATTGTGATAACTACAAGTCAGGGGACTTGGTAGTTAGGGTGTATTGATTACAACTTGTAAGGGGGAGTGTGTTCTAGTGAGTGAACAACTCTTAGTACAGAGTGTGTAATCAATATTTGATTATAGTGGATTGAAAATCCCAAGTGAGGCTTGGGGACTGGATGTAGGTCGGAGAAAGGACCGAACCAGTATAAATCGTTGTGTGCAAAGCTTTTCTCTCTATCTCCTCTGTTCTGCCCTGTTCTGAAAGTGTAAAAACAGAACAAGTTGTCGAAAATTTTTATTATACCCAATTCACCCCCCCTCTTGGGTATAAAGCTCCTCTTTCATTTGGTATCAGAGCAAGGTCTTCTCAGAAGAGTTTAACCACTCGAGAAGGATCACCATGGAAGGAATTCTTCCAGATGGAGCTTCAATCAACAGACCTCCAGGTTTCGACGGCGAACACTACTCTTTCTGGAAAGCAAAATTTCGTGTGTTCGTGATGGCAACAGAATATGGTTTATGGAGGGTCTTTGAGACTGGAGACTATGTTCCAATCAAGGTAGAAGGAGGCATCACTGTTCCCAAGACAGAAGCTGAGTTCAATGATGACGATAAGAAGAACATCACTCTCAATAGCAAGGCTATCCTGATGCTTCAGAGTGCTCTTAGTCAAAAGGAGTACTTTCGTATCTGTAATTTGTCAACGGCTAAGGAGATGTGGAAGGCTCTGTAAATAGCTTATGAAGGAACCTCTGGAATCAAGGAGAACCGAGTCAACATTCTAACCACTGAGTATGACCTTTTGCGAATGAAGCAAGGTGAGAGTATTGGAGAGTTTCAGTTGAGATATACTCATCTGACCAATCAGCTAGCTGCCTTAGGAAAGCTTTTCGATCAAGAAGCTCAAGTAAGGAAAATCCTCAATATTCTAACAAAGGATTGGGAAGCTAAGGTCACCGCCATTGAAGAAGCTTGTGGAGAGTCAATGACCTCAGTTGCCGCATTGTTTGGCAGTCTATCTGAGTACGAGAGCAAATTGAAGTTCAAGAAGGAATTAGAAGATGTCAATGGTGGCAACAATCGCAATAAGGGAGTGGCTCTGAATGTAGAAAAAGATGAGGAAGATGAAGATGAGGATGAAGAAATTGGCATGATGGTCCGGAGATTCAAAAAGTTTTACAAAAGAGATCAAGGCTTCAAGAAATTCCAGAAGGGAAATTCAAGCTATGAATCAAAGAAGCCGGTTATCTGCTACGAATGCGAAAAACCCGGACACATCAAGGCGGAATGTCCTCAGCTGAAAAATCAAGAGAAAGAAAAGAAGAAGTTCAAGAAATTCAAAAAGAAGGCATATGTGTCAGCAATATGGGGAGATAGCTCATCGGATGAGGATGAAGCTGAAGAAGACGAAAGCGAAAAAGCCAACATATGCCTAGTCGCTGAGGAAGAAGAGCAACACAATGAAAGAAATGAGGTATATGAATCTCTTCCTTCCTATGATGAATTGTTTGCTGAATACAATGTTGTTCAAAAGGAGTTTGAAAAACTTGCAGACAAGTATATGTCTTTGAAAAGGAAAAATTCTTTTCTTGAACTGCAAATTGAAAACCTCTCTTCTCCTCAATCTCTGATTTGTGATGAATGCTCTATCCTAGAGAAAAAGAATTCACAACTTACAAAAGCACTTGAGAAATTTACTAAGGGAAGTGAAATGCTCAATGTGATTTTGAAACAACAACGTTTTACAAACGATAGATCGGGCATTGGTTATAGACCAGACTTTGATAAGAAGAAAGGAAAGAAAAAGAATGGACAAAAATCCTATATGAATTATTTTACTAAATCTGTTCATTCCTCAAACCCTTTTGCACATTGTACATATTGCAATAGGAAGGGTCATTCTACTTCATCTTGTTTTCATCGAAAAGAAGGAAAAGCTAAACCTGTAGGAAATTATGTCTGGGTACCAAAAGGAACATATGTTCCCAAGGTACATGCTAACCCCAAAGGACCCAAGAAAAGATGGGTACCTAAAACTTGATCTCTTGTGATCTGCAGGTATGTCTTAGAGCATCAAGGCCGAACAAGTGGTACATCGATAGTGGATGCTCAAGACACATGACTGGAGACAAATCAAAGTTTTAATCAATAAAGCCAAAAGATGGAGGTAGAGTCACATTTGGAGGTGATCAATCCGGGAAAATCGCTGGCATTGGTGAGATAGGCAACAATGAAGGCCCACTCATCAAAGACGTCTACCTTGTAGAAGGATTGTGTCACAATCTCCTAAGTGTGAGCCAAAGCACCGATAAGGGTAATTTGGTAATATTTGACTCTGATGAATGCTTTATTGTTAAAAAGGATTTGATCTCTATGAATGATTTGAAAAACAAAGCCTTATTTAGAGCACCTAGAGATGGAAACTGTTATACTTTGAACCTCTCTAGCAATGGTTCTGTTTCTGAAAATTGTTTTGTCAGTAACTTGAATGAGAGTTGGCTATGGCATAAGAGATTAGCTCATGTCAATATGTATCAACTTGACAAGTTATTGAAAAAGGATTTGGTTATTGGCATTCCCAAATTGAATTTCAAAAATGATATGATTTGTGATGCTTGTCAAAAGGGAAAACAGACCAAATCTTCTTTTCAAGCCAAAAATGAAATTTCAACAAATAAACCTCTACAACTTCTTCACATGGATCTAGTTGGACCAGCTAGAGTCAAAAGTCTTGGTGGAAACTTATATACTTTGGTCATTGTTGATGATTACTCTAGATTTACTTGGACTATATTTTTATCATCAAAAGATGAAACATATGATCAGTTTGTTGTTTTTGCCAAGAAGGTCCAGAACGAGAAAGGTCTTTCAATTTCAGGTATAAGGACCGATCATGGTGGAGAATTTGAAAACAATGCCTTTGCTGAGTTTTGTGATAGTATGGGGATCAACCATAATTTCTCGGCACCAAGAACACCACAACAGAATGGTGTTGTGGAGAGAAAGAATCGAGTACTCACGGAAATGGCCCGGGCAATGCTGAACGAATATAACACTTCACAAGTGTTTTGGGCGGATGCCATGAGTACGGCCTGTTACATCTCCAACAGAGCCTATGTGAGAAAGAAGTTGAACAAGACCCCGTACGAACTCTACAAAGACCGAAAGCCAAACCTCAGTCACCTACATGTCTTCGGATGTAAGTGCTATGTGCACAATAACGGTAAAGACAATCTTGGTAAATTCGATCCTAAAGCTGATTTAGCTATCTTTATTGGTTATTCTAATAGGAGTAAAGCATATAGAGTCTTTAATACTAGAACTAAGATTGTTGAAGAATCTATACATGTTGTATTTTGTGAATCTGAATCTGATAAATCCTTGGATGATGAAGAGGAGACTATTTTCAAAAACAAATTCTTTTCGAAAAATGCTCCTACTCCTTCTGAAAACTCTGAAAATGTTTTTGAGGCTGATCCTGAAAACAATTTAGAAAATCCTGACCAGTCTCAACCTAGAGCTTGGAGATTTATAAGGAATCATCCTTTAGACCAAGTCATAGGTGATGTGAATCAAGGAGTTAGGACCAGAAATAGTACTCTGAATGAAGTTACATTTTCTGCATT